>OY720041.1:1982907-3351310 GCA_963082485.1 Eudonia mercurella | reverse complement strand
TGAACTTTATGCAATTGTAATAAGATTGAAAAAACATTACAAATGTATTGCCCGTGTAAGGGTAAATAATTACTTATTTAAAAATAAAGTCACGGACTGGAGATTAGATTAATGACGCTTTGCAGCATGTTTCATTTTAAGCAGAAACAAACCGCTTACGGCACATCACCGTTGCATTTACGACAATAAAATGATTGAAAGAAGATAATAATTATGCTGTATTATTCATCTGTAGCAGCAAGCCACTTCATTTGTAATTATAATTTGGAGATATAATTCAATGGAAAGTTGAGATATATTCACATTTCATTGGTCATGTTTTTCTGTGTGGACATAGCTATGTGGTATACCTCGAGAGTGGTGGGGCTTTGCGCGGGCAGCTCGTGCGCGGAGAGCGAGCGCTCGGCGGCGGTGACGAGCGAGTTCTTCTTGCGGCCCGCGGCGGCCGGCGTCAGGTTGCCGCCGCTGGTCGCGCTGCGGAACAGCCGCGACCTCTTATCCTCCTGGTGAAGAAGGAATTTGAGTCTTCAATGAAGGTAGAATAATAGACACTCGTTATAAGACATGTACACAGGTGAATTGTGCTCTAAAGACTTGTAGGAATTTATCATTTATCAACATTTATTTATTTTTAAGTGTTAATTGCTACACTTAAGCTGAATTAAATATTTATATAAAATCCATCCATCCATATTTATATAATTCCATCGGTTGCAAATACCTTTGGATAAATGGCACTAATGTCGCTCTAAAGAATTTCAAAAAATCAAAAAGCAGTGACAAAATTCAGCGCTTACGTCAGCCTTCCCGGTAGCACAGCTGCTGCTGGTGCACGAACATTTCTTTTGGATGGATAGGAAGAATGAGTCATAAACCACCACGCGGGCCCTTGGTTATTAACGACTGCTCATGCAGCCGGGACCAACGGCTTTACTCTTACGGCTGGCTTTACTGTAGTGGTACCGTATGACATTGTGGAAATTGAAACTTTTACCTGATGTAAATTTGTTAACTTATATTATTCATTTTGTTTTGTTTTTTTACATGTTGTGGTTGTCTTCTATATTTTTAATGGAAAGGGTCCTGCTATGATAGGCATTTTCCAATATTTTTGACGCTGTAAGGGAGAAAAGAGCTGGACACTTGCTGAGTTTCTTGCCGGTTCTTCTCAGTGCAAGATCACCCGCCCGGAGTTGACTTACGAACCGATGGCATAGTGACATTCACAAGAGCTACTTGTAGCCTAACCTGAATAAATGATTTTGAATTTTGAATTGATTTTTTTAAATTTTACTCGCCTTCCGAAGCACGGAGGAGGTAGAGATGATAAACTTTTGGTCATCCATGACCATGACCGACCTTTGTGAAAGTTGCTTAATCTCATCACTCGCAGACCGGGCGTTAACCGATGCGCCATCGAGCTCCTCAAGCGCCAGGATAGTAAGTGGTAAGTATATAATTAACTAGCTGTGCCCTGCGGTTTCACCCGCGTTAATTAGCGACTGTTCCACTCCTATTAGTCATAGCGTGATGTAATATAGCCTTCCTCAATAAATGTACTATTCAACACAAAAAGAATTTTTCAATTCGAACCAGTAGTTCCTGAGATTAGCGCGTTCAAACAAACAAACAAACAAACAAACAAACGAACTCTTCAGCTTTATAATATTAGTATAGATTTACATATATACCCACCGTGGTGATCTTGTGGTCGTTGGGCGGCGAGCTGGAGACGGAGGCGCCGGAGACGGCGGCGTCGTTGGCGTCACCGCCGTCGCTGTTGCCCTCGCTGCCGCGCTCGTCGCCCGCCGAGCTGCGGATCGCCTCCGACTCTGCGCCCGCACCGACACAATCAACCAATCATCTTGGCTTGTTTATATTACTTGTATGACGTAAATAACACACATTTTGAAAGTAGGTTTGTTAGGAGTCGGCTTCTGAATTTATTTCGGACATTTTTATACACTCTTTTAAACTATTGCGATCCATTTTACTTAGTAGCCGTGCAAACGACCACATAACATCGCGACAGCAGTCAAATCGTGACCACGGCCGTCGCTACTAAGTTGTAACGTTTGGTATAATGGTTAGTTATTTCATATGCAGATACTTTACTTTTCTTATAAAATAAAAGTTAAGTGAATTGCAGTTAGCCCCTTCGTTAAACAGTCGGAAAACTTAAATAAAATACAGATGTTAATTTACTTTGTCAATTTACAAAAAAACCTTATCGCCTTGATTAACGTTTCAATTTTAATGTTTAAAAAATACTTTCAAATTCAAATATTATAATGGCTGTATTATATTCAGTAGCCTAATCTTAACAAACTACAATCAAGATATGCGTTTATACATGTTGCATAAGTTGTATTTTCTTGCATTTGTATTTTCGTTTTTAATTGAGAATAAGAATGATCGTCATTTTAAAACGAACAAACTTTTTATAGTTTAAAAAAAATTTTATTGAGTTGATCTAGATAAGTAATTCTCCTAAAACTCTTTGAAAAAAAACGTGGAATGTGGACAGATTAACAAAAATTAAGACTAAAAAAATAACTTGTTTCTGAAAGAAAATAACGTGATGATGTTTATTAAAGATATGAAATTGAAAGATCGTCAAACTAAAAAGTATAATTATTATATTGTCATGCAAACCGTGCCTCTAATAGCACCACATGATGAAATTGAGACTCTCATTCATTAGTATTATGTGTAAGTACATTCAGCACGAGCGGTGAGCGTTACAGGTTTTCAGAAGTACAAAAAAGTTGTATAAAATGAACCTAATCACAAATAGCATAAAGTGCAATTTTAATTAATTAATTTATCGAACAAAAATTTACCAATTAAAGTACAATTTTGTATAGAATATAAAAATGTTTTACGGATTTGGAATGCTCTACCACGTGGCTGACTGTACTCAATGCAGTTTAGATGATCGTTAGGTGCAACTGTTATCTCATTTCCAATCATAGTGGTTCGAAGATGAAATTGTGTAAACAAAACCTTAAAAGACAGACAAAAGCTTAGTATGTAGTTCGTATGAGTAGTTCATATTTACAGTAGGTTGAGGTTCAAAATTGCTGTATTAACTTTCACTCGAACCTCGACCAATAAACGGCTGTTTTTTACGTAGACAAACATGGCGGCGACGTGCATACAATTAGTTTTTCCTTTTCTATTTTATTTTGAATTGAGTTTTGTTTTGGAAGGTGCTAAAGGTGCTTAAAGGTACAGCTTAACCCTTTATAAGGCAGTGGCATATATATTGCGACCATATTTTTAACTTTATACAATTGAGATAAGGTCGAAAACCAATAAAAAATTTGAACATGCTGTGCCCGTTAAAGAGTTAAACAAATAAATATAAGTTTACATAGACAATATTGTCAATAGTGATAAACTAGAAAAAAAATTGTTTGAGTAAATACTGCCATATTCTATCATTTGTTACTCATAATCTATAATCTCATATTGATTAAACTATGAATATTACACTGGGTAATGTGCAACAAATTGTGCTAAGCTATTTAAATTAATAGCAGCATACTAAATATTTTTCTTGGTTTACGATCTTATATCAAGGGAATAAAGTTAAAAAAACGGTGTCCAATATATTGACAAAGTCTAATCAAGTAGGCAGCACTTTATATGGGTTTCCGTACGAATCCGAATCGTACGAACACGAACTAAGCACGATACAGACGATACGACTAGTGTTACTACAACAGAAGCCAGCGGATGTATCGTGCGTATTCGTACGTGTTCGCACAGATCAAATTCGTACGAAAGCGTATACAAAGTGCGGCAGGCCTCAGAGAAATTAATAAAAAATAAAAAAACACTTATATTATGTAAAGTAGAATAATGTTTGCTTGTTACTTTTATATTACTGTTTAAAATTAGGCATGCCGTGGCAGCCTTTAATTAAAGCAGCACCAGTTAAATAGTTATAGGTTTTTTAAATGTATGAATTTGTTCGGAGTATGCTTTTTTGGATGTCATTAAAAAAGAAAAAAAGTGCCGCTATGTTTGTGCACGCGTCGGTGCCCTGATTCCCGTAATGAAAACCATACGATATCATAGCGACTTAATCGTTGAAACCATTTTTGTATTCACATCCGTCAATCGAGCCGATTTTAAAGTCAAGTCAACCTTATACGATAGATCTGAATACGGTTAGAACTTTTTCGGTTTCAAACGACAAAATCGCTACAATATCGTTACTGTTTGAGAATCGGGGGGCGGGTGCGTTACCTGTGAGCGGGACGGTGCCGAGGTGCCGCTCGCGCACGGCGCCGAGCTCGCCGGACGCCAGGCTGGCGTGCCGCGTCACTGCGCATGCGGAACTTATGGCGCGTGTGTGCGGCGTGGCGGTAGCTTTTTTATGTTTAAACGAGGTCGCGTGTCACCGTATAGTACGTTAAAACCTCTTTACTTTGTGTGACCGCGTAGTACGTTGAAACCTCTTTACTTTGAGCGTGATGGGAGCGTGAGTCGAATATGGTTGAAATCTGCTTTTAATTTTAGCGAGATATGTAATAGCGATGGATGATGGAAACCTCTTTACTTTTAGCGTGTTTTAAGCAAAGATAGTAGAAAACTTTTACTTTTTGCGAGGAGTCGTTGTTAGGAAAACCTCTATAATACTGGGAGGCAGTTTTTAAATAAACGCTTAGACTACACATTCTACAACGAAACCGCAAAGGTCGAATAGGGCATAAATTAAAAACGTTTTTAATTTTAATTTTTTAAATGTTCTCACCAGATGGAATAAAATTCATATTTTTTTCAAGAATGACCCTTTACAACTTAAATAATTTATTTTACTATGTTGATCTTTATGGCCCTAATAAATATTACTATCCATTGCAGGGCTAATTTAATTGTAATGTACCCTTAAATTAATGAAACAAAAAGATTATCTATCTATTATTATTAAGACTTAACTTCGTTGCTCCCAAAGTAAATACAGAAGTAACCCAGTAAATATATTGTATAGTTTGTGTTTATGAACTTGAGAACAACCTCAAAAATCGACTTCCATCAACAAACTGAATCACCATCCGACGCGCCACGTCACACACACACATGCACTACACTATGCACACAGCGTTACGTAAACAAAAACACAAATATACATATTCAAATGTCGTGTATGATTCTTGTTAATTACTGTATCACATTAATAATGTATATGTAATGCAAAACAAAAGTTAAGCGATCACACGATGCACTGTTCTCGAGTGTGTATGCATTCGATGCTCAAGCATTTTAAATAGTTACAATTTCTGCAATGAAATATTAGGTACGTATGTTGACTAATGTTTGTCTATGACAAAATTTACAGTTGTTTTTTTTCTATTTCCGTTACCTCGCTCCTGGTCTCATTTTGTTACTGTATAAAGTTGTAAAAAAGAAAGAAAAAGTAATGATTACAATGAAAATATTTATTCACCATTATCATTATTAAAAACATCTAGGTATATCACTAAACATTTAGATATAAATGATAATAGTTAAAAAAAATATACCGACAAAATATCTAAAACTCAATAATTTTGTGCAGTTTCCCACAACAGCTTCTCATAATAATATCAATAAGTTTTGTCTTTGTCATAAAGCTATAAACATGAAAGAGACAAATCTTAAAGATAAGCTAACTGACACATGGTAAAAAGTGGCAACACTGGCCTTAAAGTTAGGATAATAAATCTCGAATCAAAAAGTTCTTTCAAAAGCTAGACCAGGAGTCATCTAACCAACAGTTGTCAGTTTGGTTTCTCTCCTGCTTCCTTCTAATGTTGTTACCGTTGGAATGCCTGTGGTGGTCCTGGTTGGCGAGGCTGCGCGAGCTGCTGAAGAAGGGCCGCAGCGAGGGTTTCGGCGTGGAGCCGATGCTGATCGTGTCCATTTGGTCCGGCCCTGAGTCCTCGCCTTCGCCGCACGATAGCGACTCCAGCTCCTGTAATTGTTAATTGCGTTTAACTTCTACTAATTTACGGTCAGGGAAAATGGTAATGGCGATATGGTTGTTATTACCCACCAAAACCAAGCCTTAAATGAGGCAGCGAGTCAGCGAAGCATCCTAATAGAATTTCATCAGATACTATTTGTAACCAAGGTGTAAGAGTTAATCATCTCGAACACCTCCGCGCTTCGGAAATAACGTAAAGCAGTTAGTCCCGGCTGCATAAGCAGTCGTTAACAACTACCGCACCGCACTGGGCCCGCTTGGTGATTTATGGCGTGTTCACCCTGCCCTATTGTGTTCCCATCCATAGGGAAGGCTCACGCCCCAGCATTCAGTAGAAGAACTGGAAGAGCTCGTCGACGTCGCGCTGCGAGTTCTGCGTATCATCTCACCCAGCTACTCGGGACACTCGAAACTGTCACAGCAGCGAGGCGACCTTCTGGTGCAGGATGTATTAAAGCGTGCAGTTAAAAGAACTCTTCGATTTTGCGCTATGCGTGGTACGTATCGTCACGTCCAACTTCTCTAGCACGCAGAGCCGCCGCAGCAGCGCAGCCACTTTCTGCTGCAGGTTGTTTAAAAGCATACAGTTGGTACTGACCTGGAAGAGCTGTGATTTGCACCGTTTCGCCCAGCTTGTCAGTCACTCAAACCCGTCACAGCAGCGAGGTGACTTTCTGCTGGTGAGTGTATTAAAGCGAGCAGTTGGCACTGACCCGGAAGAGCTAGTCGATTTTGCGATGCGCGTGCTGCCACCAAGCTGGCGATCTTCTGGTGCGGGTTATATAAAAGCATGAAAGGTTGCTGGGAGAGAGGACATGGAAGAGCTGTATTTTGTGCCGTTTCATCCAGCGTAGCAACCTCTGCCGCAGGTTGCATTAAAGGATGCAGTTGGTACGAACCGCACTGGGCCCGCGTGCTTTATGGCATCCATAGGGAAGGCTCGTGCCCCAACAGTGTGACATAATATGAGATGACGAAGATGATGATGATGATACAGTCGATACTTAGTCTTAGTCGCGCTGCGCGTGGTGCGTGTTGTTTCACCCAGCTGCTCCCTTACCCAGCTAGCGATCTGTGACCTGGAAGAGCTGTGATTTGTGGCCTTTCGCCCAGCTTGTCGGACACGCAGCAGCGCAGCCGCCTACTGCTGCAGGTTGTATTAAAGCATCCTGTTGGCACTGATCTCCACCAACCCATGGTCCTGCCTACCTTGCGGCATACGGACCGAATCGGGAAAGCGCGAGGGCACTGACCTGGAAGAGCTCGTCGATGTCGCGCTGCGCGTGGTGCGTGTCGCGCGCGGCGCCGCGCTCGCCGAGCTCCTCGGGCACGCGGAACCGCCGCAGCAGCGCCGCGAACTTCTGCTTCAGATTGCGTTGCTGCAATCATAACGGTGTGTGATAAATGGACGGAAACGAACATGAACGTGCGACACAGAACTGGAAGAAAGAAATAGCTCTTGTAGAGTTAGTTTTAGTTACTTCTTTTCGACACGAGTTCTCCATGTATATGTCGTTAAAAACATAAACTTTGTAAATAGATTATTTATTTATTTAATTTTTAATAAAGCGATGGACTTGCTTCTGATTTACTAAGTGCCCTTGCAGGGTTCTCGTGTGAACTGATGTTTAGTTTAAAGATCAATTATAGCCAAGAATAGCAAATAAAAATTTGAATTTGAAAATTTTTAATTAATATGTAGTTTCTTTAACATAAAATGATAATTTGAAGTTGTACGAGTACATACTTTTTTATTATTAATGTTCTTATTTATGCCATAAAACCTTAACAAAGTACACAAAATTATGACTTTACTATTTGTCGATTCATTTCCAAATAAAAAGTATTAGGGTCAAATATCTTGTATAATGTTAAGTTCCGTTGGTAGTGTTTCTAATTGTATGTCCACCACTGTATATATGAAAATTTTGTAGAGTAAGCCGAAAGCTTGGACATGTGTAGACTAATTACTTTGATGGAATTACATAACATGAGTGATCGCGACACTAAGTATGAAATCTAATTATCTCATCGTTTGCAGATAAGAGATTACTTTTCACTTTTGTGTGGCCACACGTAAATATTGATCATGTGACTCATACATTAAGCAAAAATATTTTCTTGCAGATATTTTTTATGCAAACAACAAAATGAACTTGTCATTTATTATCATTTAAAAATTACGTTATGTTAGTTACGTTTTTCACAATAATTGCTTTTGTTTACAATACACAGGTAAGTTGTAATATACTTTATTTATTCTACTTTAAGGGGGTGCCGCGCGGAATTTCGAAAATTTACGTGTTTTTAAGTCACTAGTGCTAGGCGCTGAATAGGTCATATACATTAAAAGGACTAGTGTAGGTTAGCTTGATCCTTTCACAAGGTCATGGTCTTGGAATTTGAAAAAAAATCCCAGAAATTGCATAAACAATACGTAAAAGTAATGATATCTAAAAACTTATTTCTTCAGAAACTTTGTAAATATAGCACAAATGAAACAATGATCCGACATCAAAATGTTCGTATTGATATTCCGAAGGCCACTGTTGTCTTATTTTTTAATAAAAAAATATGAATATGAAAATATTAAGACTTTTATTATTTTTTACCCAAACGCCTATAATTGCTCTAATTAAATCACCAGCCTACTTTGTACAGATATTAGTGTGCGTGCGTATTCGTAGTCGTGCACCGTTGTCACACCACTGCCACGCGCAACTCGCTCACTCATAAAGAAATTTGAAACTCGCAGTTTTGCGTCCGCGCTGCACCCTAAGGAAATATCTGATTCTCGGTGATCCTATTATAAAAAAGGTATCCACACAAAATTCCTCAAAACCACCACATTGAACACTAACAAACTAAAAATAACATTAAATAAAGGGTTCGTCAATTTTTCACACGATAACACCAAATCCCGACACAAATGTACACAGAGCAACACAGCACTCATGCCATACATAGCACACGATTGCGCATGCGCAACACACGTTTACCTCCATCGGGTGGCTGCACAGACTGAGACGACGAAAGCGTTCACATTGCGAACAGGGTAATCTAATCTTGCTGATAAGCCACTAAACAATTAAGATGTTCATGACGTGATTAATTACGTTTTTTTTCAGATTTTAGTTCATACGTTGTTTATTATAAGAAAAGAACACTTTAAAACGCTTTATGTGCTTCCTGTGCAATAAGACTCAACTCATGAAAAGTATATTGAATTTTAAGTGACACAAAATGTTCAAATAATTTTTAACACAAATTTTTTCAACATTTGTGTTTTTGTAAAAGAATTTAATTAATTTACAAATATTTACATTCGAATTACAGTCTACTTTTTAAAATCGATTAATAACTAAACTGCATTCTACATTATAACATACAAACTATTTAACATATTACTCAAAAACCAAAAGTAAAACTATACAAATTATAACATGCAATTCTAATAATACATAAGTAAGCCAAAAGAGAACAGAAACAATTTAGACAGATACACCTTAGATCTTTACTTAAATACCAACTTAACATTTACCCCCTTATTCATAAAAAATATTTAAGCATTTTTTAGTTAAATATTGTTTTGTCAACGTCATACAAACGTCATTTTGTATTTGAGAAAAAGAGACACAACAATTTTTAACTAAATAATGCTTAAATAGTTTTTATGAATAAGGGAGTTAGTATCGAAGAAACGTCCTTCCCGTGAGATAGTGATTTTAAAAAAGGAAAAAAATATTACAAAACTTGTATTTAGTACAATAAAATATTGTCTCTATTCCCATAGCAGTTAATTGCAATACCGCGTGCAGGCTCACCGCGAGCTTGCCGCGACTGCCCTTGCGCTTAGAGGCGGCATTTTCCAGCTCACTGTCGCTATCCCTGTCGGTCGCCTTCGAGTGCATATAGCTCTGTCTCTTTCGCTCGCGCTCCATGTAGCTCATGTCGCGAGAGCGTGACAGCTGCGTGCAATGCAATGGCAATGTTATGCTTAAGCTTTTGACTGTTCTTATTACAGATTAAAAAACGACATCACTTTTTTCTTGTTCATAAATGTTCTTATAAATGGTACATTTGAATCTATAGGTAAAAACAGTCTAAACTCTAAACTCACAAATGAATAAGCTGAATGAATAAGTAATTTTAAGCTTCCAAGCGTAAAAAATAATTGTTACACTTCTAAAACGCATGTAAATCTTATTTATTTTGATAGATTATTTTCCATGAGTTGTAATTAAAATTGAAAAATTTGCCTTGACAATATATGCGTTAATATATAACTTACATTGATGGAATTATTAAAAGCTATCTGTTGGCATTGCTAAGCTTATTTCTAACTGTATTTAACATGCAAATTACTTAACACGACATATTGAAGTGGAAATTAAGTTTTACAAATAAATGAATTATTATGCTAAATTATAATAAAATAATTTATAAATTATTTTATTTATTTAAATATCTCTAAGTGGCGTTTTGTACAAATTTGTGAACAACTATTGTTATTAAAACATCTCTTGGTTTTAATAAATAAAAATACTAATTTATATTTAGCTTGCTGACTCTAGATTGCAATGTCACTAGCCAAGGGTGTGCGTAGTAACTATTATAAGGCCTCTAACATAATAAAATCGCGTCCGCCCGATCATCATAAACTTCTATAGGTACCTACTCTTATTAGAAGAGGTTTGTATATCAGCGCCGTTACAAATGGTCAATCATAAACCGTTAATCTAACTGTAACAGGCAATGAGTAGTGTAATTTGTTTCAGAGCGACATCGAGACAAGGAGGCGATTTTCGAATCTAACCGGTGATCTCAAGTGTTGCAATAACCTATGAAATTTAATAATTTTTGCATTAATTACATTTTGATTATTAAGATACATAAATATCATTTGTAAATTTTCGGTGTCGAAGATCATAAGTTACCAGTAAGTTTGAATAAAAGAAAAAGGGGCACTCGAAATTTATATCATAGCGTGAGAATTAGGCACCTGTTCAAAAATCTTCCCCCAGGGCTGACTCCACATTGTTAACCCTTTCACAATCAGAGGGATGTATATTCCCATCACATTATGAACTTTATGTGATTGAGATAAGATTGAAAACCAATGAAATATTCAAACATGTCCTGTCTGTTAAAAGGTTAAGCAAAAGTATCATGTCTTGTTCGTGTTCCTGGTTGAAACTGTAGGTGCCACTCCCCGCGCCGTTGCCATCAATCAACTCAAGACAAATGCATTTGAAGACATCACCAGATACCAGCCTTGTAGACGACGACAGTGACGTCACCAAGAGTCCAGGTTCCTTGATGCTTGTGTACCCTAATGTATCATACCTTGGTGTAGGACAGGTCCGCCTTGTTGAAAGCGAGCTGCCGGTGGGCGCGCCGCCGCGCCTGCGCACCGTACGTCATCTCGTCCGCCTCCTCCACTGAGCTGAACTCGCCTTCCTCCTCCTCGTCGGAATAGCCGCGTTCTGAGGGTAACATACATTGGTGAAGTTGTTTATTATCTGTTGTAACGTTCTGATAAAATGTTTTGGGTGCCTATAGAAAGAATTTGCATAGTCGAAAGTAACAAAATTTTTCAATGGTGAATCTGGCGCCAGATTGACACTGCCTCGTCGTCTTTGCTGCCCAAGTCCCTGTCAGTTCTAGTTCTATGTCCATTGAGCACTGATCTGTGATGAGCAGGGTGTTGTTGCTCTTGGCTTAGTGTTCGACGAGCGTGGACGCCAGCCAAGTGACACATTCTGAGCCTGGGGACGGGCTGACTGACACTTTGCCCCCCACGCCAGTCAACTCCAGTTCTATGTTCGCTAAGCACTGACCTGTAATGAGCAGGGTGTTGTTGTTCTTGGTGTCGTGGTCGACGGGCGTGGACGCCAGCCCCGTGATGGTGAGCCTGGCGACGGGCTGGCCTGCTGCCGCACCCACTTTGCCCCCCACGCCGGTCAGCTCCAGTTCCATATCCATTGAGCGTTGGAGCACCTGAGGGCATTGGACCTTTAGACCTTTTTTAGACCTTTTTGTCTATGTTTTTTTTTTGGCAAATAAATATACTTATTATTATTATTATCATCTTTATTTATTTTCTTTCTTAAAACTAGATTTTTACAATATTTTAATATAAAAACAATAAAACATTATAAAAACCTAATCCTAAAGTACCACCAGCAGCGGGGCAGGGCCCAAGCTATTATTATTATTGGGTGTGTGATATATTCATTATTATAATAATAATAATAATGATAATTCATTATTAACGAGATTCTTACCATGTTCATTACTTGTGAGTATTCCGTGATCATGGCGCATGCAACTGTGCCGAAATATGAGCGCAATCGTCGAATACCCAGACACAATAGAATTTTAATTGTTATCGGCCACCTGCTGGTCGCTCGACGCTCAAGGTGATATCATCGGATACTCACAAGTAATAAACATGGTAAAAATCTAGTTAATATTATTACTCTAATACTAGTAACCATGATAGTTTAAATAGTTATATACTGCAAGATTTAAAGGTGACAATACATCATAATTATTAGCCCAAAAAAAATTATACGACTATAACACGTCGGAGAATTTAGCATACAGCAGGCACCTGGAAAACCTCTGGCGATAATTTAGTCAATACGGCTTGGGGCACAAGGGCGTCAGCTGTTCATAAACACTGTTACGCTGTTATGGTCATAGGCGACCAACAGCAAAATTTCCTAAAATAGCTCCATGTCTTAATGTCAAAATTATAAAGTAAAAATTAATATTCGTATATCGACAGAGCCCAACAAAGGGTTAATTTTGTTACATTATTTCTTAATAAAACGAAGACCAAAAACGAAGAATTCAGACATGGTGTAAGTACGTAGTACCTACTTGTAAGTACATGCATCATGATTAACCGTTTATTAAAAAGTTCAACAAATAACTTGTTCCGTTTGTGTGGCTATGTATTATAATAAATGCTTGTGTCGTTCGCTAATTAGAGGAAATTGTATAATTCAACCTCCAAAGTACCCTCGTCATAAGTGGATGATCCATTTACCGATTACGTCATTGTTGTCTGGATGCTGTAATTGCAGGAAACTAATAATTATAAATTGAATAACTAAATTAATAAAAAAAACTTTCAAAGTAATATCTAAATATATTTTGTTTATTTATTTTAATTTGTTTAGTTGGTACACAAAATAAAACAATACACAAAATAAGGATAGGATACTTATTCCTGAAAAAAGATTTTTTACAGCGGACCATGGCGATTTTATGGGAATAATTAGTTATTATAATAACCACTGGGTATCTTGTTCTTAATTTAAGACATGTTTAAGTACAGTCAGAAGCATAAATCAAGCAGTATATATATCCCAATTCAGAGGAAGAGTCCAAAGAAAAACATTGAGAAGATTAATGTTTACAAACTCGGAATTTACACACTTTGCCCGATCTGGGAGTTGAAGCCTGGACCACCGGATACCAGGCTTAGCGCACTTTGCCACCGAGGCGTACAAATTAGAATTAAAAAAAAATATATTTTCAAAGTAGGTTACTCATTCATCTTGAACTAGGTCAACGAGTATTAGAACTTTGAAGGGTACCAAATAAAGCAAAACTTTTAAGCAGCAACACCGCTTGAAAGTTTCGCGTTTTTAATAAATGAAAAACAAGTCCCACCTGGTCCATCCTAATAACTCCTTCGGCGAGAGTTTTGTAGCCGAGGATCGTGCGGTTTTTGTACTTCTTGCGTCTTTGCAGCATAATTTGCAACCTGAAAAGAGTAGACATATTTTTCTTATTGTTTAATTCAATTCAATTACTTATTATTATATTGAGAACTTAGTATCTAGACAAACCTAATATAGGCTTTAAGATACTACTAACCGATATTTGTAATTATATATTTTTTGATAAATAAAATAAATAAATAAAAAAAATTGCTTAGATATAAATAAACATAACATAAAATAGAACTTGCTCCAAGTGGGTATTGAACCCACAATATATACAACGTGTAACAGAAAGGTGTGGTCAAAATTAAAAGATCTAAAATGTATTCGATCTAGATCTTGTATGTAGAGTTACTAAGGCATAATTATTAACTTAAACTTGCTATGCAATTTCTTATTAAACAGTTCTATTGTGGCGACACATCAAAATAAACAAGTCGCAGCCCTAGTGGTGTAGTAACCTCTGTGTACTTACATTTATGATCACTGCTGCTTGCTTTTGCGCGCCTGACGCGTATGACTTCACTAATAAAAATATTTAATTTAAAATTGCATGACAAACTAAAGTTAATAATTATATCTCAGTACAACAACACATACAAGATGTAGATCGGATACACTTTGGATCTTTTCATTTTGACCACACCTTACTGTTACACGTTGTATAGCATATTTAATGCTATCAATACAAACAACAAAACACGGTACAGATTTAAGCTTGCCACCCATATAGTGAGCGAACTGTCCTCAGCTCAGACAACTTTTATTTCCTCCAGTAGCTAACACAAATTAACTTTAAAAAAGCTTTCTACTACGCGGTGTAGATTAAGGTTGTAAGGCTGCTTTTTCAGAGTGCACAGCTCTGGTAGCTAAGCGGTGCTGAGGAAATAATCCTCATTATTTGCTGGTGCATTCCTACATAAAATGAAAATAGTTCACTGTGACGATGACGGTCGGAATGGAGAAAGTTTAGCCTGCTCGCTGGCTTGCTGAACATTTTTTGACGCAATGGGTTAAAGAATACCTGCCCGCAGTAATCAAATTAACTATTAACTTATCTTTTCTGGTCACTGACTCACCAGCTCAGTTTATGTCCTCACTGTTGGAGTACGAGCCTCGACTGCTAATAAAGCCGGGACCAACGGCTTTACGTGCCTTCCAAAGCACGAAGAAGTTCGAGATGATAAATTTTTGTCACCGATCTGATTACCGACCTTTAAGAAAGTTGCTTAACTTCCGCAATCGTAGACCGACTGCGTTTACTATTCTGGTTAAATAAATTAGAATTTTCTCTCCGTTCGTGCACAGCAGCTACCCTATTTCATTAGCAAAAGAAAAACTGTGCTAGCTGTAATACGTTCACATTGTGATAATGAATGTACTCGTGAAAATGTTTGAGCTGCGACGTGGAAAAATTCACGTGTGCCGAGCGAAACCCGGGAATTACCTTAATTTAGGCGAAACACGTGTAACGCTGAGAGTCGACCTCAGCTCTGAACAAAAGTAAAGCTCTATGCTTACCGATACTCGCGTATCCAATAAGCTCTCAATGTATAATATTTTTTTAACCCTTTCTTCACGTGAAAACAGAGGAACGTATCCACGTGATTTTTTTGCACAGACCTTTGAGAGGAGCCGAGATTGCTATTTTGTTGCCACCCGGTATGTTTATTTTATACCATGAAAGTGGCACACTAAAAATAGTACAATAGTAAATAAGTATTAGTATTATATAATACATAAATATAATAAAATATATAGTTTAAGGAATATCGTAGAAATCTATAGGTATAAGTGAAATATACAACAACAACCTACTGTAAGCTGTAAATTCACTCATTCATTCAAATGAATGTAAACATAAATACATATTTATGATTTCATTCATTATACATATCGCACTTTAAAATATTGATTTTTTTTTTCTATTTTTAACTAAAATTAACGTAGTCTCCACAGCTGGTTAACTGAACATTATTGTTTATATAATTGTGAAGATTTGTTAATAGCATATGTCTATTTATTCTCCTTAACTTTAGATGTTATTTGTCTGTAAATCTTCCTAGAAATAAATAAATAAATAAATAAATAAACTTCACCCGGATTCCTCCACTGCTGAGGAATTGACCATATTATCTCTTACTGGTGAAACACAACCACGCTTCCTCATCATCCTTGTTATAACAATGGACTTAAGTAAATTCAAATTCAAATCATTTATAACATATCACATTACAATATATATATAAAATTGTGGTAGCTAGGCCAAGCCAACTTAGAACAAGCCCTACTAACCAAATCGAGTATCTACAAATGTATTTCCCATTAGGAATTGAACTTGGTACCTCTAGGCCTGAAAGACTCTAGCTGACGAACCTAGTGAACATACTTAATCCATACTGGAAGTACTGGGACGCGTCGTCGCTCGCGGATTTATGGTTAACTACGTCATAAATTGCCGAGTAATTTCTGGCGCATCATTATCATAACGGCAGCCTGAGATAAACACACCACTTTCGTCCTAATTTCCATCGTTAATTTAACAGTAACTCGTCCATAATTAATTATTGATGTTTAAAGAGTTTGGATGGTGCTACATTAAATGTTATTTATATACGACAGTAATGTCAGCAGTCTTTTAAGACAAAGTATCTATCCAAAAATAGAGCTTAACTTTTCTAGTACATTACTCGTAATTTAAAAAAACCAGTATGTGCGATAATAAATTGATTATAAAAGCATAATAACCACGAGGTTGATAACGCGCGCTTTATATCCAACTGTCGCTAGCTCCTATAGTAGTTATGCGGTGACTGCTTATCATAAGACGAAGCACATGCTTGCTTACCAGGTTCAATCGAATGGAAAAAAAAAATTGCGAGCTATACCAGCTATTAGCTACCCACCCATAAAACTAAACCCGACTTGGACCACGCAGTGGACTGAACTTAATGTGCTACAAAACATAAATTCCTGTGTTGAGTCGCGCGCGGGACGCCAAGTTAAATATTAAATTTTATAGTAGGGACGTTCGTTTACCATAACTTTGCGATAGTAGTTCTTAAGTCTAATAGCATAGAGCACTACGTTTTTATGAATGTACACGACTGTACGTAATAGCTACAGTGAAATGCCATTCATGGTTTTGTGAATATTACATATAAAGTCTTTTGTTTTGTGGAATTTTGTTGAATGACTTGGCTGTTTATACTAGCTATAAAACATAATAAATGTGTTTGGTATTTTCGAATAAGGGAGTAATTTTATAGTAGGCATACAAGTGTAGTGACTGCTTACCCTAAGACGAACGGTTAAGGTTACTTCTTAAGGTGGGAATCCACTATTTTCGCAAACTTCTCGCGCTTCGCGCTCCTTTAACACAAGAGCGTGAAGCAGATCCAATTAATGGATGCGTTCGGGAACGTTCCATGATTCATATTTTCGAACGTATCCATCCATTACCCAGGACAGGAGCAGTCGCAAGAGCGCGGAGAGAGGTAGGTGCGCGGAGAGCAGTGTGCGCGAACATTATGGGTGGATGGATACCCACTTTTATGGTAAGGGTCACTGGAACCTTGCACCTTTTGGACCTTGCAACACAATGGGTATAACTCGTGGTGCTGTTGCTGGCCTGAATCCTCTACGACCGTTAATATTACTAGATTGGTAAATCTTAGTGGCAAACTTTTGTCGGTTTGTAGGCTAATAATGTTCCACAAACAAGGTGCCTCGGACACTGTCGTCATATCGCTGGTCGACTAATGACTTTTATCCTATTGCATCGTCTAAAAGTAAGTGTTTTGTTTATTGAATTTGCCGAACGCGCCCGCGTCAGTTAGTGTTGCTACTTTTTTCGCAAAAGACAGCGTGCTCCCGCGCAGAGTAAGGCCCGGACTCCACCAAAGCGGAAACGAGAAGAGAAGTGTCGTAATTATCCTCTTGGAAATCTTCTTTAAAAAATAACATTACCTGTTGCCGTCCCGCTTGACGAAGTGCGGGTACTGCAGTGAAAAGCATAGGTCGAGCTCTACGTCCAGCGGCGGCACGGCGATGTCGTTGGAGCGGAGCGTGCGCTTGCTGCTATGCATGCGGGCGGCGAGGATGACCGCGCCGGCGCCCGCGCCGCCCGCCGCACCGCCGCCCGCCTCGCCTAGCGCGCCCATCACGCGCAGCCGGGTCACGCGCAGGGTGCACAGCCTACGGACAAACAAATAAAAGTGTAATAGACATTTACTAGTACAGTGGCGTGATCTCGTGTCGGAGGCCAAGAGTCATTTCAGGTCGCTGAGCTAGTAGAGTAAGTAAGGTGCTTTATCTTCTGCCTTATCTTCACTTATGGAGATGGAGGGTCAACTTTTAATTAAAAAATAAACATATAATGTAATAGCCACTACTGTTATTTTAAATCGGTTGACATTATTATCTTAATCTTAGTCTCAGGCCTTTTCACAAGAATAATAAATAGCTCATGAGGAGATCGAACTATGCAGGTTGGTGGTTTATAACGATTGCGTTCTCACGACAAAATCTATTAACTGGGGCCAACCAAAGGCATAGTGTGCGTTCCGATCCAAAGCACTGAATTTCTTAATATGCACTAGATATACCACCAATATCACCAAATTCTACGGTTTAGATCTTGGTAGCTCCGCTCCTACCAACTTCGCCACCTAACTTGCCGGCACTGTTATGGTCATAACTCGTAGGAGACCATTCGTATTTCAAAAGTCTTTGTTTCACAGCACATAATACTTTTCGCACAGTTCCAAATTAATGTTTTTCTTTTAGCAGACTGCGCTGTGTTTTTCTACATACCTACACATACCCACATCGTATACATTCGGATTGCCGATATAATCGATGGGAAGTCGGCTAGACGTGTTAACGACCACCCCCATCTCTCACCCCACTTTATCGCCTGCAGACTGCGGTTCAAAGAAAAATCTTATGACTTGTACAGTAGAGAGTGCTCCACAGTACAACATTTATTGACAGAGTTGAAATCCCCGTTGCAAAATTCCAAATGGCTTTATATAAAATTGAATGCATTTGCTTTGTTTTTGCTTCAGAGCTCATGTAACAACAAAATGTTAATTTTAAATTGTTTGGTATCTACAATGTTATCTATATATTATTATGCAAATGCAAGATACCACTTAAGTACTGGCTAGACAACATAAAAAATGAGAAGGTTGTAAGAAAAACTGGTCCCTACGCTGGGAAAATAGCCGAGTCAAATAACAAAAGAGGGTAAAAGGACTGAAGTAAGTTTTACGACCGAAACCGGCGGTCATTCCGACATCAAATATACAGATTTACTTTATTAAAGTCTTCCAACCAATGCCATTACAGGTCCGTCATTTACGAGTAGGACCTAACTTTAAGAGCATTTTTATTTAGAGTAAGTAAATCAATATGAATAAGACGATACTGAAATATTTGCAATCACGACGCAAATGAAATTTGGACCGATTCTCCCGCAGCGATCTGCGTGGGTTGAGTTAAGCCCGCTCCCAAGTCCCAAGATGAAAACACGCTAACATAGTATCAGGTAGGCTACTCTTGACGCAAACTCAATCTCAATACAATTCCAATGCGATTAATATGTATCGATATTGGGACAAGTTTCGCAATTTCGGAACGCCCCATCTCGATAATAATTTGTTCACTCAATTTCCACGCAATTTAATTCTAATGTAGCACTATTATCGCCTTTAAGAGTGCCATATGATTTTTTTTTTAGATTTGGGATTGGACATTGATTATTGCAATTGTGTTTCAAGAGTAACCCACCTGAACAGAGTCTATTTATTTTGATTTTAATACTATTTATTATTACTACAATATGAAGCAAAATGCCAAAGCAAAAAGAATAAGATAAACGAAACAATGTCTTCAAAGAATACATGTTCTTGAATCTACGATTTTTTTCTGGGATAGTGATTGTGTAGTTGTTTTAATAACATAAAAAATATTATTATTCGCAAATACATTTAAAGGCCAGTTATATACCATTTACTTTGTAAGTAGAGTTGAGTGTTGTAGTTTAATTAAAACCACTGTTTTAAAATAAAATAACTTCCGACTTTATTTATATTTCAGCAAAAAATAAACCTGTGAATTATCTCCCCATCAGAACAGTCGGCGTCTAGTTTGTCTTTTGTGCATTCCTGGCGAAATGCATTCGCTTGCGTTCCAATCCTTCCAATCCCCAAAGAGCCTAAAGCGGATTTTACGGTGCACTTCACAAACGGATCAGAGATGTGTAATGTATCTATCGACTTTTGCCTGATGTAAATTTATTAACCTAGAATTATTTTTTTTTGTTTTTTTTTTTTTTACATGTTATGGTTGTCTTCTATAAGTATGTGTTGTGTTTATTTGTAATGGAAAGTGTCCTGCTATGATCGGGCATTTTCCAATATTTTTGACGCTGTAAGGAAGAACAGAGCTGGACACTTGTTGAGTTTCTTGCCAAAGGCAAGAAACTCAGCAAGTGTCCAGCTCTTTTCTCCTGCCATCGGTTCGTAAGTCTATAGACTTACGAACCGATGGCATAGTGACATTCACAAGATCTACTTGTAGCCTTAACTGAATAAAATGATAATGATTTTGAATTTGAATTTGAATTTGACTATGATCGCTTGTATATGATCATGTTACATGGTAACATTGAGTTTATTGCTTACAACTTTTGCATTAAAGGTGTCTAAATCTGACACTAGTGCTAAAGTAGACCGCGCAGGATACTGGCTTAAGCAGGCAGATTAACTGTAGGACACTCAAGTAGACTTAAGTAAAGATTAAAATAGATGTTAACAAAATTCACCGCTTACCTTTTACCAAAAGGTAGCCCACGTCTGTTTTAAGTGCTTTTTATATGAATATTTCGTGTCCAGAATCGTATAATGTATCCTCTGTAATGAGGCCACCGGTTTCAGACCCATAGGCTCCGCGATCTATTCCCAACGGAATACATAATAGCGCCTTGATGTCGCAACATAACAATGCTATCAAACTGCTGTTATAGGGACAAACGACGGTGATAGTTAACCAGTCTGACTGCCAACCAACTCTACCACTTATCCGAATAATTTTGTATATTTCCAATAGTTGGTTTTCTTAGTATTAGGCAATCAAGAACACCAGTATCAACAACAAACAACATTCAAGGGCAAACTTTAGACATGCGACCCAAAAGTTCAACATGAAGTTTAAATGGCTCCAGCGACACGGCTCGTGAAGACGTCGAATCTCATAAAACTTTCCTCTTGCTCCAACAAAACGTCGTTATCAAATTGTCGCTCCAAGGAAGTTGTATTCTGTTTTTCAGAATTAAACAGGCTAATGTAATATTTATGGGAGTCCGCTTTTCCGTACTGCCAGTGTTCGCGTCGTGGATCGTGGCTTATTTACATACAAATGCATTCGTAATATTCTGTTATTATAATCTACATTTTGTATACAAGAATGTTATGTTTGTAAACGTGTTCAAAGTAGAATAGTAAGTACATTGGATATTATTACTGACTGATAACCCAATTTTTTTTAAATATTTGACGAAAAGCATTTATCTACCCAAAAGCAAGAAAAAATATTGATATTTTATAATATTGAATAGCTTTTCTTAAAAAAAATTGAAATTTAAAAAAGGCAGTATCCACTACAAATATAGTCTCTGTAAAAGTTACTCGTACAATTAGATTCATACATAAGCGAGGATTGCTTAGCTCATCACACAGCCTTAATCCGGCACTGCCAGACTACCAATAGCGATCGAATATGGAAAGCCACCAGACCGGAAGGCTAGCGAATGAGGTGATCTAGTTGCCAGACATATCCACTTTCAGGCCGCGTCGAGCCCATATAGCCGCGGTCGGCTTTCTCTACCACCGATCAATATTTACCAGTAAACGTTGTACGAAACTACAACATACCACCCTTGTAAATATTAAGCTTGTTCGCGCAGAGGCTAGGTGGTTGTAGGTAGAGATTATGCAAGTTAAGCAACATGCGCATTTCAGGACACCAGTAAGTAACCGCTTTAAAAAAGTCTAATTCTTGCGTGATTTGGAAAGCACCCCAAGTCATTTAAAATGACAGGTACAATTATTGTTATTTTTGGAGTCAGTGCCAGCCAATGAAGTTTTTGGAGTGGGTGCCAATCCGCGTTTGTAGTCAAAATTTCATGGATAAGATTGAATGTACTAATATGATTATATACAGTGTGTCGTTAAATGTTTATGTTAAAGTTACCTTGGCTGGCACCGACTCCAAAAATAACAATAATTGAACCTATATATTTTTCTAATAACATGATTGTTATATAAGCAGTCTTAAAATATATTTTTTATTTGTTTCTTTATGTGGATTGCAAGTAAATATTTGGTATTTGCTTGTTTGTCATAATATGTGTTCTGTTAGATGTGAAGTTAAGTATATGGCAGTCGCATAGTTTTTAAGAATATAAGACTGAGTATAATAAAGGTTAATTCCAAGTAAATTGAACAAACTAAACTACGCAATAATTTTTTAACTTTTTAGTGCAATTTTTTCAGTCAAATTTTTTGGAGTCGGTTTTTTTATTGTTAAATCTTTTGTTTATTTCTCGCTTTTTAGTGATTCGTTTCGATCTATTTATCAAAAGCAAATATGGGTAGACCTACTAAACGCGCTGCTCGTATGAGACAGCGCCCTTTAAATGAGACAAGCGAAAAAAACGAGAAACGCCTATCTCAAAGTAGGAAATCAAAAACTGAGTTTCCGGTGCCTGCCTTCTTTTGCTTCGTCATAGTCGCTTAACTATCTTAATCGAGATATCTTATCGCCACTCGTGAAATACTTATAATTGAGGAGTTCTGGTGGCAATCTGTGGTCTTTTTCATCAGTTACATTTCATCAAATTATACTTTCTGAATGCAAATGCTTGATTTTTTGCTGAAAATACCAAAATCGCTATAGGTATGCCTACAATATTTGAGGAGTTCCCTCAATTCTTTAAGGATTCCATCATCAGAACTGAACCAACAGCACTAGCTTTCAAATAAAGAAAGAATCATGAAAATCGGTTCACCCAGTCGAAAGTTCTGAGGTAACAAACATTTTTTTTAAATACAGTCGAATTGAGAAACTCCTCCTTAAAAGATCCGTAAAGGTAGTTAGTTTCATTACAATTTATACTAAACTAGAAACACGTTCCTTTCATATAATTTAGAAGAGCGTACAAGTTTTCAAAGGGAATTGCGATGCGATGCGACACACAAGAAAATTGAATACCAATTTAGGGCGAATAGTCAGTTTCCTAGAGAACCATCGCCAAAAGTAGCAGGCGAAACTTTTTAATAAAAAAACAACCTTCATCTGCCGCAAAAAGTGTCGTTCCTTCTCGCCGCATAATGAACACTTAACGCGTCCCGCCCAGGACAGGCTGTTTCCCCAATTTCATTATTATTCTGTTGGAAAAGTACCGCTTTTGTTTACGCTTCATACGGAATTCACATATCAATAGGACCAGCTACGTAGAAAAATAGTTTTTCTATTTCACGCAATATACAATGTGTAATATTGTTATACGAGGGCTGCACTGAAAGTTTCGGGAATCTAATACTTACAAACATATTTTTTACACATATATGTACCTTTTTATAATCTTTAAAGTTTCAGTATCTTAACACCTGGCCACATAGAAAAAAAAGCGATGGTTCGGTTTCCAATGTTTTTTGAAGTCGTCGAGTCGCTGCTGAAAATGATATTGTCCTGTGAAAATTTAAGAGCTATGATTTATTACGACTTTAAAAGTGGATTAACACAAAAATAATGTGGAGACCGGATGATTGCTGCTTCTAGTAATGAAGCACCTTCAAAGACGACAATATACAGGTGGTATTCAGAATTTCAACGTGGCCGTGTATCCTTCACGGACGACGTGCGTGTCGACCAAAATCGGCAGTCACGCAAGAAAACGTCGATGCGTCAGCTGATAAAGGAAGACCGACATGTGTCATATCGGGAGATTCAAGAGTGTTTGGGCATTGGAATGAGTCAGATACAAATTATTTTACAGGAACAATTAGGCGTGCGAAAGTTGTTTTCCCGTTAGATCCCTCACTTATTGTTTAACGTGACTACGCTACTATTCCTCTTGAAAACCGTAGAACGGTTAATGCCGATTGGTACACCACTATGTGTTTGCCGAGTATCTTTGTGAACTCCGAAAAAAAAACCTAGTCACCGCATCATCCTTCACCACGACAATGCCAGCCCTCACACCGCTAGGAAAACAACTGAGTACCTGGACGGTGAAAAAGTCGAATTACTGTACCATCCTCCATACAACCCCGACTTAAGCCCCAATGACTTTTTCACATTCCCCAAAATTAAGGATAGGTTGCGTGCTCAGCGGTTTGAGACGCTGGAAGCAGCAGCGGAGGCTTTTTAAATGGCTATTTTATCGACCCCTATTCAGACTTTAATAAGTGCTTTAACGACTGGTTTGAACGCGTAGAAAAGTGCATAAAATATAAAGGAGAATACTTTGAAAAACAATAAAAATAGTTTTATTCAATTTAACTGTATATTTTTTTCTATTCCCGAAACTTTCAATTTGACTCTCGTATTAGCATTAATATGTCATCGTACGTTTGAGACGTCATTTAATAGATGTAACCATATTTTGCTATGCCTAGGCATATCGAAAAGGCGCTATATTACGGAATGACGTATTGCCTATTTGCCATATCATGAGTTGAGATTAATGTAAAACAGATTGACACTAATCACAACAGAACCGTAAAGAGTTACGACGCAATTACGTGGTATCAATATAAAAACTAACAATAATGTCTAGTCTCGGTAGCTCAGTTTGAAGTTATCACCCGGACTAAGAAGGCCATGCGTTCAAGTTCCACTAGAGTTCATCTTTATCAAATGCTACTTACAGTTGCAAAAATATAAACGACTAGCTGACCCAGCGGACCTCATACCGCATTTTTATTTTTTTTTTAATATAGCCTATGTTACTCAGCGCAATGTAGCATTATAATGGTAAAAGAATTTTTTAATTCGGTCCAGTAGTTTTTGAGTGTATTCGTTGCAAACATACAAACAAACATACATACATACATACATACATATATATTTACATACAAAAATACAAAGGTTTCCTCTTTATAATATTAGTATAGATATAAAAGTTTGAAATAAAACTCAGTGGTGCACATCATAAATTCGATGAAGTCAATAACGATAAAGCACAATCTATTAGCAATCCTTTTAGCATTGAAGGGAAAATGACCTCAGGCGCATTTTAACGTCACAAAGGCGACATGATTGATTATACGCTGGTGACAAATTGCACTATAATTTTAGTTCAACTCCTCTTGTTCTGTACCCTTCGAGTGAAAATATTACCAAGAATCATTTATGATTTAAAGAAATATTTTAGAAATCGTCTGAAGTTTAAAAAGTTTAAAATGTTGAGTAATAATAATAAAAGCAAGGTATGTGCTTAAATAATAATGCTAATTTTCAGTAATAGTTAGTAGCCCGATAGCTCCTTTTTATCAAAGACAATTTTTTTTTTAATATTCGACCTTTTTAGAAAAAAAATTCTTATTCTCTTATCTAGCCCTTTACAATTCTGGCTGTCAATTAATATCACTGACATGACAAGACGGCTCTTGTCAAAAAAATTAAATTGAGTGGAAACAGCAAAGAAATTCAATCAAAGGAAATTTTACACAATTTGCTGTAAATCTATTTATTATTACAAATTATAGAAATATTATGATACGCTTTTCAAGGAACGCTCTTCGCGATGTGATTTACAGGTAAATATTTTGAAGATTCATCTAACAGAAAACTTGAATCCTTTCCACCCTCTTTTTGTTAAATGATTACTTATCTAATAAATTAATGCATCTATAATTTATAGGATAACGTAATGTGTTGCCTAGAATCAGCGTACCCTTGTATTTATAGTTAATAAAGTTAGTACGTGCATAGTTATACATTATGTTGAATATATGCTATTGACACTTGATAATTATTGCAGGAATCACCAGCGAAGCTTCAACACCGTCACCCAAGCTAAAGATGTTGGCAGTACACGCGCCCTCATCCCTTACCCAACCAGTACTCTTGTGAAAGTGAAAGAAGACACGAGACACGTCAGCAGCGACTCAAGAAAGAGACCTCGCGTGCCCCCCCATGGCAACAAGTACGAGAAGCTGGGGGAGGTCCGAAAGTACTCCCCCTTCCACTACCCCGGCCAGGTAAACGACTTTTTCGGCATCATCTTCCTGATCAAATTAATCATGTTTTAATTGCATTCGTTTCCTTTTTGTATTGTTTGAAATTATTTTTATTTCCGAAACCTTTGGTTCATTTATTTAGGTTGTGATGGTTCCGCATAATGTTTACCCATTTAGGAAAGCAATGAAATTAAATAAACCGTAATATATTTCTTTTGTCTTTGAAGTATTTGTGTTTTACTTGATATTATTTAGAAATGCGAGTGATAGCATTAAATATAACAACTTGAACATACCGCAAAAATGTAGGCTCAATTATCTTAAGGATTTTTATAAGCATATATTCGTAGTCTCACATTTTCCATTTACCGCTTCATGGCTTTGAGCAAAAATAGAATTTTAAACAGCCTCTAGAAACTCATTTTCAACTGGCTACAAAATTATGTATGCAAAATCTAACCGAAAGCGCTAACATTTATTAAGCTAATCAAATGTCTGTTACTAAGTTAAGATGATTTTACAGCGAAAATATTAAAACGCATGAGAGAAAACCAAAAGCTATTTAATTACATTCTTGGTTGTGCGCGTATAATTTTATTGGTAATATTCAGTCTAGCCCTCGCTGTCACGTACAAAGGTTTTTTGAACTACGCATGATCTGGTACCAATATTTTTACAAAACTGCAAACAAACTTAAAAATAATGTCTCAAGTATATAACTTCGCATGACTTGGTACCAATATTTTATAATAAATGCAAATAAACTTTGAAAAATGTCTCAAGTATATAAGGTACCTACTTATCACGTACTTCGCTGGCTCACCAACCCGAAATGGATTTGTCCTGCGATAATAAAGAACACCTTTATTAGATCTTGGCCCGTTCCGACCATTCGGGTATGTTTAACTCCGTCAGGACCTTGGAGACTTCATCCTTCACAGTGACACCTTGGAAGATCGTCGTTTGCCTCAGATACGCTTCTATGGTAGCTTGATCCATCCAAATGTGGTCACCAACCAACCTAACCAACGAAAACGGGCGGAGTTTATCTCCCCAGTGATGTAGAAAGTGCTTTAATGGGGTTTAAAACTTCAGAATTATTACATCATAGCATGTATGGTAACTTGGTTATTACATTTGTGCGTTTTCCTTTTCAATATATAAAAGGGCCCTTCAGAAAATTGTTCAAACAAAACACAAAGAAATAATCTTTTAGTAAAACAAAACCTTCTAGGAATGAAATCCCGAGCTTACCGAGCGGACGGAACAAATTGCTTCGGCCACCTTGTGATCACTACTGCGCATATCTTACCTTTTTCTCTTTTGTAGGGTTGAGGTTATTTTATTTTGAGCTATTTTATTGAAAATAAACAAGGTGGACCAACGATCTGGTGAAGATCGCAGGTAGCAGCTCGATGCGAACAGCACAAAACCGGTCGTTGTAGAGATCCTTTGGGGAGGCCTTTGTCCAGCATTAGACGTCTTTTGGCTGAGATAATGATGATGATGATGATGATGATGATGATGATGATGATAATGATGATGACAAAAGCATTGATCAATAACAGAGCTATTTGAGTAATCTTTGTTCGATCGGCCAAAATAAAAACGATCCAATGAATGTTCATGTTCCTATAGCCTTTCTAAGAATTTAACTATCAATTAAGAGCTTTTATACATTTCGATATCTTATACAAACTTTTAAGTTCTGATTTTTTCAAACCAATGAGCCAATTTTGATGAAACTTTACATGCTTATGAAATGTACAGACATTCAGTTAGTTAGTAGAGAACATAATAAACACATTCGTTTAACTGAATTTATGTGATTTGGAAATTTCCATAGAATACTTTACCTATAACAGAATCATCACTCAAACTTTTTGTATTACAAAAATAAGCATGAAGCTAAATAACAAATGATCAACCCTAGCCAGGGTTGCTATCGTATTACTGGAATGGCACCGTAATTCTAACGCAAGTCCGAAACACCATACGACATTAATTTGGTTTCTATGTTTGCAAAAGATTTTCGCTTGCTAATTGGATTTTCTGGATTCATTAACGGACACAAAAATATACGACAAGTGACAACGTACTGTGACTTGTTAGCCGCTTTACTTTGTGAACTTCGTCAATATCTCGATAAAACTAATCCTATATTTTAAGAATTGCAAACAAGTTAAAGGGTCACTTTCAGAGAAGTTAAATCAAGAAAAATAAATATATTATGTAGATACAAATGCGAGTATTCACTAGGAAAGTAGGTATATAACTCCAACAAAGACAAGTCAATTCGTCTAAATCAAAATCACCAATTATGTGGTATCGTGTTAAGGTACCAGTTGGCAGCCGACTCCACGCAGCAGCAGCAGATGACGTGTCGTCGCGACACTACTGGTTTCTATGTATTTCCATGAAATTCCCTCCATAGCTAGCTAGCTAGCGACACGTCGTCGCCAACTAGTACCTTTATCTGGCACTCTCGTGAATTGAAACTTGGATAGTTCCTAAAAGCTTTGTAATTAGTCTTTGAGCGCAACAAATAATATCATACATATAACTACGAGTATCACAATTTATATGTACGAGTAGGTATGTCTTGCCATTAGCAACCGTTAGTTACACGTTTTGCTACGAAACGTCTTGATTAAAATTTAGAAGCACAATTAAATAACACAATTTAAGAGAACAATTTCACAAAATTTGAAGAAAAGTTAAACGCATGGCAGCAATTTTATTGCTTTTTGCGTTAATTTATTTTTATGATCTCCATGTATTTGGGATGTATACTAAGAATAAATATATAAACAAGTCGAAATAAACTAGTTTCTCTTACTATTCAATTAGCTTGTGTATCTAAGTGGAGCCTGCCGTGGTCCCTAAAAGTCTAGGGATATAGGAATCTTTTGGGAAAATAAATTTTATTATATCCTATGAGACTTTACAAGACTTTCGTTCTCTAATTATATAATCAACAATAGATACAGATGTACGTACAAATAAGGAAAATGCAAACAAGGAGCAAACTAAACATGAAAGTTTTGAAAAGCGCCGAGACTGCAGCTTTAGATAAAACAAGCAGCTAGGTAGATAGGGATTTCCAAGCGCAAATTGCAAAACCAATTGGAATAGCGTGCCGGGGCGAGTTAGATACCATTCAAAGGCGCTTTTGATGTTTACCAAACACCAACATAGTATCATGAATCTTGATTTTATTAATACGATTTAGTAATTAACTTTGAAGCAAACGTTAATATTGTATTGGTGGTGTGTAAATAGTTATTATCAACCATACCTATTACTTACTATACATATTGAAATAATGCACTTTATAAGGTTAATAATAATTATGAGAAAACCAACACTTCGAGTCTAGCTGTTGGATGACCACGGATTCTCAAAAGGGTCCGAAGCGTCAAGATAAAATAAACGCAAGATTAGTATAAAGATCAATGTGTTGCAAAAAAGAGCATGTGCTTTATATGTCGCATCGACAGGAAGGATCTCGTTGCATGCCCTGTATTAGCACTGGTAGCCTAGGAAATTCAACGGCATCCGTATCATACAAAGTGTTTCACACAATCGTAAATGTTCCAGTCTAAAGCGGAGTGGGTGGTGGCTCGGGCAGATGATATCCTGAACTGGGGACGAAAGTGTTCCGTTTGGCCGCTAACCTTCGGGCTGGCCTGCTGCGCTCTCGAGATGATGCACTACGCTGCTCCCAGGTTAACATCTAACACATATCATCATGCATTACTTACGATACAATATCTGGGTTTACGTACCTACATACAGCAACATGCAGTTTAGCTAGGCAATCTCGTAAGAAGCGTTAAGAAAAACGCTGAATGCGAGCAGTGCGTGATCGGTCACTATGTGGAAATTTTGTTTAACCCTTTGTATAGCAACAGCAAAGAGATTGTTTATTTATTTTTCTATTTATTATATAAAAGTAGGTATTGGGAACCTTCATTCACAATCAAATTCAAAATCAAATTAACGAATCAATTCAGTATGAGTACTCGTAAAGTTTTTGGCATTTCGTATCATTGCTTCTAGGAATAACATTTCTGATACTATATGCGATGTCAAAATAAAATCGACTCCATTCGACTCGTGACAAATGTAATGGAACCGATCTCTCTTGAATGACGGGAACAGACAGATTTGTTACTGTAATTTTTATATCTGAAATTTTGCTCTTTTTTTTCGTCGCTACGCGGGATTGGCTGTGATAAAGACGAATTATGGCGTGATTGCGAGACGAGATTAACACACACCATCAAAAAAAAGATTATTTCCCTGATATACGATCTGTTCATAATTGTTAGATGTCGCAGGTTGATGGATATACGAGTAAGACGTAAAAAGCAGCAGACGAGAGCTGTGCAAATGAAAAAAAAACATGAATCATGTAAAAAATGAATCATGACGAATTATTAAAATCAAGTTAAATAGCAATATTTTTATATTTATGTACTGAAAAAACCACATTGAGAAACATCACACAATTCATAATATTACTACGTCAACGATTGACCCTGCAGATGCAATCAATTGTTTAAGATACTCATAGTTTTGAAACGTAAGACCGTTGAGCACGCGCCATTGCTTCTGATTATGTATACGTGGACTGGCTTTGCATCGCTGTATCGGCATGACGACGATACTTCAACTTTTCCTTTCATAGAAAAACTTTCGTCTCGTCCTCAGGCCACTTTCATTAAAATAAATAAACGTTGCATAACTCAATCAAAGATTGTATAACCCCAGGGAAACAAGTTCCACAAAGATTCGTTGTTCGTCGATCAATTGGCGCTTTAGAAAATCTTTTGTTCAGATATCGCTTGAGAGATTCGAGACAAAAAGGTCGGCGTGGCATTTAGTAAATGGCACAGTTTGAAGGTTAAAAATCAGTGGCACCGCAAGTTTAGTTAGGACTATGAAATCTATCAGACGCTCTACCAATCCGAGTAGCGAACCAAGTTTATCAAAGTACCTAGTCTTCAACTTCCTATTGCAAGTAACTTATTCTGTCAGTTCTTGGTCAATTTACCATGAAGACTGTAACTTCTTGAGAATCAAAAATCAAGTTGAAACTTTGGATTTCCATTCCAAGTAACTAGGTATAAATTCCGTTAAAACTTTTGAATTTATCTGGTTTGAACTTGACAAGCAATGAGTAAAGATCTTGCAAATTACAAGTTAGAATTAACTATAAATCCACTTAGCATTTTATGGAAGTTTAAAAGTGGATTATTAAACAGTTTCTGTATTATGATTAAGAGCGGTTCTAATCACTTCCTGTACCTACTGAATCAAATCATCATATTGGTTGGTTCGCTGATAACACAGCCTGTGTAACACAGGATTTCTTCATCAAAGTACAACTCATATTTCACAATATGAAAATCCACAGGTACGACATGGACCGCTTTGGCATGGTCTTCCGCGGCACCCCTCGCCAGACGGACGTCATAATAGTGGCGGGAACGGTTACCAATAAGATGGCGCCGATTTTCCGCAAGACATATGACCTGATGCCGGAGCCAAGATGGGTGGTCTCGATGGGAAGCTGCGCGAACGGCGGCGGTTATTACCACTACACATATTGCACAGTTCGGGGTTGCGACAGAATTGTACCGGTAAGAATTAAGTTACTAATTTGTAGAGGATTGCTTAGCTCCAATATTGATAATAGGCACACGCACACGCACACGCGCACACACACACACACGCACACACACACACACACACACACACACACACACAATCCAATTTTATACGAGACAACGGGGTAGCGTTTAGCCCTTAATCTCAACTGATGGTATATACAAACATGGAAATGCACTTAACTCGAAATCATCAACCACTAGCGAATTGAATTGTGACCCCTAACCACTAAGAAACTTTAACTGTAGATACTTGGAGTAGCGATTAACGTTACTGTCAGTAACGTTACTGTGTCAGTTTGAGAAGGCTTCACTGTACGAAAAAAGTAAACACTCTCAGATTCCAAGATAAAAAGAAATATCAAAACCCTATAGCGATGCCCTAATTTCTAGGTGGACATCTACGTGCCTGGATGCCCTCCGACAGCCGAGGCCCTCTTGTATGGAATGCTGCAACTGCAGAAAAAGATTAAGCGAATGAGAGTAATCCAGGTGTGGTACCGCCACTGACTGGTGCAGACTGATGGTGGTGAATGCTTTCTCATCTCAATTTACATGTTTTGTTAATTTTCCTTGTATGTGACAGTAAATTATATTTAATTATGGCATAGTTGTTTAATTTTTACCGCGGTCAAATTCGCAAGCACATGTTTTAAGTTGCATTGCCTTCTATTAATTTTTGAGGTGCCACAAAAATTACTTGGAAAGTTATTTACATTGAAAGCCGAATGAAAAATTGTCAGCCGACTCGGGATAACACGACAGTTGACACACGACCTTTTGAGACGCTCGGCGCACAAGCTCTATCTCTAATATTGTTTTCTAAAGTTTACACGAACACTACACATTTAAATGAAACAACTTTTACGGATCTACTCGCGTTTATTTTATTTTACACATTATTTAATGTTTATCCTGACGTTTCGAATCCTTTGCAGGGTCCGTGGTCACAAAGGTCTGCAAAGGATTCGAAACGTCAGGATTAACATTAAATAATGTGTAAAATAAATTAAACGCGAGTAGATCCGTAAAAATTGTTTCATCTATCTCTAATGTTTATTTATTGATGTGTAGAAAAACAAACGGAGGCAGCACAACAAATGTTTTGCGGAATTATATTTTTTTATTGTTTTTGTGTAATGCCTTGCGGAAACCGCTTTTCATAAGGCAGGCCGTAAGCTTATTTGAAAGTCCATATTAAAAAATGTTACCGCAAACTTCTTAAAAGGGTAAAGGTTGAATTGCACCTTGGTTATGGGCTGACTTATATAATAATGAAACGAATTTTTTTAAAGTGAGGGTACATTTTACTTTTTATAAGTGCTAATTGCTGCACTCAAGCTGAATTAAATACATGTGAGGGTACATGTCATAATTATTGTCAGACCTGTTTCATTTCTCGCAATTGAATAATTGGATTGCAATTCAGATAAAAAATAAATACACGGTTGCAGCAACCTTACTGTTATTTTCAGATTCTCAATCTTCAAACATGTGCAGCAAATTCTTTATAATTATTACAGTCCGACAAGTTCGTGCTCGACCTGCTTGCCTAAAACGGAAAGTCATAGACGTTTGGTCAATATAAAGTCAATATCAATATCAAGGTGATTCAAATTCAAACACTAAGCATGACACTCATAAGTTTTCGATCAAAATATTGTAGAGTCCTTCATAGTATATTCAGAGATTGCTATTGTTTAGAAAATGCGCGGGCGCGAGTTAAAGTTTCTGTTACAATTCAAAGTTCAAGGATAAATAATTTATTTAATTTCATATATTTAGGAAAGCAAATACCGAAGCTAAACAATTTAAATTGATCACGACTAGTAACAAGATCTGCCGGTGCCTGAACCTGTTACTAGTCGTGATCAATTTTGCTTCTGATCTTGATTCTGATCTTTCGACACTCGACAAGCCACGTCACTAACACTACACAGTACACTCGACCGGACGAAAATAACATAATATTAATAATAATGTACATTCCTACTCACATTCAGATTTATCTAGATATTATTTGAGCTCACATTTCTACGTGTTAGCTGTCATAGCCAGCACAACATGTCTTTTGCTATGTGCTCATGTGCCTATCATTGATTATGATCGAGAGTTTATTCACAATTGATCGAGTTTTAGAGTCGTTACTATTTCTATTGCGACGCTTTACAATTGCACCGAAAATACTCGTTCTAAGCACTAGGCACCTTTGTCTAGAAGGTGCCTAATGAAATATCTATCATGTAAGTGATGGCCACCCAAGGGTTGTAGGTGTAAGAACGCGCCCCGAGACTGGTCACGTACGGAGACGCTCCCGGGGATTGTTCTGCTTCCTTATGCCGTGATAAGGGAAGGCACACGGTGAGTCTTTAGCGGAAAAGTCTTTAATTCTCTGCTCTATGCGTAATGAAAAGTAAATATGACGATCGGAAACGCAAAACGACAAAATATTGAAATGAGCTATGAATCATTACGTAGAATCATACGCAGTTCGTCATCCATCAGAGGATACTCAGTTAGTCACATTCGCCCACACTACCTACTGCTAAATAGAGTAAACACTGACGACGAATGACATAAAAATAATATAAATTTGTAGATTTTATTGAACAATAATAAATGTTGGGCTAGTCAAAAATTAAACTTATTACATATACTTACTTACTCGTGTTTGTTCACAAGCAAAGAAATATCAAGCACATAACTTGCCATCAAAATGATCGAAGCTGTGGCCTCCTTTGTAGGGGGTAGTATTTGAGGAGCAGTCAGAGCTTTTGAGTGACGGCGGGGAGAAGTCAAAGCCATTTTGGGCCAAGGTAGCGGGAAGAGTAGGGTACCCCCCTTGGCTCGCTTTTCGCATCGGAAAGGTAACCTAAGTGACAAAAACAATAGAGAGCAATACCCAGTCTACTCTTACGCTGTTTCGATGCGGCTGTATGTAAAATGAAGATAAAAATCATTAGCTACTTGTTTAGCCCGCTCCGCTCAACAACGTCGACGGACCTGAAATTCTATACGGAGGAGCTTTACATAGCCCCGAGCGTGTGAAATATTGTTACTGGAGTGTGTCGGGCGCATGCAGTGGCATTTATCGCTGGAACTTGAGATGACGGGCGTAATTTAATATCATATTAATTTAGCGTTTGTTATTACAACATTTTGGAACGAACAGAAGCGATTCTGAGTAAGAATCGTATTTCCTGTATATCTTTTATGTCAGCCGTTTTATGTCGATGCACACTACAGCAACTACAAGTCTCTGTGATCGAAGCCGTATATCCACACTCATGTCATCATCATGCTAAAAAGGTTTCATCGCTTAACACAAGAACTTAGCATATGGGGAGCTAGGTCATAATTCACCTCAGACTGATCCAAAAACCTTGGAGTGTAACGACTGCCGTGTCATAAAATATGCAAAGCATAGAAAAGCTCTAAATGTTTTGAGCACCCATCCGGATACCAAATATTGCGAAAGTTGCCTACCTAACTTGGAAGATTAAATATCAAAAACACACAGGCCGCTACGAATGCAAAATCGGGTCAAAAAGCAGGATTTAACAGAAAAGAATCAAACAATCCTACATTGAAACAAAAACTATCATGGTAGTTAAATATTCTCGACAACTTCCTAGAAGTGCATTATTCGAGTAGCAAGTTAACCGCCCTCATAATCGAGTACCCGATAATCGAGAGATGTTACCGCAACGGTAATCACTCGATTGTCACCACGCGGACGTCAGACAATAAATTGTCTCACGCAATACCTTGTTATCGGTTCCCACGATGTCATTGCCGTCTTCATGGAATATAGTGTTCATGTCATTATTTTTTAATTCAATTATTATTAGATAATTCTAATTACCGTGTTGCGCGCTACATGCATAAATAATGCATTGTATTAATAGGAGAAAGATCATCATCATCTTAATCAACCAGTCCAGTTATTATTATCTCTGTAGTCCCGTGCTGAACTTCTCCCAATGCAAAGCCAGATAACTAAATAAGATCTGCGTTAGGTATATCTATTAGCAATATTGCAGAATTTCAATCAAACTTCATAAATAATAAAACTCTGTCGTTCTATAATAATATAGAAAGAAAACCCACGTGCATAAATTTCAAGAATCAGAAGTTTGGGCCCAGCCAGTCAGCTAAATAGGCGCCGAATATTTACCACTCCTCTTTCATTTCTTCAAAGGTTACCTGTAACAAGAAAGAAAACATTCAATAAGCTTTGTTGGATGTTTACACATACATTTTCCAATAACATTACATAATTCAAAGGGTGCTTATTTTACAGAGACGCGGAGGTTTTCCATTTCGAAATACAAATTGACTATATTAATTGCAGATATTGTATACAATTTGTTAGCCTAAGTAAAAATATTTTACCCAATACGAAACACAAACGATTGCTCAACATTAACGTCCCAAAGCATATTTAAGAAAAATCTCCAATACTGTATGATAGGTAGATGACTTTTTTTTAATATTAAAAGGAGGCAAACGAGCAGGCGGGTCACCTGATGGAAAGTAATCACCGCCGCCCATGGACACCCGCAAAACCAAAGTAATCGCAGATGCGTTGCCGACCTTGAGGAAAAAGTTGGATCTTGAGGAGGGAGTAGGAATTGGGAGTGGGGAGGGGTGAGAGATGGGCCTCAGGTACTTTCACTCACCGGACGAAACAGAACAGCAACGAGTGCCATTGTTTCACGCCGATATTCTGTAAAAGGGTGGTATTACGCCGGTCGAGCCGGCCCATTTCGTGCTGCAATGCAGCGTGGCTCCAACACTCAGACATGTGCGCTGACGCTGATGCAGATATTACGAAATAACATTACTTAAGGAGTTTCACCCGAGTTCTTCCCGTAATAACATGTGTCGTGAGACTCCATTTTAATTTCTATCTACCGTACAATTGTACCTTTACCACTAAAAATAAAAACACTTGCTAAATGCTTAATAATTAACATTACTTAAGAGCAAGCTTTTAGAAAAACTTTCTTGCACTGAGGCGCAGTAATACGAATGTGAAAGCATAGTCTTGTTCCACCTAAGGCATGCCTTTACGAGTAGGCACTTACAGCCACGGCAAAGGCTCAGCTAGACGTTAATTACAGGCAGAGACCGAGGTCACAACGAGCCGGCTGTGAAGTCAGCTGATTGAGACGCGCATGCGGCACGGTGAGTCATGCTCATCCGCAGATCTCAGTAGACAGACGGAGGTGCCTGCGCCGGTGCACCTATACACTTCACCGTAATGATGGGGTGTAGTAAAGTAATAGTATTCTATGGTAGTATGTTGGACTAGTACTCACTTACGAGTATTGTCTCTGGTACTGTTTGTTTCATTCAGTCCTGGTAAATACAAATTCAAAATTTATTTAAGTTGTGAAACACAGGTACTACACAATCAAATCAGAGCTTCTGTGATTGCTTCAAGAGCATACGAAATATATTAAAATTACAATTACAAATTACAATTAAATCTTATCGCGCTTGTCAAACAAAATATGTTTTTATTATTACCTTGAGAGGGGTTTAGCGAAATCCACTTGGTACAATTACTTATTTCATATTATAGAAATCATAATATTACGTCGTAGTTTCTAAGTCTAACGAATGGTATCAAATATTCAAACAAAATAGAAATTTATTCACTTTTCAAAAATATATTATATCCTTTTGCAGATAAGCGTTTTATACAAGTAACGATGGGTTAGTCTCGATTTTCCCCATTCTCGACGATTGTATGTTACAATATTTATTTTTAAATGTCTCTATAACGTGAGAGGAAACAAACTCGCCCAAAACAGACTGTTTACTTGCGGCACTCCATTCCTGCTGTTATTCAACAGCGAAAGAAATTGTTTGTTTTGGCATTTTTACATCGTTATTAAGTGTTACATAAACAGGCGATAGCAAATCCTATTTAGTTGAACTAGAATTTATTTTCGTTTCACCTACATTGTAATGTGAAATTCGGTGCTCGTTAATTTCAACGTCACAAATTTTACGATCACTATGAAGTTTTATCGGTGTTTCTATAACCGTTATATTTGTTGACATTAAGTTAGTTGAATTGTGTTATAACTTTATTGTTATTCATTTATGAGTTTCAGAGTTGGTAAAAACATAATCTAAGGGAGAACAAAGAACTCCTGGCTTAACACAACCCACAGTACCGGCTTATCCAGCTTATCTGGCTTATCGTTGTACAACTACAAAGTAAAGAGCTCAAAAGTAGACCGTAGCTTAAACAGGCAGCATCGTAAGCCGCTAAGTGTTACCTACTAGACGTTGACGAGCCCCCGTTCCAATTATTTAGTTGACTAATGTTCATCTAGGTACTTTTGCTGCTGACTATGCAGTTAATATTTTATATCATCAATTAACCCTTTCAGTTATGTTGCCACCAAATATTGAACTTTGTGCAATTGAAATAAGATTGAAACGCAATAAAAAATTACAACTATATTGCCCGCGAAAAGGTCAAACTAACAACCGAAATTAACACATTACACATTCCAACGCATTACTTATTTTTACACCTACCGGATAGTGATAGTCTGCCATACCACCAAACCAAGCTGTCAACCTAGCTACCGGGAGTTCGTTCAGTAAGTAATCACTTTTATTAATATTTTACATGTAAATTTTTATATAAAGACTAAATTCACTTTATCATCGTTATCATTACAGTCCAGAGCTGAGCCCACTGCTGAGTATTAGGCTTCTTTTCGTATCTGCCACTATTCTCTGTCCCAAGCCATACGCATCCACGGCTTTCCCGTTATCCTGGTAATGTCGTCAGTCGATCTTATCAAATTCACTTAACTAACAATAATTTGATAACAAAAGCCTACACCCAGCAGTACCTCATTACCTCCCTCACTCAATCCACAATGACCGATTGATCTCACAAAGCTTCCAATAGAGTCGAATGGAGACGCATTGCGAGAGCCACCACTCACCAGGACCCACTCATAACAACGACGACCACTCTGCTAAGAGTGCCCGACTAAGAAGAATACCCGGCAGTAGGTACGGAGTTAATGACGAAAATGATGATGAGGAGGATCGCCATTATGGACAACACATATTATGGACAAGAATAAATAAAGTAAGGAATGAATACATTAGGAGATGTCTGAAAATAGCAACAGGGACAGAAACACTGAAAGGAAACCGACTATCTTGGTTGGTATGGACATGTAATGATAAGACATAGTCAGCATGTCACGAGAAAGGTGGTGAGATAGACTGTGTGAATGATGATATGCCAAAGAAAGGAGTAAAATGCGAGTAAATGACGGCTGATCGAGAAGAACGGAAAAAAAAAAAATTATATTGCACCCACTCTAAATAAGATTGGCAATAGGGCTGGCAAATGATGATGTTTCGTAAAACCGTTTACGGTTCAAACTCACCAATTGCAAGGTTCTGTAAGCTGGTAAATGAGTATAGTAACGATATTGATATTCACTACGACTCACCCACCAAGGTCCGTAGGATAATTTTGGCCAAGCTTAACATTGAAGCGCAATCTTAGATTGCTTTTTTGTCCTATTGTCTTTCTTGTCCCGCTTCGCTTATGTTTTTTTTTTTGGTTTACTTTATTTTTGGTTTAAGTAAAAATTTAATTTATTAAGTTCCATACAACCAAAAAAGAATCATTCTTTGTACCAAATTTAAGTGCCTATAGGAATCATAGCAATAGAATAATTTACTTTATTATTATTAGTTTCTTTTGGCAAATATAATTGTTTTAGTGCATGCTGTGTTTGCCTGTAAGAATTTGTGACAATTAGTTTTTTTAATTTTATATATATATATATATATATATATATAGTATTTAAGTGAGCTTATGTATTGTTGTACACAAATGTTGGCAAACCTAAATAAATAAATAAATAAATAAATGATGAGGCTATCTTTTTTATGTATATTTTACGCTCATACTTCTTGTTATGTTTCATTATATTTAGCAAGTCATCATACTCAAGGTAACGACATTTTAAATATTTTTGCGACTGGAATAAAAACACTGTTGTTTTAAGAGTTTCAAAACAGCCATTTGTCAGAGTTACATTATCATCATCTCAGCCAAAAGACGTCCACGGCTGGACATAGGATCCCTCAACGATCTCCATAACGACCGAATTTGTACTGCTCACATCGGTATTATTATCGGTCGGTAGTGTGTTACTGAGAGCTTTTACATTAGCCTATCTATATATTGAATATATAATAAAGTATAGCCACAACTCAATCTAAATAACTACTGTGTGGGTGGAAGAGTACCACGTTATCTGTAACAATGATTCAGCTCGCCGCGCTATAATAATGTCGGACTTACATATACAAAGACTTTCATTACTCTACTGATTAAGTCTTTGTTGGTATATACTATTTACATGTACCTACAATTCTTTCCGTAGGTACCACTAAAAATAGTATATATATAATATGGCATATTTTTCTGCTGTATAAGTTCTAAATTAAAACACGGCACCAAATCAAAGAATTCATCATTAGTATAAGTATCCTAATCATACTTATTTTTAAGTATCCTTCACGTGTATATATGTTTGTATCTCTATATAAAAAATAATTAAAATATATCTGATCCACCAGGATATCAGCTCTTGGGGATCCGAACGGAATAACTCAAGCAGTGTGGCTTAACCATTCAACCCAATTTTTAAATATAGTTTATTTAATTAGCATGTACATGCAGAGTACTATGTACTGTCCCACTGCACAGCTAGCAAAAGCCTCATCATTTGACATTCTGCGCTTCTGACTATGTGCGCTTTTGACATTCTGCTCTTTTGCCAATTTGCGATCGTTTTGTCATTTTGCGCTTTTGGCGTTATGCTCCTAAACGTTGAGAAATGCAGGTTAGATATAGCAAACAATTTAAAGTACAAATTAACAGCCGATATTAATAACCTATCCTCAGCAAGAGATAGGCCTACTAGAGCTTTGTTGCTCAGTTATTTCTGATAATTATCGGAAAATAACAGCGGTTGCTTGGTAACTAAACTAAGATAGGCCGATCTCTTGCCAGAGATAGGCTGTAAATCGAGTACAATTTTTTCAATTCAATTATAGCTCGTGTGCTGCAAAAGCCATCACGAGATACACAATCACAAATTCACCATGCGTCGCGCGCAGTCGTCAGACCAGGCGCGCTGCGAACGCTGCAAATAACGCTAGGAAATTGGAAACCCTACGTTGTTTAGATTGGTGCCCACCACACACGCTGCCGCGATTAACCCCTTGACATTTTACTGGAACAGTCCGCAGTAATAGTAGCTGATTACTTCAGGCACTTTGCTAAACCAACTAAAGAAGCTAAAGAGCGTTTGACTACTTTTAGTAAAGCCACAGATTAATTAATAATTACTACGGTAAAGCCACAGATTAGGTAATAGTTACTCATGACATAACAGCTATCAAGAGACTTCTTATCGAACGATCAACAAGCATTGCCAATCTGGTGTCAATTACACTTAAAGCGAATTCAGGCTTGTTTTCTGATAGATTTTCTTTCGAAGCATGGCAATAAAAAACAAACTTTTGATCGTTCAACCGGGTAACTACAGCTAACTTAAGCGATCATTGCAAAAAACGCTTGTCCGCCAACCAGTGGCAATTTGCAGGCCAAATATTCTTCATAGTTTTGGCAATGTTGCCAACTTTCACACAATTCACTGGACATCGTGATTCGCGTTTTGCGGTGACGATACTGCATTGGAGTGTAGCTAAGAAATTGGAGCCTTGGAGCGCACGCCGGTTCATAAAGAAGTTTTAGAGGTTGACGCGCCACAGCCAGCCCTTCGCCAACCTGCCGACCTTCGCGATAATAGAATAAATTGCAAATTCCTCGTTACTGTTGCCAGCAAAGACATGATGAGCTTACTTCGAACATTTGTTTATTCCATAGTGATCACAATGAGGAGCTTGATGGGAGCAGAGCGGTTTGAGCATCTTCACCGTAAGGAGAAATGACTTAGACCAAAAACTAATTTAGTTTTTAGTTAATCACACATCTTCTCTACTCTTCGTCTATCTCCGCATTGGTGGATGCTAACCCTTTTTTTAAACGCACGAGAAACTTCAGTACTTTCCCTTTCTTGCCACCAGGGTGATCCAGATCTGGGACCACACTAGGCAGTCATCGGAGTGTGGATACTGAGCCTAAAGCATTAAGGTATGGATGTTGTCGTAAGATAACCTTTACTGGGTCAGGGCAGTCCAAACTTGCGGTGGTGCTCTGCAATGTGTTTTCCCTAGCATAAAAAAGGACAGCCCAATCTAGCCCGAACTATTCATGTTTTTTATGTTTATATAGGAAGGTATTAGCAGGCCCGGCATCAAGATGATGATCCACAAAACATATTTAGCTAAAATATAAAAACTTTTTCGTCACAGTTTTATCTTTTTGCTATTCTATTCAGTACATTTTTGGTTACTTCTTAAATACAGATATTTAAAAAAGCTCTCTAAAACACTCATGTTACGCGGCGGGGTGGCAATTCGGCAGGGCATTACACGCTCCGCCAAGACCACCTGACCCGCTACAAATTTTGTACTCTACAATTCTAAGAGAAAAATTCGTTCATATTTTTGCTTTAGAACATTTTAAAAGCACGTGTGGCGCTAACGAGTGCTTGCAATTACGTGAAATAACTTTTCCACGTCCAAAAGAGATTTTAAAATATGCTTTTTGGTGTTTTAACAAATGGTTTAACAATTTCTTTACTAGATTTAAATGATTATGGCTTCTAAAATATTTATTCAGAAGGTTATAAATGTATTTGTTATATTATCTTATTCATATCCATTTACATCTTATTCATAAATAATTCTGAATCTATAGAAGGTTGACAACTGTTGGCAATTAAAAAATAAAATTTAAAAAAAAAATTCTAACTAACCAATCAAAATAAAAGTCATTAAAAAGATGGAGGAACAGCCTCGACCGCATCGGCAAAACAAATGACCCATAACTTTCTCCGCGAGGCCTTGGCCTTGCTCCTCACTTAACCTACAGCGTGCCCTCGAATCTGATACTGTGTATAAATAAATACACTGTTGTCGTCGCCGGGCGTTGTTCGCTACTAAATTTAACGCAGACGGACGCGACGGTTGGTGTGCCGCAGTCTATGGTCGGTCACAAACTCTATGGCTCTTTTATTTTCTTACAACTCACGTGTGCGTCTTTTGTTTTTCCAATATTAAAAAAGCGCGTGTTTCGTTCTTAGAATAATAACTAGATTTCGCTGTTCTACTTAATAATAAATAATAATAATTAATAAATTTCTTTATTTTCATAATACAGCAGATACAATCATTAATCTCAACTCACTCAACAACAATACGAGGAAGACCTGTATCGTAGGCAATTAAAATCAGTAAAGGTGACTCGGTCATATCATGATTCATCGTAAGTAAATAATCAGTAATCTCGGCTTTGCCTACACATTTTCATATTAAAAGGGAAAAAACCTATTAAGAATTTTATATTTTTTTATTTATAAGAGAACAGATAGAAACTGCTGTTGTCGTTGTGCATATCTATATCTATACTAATATTATAATGCTTTTATAATATTAGTATAGATATAGATATGCACAACGACAACAGCATAACATAAAGAAAACAGACACTTATCGTCAAAACGGAGGCACGGATGGATAGACGTGATTTCTTGTAGGAGGGAGTTAGAATATTTGAATATCATAAACTATTTACTATATTCCCGGGGGCACTCGAAAAATCATTATGATAACAGTACAGACCTTATGACCACGTAAACAACAAAACTAAGTAAACTTAGCGTAATTAACGCAACATCATTTAATTGCATTTCTGAAGACAATAATAATAAAATTAAATACAACCGTAACAAAAAACCTTACACAGAAACCACGGTGCTACTCGCGACTGACCCCTGTCGGGCTAACCGACGACCCTATCAATCTCTCTCGCCGACACACTACCATCAGTCTTGTCTGAAAAGTTACCTTACAAAATAAACTAAACAAATGTAACAACAACAGGTGATCAATCCGTATCATTTTCTAGATAATATTCATCGTACAAATCAGAACTTAGAACATTAATCAAAAGATCTGGAAATTGGAGGAAAAATATATATTGGATTGGAACACACGGGGCCCGCAATCCATTACCGAAACAACATCTAAAAGCATTGCAATTAATCAACGAGCTAAAGAAAAGTGCGGTACAGCCCTAATCATTGTTTTCCATCAATCAAATGGATGGAGTGGTTTTTACATAAACAATAATAATGCTGGGCTATGGATTGTATTCTAGTCGATCGGATGACCTCAATTAATAAAATTGGTAATAATACAACGACCAGTCGAAGTAACGACATCATTAGGAGCTTCATAAATTCAGAACGAATACCATGATCACTATATTATGGACTAGAGACACGTGCGCGACGGTAATGATTTCAATATTTTATTTCATAACAAAAAGATATTACTCGCACTGACTTCTGATACGGGTGCAGTATTATTCACAGCTCGATCATCATCATTATCATCAGCCTACATTAGTCTACTGCTGGACATAGGGCTATTCAAGAGCATCCAGCTCTTGCCAGCCCAACCGCCCTGCGAAGATCGCCGCTCCACCGAAACTGAGGGCATCATCACGTTTGCCGATACGCGGTTTCAATTCAAGTCCACGAAGTCGTATCGGTTCCGCAGCTAATATGGCTGGCCCACTCAATGAAATTAATGAAAACAACAATTGGTATGGCTTTGGAAGTTAAGTTTAAGTTTTGCCGATTAAGTTTCGTTTTCATTGACGGTTTCGCATTGTGAATAAATCTCGCACTCAGCACTCTTGATGTGCAATAAAACTTGTAGTCGACTAACCACATGATAACATTAGGGTCCGTTCGTCAAACAATACCTTCGACGATATAAAAACAAAGCTTAAGGCGTGGCGGCCGGCTTAAGTTATGCAAAACAATAATAATAAAACTACATCCGTTGATAGTTGATATTGATACAGCACCGGCGGCATGTTTGTGTGATTGTTATGACTGGTGATGCATTGTTAATGGCATAACAGCATGTTTAATCAACGCGGAATCCGTTGACAGTACGCCTGTTTATAAATGCGATAAATTCATAAGCGCTAATTAAAATAAGGATATTATTAACGAAAATAAACAGCCGGGACTTGAAATAGACGCTATGAAAACGGAGGGAAAGAATTTAATTTGCTTTGAGACTTATCCAAAATCAAAGTTCCCCTTGGCATATAAGCCTTTGGCTGCATTTCCACCAGAGATGTGCGAGGTAGCTAAGCGGTGCGCGAGTTAAATATCCACCAATAGGAGAACTCTATTTTATCCTGCAAGGACAATAAGGAATCCTATTGGTGAATTTTTACCTCGCACACCGCTTAGCTACCACGCACATCTCTGGTGGAAACGCAGCCTTAATCTAAACATCGCACTGCTCAGTTCATGCGGTCTTTTGACTGCCTCTGTTCCAGTGGTTAGACATCCGTCGGTTCCAGACGCAGAATTCCAGGATCCGATTCAACAGCTGAGGTTACTGTATTGCATCCGTTTTGCTTGGTGGTATGGTAGGGCTGTTCTGGTGATGCACGTACTGGAATCATATCAAAATAAAATTTGATCATCCATCCGGGAACTAACCAGGCTGAAAGAGCTACCTTTTAGAGCTATCGCTAAAGTTTAATCGCGCTAAACTATTTTAGAGTAAATTTTATTTTCTGCAAAAAACTCTCGAAAACCGCGGCACAATTATTCTCAAATATGATCATTTAGTACAAAGGAAAACGTATCAAAGGATTTCGTTTTACAAGAGGACAAACGTTCGCGGGAACCGATTACGCATTCCCTGTTACGTTACGACAACGCTCGTAACGCGGCGTAAACAAGTGTCAGGTGCATCGTGCGTCCGTCCGTGCGCCGCGACGCATAAATAGCGCTGCAGTGACACATTGATCGCGCGCGCGTGATTGACGCCTCATTAATACAACTAAGTACTCTTCAGTAGCATCAGCTTTGGCAGCGTCGTTCAATAGCACTTGAAAAGTCTCTTGTATAACCAAGTGATAGAGGTACAACACACGTACACAGAAAGCTGATCCGTCGAATAAACAATAGCTAATCTCTGTTGATTTCACTCGTGTCCTAAACTCTCTATCTCTCCTTCCTTACAGCTTAGCTCTTGTCAGTAGTGTGTAATGCTATCTGAAAGCCTTTCACAGAGATATCGTTAGGGTTATCCTTGAGCTCTATACGACATGCAAGCGAGCAGCTTTCTTTCTCATCTGACTAGCCTAGTGTAACTAACAGACTAATAGTTTGATGCGTATTTATACCGTAATCTTCTTCCCCAACTACATCATTTGCTTCCAAAGCGATATCATCCCATTCTCGTAATTTAATAATAATGATAAATTGTAATGAATCTCCTACATACGTCGAGAAGTGTAGGCGTGTATATATAAACTATTTACCATTATTGAGTACTCGCGATAAATTTGACAGGCAGCCACTATAAAATCACGTTTCTACCAACGAGATCCGCACCAAAAACCACTCAGTAACATCACGTATCCCAAACGTTGGACGCGATCCAGTTTTATCGCTAAGCGAAGAGCAAAGAGAGTTGGCATCCAACTTATATTTTCATGGACAATCGGCCAACGTATTTGAATAACAGAACGATTTTTTTGTACTTGGCCGAAATTGAGTTTTCCCCTAATGCGACGGGTTAAGGTTACTTATTGGATGCAATTTAATAACAGCGTTGGCAAAAGATCATTGGATTATGCCAAGAGCGCTGGTACGTACAATCCTTTTGCAGCTGTCATTTGACATAATATGTGTCTTTTAGTTTAACTAATGAATTGTTTACGTCGTTGGCAACAAAAAAATATCATTAATACAGACCTGTATTACAGAGTATCAATTCTAATACGCGGAATAAACAGTAAGAAAAATTCTCGGTGTGCCGCTCGCTAGACAAGTTATTTTGCGGTCCTGGATTCTACTTCCAGTATTGTTCGAAGTTTTATCCGTACCCCCAGGCAGAGCGGGAAAGTAGTAGAGTGCTAAGTAAATACAGCCAAGTGAACTATTGTGGAGTATACGACCTATTTACTTCCATTTTATACTTTTCCTCCTGTACAGGTCTATGTATTGTTTGTTACATTATTAGTTCCTGTTTCTAAGCAGAGATGGCGCTGCCTGTCCTATATTCTGAATCGCACTATAACAGTTTCGTGCACGTCAACATTTTAAATATACAAACTCAACGACACAGTACTCAGTGGTTTTGTTTTTACCCTCATACAAAAACTGATGCTATTAGCACTGAGTCACTAATAAGTACCTAACCTATTACATATTCTTCTAAGATGATTTAGGTTTATCTTTATAGGTCTGGACAAAGGCTCTCTTCTATGAAACGGGCCTGTTCTCTTTTTTTTGACAGATGCTCGTTTTTTTTATTGATTTTAGTATTTTTGAAAATAATTTACTCCCACCAACACAGCCAGAAACAATTTTAATTCGACTTGTAAACACTTGTACCAGAAATTGCTGTTTCAAATTTAGTTTTCGATTTTATTAATTCCATTGGTCTAACTTAATTTATAATGAATATCAACTGTGGCTGGCTGTGTGTTAGTAATTCATGTAACGAACACGAGCCATTCTTGCGCACGCCAGTAAATGTGTCAACAGTTTTATTGTATGACCAAACGACATTTTAATCGGCCATGTTGAATTTTCTAATCGGGAAAGGCTACAGAAACATGAAATAGTAAAGGTACGAGTAAAATGGCTTTACACACTAAAGACTATGTTTAGTTTTTCTTCTTATCTATACTAATATTATAAAGAGGAAAGCTTTGTATTTTTGTATATTGTATGTTTGCAACGAATAAACTCAAAAACTACTGGAACGATTTAAAAAATTCTTTCACCATTAGAATGCTACATTAGCGCTGAGTAACACGCTATATTTAAAAAAAAAATATTATTATTTTATAATTATTACACATTAATTACTAAACTTAAAATAAAAATAAAATCAGAATAAAAACGTAAACATGACAATAATAATAATAATAATCAACGTAATCTAAATTGAGGTCTAAAGAGGGTGGGTGACGTTAGCCCGCCTTGCCTCACACCATACTCCAACCTGTACTCGTTCGATAGTGACCCCAGCCATCGCACAAAGTTGCTCTGATTGCCGTACCAATACTTCAGAAGGCTTATGTATTCGGTGGGAAGGCCCACATCATCCGCCAGTTTCCGCCACAACCTGTTGTATGTCACCAAGTCAAAAGCCTTAGATAAATCTAAAAAGCAGGCATAGACTTCTGTCAGTATGGACTGGAATGGTACTGGACGGTATGTTTGAGATTCAGTATAGTAATTTTCGTTGATAAGCTAGGTCTTAACTGAATATCAATGACACCATCCAGCACTTTAGAAAAGACTGTGAATATAAAAGTCGAACCTACATATTTACCCTTATAAGAAAGAAAGAATGAAAATCTTATCTTATCATCTCTTGTCACCACAAAGTAGAACTTGTAACGTACCTGAAACAAATTAAGATAAACCATTAATAATGTCATCAATTAGTCATACTATAATCCAATTTTCCTTAAAATTGTGTCATACTTGCTTTACATTTGTGGAATATATTAACTTTCCTCAAATATAAAGGAATTAATTATGAACAAATACGAGGGAGATGTCCTCCCGAGTAAATCCCTGTTGTCCAAACAAGATAATGAAGCGTAAACAAAACGGGCGAAAATTTACTTTCAAAATATTGTTACTAAATAAAAGTGGGGCTATTGATGGCTGAAATAAATTAAAAATATTATAGGTATATGATTCTTAGAGGCAATCACCAAAATTTGATAAGCCATTATCATTACAGTACAGTATACTAAGATGAATTTATAATTTTTTTCGGTTTAAAAAATTCTTAACATAATCGTTAATGAACGACCTAAGTTAATACCAAGAGATCAACTAGTAAAAGTCACCAACAGTTCAGTAGCAGCGACAGTTAAAAACACAAGTTACAAAACCTAGCTTATCTGTTATGTATACCAAATCATATTAAAATTCCCACTTTTATGTACTGGGTAATAAATAAACCATACGAGAACGGTACGAGATTACATATCGTTTAATTACTTATCAGAAATCGATCAAGCGCGCCCGTTACGCGCTTCCATCGACCGATTATTTGGTAAACAAAGAAAATGGGTTTCCGCTCCACCGGGTCGCGCTGTTGCCGGTGTTGCCGGCAGCGCGCGCTCCAGCGAAAACCATTTCTACGCTAGTTGGCGAGATAATAGACTTTTGTTAAACTCTAGTAGAAATAAGGTCAGTCAGTTGCTTTATTAAACGTTTCCATTTGGAAACTAGGCGACAAAATGATTAATTTACAAGTCGGTGTTAATTTTAAAATGTTACGGAGTAGGCGGCTAGAGAAGCACGGAATAAAAAGTGAATTTCTAGTACTCGTAATAATTGCTAAACAAATAATTACAGTAATTCATTTATTTAATCGGACAACACATGATCCATGTTTGCTAGTAACAAATGTACAACAACAACTTTAAACAACTTAAAACTATGATAGGGCTGATTTTACAATCGTCAGTAGTTTATTCATTGAATAATTTTGACATAATGACAGATTCTCAATAGTAAATATGGCACAATGACAATGTTATTCATTGAACACAACAAAATTTAAAATAAATTTGTAAGATCCACCTAAAACACCGAGTAGTACCTACCTGACCCCCTTTACCAGACCCACCCTACTGCAGGCTGAGACAGTTAAATTTCAGCGAGATTGCATTCAGAATCTATTGGCGCTAAATAAAACCTTTTTGCCAGAAACTAAAGTTTTTTTAAATCAAATACCTAACTGCATTGACGAAATTCTATTTTAAAATAAAATTACTTGTTCGTTAACTCGGCCGAGTTGGCATTTATAAATATTTTTTATGGATCCAAATTACATGACTTAAATATAGATAAGTATAGGGCAATAATAAAAACTTCCATTGGACGGTCTATTCAATTAAATATGTTATATGTAATTTATGGAGTCAATCTGCAAGATCTGATCATATCAGCATGTAATCCCAAAAAACCAGATACTGAGACTGGTCTGATCGTCCTTTTCCATTTTCGCATCCAATCGTAGTCAATCCCTTCACAAACAAGTTAAGTTATTGCATTTGAGTTCATGGCCCTACCACCGACTGACTTATTATAATATTCTATACATAATCAGGTTTGTTGCTACTGGCATAGATTAAGCTAAGTAAGTATTAGTCTCAGGACGAATGACGGCGATTACTACTCGTTTATATATTACTGATATCTACTGGTTACAAATACAAATACAGATATATTTATTGCATATTAAGTGTACATAAAGATCTTATTCTAGGTAAAATATCGGTGGCTTATAAACAGAGGTCGGAATTAGGAAGAGTTATTTATGTACTTACTTACTTTCATACAGCGAAAGAATAAAGTGGATATGCCTCAAATCTCGAGATTAATTTTTAACCTTAATTTTAACCTCACGAGTCTAGGCTAGAAGCAAAAGTATTTTCGTATTTATAAAAAAGGCGAAGTATAAGTATAAGAATTTGCTTAAGACTATTAATAATTTGTATTGTGAATTAATGTAGGTAAATACTAATAAAAATTGTATGTTAATTATCTTTGTTTTATTTGTCTTATCTATCTCTGAGGTTTTTATTATTATTTATTTGTAATATTGTTGACCACACGTGATTGTGCATTAGAAATCCTGGGAAGATCCATATTAATATTAACATTTCGATGCAAGTAGGTACATAAATAACTCTACCTAATTCCGACCTCTGCTTATAAACTTAATAACCCTTTTCAAGTATTGCAATTTATTTAAATTAACATGAACAGTTCAAATTATAAAAAGTCTAAACAGTGAAATATGAGTCAAAATATTCTGTTAAATTATAGAAGGCTTTTCCCATTAACCAGGTTTTTAATTAAATTTTAAACAATTTGGAGTTTAATGCTTTCAGTTCTAAGGGTAGATGGTTAAAAACTTTTATTCGTGTAACAAATGCACTTTTGTAATACATATTGTTATTGATTATTGGTATACATAAGTTATGTCTATATCTGCTACGAACATTTGGACGATGACGATCAGACACCTTATTTTTAAAATACTCCATATTATTCTTAATAAAGCTAGATATTTCCAAAATATTAATACTGACTAAAGTGAGATAACCTTTTTCTCGAAAAATATTTCGAACAGTTTCATCGAATAACAAGCTGTTTATGTACAATGCGCAAACATCTTTTCTGCAAAATAAATGCTGAATCAACATCTACAGAGTTACCCCAAAAAATAATACCGTATGTCAGTAGTGGGTAAACTTGACCAAAAACCGCAAACCATTTATTGTACCACCCCAATCACGCTCAAGATAAGCCTCCTTCAACCTCTATTAGTCACGTTGACAACGTTAATTAACTGTAAGCGCTTTGAAATAGAGTTCAAAGTTGTATGCAGATATTTGGAAAGATCTCCTGTAGAGGTTGGAATTTACCAGAATATTTCTGTTGATGTGTACAAGTGATGAATGGTTTTCGGAATCAACCCTCGTACCTAAAACGTCGGGAGAGCGTTGCGAACTTGTTATTACATTAGATTCATTGCTAGGTTAATAAACATAGTATTATAATTATGGTTATATATAATTTTACGCAAATTTTGTTGCGAACAAATTCCAATTTGAAAAAAGACAAAGTGTTGAAAAATTTCCACAAGCGGGATTCGAACCCGCACACCATGACATGCCGGTTCTACCAACTATCGTGGACCTTTTTACATACATATACATACTCTCACGTTTAATAAAGGACGGATTAATAAAGCTTAAAAGTCATGTTTACTATTATGGGGTTTTAATTTTACCTTGTTGTCAAGCTTGAATTCAAAAGCATGAGCTTATAGACTTCCGCAGGCAGTGGCGTTGTTTACACATTTCGTTGGCTTTTGGTACACATCTTTAAGCGTACATAAAAAGTGGTTTAATTATCTCTTGAATTTATTATCTAAATTTAATAAAATTTACGTCTTTCTTTCGCACACGTTAAAAGCTTAATTGATGTTTAAATCTATTTTAACAATATGTTACCAGCCAAAGTGTGAGAAACGAAACTGGTACCCGATATAGGTTTCGTTAAAAGAGGTATAGTAAATAGGTAGAGGTAAGAGGTAAGGTATTACGGGTCACCACAATTAGTTATATAGATCGCTTAACTGTATTTATTTTTATTAAATTATACGAATTCCAATACCACTGATAGACTCCCTCAATCTATCCCTATCACAAGATACCGCTTTTTAAGCAAATTAATATTTTAAAATATAATTCTATACTAAATCACAATTCACCGTGCAGAATAAAACTTAATTATCCTTTAAAACGACATATAGATGATATGCTTTTAAATCGTATTGACATTAAAAATACTGGCAAGCTCCCAGAGACTGCATCTCGGCTATAATAACGTTTAAAGCTCTCGCAGCAGAATTTAAGATGGCTGCGCTATTGAATGCTGCATGAAGATAATACTCCGCCGGGAGAGTGGCGGGGACAATTGAATCGTGCAGCTCCTCAGCTCATGATGAAGCTAGGCGGCCGCAGGGACGAGCCCAGATTAGTGGCGGCTACTCAGCTAATGAAGTGACACGTAGCAACTCCCCTGTGGATACCTACATATCTATTTTGATATCTGCGCCGAATGACGTCAGTAAAATAGCTAACGTACTTGCCGAAAAATAATTACGGGAATAAACTCAACCAATATAATCAGAAGTCTAGAAATGGAAGTCAGGGGGGGTGGCTCAGCTAATGAAGTGACACGTAGCAACTCCCCTGTGGGTATAGTATGGCAGCATAACTATTTTCCTTCGTCAATAGCTAACCAATAAGAACTTCGGGAATAGATTCTATCGAGATAATCAGAAGTCTGAAAATGAAAGGCGGGGGAACTCGGCTAATGAAGTGACACGTAACACGATAAGAATTGTGGGAAAGTATTAAATCAATCTTTAGTAAGAAAAAGAAGGGCAACGGATGGGCGTTTGGCCAGCAGTCGAATCCGAATTAATTCTATCAACACGATAATAATTCCTGCCTTTCATGATGATAACAAGCGAAAGACATCCAAAGTTATATAATCATCATCATAAACCTACAAGTGTCCCACTGTTGGGCTCTGCCATACGCACTTTGATTTGAGCTTGACCTTTTATGGCATAATGACGTTCAAAAGAGCTATTTGTATAGCCTATACTGAATAAATGATTTGAAAATTTTGATTTTTTTTTAATTTAATAACTTGACTTGATGTGGGTTGCGTGGCGCCTGATATCTTACGACCAAAACAGTGATCAACTGTTTAACAGGCCTTTTAAAAAAGCGAGGAATAGATTGTTAGGCATTATTTAATTAGTATTAAATCACACCTCAAAGACTACACTCGTTTTCTTTAAAACGTCTCCTGGTCCTCACATTGCATTGGCTTACTTCGCAGGATCATAACTCTAAAGAGATAAATGTTTCTCAAAAGAAGTTGCCTATTTCCAAATAAAAAATGCCAAAGCGTTTGCTTTGAAAGCTCAAATTCAAACCTTATTTTGTGTTCAAACGTAGCGCAATATAGATATACTGTAAACACTGATGCGCTAAATGACTTACACGATTTACTTAGACGGCACCATATTTCACATTGCTCGTGCCTTTAGATTTTTAGAAAAAATAAAATACTTTAGCTGTGTTTACTATGTACGCTACGCTACATTATTCCCCAGGCGTCGTCGCCGCCAGCACTGAGTTGGAAAAATATTTCATTATATACATCGTCGTCGTCACACAATATTATTTTTTTGGAGCCAGTGAGGTCCACGCCTTCTGTTGGTTTACAAAAGCGGGATTTCACAAATCCCATTATTAACGTAGGATATAATTTTGGAAGTGTTCCTGCGATATACTGTTGTAACTGTTGTGCTGCTTGCTGGATGCAATGCTTGAATTGCTTTATTTAACTCATAGATGCTTGATGTATGGAACAGAAAAAGTTAACTCAATACTACTTTTGAGACTGTAAACAATGCGGCTTACTAAATGGGATGCTTAACAAACGGGATAGGCCTGAATTTAGGCCAACAATGCAAAAATTAAATCTCTCATCATTCCTCAATACCAGGTCTAACAGAAGACGGTTTATCCCAAAGGTTTTTAATCGAAAATCTACAATGATTACAATCATTCATGCCAAACTAGCGGCCGCCCGCAATTTCACCCGCGTGGTTCCCGTTCCCATGGGAATATCGGGATAAAAAGTATCCTGTTAATCCAGGTTATAAACTATCTGTATGCCGAATTTCATCCAAATCCATCCATCCGTTGCAGTGTGAAGAAGCAAAAAATATATACACATACACAAAAACTTTCGCATTTTAAATATTAGTGTGATAATTTTCACGCTCAGTGGCGTGCATTTGGTATGTCCAGCAGTGGACTAGCAAAGGCTGATGCTGATTTGCCCCAAGCCTTAGACAAAGAGGTGATAATACTGTCGTGAAAATCATGCAACGTCGGTCGCCACAAGTCACAAACACAACTTATAAAAAAAGATTTAAAAAGTTCTAAAATTATCATTTCATAAAATTTCAAAAATAATTATTTATTACACTTTCCAAGCAAATAAATAATTTATTCATGTAAGTATACTCGTATAATCAAAGAATCAACTACTCGTAATATATAGTTTTGGACATAATATGGGAAATATATTCAAAATCACGTCAATATTGCCTTTTCCCGATACGCTTCTCAAAGCCGTACAAATAAATCTTTTTCACCAATGTTTCTTATATTCTAGTAGATTAGGTATAATCCTACGACTTTGAGAGGATAAATTGGTTTGTTTTTCTTCTTTTATACCAGAGCCCAGTTACTTCGTCTACCGAACTAGTAAATTGATTTAAACTAATGTAGGTTTCGGGGATTCATGTGGCCATTTACTATGTATATGTGTAAAGAAACATGTTAAAAAGGCAACGATATGATTATAGAGACTGACGATGATGATGGTGATGATTATTTGTCCGGTTCACACCGTAACAAAGCATCAACGAAATTTTTAATTTTTGGAACTGTACGTGACATTTGGTGGACCATAAATATTTTTATATAAAAATACAGTGAAAAGATTAAACGCCCACCCGACCCAGCCAGGAATCGAACCTGGGTCTTTCGCAATGCGGGCGCACTGACCATTATGCTACCAGGAAGGCTGACGTAAGCATAACCCCGGTAGCATAATGGTCAGTGCAGCCGCCCGGATTGCGGAAGACCCAGGTTCGATTCCTGGCTGGGTCGGGTGGGCGTTTAATTTTTTCACTGTATTTTTATATAAAAATATTTAATTCATCTTAAATGTAGCAATTAACACTTAAAAAAATAAAAATAAAAAGGACCATAAATAGTTGTTTTTAATAAATCAATCACAAAATCAAAAATTTCTAAATGTATGTGTAATTCGATCTTTTTATAAGAAGTAATTTATGATTTACAGTCACACCAATAAGTCCAGAAGTCTTATTGCTACTTCCTGCATTAAAGGCAAGACGCTATAAGGGCTCATTAATTCAATAGCAGGAACTAAAATATTTACTTACCTAATTAATTCAGATCACGTACGGAAACGCTCGGCGCGAGCTCAATTTAATAAGGATTTAGTGTTTTGAAATGTATATTACTCTGCCCTTTGGAATTTTAACCTTAGTTTATAGTAAAATTATTTTTTAAACCGTCTAGACGAAACGAGTTTGAATTATTTGACCTCATTGTATTTGCAAAACTATTCAATAAGAAAAGGTTTTATACAGTTATCTCCTATTCTAAGTTAGAGCTGTTTACTCATGACCTACACGTACCCTACCCAGCCGTTTCCCGACGGACATGTTGTGTCACCCCACTACCCGCCATTAAAAAAAGTATCGTGACAGTGTGCTATGCTAATTGAAACTATTTACCCAACTCAAGATAAATATTCGTTTGACACCCAAAAGGTAAAGCGTATTCAAAACAATACCGAATCACGCACCAGTAGGCGACCTTGAGAAGGGCACGGCATTCCATCACCATGCGTTGCCCTTTAATGAATACCTTTGTCTCAGCGCTTCAAGCGTAATAACAGCGATAATTAGTTATTTAAATTGGAAGTACTAATTTGCATAGTGATTAATGAGTACACACGAACAAATCAAACATATTTGTTAAATCTTTATTATATAAATCTTCTGTGCGTCTGTATAGGTGGCGCTGCTATAAGGGTTCATCGTGGGATACGGGTGTTCTTAAGTGGACAAATGATTAGTTTGTTTTGTTGTCATGGAAACTGTCAAAGCGGTACGAAGTCCGCCGGTCTGCTAGTGTTAAGTATATATTAAAAACGTTTGATCAAATCATTTTAATAAACTACCTACATAAAAAAGTGGTAAATGTAAATTTTCGTCATTTGTAAAGTAGCGGGCATAAAAGAAAGCCTTGAAGAACCCCTGCGTAGAAACCACGAAACAACTCTCAAAATATGTGCGGCAAGGCATAACTGCCTTGTTTATGGTGTATTGCCCATAACATGAAGCTCAAGGCCCTACTAACAATAGCAAATGTGAAGGTAAGACGTTGTGGTGAAAAGTTCCTGATTTTACGAGGTCAGAAAGAAAGAACTACATAATTTGTGTTTATGGTACTGTATGAGCTTTGCAAGGTTATTTTGTTGTTTGTTACGGAACTCGAGAAAAAACAGTTTTTACGGGGTAACCTTAGAATAATAACGCCTAGAAGCCGAGTACGCGCACGGCGATTGAGGCAAATTTAACCAAGCCATATGTGGCTTGGTTGGCCGAACGGCTCGCTAGTATCCAAGGTCACGTCGTGTCGTAAGCAGCTCCGCAATTTTTGTTTATAATGACGATTTGTGCCATCAAAGGATGCTTTCACAAGTCAGAATCTAGCAAAAAGGATGCTTAGATTACATTTCACCTGTAAGAACAGCTAATCAATGTCTATTATTTCGTAAAACACGATATTAATGTTCGTAAATTTGTAATATGTCATTCCATGTATGTTTTGCTAGATGTAGGAAAAATTTTACCCCATTTTGTGGTCCGAGTTAATTTTATTTAGAGTTGTTTTTATCCAAGTCTAGAGTCCAAGAAAGACAATAAATCACGATTGCTGTTATCAAAGCGCCAGTTATTTAGAAAATAGTTACAGCTACAAGGATTTTAAACTGAATGCTGAAAAAATGTTATAACAGTAATTTTTTCTGATAAGACTGATTTTTGTGCAATAAAGTAAATGAATAAATATTGGCATTCTTATTTATCACCAAACATTGTTACATTTACATAACATTACATGTACATGTTTTCGTGTTACATGTACGTATCTTTAAATAAGTAGCTAATGATATGAAAATTGTGGTAGTCGTAGCTTCACCGCCATCTAACTAAAGGCTCGAAATAATATTCAATGCATAATGAGATAAAATTAAGCTTCCAAATAGTTTAAGATAGAAGTGGCGGTCCATTGTCTCTGCCTACCCCTCCTGAGGGATTGAGGCGTGAGCTATTTATGTATGTATGTACCGTCCAATTTTTACTTTTTTTAATAATAATCACAAACTTAAATGAAAACATCTTAATGTATATAACAGTTAATATTATTAATGTATGCCGTTAATATAATAAAATAATAATATGTAATAATTATAAAAGACAATTTTCTCTTTGTGACTATTGACTTTGTGGCTATTTTCACATAAAAAAATTTAAGTAATTAAAAAAATCATATGTAACAACAATAGAATTTTTAAACTATGAAACAAGATAAGAGTTTAGTAACTTACCTGTTTACCCCGATTTGGGCAAATTACCATTTTACTTGCAACATTTATTTGTACGGTTGTGTGTGTAATGACAAGCTGCTGACGCACACGACGGAGTATTTTGTGCCTCAACATTTTGACGAACTTTGTTTGACACTATCGTTCTAGGCGTTATTATTCTAAGGGGGTAACATTGTAACTGGTGTAAGTTGGGTTTTGTGGTCTAGAGTCATTTTTAATTATAATTTCCTATGTAAGGTTAGGTTGAATTACGTATTTTTTTTAAATTACGTAATTATGGGTATTTTTTTCTGTAAAATGTACCAACTAAGGCTGCTAATAGAAATAATTATTTCAGAGCTGGATGAGAGTAGCCGCGGAACGTGCTCAGTGGCGTGCTCTTGGAGAAGCATATGTCTAGCAGTGGACTTATGTAGGCTGATAATAGTGATGATAGTGATGATGATGATGATGATGATGATGATGATGATGATGATGATGATGATGATAATGATGATGATGATGATGATGATGATGATAATGATGATGATGATGATGATGATGATTCCATATTCATGAAAAATATAAGTCCGGAAGCAATAATAATACCTATCCCTTACTGTTTTAGATAGACATCTATAATCATTTATAATGGCTGACATAACAAAACTGTAAAGAGTGTCTCGTTTACTACAGAACCCTAAGAATGGGAAACCTTCTGCTTTTATCTATATATTAATACGTGAAGCAAAAACTTTGTACCCGTTTTTACGAAAATTGCGCGGACGGAGGAGTACGAAATTTCGCACACTTATAGTTTATATAAAGAAAGTTATCCAAATGTTAATATATTTTTTTAATTATGCATAAAAAATACATTATATCAACAAAAACAACATTACACACACTACCATGTATATGACACACACGCATATGTATTTGACACACACGTATTGTTTGTCTTTAATGCGGCCAACATCTGTCAATGCCAATCCAAACTCACATTCTATCTTTTTTAATTTTTCATTTCACAACACGTGATATTACAGAAAGAACTCGGGTGAGACTCAATTTTTCTTTCGTTTTGTTACAAAGACAATTTTTTAAATGACAAAAACTCATTCATAGCAGTGTAAATTCATTGGACAGAAAAAAGTCAGATTACATACTTACCTATTACTGAACTTGAACAGTAGTATTACGTGAAAGTTAAACGATTAACAAATATTAGCAATCCAATAGACGAGTCCTGAGTAATCTTGTGCAAGTACTAGCACTGCTTTAGCCAAGGCCTTAACTTAAACAGTTGTTACGGTGCCATGTACAAAATAAATGCGTTTTAAATGTCACGACTGGAATCAGAATAATGAAAATATTATACCATTTGTTTAGTATTTTATATACTCGTACATCCTCACTTAGTAATACGAATATGTAGTACACGATATGCATTACCAAATAATGCGTATCGTGTTTGATTAGAGTATTAATTTCATTTTGAATTTTGAATTTGAATTTTGCTTAGGATACAATTCGTGCAGCCTTAATAAAATTACGGTCGGATTTCGACCACTGGGCGACCACTAGTATAAATAATTGGGTTTTGCAATTGGTGTCACATAAATGTCTTGAGGAGCTCGATGGCGCAGTGGTTAACGCGCCCGGTCTGCGAGTGCTGAGGTTGAGCAACTTTCGCAAAGGCCGGTCATCGGATGGGTGACCAAAAATTTATCATCTCTAGCTCCTCCGTGCTTCGGAAGGCACGTTAAGCCTTTGGTCCCGGCTGCATTAGCAGTCGTTAACAACCACCAATCCGCACTGGGCCCGCGTGGTGGTTCATGGCCCGTTCTCCCTATCCATCCATAGGGAAGGCTTATGCTCCAGCAGTGGGGACATAAATAAGCTGATGATGATGATGATGATGTCTTTCTCAACTACGCCTGCCTGTGCTGTTCCTAACACATTTTTTACTTCGTGAATTCCCATCTCACAGTTCAATAACTTTTTAAGGTATTTCTAATTCTGTTTGAGAAGTCAGCCACACCTTGTGGCCGAGTCTTGAATATGTAATGGTTGCGTTGTGTATAAATCACCAAGGTATTTTCTAGGAACTGAAATATACGTGCATTGCCAGTGGCAACTCGCGGGACCATTACTTAGCGCGCGCCTATCGATTTATCTCTTCCTTTCTATCGTAAAAAAAGTTTTTATTTGACCCAGAAAAATATACTTGTTCAGAACAAGTAACAAAACCTAACAATAGCACCATTAATGTCACTTAATTATTAAGACGCTTTTACGAGTCCAGCTACTTAGAAACTTTTTTCCCCTTCTAAATATAGAGAAGTAGGTGATTGACCGCACCATAAACCTGACGGACCTGAAATACTAACTGAATTAATGTGCTCAGGCCCATCCTTAAGGAGTGGCGAAAGCAAAAGCACGCGGCCCTCCTCTTGCTCCTAGTATTGTGCAAGTGTTGACACGAATGTTTACCATATACCAGCACAAGGTGACTAGAAGGGAGACAACCATGTCCTGCTATAAGTATGGTACTGTCGGAGATAACTCTTCAGTACTTAGAAGACTCTAATTTTAAAGTTGGGACCGCGTGACAAAAGACGTAGCTTAAGCATGCTACATCAAGAGTCATGGTCTAGAAAATGTAATAGGAAGCTGCCCGATACGGCGTACGACTGTTTGCAGAAATCTTTTGGGTAGGTTATATGTATGTTTAGCAGCCCCATATTGAATTGAAACAGGCCTCTAATAAAACAAAAATCAAGTACACGTTACCAAATTCTCAGAGTTTTCATCTTCATGAGCGATAAACAAATTAGGCGTTATATCGAAGCCTGCACGGTAAGAAACACCACTTGTAAACATTGTGCGCGGAGGGAAATTGTTTAAACGTCCGCTTTTAGAAGTTTCTGCGGTTGTTTACGGCGAAGGGAATTTGTTCATTCCGCTGACTGCGACGTGGTATGCTGAGAATTGAACTCTTACCCGGTCGTTTTATTTCATGGCCCGTTGAAAGTTACCATTCTGTTCGTTTGCTATGTGAATAATCACTTCGTACTACCGAACGCTCGAGATTGTTCAGTTATTAAAATTCTTTCCCTTGAAGTAATAAAGCATTTGTAATGATTGAGCTTAGGCATTTCTTGTTTTTGTGACTTTGACAAGCGAAACCTTTGGTTAAAGCTATGAGGTGAGCTTTCGCCAAAGGTTTCGCTAACAGTTGCAATTTTAAACAAATGCACAAAAACATAATAATTAGGTTCGAGGTTGCCAATGGAATTACTTGTAGTCGTAATCGTAACATTAGGAGAACGACCAGAGAGAACGTGCACACAAAACGTTGCTTGCAAATTGTTCTCGGGTTAAATACGGCCAACATTGAATTTAACAGCTCTATTTTTATACAAGCAAGCACACAGTCTGCATAAGGAGTATGACTCACCGTTGCACACCCTGTAAGAAACGATTTACCACATATTAGTCTTTATGTTACTAGAAATAATCTAAGACAAGCAAAGCAAATAAAAGATAGTCCGCTGAGCTCTCCATATTCTAAAGAGAGTGACCAAAATATGTCTAAACAATTTAGATACATTATACATATTAAAAATGATGATACAGAAAAGACATCTTATTTTATGTAATTGATCCAACAGTACATAAAACTAAAGTAAAAGTTGACTCTCAAACAGTAATAAACAAGAGTTATTAGCCACTTAACAGAGTTCAACCCATTAGTATCGTTGAATCAAATATTCCATTTGCTGGCGATTAGGAATTAGGCAGCGATTTCATCGCAATTTCCAACTGCAATTCTGATCATTACGAGCATTTTACTCGATAATTGGGCCCACGTTGAATGTCGAGCGGCATGCATTAGCCATTTAAATTCTCAAAGCTAATACGAATTTGCTCGTTATTTGGTCAACGCGATATAGGAGTTTCACATATTGAAAATAATGCATGACGTAAATTAAACTCGGTATAATTATTATCATTTGTTAAAGATTAACGAATTATCTAGGAGTGGAATATATTTACGCAATGATATTGTGAGAAGTAACAGATTTACTCAAAGATATAAGACAGCCCTAAAATTAAAGCATTTTCTATCAAAATGGTTAAACCATAGCAGGCAACGATAGTTAAATTTACGACCAAAGCGGCTTTGGCGAATGGCAACTTGAATCTTAAAGCCAATCTTGATGCTAATACTCGTAAATCGTTTCTTAAGATATTACGGTATAAAATTATCTCCACTCAAGCACAAATTATTACTAATTGAACGTATGAAAATGAACGCACATTCCCTGGCATTGTCAGTAACATGACCGGCTGACCGCCAGCCGCCACGGTCGCGGCCGGTCGGGCACGGCGGCTTTGGCGCGCTGCCGAGGTGACGTTCCACTGCATAATGCATTAACAGTTGCACACTGCAAGTTTATGACCCGAGAGCGTTAATGGCTGTAGAGTTCATTATTTGCTTCAGCACGAGGAAGCGTTTGGCCTTCATTTTATTTGGTGGTGGGTAACGGAGGGGACACATTTAGACGTCAATGATATCCCTGAAGTAATCCGACTTCTCTAACGCAAAAAGGCAAGTTAGTTTGCAGAAAATTTCTCATATCAAAGAAGTTGAAGACGCTGGTGGCGATACGAATACGAAAAGGCAGAATTAGGCAGCTTAAGCTCATTTGGGCGGTAAATGAACTTAAGCAAAACGCGCAGCATTTCTGTAAAACTTCATTTATAAAGATTACAAATCAAATAAAAGAAAAACTGGGTGCCAAAACTCAAAAGTCATGATAAAAAAAATTGATTGCATAAAATCATGCTGTTGCAATAGAATTCAGCTGAAAATCAGTAGTCGAAAATCTAGACGTGATTTCATCTTGTTTACAACAAAAATAATTAAAGATTTCCGCACGAGCTGATTTTATCTGTATGGATGCCGTAACATCCTACAAACTAACATAAGATATACAAGGTGTTGCAAAATTACCCGTTATACGTAAAGGTTGTTAAAGTACATCCTATCAAGAGTCCTCTGTAAATTTCTTAAAACCTTTGCATTAAGATTTAGTTTTCAGTAAAAAGAGTTATTTTAATGATTAATAAAAATATCGACTATGTTAAGGCACATGACTATTTCAGGTTCATGACGTTATGTTACCTACCAGGAGTAACGACTCCTGTCTACTCTGTACCTATACCACAGAGTAGCCTATACCTAATCTCCAGACACTGTATTCTGTGCTCCTAGTACATACACACTGGATATTAATATCCCAGATTTGGTAAACGTTGCATCGTCCGTCCAAATGACCCGGTTCACATAGCTGCGGTCAGCTTCCAGCTGCCGCAGATACCACTCGCAGAAGTTTCTTCGGAGAGCGAAATCACCTGGTGTTAACTCCTGTGTACGCCGGTAGTGGTAAGGGTGTTGACCGTCAGCTCGAAAAATCCGCCAAACTTTGACATGGTTCATGCCAAACCTCGCCGCGGCACGCCTCGTCCTGATGGTTGGTTCGTCTTCGAAGATTTCCAACACCTCTTTTTCTCGCCTTGCATCTAACGTATTCGGACGTCCACTGCCACGTGAACGATGAAAGGATCCCGTGGAATGCAAACGTGTTGTCTTTTCACGAAAACATTGGTAAGATGGTAACCGCCGCTGGTCAGCAGGTGCTCTGCCTTCAATGAAACGTTCATGGTACAAGTCACGAGCGCGAGCTAAGTTTCCATCAGCTCGTCCCACGCATAACATCATCTCGTAGTAATCGGAATTGAAGAACATAGCCATTTTCGCAATTAAAGATACACACGAAAAACACACATATGGACGACTAAATGAAATAAAAAGAAACTCAAAAATTATGACACCGGCCGGCCTGTCAAAATTCAGGTACTTTAGAAAAAACCATGGTACGCTTTGTTTTACACGGATATTATTTCGTCTGAGATGAGAGTTTTATTCTGAGGTTTTAATGCTAGATGTCAAAATTACAGTATTTTTGCGTATAATCTTACAGCATTAAACCAACATAATGGAAGTACATGGTACGAAGGCCTGATGAGGCTTTATGAAATTAAAATCTTACAATTAAATAATAATAACAGTAATAAAATTATTTGTTCAATCATCATCAACAAGGCTTTTACGTCTATTACAGACGATTCATGGCGTAGTAGTACATTACATAAAATTACAATTTACTTCATTGACAATCAAATTTTATTCATAACTAATTCACAACATCAGATAGTAATTTTTTATCGGATGTGTATTTATTTATAATTTTTAGTGTAAAACAAAAAAATACACATACACATTGATTGATGCGCGAATACCACTATGCAATTTCCTTCTGCCCGTCGCTCGGCGCGGCGGCCGGGGCGGCTAGGCGACAGCTCTCGAAAGAAGTGTCTATGCTTCTGACTAGTTCTGACCACCTAGTAGTACGAGGTGGTCAACATTTTGTACGGATTTAATAATCTAATTTGGGTTTTTAATCTTAAAGGACACCGGCCTAATTAATCATAAAAGACTGATTACTATTTTGATATTGTTTAATTTTGATTATTGTTAGTTGTTTGTTTAGTGTAGGTAATCTACTTGTGTAAAAATAAAACATAATGTTAATTTCTGAGTTGGGCTTAAAATAAGTAAAATAGCAAACGAAAGATAAATCGGTGTGGTGTTTTGTATTATTTGTAATATTTTTAACCTGTAGTATTACACGGCTCAGCTTCAGCAGCTTGATCAAATTGATTTGTACAAAATAAAAAGCAAACTGCTTTCAAAGCACGTGTTAGAAAAAATGTTGTCAATCTATGCGGTAAAAATCAAAGTTTTCTGTATTTGGAGTTCCGTAAAAAACATTGAAAAGCCAAAATCTGCAGTCACTGCTTTCCTAGTACTACTGCTGTGTAGTTTCTGTTTGTTGGGAAACCACTCCGCATTAAAATTAGGATACGATTTACATTTCCAGAATTAACTGTTTATGTGTTGTAATAACTTGTTTTACATCTGAAACCTTAGTGTAAGTTTGTAAAAGTGCAAACGTTACTATCGCGTTTGCTTTAACAGATTGAATTCTCGATCTTATTTACATACCATTACGATATATCTGTTAAAACTTAACTTAAACGCGATAGTAACGTTTGCACATTTTTACAAACTTGCATCCTGATGTAATGATAGATAGAACCCCTAGGTTCTGACGTCTGTTGAAGGCGGCACAATACGACACGTGATCGGTAGCCGATTATTGAAATGAAACCTTTTGCATGGATCTACTCGCGTTTATTGTTACTTGGTTTACAAAAATTATTTCATTTCAATGTGTAGTGTTCGCGTAAACTTTAGAAAACAATGTCAGGTAATCAAAAGAAAGGAACAAACAAGTGCGAAAAGGCAACTCCTCTCTGTTGCATCTTGGGATGATCCTACTGTCAGCATGGCAAGTGAAAACTCACCCACATATCCCATCTATCAACCGATATGTTGCGACGCTATAAAAGACTGTGTAATAATAAATAGCTATCCATCCTTTGTTCTGTTAGAGTAAAATGATTTAATTTCAATTATTATTATGCGGAACCCACTAAATAAATATTACCAAAAGTACCGGGTCAACATGATTTCTAAAAAAAGGAGGTGGGAAAATTCAATTTCAAAGATCAAACTACAGAAAGGTTTTGCGCATAAGTTATGTAAGTACCTACTTAGCTAACAGCTACGATTCTTGTTCCCGTATCTACCTATTAAACTCTCTTTTACTTCTTAGGTCGGCTTGCCAAAACTCATTAAATACGTTTAGCGCTAAACATGTTTAGAGTATCATTCTGTCTCTTTCAACTTCCAACAAACGTCAGAAATGGAATGATATTTTAAACGTGTTTAGCGCTAAATGTATTAAGGGTAGATTTAGCAACATCCAATTTATACGAGAATAGTTATCCCAGTATAACTTTACTCTTATGATTTAATCTATGGATAAGTTACTCTTGCTTAGTTACTCTGTGCTGTGACGGACGATGAACGAATGAAACGAATGAAAATATAAAATTAACCACCAAGCATAAAAGTACATTCATACCATGCCTGAGCAATGGCGCTGCGTATTTTTATTTAACCAGGGTAATATGTCTGCTTGACGTTTTGAATAACTTCAATCAAATATTCTGTCTGTTGTGTTGATTGTTTGTTGACAGATAATATTGTAAAAATAAGAAGTCATGAATAGCGTAATTCTTTAATACATACAAGCTCGTAAATACAACGAGCGCATACAACTCACCTACCTATTTGTTGCATACTCCAGACGATGCTCAATTTTTGTCAGCAAATTATACACAGATGCTTTTGACAAACGGAATCTTATATGGCGAAGTCGTAGACGTCGTTATCTTCAAAGTAAGTACTATGGCCTTTCTTTAAACCATGTAGGGCGAGAGCAAAAATATTCTTCATCGTCATTAGTCAATAAATTGATTCAAACGTAACGACATTTTGTTAGGTTATCTATAAAATTTGTAACAGACAGCTGTTATTGTGAATTATAAAGCAAATCTGAATAAGTATAAATTTAACTATCAAGTATTTAATTTGGAAAATCTTTTAAAAGGGACTTTAACTAGATTAAAGGTCCCTGTACTGTTACACACACAATGCACAAATACCCATAGAAGACTAGTCTGAAAAAAATAATAATCTTTGATTTAGAAGCTAATGACTTCAACAGCTGATCAGTAGTGTTGGGGATCTTTTAAAAATCTAAGCAATGTTTTTGCTGAACTTCGATATTGTTTTTTTCGGAAACTACTGTGCCTACAACTTAAAGAACAGCACCCACCACTTCAGTTTTATGTATAGCTACTGACATTTCAGGCCTAACGGGTTTTTTTGAAACAAGTTGTATATGTATAGGTCCTATTCCTTTCCTATTCCTTAATTCTGGTAAAGATTTTGATCTAGTTTTGACAAGTTGGTCATATATTCAGTGGCGGCTATTGGTTATTCATACAGATTTCATTTAACTAACACATGACATAGATTATATATTTTAACCACCTAATAACCAACATAATAGTGCACGTTACTTGAAATTATTTAAGCAAAAATGCGCGCAAGACTGGTTTTAACGATTGCGTTTTAAAGATTCTTTCTTCGCGAGACGTAAGAGCTTGAAATAACAATTAAGAAAATTGCAGCGCTGAATATGAATTGAAGGGAAACAAAAAGGAAAATTGAGTCTAGGTTTTTCTTGCAGAAAGAAGAAGCTTTTATTATGAAACTTTATTAGAAGACAAGAAATTTTAAGTGAAATGACTGCTGTGTGCATGATTTAAATGAAAAAAGATATTTTAAGTTTTTTTCTTGCTTTACAATAAGCTATCAATTTAACGTGTAATTTAATCTATAACGCATGTCTGTCTATTTGGTTTGGGCTGCTCTATAAACTATGTCCTCCGGTTGTATTGGTTCAAAGGTTGTTTTGGTATTGTACTTTCTTATTATGTTAATTTTGTCATTGAGATTGTACAATAAATAAATGTATTTTGTGTTAATAATCTGGTTTGCAATTAAATCTAACGTTTCGTATTGCATTCGCTTTGTTATCCACATTAAACCCGTGGTTCTTTTCATCGCTAATGAAAACGTCAAGGGAACCCAGCATGCTACCGAGCCCATTCCGATGCGTCTGCACACCGAACGGGCCATTAAAAAACATCGTGTATAAAACGTTTCGTTGCACGCGTCTGCCCCATGGAACTTGAATGGATATACTCGAGGATTGTTCTGAATTTTTTGTGTTCGCATATGCGCTATATATAATTAATAATAGTCTCTAAACAGCGCCAACAGCTAGTTTTAAACGTTGTGAATTTAGTATAAATTCATAAAACGTAAGCATATCCAATACCATATTATTCAAATATTTAAGAAATACAAAAGGGCTTAATCAGTTTTGCCCTATTTCAATAATGTGAAACATAATTATCTTTATATTTCCTTGAGATATTTCGAGCAGAAACCTTGAGCAACACACTATAAAGTGATTATACTTACATTATGTGACCCTTTGTCCCTTTATCATATTTAATCTTCACCTTGGCTTCAATAGACTATAGCCGTGGCACATCAAGGATGGCTCGCATACGCATAAAGGATATTAAAACGATCTCGTACAATGTCTGACTGCTAATTGATTCTTTAATCAACCCAATGGTTGATTAAATACGAATACCAGCTATTGAGCTGGTTCATAAGTATTCCTGTATTGCAGCGTGACCGCTTTATTTCTATGTTTATTACATTGTGTATTGTGCTGTTTGACTTGAAATATTCATTGGTGTTATTTACATTAAAAAATTAAAGGTCAAACGTATTATGCATTAGGGATGACGTGGTGAGATGCAGGTGCAGTGGATCTATTAGCATTAAAAATAATATGTAGAACACTTTATACGATTATTGTTATTCAGTGTATATTCTGTTAGTATAAGTTAGTCAGTTAGCTACCTTGAAACTACTAAAGAAGCTAGTGTGTGATCAAACCAAGTTGTTGAACTTCGCTTAAACTTAAACATTTAACAGAACTTTCGGGAAGAACGTTACCACAACGTTACGCTGTGTTACTGGCTGTTTATTATTCTATTATGTTTTTTTGTATTTGGCGTGTTTTACTGGCGCTGAAGTAAGATTTGGCTATAACTGAAGAAACTTATATTCCACTTAATCCCAACTACTCGCAGAACTGACTCCGAAATATAAAGTAACAGCAGCAGCAGCGGCGGCAAAGGTTAAGAGGGGGTATAAAGGTAAATCACCAATCGTAGATTTGATTTTAACACTAGAAGATAAACCACGATTTACCCGAAAAAAATATCATAGATACTACAGCATACTTGAAAGGGACTGGCTTAAGCGAAAACATAATATATTAAAATTTTATCGATAAAATAAAATCACAAACTTACGTCTACTTTTCAACTAGAATCAATTTATTTTCAATTTGACGCATATTACTGAGCCAATATTTTAACACATAATATCAAATTATATTACCGAGCGACTGTATTAGCGATTTGAAAAAAAAATGTATATTTTACGAGTAAATAAACTAAAACTAATTCGGCGCTTACGACATTCTTATTCCGTGCAGAACGCTCCAGTCTGTCGCACCTGACCCGAGGTAACAGGCATGTTTTGTTTCATCGATTAGTCGCGATCACTCTGTTGAGACGAGAGGACTGTGTTTCTGTGCTCAGGGCGCCGAGAAAATATTTCGTAAAAAAAGATATTATTATCATAATATTGTTATTATTTCTTTTCATTGGTGATGAGTAGTCTCACCTTGAAATATCGACCCTTACGCATTAACTTTAGAGCTCACTATACAATGTATTAGAAGCGCTGAAGCAATGACGGCGACGCGGGTACCGGGTATAGTATATGCAAAACAGAACGATGCTTTTGACCACTCGTATTGGTGGCAGTATGTATAGTAATTTTTTTTCACAGTACATACATAATTAAGTTGAATTAGCTATTCTGGAAGTATTGTATCATACTTCGTATATTACCGTACAAACTTGTGATTTACAATTATTTTGTATTTCAGAACTGCTGCAGCTCGTAAATGTCGTAATATCTCACAAGCCGATGAATGCTATCCGGTCAAACTCGTACGCAAAAATCTCTCATCAACTCTGTTAGTTCGTTACAGTTGTTTAATTTAAAGCTATTCGTATATTTATTTTTATAAAAACCATAGAATGTAAACATAATATTGATTTTTTTATATGTTAACACATGAAAAGTCTGTCGTTGCTGACTGTACAATCCAGCTCGAAGATCTCGTAGATCTCGAAGAGCTCGCAGATGAAATGCCTCGCGATACCTGAAAAATGAATGTAAAAGCTTATTTCTATAAAAATGAACTTGAATTTGGTCCAGAATTATCTTTTCAAATATTTTACTAAATGTGGGTAGCACAGAAATCGGTCTAAAGTTAGTGGGGTCAGATGTGCTACCTGATTTGTATAATGGAATTACTTTACTGTGCTTCATTAGGTCAGGAAAAACACCACAGTCAATACATTCGTTAAATATGCAAGCTAAAACTGAAGCTATTGTCTCAATAACGGATTTAGTGACGTCAACGGAATTACCCCACAAATCAGCAGTCTTTTTTTTTATTAAGAGTGTTAAAAGTTTTAATTATATCTCTAAAATCAATTTTTTGAAAACTAAAATGGTTTTCACTAGGTTTGACATTTTCCTTTAGAACCGCTTCAGCTACAGTGGGGGACGAGTCCAAAGTCTTTGTAGTTGAAACTGGAATATCAGTAAAAAACTTCTCAAATGCCGCAGCAACATCAGCATCAGAAGTTAAGATTTGATTTTCGAAGCTCAATTTGTACTCATTGTTACGACTTTTGACATTTCCAGTTTCACTATTTATAATATTCCATGTCATTTTTATTTTGTTATCACTTAGCTTAATCTTTGAACTCAGGAATTTTGCCTTTGCTAATCGACATACTGTTTTAAATAACTTAGAATATTTTTTGACATACAATTTGAAATCTTCACTGGTGTTATAGTTGCGTTCATCATATAGCTCATAAAGTCGCTTTCTACTTTTGTGGATACCAATTGTAACCCATTCACTAAAAGTAACAGTACCACTAACCGAGACCATCTTTGGAATAAAAGTTTTATTAAATTCTAAACAATATTTATAAAAGAAATCATTATAAAATTTATGTGGGTTATCATTATATTCTACATAACATATATTATCATAGAGATTGTTTTGAAGCGTTCCAGACGACCTGCAGTTTTTGGTACAACAGTGATAATCTGTTTCTTCACTTGCTGACACTGATGTGGAAGGCTGACCATTTGGCCACAATGATCAGAGTCTAGTTTATTAATAATGAGTTTAGACAGAGGTACTAGATCAGTGTATATATTATCGATACAAGTGGCCGAAGTGGCAGTTATTCTAGTCGGCTCCAAAAATAAATTATTCAAATTATATGATTGAAATAAATTTTTAATTTTGATAGAACCTGTAGACTTTTCTAACAAATTAATATTAAAATCACCGCAAACAACTATCTTTTTACCTACATTGCGGATTTTATATAATGCTTCATCCATTACTTTTTCAAAATAATCATACAATGCTGACGGAGGCCTGTATACACTTAATACAACAAGTCGCTCCAGCTCCACACAAGCTATTTCTATTGTTTGCTCAACAGAGAGGCTCATTATGTCTTTTCTTTCCTTTAATTTTAACTTCTTATCGACTATAATTAAGGAGCCACCATGAATTGACTTTACTCGACTGAACGAACTACCTACCAAATGATTATTAAAATTGAACATGAACTGATGATCTTTAAGCCAGTGTTCAGTAATATACAGAATATCAACTTTATTATCGTTCATGAACAATGCAATCTCTGGATCTTTGCCCATCATTCCTTGAATGTTCTGGTGAACCATACTGATTGACTGAACATTTTTAATAATTGTAGGTTGAGACGGGCTTTTCTTAGAATTAATTACACATTTATTTAAAATATTCCCAAACATTTTGCAAGAGAATTCCTCTTTTGTCTTATGATTTAATTTAAAATCGTCATTAAAGAAAAGCTTTGTAAAAAAGCTTATTATAAAGTGTCTGATTACATTCAAGACAAAACAGCATGGGTTAAAAATGCTTCAATCACCCCAACAGGTATTTCTAATTTAAAATATTGTTAAGTAATTTTAAACTTGTATAACTTGATAACGGCATATAATTTTGTAAATGTCGTTACTTATATTAAAACTGTGGAGTTTCTTGCGCCCATTCTTCTCCACAACTAAAAAATAGACGTCCTGAATGGGTAGTAGGTAAAAAAAATGTTTGGACGATTCAAAAGTACTTTTCTAAAGTTTATTTGAATACAAAATATTTGACACTTTGACTTTGACTTTGATTACAGAAGGTCTTAATCTCTCTCATCTTAAGTGTAAACAATATTTTAGTTTTTTTTACCATTAAAAAAACAATAAAATTTTTCATTAAATTTCAATAGTAAGTTCTATAAAGATTATTACATTTTAAGACAAGTTAGAATGAACAGACCTTAAATACATAATTTAATGCAAAAATGTTTTAACTTACCTTCTTTCTGTCTGTTCTTTGCAGTACAGGTACAAGCCAGGGAACAAATTCTGAAAAAAAAATGTAAACCTATGAATCTATGTAAATAAAGCGATATTTTTGTAATAAAATTAGACTTCTTTTTTTTACATTGTCGACACTCTTTGAAGAAGAGATATAACAGTAAGAGCACTTACACACGAGCAGCACTTTGGTATCAATAGAGGTAACTGTAGCGTCGGATGGTAGGCCTTTGACCTTTAACGTGTCGACAGCAACCGCTGACTGTTGCAGTTACTTCTGTCGATAGCAAAGTGCGACTGAAAGGGATAATATAATCTACATGATACAAAAAATAATCTACTTAATACAAAAATGCTTAAAGATTTCATGGCACCTACGCCTTTATAAAATAAAACAATATTAAATATTTAAAGTAGCAATATATAATAAAAATATATGATATCATTACTTACCTTTGCGTATTATTTACCACCAGCAAAGAGTATTTTAGTATTTCGAAGTACAGCTAGGTGATCCGACTCGCACTTAGCCGGTTTTTATCTGATTATTTTAGGTATACTGTGCGCGATCGCACTAAACACGAGTACACACGAGGGAGCGACCTGCCAATCTGTTGCGTTGGCCGCCACGCCGTACGCACGGACGAAAGCGGGGCGTGAAAGGGGCGCGGGTGGAATCTGTTTTTTTTTCTAGGTTTATACGCCCTCTTAAGGAATTATATTACTTCAGTAAAAAATACACAAAACGATAAACATAATGTATATTGGGAGAAATTGTAAACCCCTAAAAACACTTGAAAACCTAAAATCACATAGGTCTATAAAGAATGATTTACATTAGATCACAAAAATATGACAAAACGTTTCAAGAGTTATTTCGATCAAAAGTAACGCCAACTTTAGAAAATTGAAAGAAACAAAAAAAATCATGCAGCAACAATTAGCCTATACGAGTAATAAACTATGTATAACTCATTACTTTAGGTTAATTTATATTTTTGGAGCAATTACAATAGTAGTAGTATAAAAGTAATAACAGTAATTCCTTGAGCTGTTTACATTCCAAATAATTCTGTTAAAAATAGAAAAATCATTAACGTGGTACATTTATACTGACGATGACGACTGGACTGACTGGAGTAAGCGCTTTGCGACAACATTCTTTCATAATATAATATTTTTCTTTGACTATTTGTGAATGTTCTAAACTATAGTAGTTACTACAAACCACTGCTATTTTTCTATTGCCGTGACTACGTTTATGTGGAATAAAGTTTCTGCTTTGTTAAGTTTAAACTAGTTAACATCATTGATTGTGTATAACTTATAGTGTTTCAAGAAAGTGTAAAAGTAACAAAAATGTGCATGTGCTAATAAAGAAATGGTTCTTTTACCGTTTTGCGCTTTTACCATTTTGCTGTATTACCAATGTGATCTTTAACCATTATGCGCTTTTGACGTTATGCTCTCTTACCATTTTACTCCTTTACCATTTCGCTCCTTTACCATTTTGCGACCACTTTACCAATTTGCTATTTTACTGTTTGACGCCTAAACGAAAATAATTCAGTGCGAGGTAATATTTCCTTTCGGATTCGGAAGGTTCTGCCAGAAACGGGGAGAATCCTCATAGTTTTTAAATTCTACGTTCGTGTTTTCTGCTGCGTCAGCTAGCACGAGGAGCTTTTAAAAAGATAGTCGACACAAAATTTATAAATAACTATTGATTATACATAATTATATTCTTTTTAACCATGAACTGATGTTATATCGTAGTCCGTTCAATGTACTCGAACATACTCGTACCTATATCAACATTCATGTCCATCTAACCAAAAGTGCTGCGCAGTTTTATAATGTATTCCAACTCTATTACCATATTTGATGCGAATAAATGATTGGATTTGTATGTACAGACATGACCCTGTTACACAGTATATACAGATAACAGTTTTATCTACACTTTTGGATATGCTAATTGATAGTTTTGTTTTGTCAAAGTGTTGTATTATGCGGTAGGTACTCATGAACAAGTATATAAAAGCTAATGAAGTTATTATGACTCAGTATTATGGTCCAGATATACAAGCGGTTCGATACAAAATAGACAGCTAAGCTTATTGAACAATATCATCATCTCCGCCAAAAAGACGTCCACTGTTGGACAAAGGCCTCCCTCAAGGATAAATAATTTTGAGGGGAATTGGCCATAATCGCCACGCTTGGCGATCGCAGTAAGGTGAGAATAATCACAGAGAGGCGCTGCTGCCCATCCTCTGGAATGGTCCCATATGGTCGCCTTCTACCACCACCCACGGGAAGAAATGGGGTGGTGCAATTCTTTACCCCCGGCACCACACGGGGATTATGAACAATATACTTAGTTTTAAAACAAAAACACTGCTTAATAAAAGTATTTCAAGGCGTTGCCGTTGGCGTGCAAGTATGCAGTTTTATTTTGTAGCAGTCCCAACCTTCCTGGGTTGCAGTGTCCTTGCTAAATTCACTGCAGAACTCACCTAACAACCTTCAACTGGAACACGAACTATCGCCATTTGTTTTAATTTGAAAGCAGTATAATTTTTCTATTGTGTTATCTGGCCATTACAGGCAGAGGGTTAGTAGTAAGCCAAACAAACACGTTCCAACGAACGTCAGTTGTTTTTATTCACGTGCAGGCATGCCCAATTCTAAAGAGGTCGTTCCTGGTTTTGCAGTTAGGTAGATACAAGCTACTTCTAGATAACAAAGTTATAATTATTATTGCGAAAGCAAGTTTGCTTTTGCATCCTTTTCGCCGAAGCGGAGTAACAGATCGTCATGATTTCTTGCACAGAGATAGTTGGAAAGCCCTATAGGCAACGATTTATTCAGATCATATGCAATGCCCTCGGGGAACACGATAAAGGCTTTGTGACGGACCGAATCCCACGTCAGCGGAAGCAAGTGTTCAATAAATACAACACGTACAAGCGTGTACAATTCCATGGTGGTACCTACTAAACGTTTTCCAAAGCTGCGTTGTCCTTGCTTGAGGTAAACCGCAAAATATATGAAAGACGAAAGAACTTCTGCACATTAAAGTATAAGGCAGGAGTTCAAATTTTATTTGCCTTAAAGTTTAGAATAAATTTATACGAGATTCAATTAGCGTGCCGGCCTTGTAGACCCATAAAAGGGTTCATTAAATTGGAAATATTATGCAACATTTCATAGTAGGACTGTGGAAGATCTGAAGTGAAAAAGCCAAACATATGGACATTCATGGCATTGCGGAAGCTTTTCCTACCTCCTAGAAAATAGAAAATATACATACCTCCTCCGCCTTTGTAGAAAATATACCCATTCGTTGAAAAAAATTCAACACTTTTAAGCTTCAACTTCAAATACGAACGAAAATCTTTAGAAAATCACATTTGAACTTAGATTTCGAAGTTCATAACTATGCAGAGCAGAACCAATGATATTACGTGTATATATGAGTCGAATGGTATTAGTTTCCAGCTAGCCAAACACATTGTTCATCCAATAAATATCTCGTTCGAGTGCACTCGTCTGCATATCAGCATTAGCATAGCATATGGCGAACTGACAGCGTGATATATTCGGTGTTGGGCTGACGTGATTTATGCTGGGCAAGATTATCTTACAAAGCTGCTGCATTATTCGTATTTTATTATAGAAGAATAAATTTCACACATTTTCAAATTGCTATTTGAGTGGAAGCATAAGACAATAATCTATTCTAAAGAGCTTTGCGTTATCTATTAATATAGCTTCTTTCTTCCCTCAAGTCTAGTCACTAAGGTGTTTTTTCCATCCACCACATAAGACCACCGGTTTGGACCCAGAAGTCCCAGGTTAGATTTCTAGCGGGGGGTACATGTTTGTGTACCTACTCGGTTTGGTTGGTGATAGGGCTTGTTTGCCCGCCTGGCTAGCTACCACCATCTTATTTATTTTATAATTTATGTACCAAACAAGCCCGTAGAAGGAGGACACAAAGAAACGTAGAAAAAGTGTGCACTTCATAAAACAAAAAAAGAGTATTTTAGACTAAACATACAGTAAAATTGTTATGATACAAATTAAACATACATACATTAACGATGACACACTCAAGTGGAAAGATAGTACTCCTTTACGCGCTTCTTAAACGAGTAAATCGACGTCGACTCCCGAATACTGGGTGGTAGGTCATTCCACAGTCTGACTGCATGAACAGAAAAGGAACAGGAAAAGAAGTCGGTTTTATGAGAAGGCATATTGAGATTGAGGAGGAGGTGTGAGCGCCAAGGAACATTAGAAGTATGGGAAAAGGTGAACCGCTCTTTCAGGTAAGAAGGGTAGGAAGGGTTGAAAAGGATATTAAAAAGAAGGCATAGTATTCTAGTATTTCTGCGTAAACGGATTGGGAGCCACTTGAGTTGATGGCGGAAGCTTGAAACGTGTCATATTTTCTTAAACCGAAAATAAAACAAATACACAGGTTTTGCAGACGCTCAAGTTTGTTAAGAGGCTCCTCGGTGCCATCTAAGTAGCAGGCATCAGCGTAGTCGATAAGAGGTTGGATAAGGGTTTGGTCGAGCGCAACTTTCGTACCCAAAGGAAAAAAACCTTGCAGGCACTTAAGCATATGGAACGAATAAAATACTTTGAGACTCACTTCAGCGACATGGGTAGCCCAGGACAAGTTAGAATCAATAATGACTCCTAGATTCTTGACTTTGTCAGTGTAAAGCGCTGGACACACAGAAAAGACGCAAGACGCAGACGGGGCGCGGACAAATATTTCTTCCGCGTCCCTTTCATACAGGCACGGGCGCGAACGGACGAGGGAGGGGAGCGGGCGGGGGCGCGGGTGCAGGACGGGACGCGTGCGTCGCTGTCACACACAGCTAGAGATGTAGAAAATGAGAAATAATATTGATATATTGATACATCGATATTTTTAAAAGTATCAATATCGATCTCGATATATCGCGAAAAAATATCGATATATCGGTCAAATTTTTAACCGACTTTAAAAAATGAGAACCTCCTGCTTTTTTTTAAAGTCGCGATTCGAGAAGCACGAATTCCAAATAAAAAAAGCAAACAAAACAATTGACGATCTCGCAAACACACCACACACAACACTGAGTGTTTTCTTAAAGAAAGAAATAACTATTTTAGATCAAAGTACCAAAGAGCCGCCGTTGCGTATACGCAGCACACATTCACACATGACATGACTTGATTGAAGCAACGCACTGACAGTGACAGTTACGCACTACCACAGATTAGATTAATGAGATTCAGCACGACAAAACTTTTTTTTTTTTTCAAAATTTTACTTCTTTGAATTCTAGCGAATTTAGTTAGATCGTGATAATAAATAAAAAAAACCCTGCAAAGGGTTCGAAACGTCAGGATAAACATTAAAAAGTAATGTGTAAAATAAACGCGAGTAGATCCGTAAAAAATGTTTCATTTTTAAATTTAAAAAAAATCGATTTTGATACGAATTTCGATATTGGTTATTTTTTATCGATATATCGGAAAATATCCTTATCTCTCGTGACGCCCAGCGTCACGTCCGTGCCTAGTGTTTTCTATATGTTTCAAAAAGTCGCGACGGCGCGGCGCCCCATCTGCGCCCCGTCAGCGCCCCGCCCACGTCTTACGTCTTTTCTGTGTGTACCGCGCCTAAGGAATCGGTACGCTATCGAAAACCTCACTTGAAATCACGGCAGAGTTGATGCGGCTGCGCATTCCCCTACTACCAATCACAATGGCCTGCGATTTATGAAAGAGGATAATTGCTTAATTCTTATCTAAATATGTCACCATAACATCAATGCTTGTAGCATTGTTATGTTCCGGCAGCTAGAGATAAGATAGCTTGTGCCTCATTAGTTGAGGATCCCGGGAGAAGTGCGCTTCCATCATTGGCCTTATCATCACTTAACATCAGGTGAGATCAAGGCACAGTGCTTACCCGTTAAATATTAAAAAACCAGGGACAGGTCATTAATATCAGACTTGGTACCAATGCGCCAATAAATTATATTTGTAAAGGACATATGGCCGTGGGTGGCATAGGTACCACTCAACACTAATGTGTTGATCGTCTGGTTTAATAACCAGACGCCTACACAATTTAGTTTAGTTGGTATACCTTATACATAGCGCTAGGTATTATGAATTAATTGGAATGACACATCAGTGGGATACAGATTAATTAAATTGCGTCGTAGCCTAACGGGGAGATGCTCGGGTTGGTTTGGTACTGCGCTGCGTAACAATGAGAAAGATACCGCAAATCCGTAACACAAAGTTTCAGGTGCGTTCAAATTGAACTTCCAAATTAAAGTTGCGTTAATAACTGTAGAGAATTTCGATTATTTTCCTGGAAGTCTGACACAGAAATGTGAACCTGACTAGAGGTTTTGCAGTTTAGATTAATTTCTGGATTCTCTTTAATAAAAAGAAATTCCAGTCGATATCATAATCGAAGAATATCCGAATAAAATAAAGATAATTTTTCTGTAAAACAAGAAACAACATAATCAACACGACAGTCACAACAAAAACTGCGGAGTACGTCCCTTTACCATCAGGATGTATTGAAATGGGTCGTAGCGTAGCTAGCTAAGTGAATAGACTGAATGACGGAGCGCCATTTGGTAATCTACATATAACGACAGAGTAAAGTGTATTTACTGAAATGTCAGTTATCTTATCCGGCAGTCAATTTAGATTATCTAACGTATACTCGTACAATGTTATGTTCAATAATCTGTTGAAACAAGAAACGAAAATAGACACACACACTGTGTCTGTAGAGTATACATCTTGTTATTCTAAAGCATGGGCTTAAGTTAAACCTGTTAAAACGAATGCTGTCTCATGTTTAATTTTAGTTTCCTTTATGTAAAAAAATAGGGTACATGGTTATGATTAATAAATTCCAATTACCAACACCTATAGAGTCAATTGATGCTCTTCCCGAAGTTCGATGATAGTACATATTGCATTCATCATGAATTCGTTTTGTGCTACATTCGGTTCTGATAGGGTACACATAACACAATAAGCTTCGGAAATTGGAAACGTTGAATATGTCGATATCATGTGTTAAAATTAACAGTGCTTTGCATAACATTACATTATGCAACAGATGATAATGTGTAAATACATTCACAGAAATCCCTAAAAGGTGATGTTAAAATTAAATGATTGATAATTCTATAAGTATCTATCGACAATCGACATCCTTAGTATATTGCCGATGTAATACATGGATCGATACCTCGAAGAGTGATGTGAGAGATAAAAGCCACAGGCGCTTTAATGGACGTGGGGGAAGAAACATAGATACAGCTCCTACAGACAGAGCACAAAGAGATAGATACGCATGAATGGATGCTTGTTAATGCTGCTAGTGTTTGGAGGATTTGTCACAGGGTACCAGTACACTTACAAAGCCAACAATGGTATGTGTTTAACACTGATGGAGGAATTTAACGACCGTCATTTCATTTCCTCCACTATAATACTTGATGGGACAGCGTAAATACGCTGTCCCATCTTTTTATAGTTTAAGAAGTATGTTTAACTATATCTTAAAATATTAACTTTATAGGTGTAATGGACTACATAAGTGGACGTTTAGTTTTTATATTCCTTCTTCAGCGTTATATCTATCGACGCTACCTGCAAAGAACAGCTGTGATCACTTGCATCCATCAGAGGCTATCAATAGATTTTTCAGCAGATAAATTCACACCTTTTAATCGATGAATCCTATCCTCGAATTATTCTTCAGAGGATGTAACTCAAAGCGCCACATTACTAAAACACATCGTCCTCATTCCCATGTGAGCTCATAAATTGGAGTATGTAGGGCACGGGAGGGCCGGTATTTGGAGTGTCTGACACTGACGCGATAACCGCGCCCGATTTTATCAATGAGACATGTGTGCCTGCGACGAGAGATCATCCATTAAACTGGTCGGGACGTCAAATGTTTGCTGTCAACACATCATATGTATATAAGATGTTTGTAGTTATCGACATGATATGAGACTTGGTTCTCCTGCACTCTAAAAGCAAGAATTAAATCTACCGAATTATGCCATACTAAAATACCATATCTTAAAGCTCGCATTCGGCTAGCATGGTGGGTTATGGCCCGATTGCCTTACGAGCTTGTTCATGTAATGTAGGAAGACCTGATTCTAGCAGAAGGAAATTCATACGCTGATGTTAATGATGATACCTTAGCGCACCTAACACATTGCTCAAGCTACTAACAAATTTCAAATCAATAGTGATAATGTTAATCATCATAAAAATAAAAATAAAATTATGTAAAATAAAATCCTGGCTACTGGGCCTTAATTACCTTGAAACAGAACAAATTCTTCCATAACCATGACATGCTGAATATTCGCACCATATTCATACTATCGAACTAATAAATTATCGTACTAATGAGCCATCGCTGTAGGGTTTTTCGCAACAGGATTTTTCGCACAAACGTTACATCGTACCAATAAAGCATCGATAGAATAAAACATCGCACAACTGAATTATCGACCCTACGTGTTCGGTATTATAAAAATCGAATTAACAACTTTCGGTAATACGTAGGGAATCCATTACATACCCCCATTCATCTCACATTTTTTCTTCGTTATCACTTTACTGGTGAGCTGTCGTTAGATACATAAATTGGTCTATGTTTGCTTACATCTTAACTACTGCGATTCAGGCCTGCGAACCTTGTGTAAAAGTTGCTGTATATAATATTATAGTAAAATTTTAAGTGCCAATAAAATTTATTATTATAGTTCTGCCAACATTTAGCAATTTTTAAAACCATTCGATCACGTTAATGACAACGAGAATTCGTTTTGGTTGGCGGCATCCAATGGCAATAACATACACAAGCTTTGGGAGTTTTGGTTTGGTTTGCATATCATCAGGTCGGGATTTCGGGAATGCTGGCATACCAGGTTGGTTACTCACGCGTGACTGCAAATGTGTAGTACTTATTTTAGATCCCGCCTGACTCACTTCCTTCAATGAGCGGGGTCAACGTGTATCGGCGCGAGGGACATTTCGTTTGTTTACTTCGAGGTGAACTTAGGAACAGGTTTGAGTTACCCTCCTTATCTCATTTCTGCAGGTAAAACTATAAACATTTTCACAAGCAACAGCTGAACTAGGTTTTGGCGCTTACGGGCTTTATAGTATAGTAACAAGACAATTACAGACACCGGTTGGAACTGTGGAAGGCTACCATTTCCATACATATCCTTATCATATTATATAGTCTGTCCTGTTGCGTTGCAGTGTGGTGAGTTATGGGCTGATTTTCATATGAGCTATTGTTTATTGTTGGTGATGACTGATGATAATCATAATTCTAGACGTTTACTAAGAATTAAGTAACTAGATATATCGTTTATTTGTTTCCCTTGTCTTTGAGAGAAACATAAATATGCATGTACTCATACTCGTACAAACAGCTTCTATTTAAAACTAGCGAACCCGGTGGACTTCGTACCGCATTTTTTTTAATATAGCCTATGTTACTCAGCGCTAATGTAGCATTTCAATGGTAAAAGAATTTTTTAAATCGGTCCTGTAGTTTTTGAGTTTATTCGTTGCAAACATACATACAGAAATACAAAGCTTTCCTCTTTATAATATTAGTATAGATTAATCATTTGCCAAACATGTATGTTCCAAAGGTAAACTGCAGATAAGATAGTTGACATTATCAATAAGTACAAAACACATTTTAAATCATCTCCAATCCAACTACATAGATATGAAAATTGAATTATAGATTCGCATTGTCAATAAGTCTGGTGGTGTATTAAACCACAGGCAAGCACTGGAAATTTTGAATGTTTATTAGATAGCTAAGCTAGATAATACTTCATCAACACCAAAAAAACCATTACGCTGATTAAATTGCTTAAAACAATACATCCCGAATTATACATAACTTACGTATATCTTATTATATTATTATATCAGTATTACGAAGATATTACCTATCAATATTACGCTTAAAATGTTTGGCTTGGCATGGCACACAGCTATTATGTAAATCGGTGATGTAGTAGTTATATTAACAGCCTCCGTTATAGGGCCCAATATTGCCAATGCTAAATTGCTAAACTCTATTCTGAAAGGTCTTTTCATTAAGGTGACGGGTACCGAACGAGGGGATTAGGAGATGTTCGGGTTGAGTGCGAGAATAGTTGTTCAACTCAATCCCCAAACCGTAGGACTACTGGTACTGCCGGACGTCGACCGTTGTCCAACACAACCATTGTGGACAGCGCATTAATTGTTTTCCAAAGTTTAGCCGAACGCTATACTGGCGTTTATTTTATATATTGTTTTGTCTTTATGTTTAGACCTCTTTGCAGGGCCCATAGTCACAAAAGACTGGGGGTTTATCGTTGGTTTAATGCTCTAAGGGTTTATCGTATCAATGTTATCTATTATTATTAATTGGGGCCGCCCGCGACGCAAAAGGCAGGACGACATCAAAAAGTGGACTGGACTTAGTTATCGCCAGTTAAAACAAGCTATATGGGATCGCAGAAAATTTTATATACTGATCTCCAAACTTCACTACGAAGATGACGATGATGATGATTGATTACTATTTAGGGGAGAACACACTACCAGATAAATAGGCTGATTTGTTTGAAGGTACACATTTTACTGCCAATTTGATAACTATTGACACAATAATAAAAACTAGTGGTCGCCCAATTCTTCTTTGTTCTTATCACTTAGTAAATATGTAACACATGCATCTATCATAACTAGTGGTCGCCCAGTGGTCGAAATTCGATCGTAATTTTATTAAGGCTGCACGGATTGTATCCTAAGCAATGAAAATTAAAAAAGATAGAATGTGAGTTTAGATTTTCATTGACAGATTTCGACCGCTCCTCTTCCATTTTTGAAATTTTTGAAAAGAGTATAATATTCGTGTGAGTCAAATACATGGTAGTGTGTGTAATGTTTGTTTTATTGATTTAATGTATTGTATGCATAATTTAAAAAAAATATTAACATTCTGCAATCCTTCTCTATATAAACTATAAGTGTGCGAAATTTCATACTCCTCCGTCCGCGCAATTTTCGTAAAAAGGAGTACAAAGTTTTTGCTTCACGTATTATAGATATATAAAAAAGACAATGCCATTAATAAACAAATTTCACTACTATTTAAATTTTCTAGTCATAATTGACTATACACCCACTAATAGTAACCTTTCTAAAAAAAACTAAAAAGACACACGGCCATTAATAAAAAAAATTACCGTAACGTACGTACGAGTCACCGCGCCGCGCCGCCCGCGCCGCTGGCGCCGAGCAAAAGTGTACAACGACTCGTTCACCTCAAAGTGTGCCTTGGGTGCACTGGGTTCAAGGATCCGCGTTTCCTAATAAAAGCCGGCAGTTCAAAGTGGCGCGGTTAACGACCGACAACGGTTGCGGATTAGCATACGTCAACATTTATCACTACGCATGATAATTAGCGTCATTTTTGCACTATTTGAAACACTATCGGCCTCGGTGGCCGAATGACGGCCTGGGGGGTAACTACGAGCTCTTATAGGAGTATTATTGCATTTACGAAAACGAGACGCGTGTAGCAGCGAATATACACGCGTCTCTTTTCCACAACTGCAATAATACTGCTATAAGAGCTCATAGGGGGGCTGATATCCGGAGATCCAGGTCGGGTTAGTGTGTTCCGTATATTTTGATGTATAGTTATGTACATCCAAATTTACGTTATACATAGTTCGGGACTATTATTTCTTCTGTGGTTCGGGGTCAAGGATCAAGCGTGATGATTAAGGCAATATCCATCAATTGTAGAGATGACTTGATCACAATGATAGACGCCTTTGCCCAGCAGAGGGACAGTATATATGCTAATAAAACTACTTTTACTATATGCCATTTGTATGTGTCCGGATTAGTCCAGAATCCGTTTGGACGGCAATCATCCCAATAACTACTTCTATTGAAATGCGCATTATTTTACATCACTGTATCATCATCATCATCTCAGCCAAGAGACGTCCACTGTTGGACAAAGGCCTCCCCCAAGGATCTCCACAAAGACCACGCGACCTTCACCAGTTCGTCGGTCCACCTTGTTGGAGGCCTGCCCACACTGCGCTTTCCGGTATGCGGTCGCCATTCAAGGACTATTCCGCTCCAGCGGCCATCAGTCCTGCGAGCAATGTGCCCTGCCCACTGACACTTGAGTTTAGCAACTCTTCGGACTATGTCGGTTACCTTTGTTCTTCTGCGGATCTCCTCATTTCTGATTCGATCACGCAGAGAAACCTGAACATAGCCCTCTCCATTGCTCTTTGAGTGACCTTGCGCCTTCTGATAAGGCCTATAGTGAGCGACCACGTCTCAGTCCTGTATGTCGTCACTGGCAACACACACTGGTCTTTCGTCTTGAGACACTGCGGTATATTGGACGAGAAGATATTTCGTAGCCTACCGAACGTTGCCCAGCCTAATTGGATTCGACGATTGACCTCTTTGCTGAAGTTGGATCTACCTAGCTGGACCGTTTGTCCCAGGTAAACATAATCGTCCACAGCTTCAAGGGCAGAGTCCCCAACCTTCAGAGGAGAGGACACGTGAGTTCGACATAACTTTCGTCTTCTTAATATTCATTTTAAGACCCACTAGTTGAGAGACTGTTGAGTTTACCTAGCATTGTGCCGAGGTCTTCCAGGGTCTCAGCCATGACCACTATATCGTCAGCAATTACTGTATTCCGGTATGACAAGTAGGTACTGGTTTCCACTTTAATCAGGGTCGTTAAAGCGCGCGTGATAAGACTCCATGGGCTGCGGCCGTTTTTCATCAGGCAGACTATACTAGATTTTTTAAAAATAATTATTAATGTCTCCTCAAAAAGTTCGTAATTCAGTAAAAGTTTGTGACAACTCTGTTTTCATTCCCTTAGGACAGATTGATCGATTATCGGCAAACATCGTTATTGGATTGCTCGACTAAAAGCAGGCAATCGAATAATCCTTACCGTGTACAACAATCCTCATTTAGTATAGTGCAAATAGAAATATTACCTAATAACAGACTCGCCGGCCAGTGACCATTATCGTTAAAAGCTTTATTGATTTCGCGAACGCACCCAACTAAAGGGAGTGGGAATGGTCAATGAGACAGGGAAATACGGCAACTGAGACAGTGGCCTCATATTCAACTTGCTAAATTCAAATAATTAGAGAGAATGAGAATTTTTTTATCACCATTGTAGTCAGGTTCAGCAATTCCAAAAATGTGTTCCGTGGAAAAGCTTGAAGAGTGTCAGTATTTTATACTTCAATTTTCAAATACAGTGCCTCTTTATTTATCATGTGATATAGGATTTCAAAAACAAAAGGTGTTAAGAACCGCTGGTCTAGCCGGTACAGGCTATTGGTTGAGGGTTTGTTTCTTATCTTCCAGAATCTTCCTGACTAGTTACTACCATTTTATTTAAGTCTGTCACTATAGCAATAATGTCAGTAATTGTTGTGTTCTCGGAGTTAAAGATTGAGTAGCTAGTTCCTCAAGGGTTACAGGCCGCTTTCAACTTCGGCCTTATCATCACTTACCATTAGGCAGTTCTTCGTCGCGAAATAAAAAAGAATAGGCAATACAAGCCTGTGGCTACTTAGGGCCAAATAGGGCTAAAGAACCGTACATTTCTTTTTTAAGGCCCTTGTTGACCTTTTCGCTGTCTCTTTGAGCATGAAACTACATTACTCCTAGCCTTGTTAACCTTTCCCGAAAGGAAATGGGCTTTACGATTTCGCAGATTTATTACGACGTTTTGACCCTTGGTAGTACAATTATCTCTTTTGTGCTTCGATCAACAATACACTAGATATCGCCTCACGAACTAAAACAAACCTCAAATGTGGCATTGGCTGACTTTACTATAAATGGAGAAAAACTATCCTAAGTTTTGATAATTTCAACCTAATTTATACTTTTTTTACAAGGAATAAAGCACAGTTTTGATTATTATGACACTTACTTACGATCTTACGTCGAAAACGACAGAAAGAGATAAGAAATTGAAATAATCACTTGTGTATTTAAAAATATATACAAAGACCCTTTACATCCAAATTCGACCTTATTACATAAATATAAAACAGCAAATAGCAGACACGAAGTGTTACTTACTTCATTTCGAATTTTTGCATTATTGACTTTACTTGCTCCGACAGAGTATTATGGAGTCGCACTTAGTAATTTATTTTTTGTTTTAAGGAAGTTATTTTTAATAAAGAATTAGGTTTATTTTATTTTATGGCTTATGCATTTGACTGCAAAATGGTATACAAAAAGCAATTTATTATACTTTGCATACCTTTATGTAATAGTAGATTCAGTACAAATTAACTGATATTGAACTATACCTACCTTGAGCGTGGTTGGAATACATGCTTAAATGAAAGAATCCTGATGAGAAATTGTAATATAAATAACAATATAATCACAATCAAATTGTTTTATTTATGTAACAATATACATTATTTGAGGTGGTTTTCATATAAAGAACAATAAACCAAATTCAAATTCAAATTTAAATTATTTATTCGTGATTCACAGCACAGGTAAGTCATTAGGTCTAATTGTATTTATTATAAGGTTTCACTGCGATCTGCCTTATCGGCATACGAACAATATAAAATAATTAAGGAAACAATTAGAAATAATTGTACATTAACAAAAGGTAAAATAATTTTAAATACATGTATAATCACAATAATTCAAAACTGTAAGGTCATTACTCCATGGTCATTTGAGAGAATAAAATAATTAAAATTAAAATCATAAAACAAAGTAAATATTACGTAATTAATTTAATGAATACCTACATGTCATTTACAGCAATATCTAACCGGCTTGTACGTAGACGGCTGAATGCATGAAGTAAATTTAACTTAATCACTTAACACTGTTATAATTATCATTTATGCATAAATATTTGAATCATTTAACAAATTGATTAGTTCTATCAATTACCTTTAAATAGATTAAGCTTATTAAATAGTTGTCTTTTGGATTTGTCTTTTATTTCAGCATTTTCAACTTTGCACAAATAATGTAGCCTTACATCAACAAAATGATTCGATCACTGATTTTAATAAGTCGGTTTCATGATTGTGTTGGCTACTTCCAAGAAACACATCTTTACCAATAAATAACTTTAAAACTGTTACACAAATATAATTTTTATCATAAATCCTTTTCATAGACTTACCTCCACTTACACGAAGTAAATTTCGTATAATACCTTCAGTTTTCATTTTTTGAAATGTATTGAGCAAATTACAGAATTTTTTTAGGTCTAAAAAATCCTCCTGTCTCTCTTCCGCTACATTTTGCACATTGAAATGGGTCGCCAGTAGAAGTACCTATCTATAAATTTTTTTAAACTACTCCATAGATTCACTGTTCCAGAGCAACTATACGTTGGCCAAACATTAGCAAATGTTGGCGCGTGGGCTGGTTTTAAGAATTAAAGATTGTTATTTCATAAAAACAGTTAGGTATTTTATTATTTATGTTATGAAAAAGCATTTACTTACCTAAAGTATGATATTCCTTCCGATATATTTTTATTTCGATAGTTATTTTTACAGTTTTTGAATACAAATTGAGGCATTGTGGTACGTTATCACGTTGGCGCAGTCAACAGCGAACTAAATACAAATAAGACCCCACTTTGAATGTGAGGCGTTATTCGCTCGGCCGTTTTTGACACCCTGACCGGTTATCTAGTGTATTGTTGATCGAAGCTTTTGTGCCTTTGGCTATACGACACAGTTGGAAAGGTAAGAACCAGAGCGGTAAGTGTATTGTCCCGTTAGCATTGCCTGGTATTTGACAATAAGTAGCATAATTTAATCCATAAAACATTCGATTTAAGGATCAAATTGTGCCACTAGAGCTATGAGCATTCAATCATAGACTCTCGAATTTTATAGGCAATCCGCAAACTTGGAGGAGCACCTGACCCGGAATGTCAGAAGGGTGCAGGTTCAAATCCTGCTCGTGGAAATTTTTTCAACATTTGTGTTTTTGTAATTTGTTCGCAACAAAATTTGCTTTAAAAATCATTTTGAACATTTTACACCTACTGTTTGGCAGGGTGACCGACCATCCTTTTCAATCTACATTATTATCCTATAAACGCCAACCTACTGCTGGAGTCAGGTCTGTGAATTATAGGGTATATGAAAAATAGCACCCTCTTATCGAGCCACAATCCACTATTCACTGGGTAGGACTATCCATGAATTGGACTAATGGCCCCTAAAAGCCCCTCAATAAATTTTAACAAAACCTTTTTTATCTGCGCTCTTTGTCTGTTGATTTCGGAAAGAGTTTTGATTCTAATTTGCATATTCACGTTTAATGAGCAATACCACCAGATCACTGAATAACTTTTAACTAATTCGCGAAACTTACTTAGATCACGTTGTGTTACTCGATCGGCAAATGCTCAAACTCAAGCCGTCTCCACTCAAACGTAAAATTACAACTGTTCCAATTTTAGTTACTTACCATTTCTGTCGCGAGGGGGTTGTTCGCGAGTGTTTCAGGCAATTAGCTTTGGTTCGCGGCCAGCATAAGCATCGGCAAACCCGCCGGTCGCCGACCCCGGGCAAAGTCGAAAGTGAAATCCGTCACTTGTTGCTACTAAGAAGATACGAATCGGAAACGCGTTCGGACTCAGAATTAGGTTTACGCGATACGGGTCGCGATTCGTATGCCGCCGATGCGACGTTGTTTACTTAATAAGGAATTTCGTTTGGCATGCTAATGCAAACTAATTCGAATTGCTATTGCTCGATTCCTTTATCCTGTAGGATAGAAATTTACATGGTTATATTATGAAGTCTCGTTAGGAATTCTAACGAGGTTGTGTATGATAAATCTCATATCAGTCTTTTTTGGCGCATCGGCTTGCGCGTTCATGTTGCAAGCTACTTTCGCAATTAAAGATCAACGGTGGGTCACTGAGTAAAAAAACTGGATGTACTTCGTTTAGGTTGTTGTCCTAAGATGGCAGTCGTTAAAACCAACCTGCATTGGTGGCCCGGTGTGGCCACCGTGGTGGATTATAGCCCGTCCTCCCCATGTGAAAGGTAAACGACTGATGATGGGGATATAATTATTTTTAAGGTAGATCTGCACTGGAAATTACCTGCAACAAAAGAAAATAATAATCAAAACGTATGACAAAGACGAAACTTACGTGTGAGACAGCAAAAACAAGAACAAGTGGAGAAACAGGGTCGGTAACGCGTAAGTAACACTTGGTGTAGCCAGCGCAGCGTCAATATTAATGAATAATCATTTGTTTGAGGCAACAAACAAATGACAGATGGTAAATTATATAGAGGCCCATAAATATAATGGGTAGGGCAGTGGCTCCAGTCTTCGACACCTTTTAAATCGCCAATGAATAACATTGATCGTCAATATTTCACGGGATGACAACTAGAAAGCAGGTGGTGGGTATTTAATTGTTGCTATAGACAAAAATTAGGAAAAAAAATGTCGACCACTGGGTCCTGTAGAACACTGATGCCCTAGCTACCTTACAAACAAACTACCGCTTTCTGACTGATATCTGACTAATTTGTGAAGAGCATTGAGCCTTTTATAATCAGATAAGAGGTAAATTGCAACAACAATTTAAAATATGTATTGTTAATACAATAGGGTTAGAACAATCCACAATGTATAGGAAGGAGTGACAACTCAACACCATGGATATATTAACGTATATAGTGCGTGTCACAATATGAATGAAAACTGGCTCGTTATGCTAATTAGCACAACTAATTGTTTCGTATTAAAAACTTAATTAAAGCCAAGGTTGCAACAATGACATATACCAACTGCTGTGTTCATAAAAAAACGTCAAAAGAGTTTTTAATTTGTTTAAGCTATTAACGTGTTGTCACTTTCTTTCGAACAAAATATAAGTATCGCCTTAAAAGAAGAAGACAAAACATTAAAACGTTGCTTTATGAATTTACCGGGAAGTTATCATAATCTATATATTAATACGTGAAGCAAAAGCTTTGTACCCGTTTTTACGAAAATTGCGCGGACGGAGGAGTATGAAATTTCGCACACTTATAGTTTATATAGAGAAGGTTATTCGAATGTTTTTTTTTTTTAATTATGCATAAAAAATACATTAAATCAACAAAAACAACATTACTCACACTACCATGTATTTGACACACACGTATTGTTTGTCTTTAATGCGGACGACATCTGTCAATGTCAATCCAAACTCACATTCTATCTTTTTTAATTTTTCATTGCTTAGGATACAATCCGTACAGCCTTAATAAAATTACGGTCGAATTTCGACCACTGGGCGACCACTAGTTATAAAAGATGCATGTGTTACATATTTACTAAGTGATAAGAACAAAAAAGAATTGTTTATTAGATTCCGTAGTAAACCAGGATTCCTTAAAAAGAGATTAAAACTAATATACGTTTTCTATATTTTCGGATCCTTACTTTTAAACCTAATATCTATTACAAGTATGTCGCCACAACACAACAATAAAACATTTCGAAGTTTTGTCAATAAAAGGTAAGATGAGGAACAGACTCCTATGATTGAGGGTTATGGGTGACGTGTGCGTCTCCTTCGGACCTTTCTTTACATTCCATCAAGTAAGATGAGAGTTACTTTCTTGCTAAGAAATAAAATATTTTATAAAAAAAAATATTTTTGTGCGGATGTCAGTTCACGTTCGTCGTTTCATTCAGTTGCTGCTCACGTATCCCTTTCACGTCCCTCTCATGTCATCGATCACGCCAACATCCGCGATACTGCGACTCTTGCAAAGTGATCACTTGAATTGGCTCTGGAAAGGTCGATAAGTCATATCGCGTCGAAATAACTTTCGAAGAAATCGGTCGTTTTTTGTGCAAATCATGAACTAAGGGCGAATTACAATCCATCTGGTAAAACTTTACACAATCATATAAAAATGCCGCTTTTAGAAAATGTAATAAAAATAAAATAAGTTTTATTGCATATTTAACAATGTTCAAATTAAATTACGCTTTAAGGCTACAATGACTCAAGCGACCTCATCAAAACAATATTTATTGGCATTTGTCTCCATATACGAGATACCAGTTTGTTTCCATTATAAAACACCAGAGGCATAACCATATACGTCTCTTCTCCTTCGTTAGATCATTAACTAAAGCCACGTCGCATCTGTTTTAATTAGCGTTAAATAATCTATGCCACTGCCATATGGTATGTTATTAATGGCTGTTTAAATATGGAAATAACATTACGTGTCGTGCGCCGTCGACTAAAAAGTATAACAATGCGTGAACTAAACAATGGCATCATTGTAAACTTCTGGTTAACTAATTGCGCTTGTACGACGTGCTGATACATTGATGGGATCACGCAGATCACGCAATGCCCTTTCGGAAAGCAGTTCCATGAGACGCCGCCGGCGCAGCACAACCATATCTACGTCAAGACTGGCTCATTTGATTATTCCACTAGCCTATCTGATTTTAGGACCGACTGCACATTAAAGTCATGAATGTCAGAGCAAATGCCATAATACAAATACTCCACAAAATACAACGGACCATAGCCAGCTTTTGTAAGGCATGTAAAAAAAGAAACTGAGTGAGTAAACTATGCTAAACACGCTGCGACTAGGAAGTAGCCTAGAAAACAATAAGACTCCTAAGATCAGCATATCAAAACTAGAAGACTTAAGGCTCTTCACCCTAAAAGAAATTGCGAAGCTTATGGCAACTGTCTTCATTGATTAAAACGATGGGGTGGCACTTGAAAACTCTATGACACAATGGTCACTGAGGGGGAAAGCCTCTGCAGGCCCTACTTAGATAAGATGCCCCGTATATTCCTAAAGTCCCCGACAATTATTCGAAACAGTCGAGCTGATCATTATCGCAACGATAAGCGAACTTGCCTTCGAGGCTACGCCCCGGCCAATGCCTGACGCGCGTCGTTGACCGATATGGACGGCAGTGGTGTCGACTTGGGTCTATTTATCGCTTAGCCCCTAGATACAACAAGCCATTATGCATATCTCACGATATGAGAGTTGATGGAAATGCCGACTATAATGGTTTCAATAGGTCGGTTAGTGTGTAATGCAGATAGGAAACTCAACAATCGTTTGTTAAACTACGATAACGACTTCACATTAGCTTGAAATGGAATTTAGTTTTCTTTATTATTGTAGAGGGGCATTAAGAAATGAAATTTTATATATTTATGGCTGTTACCAAGGAAAAGCAAAGAAAACGTAAATGAAACGAAAATAAAATCAGGGAAACATTCCGACCTACTTATCATGACAGATGGACAGGAAGACAATGAGAAAAAGACAGATGCTGGCAATGATATTATAAACAAAATACGTTACGTTCTTAGTAAATGCCTTTTAAATTAGTTCACTCTTTGATAGTTTTTTGTGTTGTGCAAAGATCTCCCCCAAATCGTCCAATACTTCTCGATCTTTAGCCGTCTTCCTCCAATCTCTTTTATGGACGTCGTGATCGCCTCTACAAATGATGGGATACCAAAGTGAAAGAAAGAAGTATAAATTCTCGAAAATAAATTCACCGATCCGTAACTCTATTCTAAAACTTTAATTACTATGTCTAATGCAACCTTTTGTATACCTATTTGAAATAGATGTAGCGACAAATTAGCACATGAATCAACACACAACAGTTACAACGTACGAGTATGCGTGCGGCGAGCATTTACAACCAGTAATTTCAATCGCACTTAATCTTAATCGGAGAATCATGATTAACTACATCCGACATGATCTAAAAACTGTTAGATCTTTAACCATACAATTGTAATTATCTGCATGCATGGTAATATTAAACAATGTAAGTATTGTAATACATTGGCGATGGATACTCCGAATCAAATGGTTCAACAAACTTGTGTAGTATGACGCCAAGATTTGGTCGACCAGCAAAACATGTTTACAGCGTATTATCGCTTAAGCGGTTTATTAAAATATAGACTTTATTGAATAATGTATCATTCATTATCATTGGCCCAATGCGGGTTGGTGACTTACAATCTGTTCGAGTACTAAATGCGCTGAGCATTTTTTAGAAACACTACTACTACTAATTATTGCAAACATTCAACAAAATATAATGACTAGGCTGATATCACTACATCATAAGGACTTTATAAAGTATTCATATCCGCCCTTAGACTTAGGGTTATATTTTTCTTTGGGGCGGGCGTAGACATAATATTACAATTTCAAGAGGCTCACTAAGCCGTTAATCCAAAGTAGTGCGAATTAATAAGATTATGGAACATAGTAACACCAACCGTTAACGAAATCCACTAACTACCTGATCCTTAAAACAAATCTCGTTAGTCCGGCACGCAAATGATCGACTATTGGCTCACGTGCCCACGCTGAATGGCCGGCTAATTGAATAAGCTAAGCAAATATTGCGCTACGATACGAGTACGATAAGTTTATGAAAACACAAGAGGCTATAGCTCCAAATCGCTTACTACGATTATATGGCGTAGTAATGGCGGAAATCAACCTGTCAAGATAGTAGATATTAAGTTTGACAGCAAAGATAACCACTATGATTTCAATATTTTAGTTAACCCAACAAAATTACGATTTTTGTCTTTTTATTGCATTGCAAGAAATAACTGAGGAACGTTAAGTTATGATATTATTAAACCACAACTCAGTCCTATAAGAAGGCAAAAGGAACAAAGATTGTCAGTTGTCACCATATATATATGGTTGGACTTTGAATGAGGAAGATTGGAAAGCAATGAAAATTGCAACATGATGTGCCTATTAAAGTGTAAAGCTAAAACAGGGAAACCAAATAATGTCATTTTCCTTAACAGCACGATCATTCAGCACAGAAACCAAAAACACTAACATGTCAAAGATGCGGAACTAAACACTCTAATAAAGCTTACGCAAACATTTTCGACGTTCAATTACGTGAGAAAACTTGTTAATCTGCAGCAGACTAAACAATAGATTAACTGGTAGGAAATGAACGCTTAAGTACACAGATTGTTGTGTGCAGGTACAAATTTTATTCATATTTGTTAATTACCAACTTGATTCCACCTGTTGCTGAGCTATAGAAAAGAAGCGAAAACAATTTTAAAAGTTTGTTAAAGACACTTGCAAAGCAAGCATCGTTACATGAATTAGTCGAAGGGTACGTTCAGAATAAGTTCCTTTATCATAAATAAATAGCGCAGGACAGAAGCCACCACGCTGGTCCAATGTGTCTTGGTGGGTTTTGACGAGTGTCATCTCACAAGCAAGTCCAACGCCTTAACGTGCCTACCTGACTCGGGGAGCTCGGTATATCTGGTAACCTGGAATTGCGAAAGTTGCTTAATTTGAAAAATGGCTACTTGAACGAGCGAACCGCTTCGCCATCGAACTCTTCGATGGTTTTTATCTTCAGCAGAGGACTTGTTTCGGGTCCTGATCCCGATCCTGGATCAAGCCTCTGGGCTTGATCCAGGATCTGTCGATCTATCTGATCTGGATCGGATAGAAATTTGTTTCTAACAATTGGCGACCTACAGGGCCAAAACGCTAAGGAAGACCACGAAAGCATGGTTGCGAATTAGATTTGTTCTGCCCAGACTGGTCGAAGACCGTTGAAGATCGTAAGAGATGGAAGGAAGTGGGAGAGACCTTTGTACAGCAGATCTAATTTTACATTTTTGTTACCTTATTTTTATAATAGTTTAGATTTTGGTAACCAATAATTGAATGTGAATTTTAGATATACCTACCTAATACCCGATTTACGTATTAACGAATGTTATAGGCGGAGCAATGAACATAAAAGGCACGCATTGTTCAAGGGATTTATTCATACCGTCATACCAAGCTTCACTTATTTTTCCCACGATCGCTGAAATTCGATAAGGCTAATAAAGGCAATTAGCTATTCTTGATAAATTAAGATACAGATACAGTGAGGCCATTTCGATAAATCGTTTAGGTTTTGGCAATCGATGATATAAATAGAAGAGTATTCAATAATGGGAAATCCGTTACAAACTCAAAAATTATTGGTACTCTTTGTATTATAATCCGGTTCGGAACACGAACGTATTATTACAAATTATAACTGAGGAAAAATATTATAACTTGTTATTTGCATTCAGAATGCTATAAATAGAAATCTATATATTCACACAAAAAATTCGTAAGCATGCATACGTATAAGACAAGTAATACTTATTTATAAGGCATTATGTATTTCTGATGCGTCTTGCGAAATTAATTGCCCGTTTGAGAATGTAATTGTATCGACATGCAAATGTTGGTACTGCTAATGACAATTCTTAGGATGCAACTACTTTCTCCATTGTGCATTTGCCCGCAGCTAGGATTGGAGGAACTGGATCAGGTCATTCGGCCGACCGCTATCACTCCTTGTCGCCTTTTGTTAAACACAATGTAGGCGACTTAATATATACAATAATATTCTAGATAAAGAGGAGGAACTAATTGTGAATCTGATCGATGCCCATAATAGCCAGCTACGTCACTGGTTATAATATAAACAGTACTGCAAATGTTTTTACTTTTGCAGTACTGTTATCAGGTATGTTTAACACAAAGAAATGTATCAATTAATCCATGGAATACTCTAAATATTGAATTGAATAATATAGTTTATGTACGACAGATGAAAGAATGAAAAAAATGCTAAAACACAATATTAGTTCTGCTCCTTCTCACAATTCCTCTGTAAAACCATACGTTATCTATATATTAATACATGAAGCAAAAACTTTGTACCCGTTTTTACGAAAATTACGCGGACGGAGGAGTATGAAATTTCGCACACTTATAGTTTATATGCAAAAGGTTATCCGAATGTTAATATTTTTTTTTAATTATGCATAAAAAATACTTTAAATCAACAAAAGCAACATTACACACACTACCATGTATTTGACACAGACGCATATATGTATTTGACACACACGTATTGTTTGTCTTTAATGCGGCCGACATCTGTCAATGCCAATCCAAACTCACATTCTTTCTTTTTTATTTTTTCATTGCTTAGGATACAATCCGTGCAGCCTTAATAAAATTACTACTGGGCGACCACCAGTATTTACTAATAGTTAAAGTTTAACTAATTTGCCTATTTTCTTCAATTCGGTGACCATGTCAAAGTAATTTATTCATAATGCAAATTACATTTGGCATACTTTGCACGGTTATTATCATAATTTGAAGATGTATTTTACACCACAAAACGTTTAAATTAAACAGGGTCAATAATTTGTCACAGTAGCAGGAAAATCTGCATGCTATTTGTGTTTTAACAATATCTCTTAGTTATAGAATATAATATACCACACATGGTTATTATAACATAAACGATTCAAGTTAGAAACGGGCGTCATTACATCATTCAAATATACAAATTCAAAGAAAACCATATACCGCAAGCGTAAAACATGCAAAATAACGAGCTCCATTCGCAAATGTCCGTCATTTACGATTTTGCTCGGGGCATCAAATTCTTACTACCTTCTCTTACACAGAAAAGTTCGCGAGCACGACTCCAAGAAATTTGATTGTTTGCATTCTCTTACGCCAGCTATAGAGCTGTGCGGAATTCAATTTCTCCAATATAACAATTTTAGGGGGAGTAGCTCAACTTTAGGTAACAGCAATGTAATAAAACATTATTCATTTGAGCGTAAGATTTGGAACTTCGAAGTTCAATTCAATTGCTTACCCAAAATCTGTGTAAGTGTAGACGGTAGATAAGTTTAGATATATTGCTCAAAATTATAATTGTGTACATTCTAAATGCCAAATCGCAATTAAGAGGTGCTCAAAAACAAAGTCACATAAATTACAGTTAAAGTTTGTTTTATTTTAGCTATATGTTATATGTTAACTTTATTTAAGAATGGCTACAACACAACTTTCATTGGCAGTAATGTGACAGTCACCGGAGATACGACTATTGTCTGCAATCGTCGATGGCCGCTCAAGCACGTCCGACCTTGGCGAAAGTGTCTGCAGTTTTATTACGCGTCCGCGCGCGTAGCCGAGAAACTCAGGATGTCACCAGAACTCAGGCGGAATAAAGACGGGCAATTACAAGAACGGACGCTCTTCAAAGCAAAGGAAACGCTACAAAATAATTGCGGGTATATTGTGAATGCACTTCCCTGTAAGACCCACGCTCACTTGTTTAACAAGAATTTTCGTCGATATTTTGCATTGTGGCTTATCTGTGATTCACTCAGGAAATATTCATTGAGTAGTTTGAAAAGTCTCACAATATTTCAGAGGCAATTATACGCTTTAAAATGTTTGTAACACTTTGCAGCTATCTGATAAGTTGAAAATACAAAAGGATGATGTGCAAAACCATTAAAGCTGGGATCCAAACTAGTAGTTTAATGAAAATACGACCGGCGGGCGCGGCGTGTGTTTGAGGTACTGTAAAGTGGTAAACTACAGTAATTGGAAAAGTTAGGATCGAAACCTTGAGCGTCGGACACAGTTGAATCATCGTCAATTATCCTTAAATAAAGAAAAAGATTAAACGTCCTATTGAGTGCAAAAGTGTTTGTTTTTACTAGTTCTAATGCATCTTTAAAGAATGTGTCAAAGTTTCTGACTAGAAGAGCGATACCTTCTATGTAATTTACGACAGGATCACATTAGAAGCAGAAGGTAGTGGATTTTACGACTGTAGGTACATTACTAACCCATATAGATGTAAGAACTTCCGAAATGATAAAAATAAGTTTTGTTTATAAAGTAAAAATAGCAATCGTAAGTTAACAAAAAGTCTTTGAGGAAACCAGTGAGACCTATCGGACGATTGCAATCGATACCCACAGTCGGTCCACATCATACAGCCAGACAGGTGGAATGTTTACAATACGCAGGCGTTTGTATATCACCACGGAATCGGTTTCCGGCTATAACAATAACAAAATAATGCCTGAGACTATAACCGAGCGTGCCTAAAAAAATGTTTGGATTAAGACGTTTTAAATGGACAAGGAGCTCGATGGCGCAGTGGATAACGCGCCCGGTCTGCGAGTGCGGAGATTAAGCAACGGTCATCGGTTGGTTGACCAAAAGTTTGTCATCTCGAGCTCCTCCGTGCTTCGGAAGGCACGTAAAACCGTTGGTCCCGGCTGCATTAGCAGTCGTTAACAACCACTAATCCGCACTGGGCCCGCGCATGGTGGTTTATGGTCCGTTCTCCCTATTCATTCATAGGGAAGGCTCTTGCCCCAGCAGTGGTGACATAAAAATCAGCTGATGAGGATGAGGATGAGGAGACAAGCGTCCGTCTGCGTCTACCGTTTTATATTTATGTAAGTTCGTACAGTGTGCCTAGTGTGAGTTTTGTTTACTATCCGTATTCATTCGATTACGTTTACGAAAACGAAAAACAGTATTGCATAGAAGCAGCGCCTCCTGGTGACATACGAGAGAAGTTAAAATTTTGCCAAACAAATTGTCGTTTTCGTTAACGTGATTGAATGGCAAATGAAACTCGCACTAGACACCGTGCACTTCTGAAGCAAGTTCAGAGCAGTCTAAGCTTCTTATTGCACGAGGGTTGGTTTCGAACTTTGATATTTAGAAAATCTAGATGTCTTTGCGTGTTGGACCAACTCAGCACTTCAGAGGTGTCGTTATACCAATTGATAGTAAAGAATTTAAAATTAAATTTACACTTCAAGCTGATTATGAAAATCAAGATATATTGTACTGTAGCAACCGAGACTCCTTGCTCGGGCATACTTACTGGCAGCCGCCGTGGCCTGAATTCAAACGTAGTAGAAGAAAAAGATGGAAGAGAAAAAGAAGAACATCGAGGACTCGGTGACGGACCGCGACGACAAATAGATTGTTATTATCACATACCTATTAAAATTAATATAAATATTTGAAGCTATAAAGCGTTATTATTCAATAAAACCCCGGTACCTTAAGTAACGACCCAGCGGGGTGTTACAGTACCGTATAGCCAAGTTAATCATGCGAAAACAAATCGTAAACACTGACGGACCATAGAGAATTCTTAATATGAGCAACTGTGTCAACGGCCTAATGTACTTGCGCCACATATGTTTTTAACTGCGCTCTCTTACCCCGTAACCCATAAGCTTGTGGGTTAATACCGCGGAGTGCGATTAACTACGACGCCGACGACGCGAGAATTGCTTCGGATATGTTAAGAGTAACTAATTGTATGTTGCTGGCTCTGCTGGCGGTTGGCTGTTAATTAAAAGTAAATAAGTAGAAACTACAGAAGCGGAAACTTGAAAGAAACCGTGCTTTATTAGATACATGCCCATTAGTATGCTCCAGACGTTTTGATAAGAGGCACTGAACATTTGCTGAGCCTAATTGACATAGGTTTAAAGTAAACTTTAAAGAACGTAATATGAAATGTTATGACCAAAACTGGAGTGTTGATACGATGTATTGATTAAACATTTAGCCAATTGGTATGAATTTCTTTTTATTTAGTAATCGTACTCAACATAGCACAATTCATATTTAAATTATGGACGGCGTAGACATGCTTACATAACAGGTGCACAGAAAAAGTATTCAAAAATACTGATACTGTAGAATCTACATCACATACTTACAAAGTTACAGAAACAATAACAATTTTTCATAATATTACATCCTAAAGTTTCGAATCTTTTGGTCTCCCTGAGACGAACGAAAACACGAACTCGCAAAATTTTTTTACAGGAAACAGGGTTATAGGTATCAAAATACAGGCCCTATGTCTAAAAGAGATCCACTTTACTACCTTCTAAGGCATTCGACTCAAAACGTAAAAGTACGAAGCATAAGATACAAAGAAAGTCATTGAAAAATAAGTCAAGCAAGTTAACTGCATCAAATTACGCTATTATAAGCTCGTGTGAGCCGGTAATTAATTAGGAGAAAAAAAATACGCAAACATGGATTCAGCACGGTGACAGCCAGCCAATAAGTCATCCACAGGCAAATCGTGCAGACGTTATGTTACGTCACGCATCCGTAATCGATGAGCGGACAACTTTCGCGGGATATTTACATAAGCCCAGCAATAGAAGCCGCATGGCAGCCGGCGCTCAGCGGCACCGGCGGTGCCGATTCCCAACTTTCACCGCGTACTATACCTGTTTCGCTAAGTTACAATTTTACGCTTTTTGCTTTGGTACTTTTTAAACTGCTACTGATGAGTTATGCTTCGTCTGAGGAAGTGCCAATTTTGAAGCGGGAGATATTAGTATTATAGAGAATAGAATCAGCTTACTATCGCTATACAGAGCACTAATCATGAGCCAACTTGATTACGCCTCAGCGGTGTGGTCACCACAATATAACAAGTACATTGATATGCTCGAAGCTATTCAGAGACGTATTCTAAGGGTCCTAACATTACGGTACGGCAAAAAAAGGGAATTGACCACGTACGCAGCGCGGTTGCAATATTTTAAATTAAAGAGTCTTGAGAGCCGGCGCAAAGTTAATGACTTAACTTATCTTTACAAAATTATAAACGGGACAATACATACAACTTTGCTGTCCGAAATTCACCTTAAAGTTCCGTCACGTCCTGCAAGGCGCAACCGTCCTCTTTCGATTCCATTTTGTGACAATAATGTTTCATTCCACAACCCCATCGTCAGAATGTGCCGCGACTACAACACTTTACTAGACAAATTAGACGGTGTGCCTGATATCCACGCTTCATCGCTCTTCAAGTGGAAGTCGTCGCTGCATAGGCTTGTTTCAGTAGACTGACATGATGCCATGTAATTTTTGCAATTGTAAACATTTTCATTTTATTTATTTTTTATTTCGTGTTTTTAAATTTTTATTGATTTCCATAATGTAATTGTAATTTTAATGTATAATTCAATTTATTAATCAACATAATAATGTATAATTTTCACAATTTACTTCCAGCCTATCGAACAAGCCGGTTTCCGAAAAGGCTTCAGCACCATAGACCACATACATACGCTGCGGCAGGTTATACAGAAGACCGAAGAGTATAACCAGCCTCTTTGCTTAGCGTTTGTGGACTATGAAAAAGCCTTCGATTCGATTGAAACATGGGCCGTGCTACAGTCTCTCCAGCGGTGCCAAATTGACTACCGGTACATCGAAGTGTTGAAGTGTTTGTATGAAAACGCCACAATGTCAGTCCGTCTTCAGGACCAGAGCTCGAAACCTATTCAGTTGCAGCGAGGAGTGAGACAGGGAGATGTTATATCTCCGAAACTGTTCACTGCTGCACTGGAAGATGCTTTCAAGCTTCTGGACTGGAAAGGACTCGGCATCAACGTCAACGGCGTATACATCACTCACCTTCGATTTGCTGACGATATAGTGGTCATGGCTGAGACCCTGGAAGACCTCGGCACAATGCTTGGTGACCTCAACAGAGTCTCTCAACAAGTGGGTCTTAAAATGAACATGGAGAAGACGAAAGTTATGTCAAACTCACGTGTCGTACCCACTCCTCTGAAGGTTGGGGACTCTGCCCTTGAAGTTGTAGACGATTATGTTTACCTGGGACAAACGGTCCAGCTAGGTAGATCCAACTTCAGTAAAGAGGTCAATCGTCGAATTCAATTAGGCTGGGCAGCGTTCGGTAAGCTACGAAATATCTTTTCGTCCGATATACCGCAGTGTCTCAAGACGAAAGTCTTTGACCAGTGTGTGTTGCCAGTGATGACATACGGGACTGAGACGTGGTCGCTCACTATGGGCCTTATCAGAAGGCTCAAGGTCACTCAAAGAGCAATGGAGAGGGCTATGCTCGGGGTTTCTCTGCGAGATCGAATCAGAAATGAGGAGATCCGCAGAAGAACAAAGGTAACCGACATAGCCCGAAGAATTGCTAAGCTCAAGTGGCAGTGGGCAGGGCACATTGCTCGCAGGACTGATGGCCGCTGGGGCGGAGCAGTCCTCGAGTGGCGACCGCGTACCGGAAAGCGCAGTGTGGGCAGGCCTCCAACAAGGTGGACCGACGATCTGGTGAAGGTCGCGGGAAGCCGCTGGATGCGAGCAGCACAAAACCGGTCGTTGTGGAGATCCTTGGGGGAGGCCTTTGTCCAGCAGTGGACGTCCTTTGGCTGAGATGATTACATGTTTTTTTTTTTTAATGATTTGATTTAAAGTTTAAGCATGTTGTTTACACGTATCTGTGGAGTTGCAGTCTACCTATTTTACTAAATCCATGTAAAAACTGAATGGCTGTTACTGTAAATCTGTTTCGTGTAATAAAATTAAATAAAAAAATAAAAAAAAATCGAAGTTCACCCTCACTGAAAAGGCAAAAACTTCAATGGCATTTACAGCAATCTAAAAAAAGACGATCTGAAATGAAACATATTACAGGGTAAGAGATCACAGGTGTACCCACCACGAACGCAGTAGAGGGTTTCAAACGTCAAGATGAAATATCTAAGATTTAAAATGTTATGACTATGATACTACATTCGTTACAAGTGTTTCTCAAATAGTGTTCGCGAAAACTTTAGAAAACAATAACAGACAATTTGCAACAGAGTTGGAAGAACTGTCGTCGGGATCGCGCAAGGGCGTGAGTTCGAGCCCCACCTTAGGCAAGTAATCTCTTTTGCTAGTGCTACTTTTAAATTCAACAAAAAATAACAATATACATTTTTTGTTTGCTAAGTTGCCAACTTTGGTTTGTGGTTGTGATTTCAGACGGATTTTTTCCTTATTATGTTATCCTTTCAACGAATGTCTTTTTATCGTCGAATAAACATCAAAATTGCTTTTTGCAAAGTTTGGCTAAATCGAAGTATAGATTTCTATCAAGAATTCTAGTAATAAGTCAATGGCGGTCTTCTTGAAGATAACGGTGATAATATATGTACGTATAGAAAATTATATAATACACGCATATGTAATAAATTTGACAAGTCAACACATTATGCAAATTATATATCACTTTTTTACTGCTTTACCATCAAGTCAGATGTACGAGTGTGTATTTTAAACGAGTTTTGACAAGCCTGCATTAAAGATAAAACGAATTCATAAAATAACATTATTTAGTACATAGTAAAAATGTTTTTTTATAAAAATAAAAGTAGCCATTTTCAATTTTAACTTCACATTAACAAACGCGACGACGGACGTCATAAAATATAAACCTATTCCAACAAGATCTAGGCAATGGACTGAGAACTAAGTGAGATAGCTGTTGTCGGAGCTTTCTCATTATTTCCCAACACTTTTACTTTTTGTACGACCTTATATATTTTACTTTTTGCACGATATAATTTATACAGCTGTGTTTGCATGAACTCTTTGAATATTTAACTTATTTTCTCACAGATCGGATAAGGCGGACGGACTGACCAAATGAAGACAAAAGCACTTTTATAAAGTTTATTTGAGTAAAAAAAAAATTACTTACTTTGACTTTGAAGTTACGCGATGAGTGAGTACCTAAATATTATTTCAGATAGACACGTGGTAACACACTAAAGTGGCAATAAGGCATGTGGACGAAGGACGTTTGTTTTGTTATGTAAAACATTGTCGCTTTTGAAGAACCCCATGCTATACTCTTTTGAGATACCTCGGCAGGGATCTTCTTTCACATTCTCAGCCGTACGCGGGAGGAAGGTTCTCTGAAACAGCACATGTTATCTAATACGTAATGTAAAACATAATTGGTTGGTAAGAAGGCGTTAGTTCGTACTTGACATAAAACGTACCATGTTCGCACTTAATCATATTCACACACATCGCGCAACGCGTCTGGCCGTTCATTCCTTAATCATGGTATAGTATGACTCACTATCACAATCACAAAGCGTTTCGACAGCGTCTTAACAAAAACTAAAGCAAATGAAGCTCAAGTTTGAAGCGTTCTGGGGTCATTTCGCGAAACATGGAAAAAAACTATTTCTAGTTGATTAGAAATTCTATCTCATTTTTCAGTTACTTTTTTTGTTTAAGCGGGGTTTTAAACATAATTTAACGTAAGGTGACACAGTTACGAACCTTGTGTTCTAAAAACTCATTTTCTAATTTAATTAAAACTGAGTAAAACATCATTACCATCTAAAGAAAATATATGTGCACAAAACTTTCAAAATATATATTTCAATAATTATGATCGCCAAACCCGATTTTTTCAAACATTTAGTAATCTGTATTTTACCGTAAACAACATAATAAATAGCGTTTATAATTCAGAACAGCATAATAGTCAAAACGAAATTTCAAAAGTTTGTAACAGAAATTCGTCATTACCATCGCGCTAACGTCAAATTTACTTTCTTGAAAGATCTACGTGATGTATCTTACTGTCCCCGTGCACACCACTCTCCTCAGTCGCTTGCACGAAATGTACCACAGCGCACGTCACGGTGAGTGCTCTTTAAATACTTTTTTTGTTACAAATCATATGTCCAGGAAGTGGTTGTCACGTATTTCCATCATTACCGGTAAATACGTTTTCTAGGTAATTATAAATTAAGTATAATTGTTAGCATTAGAACTTATTGTGACTCCCAGGACAAATTCTTAAAAAGGCGGTCACAAAATAGTAGCGCTAAGAATTCACGATTTGTTCTAAAAAAACACTACGTTTGTCATTACCATCATCATCATTACCGTTTGATTTGTGTTGATGGTTATGACGTTATGTCAATGGGAATGATGAATTCAAAGTTTCAAAATTTCTTATTAGTAGCAATTTGTTCTATTTTACTTAAAACGTTGTTTGCTTTCATGCTTTAAAATAACCGAAATACCAGCTGGAAGTTGAATGGGTTTTTTTGTGCGTTATCTTTATTTTAATTTGCTAAAAATATTAAATTATCCGTGCTTGTCTGGATTATAGTATTATAATAGCCAGCTTTTCTTGTCAGCATTCGTAAGTGGTGAATCGAGATTATGCGCCAGTGCATCAAAAAAAGGCGATTGGCCAGCATCCTGACACTTCCTTTGCATAATTAACAACAAGGTCGCTATATTTGCTAAAAGTGGACATTGATCCAAACCATGGCTTGGATAGGATATGATGACCTCTAAGCACCTTTTGGGGAATAATGGTCGTGGGTTTATGCATACATACTCTAAACATATTTTAACTTTAAAAATACATCATACAAAATAATATTTTATTTCAGGTAGTTGCCGTTTTCAAAAATGAAACTTCAATATTACATAGTACTACATATTGAAACTATTCATCATCAGCTCATTTACGTCCCCACTGCTGGGGCACGAGCCTTCCCTATGGATGGATAGGGAGAACGGGCCATAAACCACCACGCGGGCCCAGTGCGGATTGGTGGTTGTTAACGACTGCTAATGCAGCCGGGACCAACGGTTTAACGTGCCTTACGAAGCACGGAGGAGCTCGAGATAATAATTTTTGGTCACCCATCCGATGACCGGCCTTTGCGAATGTTGCTTAACTTCAGCACTCGCAGACCGGGCGCGTTAACCACTGCGCCATCGAGCTCCACCTACTTACTATTGAAACTATTAGATATGTGAAAAAAGACAATGCTGTTAAAATTTCCACGAAGGGAATTCGCACCCCATGACATGCCGGGTCAGGTGCACTACCACACTATTTGCGTGAAATTATATGTGTATGTAATCATAAATATAACTTGCCTAATTCTTAACTAATCTTTCAATATTTGTAAAAATATTTAGATCGGATGTTGATGACGTAGTTGTCGACATTGAAAAGGGCTTACAGAGTAATGGCTGATTTACACGTTTTAAGTTGTTAAGTAGGTAACTAAATTTAAACTTAATTTTATGTGGCTTATATTTAAGTATATGTCCATACGTATTTAAGTAATTAGTTTGCTTAGTTCACTCAAGATGGACGATCAACCACGTAATGAAGTCGTAAATTCTGTGCTAAATTTGTTATGAAGTCAAAGATGAAATAATTAGGGAAATAACCATACCCAAAAAACTGGGTGGCTACTATGGCCAAGGATCAAGTGCCACTTTGTTCGAGGAGCTAGCGAATGAAGATTTAATAACAAGTATATTTTAATGCGTCACGCATGGCAGAAGACTCTTTTATTTACTTGTTATCTAAAGTGGAAAACGAAATACAGAAAAAAGATACTGTAATGCGATGTGCATTAGATGCAAAATTAAAATTACATATTACAATATATTTTCTCAATACTGGCAATAGTTTTCGCAGTCTATCTCATTTTTGTAGAGTTTCTAAATCGAGTAAATATGTTTAATACAATAATCAATAATTTAATACGAACAATAAAATTGAACCCGAGCGCGTCGCTCACTACACTTCTGCATTTAACTAATATTGTGCCAGTCCAAACGTGTCAAGTGACAAGCCCCGCCCACCAACTTAACCGAAAAATAGACAAAATTCTAAATATCTTGTTTAGTTGTTAGCTAAATTTTAACTTGCAACTTGCTACTAAATTCTGTGTTTACATGCAATTAATCACTTAAAGTTAAGTTAAAATTAAGTTACCTACTTAACAACTTAATACGTGCCATAAGAGTAGATTAATTTCGGCGAGTTGGATTGAGCCATGATAGCATAGTTAAATTAAAGACCGAGATTGTGTTTGTTACGAGATTTGTTGAATTTTAATTTTTGTGTTATTAAACTTTACAAATTTATAAGTAAGTGTTTTATTTACAAGTTAGCAACTACTTATATATGAAAAAAATACATAGGTATATCTTCTAAAATAGGTATCAGGTACTTAATTATTATTTTTGCCGTAAAAGCTCGTCATTACCAAGCATTCCTAATCATTACCATCCTCAAAAAATCATTGCCATTAGCCTAACGTCATTACCATTTCTCTTATTATTTTTTGAGATCAAATATTATCTAAATTCTTAATTAAAAAAGGGTGCCTTTGTTAAGCAGATCTTACTTAATAGTACTTCTTTCGATTTTTGAAACTTTGCACGCATTTCAGATTAATTTACAAAAAGGCTTCAAAATAAATCAGAAAAAATCCGAAACGCGAATCCACCCTCTGGCTGCGCTTTAGTAAAGTTTTTGCAAAATAGAGCTTTTGCAATGCCGGATCATCGGATGGGTGGTTGTGGCTGAATTGTGCTGGTTTGGAGGGTCTGAGAGTCCAGCAGTAGCATAGCTTTAATCTGTCAATGTACACAGTTTACAATAATAAAGTATCTATCTAACCGTTCTTTCTAAAGTACAATGATAACTGCTGTAATATGAGTTTCGGACTACTACTCTCCATTTTCATTGGAACAATGTCGACAGCAACCTTTATTTAATTACTAGATCGTAGTTAAAACAAGCTATCATATAAGGGATCGCAGAAAATTTTGTATACTAATCTCCAAACTTCAGTAAGTATGAAGAAATGATGATGATGATGAGTAAACAATTTCATATCGAAAGATATACAACAGCATTGGCTTAACATAACACAGAATGTCTGCATTAAAATGAAAATGTTACTCATTACGATTACGAAAACAAAACGGTACTTCGTTTCGTTACATTTCGGATGTTTCACGTACAGAATTACCTCAAATAATAACAGAGCGGGGGTATTGTGACATCGTCAAATTGCAGCCACGACAATGCTTCGTGACTAAGACCGCCAGGCCGTTGTGATTGTGATAAATTACAAAAGGTCGTTTAAAAACATCCGTTGTTACTCGAAATTGCAATACTTACGTTACTACAGGTCGTATTAAAGTTGTAAGCAAATTGTCAAACAAAAAGAAGAATTTACTAAACACAGTTCTACCATTAAGAACAAAGAACACCCACACACACCTGCTATCAACGTGATAGAATCGTGCATTCCATTAATAACAGCAATTTCTGAAATGATTGAAGCCGCAAATCAACACGGCAATTGTTCAATAACAATCCAAAGTGGAAACGGCGTAGGAAATGCCAGGGGAGCGAAGCTGACACACAATAGCACAGCAATTCGTGAACGTCGACGCGTCAGCCCGTGGCTACACCAAAATTTTGTTAACATTTTCACAGATATTTTGGAGCTGTATGTAGATTCGGAACTAGTTTAGTCACTGGTTTTATTTTATGGAAGACAGGAAACTCCCAAAACCTAATGGCTTGGAATTGCAAATGTAGATAAATAAACAACCAACAAAAACATTGAAGACATAACTTCGGAGTTAAGAGATCACAGATCCGAATCTGTGATCTCTTCCAAAATGCAAACGAATGGATAGAACTTACACTTAGACACTATAAAATCGGAGGTGCGGACAATTAGTTGAGTACATATGAACAATAAACAAGGCATAGATAATGGGATAATTCTTTATAGATAATAAATATCAAATTTATTTCTGTTTGGTATCTTGCTGTCACACCTACTTTACACATAATCGAATTTGTTAAATGGAATGGAACGAATTAAAGTACTACGTAGTAGGAAATAAGCAGGAAACTAAGAATTTGGTAAGAAGTTTTTTAAAATCAAAGTTAGTGTTCCTACCTGCATCGCAGTAGACAGATTTAGTACGTGTCCAATGACAATACAGTTTTATTATTAACGGTATCTGACTCATTTTCTTGGTTTCTGTAACGTAAAGATTTCGGCGTGACTTTCACATGACATATTTTTACCTAAACTAAAATCACGAAATTATGTGATGTCGAGTTGTCGACATGGTGTCATATCACGACTCGGCATTGTTCAAGAAGTTGTGCGTGATATGTTTATTATCTATATATATAAACTCAATTGCTGTTCGTTTGTGTCGCTAAAACTCGAGAATGGCTGGACCAATTTGGCTAATTTTGATTTTGAAATATTTGAAGACGTCCAGGGAAGGTTTAAACGGTGAGAAACATAAATAATAAGTAACGGAAAATACTAAAAACGACAATTTAATTTTCCAATACAAAATTATTTGTTTGTTTTGTTGTCATGGAAACTGTCAAAGCGGTAAGAAGTCCGCCGGGTCAGTTAGTTAATAATATATTTGGTATTGTCATAATGTTTCATAACATAATTTTTTTGTAATTCAAATGGTTGTAGCAATTTAAATGACATATTAATACCTCAGAAACAATAGACCTCATAATCAGAACCCGCAAGGGATTGAAGATGTCCGTCGCGTTAGGAATTTAAGAATAATAAAAGATGAAAAATAAACTCGATAAAGTGTTTCATTTCAATGAGTTATTAATGATCGCGTAAACTTTAGAAAATATAACCTAAAAATATTTAAAAGACCGCCAACCGGTAGCACAACCTGACTGTGGCTATACAGCAGTCAATAGTTCAATACCATCTCATTTATCGCCCCGTATACTGGAGTTGAATTACGTTTGTTAGTTGGTCCAAACGCTGATATTACTATACGAGATGGTGGAGCGTGTGGGTCGTCGACCACGCCATAAAAAGTGGTTCGGTTTGGGCGGTTCAAACCGATTGCTTGTAACGGCACCGAACGTGATGCCTCCGCGAAATGGCTCTTACGTTTACCATTCTAATTACGAGTAGCACAGTTTTCTATTTTACAAGTATCGTGTCCAATTATTATAATGAGAGCGGTTGTTACTTGGTATTAGATAGGTCTCTGCGTACCTTACGTGCGTGAGCGCAGTTGGACAGTTGCAACTGGGAGATTTGAACCAACACGAACTAAGGCTAGTTTACGTTGATGTTGCGTATCGGATTATACCACCGAAGCTAAATCAACTTCATACAATAGAGCATCAAAAGAATGTTTTAAATGTGGCCATAAATTGTGGCTCCGCTTTTGGCACAAGCTTTCAAGTCAAGCAAAGAGATTTAATAGGTAATAGAGCGGCTATTAGAGACTATTTCATACAAAGACTTTGAGCTGGGGCGCTAGTAACGCCATCTAACGTTGAGAAGCAAAACAGCGTATTAAAATCAATTAGAATAAGTTTTAGCTACCACACGGTAGGTGTCGCTCTGCAGTAGAGGGGACATGTTCCGTTATGATTTCGACGTATCGATAATTTTTATAAAGGTTAACCAAAATCGGTATAAAAAATATACAGAACAACCAATAACCAGACACAACTGAAAACCAATTGTTATAGGTTCACAAGTGAACCTGCGGGGCGTCAGACATTAAGTTAAGTAGTAATATTCTGATTCAATGATCATCGCGTCGGGGGACCGCTGAGGTATCACTTAGTTTTACTGATCCAGTGCATAACAGTCTTCCAACGCAATGATCATTGTATCAGAATATTATTACTTATATTTAACTTAAGGTATAAAAATATTATCTATAACATTAATCGACAAATAAAACGACATCACTTGAACATCACTAAATCAGCTACAAAGTCGACATCTTCCCTAAAAGTAGTGCTTTTGCTTTTTACCACTAGAGTGCGGTATAGAGCATAGGCAAATGTTCTAGAATACTTTATTGGAAATTATTATATAGGCTGATGATTGGGTAAATATACAAAATACTTACGAAAATAAACTGTAATCACATTCAGCCGTTTTACCATATCGGGATTTGCAATATCGCAATACGCAATTTGGCATATTTTCTGTAGATTTTGTCAAATCTATTCGCGCACAAACACGACTGCATTAGAGGTCGTATCACATCAAACTGAGCGACTTGTTACCACTTGGTAATAAGTTGTGGATTACAGTGTCGATCTCTATGTCCTGTCTATAGTAAGTAGTTAAATGTCTTTGAAGTCAAGCAATGGTATTATGTCTATTAACATTGTTCGGGCACCGTAAGTCATCTGGTGAACATCTGGAATACATTAGTTGGTCGCATTCGCATGCCAGTGCTATATAGACTGTCATCTTTAACACGACACCATATTTGAGAATGTTTTATTCCATTTCTCAAAATAATCAGGTCAACAAACAGTGTTACAATACGTATTGGTTATAATTACTGTTATAATAGTACTTTTAATTGCATGACCAACACCATTGACATATCATTATTACACCATGAGGGTGTACAGAATTAATTAATTATTATAATAAAAATATAATTTACTAAAATACTAATATACTAAAACTTCTACTATTTTGATGCGCTTCCATAATTAAGCTTTTAAACATTAATAACTTTGTCAATCTATACTAATATTATAAAGAGGAAAGCTTTACATTTTTGTATGTATGATTGCAACGAATAAGTCAAAAACTACTGAACCGACTTAAAAAATTCATTCACCATTAGAATGCTACATTAGCGCTGAGTAACAAAGGCTATATTTAAAAAAAAGGAATGCGGTACTTACGAAGTCCGCCGGGTCAGCTAGTTAATTAATAAAAATATTGATCGATCTGCCTGATTATATTTGAATTGACGACAAGTCACACTTCACCATGACAAAAAACCAATGTCGACGATAGAAAACAAATCACAACCAATCTATTTCTAACTAATTTCCAAACTACTGTTGTTGACAAATCAACAGATCGGTGCCGCCATTGTTGAAGTGAAACAATATGAAAAATATACGATGAGTTTCGGCTTTCGGGATGGCAAGTACACACGCCTACACATCGATCTACCACAAACTGTCAAATTTCCTAAATAGACTTTAAACTTTACTACTAAGAAATATGGTTGAAAATGTATTGAAGAAATTTGTCAGTATTGGATAGGTTGCTGCGCAGCCGTCTCTGTACATTGACGAGTGACAAGGAGGAGGATCGATAGAGTGCCCACTAATAAATGAGGATGACGCGAAAGTTTTCGAGGGGGATTCATGATGTCTACAGAAAAGATTTATTGCTCGTCTCCGCTCCTACAAAACTGGGTACCCGACAAACATAATTTGACTAAGAAATTGACTTGTCACACTTTGCAATTCAAGAATCGTAAGGACGACTTCGATGTTTGCCAGTCTATGCGACATCTTGAGATTTGCACACAATCGAACCGCTCACTAGGATAGGAATATGTTACATTCAGATGTCAATCCAAATTCTAACCATAATTTAGTTTGTAAGTTTTTCTTATTAATACGTAGGCAGAAGAAGACGGAGACGTCTGTAATGCCATTTTGAAAGCAGTTGACAGACTTTGAATGTCGTCCGATTCGTCTTGCTATTCACATTAGACACACCACATCAGCCTTGATCTGGTTTCAATGAATAATTCTTCAAACAGTTTTCTCGAAGCTTTATTCTCAATTCTACAACACTCTCGTCAGCTCTACAACATAAATAAATATTTCGAGATGTTTTTCATCGCCTGTCTTTTGTCATTTTGTTTTATGCTTGTTACTAAACTGAAAATAGCACTTTAAAAAATCTTTGCCTCTGGTTGGACCCAAACCCGAGTGACAGCTCTTTCAACTGACCTAGCAAGACATTAGCTGGCATTGTCGAAGTTTTCAAGTGCTTGTTTAATAAGCTTTTATATTAATATTCGGGTATTACTCCTAAAAAAATCCGAAACGAAATTTCACAAAAATTTAGCAATCGGTTGGGATGTGAAACAGCTACAAACACTTTCTTAATTTTTATTTGGCATTCACAATGCCATTTTTTTATCGAAACCAAAAATAGCACTTGCAAGAAAGACGACTTGGCTCAGGCCAGTAGATCTCAAAGCCATGACCTTTCGGGTGACAGCTCTTCCAAGCAACCTTCCTAGACATTAGTTATCATGTCGAATTTTTGAAGAGCTATGAGTTTCAACAACATAACACTTTGTTGGTAATGTTTAACTAAAGTGTACAATCACTTTTTAATTTTACTGGAAAGAGAATAAAAGCACATCGGTTGCGTTATGCTTAATATTCTGTAGCACTGTACTCATCGTACATAAATTTAACAATTGAACCTTTTCTTTTTGGAAGAGATAGCTGTTGGACGCCTGTACTTAAAGAGTTCCTCATACTGTGGTTTGAAACATCCTCAGGATTTCTAGACGGGATTGCATCAAGGGAGCGTGGCTCCGTCCCCTACTAGATTATCCAAGGCATTCGAATCGGGTAAGTGAACATAGGAACAGCGAAAAAGGCTTTATCCGTACCACCGCAATGACTCAATCACCAGCTACTCATGTCTCGTGTCTCATGTGTCACTCCGCTGTCACAAAATAAGAACCTCAGAAGGTAAGCTTAATAGATACCGCACACATAGACAACCTTTCTCGGACACGGATCTCGGAACAGCTCGGAAAAACCAAGCGCAGCTGTGCGAGATTCCGTGTCTGTGAGAGGTTGTCTATGTGTGTTATGCTGGAGGGCGCTTGTACTCCAGCTTACCTTCTACAGCCTTCTTATTTTGTGCCGCTGCTGCGGAGACAAAGCTGACCTTGCGGTCACCCTCCCGTCTGCGCTACGGCATCAATTACTCACGTACGAGCGGGTCAAGTTACAAGATGTTTGTAGAGACACACCTGGTACCTAATCACGAAATTAATATAGTTTTTGACATATTCTTGGCGTCGATAAACCACAAAGGTTGTTGAGCTGCTACGCTCAATAGGTATTCCATGGCTTTTTTTCTTATGGCATCTATCTTTACAGAGTAAGAAGAGTGAAAGGATAGCGTTGCACAAAAGACCCCGATGGGTCGAAGGGCTACTGGGTAAGAAAGGGAAAGCCTCAGCAGGCCCACTAAGATAAGATAAGTTTCAATAGCTATTTTTTTCTTAAAAAATAATACTGTAGACTTTGTTACGATTAATAAAACGGAATTATGGATGAAATATGTATAAAAGGTGAAGGTAATGGCTAGGGTTGCCACCCGTACTCTAAAATAGAGTATTGTCCTCTTTTTCATGTAGGCGTACTTTATAATCTACGACACCAATAAAGTACGCTAAAATACTCTTTTTACGTAAAACTGATTGTTACTGGCTCGTTACTGGTTATGAGTACTTATGACTAAATAAACTGGTATCCACAGCCACAAAATATTTGTTAAATGTCGCAAAGAGCAACAAAAAATACGTTTTTAAGGACAAATAAATAAATACTCTTTTTTATGCTTGTATTTATATTTATATTTTTGTTCTAACAAAATGAGAAAATACTTTATTCGTCCTGAAAAAAGATGGCAACCCTAGTAATGGCTGCTAAAGGCAACCCCTTCAACACCTAACCACACGCGAACTTGATGGGTCCACAAACCGACTCTTCAGGCTTCAGGTCTCGCGGCAATTACCTTCTACACAGTCAAAGTTGGGTGAGCAGTTGGATAATTGGAAGAACATGTAGTACAAGTAAATAACTTCTCGAAAAGTAAATTCAAAATAACTGCATCTTTTTAAGTACACGTGTCGTTGGAGTCTTTTCATCATTCTCATCATAGTTGAAAATTGTATTTGTAATGGAACGCGAAAGTTTTAAAGACTACACAAAAGCATATAAAATGTGCGTATTATGTGCGAGGAGTTTCAAGAGTTATATGAGCTTAATGATGATGATGATGATGATTGGTTTTCGATCATGGCGACCACTAGCTTCATACGAATTTTTTTATGTATCGAGCATTGAAGAATCGGCTAATGATTGAACGCCCGCTAGCTCGCATTCCTTGTGCCGAAACAACACGACACCCAGGGTTGTCAACGCGTTTTAACGATGTCTATTGTTCAATTTTTAATATAATTCGCCGAATTTTTAGTGTACAATCATTCTGACGATAAGAAATTTGATTATCATAGTCTAAACTATTTACAAAACAAGGGTTTTTGTTATGAATAGGTATCTACTGATTTAGCTTCGCTATTTATTTGTAATACCCAAAAATGCATTTGTTTGTAAAAGACAAAGTTGAGAGACATTGTAGACCTGATAGAATCGCTAAAGTGAAGATGGGCGTGACATATTGCGAGGATGGATTACCACCGATGGCCCAGATGGAAACTGGAGTGGAAACCGTGACAAAACACACGAGGCAGGGGCCGCTCACCACTCAGATTGTTGGAAGATATTAAACATCTAGCCGGCCACAACTGGATGAGAGCGGCTGGCGACAGTAAGAAGTGGAGGCGTTTAGAGGAGGCCTATGTCCGAAGGCCGACTGAATGCAGGCTGAGGGTGATGATGTTGACTTGTATGTAATACAAAATCAGGATAAAGACGTCGCGTCGTAGAAATATTCATTATCATAATGCAATTAAGTAGTAAGTAAGTGGAATGTAATTTTAAGTTGCGAGCGCCTCTTCTGGTATACTTCTATTTATATTATATTTATTTATTTAAAAGACAAAGACTAACAGTGTAAACAGAATAACTTTTTTAAATATCATGGTCACTTACATTAGAATAATTATTATTGATAAGATTATTACCATGTTTTTTGTTGTGTGTACACAACACACAATAAATGTTATCCTGTTAATAATAATTACTCTAGTGTAAACAGTGCCAGATTTACGGTAAGAAATTAAACTTATTGCATAAACGTGTTAAACATGTGCTTGCTTAAGTATTCTTAGGAAGCTAAATGGTCAAAAATATTTTCAGTCCATTTGTTTTAATGTTTCGACCGCTCCCGTGGACAGGCGTACGACGCGACGTACGTTTTAACGTACTTGGCATCCCTAAGCGGATTACACTCCGTCGAACGGACAGAGATCCGCATTTGCATAACCGGTGCCGGTGGTAACATGTGACTCATCAATAAAGCGACTCGTTCCCCCTTCGTTGCGCCTTTAGGACACCTTGGCTCGAAGGAAATCCTTGCTGCGAGCCAAAACGGGCTTTTAACCTTCGGCAGGATAGGCTTTTCTTGCATACACGTAAGGATAGGGGGGTGACTCATCACCCCACAACTTATTTGCATAAATAAAACATATGTATACCAAAACATCACTTTATTTTTAAAGAGACATGTAATATAGTTCCAAATCAAAGAATGAAAAACAAATTTAAGTAGCTTATATGCATACATATTTATGATTTAATGCAGTTCAGACAAATAACTTTACGGTGATCGGAATATACCGGCAAATGACATTTTACACAGACAATTTTAACTTTTTTGTCTTTTTTCCTTGAACACATTGAGCACCGTGCTTGTTTTTGCAGTTTCAAGAGGGATTCACTTCCAAAAAGTTATTTATTTCAATTAGCCCTTCGAAAAAAAAAACAAACGTAAAAGGATAGTGGGGTGATCGGTCACCGGTCACCCTAGCGAGGTTAATACAGCAAAATCCACGACCGTTCGCAAATCAGTGAGATATGCTACTAATTACGTGACCTAAAATAAGAGACAGTATTCTCTTAAAACACAACAAACCTTAATGAACGTATAAAAAGTCATCGCATCTTTTTTGAACGTGTGGGGGTGATGAGATGAGTCACCCGCTATCCTTCCGAAGGTTGAACACTGTTGTACGGAAGTTTGTATTTTTCTCGATCTTTTGCGGGCAGACACTTTGTTGATCATCATCATCATCATCATCATCATCATCATCATCATCATCATCAGTCCATATATGTTAAGCCTCTCGAAGTGCACGCGAACTGAGCACGAATCGCTGCTACTTTTCGTAAATATTTATATTTAAACGTCTCCTAAAATAAGCTTAAAGAATTTGTATTATGTACGAAGTAACACATTGTAAGTTAAAAAGCCGTCTAGGTAGTTATATTCTGAATTTAATTATACGTCGTCGTCCTAAATATATATATGTACTTGATGAATATTTAAATTGTTAGTAAATGATACAGTTTTGTGTAAAACACTAATTAAACGTCTGAATATATTCAACCCGTGTGCCGGTGCGTTTAAAATAGGCACAACAACAATATATTTAATAGTTACTTTACAATAACTGAACTGTAAGTTAGAGAAGTAAATTCTACGAACCGATTCACTCGATTGTTCGCATCTAAAAGAAAATGGTCTTAAACGTTTTCTACAGAAAACTTTCTAATACTTACTGGAGATCGGGTGAATCACTGTTCGGTGCACGACCTTTCGCTAATGATCCCGCTAATAATATACTTTAGACACTTTCTAAATGGATAGGCCTATTTACTTTAATACTACGGCAATCTCGTCGGTATTCCTGCTATAAAAAAACAAAACAGAAAAGCATAATTAATATTACTTATCTACTTTATCCAATGGCGTCAAAGGTCCAAGCGATCTCCTACTTATGTTTGTCGTTTCATTTTCCTATTCTATGTATTTGAACCGCCTCTATGGTCTAGTGGTTAGACCACTAGTCTCCAGAGGTTGTACTTTGATTGAAATTTTGAACTCTGGTATAATTATCATCGTAAGGGTGGTGGTTTTAGCTAAGTCTGTTGCCATAATAGCATTGCTGCGTCCCTACAGTCAGAGGAAAAATATAATATAAAATAAAAGTAAAATGTTATAGTTACAGAAACTGCACACCAACCATAAAAGGCTACAATATTGATCAACACTACAAAACTGATGAATTTATGAACGAACGCTTCAATGAGCACATGTGAATAATCTCTCACTTTAACTATACAAATGGAGGCATACATGATATATTGTGGCCATTATAAAAGCATCAATCACCTTGCACGCTGCACGTACGATACGTTCACGAGATCGTTCAACTCTCACTGATATCATCTAATTTAGCATTGACCTGCGAGGTGACCGTATACTCGTACTACGAAAATCGATGTTTTAAACTTTAAGTTATAACGATGTAAGTATGCAATTAAAGAATTTAAGACATTAAATAAATGTTTATTCGTTCATTGACATTAGCCATCATCATCATCATCATCAGCTCATTTTATGTCCCCACTGCTGGGGCACGAGTCTTTACTATGGATGGAGGAGAACGGACCATAAACCACCATGAAACATTTTTGGTTACCCATCCGATGACCGGCCTTTGCGAAAGTTGCTTAACCTCAGCACTCGCAGACCGGGCGCGTTATCCACTGCGCCATCGAGCTCCTCATTCATATTAGCTACATTATTAAAATAAATGTTCCTCTGTTATTTCAGTATGCGCTTCTACACCACTCAACCGATAACGATGAATCTTTGGTAAGTTGTTGTGAGCACACCCGCGAAGGTTTTCACGAGAAAGCGGACCAACAAAAGCTAACTTACTATGTCTTGTACAACACATACTTTGTGGAATACGTAATCTTTTTTTATAGTAGCGACGATGGCTGCAGCTGCAGTCTTTTAGCAAAGGAACATGGGATTTGGCACTTTGGCTGGATTTTGGCTCCTTGGCAGGTCTAACACAAGTGCGCGTAGCATCATGAGGGTGCCTTAAACGTAAGCCTTGCTAAATATTATCGGTTCTTCTCTAGAGTTTAGATTCTTGAACAACAAACACAAGCTCGCACAGCCGCCTTTAAGGCTGCTCCTTCCACCAAACCTGTGCAAGAAGTGCGCGAAAAGTTTTCGTTGCGATGTAAATGTAAACTTATTTGGATTTTTTCCTCGCGCAGCTCTGGTGGAAAAGCTGCTTAAAGGCTCTCTTGACGCTTATCTCGGATCACTCCCGCCGTCTTGAGTGAAGAGGTTAGCACTAGCCGTATAGCCCTAATGGCCCCGGGCACGGGCACTCCACTTCATTACTCCAAATTGAATCATATTGACCTCTATTCACGGGCACTATACTCCATCGCTACTTTAATCATATAACTATTTAGATTGCGTGGCATCACTCCGAGCGTTGGATTTCCAAACATTTCAAAATCCATCTCTAATTTGGAGTAATGGAATGGCGCGGATGGAGTGCCCGTGAATGAGGGCCTTAAGATTCTTAGGGTCACAGTAGATACTAAACCGATTGGTGCTTCAGTTTATGGACTTTAGAAATAAAAAACAGGAGATAAAATGCTAATGATGGTAACAAAATATAAATTTCAGACGTTCGCGAACAAAGGACTTGCTATGTAATCGGTTAATGCTTGATTGTATACTGATAATTTAATTTATCAAAACACACGAGACACAAAACCTTTGTGTTTTATGCACTGTTATAGTTGATGTTATAAAATTGTCGCAGGTAGGAAAATAAATTGAAATACTGAAAAGGTTTTATTAAAGAGTTTGCTGTTGGCCGCCTACGTGGTCTTTACAGCCCCCCAATTCAGCTATTTATTTTGATCTGAAACGAATCTGAAACGCTATAGTTTCAACGTTTTCACTATTCTGCTAACTACGAAATCAACTCTATAGTTCGTAGTTAGCAGAATACGAAAATGTTGAAACTATAGCGATCTCGTATTCTGCTAACTACGAAATTAACTCTATAGTTTCGTAGCTAGCAGATAAGAAAATGATGAAGCTATAGCGTTCCAGATTGGTTTCAGATCAAAATAAATAGCAGAATTGGGGGGCAGGGTCACCGGCATTTTGTGAGAGGCGAGAAATTTAAGTGTTCCTCAAGCCGTGACATCTGAACATCTTCAGAGGATCACTGTTCCTTACTAAATTCTCCGAGGAGTTCGGATAGGATCGGATTGAGAGCGAAACAACTAGAGGGTGCTTCTGAAGACTAGGACTTCGACTTGGATTAACCTAGTCATGGGGGTGGGTGACCAGGGGGTCGACCGCCTAACTCTCTCGCTTTCGATCGCTTTGAAGGCGAGGCGAGGAGGAGGCGTCATCTTGTCATTTCGAAAGCAATATGAAAGCAATATCGAAAGCTATATGCTATAGCTTTCGATATTATTCGATATTATATTTCGATATTATATTAGAAAGCGAGGCGAGGGCCTCGCCTTCAAAGCGATCGAAAGCGAGAGTGTTACGCGGTTGGGGGGCAGGTCATGGGTCTGCAAGTGTCGTACATGAAAAAGTGCAAAGCCAATGAAGGTACCTATTTATTCTCGAAACTCCTTGCACCTCTTTACACTGTTATCGAGTTTTCGACATACTTTACAAAAAGGGATGACCCTTTTTGTAGTACTTATAATTCTAGAATAGCATAAGGTAGTCTTAGTGATCTCTGTTCTGAGACAATAAAATTATACAATTGAACAATTCCTCGCGCGGCTTTGTGTTATAGAGCGTTATCAAAGCGTGACAATTTGTTATTCCGATCGGGCGCATCCTGAACACGACACCCACACGGTATTAATCGGAAATAATACCTATTTTATTGTCACATACCTACATCAGTTCCGTCCAATTCAACTGTGAATCTCGATACCTATAATATTAATTCATTAAATACCTACCTACTACTCCAACCCATAAATCTGGAACCTCTTTTAGATTTTAAAAAATAATACCTAGGTGTTGCACAAAAGATCTAGACGAATCTAAGTGCTACTGGGAGAATGAAACTCCAGCAGGGCCCACCAAAATAGGATAAGATAACCCTAGGTGAGTTTAATTAAAATAATTCCTAAATTGCCAATATAGGAGGGCATGATGGTGTTATGGTACAAATGAAATGAGATAAAAGAGTTGGTGAGGGTTGGATTCTACATAATTACTAACTGTTTTTACATCAAATAACTTAATAACAAGTTATTTATGTTAATGGTGACAATGATCTCCTGCAAATTAAAGACTCAATTATATCTTTCTGTCAAGCGTCACAAAGAATCCTTTATTGAGCACAATAATTACTTAGGTAGAGTTTTCACCCGAGTTCTTCTTTCAATTGTACCCTTACCACTAATAATAAAAAATACTTGCAATTGGCTAAATGCCAAATGCAAAGCCATTAATTAAGATAATTAATTAATTACTTAGATACCTATATATTTTGTAGGTAAACATGCAAAGACAAAGCAACACATTTATTTATTTGCTTGCTACATGGTTATAAAGGTGTCAACATTTTTAAGAACTGTAATCTTACATTATTACCTAACTATGTACCTACTTTAATTTTCACAAGTTCCAATCGGAAAACATCTATTTCACATGTCATCATTAATAAATACACATTTATGGTATGATATCAAGTTTAACTTTTAAATTATTACCTACTGAAATAGTAATCAAAAATTAACACATTTCTGAAATATTACCTTCAAGATAACTTTTTTTACTAGAAAAAATCAACCAATCTTAAGAAGCTTGAGTGGGAATCGAATCCATGACCCTTAGATTACAATTTTATTATTGTAAAGCTACAAATAGCATTGTGAATGCAAAAAATTAAAATAATGAAAATTCTTCAAAATATTTTTTATTGGAATTCATGATTCTATATTATTGTTTTAACCCACTTGGTCCGACAGGGTGTTAAAACACTCTTAAAAGTATTACATAGATATGTGCCCTAATGTAATACTTTTAGAGTTTTATTTACAACAGCACACAAACGCCCGGTCGGGCTAAGTGGGTTAATTCTGAATTATATTTTATTATAGTATTTTTTAAGACATTATTATGTCCAGCAGTGGACTAGTATAGGCTGATGATAATGATGATTATTATTATTATTATTAACATATTGACTGCAAATTCAGACATAATAAAATCTTTATTGTTACTCAGTAACCGGTAACCTAAATGGCACATAAGGTGTATTAATAAATTTCTGTAGTTTGTTTTTTTTTTTAATTTATTAAATGAAATATTTTTTTAATATTTCTTTCACAAAGGTTAAAGAATGTTTTGTTAATATCTTCCAAAAGTTTTGTCTGCTTTTACATACTTTTAAAAATTGTTGCTGTTTTGATAGATTTAATTCTTCACCTTAATAGTATCATATGGGGATTGGATAAATTAAGGTCTACCTTAATTCAATTAACCAACCTTTAAAGCCATCTTTTTGTAAAATTTATAATATATCTCTAGGTAACTTCTCTTGGTATTAATTATTGTAATTTGCTTCTAAAAGTTAATGACCAATTTCACATTAGCAGTTCATTATTTTTCTTAAGTATTATTACTGTTTATTATTAAAGTAGACAAAACAGTAATTTATTCTTAATGAGTTTACCAATTTGCAGTTTTAAACAAGTACCTAAATGGTAAATACTACAAAACAATAGTTATCAATCAGACATGATAAATTTACTAAGCAACAGACTTACTGACTAATATAACAAGATAAACAGATTTGGATTATTTAGTTACTTAAATTTATTTTGAAAATAATATTTAATAAACATGTTTAGATTAAAGCATTGGATCAATGTTCATTTGTTTTTGTATTTGTCTAAATAAATATGACTTCAATATTATGCAGTATCATTTAGTAAATAAAAAGAATAGAGATTTGATTAAATAGTATCATGTAATAGGTATTATACGAGTATTAAATAGTGTGAATAACATAAAACCGTTATGACCAATAATTATGTTTGATAAGGTGCACAGTTTCGTGGATTACGAGCTTAATGAGCTAAATACATTGAAAGTAGAACAAATTAGATAAGGCGCCGGTGGCGCTGTGACGGGACTCGTTCAATAAATCTCACACTGCATAGTTACCGAGTAAACAGCTACAGCAACAGACGGAACAACATCTGCCGAATTGCCGATGCTGCACCAGCAAACACCATAGAAACGATAAAAAGCAGAGCTTGCTTTAAAATTCTCTTTACCTGGGAATGCAATTGGATGGCGTCCTGTCCACCTCCCAGGCTGCAAAAAGTTTCATAGGAACAGGTTTCGATGCATTAGTCATCTTCTCAGATTTATTTTTCTCGGTCATTTTAAATCAGCACCAAACAACGTATTTCACAGCACAACACAACAGTCGGGAGCGACTTGCATAGTTATTTATTCACTAAACACAGCACGACGGGTGTTTTCATTGTACCAATAAGAATACGACGTCAACCACGATTTATAAACACGGCAATTCAATAAACAGCTTAGGTAGCACAGTAAGACATCAGCTCGCCAGCCAACGAACAACCGGACCGAGCGAAACAATGAAAGCGTTCGATACATTTGACTTGACATAACAGCAGTGTGACCAGACCCAAATCGTAGATTGTGCTAGTTATAAATTGTAACTTCTGATAAATTTTCTAAAACTGATTTGATTAATTTACTCGAAATAGATACTGGAATTTTCGCAAACTCTTTACATGGCAACTACCCTTAATACGATTGTTGACATTCCAAGATGGCAGTTGTCGTATTTTTTTGGTGGTATTTACGTAAGCATTTTACGAGTTTGAAAATGACGTATCTATACTAACCAAGCATGGTGGTAGTTAAGTATCTTTTGATGGAGGATACTTAAACAGGATATCACCTACTATGTATATGGATTTATTCTGTAAAAATTGATCAAATTAATATGAAAATAATACATGATTATAAAGTATCAAGTTGTTTATTCCATTTTTATAATAGTAATGTTGGAGTTGCTATACGGGGTTTTATTTTTATTTGCTGCCCTTTAACAGTGTCTACTTTTGTTAGTCAATCTAAAGATATATTTCTATTTTGTATAAATGCAAGTATAAATGTTCACGTTGGGTTTGCCACAAGTCAGGCTCGTCCTAGTGTGAAAACCGCTGGCAACTCTATTCTTTTGGCATGTATTCTTCTTTTCTTGTAAACCCATTATCTATGTTACTTACTTGTCAAAAGTATGTAAATTCAATATTAATAAAGATTATTTCTAATTCTATTTCTAAATAAATTGAAAACTCAATGATTTTAACTTATATATTATATGTTGCTATTTTAAGATAAGAAAAATATGAAAAAGGAACAATTACGTATAATTATAAATTGTTCATACGTAACATTGTAGGAACTATATTTATTTAATAAAATACCGTTATCTGTTACATATTTATAAGCTTAAAATGTATGCACCTATAATGAATAATTATACCTATAAGAATAAGAATAACTAATAGTGGGGTAGCCCTGTACTACCGATTTAAAGTGAAGAATATGTAGAAACCGGTATTTAATTAATTCTCTGAGTCCATTTAAATACTGATTCCTTGAAACTATACCTATTATTATTATTATTGGATTCCGACCGGTTTCGGCCATGGCGACCTCTTCGACTCCTAGTCGGGTCTGCGCTGATGCGCACGAAGATGACTTACATAGCCAATCTTCGCGGCAAACTCTCGTGCACAATGTGGGCATTTCAGTTTGCCGTTTACAATATTGTAGGCAATAGCTGCGGGTGTACGCGCTTTAAGCTGGTCGCGTTTCACGTCGAGGTCAGCTTGACGCTGCTCCTCGAAATTGCGTACTTGCCGCTGCACATGCCCGCGCCATTCAGACCGTTGTGCTGCCAAATCCTCCCAAAGAGAGTGGTCAATGCTGCATCTCTTCATATGACGCTTCTGAACGTCTTTATATCGGAGGAGTTGTCCGCCGATTTTCCGCTTGCCCTCCTCAAGTTCAGAATAAAAGATGCGCTTCGCCACTCTCTCATCCGACATACGGGATACATGACCGCACCACCGAAGCTGTCGACGCATTATGTAAGCCTCAATGCCACCAACATTGGCTCGTCGCAAAACTTCGGTATTTCGCACACAGTCAGACCATCTGATGTTCAAGATTTTTCGCAGACATTTCAGGTGAAAGCGATCTAATGTGCGTATTTGGTGCCTATACAAGCACCACGCCTCGGAGGAATATAAAAGATTTGGCAGCACAACCGCCATGTATACGGATATTTTGGTGGGCAGCTTTATATCGTGTGAGCAGAACACCTTGGAACATAGCTTGCCGAATGCTGCAGCTGCAGCGCCGACTCTGCTGTTGATTTCGGCATCAAGGCTGCACTTAGATGTTACAGTGCTCCCCAGGTATCGAAACTTATGTACCTGCTTCAACACGTCCTCATCAAGTTTTATGGCCAGTGTCTCATGACCATGGGTGTCTAGGGACATCACTTCCGTCTTCTTGACACTGACCTTCAGGCCGAACTTACAGCAAGCTTGGTGAAAAACAGTCATAAGTTTTTGCAGGGCACCTGCGGATTCTGCTAGGAAGCACAAGTCATCAGCATACATGATATTTGTAATTAATGTATGCGACACTTTTGTGCGCGCCCTGAGTCTAGCCAAGTTGAAGAGCCCGCCATCTGTGCGAAAGCGGATGCGCACTCCTTCGGAGACTGATTGTGAGACTTCCTCGACAACTACTGCAAAGTATAAGGCAAACAGAGTGGGGGCTATTACACACCCCTGTTTCACCCCACAGGTAACGGGGAAAAAATCTGACTGCTCGCCGTCTACGGTAACGCAGCATTGCATGTCGTCATGCAAGAGTCGAAGAAGCCTCACAAATTTCTCTGTGCATCCCAGCTTTTTTAGCACCATCCATAGGGCTTCGCGAGGCACGCTGTCGAACGCTTTTTCCAGGTCAACAAAGCAGAGGTACAGTTGCCGACACTGTTCTCTACTTTTTTCTTGCAGTTGACGCACGGAAAAGATAGCATCGCATGTGCCTCGGTTAGGTCGGAAGCCAAACTGGGTTTCAGGCAGAATTTGCTCTGATATAGGGATCAGACGGTTGAGTAAAACTCGAGCAAAAGCTTTTCCAGGGGTTGAAAGTAATGAAATGCCCCGGTAAGAGTTGCAGTCGGAACGGTCACCCTTGTTCTTATACAGAGCACTAATGCAAGACACTTTAAATTCATTAGGTACTCGCTCCTCCTCCCACATACGAACAAAAAGATTCCAAACCCGTGTGTGCAACACCTCACCGCCATATTTTAAAAGCTCTCCCGGTATACGATCAATGCCAACCGCCCGCTTATTATGCTGCTGCCTGATGGCAGTAACAACCTCATCGCGCGACAATGGGTCGTCCAGCTCCGTTGCTAAAGGAAGTTGGGCAATCAAGCTGATATGTTGTAGATCAGCTAATCGATCTACATTGAGCAAGGTGTTAAAATGTTCTGCCCAACGTTTTGTCACGTCCTCCCTGCCAGTTATGAGGTGCCTACCATCTAGTGACCTTAAAGGCATCCTGGCTCGGTAGGACGTGCCAATCAGCTTTCGAAGCTCGGTATAAAACTCCCCGAGCTGGTTAGTGTCTGCGAGCCATTGCATGCGACAAGCCTTGTCATGCCACCACCTGTCTTTTAGTTGGCGAGACAGCTTACGTAATCTTAAGTCACTTTCCTTGACCATCGTATCGCTACCACCACGGCGTGTATGCTGTTGCAAGAGAGCTCGGTGTTTGTCAAGTGCATTTTTAAGAACCACGTCATTCTCATCAAACCAGTCTTCATTGCGTCGGTTTCTCGAACCCAAAGCAAGTGAAGCGGTTTCTTTAAGGTGAGATGACAACGTTTCCCAGTCAGCCTTAACGTCGTCGGTCTCAGTAATCGGCAACAGCTTACCAGCCAGAGCTTCAGCGAATTTTTCTCCCACCGCGCGATCATTTAGTTTGTCTAAATTTAAAGGTGTGACGAACCTTTGCATCTTCGACCTGCGTGGTTTAAAAAATTCAAATTCAAATTCAAAATCATTTATTCAGTTTAGGCTACAAATAGCTCTTATGAACGTCATTATGCCATCGGTTCGTAAGTCTACTCTGGGCGGGAGAACTTGTACTGAGAAGAACCGGCAAGAAACTCAGCAAGTGTCCAGCTCTTTTCTCCCTTACAGCGTCAAAAATATTGGAAAATGCCCTATCATAAAAGGACACTTTCCATCACAAACAAACACACAAAAAAAGGACAATCACAACACCCAAAAATAATACAAAAAATAATAATAATAATAATAAGTTTGCAAAAATTACATCAGGTAACTACCAATTTCAATTTTCGCAATGTCATACAGTACTAATAGCAGTCAAAAATTATCTAAGAAAACAAAGTTAAAGTATACGAGTATAATAATAATAAAAATAAGATAAGTAAGCAAGAGCAGACCTGCCTCCACAGGAGGCACCCGTTCACGAGTATGACATATGAATCAGCCATCGCTTCACTCAACCATATCTTAGGGAATGTAACGACCCGACGCACATGCCACCACCGCAGAGACAATAAAGAGAGCATGCCACACTCAAGCTACTCTAAATAAGAATTTAATAAATTGTTTAACGCAACATAAATATTGTTTGTAAACTGTAGGACACTGCTGATAAAGGCTATCATATCAGCGCTAAGATATTAAAGTATAATAATTGATCCAAATAAAACAAAATGCTGATTTTTTATTATAACCAGGCTGTTTTATCATCTAAATATTCTTTGACTGTATAATAACCTTTCTTAAGTAAAGAAGATTTTACATGATTTTTAAACTTATGTAATGGTAAATCTTGTACAGTACTAGGTATTTTATTATAGTAGTGTATACCTTGCCCCAAGAAAGAGCCAAGAACCTTTTGCAGTCTGAATAGTGGCATTACAAGTTTTTTCTTATTTCTAGTATTGAAATTGTGTGTGTCACCGTGTTTAGTAAATGAGTTGACATTGCAACGCACAAAGACTATGCAATTATAAATAAACTGAGATGCAACTGTAAGAACACCAATTTCTTTAAAAATAGTTCTTAGAGTAGTACGGGAATCTAGTCTATAGATGGTTCTTATTGCTCGTTTCTGTAAAATAAATATAGTTTTAACGTCAGCCGCTGTAGCCCACAGTAAGAGGCCATACGACATGACACTATGAAAATAGCTAAAATAAACTGTTCTAGCAGTTTCAACGTCTGTCAGTTGTCTTACTTTTCTGATGGCATAAGCAGCAGAACTGAGTTTGCCGGCCAATTTCGATATATGAGGATTCCATTGAAGTTTTGAGTCAAGTGTGATACCCAAGAAAACTGTTGAATCTACTAAATCTAATTTATCACCGTTTATTCTAACATCGGTTGGCTCAGTTTTAACATTAGGTAATGTGAATTTTATACATTTTGTTTTTTTTGCATTAAGCTGTAGGTTATTAACAGTAAACCAACTGAGTACTTCTGCGAGAGCATTGTTTACATCATCATAATTATTCTTATACCTAGTAACATTAAAAATGAGTGAAGTATCATCTGCAAATAAAACAATTTCACAGAAGTTCTCCACAAAGAATGGCAAGTCGTTAATATAAATTAAAAATAGGAAGGGCCCAAGAATTGACCCCTGCGGAACTCCCATTTTTACATGAGAACCAGATGATTTAGTTCCATTTATATCGACAGTTTGTGTCCTTGAACTGAGATACGACTCTATTAATTTAAGTGCAAAATCATTAAGACCATAGTAGTGTAACTTCATCACCAAAGTCCGGTGCTCAACGCAATCGAAAGCCTTGGATAAGTCACAAAAAACTCCAAGAGCGTTCTGAGACCCCTCCCAGGCATTGAATATATGTTTTATTAAAGCAACACCAGCGTCAGTAGTGGAACGACCCTTAGTAAAACCATATTGTTTCTTATGTAAAAGATTGTTTGAGTTAAAGTACGCCATTAATTGTTCGAGTATAAGTTTTTCATAAATTTTACTTAATGCTGGTAATATTGAAATTGGCCTGTAGTTGCTAGGGTCTTCTTTGTTCCCTGATTTAAACAAAGGTATAACCTTACTAAATTTCATAAGATCTGGAAAGATACCTTTATTGATACAGTAATTAAAAATGTCTGCAAGATAGGGTGCAATAGGATATATAATATTCTTAATTACCTTAATACTTATGTCCCACAAATCACTAGTGTTTTTCATTTTAAGTGATTTGAATGTTTTTATAATATTCAAAGAATCAATGTATTTAAATTGAAAAGATAGATTAGGTTTAGGTACATAATTTTTGAGTAAAGATTGTGCAGCTTCTGGTGATGAATCTAAATTTAAAGTTGTTACCACTGGTATATTCACAAAATAATCATCAAAAATATTTGCAATTTGTAAATCCGAATTGACAAGGGTGTTGTGAACTTTCAAAGTGAAAGTATTGTCCCGTGGTTTAAATTTGCCTGTTTCACGGTTTATAATATCCCAAGTGGCTTTAATTTTATTGTTAGAGTTATTAATTTTGTCTTTAACGAAATTTGATTTTGCTAATATGCACACTTTTTTAAACATTTTAGAATAATTCTTAACATATTCTGTAAAACTAAAAGTATGGTTATATTGTCTTAAATTATATAACTCATACAGTTTTTTTCTACTATTATATATGCCTGTCGTGGCCCAATCACAGAACTTAAGTTTATGAGAAATTTTTATTGTTTTAGAAGTAAAAACTTGATTGTATTCTGTTTTTATTAAATCAAAAAGATTACTATATAGTACATCTGGATCATCATGTACAAAGGGTAACGCATCAATTTTACATACTATACTATTTTTGAAACACTCCATTCGTTTTTTTGTTACTGGTTTACATTTTACTATTTTTGGCTCATCCTTGATATCAAAATCATAGGTCAACTTCAAACCACAATGGTCAGACGTAAGATTATTAAATACTGACTTAAAAACAGGAATATAGTCTGTAAAAACATTATCAAGACAAGTGGCCGAATGTGAAGTTATTCTAGTAGGTTCGAGAAATAGATTTATTAGATTAAAGCATTTAAATAACGCAACAAGACGAACACTCATTGAGTTAATTTCTAGAATATTTATATTAAAATCTCCACATACTAAAACAAATTTATTTTTTAATTTTAATTTTCTAAGTACGTCCTCCATTACTGATTCGAAAACATCGAAATTGCCCGAAGGGGGTCGGTATACACACACTATTACAAAACTCTTGAACTCCACACACGATAGCTCAATGTTACGCTCCACTGAAAGGTTTACAATATCGTTGCGATTTTTGTATTTAATATTACTTCTTACTAGTATTAGAGAACCGCCGTGTATGGCTGTGCTTCGTACGTACGCGCTCGCTAGTTGAAAATTGTTTACATGAAATGATGTATCATGACTTCTTAGCCAATGCTCAGTTATACAAAATATATGAATTGCCTGACTTTTTGCAAATAATTCTAATTCTAAGTCCTTGCCAGCCAAACCCTGAATGTTTTGATGTATAATATTAATTAATGTGGACTTGGCTTTTGTCTTAGACCTCAGTTTAAACAACCTGAGGTTGTTACCTTATTACTAGTTATAAATGGTGCATTAGTAGAACTACTAATGATTACGTTATTATGACGAGACTTAGTTATAACATCTATAACTGTATCCTGTATATTATACGCTAACAGTTTAGCTATTTGGGTCCTACAATTCTTAGAAAGATACATAGTATCTGTAGTTAAACTAAAGTTATTAATAAATTTATTAATGTCAAAATATAAAATAGTGTCACTATGACGACAAATCAAATTAAATAATAATAAATTTAGTTCATAAATGCGCTTGTTTTGTTCCCAGGTCAAATTTGTACAATAGGGAAAAGCGCTAATTATTAACTTACAATTTGTATCCGATTGAAGTTTAGTTAAAATATTAAAATTATTTATAATGTCACGTTTCTTAATTTGTGAACTGTCACCACATAATACAATAACATTAGTGGAACTATTCAGTGAGTTCTGTGATATTTTATTTACTATAGCATTCAAAGACTGACCTGGGGTACAAATATTGGTAATTGAATGGTTAACATTTCCATTCATAAGCAACCCTAAGCCCTGACCCAGTTTATCAGAGTACATAACTGTGTTTCTTACTAATTTAATAACCTTAGATTTATGTATTGATTGAGGTGAAGATGTAGGACTGGGAACCAAAACAGACAAATTATGTGTGTTCATCTGGATATTAGAGTTCACAGATAAAGACTCTTTGCTTAGGTTGATTTCATTATTAATTAATGAGTTGTACCGATCAGCATTGTACTTACACAGATCAACTAACTCTGTGGCTGATTGGATATGTTCTTCAATCTGTTTCTGTGAAATTAAATATTTTTTGGTCATTGTATCAAGTGACTCATGTAACCGTTGGATATCAGTTTGTAATTGCTTTGTGTCCCGCTCATACATCTGTCTACTTTCCATTAATTTACTATTGTATATATCTAGAGAATCCATAAGGCTAATACGTTCCTTTCTAAGGGCAATGTTTTTGTAAAAACAGTTATTTTTTTTAATTAACTTTTCAGTTTTCCTTATAAATTTATTAATTTTTACATATTTTTTAATTTTAGTTTTGCTGGTATTATTTATTTTGTGGTTGTTTTGTGATTGTTGTACCGACATACCACCAGGTGATGCCAAAAGCTCTTCAAATAAGGACTGAGTATGTTCCACTTCATGCTGCTGCTGCAACTCAACAAATTGGGAAATCTGGTAGTTGGCCGCACTGAGATCCCTTTCCAACTCGGTGATGCGGTCAAGTGCCCTTTCATAGGTGTTGTGCTGCTGCTCAAAAGTGGAGATGACATCTTGCAGTTGGTCACGCTGGTGAAGCACATCCTGGTGTTGCATGTGCAGTTGGCCTAACTCATTCTTAAGCTGTGAGTTTCTGCCTATTATGGATTTTATTTCCAATTCACTGTCATCCCTCTCTTTTAGCAGCTGATTGCAGGATTCCTTGAATACTTTTAGCTCCTCAAGTGCCTGTCTGAGCTTTAGTTCAGTACTTTGAGTAGCAGCCTTACGGGTCAGCATTATGAAGTTGGTTTTATAAACACCTGAAAATTAAAAAAAAGAAAATATATATTAAGATATAATATGGCTTATGTGTTGCAAGTTAGGTTTATCTAACTTCTATTTGATTTCTATGAGCAGCTATTAAGATAATTTAAAAATGAGATTTTAATTGTAACTAGTGGGGGGTAGATGTGTCACACAAAAGTTTGTGGTATAAAATTAAAGTTTTGTATTGTAATTGCAAGTTATTAGGTATTAATCAAGAAATTAAATTAATTAAGTTATAAGATGAAATGAATGAAATACCAGTCACAAATAAAAACAAGTAGGTGGGCAACTAACTAACTAACTATGTATGTACTTATTTGAACAGAGTTAACTATGTGTACTATAGTCCAATGATCAAAGCTACTTAGGTATACAGCTTCTTGATCAACTTGGTTTCGTGTTCTAATCAAGTTGATTAATAATAATAGTAGTATGTAGTAGTAACAAAGAACTAACTAGACTATTACATTGACACTTGCAAATCGACTGAAGTGTTTTAGTATTTTGAGAGTAGCTACATGTAATTATGATAGTAATGAAAACAATACTCCCCCGGTTTAAGTTGCTGCAGTCCACGGCAAAAGTTGTTATTTTGACAACTTTTAAATAAATTTGTTTCACAAGCTGGCGCTGACTGACAGTTGGGATGTTGATTTTGTCAATAATTTAAAAACTAGACAACTGTTGTCGGAGATAACAATAGGTAGTATTATTTATCACTTAATTTATTCACTGATTGTTAATAATATAATAATCTTGCTATAAAACAATTTTTATCGAATTTTTAATAGGAGCTAGATATTTTGACAACTTAGCTGCACAGTGTTGCCAGCCCAAAACCTTTACGGAGGCGTAGTCGCAGTTTAGTGACAACCAGCCTGTGATCAGTCCAACAGTGAGCACCACGCATGACGCGGGTGACTTGGACTTGGCAGATGTCTATTTGCCGTACGATGGCGTAATCAATTAAATGCCAGTGTTTTGATCGTGGATGCATCCACGTTGTCTTGTGCTTGGCGGGAAGTCGGAACATTGTGTTCGTTATCGCAAATTGGTATTGAGCACAAAGACTGAGCAACAAATGACCATTGCTGTTCATATTGCCAACTCCGTGGCGACCTAGGACTCCAGGCCAAGCCTCATAGTCCCGTCCAACCCTGGCATTGAAGTCGCCTAATAATAAAATCTGCTCTTTGGCGCTCACATTGTCAAGACATCGTACTAACTCATCATAAAATTGATCCTTAATGTCATCAGATTTGTCTAGGGTTGGAGCATAGACACCGATGACATTAAGGAAGTTATCTTTGTCCAGGTGGAGGCGCAACGTGGTAACGCGGTCCGAGATGTGTACTGGGTACTCCTCAAGTCGCTTTATTAGTTGATTCTTGACCGCAAAACCTACACCAGAACGTCTAGGTTCGGAGGAGGCGGTACCTTTCCAAAAGAAAGTGTAACCACCCCCATCTTCCACCAGCTCTCCTTCATCAGCGAGATGTGTTTCGCTGAGAGCAGCCACGTCTATATTATAGCGATGAAGTTCGCGAGCTACTATAGCGGTTTTACGTTCTGGGCAAGAGTTGCAATCTCGATCTATAAGCGTTCTCACGTTCCACGCGCCAAAGGTAATGATAGGTTTTGTTGTATGTTTACTATACTTTTGTTTCTTTCGACCGCGATTAAAATGATGCGGTGACAGCCGCGGTTGCTACCACCTCTTAAGTAGGAACGAGCATTTTTTAAGAGCACCTTTTCTAGCCCCCTCCCCGGCTGGGCGGGGAAAGCAGTGCCTCCCTGAATAGGGCTGCTTTTTCATCCTGGGTGCTACCGAATCCGCACTGTCGTCCCAAGTTTGCAGAGCAGAGACGACCACGGTGTGTGATCACACCCCCAGGACCGCCCGTGTGCAGGCATTGGACAAAGCCCGACTACATCAGGTCGGACTTCTCTACCTCATCCCATCGCCACGGGACTTGAGTGTATTCGGAGTCCATATACGGAAGCGGTCAAGTGCGCAGGATATATTAGGGTGCGCCAGCGTTCGCGCAGACGCAGGCGCACACACTCGTCCTCCCTCTCCTTGATTCAGTGGAACGGAAAACCGCTACGACTGAAGCAGAGGTCGGATGGTGTGTCTGGCCGACGATAACTATACGCCCTCTATCGTCGCCCTAGGCCATTCACTTTGCCTTGCTGAACCGCCGGATCCACCAAACTCTTTTGCATATCTGCATTGAGCTGCCTTCTTCACCGGATCAGACTTGGGAATTTTGCGGGAGGGAAACGCGATAAGGAAATATGGGAGGGGAGAGCGTAGTGATATGGTTGGAAAAGGGGGTATGGGATACCTCAGCAGCGGATTAAGAGAGGGTATGCCGCCTTGGTAGCTAGGGTGCTCCGGGGTTGCGTACCCGTATATTCCAGGATTAGGAATATCCCTGAAGCAAAAAAACTATACCTAATCAACACAAAAATGTACATACATAGGACATCTCCAAAGACAACACTAAAAGAGCAAATATGTTAAGAAAAATATGACATTAAGTGATAATGGTAGACATTATTTTATTTAAATTTTTTTGAATTATCCTAAGGTTAAGCACTTGATCTTCATCTCTACGTATTAAATGATGATAAGGCCGAAACAAACCAAAAAAAAACCAACCAAACCGAGTACACAAACATGTACCCCTTACTAATTAACGGGGATAAATCTATTAAACCCTACACCTACATAACCCAATATGTCGCTAAAATGGCGGGATCCTCGCAAAAACTGGTCACACCTACTGCGTGACAGCTGGCAGATTTTTGTTTTTATTTCCCTTAATTAAGGCAAAGGGATCTAGCCCATGAATCCTAATTTTCAGATAAATTTCTTTATAAAAGAAATGACTCTGTTTTACTGCGCTGTATTTTTGAATGGTTCGTTTTTTCTTAGAGCTTTATTCCTCGCACCATCAAACTGTGGAATGAGCTGCATCAATTCCGTAGATTATTTTAAAAGGGGTATATAGAAATTTTTCTCAGGTCGATAGCACAAAAGCAACACCCACCTCTGATGATAAAAAAAAAGCTTTTATTGGTAATATAAAATTGGAACCTTCCTATCCTAAAAAGGTGTTTTATTGTATTACTCGCTTCTTAGGTTAGTAGTAGAGAGGTCTTAGGTTCAATTCTTATAACGGACAAAATTGTTTCGATTTTTTGTTGTCATCAATCCATATTCAGCAACCGACATGTGCCGTCCATGTGATGACCATTGTCCAGCTGTGGGAGAGTTTAAATACTTTAATTACATGCATTTTAAACATCCTGGTAGGGTATGTAATAGTTTCGAGAACTCAATACTTAGTTCAGAAATTACCTACGATAACTCAGCACTCTAGATCAAAAACTTCTTACGGTTCAAAAATACGCACTCAGAGACGTCTATTAATATTAATTGCTAGCTATTCTTACAGAGCACCTATAACTTTCATTGTAAAATAATCTATAAGGTAGAGATGGGTATGGGCGTCCGCTGCGTCAAGCGCGTGCCCGCGCGGCGTGCTGTTTAAATCGCCCGCCTCAAGCAGTGCTGCTCTATGAATTTACAAAAAACAGGCACGCCCCGCCCTGCCCGCGCTTTTTCCCGCTTGACGCAGCAGCAGCGTTGCCAGAATGTTACTTTTGTAACATTTTACGTTACTTTTGACCTTCTCATGTTACTTCCATGTTACACGACTCAAAATGTTATTTTTACGTTACTTTGAGAACTTGCTAAAAATATATTAAATATATTATACCTATAATTAAATATTTTCCAGCATACAAAGATAATCGTGAAACGGAACGCAAGATAGTTTCATCTTCATTTGTTTATTTACTTTTTGTCAATTTTTTTTCTATTTCTTACGAAGGTAGCTAACGAACTGTGAAAACGATGTTCGATAATTTATTACTTTTCTTACTTCGATCAATCAGTTTTAATACTACTGATTTCTGAAGGAAGGCACTGACCTCGGTGATACCGAATAGTTTGCCTAGCATAGAGGTCAGGGAAGTCACTTTCGTTATTGTAACCTGTTTTTGTGACAATAAATAATAATAAAAATAATAGGTAAACTTATTGAATTAGACACATTGGATCCATTATTTTTCTTTCTTTCAAAGCTTCAAAAATGGAATAGAAAGCTTTTTGTGTAATCAAATGCCCCATGTTTATTGTAAATATGTTTTTATATAAAATATTGTAAAAAATATCTGTATATTTCATAAAGAGAATAATAATAAATTAAAAAAAAATGTTAATGTTACTTTTTTCGTGAAAAGTTCCTTTTGAACCATCTCGTGTTACTTTTGATTATCGGCCACTGGCAACACTGCGCAGCAGACACCCAAAGTGTTGAAAGGAGGTCAGCTGCCTGCTGGCCACATACAATCAACCACTGAGCAAGTAATCACTACGTTATACAATCAACTAGCTCTTGACACGAGTTCAAATAATATTGTAAAAAACTTTATTAGAACGACCGACTGGATATGTCTGTCGTAGATGTGTCTTTTAGTCTCGTTGACAGCTTTGTAATAAAAACATGTTTGTGATAGTTTGATAAATTACATATTTTACTTTTTGTTTTAAGTGCTAATCAATGCTACCGGGAAGGCTGACGTAATCGCTGAATTTTGTCACTGCTTTTTAATTTTTGAGTGCTTATTGCGGCACAGTGCCATCTATCCAAAGGTTGTTGCAACCGATGGCTATGCAGATTCATCTTTTCAGATGAAATACCACAAATTTGATAACATAACGCTGTAGTAAATTTTACTTTTTATTTTTAAGTGCTAATTGCTGCACTGAAGCTGAATTAAATATTTATAAAATACAGTGAAAAAATAGTAAAATTTACTACAGCGTTGTTATCTTTATGATTTCATCTGAAAAGATGAATCTGCATAGCCATCGGTTGCAACAACCTTTGGATAGATGGCACTGTGCCGCAATAAGCACTCAAAAATTAAAAAGCAGTGACAAAATAAGTAAGAATTTTGATCTGTGTTTTTATATTTTATTTTATTTTTTGTACCATTTTTTCAATAAACTTGTTCTTATTCTTAAAATTCAGCGCTTACGTCAGCCTTCCCGGTAGCATAGCGGTCAGTGCAGCCGCCCGGATTGCGGAAAACCCTGGTTCGATTCCTGGCTGGGTCGGGTGGGCGTTTAATTTTTTTCACTGTATTTTAACACAATATTAAATTATATATTGTGTTGTGCCATATTTAGGAAGTGTGTATAATAAAGTAACAGTCCAAAACGCTCTCTAGTTTTCCTTTAACAGGTTATCACCATTTGTAGTGTTCCCACTACTTAGGGAATCTTACTAGGATATAAAATAAGAACAACACTTGCACTTAACTTTGTGTATTCTAATAATATTAACATTACATTAGATTAAACCGATCTCGGAGCACCTCGGCTTTTTAGCCGGTGTGGAGTGAAATTATTAGGAGAATTTTAAAGTTTTAAAAGTCTAAACTAAATTAATAATTATTTTTAAAAGCAAAACATAAGTAATATTAAAAAAGAGCTAACAAACGAAACATATTAATTGAATTTGAATAATACCTACTATACTATACTATACTATGCAGCGAGGAGTGAGACAGGGAGATGTGATATCTCCGAAACTGTTCACTGCTGCACTGGAAGATGCTTTCAAGCTTCTGGACTGGAAAGGACTCGGCATCAACGTCAACGGCGTATACATCACTCACCTTCGATTTGCTGACGATATAGTGGTCATGGCTGAGACCCTGAAAGACCTCGGCACAATGCTCGGTGACCTCAACAGAGTCTCTCCACAAGTGGGTCTTAAAATGAACATGGAGAAGACGAAAGTTATGTCAAACTCACGTGTCGTACCCACTCCTCTGAAGGTTGGGGACTCTGCCCTTGAAGTTGTGGACGATTATGTTTACCTGGGACAAACGGTCCAGCTAGGTAGGTCCAACTTCAGCAAAGAGGTCAATCGTCGAATCCAATTAGGCTGAGCAGCGTTCGGTAAGCTACGAAATATCTTTTCGTCCAATACACCGCAGTGTCTCAAGACGAGTCTTTGACCAGTGTGTGTTGCCAGTGATGACATACGGGACTGAGACGTGGTCGCTCACTATGGGCCTTATCAGAAGGCTCAAGGTCACTCAAAGAGCAATGGAGAGGGCTATGCTCGGGGTTTCTCTGCGAGATCGAATCAGAAATGAGGAGATCCGCAGAAGAACGAAGGTAACCGACATAGCCCGAAGAGTTGCTAAGCTCAAGTTGCAGTGGGCAGGGCACATTGCTCGCAGGACTGATGGCCGCTGGGGCGGAACAGTCCTTGAGTGGCGACCGCATACCGGAAAGCGCAGTGTGGGCAGGCCTCCAACAAGGTGGACCGACGATCTGGTGAAGGTCGCGGGAAGCCGCTGGATGCGAGCAGCACAAAACCGGTCGTTGTGGAGATTCTTGGGGGAGGCCTTTGTTCAGCAGTGGACGTCTTTTGGCTGAGATGATGATGATGAATACCTACTATACAAATATTTGGAGATTGGCCTTAGGTTTATTACTTATCACATTTATTTTTCATGAATTACTGTATTTTATTTTTTTATAAAGATGATTGAGTTAGTATTTTTTTTGTTTGTGTTTTGGTTAATTTGATGAAGGTCTGTAATGAAGTAGGTCGAGTAGGAGTTAAGTTAGGAGTTAGGTTAGTTGAAAGTTGCAAGTTTGTAATAAGGCAGGTCGAGTAGGAGATGAGTTAGTTGGAGGCTTTTTATAAAGTTAGCTCTAGAGGTAGGTAAATTAAGTTTTGAAATGTTTTAGGTCAAGGGACTGGAATATCCCAGTCTACCATGTCTACCCCTTTATAGGTAAAACTATTATTTTACCTATAATAGGTAAAATAATAGTTTAAATAATTTCTCTGTTTGTGGAAGGGAGTATGTCTAGAGCAGTTGATTGAGGGGGTGTGTTGAAAGGAGGCCAGCTGCCTGCTGGCCACATACAATCAACTAGCTCTTGACATGAGTTCAAATAATATTGTAAAGAACTTGATTAGAACGACTGGATATGTCTGTCATAGATGTGTCTTTAGTCTCGTTGACAGCTTTGTAATAAAAACATGTTTGTGATAGTTTGATAAATTATATATGGTGTTGTTCCCTATTTATGAAGTGTGTGTATAATAAAGTAACAGTCCAAAACGCTCTCTAGTTTTCCTTTAACACAAAGCACATCTTGTCTTGGAAACACATTAATTGATATAATTTGAGTGCAGTAGTTAGGAAAGTGATACATTATCATTTTATTAATTAAAAAAACTTTTAAACGAAAATGTAAACTTTATTTCCCACCGTTATATTAATGACTAATACAAAAACATAGGCAATATTCACCAACAAAATATAATAGTTAATTATTTGAAAGATATAAGTTGATTTATACTTAACATTATTCTAATGGTAGATACACGTTTTTCGAACACATAATTAATTTAAGGAATGGCACAGTTTAATGTAAATGGTTATTTTTTTCCTTCTACTAAATATTACCTACTATTATACCGTAAAACCTGTCTTCAAGATTGTTCAAAATAGTTTTAATATAAAATGGGTTGTTTACAAAAAATAGACATTTATGAAATGTAAAAAAATAACAATAACATAAATGAATATACAAAAATAATTATATAAACAAGTTTATACTTAGTGTAATAAAACTAGAAGCTTCGACATACCAAAAAATATAAGTTACTAGGTGCTTACATCCATTAGTTAGTAGTATGAGTATGAGTATTAAAAATGCTATATTTATTACCCAAAAAAACGACTGCAATGCGAATTTCTGAGTGGGTAAACATACAGTCATTCAGATTACAAAAGGTAATGGGTTCAAATCAACCTGAGGTTTTTCTCAAGTGTAATGTAATTTTTACCCGGCTGCAAAGGAAGGGTTATGTTTTTCGCGCCTATCTTGTATGTAATTTTCTTTATTAGGTACCTCATATCTCCAGAACCGCTGAACGGATTTACATAATTAAGGTATCGTCTTAGCTGCCCAGGTGTTCTTAGATAGGTGACGTTAAAAAAAAAACATGGCGGCTGTGCGACGCCATTGGAGTTGTTGAAAAACCATTTTTTTTTATTCGAATGGGTATCAAATGAGAGGGCTCAACACAAGGATAAAAAGGTATATCATGAAATTTGTCTAACTAAAAAGGCATAAATAAAATTAAAATTAAAAAAAAAAACAAAAAACCCGCCTGTGTAAAAAACAATAAGTAACTAAATAGAAAATCAACGGAAAAGTCCGGAACAAGATAAAATTTAATGACAAGTCAAATCTTCAAACTCACGCACTTTGTGCGTGCCTCCCGACTGTGTTCCGTATGATGTTGCATAAATTGAATTTTTATCTCGTTCTGGACTATTCAGTTTATTTGCTATTTAGTTAATTATTGTTTTTTACGCAGGCGGGTTTTTTGTTTTTACTTTTATTTTTTAATATTAATGAAATAACCTGATTATTTTTTACAATTGAAAGTAAGTACCTATTTATTATACTATATATTTTAGTATACCTCGTACTTCGCATTGAAGGGCATTTCTGAAGCAGTGGTGGTCATATATTATTAATTATTCATACTTTCAAGAACGCCTGCTGTTATGTTGACATTATTTATTGGTCTTTATGAGTTCATTTTCTTTTATAATCTAGTATTGAAACAGAGGTATTTTATATAGCGTCACGTACATATACAGTCCAAAGATTAAAAAAAAGGTTAATTATAATTTATAATTTAAAAAAATTTATCACTGCTGAAATCAAAGTCAATGCTAGATATTTGTATTTTCTTCAATCCACAAAAGAACAGTTAAACAGAAAGATAGCAATGATACATTTGACTAAGCCCAAAACCGTATACTGTCTGTGATACAAGTTTTTCGAGGTTAGTGTTGCAACCATAAAGACAATCAATCGAATATAAAAGAATTAACCTTTCGTTTAGGCAAACGCACCATTGTTATCAAAATGTGAAAATCGAAACGTAACTATTTTTCTATGAAACAATAAATTTACTCTTTGTTACGGAATATTTAAGTCGAATATGGCATCGGTGAAATTAAAAAACAAAAAATTACGAAGAGCACAGTTGTTAAAGCCCACGCACCTTTTTTAAAAATGGGTGCGTACCACAGACCGTACAAGATCTGCGTTACGATTCGTTATAGGTTCGTTTCGATTTTCCAGTTCACAAATGTGGAAGACCGTTCACTTGGCGACCTCGGGCGGACAGTCGGGCTGCGCGGAGGGGTGCGCGGCGCGGAATGCGGGGTGGTTCTCCAGCTCGCGATCGATGCGCAGAATTATGGGGAACGGCCGCAGGTCTACGTGAAATCTGGAATAAGGAATCACCATCATGATCATCAGCAGCTCATTTTTATGTACCTACTGCTGGGGGACGAGCCTTCCCTATGGATGGGTAGGGGGAACGAGCCATAACCACCACGCGAGCTCATTGCGAATAGCAGCCGGGACCAACTTTGCGTGCCTTCCGAAGCACAAAGGAGCTAAAGATGATATTTATTTGGTTACCCATCCGATGACGGGCCTTTGCGAAAGTAGCTTAAGCTTAGTAGTTGAAGACCGAGCACGTTAACCACTGCGACATCGACCTCCTTAATCAAATCCTTTTCTGGTATACAGCACAAATAAATATTAAACCACCTTCTCGCGTTGAACACTTGCGGCACCAGACAGCAGTCGGCCAGCGTGATGTCGTCGCCGACGCAGTACTTGCCGGCGCAGGCGGACAAAAGCTTCTCTACGGCGCGGAAGCCGCGCGTGATCCAGTGCTGCGCCCATTCTTTCTTCTTCTCCTCACCCACGTATATGAGCACTATAAGGTTCTGTAGCGGCTGAATTCCCGATGATATTACCTAAAACATTCATTTGACGTGGTATTGAATCAAACAGTTTCTAAAATATAAAAAAATGGTTATCCTTTTTAATGTTGACATCTTACTATGAACTAGTAGAATGAAACAAGTATGGCATCTTCATACATACGCACCGAGCGCGGCTTGAATGTGAGCGCAGCCGAGCCAACCCGTCCGTACGCATCGTCGCACGTACACACTGACAAAGTTTATTGATGCTAATGATGCGCCAGTTGCGGCTGAGCCGTACGTAATGCCGCGCGCGCCTGCGTGTTTCGTCGCTGTGCCGGCGCCGCTGCCGCTCGCACGTAGATTATAATTTGTTACACGTAAGTCAAGGTCAACGATGATTACAAAAAAAAAAACAAGAGATATTGCAGTGTTTGTGGATGTCTTAATAGCAGCTTGTCCATCCAGAATTTTCTTTCTTTACTTTACCTTCCGAACAAGAACGGTGAGTGAGTAGGTACCTCCTGCCTAACCTAATTGCACAATTTTGTGTCAGTTATTTACTACCGAAAGAGTTAAGTTCTGCTCCAGATTTCGTGGATTAGAGAGGTAAATACATGTACCTACGGATTTGTAAGTTTAATTTATTAGATTACACGGTACACCCTACCGCGAAAACAAGTGACTAATTAGGAACAGTCAGACGAAACACTTTCGACTTTGTACCGCTCTTATGTTATGGGCATAAGTACTAATATCGAACTGCAAGTGTTTACCGTGATGTGCTGTTGACCGTACTACTTACCTATTGTAAGTTGTTGTGTTGTACAGTTGACAAACTACGTTTAGGTAGATCGGGGGTTCTCTGAAATCCATGAATTCATAAGTATGTTCTTATTTTATATGTAGATACCTACCTCATTCTAATTAAAAGCGACAGCCCTACAAGTTTAGGTGATTATCGCTTGCTCGGGGGCCGAGTTGCCTTACTTGTTTCATTTTACTATGCTATAACACCCAATAGGAATACTTGTGTAGCTTAAAATTGTGTAGAAAAACATATATTTTACAGTAGCTTTTCATCAAGTTTATTTATTGATTTAAGCAAGCAACATCATAAAACGGAACAGTAGCATGTCATTAGAGAAACCATGGCTAGTGCCTATGCCTATTACTTTGCATACTAACACAATTTATCTTTTATATTTTTATATAAATAACATTTAAATTAACCCGCACTGGACTTGCTTTGGTTAAGTCAAAGTCAAATCATTTATTCAACATAAGTTTTCACAGGCATTTAATGACGTCAAAACTATAAAATTAAAAAACTATTAGTTTAGACTAAACCACTTAATCTACCACCAGTTCGGATTTTGGGAGAGCCTTCGACCTACCGACCGGTTATGGCCCAAATACATGGGGAAAGGCCTGGGAACATTCAACGCCAAATGGTCATGATGATAAGGATTAAAATATCCACTTACTTCACATATCTCTCGCACCTTGGCTCGTTTCATGCAGTCTTGGGGCATGAGAGCTCTTTGCGGCCTCGTCTCTTCCAAATAATGCATTATGCTTAAAGATTCTACTAAAGTATGTCCATCTGTAGAGATAAAAGTAGTTATCAACCAAATTTAAAAAAAAACTTTTCTGAAGTACATATAAAAATATTTTAAAATGGTATCAAGTTTTATTTATAATACAAGAGCTTATAAAAAACTTGATGAGTGATACTTTAAAGAATTAGAAAAAGTTAATTAACTGTCTAGAAACCTATTGGCGGTCTGCTCAAGACATTCTTATTGGAAAATTATATTAATGACAACATTATATACGTTATAATTATAACAGCAAAAATAATACTCTGTTCACAATAAAAAGATTTTTAAAAGGTGCTAAAATTTGAAATCATGTTAATGGGTCCTTTACACGTAAATAAAAAATAAAAACATTAAAATAATGGAGACTAAAAATATGACAACCCTGTGGAAATGTTAAATGTCTAAATAAAAGCGGCATTTTTTCAAAGGCGGAGACTTCAAAGGCGGTTGTCCCACTGTAAGTATTTACGCTGTGATAATATGTACATACATGTGTACACAGACTAATACATACAGTTTGTCCCATTAGCATTTTACACCAGATCAGATGGAATAATATTGTAGGTCATTAAAAAATCAGTTTTGTCATAAGTAATCAATCATGCCGAAAATACTCATATTCATATCATCTTAAATCAGTAGGTAGTTATTATCAATATACTATCTTTTCTCTATCACCTTTTTAGACTTTTAGCTCTGTTGGTATTATCACAAAAGGTGTACAGATCTGCACACATAGATTAAAACTAACAATTTTGCTATATCATGGAATAATAATAATAAAAAAACATATTACTTATATAACAACACACTGTTTCCATTTGGCATAAAGATAACAAACTATCTAAGAGGTAGGAAATACCTTATACCTATAAAAACATCTGTTGTATTTTTGTACATCTAGCAAATAAATGAATATGAATATGAATGCGAAATAATTATAAGATCATATTATAAAGTACCTATACACAGAGAAGGTACTTGCTCCATAGGATTAACCTCCCGGTACTCGTTGCAGTGTTGTTCTCCCCCTCCTTTGATGAGGCTTACTGCCTTTATGTCATATGGTATCTCCTTGAGATTGAGCGCGATACGGACCCTCCAAGAGCATGAGCTGCGCCAGTACGAATAAAGTACTGGCTGAAGAGAAATAAAAAGAATGTTGAAAATAATGGCTACACATTAAATAATGGTAAAAAAATATCATGCAGTTTTAATTACCATTGTATATTCTTTAACCAACTTTTTTGTAGTCGAGGTTTTTTTCGAAACTTATTTGTCACTTCCGGTGAAATGTTATTTATTGAATAAGACAACTTATGAACCACACACCTGTAGTGCATGCAAATGTTAAATTTATGTTACTTATAGGCATATTTAATAATTATTTATAATAATGTTAATAGCCACAGCATGCTTTTTTAACAAAGGAAGCTAACTCAAAATAAATGTTATTCAAAATATATAAACATAATAATTCATATTGATCATATACTTTAATAAAATGGTTTTTCCATCTCAATGGCGATGTAAGATAACTAAACAAGAACAGTAAACTAAAGTAGACATGATTGACTTAGTTCTAATGGTGTATATAGAGAAAAACATTAGTTAAAACAACAAATAAACTTATTTTTACTTACAGTTTCTTCTATTTTTTCACCCATTTTTCGTGATCAAAATATCAACTCTAAAGTTACTGGCTTCTCAGATACCTACCCTAAGAGCAGGCTTATAGAGATAAAACGTTTATAGTAATAATAATAGTAAAAATTTCTAGATATGTTATCAAAATCGAACAGGTTTAAGTGTATCAAGAAATTCAAGTATGCAAATAAATAAAAACAAGAAAACATCTACACTTGGATCGGAAAAATAAACAGGCGTTAACCATCACATACCTTAGCCATGCCGATAATATTTCCGTTGTATTTTGTGTAGAACGCAATTTTGGTGGCGTACTTACAAAGTTGTTTAGAATAATAAACAGTTTATTGTATCAAACAGTAGAAAACCCTAGAGTAAAACTCCTACATCAATAAATTAGCAAAGTGTTTCTAAAGTCACTGTAGTGGTTACTTGCTCAGTGAAATCACTAAGAGTTAGCGTTTTATTATTGCTATGTGGCTGTCAGAAACTTACGCGTTTTATTAAGAAAATTAAAGAGATATTTATTAAATTATTATCTTAATACTAATTATAGTAGCCATTCAACGGTGGGTCTGTCTGTTCGTTTTGGCAACCAATATGCTCCTTATTTTTAACAAACAAACGTATAAAATGAAAATGATTGAAACAGTCCGCCTTGTTTTCTTCAGTGATTGATTGTCAATGTCAAAAAAATTCGATGCTGTTGTTGTCATACTTGTCTGTCCATGCTTTTGAAGTTGTTTTGCAGGTTAGAAATCACAATTAAAGTTCTTACCTTCCTAGCTCAACTATTAGTTTCAATAAGTGTTATTAAATATGGGTAAAAATAACAAAAAGGGCCCGAAGACTAACGTGTTCAAAGTAGCCGGAGCTAAAAGTTTGAAGAAAACTAAGGCGAAAGCAGTTAATTTGGGATTAAAAAATGTAAGCTGTAAATTAGTAACAAGAAGTAGTTAAATGTCTTTGGTAACAAGTAAATAGTAACAAGCAGCCAGCCTTCAATTGCACCCAGCTTATTACAGCTCTGATGGAAAGGTGGATTTACCACTCGGCCAAGACCACCCACAGCAGGTGTATTGCGACGCGGCGAGCATATTTCTAGTTCATTGAGTTTTTTTATCACCATTGACAAGAACATGACATGAAATCAGCTCACCGCGTCGCAAGGCGCTCGTGCATGTGGCCTTATCGTTTTTTTATTTATTAGTGGTAGTTGCAAATTTACCTCTACTGTAGGTGCATATGAAACATAAGAAGAGACTGTTATAAATATTATTTCTGTAACCCTTATAGGTGGGTATTGAAATTTTATTAATAATTTGTCTTTGTCAGAATATTCAAAGTCAAAGTCAAAGTTTTAAAGATAATGTAGGTATATCAAAGTCCTATAGGATACAGATTATTTTGTATCAATATGTATGAAAATATTTTTAATTTAATTTTACAGATGAAACAGAAGGTGGTTGAATTAGATAAACAATTCATAGAAGCAAAGCAGAAACCCGCTCCAAGTAAGAAGTCCAAACCCAAAGTAAAACCACCAACAAAGAAACCTGTAAAGAAAGTCACTAAGGAGGAAGTTGCCAGCACTACGGGACAAATTGACAAAATGGATATATGATAGAGAAATATGTTTTGTATTGTTAAGTTAATATATATTGTAATGTTACTCTATGTAGTTTGTATTTGCATGTTGGCATATGGCCATGTTAATATAGTAGATAATATAACCTGTGAGCCTTACTAATTAACAGAGTTGATTTTCTGTGTTTTGTTCCCATCATGTAAACTCCACTCAAAATCAAAGTTAAGGGACAAAATGATTAATTACACTTTGTTTATAAGTATTGAGGTTAAAGACATTGCCAAACTTATTACGGTTCACTTCACTGAGGAAGAAGAGTGGAGGATGGCATTGGTGGTACCTACTTTCCTCCTCCATTAAGGAGCCTGGGTAAAACTGGTTGCACTGCAGGTGGGTTTTCTGATTGTGTCTTCAAGTAGTAGATAAGTAGTGACTATATATTACCACTTGAAGACAGTGTATCTACCACTTCAACCACTTGTAGAAATATAGTGACTGATAAAACCAAAAGCTTCTCTTGGAGTCAGCATCAGGCATATATGTCTCCATACCTACCTTTCTACATTAAATCCTAGGCATTCATGTTGGGTAACTAGAGCAGGAACCCTCAGGATGCTTTTAAAGACAAATTATCAACAACAATAAATAATATACTTATCCAAATATTGCAAATATGGTATTGCTAACAAATCATTGCCCTATTTCTTTACCTGACCAAATTATCATGAGTTTTGACCCTGAATTTGTTATATTGAAATTGCTGTTCAATTAATTAAAGAACTTTTGCTAGTTCTTCAGGCTGCAGGTAATTATTTAAATTACTTCAAATTGGTACAGCTGCAGCTTTATCTATCAGGTACCAAATTAAAAATGTTAATTTTTTTAATGATCATTAAGGTGATTATAGTCTGGATATTTCTGGGTTTTGTTCTATATCTAGAGGGGTTTGAAAAAAAACTTCAACATTTGTTATTGTCTTTTATTGTTAAATTTAACAAAATATAACATTATTAAACACTTAACCTATTGTAATTAATTTCTTTGTTTAAATATTTTTTATAGTAGTGGTTTTTTTAATATCCAAATCCAAAGTAATGACTTAGTTAAAAAGTCAATGATTCAAAGAGAAGAATTTCGAATTTTTTTTTCTCCACACTTTCACAGTTTACGTAATTTGATTACGCAAAAGAAGGGCATGATAGACAGAGACGAATGATAATTTAGAAATTATCGCTATTACGACATTCATGTCTATTCTAATCATAATACACGAATAACGTTTAGCCAATTCATCAATGAGTGATAAATAAAAATGCATGTTTAGAAAAATACTTAGTGTTAACAAGATAAGATTATTCTTCGTCGGTGACGTCAGGCTCCGCTTGCTCGTCTTCGCTGGCCTCCTGGTCTGCTTCGGGGGTCTCTGGCTCTTCCACAATGGGTGTGGGCTCATCAGCGGCCGTTTCACTGTAACATTAAACAACTATTATAGTTTCAGCCCATTCATACTCACTTCTGGGTGTAAGCTTCTTTAACATTGTCAACTTGTTCATTTCATGAAAGTCTCTTCCAAAAGAAACATACCCATTATACTAATGTCAAATGCGGAAATATTATATGTAAAACCCAAATAACTCTTTATGTTATCCCAATGTAATGAACCAGAGACCATAATCTGTGAGGAGGTAGTAAAATGGTTACCTAGCATCGACGTCAGCAACGTTGTCAGCCGCAGATCCACTCCTTGAAAGCTCTTCCAAGCGTGCGGCAGCCAGTTCAGATTCTTGTCTCGCGATTTCCGCTAACTCACCAGCCTGTGAAAAATATTGCCTATTTCTTTATTCGAGCTCGATGGCGCAGTGGTTATATAACGCGCCCGGTCTGCGATTGCTGAGGTCAAGCAACTTCCGCAAAGGCCGGTCATCGGATGCGTGACCAAAAATTTATCATCTCGAGCTCCTCCGTGCTTCGGAAGGCACGTAAAGCCGTTGGCCCCGGTTGCATTACCAGTCGTTAAAAACCACCAATCCCTGGGCCCGCGTGGTGGTTTATGGCCCGTTCTCCCTATCCATCCATAGGGAAGGCTCGTGCCCCAGCAGTGAGGACATAAAATGAGCTGATGATGATGATTTTTTTATTACACAAGAATGCGCTTATTATAAGGTGAGGCCGAAGGTGAAAACGCACTTGACCCGGAATGTTCGACTACTGAAGCTTGACAGTTAAGAATTTGCCCATGTCCAATTGTCCATTACCCAATAAACAATCGTAAAAAAATGTTACAGACGCCTCCACATTGTCCTATCCAAAACTGTCAAGTTTCTTCAATACATTTTCAACCATATGCTCAAGACATAAAGTTCAAAGTCAATTGAGGAAATTTGACAGTTTGTAGTAGGTTGATGTGCGGGCGTGTGTACCTGTCGTGCGAGTTCTGCTTCGCGTTCCTCTTGGGCTTGTTTCTCTAGTTCCTCCAATTTGGCGAGTTCCTCTTGTCTCATCTGTTCAGCCTGTCTTTCTTCTTCTAGCCTAGCCTCTTCCGCCAATCGGGCTTCTTCAGCTATCCTAGCTTCTTCAGCTAACCGAGCTTCTTCTGCCAAGCGAGCTTCTTCAGCTAGTTTAGCTGCAGCCGCTTTTTTAGCTTCTTTAGCTAGCTTGGCCTCTTCAGCCTTCTTAGCTTCCTCGGCCAGTCGGGCTTCGTCCGCCAGGCGCGCTTCCTCAGCTTTGCGGGCTTCTTCTTCAGCCTTGCGTTTTGATTCTTCGGCTTTACGGGCATCTTCTTCGGCCCTCTTTTTTTCAGCTGCCTCACGTTCTGCCTGTCATGAAAAGTATCCAGTTAATCTCAAAAAGCTCCTGCCATGTATTATGCGTGCAGAAAACAGTGCAAAGAGCTGAGCGCGTTACCTGAGCCTTGCGGTCGGCTTCACGCTTTGCTTCTTCTTTCAAGGCTCTGTAAAGAATATTCGTGATAAGTCCACAAGTGATATATTAAAATAATACAAGCCGTCACCCGCCCGCTTCGCTGTGCGAAAATAATAGATCAATGAAAATAAAATAATTATTAAGTTTACCAACATCATAAATAGCCTATCATTTGCACAATCTCATGTTCTTACTACAGACAATTTTCCAAAAATCGTAGAATTGGTGTCAGTGAGTCATAAAACGAATATTTATCCCAAAATTTGTCAGAAAAATTGTATGTACAGACAGAGCTTACAGAATTATACACCGTGACTGGCTAGACTTCGGAAGCGTTAAAGGAGGTGTATAAGAAGCCGATACTTGTTCCATTAAAAATAAAACTAACACTTTTCCTAACTGAAATGGTCTTTCTTTTTATTTACAATTTACTACGCGGGGCGTGCGAAGCGACTAGCGAATCGTCGTCCGCGCGTGCGGTTGACCTTACTCGTGCGTGTAGTACATGCGAAATGCCGATAGTTAATTTTTTTTAAAACGCGTAATAACTCGCGTGTTTTAAAATTTGCTATAACCTTTTTTAACTAAAAGGGATGTAGATAAGTTACAGTTGACCTCCTTAAACGCGTCCGTCGTCTAACCTGTCACGGTGTATAAATTAATGAATTAAATTAAATTAAATCAAATATTGTACTGTCTGCTGTTGAGTCTTACTTCTCTTCAGCAGCACGTTCTTCTTCTTGCCTCTTCCTCTTGATCTCTGCTAAGTCGGCAGACGGCGTCAGCACCGGCTCGGCCGTGCCGGCACGGAAGCGGGCCTCGCGCTCGGCCTTCGCCGCCTTCAGCTCCAAAGCGGGGTCTTCCATTATCTGCGGTGCCTGGAACTTGCGGCTCGGCCTCCACGGGAGCAGTTTGACTGCACCGAGGCCAAGGTTACACAGGCTCGAAGACGCAATGACCATTGGCAAATGATTAGACGGTTTCCTAGTTGCTGTATTTTGGAAATACTAATCATTTCTCTTGGAATGGTTGGTCAATGGCCAGTGTTGGTGAAGAAGCCTCGTGGCAGCAGGCACGGCCGTGACGGTGTCACCAAGCAGTTAGCCCCTGAAGCTTGATGGCAAAGCTTAAACCGTATGGACGTCGCTATGGTGTTGAACGTAATCGTTTATGCTGCTCGCTCATGCTATAATGCGAATGTAGCTTCTTCATTCAGACATTTGTGAAATTTTTGCATAGTATTTAAGCTTTTGCTACATTACATAGGTACGAGTGAGTAATCGTCTGTATACGTAGATACTGTGTAGGTTGGTGTTTTGAGTAGAGTGATAGTAGAGTAGTGTAAAGCATAAATAGTTCTATTATATAGGAATTGGAGACATACACAATCCCAAGTATATTAAGATGTAATAAAGTAAAAGATACTGTTATATTTGGATTATAAAATCGTGTTTTAGTTTTAAAAGCGAAGCATTATAGTAAGCTTATGGATCGAAGCGTGATACAGGACAACTATCATGCAAATTAAAACAACTAATAGTTTGGTAAAAATCGTTTAATGTTAAGTAAAATCAGTTCTGTTATGTGAAAACGAGACGTCTCGGTTACTGACTAAAAATCGACGCAGATAACCGCGCTATCACAGCGTTGACTAGAAAATAATAACTTAAATTCGTTCGTTACGAGTCGTTGTAAAAAAGAGATAACAAAATATATTTTCTTCGAATAAATTACAATAAAAAAATATATGATCTGGGTTAGTGGGAGCATGTTATACCGAGATCAGAGAGCGCGAAGGGCGTACGCGGCGCGGGCGCCGGCGCACCGTGCACCGTGCGCCCGCGCCGCGCCGCGGCCGAGCGGGGCGGAGCTACGCGCACTGCGCCGCCGTCGGCTGTTCCGGCGCGCCGCCCGCTGCAAGAGACACCACACACAAGTGTTAGACACGAACTTTATACTCCATTTTAAATCTGCTTTAGAGCCTCGGCGGTGTCCCGAGGCGTTGCACTGGCTAGCGATCATTTTATCTCGTTTATCTTTTGTTTTAACAGAATTAAGCGAAGGGTAGAAGCGGGCGCTAGCGCTGCGACTGTGACGTGGTACCTATTGTCTTCTCGACGGCCAGCCCGGCGGCGGCGAGTCGGTTCTTGGCGTAAAACGAGAGCAGGTTTACGTCGTCCCTGATGCTCAACTCCTTGTAGAGAGGCACACGGTTGGAGAAGGCCTTTTTGCCGGAGTAATGCACGCACGCGAGGTGGCCGCGTCCTGGCGAAAACACCTCATTGTTACCACAGGGTCACACTGGAACTTAAATGTTAGTCGGAGAAGGTATAAAACGGCACAGGAAAGATAGAGATAGTTAATGTCATCGATATTGTAAGTACCTTCATATAAGTGTAACATTGAACGTGGTGTGTATACTGCATCGTGTTTGGGAAAAGGTCGCGCGCATACATACCGGTAAACTTCTTGGCGGGCTCACTGTAGAAGGAGATATTACGGATGTTGTCAGCGACGCTGCGCAGGGGCACCAGCAGCTTGGCGAGGTACGCGTCATTGCTGAAACGGTATGGGACTGGCTCTCCATAAGAATATCTGTGGATCAAACCAAACACATTTTTCTATGTTATTCAACACCACCTTGAAGGTCAGTCGTATTCGAGAAACGCAAGTTAAACGGATGTAATTACGCTTTTTTAATGGTCTTCATAAAACACACATCATGGTTTTAAAATGAAAATATATCGTAAAACATTTTATTAGTTAGAACGCTAGACAGCAAACATTGGCTGGCATTTAACCAGTCTATAATTAAATCCGTGATCGGTGCGTGTTGAGCTACGTCACACACAAAACGCGCGAGTACGAAATTTGGCCGGGAAACCGACGCCCACCGTCCAGAAGCGTCGTTAAACGAAGTTGTTGTCTCATTGGGAAACAATGTTGCCGATTCGTTTCTGGAGACTTTCGATTCTTTCTTCGCCGGCGGATATGTGACGACCATCATTGCCAAATTGTTTGAGGTGAGACAGATGTGCACATCAATGTCAGTGCCAGCGGCCGCGAGATTCGCATCAATGGTCTACTATTTTTGTATCGTTACATCAACCTGATGAACACTTGACCTAGCCCTAATGACACTGCAATGGACCGCTACAGTACAAGGTCAATGTAACAAGTTCATAGTAATTTTATCCGCACGTAGGTATACAATTTTGAACTTGCAATTTCTTTCCATTTATCGCATTCTTGGGATGATTCGGGCCAATCTTTTTATTAGAGTTTAGCTCACCATCTGCGTCAGGCTCTGCAGTGGAAGGCAGGAAGGCTCTACTTTGCTGTCCTCCGTTTGACACACGATGTCTTTGCCAACTCACAAATCGTCAGACACACAAGCAACAAGTCCGTCCGGCCACAACGGGCCGGTTGAGGTATGTATGTTTAAAATATACATACCTCAACCTTTTGCGATTAGCAGCACGTGTACATGAGCTGTTCTATAGAGGAAGGGTGAAGGTGGGATGAGGTCAAAGAGCTCTTCAGATTAATCGCCATGGTATAAGCGGTAAAACATGCTGAATGACGCAAGGGGTTGAGAGACCTATTGGAGTTCGTATAGCAAGAGCTGGTGCAGGTCCGGCAAGACTTCTGACATCCTCCTAAGCGGCGCCTGTTGTGCGGGGGAAACCTCCGACCTGTATAGTTACCTGTTAGCGGTATAGTTAATGGGTGAACCATCCTCAGGGAGGCCACACTGGAGCCCGAAGGTGGTGGACACCACAATGGTTCTGCACGACCGAATTTATTGCGGTGGGTGTCGAACGTTGCCGATATACTCCGAAAGAAAATAAAAAAACGGTCCAGCAAGTCTGGCATAGGCTAGTGTCGGAAGCAAGACTAATTTTGCGCTTCGTGTCCGAGTTTTATAGCAGAAGAAGAATGCTGACTACGCAAAAGAAAGCTGTATAACATGTTCAAATATAATTCTATTATTGTTTTTATTATGAAAAAAATATTACTACATTTTGTAGCTATCCATTTCTGTGGTTGAGTAAATAGGGTGATTTGATTTATTAACTTGCTTGTCGTGTTTAAAAGGATAGTTTTCCTTCTTTTTCACTTATGACTTCGAGGCCTCATAGGTGTCAACTTCTTTTTTTACTGAGAAAGTAACACGGCGTGTAAGGATCTCAAAAAATCGCAAATCAAATCTGTGCGAGGCAGAGGAGCGGTGACCGTGGAATAATCAGCCAGCAGGACAGATTCTTTTTTTTTAAATGTCTATTTCCACTTTTAAAACGAAGTAATCTTATTATAGAGTTTTTTATTGATAACCATTCCAGTGTCTCGCTAAGCTTTGGTGAAAAAAGACCCTTGGGCTTTGGTCTCAACTGATGCTACCGCTGTCAATTGACGTCCAGTTTTATGACCTCAATCTGATACTCACGAGTAGATGGTGTCTCTCGGGGTTATAGTCTTCTGGCGGGGCAGTATGGAGCGCGCGCGCTGCAGCAGAGAGGCGGTATCTGCGCGAAGGCGACGGCTTTCATCTTCGAATGCCTGCAAATTTGGAGACAATTCAAACATTAAGAGCTGTCTTTTTTCGTGCTGATAAGATTTAGAATTTGTCAAAATAGCAGTAATATGAAGTTTATTCACATAGCACCGAGAGAGAGAAGTCTGCGTGCAGTACGATGCGTGCGATGCAGAATATGGAGGTTTTAACTGGGTAGTACAAAATGGTGGCGCGGGCGATTCTATAATTTATAGAAGACTGTATTTTTTGTTGGCGTTATACTAGGCGAGGTTTCGAACTGCGAGGAATGGCGACGAGGGCAACGGGTAAATAGTTCGATGGAAAAAAAATGGACTGGGTACTCCCCTCCCTCTCATCCATCTGGCTATCGGAAAGCGTGACCTCACGCGTTTAGGAAGTGCTTAATTCCTCTGTTTAAAAATGACCAATAAACCAACCTTAGTCGTCTCCGCCCTGTAGAAGTCATCGACGGAAGAGATTGCGAGCTGCGGGCGGCGACGGTAGGCGATGCGGTCGAGCTCGCGCAGCACCACCGATGGGCGCACGCGCACGCGCACAATGTGGTGGGGCGCCTCCGGGTATGTGACGAGTCGGGTGACGGTGCGAGCGCTGGGCCGGTAGATGAGCTCGTCCTGCAAGGAGCTGGGAGTCAGGATCGAAACAGTTGACGCGCGTTTAGCAAGCAGTGCAAAGCATACGGCGGGTTTAAAAATATCTCTGGGTGAAAAATGTTAAGCTAAAGTGATTTCTGATATATTAGGTACTCATGTCACTACATGAACGTTTTGCCAAATGTTAAGAAAATTATGGTAAAAAGGAATTAGGATCATCGCTAAGCTTGCTCAATCGTCTTTTATAATAATACTTTAACACATTCCGCCTTTGATATAGATGTCTACAATTTAAGAAAGCAAAGAACAAAAATCATTCAATTTTGAAGAGTTAAGTTTTTTCCAAGTATTCAATAAATAGCATGCTCTCATCCTCGAAGCATCATGTCATGAAATGAGTGAGGTGAGTGATACTTGTTTTGAAAGATTCAGATGTGAAGAGTAGGTAGTGTAGACATTTATCGATACACCTAAATAATTTGGTTCGGTTGATTTTTTAATTAATATAATTATCGTTTAATATAATGATGTTCTTTGAAGCCCAATAATTTATATACTTACTTACTTTTGCAATTTCAATAAGATCGATCAGACAGTCATCGATGAATTTATGGTAATCGTAGGTGATTGAAGATAGGCACCGCATTAGGATGAAACAATCTTACCAATTCCTTTGAAGTATCAGAACTGCTCTGCTAAATCGTATTTTGATAACATATTTTTTAAGTATTTTTACGAGTTATATATATAATATATCCCATATTTGGAAGTAGGTATACCAGCAGGCAGTAGTTAGGTAGTTTAGCTTAGATACCATTAGGAAATTGTGTCTAATTCATGTCATCACATCAGACATGTATTTGACGATCACTTCTATTAAATCTTGGCTAAGTATATCTTTTTTTATAAGAAGAAAACAAATGTTGTTTATAATACTCCATCATCGCAGGGTTATTTCAAGAGTGTCGGACTTTATTGCGCATATCAATGGTAGCGTGAGTCACCGTGAGTGTGGGGTAAAATTAGAAACGCGATGCTCACGCACACAACGATACTCCTAATTGCATTATATTACTCGTGTGTTGAGATGGTAATAACGTCTGAATTACGATAACGATTCAATTTTTTTATTACAATGACTAATGCAATAGGTACCTACTCGAAGACAGTCAATTGATGACACTTATACCGAAACTCGTTTAAATTGAAATACGTTACCTATTAAACGCAAGGTCGAGAACCTGAGTGTATAACACCTAGCTTAAGATTAAGATAAAATTTATATTTTATTTCATAGCATAAAAAATAAACAATAAGAAAATAATCTTAAGAAATAAAACAATTGGCGGTAATTTCTCTCAGACAACCCAGATGAATTTAGGTAGGAGTTTAGGAAGAACTTAGATGCTTTTCAATCAGGCGCTTTATCTGCTCTTGTTTATTTATTACCCCCTTTGCATTCGCATTTAGTGTTTACCCAGCTAACCGTTTTCAAACCAAACAGCTGCTATAATAATGACTTGATTTTTCAAGTTCAATTGGGATTTCAATAAAGTCATTATACATTCGCAAGTTCTGCGTCGGTCGTCTAGAAAACTTTAAAAATGTACTACTTTGAAAACTTTTCTCTCCATACTATTCCACCAATTAGGTACCAAGCCAACAAGGTAACACTTGCCAAATAATTAAAACCATCGTACATTTACATGAAACCGTCCGATTCTTGGCAAACATGTTGTTAACGTATTGTTAAACTTTTATTGCAGGTTGGAGTAAAACGCCTTGTCTACAGATGGATTGTATTTTTATTTCTTGAGATCATTTTAATTATTATAATTTCATAAGAATTTCTGATAACATTCTTTTTCTCAGTAGCACAGATAATAGAGAAATAGTGTTGCCACCCTTTCATAAAACAATTTCTAGTTTGGGTACTAGCCAATTTGCAACACGTATCATATTTCATTTCAACTTTCATTCACGTCAAAGTTTCCTAATAGGTAATGTAACAAAAATGTAACATTAGCAATTGGCGCGCCTTCCACTACATCGTCAGTTAGGTATTCTCGACTCAAGTCTTAAAATATAACACGCTATGGAATGAAAAATTGCCATACTACTTTTTGTTAGTCGGCTTGGTAGTAACGAGAGGGGCGTAGCTGTAACTGAAGTGGCTTACTACGGTTGCCAAAATTACCGTTCCCTTGATCCGCTTCCAGTCTTTGTTTGCTCAAGGGATTCCGACGTCCGGTTAATGTTTTCTTTCAACGATTTCAAGGTTCTGGCTTAGATTTTTCCATTCTCTTTGGTAATAGATGCTGAGGATTTATTGAAAATGTTAAATATTTTAGTTGGATCGATTAAACTAATTATCCTTGGGGAAGAGAGATCGTCTAATAAGTTACGACCATTATACAAATTGTTATTCGGCAAAGATCGTAATAAATACTGAGAGGCATTATTTTTAATACCTACGCATGAAGTGGAGTGTTTAAATTTTGAAGCTTATGTCTGTGTGAATAATAAGCTCCTGAATGGATAGAGCAATTTGTATTTGTATGATTTTTTACCTGGCTTTGCTGGGATAAAAAAGAAAAAGCTACTCCAAAGATATTCAGACCTCAATAATCAATAGCATTTTTCGAGGGATTTTTCCTTCCAAAAACTATGGTCTCATGATGATTAGCGTTTGTTTACCTGGACTCTGGTTTTCACTGACGGCTCCTTAGTTCTTTGCAATTTTAGGCAACAGTTGCTAGAGTAAATCTTCAAGGAAGGAGTCCCAAAAACCGCCGCGGCTTCAAAAGCACGGTGCTATCACCGGTCAAAAAACAAGGGTTAACACCTAAAAAGCTAAAATTTGTGTAATTTGTCGAAATCAAGTCATGTACCATTCTTCATAACAGCCCGTATCAGTCCGCTGCTGGGTATAGGTCCTTCCAAATGTATTCCTGAACCCGATTTTCAGCCTTCCTCATCCAACTTCTACCATCAATGTGTTTCCTAAGTTTTCTTTTTCTTTGCAATTTCAGTACGTAGTCGTTATTTTAGATACGACCTTAGAGAATAAACTACGCTCGTGCGACACACATAATCACGTTTCTTAGACAGAACAATTTCTCTTGTCGAATGGAATTAGACAAGAGATATTGTTTTGTAGTTGAGTGTTGTGTGGCATTTATAAATGCTGATCCGTCAAGAATCCGGAAAACAATTAATGAGCTGTAAAAGAATGTTGTGCATTTATTTACAAATTTTATTGTATTTCACTTTACATTGTATTGTAATATCGACTTTTATACATTGACTGAATAAAAGACAGGCAAATGTGCTCTCGGGCCTCCTATCTCAGTGCAAAAGATCACGACGATTCATTGTTTCCGTTTTGACACTCCTTGCTACGAAGTATAAAATAAACGCATATAAAACTTACGCGTTTAAAACAGTACTAAGATAAAAAGAAATGTTACACGATTATAAACATTTCACCTCAATGTGATTTGAACTACTTAATTACCAATAAAAATGGCCTGAGACGCAATTTCCAATTTCTTCGTTCGCTCTGGAATTGCGTCGTACGTAGCGTAGTCGTAGCGTCTAATTTTATATTCAATGGAAGCTTTTGGTGGAATGTACTATACTTAGTCATGTTTACAGTTTAGTTACTTTTATTGATAATTTCCATTCACAATGCCATGTTTTGGTTATATATATCGTAGGGTAATTGGAAAAATCGGATGTTTTTAAAAATCCCAGGATGTTTTCAAAAAACCGGATGATTGGAAAATATCAATAAATTTCGTAATAATGGTTCGAGATCCACTTCTGGCAGATCGTCGTTTACCTATATTGTTGCAATATCTAGGTAGATAGGGACATTTCATTTGCAGTTTACACCAATATTTATCTCTTGTTCCGATGGGATAAAGATGACAATATCCCGGTGCATTTCACTAGAACTTAGTAGTCTGTACAAATTGACAAAAATTAATCACAATATAATTTTGAACAACTTAAGTATTAGTCAGTGTAGACTAGCGTGTCCCGTGATCCCTACAACTTATGTGTTAGATCAGTGTGTGTAAAAACAAGCGTCTTGTCCTGTAATCCCCACACACCAAATCATACACCTGTCTTATCTCATGGCTTTATAATGCCTGTTAATTTAGCAATTAGTCAGTCAGTCAGTACATATGTGGAATTTCGCTTTCATATGGTTTTTATTTTATACGCTTTAAAGTTACCCCGCCCGCACGTCGCGTCGTTAAAACGCAAAAGCCCAAAAACATGGACATAACATCCTTAAATACCTAACAGCAAAAAAGGTGCCCCGAAATACAAACTGTAATGTGAGGAAATGCGCAGAAACTTAAATACCCCGACCAAAATTAACCGTAAACATGTTTACAGCTGCGGAACATCGTAAATTATGTTTGTGAAAATAATCAACTCATTCCTTCATTTACTTTTAACGTTATGTTTTGTTTTGTGTAAAAGAGGTAATAAGGAGAGGCATTCGACCATAAATTCACCACTCAGGTACAGGTATTCAATGCGATCAACCACGTTAACGAAAACGAGAATTTGTAAGAAGCAGCGTAGTATATTTCGCGTATGGATAGAAATGAGGACAGCTACAATTTGGCCATACTTTTTGTTTTAACGTGATCAAATGAGAAAACAAAAAAACTGAAAAAACTCGTTCTCTCTACGGCAGTGTTAGAGCCCTTGCTTGACTGGTACACTAACTTGATAACCTGAAAATTTTTAAAGGGCTTAGCTTAGCTTTAGCTAGCGTTAGCATAGTGGATAATGGCTCGATGTACCCAAGTGCAAAAACCCCCTGAGACGAGCTATGGGATATTAGAAAGCAGAGTGGGATGTTGTCGTCACTGTTTGAACAAGAATGCAATTTGTGGGCAATTTTATAGCGAAATATCCTCATTTAAATTTTTTCTAAAATTTTATCGTTTCACGAGATTCCACGTGTTTTGTGCTATTACTGTAACAAATGTAAAGATTTCGACATTTATCTACCTAGTTATGTAGTTTGTGGTATCTAACTAATTATCAGCAAGACACATTTAAAAATATTTAGTATTTGAATAGCGTGATTATTACAAGAATCGAGTGGGAGGGGAGCATATTTCGAGCGTTGGAAAATGTTAATTTTATATTGTGATGATTTTAATATTATGTTCTTTTCTTTGACTCATTGAACTATTATTATCTACCAGAATTTACATTTCGTGCTCTAAATTGATGCATAGGTATGGAAGGTGCCTCGGCAACAAAGATGAAATAGGGTGGTTTTGGTATTAGATAAACTTTTAGCTATTTTATCGTTTTTGTATGTCAAATAAAAAATGGATAATAAATGATACTTATACAATGATAAATAATGTTTTGGATGTATTGATTTACTTGAAGAACTGTAACACGATTTGTACTTTTAACATTTGTTGTTGATGTCAACATGTCTGCTATCTTTCATTATTTGATTAACTACGGAAAATTAAAAATCAAGTTCTCTTTTCCGCTTGTCTCTGTTAAATAATTTTATTAGTTCCTAAGCTAACCCACAAAGATCTTATACCTATACCAAATTGCCTAGGCTGTCTGTCCTAATATTTTTTTATTCCACAGACCTAGCTAGTTTCAACACTGCAGAAGTACCAGAGGACCAGATGCTGGTCAGAAATGGTGCACAGCTGGACGCGGCTGGATCAGCAAAACATCTCGCGGCAACTTTCTACCCGGAGGACCTCACGGATGAAGATAATGCGACACACACGGATACGCGCAAAAAAGCGAAGATTGCAAATGTGGGGACAAATAGTGACATATTTGACCCTCCTTTCACCCGCACAGAACTGCGAATGGCTGTGGACGCATTCAACCCGAAGAAGGCTCCGGGCAGCGATGGACTCACCGCCGACATATGTAGGATGGCTATTCACAATGATCCCAATCTGTACTTGGGCATTGTGAATAAATGTCTGGAACACGGATCCTTTCCGAGTGACTGGAAGCGGGCAACGGTAGTGGTACTCAAAAAGCCGGGCAAGACGGATTACTCGGCTTCTAAATCTTACCGTCCGATTGGCTTGCTTCCAGTCCTCGGAAAGATCTATGAAAAGATGATAGTCGGAAGGCTCAAATACCATTTGTTGCCTAAGTTCAGCATACACCAATACGGGTTTATGCCCCAACGTAGTACTGAGGACTCACTCTTCGCCCTTGTGAATGAGATTAGAAAACAAGTAAAAAATAAAAGGATAGTAACTCTTGTCTCCCTCGATATCGAGGGAGCTTTCGATAGTGCATGGTGGCCAGCCATCAGGGTAAGACTAGAAGAGGAAGGATGCCCTCTAAATATTCGGAGAGTTTTAAGCGACTATATGTCAGATAGGAGCGTCGCGATCCGTTACGCGGGGGAGGAGGTGCACAGGGAAACCACGAAGGGATGTGTCCAGGGATCAATCGCAGGACCCATCCTGTGGAACCTACTGCTGGACCCTCTCCTGAAAGAGCTAGAGAGTCGCGATGTTTGGGTGCAGGCGTTTGCGGATGACGTTGTGCTACTGTTTGTGGGTGACACGGCCATGGAAATTTCCAACCAGGCAAACCCTGTTCTCGCACGTGTTGAGGAGTGGGGTGTACAAAATAAATTAAAATTCGCAGCACACAAGACAAACTGTCTTACAGTCACAAAAAAGCTGAAGTACGACACCCCTCGCCTCAACATGGGCGGGACAGCAATTGAACACAAGCCAGAAATTAAGATCTTGGGACTTACCATTGACAGCAAACTCACTTTCAATTCGCACATAGTGAACGTCTGCAAAAAAGCAGCTGGCTTCTACAAGCAGCTCTCCAAAACGGCCAGGGTTAACTGGGGACTAAACCCAGATATACAAAAGACAATATACACAGCGGCAGTGGAACCGGTTGTGACATATGCAGCTGGCGTTTGGGCTACGGCCGCAGAGAAGATCTCCGCACGCAAACAGCTGGATATGTTACAACGAGGATTTGCACAAAAAATGTGCAAAGCATATCGCACAGTCTCACTCAACTCTGCCCTGGTTCTGTTCGGAACGCTCCCACTGGACCTTCGAGTTAAAGAGGCAGCCGCCCTTTACAAGGCCAGAAGGGGGGTCCCCCGGTCAGACCTCCGGGGTAGAGACATAGAAACTCCACATTCATTCTTACACACACCACACCCAGCAGAGCACATAAACATAGACATACAACACATCACCGAAGACACACAGATACACGCACATACACACAACACTTACATTTACACAGACGGCAGTAAGATTGACGGTAAAGTTGGAGCGGCACTATCTCTATGGGACCGGACCGCCGAAACCAAAGCCGTCAAGCTTACTTTGCCGTCGTACGCCACTGTATATCAAGCAGAAATACTAGCACTCAAAAAAGCCTCTGAGGTGGTGCTAAGTAGAAAGGAAGTTTCCTTTGGAGTGTACTGCGATTCCATGGCAGCTTTGCAAACGGTCGTGAATGTCTCCTCCCTCCACTCCTTAGCGGTTAGCACAAGGCATAACCTTGGGCTAGCTTTCAAACAGGGCAAGTCTGTCGACTTGTACTGGATTAAAGCACACGCGGGACTGAAGGGAAACGAGAGGGCCGACCAGCTTGCCAAGGACGCCGCTCTACACTCTAAGAGAAAACCTGACTACGACAGGTGCCCTGTTTCCTTCGTCAGGCGACTCATCAGGGAGGAGACGCTTGACGAATGGAACAGGAGATACCAGACAGGCACCACTGCCGAGGTAACAAAACTTTTCTTTCCTGACATCACTGCCGCTTACAAAATCACGCGCCACATCACCCCCACACATCTCACCACACAGGTGTTCACGGGACATGGCGGGTTCTCAGCGTACTTAAATCGCTTTAAGTGCAAGGACAGCCCGTCGTGTGCCTGTGACCCCAATACAGACGAAACTCTCATACACATCCTCTCCGAGTGCCCTATACACACTCTGGAGAGGTACAACATCGAGGCCTACCTGGGCATCCAAGTTATACCCAAAAACTTTGAAAAAATATTGGCTGGAAATAGCAGAGATAGGGATAAATTCATAGAATATTGTACAAAAGTAGCAAATATTGTCTTACTTAGAAATAAAACATAATAGTTAATAATAATAGCAAATAAGTATAGTAATAAGAATAGCATAAGGGTAACACAAATATATTGTTATATATTTGTAGTTTCCCAATAAGTAGCAAACATGAAAATAAAAATAGAATTGTTTATAAATGTAATAAAATTGGAGTAGAAATGAACATGTACAAGGACCTAAAAAAGGCCACCAACACAATAAAATAGTGTAAAATAATATAAGAATAGAATGTAAGCAAAATAGTAAAATAAGAGTAATATAAGAAAATGTACTAGATATAAGCAAACCACTGTAAAAGAAAAGTCCTTGAGCCGAATAGCTCCATGAAAAAATTATTTTCCCAAATTAGATAAGAATAAAGATGGTAGTTTAGTAATAGAGTAGGAAAACGGGAGTCCCACCCGTAAAAGAGTAAAAGATGATGAATGGATGTAATGTATGAAGTATAAAAGTGCGAGAGGAATAAATGCGAGAACTGGTATGAATGAAAATAGAAATAATATAGTCTCCGATAATGTTGGAGGAGAATAGGAAAAAAAAAAAAAAAAAAAAAAAAACACTGCAGAAGAAGTTATGATTCGACACGATGACAGGTAAACAGCCTGACAGCGTGTTTCCACCTCATGTCATGATGAAATGGGTCATGATCGCTCTTTTATGTTCGGAATGGCCGTTACATCATCGCCATCGGTACTTAGATAAAGAAAACAAATGAAAATGCTCTTGATCGTAACCATACTGCTCGAAAATTCCAACTCGCATTGATAGACGTTAGTTTTATTTAAACAAACATTATTGTATTTGAGTGAGCTATTTCTAGAGGAAGTGGACTCTTAAAATTCCATAATATTTATCTTAACTGAGGTTAGAAAATTAGAACTTTTATTAATTACTTTGTTTTTTTATATTTATCAAGTCTAGATCTCTTCTGTGGTCTATCTCAATTAAATTTCTTTTATTATCGTCATATCCCTCTTGAGACTTCTTGAAAGCGTGGTGCAGTTTTCTAAACTTTGATGGATGCTCGAATATATTTATTATATCCGAGTTGTTGGGTGGCATTTACGTAGATTTAGGAATTGTTATTATCAGGTAATCGGTGATGGAGTTTTTACACAGCCGGTGTGGTCGCACTAACGAGTTATGGTAACACGAAACTATTATAGACAACAAACCCTAATTACCTACAATCTTTCGTCTTTGGCAGAAAATAATGTGCAATTAACAAATACGTGACATCTTGTACCCACGTAGAAAGTAATAATGAAAAATACTTTGATCGCTCCTGCACGACGTCTGTCGTAACGACTAGTCGCCGACGCAAGCGACAGCTGCGCGTCTAGTCACGGCGACAAGACGCTTCATTGCAAACGACATCGCCGCGACTAGACGCAGCGACAAGTCGTCCAGTTTGCGATGGCTCTTATTAATGGCTCCGCACACTGGACGACTTGGGAGTGAATTCTTGAATAATTCATGTGACGGAGTTCAAAAGCGAGAAAATAAATGTCCTTGCTGATTTTCTCGTCGGTTACTCTTAGTATAAGATCTCCCGCTCTGTAGACTTACTAACTGATGGCGTAGGAGACATTCATAAGAGATCAATTTGTGGCCTAAACTGAATAAAACCTGCATTTTAAATATCACGGTATGTAATTTATATAATGCTTAAAATATATGTAAGTATGGAGTAATGCGTGTAGTATACAGGCGGCATCTACAGTGCTCACTATAGCTACTGGTGCATGTCGGCGATCTATTTACAGCTTGAGATTATTCGGTGATTTGCCGCGCAATATACAGCTGCTTTACGGGTGGAGGTCGCCACATAAATGCGTTTGAATAATATACATGTATTTATTTTTATAGTTTTATTATACAATAAAACGTGTTTAACGTACGTAGATTAAGAGAATACCTATTTAACTATAAACAATTAAAGGATCCACAACGGGAAAGGTTCGATCTACACCTGTGTGCCTAGTATGATTTTACTTCACTATTCGACCGGGTTAAAGTTAACTAGATACAATAATTTGCATAGTGTCAAAGCAGCTGAAGAAACTGTGAAATCAAAATTTGACTAGATGTGTTGCGATGCCGATATCTTGCTATACCTAACTATGTCATACTTTCGTCAATGAATCCAGGGAACTATGTATGTCAATATTAATTATTGAATAAGGTGTCTGCTGAGTATGTGAATGATCATACAAGAACTTTCTAATAGGGGTGCTCAACAGTCAACACAATCGTGAAATTCGTGAACGAGTACCTACAATTACCTACGTCATATCTACGAGAATCTCTCTTTCTAGGGTCTATAATTTCGAGCGTGTGTCTATCAGATTGAAAAATTAATAAGCAATTTACAAAAACATGGAAAACCTTTTTAGTTGACAAGTAGGTACGGTGAACTTCAAAGAGTTATCAAAGTAGCTGCGCATTTCTATGGCGACCTCCTAAGCCGCACCAGCTATACTCACCTGTGACAGCCTGGGTATGTATGTGATGTACGGCGAGTTGTAGTATGCCGAGTGGTAGTACGGCAGCAGTGAGCTGAGGTAGTACACCGACGACAGCGGCTGCGCAGGCGCATCGGCAATGCAAACACTTGCGTTAACCATGTCGGCACAAAATAAGGAGACTGCAGGAGGTAAGCGTCATAGGTACTAACGCGCACGCGCAACACACACAGACACCTTTCACGGCACGCAACTCTCTCGCAACATCTGCGCTCCGACAATTTCGAGCTTTTTTTTGATAGAGATTGGTGATTGCCTAAGGCGCGAATTATACAGAAAAGGCGTAAGGTGAAGGCACGGCGCAGGCATCTTGCCGCTTCAAAACTATTTATTGTAGAGTATTGAGGGATGTTGTTGTGGCGAGTTAGATAAAAGTCATCTTGGTTTCACAAAATGTTCAAATAATTTTTAACGCAAAATTTGTTGCGAACAAATTACAAAAACACGAATGTTGAAAAAATTTCCACGAGCAGGATTTGAACCTGCACCCTTCTGACATACCGGGTCAGGTGCTCTTCCAATTGAGCTATCGTGGTTCTAACCAGCCCGCCGAAATTATTCAACACTTTTTACTTTGAAAGCCAAAGGCGCCCATTCAATGTCAACAACTACCGTCACTGACATCCGATCATAATATTTTTACAAATATTAAAGATCAGTTGAAATTTTTTCAACATTTGCGTTTTTGGTTTTACACTTTTATTGTCACACGTTAAGTGCTAAATAATGAATGCCTCGCTCTATGCTAATACAATATAACTTATTATAAGTAAATACGAGTCAACCAATGTGCGTCACTATGTCGCAGCGCGTAACGTGTAGTCACAGTGCAAGGGTTGATAAATGCATTGATATACTAGAACGATTAAATGTACAAAATGTAGGTAGGCCGCACGAAACGACAACGTGCCTGTGTGTGCTACGCCGCTCGAGTATAATTCACAACGTGCCGCCTACCTACATTTTGTATTGAAACGTTTTGAAAGCGACAAGATGCGGATGCCTGCGCCGCGCCTTCACCTTACGCTTTTTCTGTATAATTCGCGCCTCAGACGGCATGCACCGGGCTTTTTGGGGGGCGGCGAGAAACTTAAAGGGTTCCTCAAGCCGTGTGAAACGAAGTACCTTCGAAGGTTTTCTAGAGGAACGGCATCAAGCACTAGTGCGTTGCTCGAGCGCAGTATGTAATAAGCTTGCCTTCTAAGTAAGTATTTTGTGATGTCGATTATTCGGTGACACACAGTTTGCGGCGCGCGGCGCGGCGCCTCTTGTAACTGGCAATTTAGGAGGGTGATTTTTGAACCGGTGGCTAATTCTCACGCTGTGATATCAACAATTATGAGTGCTCCTTTTTCTCATAATAAAATTCACTGGTGACTTATTTTTGACACCGAAAATTATAGAACCGTACCTATGTATCTTTAAATAATGCAAAACTTGTTTCATAGTGTATTCAAGTCACTTAATTTCGTGATCACCGGTGAGATTCAAAAATAGCCCCCCAGTTTGCTAAGCCTACACAAGAATGTCTATGGCACAATTTTAGTTCACCTCTTTTGTCACTAGGAGGCGCTACTTTAATGCCATATAAATTCTCGTTTTCGTCAACGTGGTCGGATAGCTAATAAACGCGAATTGTAAACTAAACTCGTAATAGGCACTCTGTATACGAGTTTTGTTCATAATTCCATCATGTTTTAACGTAAACGAGATTTTTTATAACATTTAAGCAGCGCATAAGCGCTCGCGTCGGTCTCTCACGAAAAACACGCAGCGAACTAAGTGTAAAGTTAAACGTGGTGCTGTAGGTAGGTTACAGTTTTGCCATAACAATTCTCGTTCAATAAACCTCGCACCAACCTAGCACTCCAAGGAAGTTTTTATCACTATTCGATCGTGTAATTACGATTTGTATGGAATCGCAGTAGCGCCATCTATTGACGAATTTCCAATTAAATATGAAATTGTAGTTTAAGCTACAACCCGATCTAATGTTGTTAATCAAAACCTTAGATCAAAACTGATTAACTATTGTTTTTAATGATATTTCCTGCAGTGTAATAAGTATGGTATTACATATATATAAGATTTTAACCCCGCCGACGTCTATTTACTTAAAAAGTATTTTTACCAACTGATCATAAAAGTACTGATCAGTTTTTTCATTGGGTATTTGGGATCTCTATTGGTTCTATAGAAACCTGAGTACGACATTGACTTTTAAGTTAGAAAAACTACAATCAAAGAAATAACCGCTTTAGGTGAATCTAATAGGTGAACCGAGAATCAAACCTTAAGTATAAAGTTTTAAATATAATTTTATAATTACACATTATTTTTAAGATACCTACCCGATCAACAACTGGAAATTTGTCATTTTAAGAAACTTACTTACAATATTGTTTATGCGATGCAATGGCGTCGATACGCGAAAGAGAAATTAAAAATAAATTATTTAAATTCCGGTTAAAGTCCGATTCCCGCAGTTTCGTAAAAGGATTATAAAATTCTTTGAATGTAGTTTTTATAAAACTTAAAGAAAAGAGCTTCTGGAATATGAGGTTCCCTACCTGTAATTCTTAGTTATGTACTTGTTTGTCTTTTTCAGGTAAAAAGAACTGAAATGGAATATTCCTCGCAAATTGTCTGATTGTTGAAAGTAACTTAAATCTTTTTTGTTTTCCTTGAGATGTATTTGTCTAAACATTGTCTAAACAGTTGTTTATTACCTAAGTGATACCTAAACAAAGAACAATAAATTGTGACATTTTTATTTTCATATGTTTACACCACAACACTGGTTTACACAGTGGAACCACAAAATAACAGTGGATCAAGTGTTTATTTATCATTAATCTGAGAAATATAAAACACAAAAATATTACCGACAAGTAGAAAACACAAACAAAGTGTTAGTAAGAAGATCGAGTCCATCATCGATCTCTGTTTTGGAAAAGAAAATCCATAAGACAACATTAAAGAAAAAGAGTAAATATTAGAAAACGCAAGCTTTATTAAAAATTCAGTCTAAATCACATTTTAAATAAATAAATTAAAAAATAACATTAAAAAGCTTTTACGAATTTCAGATACAGATACGCGTCCACTTCTACACAGTTTAAAGTAGAGCGATCATTTTGGTTTTAGCGAATACTGATTAGGTACATAGTAAATTAGGGAAGCGGGAGCGGCGTCGGGGAATCAGGACTGTGAGGGAGGATGGCGGGTGAGGGTCGGGAGCCGGGGCGCTACACGCGGTACGAGTAGTGGCGGTAGGTGGAGCCGTAGGGCAGGCGGCCGCTCGTCGTGGACGAGTAAGAGTAGCCGCTGGGCCCGCCTAGGCTGCTGGAGCGCTCGGTGTTGTAGGAGTAGCCGCCGGGCCCACCGCCCGCGCGCCGCTCCACGCTGCTGCTGTACGAGCTGCGCTGCGGCAGCGCATCGCCCGCGCGCCGCTCCGACGTGCTCGAGTACGAGTACGAGTACTGCTCCTCGGCGCGCCGGGGCAGGGGCTCGCGGTCCACCACCACGTAGTGCCGCGGCGTCTGCAACAACCGCGCCCTGTAGCTACCACCGACCTTCTTCCACCCGCCCTCGCACCGACCCGACCGACTGCATGGCTAACTAGCGAAAGCGACACACGAAACGCGACCTCCGGTGCTCAGTAGGACGCGTAGTTGCTGTAAAAGACTTGGCGATGTGGCGCGTGAAGCGGACGGCCGTGCGAGTACGCTAGTTGAACGTCCATATGGTCGCGCGGCGTGCCCAGTGGGTCTGCCGCGTACGCGCGCTCGCGCTGCCCCACGGATGCCAAGACGCGTTCGCGCGTCTGGTCGCGCGGCGACACGTACGGCGCGAGCGGCGCCAGCTTGTACTCGGCCGCGGGCGGGATGGCCTGCCGTGCGACGGGGTCCAGCACGTTGGCGCGCTGGCCGGGCCGCGTGCGCCGCCCGAACGCCGTCACCGGGTCCGGCACGAGGCTCGGCCGCGGCACGAAGGGCACCTTCTCCCAGTCGCCGGCCCGCTGCAAGCGGAGAAGTCGCCGTTAGTCGGGCGGCGCGACTCCAGCCGCGGCTATATTTGGCGCGCCCGATGGCTCCGCTTTCCGACTCGGTTTCTCGATACGAGATGACCCACTTGCGGAATAATTCATTTCGCCTACGGTGGACTCCGATCGGAATTGTGATATTCCGTTACGGGAAGACTGATAACTTAATGCAAGCAATGATGTAAACAAGCGAAAATAAAAACGAGTCAAGTTGTTGACACTTGAGAAGACAACGATTCATACCGCTCTCCGTTAACTGGCACTGAACGAACACTGATATGGTCACTAGGAAAAACCCGAACGAATTGACAGTGGACGCTTTCGAGGGTCGAGCTGGTGCGAGGCCGGCCGGCTCCCGGGAGGTATGGAGCGAGGTGCGACGCGCACAGTGAAGGTGTTAGAAGGGCGGCGGCGGCACTCACCGTGACGCTGCTGTAGCTGGACGGCCGGTAGGGGCGGCGGGTCGTGTAGAAGTCACTCTCATACACCATGGCTGCTATTTTTTTAACTGTTCGTTCGACTGTTACTCGCGACGGTCGGTCCTCGACTGTGGAAAGCGTACTCCCTACGCGCGCCGACGCGTCTCACCGACCTTATTTTTAGATCACTGTCATTGCAATTACCACGTCACTCCTGTGCTGTGCCTAGTCATTTTTGAAATAAAAACATCTAGTTTGCGAAAAAAAGGGTGCAATCAACACAGATTCCCTAGGCTCTTTCCATTTTGTCTTTAAAGGCGATATTTATGCCGTGGCATATGTCATGATAAATATAGCTACATACTTATATGACTAAGCACATCTGAAAGTATCATTGCGTCTTGTGTCTTACACACACCAGGAATAATTTTCCACTATGTTAAAGATGAGGAACTCGATTGCGCAGTGGTTAACGCGCCCGGTCTGCGAGTGCTGAGGTTAAGCAACTTTCGCAAAGGCCGGTCATCAGATGGGTGACCAAAAATTTATCATCTCGAGCTCCTCCGTGCTTCGGAAGGCACGTAAAGCTGTTGGTCCCGGCTGCATTAGCATGCAGTCGTTAACCACCACCACCAATCCGCACTGGGCCCGCGTGGTGGTTTATGGCCCGTTCTCCCTATCCATCCATAGGGAAGACTCGTGCCCCAGCAGTGGGGACATAAAATGAGCTGATGATGAAGTTAAAGATATCACCTTTAACTATAGCAGCTATACCAGCTGTACTGCCTTGTGTTAGGACTGTCCAGACTCCGACTTAAACGATCACATACCTATTCTCCGCCAAGCAGCATTGTTCTGCAGTACTCTAATTTAAAAGATACAATATCCAGTGAATTACAAGGCAGGACATAGGAACTGATATATAATAATATTACAATGACGAATATTTATATATTTTTGTCATAATTATAATAATAAATGAGAAAGTGTGGATTGATTGTTTATTCTTCGATGACGCCGTTACGGCTCAATGAATTTGGATAGTGACGACATAATATGAAATCATAAGTGGGTTAAGGATATTCTTGTTAAAAATATGGTTTATTCCAAGGGACTGGTGGAAATAAGCCAAGGCATGGAATGCGAGGGTATACCTACCTACTCTTGATTCGTCGTATAATTAAAATATAAATAAATCGGTGTAACCCTCAAACGTCATGCGTGACTTTCGTGGGTAGAGAATAATGTTGGAGCTGAATGTTTTTTGTTTTGTTACACCTATGTTTCCTTACCACATAAACAAATGTTTAATTATTTTTTTTTAACATGCACAACAGGTTTGAACAATACCATTGCTTTTACAACCCACTGTCCTACTTTAGACTGGTAATAATAGAATGGCGGTCATGCGTTTTCAGCTTTTTTCTAAGTGCTTCATCATCAGCCTATGAATGAACTTTCCACAGTCAGGCACATGGAAATGACGAGATCGAATCATAGCCCACTTTTTTACTGATTTACAATGGGGGTGAACCACGTGCCTATATAAGCACGGAGAAGCTGGGATGTCATAATAGGTCACCCATCCGGTACCCGGAATTGTGAAAGTTGCTTAACTTTCAAGATCAGTGCAGAAATTAGTGTAATGTAGTGCGCAGATGACGGATTTTTGTCCGCGTGATTACTTTCCCTCGTGCCGAAGTCGTACCTAAACGACCTTAGAGCATTAAACTAAACGACACATAGGTACCTATAAGTGGTCTGTAGTAAACTTAGAGCATTCCTATTTTGACGGAAAAGAAAACGTCAAGAAAGCGGGCAATAGGACTTCTTGGCGGGAAAGTGAAGAGTCATGGTTGCGGCTTAGTTTTATTTTCTAAAAGGACAATGGGCAAAAATTTATGGAAGCTGGTACACCTCCAATATCGAAGTGAGATATGTCGTTGGGTAGGTCTTTTTAACTAGAACAACATTTACTATGACAGATTTTTCAACAAATCTGTAATGATCTGATAAATAATAACTACATGGAAGGCAGCAACAATATAGTACAATGTGCGCATATTATATCTACTATACTAACGGACAAATATTTTAACAAAGCTGTCATAGTAAATGTTGTTCCAGTTAAAAAGATCTATCCCACGACATATTATCTGACTTTGCTATTGGAGGGGTGTACCAACCTGCCCATTGTCCTTTGTGTTATGTCGAATATTAATGTGAAATAATGGTGGATTATTAACCGTTACCGAAAGTGTTCGTGAGGGTGCATGAGTGTTGGCAAATGAAACCAAACAGTGCAACGGCACTTTTCAAATTCTCTCAAGAAGTCCGCTTGAGGACTTAATTAGTAAAGCCCAACATCTTTACTGAGTAGTCGGGTTGGGGTATATCATTTCTCACTTTTCATTTCTATTATCATTCATCAGCATCATACAAGAAGGAAATATTGTTTATTTATGTATTACTTGTAAGAAAAATTACTTTTACACTGGCTAAATGTGCTAATCGCACGAAGCCATCAACTAAAGGGAAAAAAAGCGGGCAAAAGTCCCTCGTCTGCGAAAAAACCTAAAGAAAATAGCAGACGTGACAATGGTGGAACCATCCTTCCCGAAGCACGACGCCGCGCCGGCGGGCGGCGGCGGCAGTGCAGCAGATGAGCAGAATGCAGCCATCATCAGACCCTCTCGACCTACTTGCTGGGCATAGATAAAATGCAGCCATAGATAAGTTTTTAAGGTTCTGCAAAATTCTTACTCTTACTCAGAGGTACGATTACCAGTACCATGTCAATAATTCTCACGCTGTGATATCATGTTCCCTCCCACTCGTGTGGAAGTCACCAAAGTGACTTGTTTTACACTGAAAAATTCTCGAACGTACCTACCTATTTACAGTAGGTGTACCTACACGAGGGCGATTTTGGAACCGGTGACTAATTCTCACGCTACCTACACTCGACATCAATTACGAGTGCTGGTAATCAAAGTTATTATCGACTATTTTTGACACCGAAAATTCTCGAACGGTATTAAGTACTTAGTCCTAAAAATCAAATTGTAAATAATGCAAAAAAATATATTATCATCACAGTGGCGTAGCGTAGTGGGGGCGGCAGGGCGGCACTTTTTAGGGGGCGGCAAAATTTCACAATAAATAATAAAAATCATTGAACCATTTCATATTTTTATCACAACTAAAAATACGGACCGATTGAAAAGAGCACGGAATTTTTCATTACTTATACTGTGACGAATTTGGGGAATCCTCTTTCTTTGAATGATATTTTGTAGCGACTGCTGGCAACACCGTCTATACTGACTTGCGGGGATTCCCCGTATTTTATTTTGGGGAGCCCTTTCGGTCGCATAATCTCTTTCGTAATAATGTAGTTTGGCATAACAGTTTCAATATAATGTTTTCTCGCATTAATTATGATAAGCAGTGTTAATTTTAACTTACTATAACTGTCTTTACCGTAATCGCGATTGTCTTGAATTTCAAGGTTTTTTTTATTAGGCAACAGAAATCTAGCTCCATACAAAAATTGTTGGTGGGCAGATGCGATAAAATAGATGATGATGTACTCGTTTCACAATCACTTATGATATGACATGGCTTTTTATTTATGTATGTTATGATTAGTAATCGTTATTGTAAAAACATTTATGCGTGTACATTTGATGCTAATATATCATTATTATAAAAGAAGTTATGGGGAAATAAAGTATGCCTAATGATTTATTCTGAATGAACGTTATGCGAAACGAAGAGAATGCCAAAAACGTTATGCAGCTTTAAAAATGCCTCTTTAATTTATGCAACCCAATATGGACCCTTTATTTTGTGCTTGGATTGTTTATGACTAATAATCAGCGAGAATGACTTCTATTATAACAATATGTAAAAAAACCCTGTCCGATCCGTTAAAGTGTTATTAGGTAATAGGTACGTATCGAGATTCAGTTCTATTTACGTTACTGTTTTAAAAAAAATAAGTCAAAAAAATTTACCCTGATAAAAATTTTGTTAAATGACAAAACTTACATGGCAATACTTTTGTCGGTACTTCGGTAGATAGGACCTTTAGCGACACCGTCATTGATGGAAAGTGTGGTCAGAATTATAATATTAGCTTGATTTAGGGGTAATTTGAGCAATTTCGGTACAAAAAATTTGCGTTTTAAATTACAATAACTCTTTTATTTTCATGAACAACATTTGTTTTGCGTATGCTGGCACGCACACTGTCACACCATGCATGTACACGTCTAAACACAACCAAGGGCAAGTAAAAAAATTTTTGTATTAATAATAACGTGAATGTAAAACTTAAATAAACGTTTTTATTTAAAATCTAACCTGTAGTGTATAGTGCAAAATAATGATGAATGTCCATATTGTTTTCTAAAGTTTACGCGAACACTACACATTTAAATGAAACAACTTTTACGGATCTACTCGCGTTTATTTTACTTTACACATTATTTAATGTTTATCCTGTAAGCTCTTTCTGTGTAAAACGGAATGCACCCGATTAAATTTAAATGAGTGTATACAAGCTACCTACTAACTAATTATGAGATGACCAACACCTCTGGACCCTGCAAAGGATTCGAAACGTCAGGATAAACATTAAATAATGTGTAAAGTAAAATAAACGCGAGTAGATCCGTAAAAGTTGTTTCATTTAGATGACTGTCCCTGCCAAAAAGTTCTCTTGAATTAATGTATGTAATGTTGGCGACAGTCAAAAGACAAAACTTCCTTTTAATAATTTATTCCATAAAGTCAGTATTTCAGCATTTCCTTACATATTTTATCCATATTCTTATCCTTATCCATCTTTAATTTATCCTATATTCACATTTTCTATCCTTTCTATTTGTTAAAGCCCGCCAATCCGTCTTACCATAGACCCAGATTGGCGTCCCTTCTTTACGCCCGGAAGCGGAAAGATCACCCCAATTGAATAAATACTTTTTACATTAGAACCTTATTGTATTTTAAAACAATAAGCTATAAAAACCTTTTATAAATGCATTTCTAATATTTAAGATATTTTAGTTATTATCAAAGATCGAATACATTTATATCTTAGCATCGATAATCACGCCTGGAATAATAACTTAAGCTAACAGCTCGGCCATCCTGTTTAGCGCGAGTCCCTTCGCGATTCAAACGCATTTAAAAGTATACCAATACAATTAATCAAAGTACATGTACCATAACAACGTATACTAAATCTATGACCATAACACATTATTAACCAATATACAAAGGAAGTCAAAGGTTTAAAATATTATAAGATACACAAGAATTACTTTACTTTTGTAAAATAAAATTGTGGCTCCACATCTAGCCGTCCACACAGCCATGTTATATCTAAAAACCAAATGCAAACAGAGATTACTCTGTTATTAAATCAGGTTTTAAAATGTTTAAACCAGGTCTATAAAAAGAACAATGCGTAACTTCCAAATCACCACTTCCAACGCAAGAAATAGGCCAAGAATCAAAGAAAACAATTCATAATTTCTAAATCATTACAAAACAATTAACACTTCCAGCGTAAGAAACAAGAAAGAATCAAAGAAATAATTCATAATATTTAAATCATTATAAAGAATTTACACTTCCAACGTACAAAATAGGTAAATAATCAAATAAAGCATTTCATAATATCTAAATCATTATAAAATAATTCACACTTCCAACGTAATAAATAGTTAAGAATTAAAAAAAACACTTCATAATATCTAAATCATTATAAAACAATTTGCACTTCCAACATAAGAAATAGGTAAATAATCAAAGTTCATAACTTCATAAAATTCATAACTTCTTAATCATTACAAAACAATTTATACTTACAATATTATTTACGCATAATAACGATATCGGTATTGTTATCCGCATTTGTATGTTTACTATGATAATCATAACTTAGTATCTTCAATAACCTCATCATCATTAGAGCCAGCCAACTTCGAAGTCTTTACCATTACAGGTTTATACATTTTCATAAAATGTCCTGATCAGATTTCATACATTACGAATATTGTTAGCCATTATCAGTTCGTTCACTATCTTTATCCTAACATTAGTATCTTTATTAAACTCATAATTAATAGAATCATGTTATTTCAAAGTCTTTACAATTGCAACTTCATTACTATACATAAAATATCCTGAATATTGTTACACATGTCATCAATATTATTAACCTCATTCGAATGCTCGATCATATCACTACCATATCGGTATCCTCATTATCAATATGTTCCCCATCATCATTAAATCAGCATATTCGAAAACTCATCATTGCTAGAACCAGGTAATTTCAAAGTCTCAGTCAAAGCTCATCCAAGTTTTATATAATCTTATCCAGTGCTTCGGTTCGCCCACCTTATCAGCAACCGTTATTGTGTAACAAAGAAGTATCTTCAATAAACCGACCGTGGTAAGATACCATGAAAAACTTCAATTATCCTTGGAGTATTTAATAAATGCCAACCCTTATTCAATTCTATTGAAGGTCAATCATGTGGTCAATCACCCACACCAAGCAACAAAGTCTTTAAACTTTTAATTTGAAAGCTAGCCCCTATCGGTGTTAATACGAGTCGACACTCTGTAGCACTCGATATTTTACTTTATGAAACAGGCAACAACAAGCAATAACTTGACATACATAAGACATTTAAAAAAAATTGCATTTAACCAACCAGCGGATTGCGACATAAAGAAGAGCTTGATATCAACAACATTCAATGCGGCGGACAATGACAATATGAGCCGCACCATGCAAGTACCGATCCTTGACGTCATCCATTCAGTCCTAACGTTTCTTTTTAACAGTTCCATCTCTAATTATGTCTTTCAATCCTCTCTGAAAGACACTCAAATAATTCCTCTATCAAAATAATAATAATCCTAAATCACTTGATCCTCCTGAATAATTCTTGAATACCGACCTATTTCCACTCTTCCCTTCCTATTCGAAGACCTCGAGTTTATTTAAAACCAAAGCAATAAGTTCCCTTGTCGTCATAATCTCTCTAACCCATTCCAATCAGTGTCGCTATCATAGGCGGTACGAAATGACAAGATGACGTCACAAACGATACTCGTAGCGAGTGCGATCTAGTTAGGCGGTTGGCCCCCTGGTCTCCGTCCGGGCCTCATCTCGGTCACTACTCTCGTTATTATCACTGGCGATATGGCTTGACATGACATGACTGGCTTGGAATGTAAAACGGCTACTCAGCAGTGCTAACCGGAACTATGCCTTCAACGCAGTTAACCTTAGTGGTGTGTGAACACCCCTTTCAGTCAATCTGTTACGAATTTGAGTGTGATTATTGACAGTTGCTTGGGTTAGGGACCGCAACTGCCACCTGCAAACCGCATCCCATAAGCTGCGGAAATTACCACCTACTGTCAGTAAAATTGCGCTAGTGCATCTCCGCTGCCTCCAGCTCCAGAATTCCAGATGACACTTACGCCCGCCATATTGATCTTACAGAGGACCAGCTTAACAAAGTTAAGCGTCTTTAAAAAAAAAAATCTGGCCTCGGCTCATACTCGGCTTACGCAAATATATCAATAATAGACTATATTTCCGAGCACCGCTCAAAACTCAAGTGGCTTCCTATTTTTCTTCACCGAAAAACTATTCACTCTCCCATCTTTTCAACATATTGTTAAATCACACCTATCACTTTCAACTCTCTTTGTTGCTCAAATGTTTGCTTAATACGGTCATTAGAAATCTTAAGCCCTGGAACCACACAGCACGTTTTATGATTGTTTCTTCACCGTGCAAGCTGTATCAGGCGTGCGCAATCCATTCACATATCTAAGGAGTTCGTGTAATAACTCCACCTGTCCGCTTAACTATGTTCTGCTGCAAAACTACCACACACGCCGTTATCTACCTCCGTACCAGGCTTTTATTTATATAATAAAACTTGCTGACTCGTCAGACATTGTCCTGTCTAAACTTTATTAAATTATTATGCCTGTATTATACATATAAACCTTCCTTCAAATTAATTGATCATTCTATCTATTTTTGATAACTGCAATAAAATCCGTTGTATATATTAATAGATCTAAGCGTACAGACAGCGGGAGCGACCTTGTTTTATAATATGGTAAAATATACATTACCTTCCAGTACCTACATTTCAATAGTTTGCGTCCAGCCTATTAGCTCCCTCCACCCGACCGGTTATCTAAAAATCGCTTTAATGCGATAAAACCGCCAAATTATTTTATTACGGTTTTCGTTAATTATTTATTTCAAAATTGTAACTCTTCCATACAAACTTTCCACACCTATTTCACCTCTTTAGGGGAGGCTTTTCTAAAAATGCTAAAACACGTCATTCTTTATTTTGATTGAAAAATCTAAGGATCGATTAAATTGTTTATTTTTATAGTTCTTACTTTAAAAATTACAATTTGCCTTTAAAAAAATCCTTCTTCTCTTTGTTTTTTTTTTTTTTTTTACTCCTTCAAAGGAAAATAAACAAATTTCCTGAAAAAAAAACAAATACCAATTTTCATGTATTTTACTTCAAAACTGATGGACTTTCATACAAACTTTCACCCCCTTAGGATATGATTTCCGTAAAATCCTTTCTTAGTGGCTGGTTACGTCACTCAATTAACCTACAGTCCAAATTTCATCTAATTATCTTCAGCGGTTTCTGCTCGGCGATAATGAATCGGTCTTCATATCAATCAGTCATATATATAATGATGACACCATGTCAATTTGTACAGTGTTGCAAAATGTATTATCTATTTATCGTTGTGCACAATCCTCCCAGTCTAGCTCTTATGAAAGGACAAAGCTGGTTAACAACAGCTGCTGGTTTAAAATATGTTGCGCTTATTTTCCCATTGTTTCCACCTCACCCCATGGCTGCATTTCATTATCATGCATCCATTATAAATCCTTCGCAATGCACCGCAACATATAACCCACATCGTAAACACATACTTAGATCCGGTAACGGTAATGGAATAATATTTACCTTTACGTTCATCATATTTATCATTACCTTCAACGATTAATTCACAAATCTGTTTGTCATCGTTCGTTAATTTTTATTCTTTTTTTTTTAAATATTTTGACTATCTGCCGGAACACAATAACGCTACCAACAATTGATTAATGCCGGCATATTTAGCAATGTCATAGGAAGAGACCTAGCATCTAGAACACAGGCTCAGCCTAGTTTTGATGTTAGTGTTCTTGCATTTATTCACAAATAAGTGTTTACATTTTTTTTTTTATGTCCCTTAATGTATTTTCTTGATCAACAAAGAAAGAACATGCAAAGAGGCGGCCTTCATTATTAGTTTTTCTAGTTGTGCCTTTTAAAGAAATCCGACGCCTGATGTGATCTGATGACCCACTTTATCAAAGATTGTACACCGAATCAACGGCTTATCGCCACTCATCGCATCCTAAACTGGGGTGTCCGTTCTAAACACAATTTAAAAAAACAACAATAATGGAATCGGCTCTCAAAGGCGTCAAATGCAAATGAAGTACACAATGCACAATCATCAATACCGTCGTAAGCAGGCTCGGCTCATGTTACCACTCTATCTACCACTTATGTTATAGAGGTTTAAAATATTGATTTTCCTGTAATAATGATATTCTAAGGCCTCACCGTAACGGACACTTTAATTTACACAGCATCTCTGAGAGGAGCTCAGCGTAGTCTACACAACATGGAAATACAGGAGCTTTTCTTTTAATATTTTTTTTTCAGTCCAACTATCTATAATGAAATCAAACCCTGATACCATGACCTCAACTAATTAATCTATCACTTCACTATACTGCATACATTTGGGAAAGAATCTATAACTTCCATCTCATTGCAATTATAGTTTTCGTCTCAATTAAGAAAATTACCATCCCCGACACTGAAGTCGATATGTATTGCCTTACTTACGCCCATTTACACCTACAAAACATAAAAGACATGTTTTCAACATCATTCACAACATTCAACTGTTTCATACTCAGCCTTTTTCAGAGCTACGTTTCAAATACGATCTTCGACTGTCATGTGTGTGCGCGGCTACAAACTCGTGAAAAAGAACTTGTCTAAAATGGCATTAGTCGCTTTTGCTAAAGTTCTATTCTATTCCGCTGTGACCTTGTATGAGCTTTAACAGACTTACCTATAGATTCCGAAGAAGTACTAGTACCTTCATAATATATGCCTACGCCTTAATCAGCGCCAATAAAACTGACATCTGTCTTCTTCATCAGATCCCTCTGACAACGGTGTTCCATTTTTGTTCTGTTCTTCAATCCGAGCCTTCCATATCCATGTACTGTACTATCCATCTTAAATTTTTGATCTCAGCAGTACCTGAGATCATTGATGAATTCATCTTTAATACTTGACCCTTGACCTCGGGTATCCTTAATACTTGACCCTGGGTATCCTTAATACTTGACCCTTGACCACGGGTATCCTTAATACTGGTCCCTTACCTCGAATACCATCCATCAACCATCCCTCATTGACAATTGACTTTTGGTACTATCCATTTGTGATCTCGGGTACTATGTATTATTTGACCCTTGCCCTTGTGCACTATCCATCATTAACCCTTGACCTTGGGTAATGTGCAATTAAATAATAATCAAATATACTATCCATCCTTGACTGTTGGCTTCAGGTATTTTCCTCATCCATGTCTCTGGAACTCATACAAAAAAAACAAAGCTTAGGTTCCAATTGCACAAAAAAAAAAAACAAATCCACAAATCCAAATTATCTGGTGTAGCACCCATAGGGCTAATTTGACCTTACTGTTCTACAGTTCTATAGAACTGTACTGTACTGTATGTAGGGTATATATACCCGATCATAAAGCTAAGCAACATTCCAAATGTTGTATGGGTCAATCAGCATTTGTATGGGTGACCGTTCAGTGATAGAAGAGCCCTGATTTCTTGACTTAGGGTGCATTTTATTAATAATATTTTATCTTAATTAATGGAATCCCGTTTAGCATTAAAGTCAGTTTCAAGTAATTTTATATTATTATAAACTAAAAGGTGTTCATTAAGCCATGAGTTTTGTTTGTTAAAGATTAAAATGTCAGTCGTTTCTATATCATCACATTCATCACCATCACTATCTATCACTATATCCAGCAAATTTCTTTAGAAATTCTTAGGTACACATACCAACCCATAAACCAAAATTAGGTCATTTAACTATATCCAGCAAATGTCTTTAGAAATTCTTAGGTACACATCCCAACCCAACCCATAAACCAAAGTTAAAGATCTTACTATTATAACTGAATGAACACATGAAGCGCCGCGCCGACATGCGCTTAACATCAACCTCATCAATCCATTATATCCATCTAAATCATCCATTACAATTACATAAATAAGTAAATTCAACCAAAGTCATCATGGAATGAACTACCCATAAGGCTGTATGTGCCTAGGTCTCTTTGTTGGTCACATCAAGAACTATTTTTAAAAGTATATCCTTCTGTTTATTTTTTTGTATGCGTTGTATTTTTGTTGATTTAGTTAATTTTACCTGTAAACCTTTGTTTCAGTGGTTCCATCATCCTAAATTTGTTTTGTGAAGTCTAACCTCTCGTTTCGAAGAAGTTTTACACAAAGTGCCCAAACCGAAACGAACAGTGAATTCATGTATGGCACAAAAGACACTCGGCAATATCAAGCGAGTCAAAACATATGACGAAACAAATATAATCAACACAATAAAATGGTGGTTGCAAAATCATATTAAGACTGGAAAATGATTAGAACCACACCATTATCATCGGCGTCTAATGCTAGTCTCAAATTCTCAATAAAAGTTTATCATATAGTTGACAAGCATAGTGGTAATTATGCCATTAGGTACCCATAAATAATTATTGTAGTGATGACTGATTGATTTCAATGATGGAAGCGTTTGCCCAGCAGTGGGACAGTTATATACAAAATTTCATTTTACTGACTTTCAATATTACATTTTAAATTAATTGACTATTGTATGCTGCCTTTATCATGAATAAATTTTATGAAGTTGATTGTTTACTATTTTATTTCCTTAACATTAGGTACTCTTGTATTGTTGAATTCTCTTATTGTGCATTATTTCCATTTACTAATATTTGTACTTCATGGCACTTTGTTAACACATTTCATGTAAGAGTTCATTATTAGCCAAAAATAGGTATACTGGGTAAAACGAAACAATGGTGACTTAATTGTTGAGTTCCTTGGAGCAATTTTACTGTTTTGTAAGAAACCTTCTTCATAGTCTCCGTTCAATTCTTGTAGCTTAAGTTTATAAAAAAGAAAATTGTGCAATTTGTATTCTGCATGCTGCAAACTACATTGCTTTTATGCAATCGATTTGTAGTTGCCTCTTAAAATTATAAATAATAAAAATAAAACAACAACAAATAATTATTACATAAAAAAAACAAAATGACAAAAAGTACCTAGCGGCTACAGAGAAGTCTTTACTCTGATCACACTTGTATGCAAGTATTTTAAGCAAAAGGACAAAAGATGCAATTATTTGAATAGAAAGCAGAGTATTCCAATTTCTTTTTAATTCCATTCTCAATTCTATTAGATAATTCAATATTTTAGTTTGGTAATGCCCCACCATTTTGCATTTGCGATTATGTTCTTTTGAGTTTCAGGTCATAGGTAATTAATTCTATATTATGTTAATTACGTTTGTAAGCTACGGGGTTGCACATTACTTACATTTTGTAGGCGTGAGAGGACTTTTTTTTGTTTTTATCCTTACGATCCCACTTCTGAACTGTTGGCGACAGTCAAAAGACAAAACTTCCTTTTAATAATTTATTCCATAAAGTCAGTATTTCAGCATTTCCTTACATATTTTATCCATATTCTTATCCTTATCCATCTTTAATTTATCCTATATTCACATTTTCTATCCTTTCTATTTGTTAAAGCCCGCCAATCCGTCTTACCATAGACCCAGATTGGCGTCCCTTCTTTACGCCCGGAAGCGGAAAGATCACCCCAATTGAATAAATACTTTTTACATTAGAACCTTATTGTATTTTAAAACAATAAGCTATAAAAACCTTTTATAAATGCATTTCTAATATTTAAGATATTTTAGTTATTATCAAAGATCGAATACATTTATATCTTAGCATCGATAATCACGCCTGGAATAATAACTTAAGCTAACAGTAATGTATAGTATACATAAAATTTAAATACCTAAATAAGAGGGCGGCAAAATTGTCTTCCGCCCCGGGCGGCCAACACCCACCCACGCTACGCCATTGTATCATCATGTTTCATAGGGTATTTTATGTCACTTTTCATTTCAAGATTACCGGTGAGATTCAAAAATCACCCCCCAGTAGACCAGAATTATTTTTGAATCAAATGAAACATGCATTGATCACAGCTCGAAATTGAGACTGTCTTCAAGGGCGTCACTAGCGAATTTATCTCTTCTGTGCAAATTTTTATTCGACAAATCCGAATGACAAAATACCTATCATTGAAATAAAAATTCATTTACGCGGGTTCATTTTCCCGCCAAGAAAAGATGCTGTCACAGTTCTATCTTCTCCGAATTAAAGAAGGCAAAGGGAGCTCGCCCATACAACTTAGTAAAAGCTTTTTTTAAAACTTCCTTGAATATTACTTTTGCCAACTACTTACTGTTTAGTATGGCAAGCCATGCTTTTTTGCTTAGTTATAAAGTACAGTAGTCCATTATTATCTTAACAGAGTACTGTAAAAGCAGTTGCCGTAAGGCACAAAATGATTATATAATATATCGTCGGTCAGAAACAGTAGTGGAACATCTCTGAATTTTTTTTTGTGTGTTACATTATAATTTCAGTGTAGTTTTAAGTTCAGTATCAGAACAATTCGTACTCCGTATAGAAATTGATTAAAACTAAAAGTTCCACTTCTGCACTGTGCACATACCTGGAACGAAAATACTCAATTTTATTTTTTTTGGTTGACAAAAAGTTCACTCTTGTGTACTGCACAATTTATTACAGCCTCTATGTACGGCTCGGCTTTAATAAAACGCCATCTATCGAGTTTTATTGAACTAATTTTTATTTTTTAATTTAGGCTGTCAGAAAATCGCTCATTCAATAGTGAAAAACATTTCAAATATTATTTTATTTATATTTAAAAAAACTAATGTATGAAAATAAGTGAATTTAATGGAGACTTCTTGGCGGGAAAGTGAAGAGTCATGTCTGCGGTTTTGTTTTATTTTCTAAAATTTGTGTTATGTCGAATATTAATGTGAAATAATGGTGGATTATTAACCGTTAAGTGTTCGTGAGTGTGCATGAGTGTTGGCAAATGAAACAAAACAGTGCAACGTCACTTTTCAAATTCTCTCAAGAAGTCCGCCCGAGGACTTAGTAAAGTCCCACATCTTTACTGAGATACTCGAGGGGTTGGGTGGTATATCATTTCTCATTTCTATTATCATTCATTATCATCAAACAGAAAAGAAATATTGCTAATTTATGTATTACTTGTTAGAAAAATTACTTTGACACTGGCTAAATGTGCTAATCGCACGAAGCCATCAACAAAAAAAAAAAACAAAAAAAAAAGTGAATTTAATAGAAATCATAAATGTAAAGGTCAACTAAAATAAAATAATATTTAAAAAAACAATTTTCTTTTTTTAAATTTTATAAATGGAAGAATAAATTTTGTCTTTTTAATTACTCAAACCACTTACAACGAATGTTCCACTACTGTTCTCGACCGACGATATAATGATGACCACCACCGCTTCAGCGCTGTCATTTATCTTGTATGTACCTTTGTTGCAAAATTAATAAACGAAGATACCAACTGACATTCTTCTTAGTATCCTACAATGTGTACAATTTTTTATTTACTAAAGTAAATAGCCCCGGGATATGAAGGGTCTATATACTCGTATCATATAATCAACATTCTATAGAAGTTAACCAGGGCCCCAAATCTCAAGTCAAATCAATGACGTCTCAATAGTGTATCGGTAGCCTGATTTTAACATATTAGGACTATGGGAAAACTGTTAAAATCAGGACACTTACGTGTCAATCGTGTCGATTGTGGACGTTTTAAATAGCAGAATTCAGGCGAATATTTTTTATCCCCCTTATTCATAAAAACTATTTGAGCATTATTTAGTTAAATATTGTTTGGTCAACGTCACACAAACGTCATTTTGAATTTGAGAAAAGGCGACAAAACAAAGTTTAACTAAATAATGCTTAAACAGTTTTTATGAATAAGGGGGAATATCTATAACTTTAATTATTTAAAAAATATTCAATGAATAACTCTATAATGAAAGATTTACATTTGATTTCACTAATATCAGTTAATGCAATGTGCAAATCTATGGACCTAACCGTGTCAATTAAATTGTCATCTTGGTAAAATGTATTATGGATATGGCTGGGGGTGAACTCGCAACGGAGACTGCTAATAATACAACAATAACCAAAGTAATAGTAAACTTAAACTATTTATTTTCCTTTTACAAAATGACCTTCTAATTAGAATTTACAATAATTTCTCGTCATCCGAATGTGTATAGTGCAGGCTTCGATCACAGGCGGACCGCATAGTCATCTCATATAAAATTTTGGACCCAGAAATAAACATAATACACGGTAAATCAAACATCTTTTGTCCCAGACCCACTGCTTTATTGACTCACCAGTGTTTCCATACAAAATCATAACAAGGTCAAACAAAACAACATGTGCCGCGAACTTAATAATTATAAATATGTCAAACAGACTGGCGCGTCTCAGAGTCCTGGGGGATATAGCTCAGTCTGCCAGCGCAGGGCGCCAATAAATATCAACGTATGTACACGAGGCCACTCGCGACACTACTCCCCATAAATATTTATAACTTTTTAAAAATTTATAATTAATTTCGTTATGTCCTATCTATGTAGGTCGGCTAACAACGGCGGGGAGCCGTGTGACGTCACGCGGCGAGTCTCTCGCCACTCGCGAGTTGGATCTCGGGTGCCTATACAGCTCTCGACAGTACTGCCAGGGTTCCACAGATATGTATGGTCGAATTTGGAAACCCCTTTCTACGTATTTGACAATATTACTAACGATCGGTGAAGTTTAAGGGAGATAGGAGAGACGAGGTAAAGAAATCTAAGTCGAAGTTCTAGTAGAATATATTATATATTTTTTACATATTATAAACCAAGTAATCTGTGAGCTAACTTTAGCGCATCTGCGCTCTCTCTCGCGCATTCTAGAGGTAGACTAACTTGCGAAAGAGAAGGAAGACACTCTATGTTTCGATGTATGGGCGTAATATTGTCAAACAGTACTTCCTTGATGGGACCACGTATCGCGAATGAGAATTCAGAGGGGAATGAAGAGCGGCGCCTGAAAAGTGCCTGCAATGCTGTCACATTTACAGATCCAAAGTCTAAACAACATGAAGATAAATAATATTTATAGCCACTAAACGATTAGTAGCATCACCACATACTAAGTTGTCTATATAGCACCCTACCAATATCAGACTAAAACGCGTAATATAAAACTCGATACAGATCTTAACTCGATACTAAAAAACTGTAATGGACTTATCACAATTTCATTCCGCCACCAATACGCGTTTTATGAGCTGATAAAACACAATTAGTGTTTAATAATCGTCAAGCTGTTCTGCTTTAGATGCGTACACATAATCAAGAGGTTCTAATCATTTGCGGAACATTTTTGAGACATTAACATTTCAGAAATACCACCAGTTTCTCTTACAGACTTTCTGGGACCTAAATAAAAACTATAACATAATCAAGTTTTACATACAAGTTTGAGTTTCACAATCAGGCACTCTTCAAGGCGTTCGCGACAGTCGTATATAACTCGTATAAATCCATCAAAACTTTATTCGTCAAGAGTAAACGCGACAATATCTCATTAGAAAACGTTTCGTTTTAATCTTGCCCAATCAAGTTTTAAACACGTTTTCATCGAATTAGGTTCGGCACATGGAAATAAGAGGCTCGGGTGTGCCAACCTAAGAGCATATAAGTATCCAAGTCCCAACATTTTCAATGCAATCGGGTTACCGAATTTCGCAATAACTCGACCGTATAACAATCACTAAAAACAGTATCGAATGACCCGAATTGAAAATGTTAGAACGCTTTTGGACGAATATCGAATCGCGGCGAGCTTATATACTGCGCTTGCGCTGCGTTCTCAATTCAATGGAAACGAGTTGTGACGACGACGGTCGAAACGAACGAACCCATCGCCGCCTCCGTCACGCGTGCGGCCAGAGTGAAGGCGCAAAGAGGTGTACTCGTACACAAGCCGATAATCCTCGCAATATCGGTCTCAGCAAAGATCATACAAGAGCACACAACACGCTTTTAGTTGTAACGAAATGAACAGGAATCCATAGCGGCATACGTGTAAACAATTATTTCTTTAACAATGTCTATAGCAAAAATCACTCTTTTATGTAGCTGTAGGGCTACTTAAAAACTGATCTTAATTGTAAAAGTATCCTGTCAAAAACGGGCAGTGTAATTGTAGCGTACTTATCTCTAGTTGGTACACTTTCACTCTGGAAAAGGTTAACTATGCATACAAATCACCGTGGCACCGGTCGGCAGCGCCTCTCCGAACTGTGGTCGAATCTTTCTATGAAACTCTAGAACAACGCCCAAACCGTTTAATCTGGACGAGTTTACAAGAATATGCGCGATTAGATGAGCGTTGCTAAGTGTCATAGAAATATTTAACACCGTTCCGAGTCATGACGACGACGAGCCGTTGCCGAGGCGATGTGCGAAATTGAACCTTAAAGCTCGATCGAAACTTAGTGTAACGAGCAACACAACACAGCGTTACGCTAAGGTTATGAATCGTATTGTACACACGCATGAGACCTCCCACAAACTGCCAATCTCCTCAATAGACTTTGAACTTTATGTCTATGGCCTAAGGTTGAAAATTTATTGAAGAGATTTGTGTTACGGATAGCCAGATGCGCAGGCGTCTGTACGATGTATCGGAGACTTTCAATACTGATTAGGAGTAACGCTGTCGTTGCACATCGCTCTAGTGCGGGGTCTCATTGACAGCTATTAACTAGCAGCTAGGAGTTATTTTGTAGTCCAAAAAGAGCAAATCTGTTTATTGATTTACAAGGTTAGACATAAATGGCAAAATAATAGTTTCCTACGCGCAGACACGCACGCACGCGCACACACGCACGCGCACGCACGCATAGACGCACATTAACCTATCCGAAACTGTCAAATTTCATGAATAAATGTAAACAATACGCCATAAACAATAAAGCTCAGTCTATCGAGGAAATTTGACAGTGTCGGCAGGCGTGTATACAGTCACGAGCGTTAACACGTAAACAATATGACTCTTAATACAATGGAATAAGAGTCAAAACTAGTGAAAGTCGCAAGCGTATATGTTAACGCTCGTCACCGTACATCAAATTGCACTTCAGCTGTTCCTGCACTACAAATTAGATCCTAGCTACAAGTCGAGATTAAAATGTGTTCGAGTCGCACGCAGCGGAGACGGCTAGGGTGGCGGACAGGGGTGAATTCTCAGTGTAGTCGTTGCGGGGTTACTGCGAGGGGTACTGCGCGGACGGCATCGCGGCGGACGCGTACATGACGGGCGGCGCGCCGGCCCAGCCCGCGCCGCCGCCGCCGCCGCCGCCCATGCTCATGCGGTACCCGGCTGCAACAGATACACATCGTTACGGTAACACCGACCCACTCATATATTATATATTTATTTACATATAATTTTACGCAAATATTGTTGCGAACAAATTACAATTTGAAAAAAGAAAGTGTTGAAAAAAATCCACGAGCGGGATTCGAAACAGCACCCCTGAGATTAGTAGTTGTCGACGTTGAATAGGGCTCCTTTGGCTTATAAAGTAAAAGTAGATGGTGTTGATTAATTTCGTCGAGTTGGATTGAGCCACGATAGCATAGTTGGTTCGAATCCGGCTCGTGGATTTTTTTCAACACTTTGACTTTTTCAAATTATATTGATTTATTAAAGACTTTTTACAAACAATATTAATCTACAAATTTTTTAACTTATTTAATTTAATTGGCACCATCGTCCGTTTGCCTTTCGGCATAGGCCTTCCCCAAAGCCCTCCACGTATCTCTATTTCTGGCAGTCTGTATCCATGCAACACCAGCCATTGCTTCATCAACAGCACCTCTTCCTTGGTCTACCTCTTTTGCTCCCACCATAATAATGAGTACTAACTACTGAACGCCACTGTCGGCTGTAATCGCCAAGTGATAGCGCGCCTTGGACGCCAACGACGACATTGATCGACAATACCTATTTTTATTTTATTAGCTTATCGTTGGGAATAGTTCAAAACCGCGTAAGTAGCATTGGTGGATTCCGCACAAACTCTCTTAAATTATGATTTTTAGAAAATTACTTCATTATTACATATAAGAGCCAAAACAATTGCTATGTTCTGATTGGTACGTAAAACTACCAAGTAAATAATTAAATATTTAGTTTACTATGGGCATGGGTAGGCCATGCTCTTAAAAAAAAGCAGGTGTTTGACGCTTACGCGATGTTGCCAAATACTACACGCGCTTTTGAACTATCCCCGACGCTATGTTGTGACCCACTGCTGGGCAAAGGCCCCCCCTTTGCGGCTCCACTCTTCTCTATCATCAGCCACCTTACACCAGTCCGGCAAAAAAAGTGGTCAAGTCCCCCCCCCCCATCTCCGCTTTGGCCTGTCTCGTCTCCAGTATCCATCACATGAAACCCAATCAACCACCTCTCTGGGCCCATGCGGCTATCGTGCCCAGCCCAGTTCCACTTAAGTCTAGCGCTCGCAACTCCAACATCTATGATTTTGGTTTAATACAATACCATACCTACACAATACCTATAGTTTACAAAAACATAAAATTAAGATATTTTGAAATTTTGGGATTCCTCTTCCTGTTGCAAGTTTTTATTCTGAATTGAATGCTTGGCGTACGGGACAGGGCGTCGTTGCATTTATGCTGTGGCGGTCAAAAGGTCAAAGGCTCTTTCAAATTAGGCGTTTCGTGACGGCCCGGTGCCGTGCGTTTTCATATTGAACGCCAGCCGCATGACTGTTTTAATATGGAACGCAGTGCAAAGTCCAACATGAAGCGCCTAATTTCAAAGTGCCCTTAGGATTCGAAACAAAAATGCATTACGAAAATACCGCGGTCGCTCATCGATTGTACATCTAAATATCATTTAATAATGTATAGAAACATTTAAACATCAACAGCTTATTATAAATCTTAAATCTCGAGCATAAAAGTCAATTAAGATTGTAAAATAGTAATACTGTAATCGACCATCCTAAATTGAAATCAGACCACAAAAGAGTATTTGTGACCTTCTTTTTCGGATCGTTTTTGAAGCGCTTATCGCTTAAAAAACCCGGCTAATGCTTTTCCGTCAGAGCAGTGCGAGGTAGCTAAGCAGTGCGATATGTAAACTCCACCAATAGTATTACTTCCTTCATCCACAAGGATGTAAAATGGAGTAATCCTATTGATTGTTTTTTTCGCGCACCTCCAATCTACTTTACACACAACTCTGTTGAAAGTGGAGCTTTATATTTCAAAGATGTCGACATTAGATGATGACAAAATTTTAATGTAATTTTTGATAAGTATGTATGTATGGCTGACGACGATGATGATGTAATAAATAAATTAAATTGAAATTATAAACAATATTGAAACAGGTGCGACCCACTTACAGTACACACGGTTAATTATAACTTTCTATATTCTTATTATTTATGTATATTGTTACAGTAACACATTACTGCAAAATGTTGCTCAATTTAGCAAAACAAAAAGTAACTGCTGTGTTGATGTACCATAAAGGTACGCGCACATTATGTCGGGCCGCAGCGCAGCGTAAAATGCTTACATAGCAAATTAGTGACAGGCCGGGTCGCAGCGCATTGGCGGATTTTTAATACAGTGTACTGCCAGACGTCGTGTGCATCTGTATGTTATTTATTTATTTATTTATTTAAATCTGAATTGCCCATTACACTTATATACAATATATATTTCTCTATGTTGCTATAGCACTGTGCCGGGGCGCGGCGGGGCGGGGCGGGCCGAATCGCACGCAACCAAAATCCACGGCGGAATATGCTGCCCGCTGCGCCCCGGCATAGTGACTAGTGTGCGATAGTTCATATAAAATACATACGAGCGATTCAAGCGGATTTTTGCGCTGCGGCCCGACATTATGTGCGCGAACCTTAAATGAACTTAATGTTTGTATAAGAATAAAATGTCTTTAAAACTAATTGGTGTCGGGGTTGCTGTATAACAGGGTCACTTTTGAATCGAGTGTGACATTAATTACAGCTTATGTTCTGTAGTGGTCTACATGTAAACCTATCATTATTTTAGCAGCTACTTTAGTATCTATAGCTTAAATCAATGTTATACTTGATTAAAAAGTAGCTCTGTACCACGGCATTTGGCCTAAAATACACCGTATTGCCGATATGGAATTGTCAAACATTCTTTTAACACGTAGACTGAACGCAAATAACTCGAATATTGTAAATATTAACCACCACAAAAGGCGATTAAAGAGTTTCAATACATGTTTAAACAAAGTATCTGATATAAAGGACGGCGCAGATATGAACCTTTGTCTGCGACATTTATTTGTTTTCTGCGTTTAAGTATTCAGTTCCATGTAGCATTCCTCAGTAACATAGAAGTGAGTTACGAATTCCTAAAATGTTGTTAAAGAACCGGTTAAGTCATCATATAATTATTCTATAAACATAAAAACTCTTGTTCAGACCCGAAGTATTTTTTGAATATGACAGCCAAGTATAACTAGGCCCAGTTAGTTCATAATTATGCTCTTATGTGGTAACTCTAATACATCTCTTTCTTCCAATGTCGAAATAACTTAACATTTGCTTAAAATCTGATATTAACTTTAATGATATTAACCCACTTTCTTACTAGGGTTGCCGTTGTCATTAACAAGTAGTAAAAAGATTTGCTGCAAAACAGAGCGATCTTTATTAGAACTACTTAATAATTTCTAAAACATAATATAACTTTCTACTACGAAATATTACCTATGTAATTCTAAAAATATTATTTTTTAATCTCAAAGAACAATAACAACAAAGAATATGAGATTAGTTAATCAAAATGTTAACTGTGAAAGTGTTAATTAATTTTCAGTAGAAACTATAAGCTGCACGCTTCGATCGCTAAAGAAAATGAGCCAGTCATTGCGTATTTGTCACACTGCTAATGTACAAGCTTATTTCATTTATTATTAATTATACTTGCACTTAGTTTGCAAATAAAAGTTTGAGTTTGAGTTTTAATTAATTAATTACTAAAATCATAGTATATTTATTTATTATAGTTTTCTTTATTTATTTTCTTATTATTCTCTTTATTTGTTTTTTTTTCTTAGCCTAGGTTTGTTATAATATTAATATAAAAGTAAAATACAAAAGCACATGCAAAACATAAAAAATATTATAAAAAACCTAACCTAGAGTGCCAATTATTATTATTATTATTATTATTATTATTCTATTTTACTATATATTATTATTAATCTATACTACTATATAAATCTGTAGACTCTCTCTGTACATGCAATTTTTCTGACAAATTTAGGGATAAATATAGTTTTATGACTCACTGATTCAATTGTACGATTTTTGAAATGTTTGTCTGTCTATGTCCTCTTATAACTCAAGAACTGCTTGACCGATCTTGATGAAAATTTGTATGTAGTAAGAACATGAGATTGTACAAATGTTAGGCTATATAATAATATGATGTTGGTAAACCTAATAATTATTTTATGTAGCTATCATTGATCCATTATTTTCGCACAGCGAAGCGGGCGGATGACGTATAATTATTTATAGTGGAGACATAAAATGAGCTAATGGTGATGATGATGAGTATATTATATTTTAAGGACAGCTATGAGGAAAATATGTGTTAAATGTTTTTCCTTTACAAATATTATCTGTTTGTTTAATAGATTCATTTTGGGGAAGGGAAGTGTAGGAAAAGCCCCGTAGATACTGATTATATTAATTAAAATGTTACCTTTAACCAAAATAAAAGTATACAAAAATATTTGTAAGTGTTAACAACACTGGTTGATTTTTTCAATCTTGATTGATACCCATCAAGTACTTAATAGAAGTGTTTCATTCATTTCCGATTTATAAGCTGTCGCTTCAGTAACATTGTTGGCCAATTACGTCACAATGGCAATCCTAAATTGATGCACACGCATCGTTATCTACCATCATGATACATACATACACATATACAGACATTTGATACGCATTTCATATTAAAAGCGTTGTTCATGTATGATGTAAATTCATATTGAAGGATAGGTAAGCTACCTATCAAAACAGATAACTTTTTCGTGTAGTTGAGGATTCAGGGTGGGTGTGCTTCCACCTCTGACCTTATCTTACAAAAATATAACAAAAAATACTTAGGTATTGAAAAAAGCAAAAATATATTACTTACTAATGTTTTCAATTAGCAACAAGATAGCAACACCAATTAATACCATCAAACTTTACTCATCTCTAACTGAATTTAAGGCGAGAGTAAACAATAGGTCGAGTTCGAATCACCAACTTTTTAATAATAATATCATTGGTTAGTTTAGTTGGTCAAGGAAAAGTATAAAATCATTATGTACCGTTCATACCTGCCGCTGCAGCTTGAGGGTTGCTATAGGCGGCTGCATACTGCTGATAGTACCCAGGCGCCATGTAACCTTGTAACGCGGGGTATCCCTGAAAATTATCAATACATTAACATAACAAAACAGTTTGTAGCTTCGGCTCCTAAATTTGAATTAATATTTAAACACATCTGTATTCAGTAATATTATACAGTTCAGGCATACAAAGAATCCATTTGTATTAAAACTATTCAAACCTATTCTCTGCTAATAAACAATTCGAATTTGTATTAATAATCAATTATTTTATATGACGATCCATAACTAACAGGGAGTCTAATTTATTTATAAGAAACCATTATTTTGGTTTTTTATAAATAAATTAGACTTCCAAGACAAGGGAATTCTATTTAAAAAAAAAACAAACACTACAAGCTTAGGCTACTCAAAAGTCGAAGTCAAAGTCTTTATTTAATATTCAAAATAATTTTTAACACAAATTTTTTCAACATTTGTTTTTTTTTTTTAAATTTATTTGTTCAAATAAACATAAAATAATAAGCACTTTTGAATAGTCCATAACTTTTTTATCAATTTGGACGAAATGTAGTTATCAGGTTGTAAACTGTTACATCTTCGAATCTGCTGAGATCTATTTAGTGTAGCACCTATGATAAGCCATGGGCGATGTGAGGGGAAATTAAACCGTTTAACATATTAACCTTTTATGACGGAGTAAATTAGTCAATTCGTCCAGCTGGTGACCCTAGCAACGGACAACGGAGAATTGTCTTGATACATCCAGAGTTTATAAAATCACACAATTATATTCTTAATGTTACTTTTGTAAGAACAAAAAGTATGTTGCTTGGAATTTGTTAAAGGCTTGCAAGTTGTGAAGTTTCTGCTTTTATGGTAACTAGCTGACCCGGCGGACTTCGTACCGCTTTGACAGTTTCCATTATTGAATTAAATATATATCAATGGTTTCCATGACAACAAAATAAATAAATCATTTTGTATTGGAAAATTAAATTGTCGTTTTAAGCATTCTAATGGTGAAAGAATTTTTTAAATTGGTCCAGTAGTTTTTGAGTTGATTCGTTGCAAACAAACATACATACATACATACATACATGCTGCATTTCCTCTTTATAATATTAGTATAGATTGTAATGGTCTTCGAATTTAGTTGAATTTGAAATAACCGTTAAGGTACGAGTGTTTCACAATTTACCGGTTACATTTTTGTTTTTGTAGTTGATTGTAGTAATTTCTTTTTTTATTGGCTGTTAATCAATTCTAATCTAGCTATCCGCCTAGCCGTTGCTGATTTCTTTTTTTTAAACTGCCACGTTTATCACTTCTTCGTTGCAAACATACATACATACAAAAATACAAAGGTTTCCTCTTTATAATATTAGTATAGATGAGCTTGCAAACGAGTAGCCTCATGGAAAGTGGCAACCCATGGAAGTTTGTTTGCTGTACTACTGTTTAAATAAATAAGTACCAAAAGTATCACGCGCGTGTTGCTGACTGGGTCTCAAGTCTGCTAATTCAATAACGTCTCAATAGTGTGTCAGTAGACTGATTTTGACAATAGGGCTATGAGAAAATTATCAAAATTAGATCACCGACACACGGTTGTAGACTTAAGTAAAAACGAGGCTCGGCTCTTAAGCATTTATATACTGTAATATTACTGAATCTCAAGTATCTTCAGACCGCACCCCAACAATGTTCCCGACATTGCAAACGTTACATGCACAATCTAAACCCAAACGCGCCAAACCCGTACGCGAACGAGCTACAAAAGTTTCTGCATATTCATGAAACTTTCTACTGTGCAAAACAAAAGATTTAGCGGGTAATCGGGCGCGAAGCGACGGCCAGCTCTTTGTTTCCGCGTGACGTCACGAGACGTGCCAATCACGCATTATTGTATACAAAACGGAACAATTAGGAACGGCGAATGATAGGGCTAGGACACAAAATAAGGAGATTACAGAAGGCAAGCTAAATACATACCACATACCACCTGCACGGACACAAATCTCGGAACAGCACGGAACAGGGTGCCAAGTGCGAGTTTCATTCGCCATTCGTTAACGTTTACGTAAACGAGAATTTGTATGGCAAAATGTTAACTCTTCTCGTATGCCGCCAGGAGGCGCTGCTTCAATGACATACTAATTTTCGTTTTCGTAAACGTATTCGAATGAATACGGATAGTAAACAAAACTCACATGAGGCACCCAGTCGGCCCAGTAGGGTTACTCTTGAAACACAATTGCAATAATCAATTTCCAATCACAAATCTAAAAAATTCAAATGCTACTCTTAAAAGCGATAATAGCGCCACATTGGAATTAAATTGCGTGGAAATTGAGTGAACAAATTATTATCGAGATGGGGCGTTCCGGAATTGCGAAACTTATCCCAATATCGATACATATTAATCGCATTGGAATTGTATTGAGTTTGAGTTTGCGTCAAGAGTAGCCTACCTGTCCGTGCGCAGCTGTTGCGAGATTCCGCGTGTGTGAGAGTTGCTCGAGCGCGTTTTTATGAAGCTTACTTCTGTAGTTTCCTTATATTGTAGGATCGACGGCTGGTCTTGCGGATAGCGAACCGACTGAGACACTCACGGTCGCTTCTTCTATGGATCTCGCATAGGGTTGCCAGGTCGCCAAACCTAATAGCCGGAAAGACCAGCCAGTTTGGCCGGACATTTGGGTAAAGTGGCCGGACACCCTACATTATTGAAGATTTTGTGTCTCAGTGTTAATAGTTACGACAAAAAAATTGTATGTAAAATCAAGCTTTCTTGATTATCCTAAATTTTGTTAAATTCTAATGGGGATCAAGCGAGATTCCTGGACGGTCTTGGGGGAAACCTTTGCCCAGCAGTAAGATAACAAATGTAAAAAAAAAAGACTAAAACCTTCTCTTTACATTAAAAAAGAATGCGCGAGTGCGGGCTGTTTAACGATGCACCAACTGGACTTTCACAGTAATAAAAATAGATTTATATTATTCTGTTAATATAAACTTTGAAATATATTTCCCTAACAGATCTAATTTTTAACATAACATTTTGTCTGCAAGCACAAGTTTTTAGAGGATCTTTTATTAATTGATGAAAAATAGTTTGTTAATGATACTTCATTTAATAATTTAGGTTAATACCATTAACATGAGAAACTTATCAGTTAGCGCATAAAAAAAATGCACTATTCACATTGGCTAATTATTATTGCATAAATGTTGTCAAAGGATGGCAGTCATTAACACCCAGCAATGAAAAACTAGTAAGATAAGGACATGCGCTAAATAATTTGTCTCATATAAAGCCTTTTCTACAGTTTTGTTTTAATTTAATCGTTAGCTTATACTAATGTGATGGTAGGCTGTTCATCACGATTTAAAATTATTTACATTTTATAAAGAAAACATTTATTTACCTGGGCATACCAGTAGCCCATGCCTTGTTGGTACGGGTAAGGATACTGTGTTTGTGCTCCCATATTGGCCGGCGCGGCTGGCGCATTGCTCGTGCTCTGTAAACGTAAACACAGCTTATCAGACCCAACTCTCTAAAGGAGAATGCCCATTTTTGGTATCGTCCTTGTTCGAATTGTACCTCCACCTAATTTATATCCAAAATCAAGATTTTTATTTTCATAAAACCCTGTTAAATAATTTGCCTTAACTTCTCTGACGAGAAATCCCCATATTATTTATTAATTAAATTCACTTCCATTTAATTTGATTTTTTTGACATGTTGAGTTGTTGTTGTCTCCTCGGTGTTGCCATTTTGTAACAAGCATATCGATTTATCAAAATATGATCGAATCTGTATGGAACTATGTATGATATGTATGGACTCGAAAGTCTACAATACAAGTTTAGACCTCTTGTTATCCGTTTTTTTACCGGATACCGGGCCGGTACCATACGGCTGTCTTTACTATCGAGGGGTTCAGAAAAAGATAAACGTATCGCACCGGCTCGATGTCCAGTAAAAAAAAACAGCCGTTAACAAGCGGCCTTAGGGTCGTACATGATACATGTAGGGTTTAGGCGCATAATGACAGACGTTAATAGATTGTCGCAAATTGTCAATAAGGCAAAAGCCAGATTTGCTGAATGCCAGATTCGCAGAATGCCTGATTCGCAGAATGCCAGACTCGCAAAATGACAGATTTTCAGAACGTAAACTACGATTTACTGTTAATTGATATTAACATCACTTTTATGAAATAGTTGATAAAAATACTCACTGTTTCAACAGTAAAATAAATATGTTGTGTAAAAGTTTACTTAAAAATGTTTAAATACCTATGAAATATTATTTAAAAAAAACAATATAAGAATATAATATAAATATGTGAGCATTATATTTAAAAAAAACTGCATGTCTTTATCATAAATATTATGAATATGGATGGAGGGTAGATAATTTTTTTTTTTTTTCAATTTACCATTGAATAATGTCAAAATTCCAAGAGGCCTCAAGTCTGTTACTTCGTACAAAAATTAATTAAAGAAGCTAAACTTTATAACTTTATTATAAGAAACAGATTTTATTTTTCAGCAAAAAAGAATCGATGCAATTCCGACATTGCCTTTAACAAGAAGCTCATATACTGAGTTATTAAAAAAAACAACCTTTCTCCTAAAGAATATGTAAAAAACTAATTTACGCAAGATTAAATACATAATTATTGTGGTAAATAATGAATACTATTTCATTCTATTTTCATATTGTTAATTATATTAGACAGGTGTCCCGCCAAATCCGCCTTTTTTTTGGAACGGTGCGACGGTTGAAATTGCCTATTTTCGGCGCTTAGGTATATAATTCGTTTTATGAGAAAAAGTACATAACGCGAAATGTGTTACATGTTTATTTATTTTTTTGTTGATTATATTACTGATTTCTTTGAACAACTTCATTGTAAATTCATTTACAATTGTAAATAAAAAAACTGACTAATTTTATATCTTTTATTGTAATGAGTCTCTCTTTAGGCTGAATTCCTATCAGTTTGCGAATCTTGCATTTTGAGAATCTGTCATTTTACGAATCTGTCATATTGCGAATCTGTCATTTTGCGAATCTGTCATTCTGCGAATCTGGCATTTTACGCCATCAGACATTTTGCGTTTCTGACATTTTGTGAATTTGTCGTTTTGCGTTTTTGTCATTATGCGCCTAAACCACATGTAGGTACAGCCCTTAACGTTAATGCTGCATCACATGCATTTACGTCAAAGTGCATGACATGACAGACGATCATGCATACGTGTCATTCATAGCTTTTATTTTTCAGCATTAATCAACTGCCAGTACCTAGATTGAATGCTGTTTGTTCGTATTGATATGATAAAATAAACGGTTTGTTGCTTTATCAAGCATCTAGCTGCATTACCATCTAGGGACCCCAGATTTAACAACACATTATGATGTCAGAACTGTCAGATGTTACACACTATGCATGCAAATTTGACATTATGTTTCTACTATTATGATCATAGATCTATGATAGTGTAGTAGTGGCCCTAGAAAAAGCATTAATTATAAGTAATAATAACAATCCATAAACTATTGTGCCTCATGCTACGGCCACACGATCGCGGTATCGCAAACATTTTCTGTTTTCACGACGAGTCAGGCCAAGCAATAGTCACATTTCAGAACACGGTCAAAAATGTAATTCCTTGTCGTGAAAATGGCAAATGTTCACAATAGCGCAAAGATTATTGATAAATCGGAAAATATTAATATTGATTCTTATTTTTTTGTAATTTAGAAGATTTGCTTGTAAAATGGCAACACCGAGGAGACAACAACAACTCGACATGTCAAAAAAAATCATATTAAATGGAAGTGAATTAAATTACTAAATAATATGGGAATTTCTCGTCGGAGAAGTTAAGGCAAATTATTTAAGAGGGTTTTATGAAAATAAAAATCTTGATTTTTGATATAAAAATCATCAGTTTACAAAATCATTTGTAGAGATACTAAAGCCCATACTAAGATGGGCATTCTCTTTTAATATTCCAATGTAATCTGTTCTACATACATTAGGATACTAGGATTACTGCGTTTACAGCTTGCCTAATTGCAGACAATAATGATCAATGTATTCTTCAAGGTTGTTAACTTCTTTATCAAAAAACATTGTTTGTATGATAAATTAATACCTTAGCATTATGTAAATTTTGTTTAATGTAGCAACATACCATATTTTTTTCAAACATTCTTCTTGATAGAATTCGTTTTTAGCATTCTGAAGTAATAAAAAAATCATGAATTTTCAAAAACACTGCTGCAACTAAACTTTGAAAGTATGTTGCAGTTTTTTGTACAGATTAAAAAGCATACAATCTGAATAAATCATCAGTGTTTAGTATTAACTTTTGAATTAATACAGATGCCATTTAAAAGACAGAATAAGTTAATATAAAAATTTACCAATGATCATTCACAAGTTAACTACGTTCAAGAAATACATTTATTGGTATAATATGTAGTCACAAGCACGAATGAATTGAATTTTTTTAACAAGTTTTTATCTACAGCTTCATATAACATGAAAATAAGGTTGATGACAAAAGTATTCATTAAGTAGGGCAAAGCCACCAAAGAGCACGCACTACCAAAGAGCATGCACTACCAAAGAGCATGCACTACCAAAGGGTACCGCAGTGCTAATAATTGAATATATATAATTTAATCTGTTAGCAACTACTTGCCGGTGGCATAGCATGTACATGGAGTCAATATGGTATGTAGTATTTATTAATTCCATGAATGTGTGTTTGCCATTAGGTAAAATAGAATCTCGTTTGGGAATATGTACTCTTTGGTAGTGCTTACTCTTAGGTGGCTTTACTCTAGTACCTACCCGGGGACAACATATTTATCCAATCTCTCCCTCTTTATAGTGAAAGTTCTACTAAAATCATCACTAGAATACCTACAAAGAATACCTGTTCAACCATTAGCAGATAGCACCTTATTATGTATTACAACAATGATAATGTGCACTTCAGTATTAATTTGCAGCATCCCTAAATGGTCACAGAAATTGTTCTGCAAGATGTGGCAGATATAATTTCTGTCTATACAAAAATTATGATAGTAGGAATAGAAACAGGTCACCAAAATGCTAAAGTCAACTTTCATTTGGGTCAAATTTATTTCAAGGTGAAAAGGTGTGCAGAATGAAATAGCAAAATTTATCCAAATGTATTTCTTTTAACATTTTATTTCTTCCTCTTAATTTGAAAGTAATATATAAAATTATAATGTAGTTTATAGATTTGACATCAACATCCTAAATAATATCAAAAATTTTTAGGATATTCTATATTTTATATTTCTGTTCTCCCTGTCCATCCATAGGGAAGGCTCGTGCCCCAACAGTGGGGACATAAAATGAGCTGATGATGATGATGATGATGACGATGAACCATATGGGTTGAATAATCATGGAATAAAAAAAGTATCAATAAATATAATGACTTGTGGTTTAAATTTTCTACCATATCATATTATGATAAGAGAGTGCATTCCGCTATTTATCTACAAATACTTTTTACACCCACTTTTCTTTTTCTGTTAAGTGTTACGAAATACTGCATAGCAACAACAATCACGGGTCAAACAATCATTATTTACATTAAGTGCACTTTAATTTTAATCAGTTTAGACAGTGGTGACAGCATTAGCTTATGTAAACCAGCATATCCTACAATCTGAAAAACAATAGAATAGGTACTTACTGTGAAATTTACCTGAAAAACAACTAAGATATAATGTAACTTTTTGTTGCTTTTTAGATACGCACCTGATTGTCACCACCTCCATTTTCTTTACCCCAGAAACATTTGACTGTGTGCCCACTTATTTCAGTGTTGTGAGTAGCTTCAATTGCATGAGCTGCTGCCTCTTTTGTTGTGAACCTAATAAACGCGTAGCCTTTATCCCTGAACACCCTGATATCTTGTATCTGACCAAACTGTGAGAATGTGTTTTGCATTAATTCTTCAGTAATAACATTGCTTGTGAATCCTCCACAGTAGACCGTAGTGTTTGTTGGCGAGCTCTGGTTGTATACCTCGTCGAAGGTTGGCTGTTTTGTTCGCTTGCTGCTCGGCGCACCTTCGTTTGGTCTATTGGTTGGCGGCTTACGAGTTGACCAGTTCGTGCGTATAGAGCGTGAGCCTAACCATTGGCCGTTCATAGCCTGGATGGCAGCCTCTGCATCGGCCTTTTTAACGAACGAAACGAAAGCGTACCCTTTAGATTTGAGCGTTTGTGGGTCGCGGACTATCCGACAGTTTGATATTTCACCAAAAGGTGCAAAAGCGTCACGCAATATATGGGTCTCGATCTCCGGTGACAGATCACCAACAAATATGTGGTGATGATTACTCGTGTCGGTCTTCGGCTGATTGCCAGGACTCGTAGCCCAATTAACCTTCATCTCTTTATCGAGGAACACTCGTTTGTTCATGGCGGCCAGGGCCGTAGCCGCTGCCGAATGATTCGTAAACTCGAGAAATGCATAGGGATCATTACCGGGCTCGCGAATAATCTTACAGCCTTTTACCTCGCCTATTTGTCCAAATAATGCGCATAGGAAATCTTCTGTAACACTCGCGTCTAAATTACCGACGTAGAGAGTTTTCGGGTGGCTTTCGTCGCCCATATTAGCTTATATCGTAATCTGACGATTACTTAATTACGACTATGAACACTAATATCGTAAATATACGCTAACCGACGTGTTATTTCATCACATTAACCATTGGATGACGGATAAAAGAACGAAAAACGTCGCAAACAGCGCCTAAAACTTCTCGAAAGACGTTGCTGTTGACTCGTGAAACGTTCACTTTTCGGAAACAAACGCATCTATAGACAAATTTCCGGTGGAATGTGTTTAAATAAAAGGCGGGAGAAAAAATACTATAGTAATATTAAAAACATTTTTGTTTGAAACAAAGCAAAATATATATTAATACATCTTTTGTGGCTAATTAGTTCAAAATTATTAAATATAGGTTTAAAAACCTGTAATCTAACTTGGAGAATTTGTGCAACATAAACAATATAGACGAGTTTCATAGACATAAATATAAACTTTTCCGGAAACGAGTGTCATTTGAAAGTCTATGACTCATCATAAAGGATGCTATTTCGACGAAATGGCATGTCGTCTTTTTCTTCGTTCCTATTGGTCATAAATTGCATCTGAACATTTATAGCCAATTACATTGCAGTGCGTAATAAACGCACTGATCAAAGACAAGTTACTTTTTTAATAAGCATTATGTGGCAAACGATTCAGACTTAACACCATTTCCATTTAGAATTTAGTATTTTAGAACTTAGTTGGGTAAATAAATAAAAACAAATATGCTATCAAGGGACGTAAAAACTATGACAAACTCAGATGACAAGTTTTCCACATTCCACTGTCTAAAAATAAAAAGTTTGTTTACGTTAATCACGTCCCCTAGTTCTTAGGTATGGGTAGCGGAACGATAATATTTTCTGCTTCGAGTTTTTCGTTAAAGCTTACCGGTTACAGCTGGTGGATTAGACCATGTATTCTCCCCAATAGTAAATTTTTCTTCACTACGGTGGGATAGTCATTCATAGAATAGAATAGAATAGAATATAGCTCAAAACAATAACTAAAGCTATAGTAGTAACCAAAACAAATACATCTGTCTGTTCGTGTACTAATTTTACTAACGACCCTAGGTGATGTATTATGTGGTGTTGGAAAGAGATTGTCCCTTTTCTTTCGCAATTTCGAAGACTGTCACAAGAAATTATGACGTCATATTTGAGCTAATGTGGTAACTTCAACGATTTTATTATCGATATAAATAAGTGAAAACAACAACATAGTTAGTATTTGGTTTGCCACTATATTAATTAAAAATACATTTTAAATTGACAATACATAGACAATAATAGAACCCAAACAATCAATTGCACTATCAAACAGCAAACTCATTGAAAAGAAACAATATTAATGAATCTAATCGCATTTAATATACATATATCAACTTCTAAATCACCATCCGAACCTTCCGAGATGACTTCCGTGATACAAACGAACATCTCTTTCTATTAGACCTACTCCCTAACTCGAAAAAAAATCAGCTGTTACATACATTTTGGTCGAATGAATATTGATGTATGTCAGAAGGGTGCAGGTTCAAATCCTGCTCGTGGAAATTTTGATGATTTGACACCACCACAATCAGAAAAATTGATTGATTTTTATAATCGAAGTTCGGAATATTTCCCACTTGTCATATGTGCCAAGAATTTCTGCAAAAAAAAAAAATTTTACATTATAATAAATGTTTTATAAGTTCAAAATATAAATCAAAAGTTTTTTTATTATACAAAATTAACATACAAGACTTCGGTGCAAGATGGTTGAGCAAGATGTCAAAGACTTTGGCGATTCATTAATTTGGAAAGATATACGGCCGTGTCTCAAAAATATCTGTCGGTATGATATCCTGGAATCACACCTGTTGGTTGCTTCTGGCTTTTCCACATAATAAAGCCAGAGAACAGGAAAACTATTCCCGAAGTCTCTTGTATGGACGCATCGACAACAGGTTCTATCTCACGGTTTTGATCTGATAAATTTTCACCATTCTCGTCGGTTTCGTTCGTTTCGTTTCGTTTCGGTTCGTTTTTATTTGGTTAATCAAGATCTTCTATGTTGTCTATATCGTTTTCATTTGGTCCATCAAGATCTTGTATGTTGGCGGTATGGTCATCATTTTCGACGATGTCATAAAATAACTCTAGTCAAATCAAGAATTTTGTCCCTGCTATTCACTTGGGATTACGCTCAATCCGAAGAAATTTTAAAAGTTACGGCCTAATTTGGCCTTCCATCAGGTAGTGGACGGCATTGGTACTTATCACTGCTGTCCGATACCAAGATTAAATCGCAGGGCTACCTTGAGCCACACACGCACTTAACTCATTCCTACATACATGCAGTCCACATTTGCGCATTGCATCGTCCAATAATTAATAAATCTATTATTTGTTATTGTCAGAATCATGCTGTTAATCATAATTGTTTGTAATGAATAGCCTCATTGTTACCCTTGCTAACCCTAGAGAATTGACCCCCACGAGCCAGGCCTAGCCTAGTGTGGGAGTCATTGTACACTCCTGTAACACGGCTCACTATTATTTTTGGTAAATAAACATTTTCATTTTCATTTTCATTTTCAACTCATGTTTGTTTGATTTGTGATCCGACAAGAGGTATGGGGAATTTTGTTCGCTATCGTAAAACATTTTCTTCAGAATACGAACACCTTTGGAAATCATTATACTTTTCTTTGATGGCCCATAGATTCTGAACGCTTTTGATATTACGGATCAGCCAGCAAACATTCCAGGTAAAGCCTTTGACGAAAATTTGTTTTCACATTTAACTTTCTCAAGGACGAATGCTTTAGCACCAAATACGTAGAGATGGTTTACACAGGGTTTTCTTCCCACCCATCTTTCAAATGGTGTTTGGTTATCTATACTTTGATTAATGCTCCGGTTTGACAAATAATTATGAATGAATGAATGAATGAATGAATGAAAATTTATTCGGAGCAAGAACATTTAAACTTAAACATACTAAACAAAATACAATTAAATGCTACCGAAATGGTGGCCACTCAGCTTGATGCCGTGACATAGATATGCAATGGCGCTGATTTTCTGCGGAACCAGTGAGAGGGAGGCGCAGCTCCAGCAATCTATTGTTTTTTATTGCTGATGGTTGTGACAGTTGTTTCAAAAGTAAGAACAAGTTAACAATACACAAAATACATTTAGTAACAAATATATAGATACAACAAGATAATCGCAGTAAAATGGTGTTGGAATACAGAACAAATAAATGAATAACAATTTTAATTCCGACACAGTACAGCCGCCTAAGTTGTAGAAACCTGAACCTGGAAGAAGATGGTTATTTAATTTTAACTTGAAAGTTGAATTGGAAGTTGAAGTTGAATTAGCAGTATAAACCGCTTCTGCCCATAAACACATAGGGGCTTTTGATCCCAGCATCATGCATCTCGCTTTTTGAAATATGGTTTTATTTTTCCTTTCCGCGATGCCACTTTAATGAGCAGTGTATGAAACTGATAACCTTCTTGCTATTCCGTGTAGTTTGAGAAACGAGTCGAATTTCTGGTTTCGGTATTCTGTACCCTTATCGCTTTGTAAGCATTTAATTTTATTTTCTGTAAAGTTTTCGACTTCTGCTTTGTACTCCATGAATTTTCGCAACACTTCTTTCTTATTTTTAATGAAATATATTCGGCAGTATCTACTGTAGTCATCGATAAAAGTTACGATGTATCTGTTACTGTTCAGGGAAGGTTGCTCAAATGGACCACATACGTCACTGTGGACGATTTCAAGGCGTTCAGACGTACGTGAGGTGTTTTTGTCAGATGACTTGCTGGGAACTCTGCTCAGTTTTCCTTGTAAGTATATTTCACATTCTCCCAAAGAACTGTCCTTGTTAAAATTGAGTCCAATTAGGGTTTCATTCTTCAAGGCGAGCTTCATGTCTTTTTCATTCATATGTCCCATTTTGCAGTGCCATTGCTTAATATCTGTTGGCTCACGTTGTTTTTGGTCATCTTTACATTATACTTCTGCAGCATTAGCTTTATGTCTGCTAACATTATTATTTTTAGTTTTCAGGTAATAAAAGCCATCTTCTTCTCTGATTGCTTCCATTTGTACTTTTCGCTTATGATTTTTCGATCTTCGAAGACAGACAATCCCTTATCGCAACGCAACCGCAAGAAGCCGCAGCGAGACTATTCACACGTAACCACAGCTTGACCACCTTTTGTTGCGACAGTGTGGTGTGGTTGTGATATGAGTGAAACAAGCCTTAAATAATAATTCACCATATACAATGTAATGTACGTTTGCGACATTTCATTGTGTTAAATTTCTGAGGAGTTTCTTGAATATGCAAGAAAGAAAGAAAGATATTTTCTTTACAACTAGTAGCTAATATGAATCTTAATAAAAATCATACCATTTCATCAGATCCATCCATAAGATAATATGGAAACCGCGTGTTCTCTAAGTCGCGTCTATTTAATATTTCTCTTACATACAAATGAATACATAATAAAATGCTTAGAGCAAATTAATATGACTAGCCTTTTTGGAGTACAATTTTACTTGCCAATACGATTTAGACACTATTATTTTTTTACTTTATCTATAGCTGGACTTAGTTACATTAGTGCATCGTCTTTAGAAAATCTGTAAAATAAAAGTATCGATATATCGATTTAAAAAAGTATGCATGTTATTTACGTCATTATGTGATAAAGAAAACCCTGATGTAGTTTCTGAGTTATCGCTAAATCTGTTATTAAAATGAATTTACGGCTGGTTTTCGCTACAAAATAATTCTACCAAATTTAATTTGTATATAAATCTCCTTATCAGTTCACATTCGACAAATAATATAGCAAAAACATACTGATTGAAAGTCAATTAGTCCTTGACTATTTTCTTTTCGTGAGTAATAGAACTTGCAGCCCCCCAACTACAAAAGAAATTGTACCACACACTCACTATTTCTAGTAATCCAAAGCATTCGTGCAATCTAGACAGAAATACAATTAAAATCGGAAATAATTATGGGAGTTTACAACAATGTTGTTAACATACTTGTTGTAAGTTATTGACAGTCGATACTAATAATAATACGCGAACAAGTCAAAATTATATCTATAACAAACTGTCAGCTTTTAAATCAAAGTACTTCTGAATTTGGCCGGGAAGAGGGCCTCAGAGAGATCGTATTTTGACAGTTCATCTGATGACTGATGATGACTGATTAATACAAAAAATAAAACAAAGTGTCAACCATTTGTTGCAGTCCAACCTCCTTTTCTAGCCATAAGATAGAAAGGGACTAAACATAGTTGCACGGTTTTTATTTTAACCTTCTTGCTATAGCTTTAGTTATTTTTCTGAGGGATATAGTCTCTTTTCTGCATTATCGCATGACATGGCTGTACCGAAATGATGAACATTCCAGTCTGAGGCAAATAGAAAACTGTCTCAAAAATAACTAGTACGATTCTGACAGTTGCTTTTTGCGCCAATTTAAAGCTGATTTAATCGTCGAGTGCTGACTAAAAACTGATGTCGATCATCGAAACTCGCAACTATTTTATCTTTTTAACTAATCTCATGGTTGGTTGACGAAATAATTTAATCGTTGTAATGGCAACCCTATACTAGGATCATGCTTTCTCTTTTCGTTAATTCTTAATTCTCTCTCTAACTCACAGTCTGACACAAAAATTTGTTACATACTCCAAAGAGAATTTAACACTACGTTTAAGAGACGGGTCTTTCATAGAGAGAAAACGAACTGTCACTCTGTATGAACGCATACTAAAACTGAATACCAACTACAAAGCTGAAATTATTACGTACATGACGTACAGGGTTCCCAACATAATAATCGAAATAGTGATGTATTAGTCGTTGGATTTTTTATCGATAGCTATATTTAAAAAAAACGGGAATCCATTTATCATTTTTCAAACTTTAGTTAGGGACTAATTAATGCCTTACTTACGCCAACGTTAATTCTCGGTTTAAACAAAAGTTATCTGACAGTTATCATTCAAAAAGTTAAACACATTTTAAACTGAGTTTCACGTTGGCGCAAATGGGGCTAAGAGCAAACTCTGTTATTAAAATCAAAATCTCATTTAATCAAAATTCAAAAAAATTCAAAATTCAAAATCATCATTCCGTAAAATAAATTTTCAACATTAGCCGCTGTAGCCCATACAGTAAAATGCCATACGACATGACACTATGAAAATAGCTAAAATAAACTGTTCTAGCAGTTTCAACGTCTGTTAATTGTCTTATTTTTATGATGGCATAAGCAGCAGAACTGAGTTTGCCGGCCAATTTCGATATATGAAGATTCCATTGAAGTTTTGAGTCTTCTTCTTCTTCTTCCAATTGTTTACATCTAGCAAAAATAATAATTATTAGTAGTACTGCATTTACAGTTTATATGTACATATTTGCTGTTCGGGTGGCATAGCAGGTAAATTAATAATAAAATATAAAATTATCGATTGTCGATTAAAAAATGTCAAGCACTATTATCAGTTTATTTTCTCAATTTCAAACTTAAATTTTAATAGAAAACTTTTAAACCACGTAATCTTTATTGTAATGGCATAACAAAATGTGAATGCATGTTTACCTTTCTTCATTTAATGGAAATTAGGCCATGAATATTTGCTTTTGACTTTCTGACCGGTCGGCTCGTAAACCACATATATCACAGATTTTATAATGCATATCAACAGATCACATCACACGTGATGACGAAAACGTACTATTAGCGCGAAATTTCGCGAGAAATTCACGAAATACACAAATTCACACAATAAAACCTAACCAAAAATCGAGCTTTGTTTACAAACAGACAACAAGAATAAATTAATATGACAGCGGCGGCTGGCTGTCAGTCAGAGTGAGTGAGAGTCAAATAGGTGAAAGCAAGACAGCGATAGCCGCCATTATTTCTAGTACGCGTTTCATACATTACTTTGCATCAGTTTTTTACTAGGCAGTTGCGCCAGACTGACATACTCTTCGTCCGAAATATGCTAAACATTGACGAAGTGATTAATTAAATGTTGATTAATTTAACTGTAATAAACATATATAAATAATGGCAAGTTTCGTTAAATAGTGCATATTTCACAAACTTTATTTTATGTCTTGTTAATAAAGTATATTTCATGTTAAAAAATTAAGAGCAAGGTTAGGAGCCGCCTGTTAAAAAGTACACGTATGCAGTGTTTCTACTTCTAAGTTTGTTGAAATTATTTTAATTGGGCTTGAAATGACGTGATTTTGTTAAACTGGTTAAATAATCGACAATGTTGCCGCTTATACAGAAAGATACGCGGCTACCGCGAAGTGCACTAGGCGGAATTAAAGAAAAATTTCAAAATTGGTTTCGATTAATATATTCTGATAAGAATTCAAGAAATTTATTTCTCTTCCTCATATTAAATTTATCGTTCGCTTTCGTTGAATTATTCTATGGAGTGTGGACCAACAGTTTGGGTAAGTTGTGTACTGATGACTTAAATTAAACAGCTGTTATTTTATTGCATCAATTATCATATTAAGGACTTAATCTAAATTTTGTAAGAATTATAAACCTTAGGGCAAGCAGTAAATTTATTAATCATATAACTTAACTTTCAGTATTTTCTTATTAGATTTTATTTCACAAACCAGGCTTAGTCTCATTTAATTTTGTGTGTGTGGACTACCAAGTCCACTAACACTTATTCTGTAAACTACTATTTAATATCTATAACTAACAGAGCCTAAGTTAGCTTATAATATCTTATAAAATAGTTTGGACTAGACACTTAATTGGTGTGAGTGATAGAAATATTAATTATTATCTTTTTGCATGTTAATAATGTAAAAATCAAGAGATAATGCCTGTTCTGTTTGTGTAAGAGAGATGATACAGAGATGTACACTTAATATTATTTTTTAAATGTTATACTTTATTCATAAAGCTATATTTATATCAAAATTGAAAAGGCAATGGCCTCAGATCACTTTTCGCGATGGCTATAGCTGTTTTAAATGAGTTACTGATAAAAATATTTTCACTTCTTATTGTTTCAAGTAACAATCATAATATTGTTATTAATTTTATATAATTTTATTTTTTAATACTTACCAAATGTATTTTTTTGTAATTTTTGTATTGTTTTTGTTTACAGGGCTCATTTCAGATGCATTCCATATGTTCTTTGACTGCACTGGGCTTGTGGCAGGCTTGGCAGCTTCCCTGGTTTCTAAATGGCGTGCTAATGAGCGTTTCTCCTATGGGTATGCAAGAGCTGAAGTCCTAGCAGGATTTGTTAATGGGCTGTTCCTGTTATTTATAGCATTTTTCATAATGAGTGAGGCTGTTGAGAGAGCAATTGAACCACCAGAGGTAATTTGATTAATTGTATATTTAATAATAAATAGAAAATAAAATAACTTTATGGTTAATTTATAATAAAACAAAACAAACAAAAAGTTGACAGTTTCCATGACAATAAAACAAACAAATCATTTGTCCGCTTAAGAAAACTTGTATCCCATGATTGACCCCTACAGCAGCGCCACCTACCGGGTTCAATTGTAAATCTAAACTATTCCATTGTAAATGAATCCACTTTCATCCAAATCGGTCCAGCCGTTTAGAAGAAGTTCAATAACATACACACGCACAGAAGATTTATATATATAAAGATGAGCCATGCATGACTGATCAATCAAATTGGCTTATTTTTGCAATTAATGAATAAAGATGTTTGCAAAAATAATCCCAATGAGTGGAAGTGGTACTGAGAGAGGGAAACCTCTGCATGTCCCACTAAAGATAAGAATAATAAATAATAAAAAAAAGAAAGCAAGATAAATGATAAACTAGCTGGTTTCTGAACCCGTAGACTATTTCCAACATATTATCAAGATTACATAAGGAAACAGTTTCTAATGTACTGTACTGCTAAGAGTTCACAGGTTACAGATAAAAATGAAATTTTATGTTATCAAATCATGGTCATTATATGACAGATGTATAGATGTGTGCCTTGACTTAGGCTGTATTATACAATAATAGCTTCTGCCCATGGCTTGGACTGCATGAAATTAGACTGTGACAAAAAGTAAACTCTTGAAGATGTAAGATGTTTTCTCAGTACAAAAAGTATACTAAATTATTTCAGAATATGTTCTGTGTACCAAATTTTATCCAAATCACTTGATAGTTTTCATTTGATTGGCTGCTGTAAAGCCAGACAACTTTTTTTCTTAAACTATTGATTCTCTCATATTAAAAAACAAACTACAAATCAGAATCTTTATTTCTATAAACATTGTAGTCACAATGTTGTTACAGTTTGTTTAGTTAGATCAACATGTAACTAGTATGCAAATTCAAATGTTAACATTTTAACTTGCTCATTAATTTCCTTAAATTCAATAATAATTATTATATTAGATAAAATAAATGTCTATTAAAGGTATAAACTTGTTAAAGCGTCATTTAAAATAAAACCATTAAAACACATGCTAATAAAATAAATGCGCATTATAGGTATATATTATTAAAGATCATAAAAAAATTAAGGAATTCTCAACTGTATAATTACTTTCTTAAATGAAATGGCTTGTTTAGTTCTATGCAGAATTGATTTTATGATAAGCTACCATTAAATCAATTCTGCATAGACCGCACACAATATGATCCGCTAAGGCAGACCTAGTTATGTTTTAAGTCCTTTAAAGCTTTGATTCTTGTGGTAGGTCTTTGTCCAGCTGTGGACATCTTTTGGCAGAAATGATGATGATAATAATGATAGTTTTTTATTTTATTTATAATGATTATTAAAGCTTTAATTGCGACGATAGCCACCTAGGTTCTCGATTCTGGTACTTCAAAATATCTTCAATTGTGTCTTAGTAACCTGATACTGAATTTTTTCCAATAGTCCAGTGTTTCAATTAGGAAACACAATTGTGGCCTTTTTTAATATCGTCGACTGTCTACACACTATTCTTATGCTTTGTTGGCTTCTCCCTTTACCCCTTCCTGTCGCCGACAGGCACTGAACATGACTCTAAAACCTTGTTCTAGAAGATAAAGGGGTGGTAGTGACAGCAGAAGGCTGATTTCCTCTTCTCAATAAATAAAAATAATTTAAAAAAAATAAAAAATATATGTGATGTTGTCCAACAATTCATTTTCAATAGCTGCTTGTAGTAATATTCTAATAAACCATAATAATAATATACTCATTTCAATGTTGAACGATATGCAACACTAACTCTCTGTAACAATGTTGAAATTGCATTGTTCAAATGTCAGCTGAATGGGCACGTTTTTAGTTTTCCAATTCATCTGGCGCCTTTTGTTGAGTTGATAAGCGTAAGTTGCGACACCAATTTGTACCGACACAGTTACTTGGAGAAAATTTTTGTGGTTTTTTTAAAATAAGAACTCTAGTACCTAGTAAATAAGGGCTTTGTTCATTTATGAAGTTAACTGAATTGACTACGATGGATAGTTTTGTTGTGTTGCGCTTTTTGTGTGTTAAAAACAGCTGTATGTCAGGCATTTTATATAACACGATGTAAGTTCCGTTCGGTTCGTTCGTAACGTAACGTTTCGTTCTTGACAAGATTGATCTTTTTATAGTCACGTCACATAGTGTCTCCAGTGTGAAGTGCTGGGCGAGATAATTCGATGTCGTAATATGAGTTTAAACATCGAAACAATAAGACAATTATTGTTATTTCATTGTCCTTCATGATCTACCTATAAATGAAACACTGAGGGGCTCAGCACTTCCTACACGAACACTCACCGCGCTTGCCCAATGTGACTTTTTTTTGCGACTACCAGGGTTTAACATGCCTTTTATAATCACTTTAAGAGCTCGAGATATTTTAATACCATGTTAACTATTTTTGATTTATAGGTGAAACACGAGCGGCTTCTCCTAGTGTCCGTGTTGGGGTTCCTCGTGAACCTGGTGGGCATATACGCGTTCCACCACGGCCACGCGCACGGCCACGGCGGCCACGGCCACTCGCACGGCGGGGGCGGGCACGGCCACTCGCATGGCGGGGGCCACTCGCACGACGACACCGAGGCGCCCACCGGCGCCGGCTCAGCCATCATGCGCGGCGTGTTCCTTCACGTGCTGGCCGACACGCTCGGCTCCGTCGGCGTCATCATCTCCGCACTACTGATGCGCACGTTCGGCTGGATGCGCGCGGACCCTATCTGCTCGATGGCCATAGCGCTATTGATCGCCGCGAGTGTCGTACCTCTAGTGCGCGACTCCGCCGGCGTACTGATGCAGAGGACTCCCACCTCCTTGGAGCGCGCGCTACCAAACCTTTTCACGCGGGTGGTCGGCCTGGCCGGCGTCCATGCGGTGCAGGAACCGCATTTCTGGACTCTGTGTAGTGATGTACACGTTGGTGCTTTAAAATTAGAAGTGGCCAGGGAAGTCGACCCTCGGTACGTGACCGAGCAGGCCGCACGGATATTCCGCGAGGCGGGCGTCAAACATCTCACCGTCCAGCTTGACTACTCGCCCCTTTGATCCTAAGTTTAAATCACAAATGTACAGATATACCACTTAGTGGACGAGATTTTTATTGTATATAAAAGATGTGATCTACTTCAACTGACTGTTGACAGGTGCGATGCTCTAGCTAGCTAAATGATAACGATTAACTCTTTTATTTATTTGTTTTTTTAGTAATGATGTACAGACAACACTTATGATTTCTTACACCTGTCTTTTGGTCAATAATTAAATTTTTATTTTTTATAAAAGTTTTTAGTTTCACAAAATTTAAATATAAGTAAGTCAAATATTACCGTAAACTTATTAGTATTTATAGGATATGTTTAAGTAAATTTTATTGCTTTTTTACTATCTATTTTATATAAATCTTTTTATCCTGTAGTATTATTTGAATGTGTTTCGAGTTAAACACATATCTGTGTATAATTTGATTGAAACATGTACATTCCATTTCTTTTCTTCACTACCTGTCAGGTAGTTGTAACACATTATTTATAAAATGTGGCAATAAGAATCTAATAGATTTGAAAACACAGGGATACTTCCATGAAATTTTAAGATTTAATGACTTATTTACATACTAATAAGAGTTATTATGTAACTACATTGTTTTCGAAAGCGAACACTACATATTGATATGGACAACTTTATAAATGCGCATTTATTTCGAATATTACATTAGCCTGGGTTGTGCGAACCCTTTGTGATTTTTAAAAATAACGCGAATAGAACCATATAAAGTGTTGCATTTTAATTATGTACACACGTCTGTACATTAGACTATACAAAACGGTCACATTTCTTTAATAAATGTTCAACTATATACACATACTGAACTATATAGATATAAGGTTCAAAGACTTTTGAGATAATTTGACATATTCCGTCTTATTACAAAAACGTACGTTAGTCTGGGCTTAGACCAAGACTACAAGATCTAGACTTGTCACGATATCAAAGTTAGTCTATAGATAAACTAGGGGTCACGTCAGTTTATCTTAGAACCATAGATAGTCCATGACTTAGAGATAAACTTGGTCTTGTAATAACCTTTACGTTGGTCCATGACTTAAGACTAGAACTAAGTCCGGTACTATCTTTAGATCTCGTTTTGTAATAAGGGGGATTGTGTGCAGGCGTGTGTACTTACTACCAATACCTGTAAAGTCCTATAGAACTAGTTGTTTTACAATTAAATCAATGTATGACAACAATCACAAAGTAATTTATTGCATTTATGTGTGTGTAAGAATGTATAATTTGGAAGAAATTCTCAACAAATGTGTATATTAGAATTTACTCTGCCGAGATTAAATTAAAATGAGGTTGTACTAGCATTTTGTCAGCAATTTAAAAGAGAATAAAACAAATAAAATATTAAATTGTTTAATGTTGTTTCTTATGTACTAACTCTCTTGCAGCTTGTGCTTTGGTCGCTTGTATGGCTCTACACCAGTTGTTCCCAACCTTTCTCCGACCATGGACCCTTTTCCTTATTTATTTGTTAGCAGGGACCACTTATACTGTATTTAAAAAGTTTAAGCTTTATTCAAAACTTAAAAAGTATTTGTAGCGTAAGTTCAGTAGTGACAGTTTATCTTCACACACTTCATGCTACCAAAAATGCTGATGCGAAACATTTCATGTTCCGCCCTGGGACCTAGGAATTAGCAAATAGCGTAGGTGATAGTGCAAGAACTAAAAATAACACTACTGCCTTTTTGAAAATTTCTTTGTGGATTTAATTACATATGTTCTGTCCCGCGGGCCAATATCGATGCTCTCTCGGACCACCAGTTGGGAACCACTGCTCTACACAGACAGCAACTTTGATTTCCGTATTGCGGCGACAGGCAACTCGCAACTAGCTGTTTCCATATAACCTAAAGAAACTGGGCAGAAATAGCAACAATAGTTGCGATTGCTAGTTTTGATGTTCGACAACAGCAACAAATATAATAATAATAAATTCTTTATTAATTAATTAAAACATAGTACAGAAAAAATGTGTACAATAGAAGCTGCAGAAGTTTAAAACTGTGTTGCAGCCGCTAGCGCCCACCTCCCAAAAAACATTTTACAATAGCTAATCAATAATCCTTAACATTAACTTAAAAAATTCACACTAATTAGGGTTTAGCATTTAATATATTTTTACAAATGTCTGCCAAGACTGTTGCTTTTTGTGCGTGTGCCTGCTTAACCCTATGAGGTAAATCTTGGGATCAGTTTAAAAATATTATTAAGCAGAACAACGCACAACAAATGCGTTGAGAAGCGAGGACGGGCGACGTCGCCAAATAGTCGATCGTTTGCTTGGCGGTGTGTGACGAGGCGGTCGTAGTGAAGGAGAATCCTTCTGCGAGGTCGTTTCTCCCGAACTTTTTGCAAGACAAGTGGCAAACCATTTGTTAGTTACCACTCTGCAGTAACTGTTTTTCGATCCTCTAAAACAATTGTTGTGTAATGACCTGTCCTTCCGAAGGACGATGCCACCATCTTTTTTCCCACGCTTCGACCTCTCTTCACTTAAGTTGGCAACTCCTCGGAAGGAAACACTCACTCAGCAGACTTTTAGTTTTAGGATCTTATCAGTAAATCCAGCTTTCGTCACCCGTAAGTATGTCGAACACAGCATTTGAGTCACCTCCGTTAAACCTTTGAACCATTTCACGGCACCAATCAACACGACGGAGTTTTTGAGCCTCTGTCAAATTATGAGGTATCCACCGGGCACAAAGTTTCCTGACCGCTAAATCTCGGTATAGATATTATTACCGTGGCTAAATGTTCATGGAGGATTTTGTGCACTTGACTCATACCGATGCCTGAGCTTGTCCGAATCTGCTGATAGGTCACTCTTTTGTCAGTCTCTATCTATCATACGCCGCACAACACTGATGTTATCTTCAGTCATCGCCGTAGAAGGCCGTCCCTCACGCAGATCATCGGTGAGATTAGTGCGACCACGTTTAAACTCATTAAACCAGTTGTAAACAGTAGCATGAGATGGGGCTTCATCGTAAAAGGCCAATCGAAGTCTATTAAAACTTTTTTGTATGACATCGAAAGTCATAAAATCATTGTACGAAAATTTTCTCGCGTAAAATTCATGCTGACGTAACACAGACAATTTTTAATTTGCCGCCAAGTCGTAAAACAAATGACGAATGAAATACATACACAATATTAATAGCAAAGAGTTCTATTTTCACTATTTGAACTTATTAGCACATGAATAAATATCTAAATATTTACTCATGTGCATATTAATGCGCTTACAAGTGGTCAGCTCTAAAACCTTTCAGTGTAGCCCTCGTAAAACGCTTTGCCACCACATCCGTTCGCTGTTCTAGAGTTAATAACGGACGGACTTTCCAGTTCTAAAGCCATACTGATTATCGCTTATAATACGGTTAGTATCTATGTAGCTAAAAAGACGACGATTTAGGATTTTCTCAAAAACCGTCGAAATTGCGGACAAGACTGAAATGTATTGGTCACGTTACTTCTGTCTCCAGATTTATAAATTGGGTGAACAACAGTCTTTTCAAAGGCTTTAGGGAAAACACCAGCGGATATATGTACAAATATTTAAAACATGCGTCGTAAGAACAGGGACTAATATAATCATACAAGTTTTGAGAACTGAAGTAGGGATGTTGTCCCAGCCCTCTTTTAAGGCTTAAGATGATATGCTCTATTTCATCGTTTTCGGTGCTTTGTAGGGTCATTGAGTTCAACGGATGTGGTGCTGAAAAATTGATGTTATGATGTTATGATGGAACGTTCACTAAGATCTATTTTCGAAGCCAAGTCCTCACCGATAGCAAAGAACCATTGATGGAGTGAATAGAAGAGGAGGTATGATGGAGCAGACCGAGACAACAGTTCACTAGCGAAACATGTGTTTTTTTAAATAATGAGATAGCTTTTTGTACCCCATGTAGCTTTTGGATTATTTTTTGTTTTTTCAAATTCACTGCGCTCATATTCTCTCTTCAACTTTTTAAGTATAAAGTATAAAGTATAAAAATTTCTATATCGTGTGTAAATTTTAACAGTTACATCGTTGTTGGGTTCTTACTGAACATCAAATACGCTGCTCTGATCCCAAGGGAAGTAGTTAAAGCACTCTAATTATGGAAATCAGAAACAACGGCGGTACCACAATCACCCAGACCCAACACAATATCGAAAAGTTCGTTTTCGACGTTGACCCGACCGGAATCGAACCCAGAAACTCAGAGTTAGCCTTTACTTTGTGTCAAATTGCTGGGTGCCCCAACTGGCAAACACTGACTGTTGAATATGGCAGGGCTTTAAATAACGTTGAAAGTAGGATGACATTTCCTCTACCATATAAAGATAATGGTAGTTAATAGCAAAGATAACGTTATGCATGTATAATTAATTACCTGTGTGTCGGCTGCCGGGAAGGCGATGCGACGGGAGCTGAAAGATTAAGGAGCTGAGAAAGGATGGATGATGATATTTGGGACTTACTTGGCGAGCTGACGTTGACGGCGTAGCCACAAAACGACTAACGTGGGGATGGGGCTGAGATGGTAGAAGTCTCATTATTAGGTATTTCGCGCACACACACACACGCGCATACGCACTCTATGAAGGGGTGTACCGGCCGGTAGGCAATTTACGAGTAGTTCTAGAAGGTTCTGGAGCGGAGAGCTGATGGTATAATTATTTTTCTCTATGGCTGATCGAATCTTGGCATTGTGTGTGTGGCATTTCTTACCGGTAAATTAACTAACCGCTCTACGCGGATTGGTTAAAGCGCTTTAGATAACAAAGATAAAACAATACTTTTCTAGGTAACGTTACCAGCTTACCGCTAACAAGCTAAGCGTAACTTTGGACACTTGCTGAGTTTCTGGACACAGTGAGTCTCTTGCCGGTTCTTCTCAGTACAAGATCTCCCGCCCAGAGTAGACTTACGAACCGATGGCATAGTGACATTCATAAGAGCTACTTGTAGCCTAAACTGAATAAATGATTTTGAATTTTGAATTTTGAACTTTATAGAATTAACGATACTTACAGATTACAACTACTGTCTGCGGAGCGCATAAACTATCTATAAAACCACCATAGTAGGTACCTTTTGAAGTCACGGGCATTGACATGTTGACACTTTTGACTCTTATTCCATTGTATTAAAGTTAGACTGTTTACATGTTTGCATGATTAACCGCCTCTGTGGTCTAGTGGCTAAGACCATCGGTTTAGACCCAGAGGTCCAGGGTTCGATTCCCAATGGGGGGTACATGTTTGTGTACTCGGTTTGGTTGGTGGTAGGGCTTGTTTGTCCGCCTGGCTAGCTACCACCATCTTATCTAAATATGCCGCCATAACATCAATGTTTGTAGCATTGTTGAGTTCCGTCAGCTAGAGATAAGATAGCCAGTGCCTCACTAGTTGAGGTTCCCGGGTGAAGTGCGCTTCCATCATTGGCCTTATCATCACTTAACACCAGGTGAGATCAAGGCACTGTGCTTGCCCGTTAATATAAAAAAAAATGTTAATTCTCGTGACTGTACTGTTTGGCACTCGGTTTGCTCACTAAATAAGAAGACCCTAGAAGATAAGTTTAATAAAGGGTCCTTACGTATGAAATTGACGTTTTTCTCTCACTTATTAATAGGTGTATTACTTCTAAAAGTCGATAACGGTTGTTAATATTATTATCCACCTTTAATTAGGACTATGTTACTTAGGCTCCAGTAATAACAATGATTAGGTATTAATTTTGTGTCTTTATCGCTTTTTTTATTTTATTTTATTGATTCCTTTTTTTGTTCGCGGAATTGATTTTTTGTTTCATTGTAACTTTGAAGGGATTTGATAATTTTTATTTTTAATGTCTGTTGTATTTAGCTAGTGAAACAAACACACTACTCTACAATTTTTATAGTGTCAACATGAATAGATGCGAAGAAAATTAAAAGAACGTTAGTATGAAAAATATAATATTATAAAAAATCTTCACACAAAACGTCAATTTCATAGGTAAGGACCTAATACATACCGTGCTCGAGCATCGCACACAGACTCTCTCTCACCAGCCCCCCAACTAATCGCTTTGACGGCGAGGCCCTCGCGTCATCTTCTAATATAATATCGAATAATATCGAAAGCTATAGCCTATAGCTTTTGATATTGCTTTCATATAACTTTCGAAATGACAAGATGACGCCTCCTCCCCGCATCGTCTTCAAAGCGATCGAAAGCGAGAGAGTTAGACGGTCGGCCCCCAGTCCGAGCGCAGCTGTTGCGAGGTTTCGTGTGTCCGTGAGAGGTAGCCTTATCTTCAGAGTATGAGAGTACACACGGCAGCAGATCAACTTACCCAAAACTGTCAAATTTCTACAATCAATTTTGAACTTTAAAGTTTGGTTATAAGGATCAATATTCATTGGAGAAATTTGACAGGTTTGGGTAGGTTATCTGCCGCCGTTTGTACCTAGTGTGTGTGTTTACTATCCGTATTCATTCGATTACGTTTACGAAAACGAAAATTAGTATGGCATTGAAGCAGCGCCCCCTGGCGGCATACGAGAAGAGTTAACCTTTTACAAGCTTTTATTTAGTTTCACTTTTCTCGTTGTCTGTAATCAAATCTTGCAAGTTAAATTTTGCCATACAAATTCTCGTTTTCGTTAACGTGATCGAAAAGCGAATGAAATCCACTTTTGTGGTTTGGTTGTACCTAGATTAGTTAACACTATTTTTTGTAAGTCTGTCTAGCCAGTTCCTGCAGATGCCGGAAAGTATGCCATCACATTTGGACTTCAATCACTGCATGTCCCACATTTATACGTGTAGGCCGACACGTAAGGGATTGAAAAATAGACAAAAGAGACTCTACGACAGACCATATTTTCAGTCTGGAGGCCAAGACAGAAAAGATTCTGATAAGAAATGCGAGGGAAACCAACTGGAATACCTACGTACCAACAACATATGAAGAAGTGGAGCCCAGGACGAGACACCCCCACTAAAAGATGTCCTAGAAATAGAAAAGGAAGCCAACAGACTGGACGAAGCTCTAAGGGGAGCATATCACAAGGCATGTCCCCTCAGAGAGATAAGACCAGAAAGAGGACAACCCTGGTGGACAAAGGCACTAGGGAAACAGGAAAAAGACACGGCGGCGAGCTCTCAATAAGGCTTTAAAAATAACGATGATGAGAGCTGGCAAATATATAGAGAAGAAAGAAACACATACAAGAAAGATTGTTGAAGGAAGAACAGGAACAACTGGAAGGAGTACTGCGAAGGAGTTGAAAGATACCCTGAAGCTGCGCGACTAGTCAAAACGTTCTCCAAGGCCAATATGCGCAGGCTAGAAAATATCAAGAACGGAGAAAAACTAATAACTGATCCGGAAAAGATACTGGAAGTTTTGAAAACACTCTTCCCGTAAAGTGAGGAACACAGAGAGGATGATACACCAATCCCTCCAGGTCCCACAGCGTACCGGGAGCCTAAGGTAATCATCACTGAGGAACATTTACTGTGGAGCGTCCGATCCTTCCAGCCATACAAGGCAGCGGGACCGGACGAAATCTTCCCAAAAATGCTACAGATACTTAGCTATAAAGTATATAGTCAAAGATCTGCTGGCACTGTAGAACGGCAGCATCAGAACTAAGCACATACCGAGAAAATGAAGAGAAGTGAAGGCAGTATTCATCACAAAACCAGGCAGGGCATCATACCAGAATGCCAAAGCCTTCAGATGCATTAGCCTCTCCTCTTTCCTGCTAAAGTAAAGACACTGGAGAAAATCCTAGACAGTTAGGGAGCAAATAGAGAAAAGCGGATCTCCACTACACCAAAACCAACACGCATAGATGGAGGGCAAATCCATCGAAACGGCCTCCATAACTTGGTGACGAGAGTGCAAAGATCAGTGAGCAATACAGAGTACGCAATGGGCTGCTTCTTTGACGTGGAGGGCGCATTTGATAGGGCGACCCCCGACTCAATAGAGGCCACAATAAGCCGCGAAGGAATAGACAGAGACGTATCAGAGTGGGTGAAAAACATGCTAAGAAACCGGTTGATACGAACAGAGATAGCAGGAATAACACATGCGGTAGTGGCGAAAAGAGGATTCCCCCAGGAGGGATGTCTGTCACCACTGCTGTGGTGCTTGCTAATAGACGAACTAGTAAACAAGATAAACAAGATGCACATATACACACAGGTGTATTCCGATTATGGCGTGCTCCTGGTGACAGGCAAAGTTCTCAACGTCATGTGTGAAATCATGAACAGAGGCCTAAAAGAAGCCATAGGGTGGTGCAGGAGCAAAGGTTTAAACCTAAACCCTGACAAAACCAAACTAGTTCTGTTTACAAAGAAAAGAAAGATAGGGCGCGCTATACCAGTGAAACTGAACCAAGAGCTGGAAACAGTCAAGGAAGTCAAGTATCTAGGAGTGACACTGGACAGCAAGCTCACCTGTAGGACCCATATAAGTAACGCATGCTCAAAGGCCAAGATGGCAATGATGCAGTGTAAAAGTGTAATAGGCACAACCTGGGGCATGAAACCAGCAATGGCACTATGGATATACAAGGCTATAATCCTGCCAAGGATCCAACACGGAGCCATCGTATGGTAGCCCAGAGCCGCATTAGGGAAAAACAAAGCAGAATTAGACAAAATCCAAAGGCTAGCGGCTCTTGTGACCACGGGCGCGATGAGGACAACACCTACAGCCGCGCTCGAGATCCTACTGGGGCTAAATCCCCTGGACTTAGAAATAAAGAGAAACGCTACTGAACAAAGGTTCAAGCTAAGAAGCACTGGCATATGGACCGGGAACTTCATGGACGAGGGTCACGCTAGTATAAGCAAAAATTACGAAGATAGTCTGTCAATGATCCTCTCCAATAACGACCTATACAGAAGGAAAGGATCTTTGACAAGAAATATAGAATACACATAGGATCAAGAGAAGACTGGAGCATAGAAACTGATGGCACCACTTGCTGTACAGACGGCTCCAGAAAGGAATCGACAAAGCTCTCTAGATCCGGCGTGCACATTAAATGCGCAGACGGGACGGAGATGAACAAATCGATACCGCTAGGAAGATTCGCCAGCGTTTTTCAGGAAGAAATATACGCAATAATGGCATGCGCTGAAATAGCTGAACACCTTACTATTACAGGAAAAATGGCCATCTTCAGCGACAGCCAGGCGGCGCTGAAGGCACTAGGCAGAGAAGAGACAACGTCAGCAATCGCTTAATCGTCAAAGAATGCAAGGAATCATTAAAAAGGCTAGCCGAGAGAGCGGAACTAACGATAGCGTGGGTCCCCGGACACGAGGGAAACACGGGAAACGAACAGGCCGACGAACTAGCCAGAAAGGGAGCAGAGGAAACCTTGGTGGGACCGGAGCCCCGGTTGCCAATAGTGCACAATATCACCAAGGGAGTAATCAGCCACACCATCACAGCAGAAACCAACCGAAGATGGAGGTCCTTGACTGGCATGAGACAGTCGAAGATCTTCATCAAGGGAATGGACAAGAAAAAGACTAGCAAACTTATGGGACTTTCCAGAGAGAACATGAGGCTAGTCATAGAGATTATAACAGGACACTGTCGACTGAACAGACATCTGACAGTGATAGAAGTGAAAACCGACCCCATATGCCCGGAGTGCACGGAAAATAGGAGACCAGCCTCCACCTATTAGCCGAGTGCCCTATGTACTCACTGATAAGATGGGAGCTCTGGGGGTCGGACACATTAGATATAGAGGACCTGAAGGATCTGAAAGTGGAGCAGATAGCAAGATTTATCAGAGACTAAAAGATACGACGGGGCGCCGTGAAAGCTGGATCAACCTAAGGTCCCTCAAAGGATAGAACGGGGAAAAGGATGAAGTAGCCCGCAGATAACGCGGGTGGATCGTCCGCTCGGCTGGCGACGTCCCCACAAGAAATAATAATAAGGTCAATGACATGTTTTTTTAAACTTGCTATAGAGCTATGGGCATTGAAAAACTTTTCATTTCTCGCATACAACCCGAGCATTAATCCGTTTGACTACAGACGCTTATTGTTATTACTACTATTATTATAATTTGAAGGGATTTGATTATGAAAAAATAATATTAAGCAAACACTCAAACATTCCCTCCAGAGTAGTAAATACGTAATAAAACAATTTAAATTAATTTGAAACACTTTTTTACTTCCTCAGGACACAGACATTAACTCATATACAACATAATTAAATAAGAAATCTTTATGTATTTAAAAATTTATTGTTTTATATTATTATTAAAAATATAAAGTAACCGAAGATCTAATAAACGCGGATGGAGTAACATGTGTGCTTGTGATGAATAATAGGAATACTTTCTACAGTTGTGCAATAGTTGTGTTGATATAAAAGTCTAGCTAGGAACAATAACATCAACACTGCCTCGCCTTTATTCTTCATCCATTTCAGTATTTGTCATAAAGTTTTATATGAGAACGACAAGTTATGGATTGAGTCTTCGAGACAGCCAAGTTACACACTGTACATAGTCCATGTACAGTAATTAAATGTTTATTTGTAAAGTGGGAAAGCAGTGAGCGGTGAAGAATTTCAACACCATCTCAAGGGTACCTTTAACTATTGCAGTATAACCTACCAAGATCAAATCATATTAATTAACGCATGACGGTCTTAACCTTTGGCTGTTGTAAAAGTATTCAAAGATTAAAAGTTTTCACATGATTTTAAGCCCATGTTAAAATAAAAATGTTAGCATAGAAAGTATTGGTTATACTCCAATAAGAAACAAAACCTTGGGAGCAAAATTGAAAATTATTGGGCTGCCATCATGGCTATATCGACATATGTTACATACAACTGAAGCAACATGAAATTATATGAACTTTTATTAAGATTTTGTTCTAACAAACGTCATTCTGCATTGTTGTATAAATTTATTAATGTGTTCTTTGTTTTTACATGTCTTTATTTAATTAATGAGTGACACATGTTGCTTCACCCGCGGCACTAACTACTTATGGTGTTATTCAATGAGTTTCTTGGCCTTGAAGTACCGGCGGAGGTAGAGGACCTGCCACGTGGCAAGCCCAAGGAGGCAGACCATTGAGAATATGCTGAAGAATAGGACACGGTTGTTGGTGGACTCTGAAATTGAATGACAAAGGAAACTTTGGTTAATTAAGCTTATTTCTCTACTTAGAATAAAATAGAATTGTTACCAAACTCTTAAAAACATCACAACTATATTAAGATCAAGAATCTTTACTTTTATGAAAAAAATATGATGTAAAATTAACAAAAAAAATTGTCTAAAACCAATACTTTATAATTACAAATAAATTGATATGATGAAATTGCTTGATTTGACTTTATTAAGGTTGATATGCTTAGCATGTGCAGCATAACCTTTTGGAAAAATAAGTCCCATTTACATTTTGACAGAAAAATAAATAGGTTAGGGAGTTTTGATTATATAATGTAAAAGACTATTAATATCTACCATTAGTATCTCTCATCTCTTCTTCTCTCTTTCTCATAAGTGTGAAGTCCTGGACAATGGCTTCTGACAGATCTTCCAGCCTCTTCAGCTCCAGCTCCATTGGCTTCAACTTTGCAGCCTCTGCAATCTGTAGGTTACCATATTAACCATTGAACTAATGACGACCACACACAAATTTTACTATTTCTACTACAATCAATTTCTTAAGTTTGTTAATACATGTAAGTCCACTTCATGCTGCACACAAATGAAAAGGGATAAGTGAATGATTGTTTCAATAAACTAAAAGTGACTTACACAAAAACATTCTAATTGGATAATATTAAATGTTTGTTTAAAAACTAAATTAGTAACTGAAATAGGCACTTTTATAAAGCCACTATTCTATGGAACAAAGTATGGTATCTTTAAAAACGATGATTTGTTTGTTATTAAATCACATTAATAAGGAATATGCATGTGATACAATAGCCCATTACAGCATGATGTGATGTAGCATACAAAATAAACATAGCTTATGCCAGACTCCACTTCACTTCTTCACTACTTCACTCAACAACAAAAACATTGCATAGAGAATGCTCACAAACTGTTTTTATATTAAGTACATACATACTCTGCCTGGAGTATCATAGCATATAGGGTATTTCCCAGTGAATAGCAACTCAAAAGTTACTATAGTAGTAAAAACATGGGTGTACTAGCACTCATAATATGTTTTTTGTAATGTAATGTTACTATAAGGCAATTTGTCTATTTTTTATATTATGTAGGGTGCTGTAATAAATGTACCCTATATAAAAATCATGCATATTCCCTATTTGACAACATAAATCATTTTTTAGTAAACAAGAAAACTGAAATTCCTGATGCCACACAATGCAACTTGATAAATTATATATTTCTAAGCAAACTCATTCTTTAGCATTACCCAAGAGTTCTAGAAGATTGTGGAGTGATGTAGTTGACCAACCGATAATTAAGAAAATATAAATTAGCCAAAAGGTAATATGCAGTAAAAGAAATGAGTTTTTTTTAGAGAAGTACTTTTTTGCAGAGTATGTCCTGGTTTTATAAACAATAGGACACAATATTTAGATATACATGACCAGATATAAAAAATATATTGATAAACTGGACTAAATATATTATACATACCCCTTCATAGTTTTTAGCTTCAATTCCAACTTTGATATCCAGTGTAACATCTTGACTGACACCACGTCGTTCTGAAAATGCAAATTAAGAGTACATAATACATAAATTACAACTTGTACAAGTTGTAATTTTCTAATTTGTTCTAAATGGATATAAGCTAAGCAATTCTTTAACATTACCTGGTGGCACTTTAGATATGAAGCAAACTTCAAATGTATCATATGTTTCTGTCACAAATGTGAATTTGCCTTTGCTTATTGTGTCTTTCTGTGAAAGAATGTGTCCTTTCGAGTCACGGATCTGTAACAAAAGAAAAGTTGTGATAAATGTATGAGCTTTTCCGAAGAGGATTGAATGTCAGCAGGTTTTTCACCATATAATTTAGTATGCAAGCGAATGGCTTTTGCTAGTTAGGTATGGCAAAGCAGCCGGTAATCAAATCTGTGTTAGCAGCCACACGTACGGCTCTAAAACAAGAAGAGTTGTGTAACATTTAAAACCAAGATATTGACTTACAATATAATCAACTCTCTGCCCGGCAACTTCTGTAACTTCGTATTCACCTGCCACGAGCACATTAGCATGTAATTCTTCCTTCAAACATTTTTGGGTGTTGGGAGCTAAACTCCACATGATAGCGTCAGTGCAGTGCCAAAAAACACTTAGCACAAACAGAATATAATACATCTCCATATTTATTATTTAAACTATCATTTAACCAGCAGTAAATTAAAAGAGTTCATAACATTACTGAACTGAAAATAAACATTTTATGTCAAAAGACCGATGAGTTGGCCCGAAAAGAGAAACGTCGCGGACGTCAGAACATAGACTAGCTATCTAAAGAGAAGACTATTTTACTTTTGTTATCTCCTTTAATTCGTAATAAGCAAAGGAATCTATCTCGTACACCGTTATCTTCAGTATGTTTTTATTATTGAAGTTGTTAGGTGAAACCAAACAGAATTATATCATTAATAATATAGCAGTATGTATGTATTCATGCAAGTAAATAATTTAATAAATATTATAAATTTAATAATTTATAATATTTATTAAATTATTTACAACTAATGTTATGAATGAATGAATATCCCAGTTAAAATATCACTCTTTTTATTTTATTTATTCATGCATGACCATGGATACTAGTCCTTCAGTCGAAAACTTAATATAAAAACAATATTTCTTTCCTGTATGATGATGATGAATGATAATAAAAATGAGAAGTGAAAAATGATAAACACCCCAACCACTCGAGTATCTCAGTAAAGCCTGGGTCCCACGGCCCGTTTGAAGACAGGCCGCACCAGGCCCCTTTGATATTACTGACTCCCGATGGATTGGACAGGCGACGCCAGGCCACGGCAGGCTTCATCGGATGCGACGATTCCCACGGCCTGTTGGCCTGGTCTGGCGCGATCGGGCCTGCCAAAAATCAGGTCGTGGGACCCCGGCATAAAGATGTGGTGCTTTACTAAGTCCTCGGGCGGACTTATTGAGAGAATTTGAAAAGTGACGTTGCATTGTTTTGTTTCATTTGCCAACACTCATGCACTCTCACGAACACTTAAAGGTTAATAGGTAATCCACCATTATTTCACATTAATATTCGACATAACACAAATTTTAGAAAATAAAACAAAGCCGCAGAGATGGTTCTTCACTTTCCCGCCAAGAAGTCCTTAGAATATCACTTGTGATTAGGCTCTTTTAATTGAATAGCTGAAAATTCAGTCGTCTTAATTTTTATTCCCGACACATAATTTGAGTTTGGTAACCAAGCGAAGACTAATATTTAATTAAAAGAGCTTGGACTTTTCCCCGAAAAGCCGGGTAATAGATTGCCATACATAAAAATAAGAAAAAAAGATGGCTCAAACAGAAACATTACTCAAAAACGTCACTGGAAAAGAAAAATAACAATTTTCTAACCTAATTTTGAGGAAAGTAAATAAGAGCCAATAAAAACAAGCATTTAACTTTTATTTCTGTGAATTTATCTATCGTACTTGACAACGAATCTTGGTTGAGAAGTCTTATATTATTGGAAACTTAAAACTTCGTCCCTAAGATTTAGACAAAATAGACCTTTGCAGCTCTGAGAAATAATAATTTTTAATCGTTTTGAGAGTAACATCGCTTTTGGGGGCATTGTTATCGGTCTATAGTTATCCAGCGAATGATGCATCTTCCACTTGCATGTAAGTAAAGTATATGTTTATATTTGTGTATGTTTACATAATACATACTGTTTCTTAATTTCTCTTGAAAGACTATTATTTGTGACTCTTATTTGAACTTTGGAAGCTATGTGTGCTTAAGTTTAACATATTACAAAACATTTAACATATTATCTAAATTATTAATAGAAAATATGCTCAACATAACTTTACATAAGTAAGTTTTAAGTATTAAGCATTTCATTTTCATTTTCATTCAAGCATAGTCATATTATAAACCTACCAGGTTTGCAATTTGCAGTACCTAACACTTAATATTTTATTAAGACAACACTTCAAAATATTAAATTTAATGTATTTCAACAACTTTACAATTCCAGTACAAAAAATTTGTACTGGAATAGTATAATATCAAGTCTTAATTTAAAAAGTGAATAACAACATAACATTATTTTGACATTAAATATTATTTAGCTCTCTTTTGACTTGTTGGTTGATAAAATAAAGAATATTTTGATTACTTCAGCTTTTACACAGTGTATGGAACAGTGTATGAATTGAAAGAAATCGCGCGCGCCCTATCTTTAATTTCTCCTGCCTAGGGCTTCTTTTAGGCCTCTATTCATGATTTCACACATGACGTTGAGAACTTTGCCTGTCACCAGGAGTACGCCATCATCGGAATACACCTTTGTGTATATGTGCATCCTGTTTGTCATGTTTACTAGTTCGTCTATTAGCAGGCACCACAGCAGTGGCGACAGACATCCCCCCTAGGGGAATCCTCTTTTTGCCACCACCGCATGCGTTATTCCTGCTATCTCTGTTCGTATCAGCCGGTGTCTTAACATGTTTTTCACCCACTCTGATACGTCTCTGTCTCACATCAACCTATACAAAACTATCAAATTTCTTCAATAAATGTTCAACCATATGCCATCTGAATAAAGTTCAAAGTATATTGAGGAAATTGGAAAGTTTGTAGTAGTCTGATGTGCAGGAGTGTAATTTATTAGTAAGTAAGTAAAAGTAACAACAAAACTGCCTCATCAGCAGTGACGTCAGCATACAGACTTGGTCATGCCACACGCCTACCCAGAAGCTACTAGTAGTTCATTATAACCCCTACAATAGAGGACTACACCAAGCAGTAGAACTTTTATCGGCTGATAATTATGAAATTAATCTATCAATGAATATTATGGTAAAGCTTTGAAAAGATCTGGCAGGCTAATTAAATATAAATAAAAATGAATTGTCAATTTACAGGTACCCACTAAGTAAATATGTGCAGGCATAGTCAAACCCAGTTCAAGCTGACCGCTTCGAGTAGTTCATCTGAAATGTGTGAAGGACAACCGACACTTATTACCATAGTAATTGGCTGACTGGGTGAGTAAAGATTTATTTTAATGTGTGTTCATTCAGCATCAAATTGATTGATACAACAATGTCTAAAATATTGTGGCATTTAGGTATATATATATATATAAATATATCTAAACCTACTGTTATGAATATTGATGTAATGTTATTTTAAATTTTTTATTAGTCAAAACTAAACTGTCAACATTTGGATTTAAGCAAAAACGAACTTGAAGCTTATGCGATTAATCATTTTACACTTAAATTTGAAGATCTTTCTAGTCAATACGAAATTAAAACCATTGTGTAAATCCAGTTTAATAAGACCATAATAATTATTAATGAATATTTAGTGCAATTTAGAGGATAAAAAATCCACAAAAAAGAATGCCTTTGGCTTCTCCTCCTGACCTTTTTAGACCCACTGCAAGTTATTCTTGAATATTCTTATTGATATCTGTCAAAGAAAAGTGTTGGATATTTATAATAATGTAACTATGAACATACTTACAGTTGTATGTACATATTGCCACATCTAGACTATCTTTAAGTATCAAATTTCTTAAATAAATGTTCAACCATATGCCATAGATATAAAGTTCAAAGTCTATTGAGAAAAATTTACAGTTTGTGGTAGTATTATGATGTGCAGAGGCGTGATATCTATCTATATAAATACTGTGTACTTGTATTGTATTATATTCAGCTGTCATGTACACAAACTAATGACTATTTACTGTAGATGGCACCAGCAGTAACCCAGAGCTTGATGCTATTTTGTTAGAATAAAATGACGGTAACAATAAAGAGAATTTGTATTCAATAGAAGCGGCGGCTCCTGGCGACAAAGGAGGTGAGCTGGAAATTTGCCAAACAATTCCTCTTTTTCAATGTTGACAAGCACTCGCACTCCCTGCGTTGCTTCTATGACGGGGAACCACCCCCGTCATAGAAGCAACATGGCGTCATCAAAGAGAAAAATTAACATGTTGCTGGCGCCATCTTCAGTAAAATGTTGGTAACTACAGTGCATCAGTAATAATATAAAAAAAAAATTTTAATAAATAATTTCATATTGTAATATTTTTGTGTTAAATTATGCATTAGTATTCAATGGGGAAAAAGAATTTCAATACTATAGTATAATAAGTAATTAATCACAGTCCCACATATTATCTTAGTGTATGCCTAATCATTTATCGTGTACAAAAAACGGGCTGAAAATTAATTCTAACCCCTGTAAACTATGTACAATAGTAATATACATTATTATAACTTAGTATACTTACTAAAATATTTTAAACAATATTTTTAAAATACTGCGTTACTATAAATAAATTACTGTATCTGAGGGCAGACAGTGGTGTTACCATCTTTCGGATTCTGTCATTTATCATAGAGTGAGATGACTAGCCTCATTGTTAAATTAACTTAAAGTAATTTAAATTAGGTAACTCCTACTACATGCACAATGAAAGCGCCACATAAATTGCAGTAGATATAGCAGGATACCTATTCAAGACAGTTATCATAGGCAGTATGTTAAGGCCATATTCGTAGTTGCGATCGCGAAAACGACCCTCCGTCGCGTAATAGTTTTATAAACAGTTAACGCAAACGCGAGCCGATATCGCGTTTATCCACCTCACCTACCGGCCGCCGTGCTAGCGCAATGAAATCGAGAGTGTTTAGCTGGAACGGTAACGCGAAAACGTGTCTTATGTTGCGCACAGTTCCATTCAGGTGGCTTGGCCGTGACAATGCGCGCGGCGGCCGCCGCCGGGGAGGAGGGTTGGGGGGCTGCCGCAAATGTGGGTCGCGGCGGTGCTCGCGACGACGAGTAGTCAAGTTCAAGGCCACACACGGAGGAGGCGCCCGATTGCCCATAGATGGCGCTGCGCGATTCGGAGTTCGAAAATTTTGCGAGCGGGGGGTGCGGTGCGGGGCGCGGGAACGTGGTGCGGGAACGAATTTTCGGTGCAACATATACACGATACGACGTTGCACTCGTGTACTGATCGTCGCGACGCGAAGTACTTTCGCGCGGCGCCTAGACAGACTAGAGCTAACCTAACATACCAAAGCCGACATGGATTGGATGGAAATGGAAGACGTGGTGCGTACTTTTACCTTGTTTTCATTATTGTTAAATTAAGCGGCTTTCTAATTTTAAATATCCATATTGGCATTTTTTTCGTTCACGAAATAACTCGCCTTGACCTATCCTAACATTTTATCAACAAAACGCCGACATTCACTGCCAAAACTTATCAAGAGTATTTTGTTTCATCTCGTTTGTTAAATTCATGAATTATACAATTTACATATTTATTCTGGTATTATGTCATAGCCGGCTAACTCATTGAAAACAATGTTTACTCTTAATCTCTAACATTTATTGAACTTCTAACATAAGATACATTTAACTTGAATATGATTCACATTTCCAAATATTTTAAAGTAGAATGTGTGGTGCATATAACTAAAAGAAAGCAAGTTTAAAATTTTAAATAAAAACTCATTTATACATACTTTTGTATCTAACCAATTGAAGCTTGTAACATGAAATTTAAACAAAAGAATCAGACTAATGATAGCCGACAATAGCATTAAAAATATTAACTTTTAATATTCGTATAATAAGGACTTCTGAAAATTTCTTAACTAAAACGAAACCGAAGCTACCGTAGCTGATGCAATTGATTTAACCAATCTTAATGATAGAAATGCCGACAGTAGTACGAAATCGTGCGTTGCTCGCGACCTGCCCCAACAAGCCGTGCGTGATCGATCGTAGGCCGCCTACAACATGACTCTAGCTTTGCTCTAACGGCTCAAGCTTTGTGCGTACAGGTTGCCTCTGAATCACGACCTCTTGATAAGACCAGGAATAGGACCTTAGAGCAGAAAACTCCTTAATGCAAATTAAAAACATATATATTTAAATTAGTTTTATGATTGCGCAAAAAAGGGTGGATGTCTAAGAAGAATATGACAATGTAGAGTCTTGAAAGTATTAACATTCTTATATCAGATACTATGGAATTGCGCGACTTATCCCCCATCCCGTGATTTTGAGTGAATTAAAATAAATGAGCGTGTAAGTTTTGTGTACACATCCTGTAAGGAGGACATTTTAATATTTTTTTTATTATTGAACATTCCTTGCAAAAATCAAGTTTATCAAATTTTTAATTTCAAGGCCGTTCCTCGGTTTTTGTGATTAGTGAGTCAATTAGGGAATATTTGTTTTTACGTTTGTAGATAAATGAATTGGTATGATATAGTCGCAGTATATGACTGTGTTCCTTATGTTTTCAGAGCTTCATGGGGTGGCAACTTGATGTTTAATTGTATAGCATGTTCTGAGTTTAGAGTACTTGATACCTAGATGTTGTTTGAACTGGGCATTCACGTAATTTTTCTTATCTTTTATCTGTATTCACTTCTTCTTTTTCGGAATTCCATCTTTATTATGACGTAATATACCTAATATTATTACAAATAAAGCATTAAATTATCAAACTTTAGTAATTATGTGTGTTTCTTCTGTAAGACTGTAAATTAGCTAAATAAATGAAATCGTGATGATTTTGATAAAATTATTAATTTCTAATAACATAATCTGATTATTTTTATTGAATTTAAATATAAGCATTTATAAAAACAATTTAGGCATTTTCAAAGACTTCGGAAAAAGAAAATTTTACACATTTTCACTTTTAATGACTCTTTAATTTTATCGCCCTTAAAGTCTTTTATCTGTTGTAATCCTGTTTCGTTTGCGTATTCGTTGTTTTTATACTATCCCATTTAGCTTTCTGGTCTTCGTATATGTAATTATATAAAGTCAACTCTTGTGTCTAAAGTAAACAGTAACTTTGGGTGTAATGATTACCGTTTTTTACAAATTTTAGAATGTATTTCATGCATTTTGAAAGATTTCGATAATGGGCCTAGTCAAACATCTAGTAAGGTGCTATAGAATTTTGTAAAATTTGTTAGTGATAGTTTTTTTTAAAAACAATTTCGATAAGTTAGATTTGTATTACCTCATCTAAGAAAGGATGTATTATCAGATATAATATTTTTATTAACACTAATGAAATTGATGAAAGAATATCTAAATTGTCAGTTGGTAACGAGAGTGTTTGAGCTTCTATCTAATCGGTGAAGTACACCACGATGCACGATGCATATGATTATGATACGAGACGGCCTTGGCTGGACGTAATCTACGAGCTCCCAATCTTTCCATGCGGTGCAAAATTGCCCACTGACATATATTTTTTATGAATATGTGGCTAAATATTAGCGTTGCTTCTGATTTGTTCAATTTTTTTAGGTCGTCTGCGATGCTCAGTATATTTGGTTTAGTTTTTTTTTTGTTTGCATACAGAATGGATAAAGGAACGCTACTTAGGAAGGTAATACCTACATACTGAGGATAGACTGAAGGATTGTATAAAATAGTCTTTGATTAAATCTAAAAATATGAAAAAGCAAAAAAATATTTTTATCATATTTAATTATATGCAATTCTCTATGTTACTTAGATTGTATCACAAAATTTTTGTTGTTATTCATTTTCCAACTGTTTCAATGCCCATTTTCCTTTATTTCAATATTTTATAATTGGCCTTCGCTATTCAGACTTGCGTCTGAAGATGTCTTGACGATGCTGGACTGCATACTTTTGTGAACATTTCGCAAGCCAATTGTGTTTTGAAATTAATGTGTAAAAAATAGCCAGACCTTTAGCCGTCTTAACAATACTGCAGGTTATTTGAGGTTACCGGTTCTGGTTGATTGATCATGCAGTATGTATGATGTTATATTGATATATTTCCGATGCAGCTTGACGATTCGCTGTGTACGTAATTGTGTTAGATGCTTGCATTGATTCCGATACGGTGCTAACTGCAAAAGTTTACATGTCTGTCTCGTGATCACAGGAGGTGTTCCAAAACTGGTTAGGTCAATGTACATTACCGTAAAAAATAGGAAAAAAATCTGAAAATGTACAAAATCATGTAAATAGTTTTTTGGATATCTATTCGATGTAGTGTTTCGTTTAAGTTTTGTGGCTTGGCTAAACATACAATTTTAAATAGGATTTCATATACAGTTATATTTATCAACTAATAAGTTAGTGCGTTTAGTCGACCTTGATTATAATAATATTAAAATGTCGCCCACAGCAACTGAAATATTTTAATAAACAAATTGACATCTTATCACTGTTGTGGTTTATTGTTGGGTGTTGCAATCTCCGTTCTAGCCTATTAGGTAATATTTATAAATGTGAAAATATGGGTGTGTTTGTTCTACAATCAAGTCGAAACGGCTTTACTAATTTTGATTGAACTGTGGTAAACAGGAACAGCGTATCCTACAATTTGGTATATGCATAAGTAATGTTCCTATATTATTAATTTGTATGTGTGATGAATACATCACTCTTATTTTCTCTTCTTCTCTTCTTTCTCTTCTCTCTATTTTTTCTATCTTTTTAAATAACATATAGGTCTCATCACTCAAGGATTAGGTACATCTAATTTTTCTTCGGATATTTACATCAAACAGAGATTCTTTGACACTGGTCCGTGACGTGGACGGCTACAGCTACCGTCTAACTATGTCCGGATAAAACCGGACATAGACTTTTTGCTTGTGTGTCCGGCCAAAATAAACGGGTGTCCGGCTTTTTACATTTTTACTTTTTTTTCTGATTAATAATAAAAAAACTTAGACTGACTGATTTAGCATTCGATTTTATTTATATATCATTAGAATTTAATAAAATGTATGGTAATAATCTAAAAAAGCTTGATTTTACATACAACTTTTTTGTCGTACCTATTAATACCGAGACACAAAATCCTCAATAATGTAGGGTGTCCGGCCTTTTTACCCAAATGTCCGGCCAAACTGGCTGGTCAGTCCGGCTATTAGGTTTGGTGACCTGGCAACCCTAGCTACGAGTACTATAAACTTGGTGTACAGACATCCAAAACTGTCAAATTTCTTCAATACATTTTCAACCATATAACTTAGTTATAAGGTTAAAAGTCTATTGAGGAAATTGACAGTGTGTGGTAGGTTTATGTGCAGACGTGTATGTACTTACATAAAATTACTTTTTTTGAATACTTCGCATTACCTAAAGATTCATAGATATGAACAATGTAATAACTATAAACTGTTGTCACGTATTACTCGTTATATTGTATTTACATGGTCACATTTGGTTATGGTATATTTAACCTAATTTTGTTTTATTCAGCTGAAACTATACTTTAGCTCCGGTATTGAAACGCGTTTATTTCTGTTTTCTCGTTCGTAGCCTATTTTCATAATTTCACAGCTTTAGCAATTAATTGACTATGTCTTATCAACATCTGCATCGGCTTAAGGTTATAAGGTCCAATGGTCATGGGCAAGGCGCTTGCTTTATTATAGATAACATTTAAATTGTATTTTGTTGCCACATTTCCGCCATCGTATTTATTGGTATTATTTATATAATTCTAGCTAATTCTTACTTATTACGCTGGTTTCGACATGTCAGTATTTGTTTTACTAAGATTTAGTAAAATCTCTCTTACTTATATAATTAGAGAGATATAATTGATCTATTTATTGATTAAATAATAGAAATATAATACCATTTGATTTTTGGTTGTTTTACCTATCTTTGTTTCTTACTTTAAATAAAGGAGTACACATTTTTAACACCTAACACCCAAGTGGCAATCTTTTTATATTTATGGAAATAAATAATATAAGTATTGTTTATATTCATTTTTAACGTGTCCAAGTCTGATTGCAATCAGTAACCACACAAGTAAACAAAGAATTACCTATACATATATCTATACTGTCGATTGCACAAAATATAGTCTTTGTTCTTTTTTGTAGACGTACCTACGTACCTTGTTTGAGTCATGAATGATACTTATGTCGATCACAGTTTGTATCATGGTTATCCTATCATCTAGCTAGCCTATCCTAGCTATTCTAGCTATCCTAGCATCGTAAGGTCTAAGTTTATTGATCTGCATGTAAGTAGTGCAATGTTTCTGTCCTATCAGATTTTACACAAACGCACCGTCTTCGTCGTGCCTTAGATAAAAAGCAGGCGGAATGCGATATGTAACGTTAAAAATACTCGATTATCGCGTCGGCGGCAACCACACCGCGCCGGCCGCCACCAAGATTGTTAGCACTAAGATTCACATTGAAAATGTTTGAACGCTAAGTTGCATGCTGCGTATTGCTGCTCGGCTAAACGCACACGCAAGGAGAGGTTATGCAGCCCCAGCAATATATCTGAACAAGCCGAAGCTTCGACAAATTCGCGTATAATTGACTATGAGTGGACTGAGGTGGGAGTGAGGGGGGGCTCGAGCGGGAGATTTGGCAGTTGGCCTTGACAATGAACCGGCGGCACGCACACTACAAACGTTTTAGGTATTCGTATTTGAAACTCACGCACACATAACATTAGAAGTTATTCCACGAATTGCCTCCTCCCACACAATTAGACTTTAGGGTTGTCTAACTTTACTGCGGATTTTCTAATGTATAGTGTTCAAGTTCTGCTTTACTAATATCGCTTTCAGGTGTCTCTTTTCGTTTCATTTCAGGATAAATAGCTTCATTTCTATCTTTTTTTAAATCTTTTAGATAGAATATGAATCATTTCTTTCAAAAATAGTTTTGTAACAAAAATCGATTAGTCAAGATATTTTCTTATTCGGTTAGACTTTATTTTCAATTCATGTTAAAAACACTAGTTGAGACCACTAACAGCGCCGGCCCTAGCAAGGGCTAGGGCCGGCGCTGATATCAAGGGATCTGTTTAGAGCGTGATCGTACTTTAGCGCCCTTTGGTTAACGCTTTCACAATACCAATCCAGGCGTCAAGAGCGACCGCTCCACTCGCCTTTATACTAAGGCCGGCGCTGACCACTAATAGTAGATATAGTTTAACATCAACATTGTTTTTATAAAAAAATCAATGATCCCTTCCAAATATTGAATATTCTAAAAGGGTAAGAATCTGATAATGTTAATAATTGTACTGCACTCGGTAGGTAGTAAGTCACCAACGAACGCTTCTGTGTTCGTTATCAGCAACCCTACAGCCAAAAAAGCTAACAAATGGTCGGTTGGCGGCGGCGGCGGCGGCGCGCCGTGCCTGCCCTCAGACAACCTACACATAGGCAGCCTAGGGCTCGTTGGGATGTTTATCGATGGAGCTCGCGCATTTGGCGGCACCGAACACCGAATCCTGAATCCGTCTGCTATTTGTTTTCATACATTTCGTCGTCTATTATTGAAACTAAACGAGTTTTGTAGTTTTTTTTTGTTAGACGACCTCTGTGTTTGCGTTTATGCTTGCTCTCTGCGCGCAAATCACTTTTTGTTTTCCAATATTGATAGATATGGCTTGGAGTTTTCTTTCATGGATCTTTGATAAAGGATATTGTACCTTTTTATTTCAAGCTACGGTTTTTACCATTGAAAATGGTTATCAGATGCAAATCGCCTGAGACGTATTTTTGGCCATAGCTCCGAGGATTTAGGATGAAAATAGTACCAAGAGTTGAGGAATTTATCAAAACACGTGTGAGCGTTTGAGTTTTGAAAAGTGGCTGGAAACCTTTTTTGGAATTTTGAAAAATGTAAGAAAAATCGCGTTTTTTGGAGGGTGAAGGTGAAGGTGTACACTAAATTGTAAATATTTAAAAAAAAACCGACTTAGGAAAAAATTAAAAAAAGGGTCCTAGATCCTAAGTTTAGCTACAAAATGGCGAAAAAATTTTGAAAATCGGTTAATAATTGTGACCTGTAGGTGGTCCCTTTAGATTTGGTATTGTAGAAAAACGGGTAAGTATTTCTGTATACTATAAAAAGTGATGTAGCTTCTTTGATTATTGATCGATCGTCATGGTAATGGTGTTATAAGATGCGGATGCAGGCGAGAATTTGTTTTTTAAATGGAATTGTGGAATGTGGAATTGTGTTATTTAAAATAAAATGGTTTTTTTTCGTAAATTGTTGTATTCATTTTTAATGCTCTGATTCTTGCGGGGACTGCGAAATCTGTGAATTTTTTCATGAGGTTTGCCTTTTAAAGACATTCCGATTTTTAAAGTCCTGGTTAGCATGCAGGGTTCTGAGTCCGATTCTTATTTTCAATAAATTCGCCTTAATGAAAACGAGAATTAGCAGCGAGCGTTGACTGGTGACAAACAGACCGTTAAAACATATGCCATATACATTCTCGTTTCCTTTAGCGTGAACCAATGGCTAATATATTTGAATTTGAATAGGTAACAGTGCCCAACTTTGTACTGCAGATTTATTTTATAGCAATATTTTTCATTTGCCTTTTCCATTCAACTCTATCACAAGCTATAATTCTTTTACTTCTTTATACGTAAGACACGACTTTCGACTTTACTTTATTTTGTTCCATATAAGCTAAGCTGCCAGTAATTTTTTAAACTTTCAAGAGAATTCAAGATTTATGAGCTTCGAGAAACTTATGGTTCTTCAAGCCGCACACAGAAAAAACGGTTTTTTCAAAATAAGCAAAAAATACTTGCATGAAAGCAAATTGCATTAAACCAAGATTATGTTGTTTCATATATATGGAAACTATTATTTTCTTACGTAAAGGAAAAAAAATTATCTTAAATTGACATTAAAACAAATCTTGAATGAAGGCAATTTCACTTGATTTAAGACATTCGATCTTTCACCAAGAATTATTAGTATTCTTATTGTAAGTCGACGATTCTTTTGGTGTAAGCTTAGAATGTTTTTTTATTTTAAGAAAATGTTGATTTGAATTCAGAAAGTAAACAACTTCGCTTTATATAAAATATACTTAATTTTAAGAAAGGGTTTGTAGCCGTACGGACCCAACCACTACGTTTCACAGGCGTAAAAGCGCAGGGTTTAGTGCCCAGTAATAGACTATACTAGGAACACAGAAAATCAAAGGAAGACCAAGCTAGTTCCAATAGCTTGGAAGCGACTTAGTACAGACTTTAATTTCTTAACTATATTAAAGTTACAATTTTTACTTATAGTTTCGTAAAGAACATCTCGATAGCGCGATTCAGGATGCTACCGCCAGCGCCATCTAGTAACAAAGGGCGGAACGATAGAAAGATAAATAAACTTTCATTTTGAAGTAAGTATTTCATTATATTAAAACAATAATATTTAAATTTCTTAGATTAAATAAATATTTTTCCTTGATTGTAAAAATTGCACTAAGAGTATTATTTATTTGTTTTGAGAGAGTCAATATCTAGAAATAAACAAATAATACTTGAAATAAGACAATTTTCCTTATAATTAATTACCATGTCAAGAAAAATATTTTTCTTGCTTAAAGAAATCCTTTTTTTCTGTGCAGTGACGGAAGAATCCTTGAAGGCTTTTTTAAACTTTCTAGAAATTTTTTTTTTGTTTCTTTTGTTGGCCGCCTATGGCTTTCACAATGTTCCTAATTGGGCTTTTAAGCTACGAGAAACTCATGGTTTTTCAAGTCGCAGTGACCGAACCGTCCTGGAAGGATTTTCAAAATTTTCGAAAGTTTTTCTTGTTTTATTTGGTGATAGCCTATGCTCTTTAGTGTATTTTATTGGACTTTTGGGCTGCAAGAAACTTATGGTTCCTCAAGCCGCAGTGACCGAACAATCCTGGGAGACTTTTCTAAACTTGCAAATTATTTATTTTTGTTTCTTTTGCCGACAGCAATGGTCTCACAGTGTAATTAGCTAGGTTTATGGGTTGTTGCGAGAAACCTATGGTTTTTGCTGCAGTGACTGAAAAATCCTCGGAACTGTTGCAAGAACTGCCGCCTATAGCCTTCATAATGTAATTAGGTTTATGGGTTGCAAGAAACTCACGGTTCCTCAAGCCAAACCAGTCACCGAACAACCTTTGGAGGTTCTAGAGGTCCTTTCTAAGGACTGGCATCACGCAAGCTTATGTTCTCGTACCGCACTAGATTCTCCGAGGCATTCAAGTGTAATGTCTCGATGACTTCGAATCAATGGGACTTCATATGTCTGTCCACTTTCGTGTTCAGAATGTTATATGTGCTACCTATTATTACCTATCTTAAGTTAGTTTTTATATAGGTAAGTTATTGTTTTTGTCCGTCTGCTGCGTCGGGCATGACATCATCAAGGACTACAATCTAGATTTAGATTTTAACTGTTTTTTTGTTCGGAATGGTACCTAGAGGTTTTTTATGATTACCATATAATTGGAAATTAACACTTTTGATGTAGGATAATTTAACCTAATAAGGTTTAATTATACTTACAATTGTTTGGTTATGGGTTCCAGTATTGCAAAATATTCACTTATCCTAACTTAAGACTACTTATAGGATTTTGAAATATCCTACATTCAATTTATTGATGTATTTTTGAAATTGTTATGTAAATTACTCATATAAAATTTGAGAGATTTGGTTTTTTAACAAAACCTGCATATTTATGGGTTGATAGTTTTTCTATTTAGCTTTTTTATAAACTTTTCAACACTTAGTAGGTGCTCAACTTTATTTTTTATAAATATTATATTTTTTTAAATAGAAATAACCTCCGCCTCCTGTAGACTCTGGGCAATGGTGCAATAGATAACCTATAACACGATAAAATATATAACATCAAACTTCATTAATTTAGTTTAAACTTTGTTTTGTTTTATTTAAACGTTTTTTATAAAGGGCAACATATGGGTTAATGCTATTTCCAACTTTTGAATGAAAACCGAGTCCGTGGTACGTCGAATACGCTGACCAATTGCGTGCGCCGCCGATTGGCAGCGCATCAGGAAAACGCACGTTTTGCCTTAGTTCGTCGACGTAGGTAGGTACGCGAAGGGACCAATCTGAAAGGTCTGGCGCACGTGGCGGCCGGTTGGGCGGCGCGTGCGCACCGGGCTGGTGGGGCGGCGAGGCGTGGCCGGCGAGGCGTGGCCGGCGCGTACGCATTGCGTGCCACAGTGCGTGAGCAACGCTCTGTCCGTATGTGTCTTGCTCTGTACCTATCAACCGCGTCGTAGGGCGCGATACATTAACGATATTCGTGCAGTGCTGTGAAGAAAACAAGATAATGTGCGCAGTTGACGACGCTTGGTTGTTTTCGAACATTGCTAGCAGCTTAGAGATGATCGAGAGACGAGACGTGAGTGCCTTGTGTCATGTAAACAGCCTGTTTCTCGAAGCTCATTGCATGAATCATTAATCTTACTGCCAAAATGCATGAACCGAACTAAAGGTCGTTCATCTCTAGCTAGCGTTTATTTTACTTTACTCATAAATTAAAGCAGCACGGTCGGTGTTGATATTACTTGATATGTAGGTGCATTGTACCTACTTACTTATATGGCGGTGTACATTTAGCTGCAAACTTTTCAAACAGAGTAAAAAATGGCAAAATAAGTAGGTAATATAATACAAAAAGGTTTTCTGGATACAGTTTTTTATTTGTTAGAGGTAGACTTGTTACATTTCGAAGATAATCAAATCTTTGGTTTTCAATAAAATAGCATCTACTTACCAAATCAGGGTAAGGTTTAATTAAATTTTTAATCATTAAAAAAATATCTTGGTTGCTCTATGAATATTTCTTTAATAACCAATATCTATGTGGTTAAGGGTAAAGTGCTCTACCATCTGGTCAACAAAAGCCTACTTTTCTGCAGTATTGACTAAACTTAGCAGAAATGACAAATATTGACAAAATCATATACCTCAGTACAATCCGATCAATAAACACCAACTCCCTGGTGACTTACTTAGTGTCTGGCAAATAAGTAAGTAGATTCTAATAAGATTTGGATGCCTAATAAATATCGAAAATTGGAACAAAATATACCTCCGCTCTGTGTTATCTTTACATATAGTTTCAGACAACTTCTGCCAGTAAATAAACCTTAAGGGTGGTGTAGAGATAAAATTGGTAGGTGCAATTATCATCTATGATCAATCCTTTGTTCCTGTGTTGGTAATAACATCACAAGCGCCAACCGCCCCGGAGAATCTAGTAAGAATTGGGGATACCCACGCGCAAAGCCATAAAAACCACCAGAGGTTTGATGACACTACAACTTAAATCACCACCAAGTTTATTCATCGATAAATCCGGTTAAGCGCTAAGTAAAAGCAAACAAAGGTTTTATTTGAGTAACCACACTCGCAGTAGCATTTTTAATAAATGCAGTCTATCGAGAAAAGTGAGAGAAGAAAAGCAATACTTATTTGCTACTTTAAAAATCTTTTGACTAAGTTAACAAACATTTGCTAAAAAAAACATGAAATCTGGGCCACGATCGGCGATCTGTTATTTTGAAACGTCCACAATAGTGTCACACAGTGGGCTGATTCCGTATAGTTATTCCTTAACGTTCAAAATGTTTAAATAAGGGTATTGAGACCAAAATCGTGTCTCAGTTCAGTAGCCTGCTTAAGGCATTTCTCCATAATCCAAATCAGACCACTGCACTGAAACATACAAAATTAAAGAAGTTTTAAAAAGCAGAATTGAGACCCTGTACGAATTAATTGGGGCAATTGTATGCAATTGTATAAATAATATTAATATTAGTTTATATCCGTGAAGTATTTCAGTCCTCATAATTATGGCTGATCCGATCCGAACCCCTCGGAGAATTTAGTAGGGCACGCACTAGTGCGTGATGCCGTTTCCCTCAAGATAACGTCCGAAGGTGCTTCGTTTCACACGGCTTGAGGAACCCTTTAAGTTTCTCGCCACCCCCAAAAAAGCCTGGTAAAGCTGAAAATGCCGTTTGAGACAATCAGAAAATTCCAAAAAAATACAATAATGGTATAATGAGTATAAATTGTGTAACCTACCTACCTACGAAACATTTGTAGCTCTTCAATGTCGATTAGTGTCGTTCAACCTAAATGGGTACATTTTTTTATTAAGGACCACTGGGGACGATCTGCTTTTGTTACTTATGACGATCATTAATTTTAAGCAGAACTTTTTGTAGATGAGGTCCACCTAATGCATTGTTCAAATTGTTCATTCACTAAGAATTTAATGTGAAGTCATATAATCTGCATTTAGCATTAGATAATGAAAATATATATATTTTTTTTTGATTAGAACAACTTTTATTTACATGAAGGTTTCATTTTTACTTGTTTTCATGGCTATGTCACATTGATTTTATTAATATAGAGGTTTTAAATTAAATTTTTTTCTTTGTATCATGTTTCATGTGAATATTCATCATCATCATCCCGTTAATTAGACTGTTGGATGAATGAAGAATATTAACTTAGGAGTATGATTTCGGAGGCGCAAAAGAAATTCCTTATCTTTTCATAATATGCCACGATAACCCAGTGATCTTGTACATCATGTTAATTGGGAATTATCATAATTGCGCCATTTGCCATTCACGTGTGTCATAAGCAGAGGAGGGATTATTATATGACTAAAAGTTATGTTAAGCCTCAAGCATATCTTTTTACTCACTGAGTACCTAGTTGACTAAATAATATAGCATTAACATTTTTTAAAGCTTTTGCTCGCTGCTTTGCTCACGTGGGCTACACGACTTGTGATTATGTAAGTATCGGTGGGATAATCCTGAAACACTTCATCATTTCTTTCCAGGCTTAATTCCGAAACTCATAGATAAAAATTTAAAAAAAATCCGGCCAGTCAACGGCTCATTTACTTAAATGTAGATACTACCGGTTTCACACACCCGACAACGTTATTTAAGTAGTTCCCAATGAGGAATTTGTACTGCACCAAGTACCTACATTTTATAAGTTGGTCGACTGTTACTCGTAAACTTGTAAAGCCTACTTAGCTGTAATAGTTTTCCTTTTAACTTCGTCATATATACAACTACCGTGAAATTATTCACTTATCCAAAAACAACCATTTGGCTGGCAGGGGGGGGGGGACGACGACGACGACGACACTTGACTCTAACAAAATTTTTCACTTTAAAGCTGTTCCCCTTGAGCGTCGATCGACCACCAGGTGGCCGATAACAATTAAAATTCTATTGTGTCTGGTATTCGCGCGCTCGAGCTCTTAATAGTTCACAAACGGATGCTAAAACCTGTTTCCACAAACCCGCAATATTTTTGAAATTGCTATCCAACGACACCCAATGGGGTAGACAAGAAAAAAAAATACATCCCCACTTCACGTGTAGGGGAGGTAACCTAAAAAAAAAATATTTTTCTAAATTTTACTTTACCACTTTGCCGGCGTGATTAATATGTATATTCATGCCAAATTACAGCTTTCTAGTACTAAGAGTCTATGAGCTAGGCTGGGGACGGATGGACAGACAGATAGACAGACATGGCGAAACTATAAGGGTTCCTTGTTGACTACGAACCCCTAAAAATGACAGATTTCCGTACAAACTTTGCTCCCCTATTTCAACTTTTTAGGGAATGATTTTCAAATTAAAATGCAAAAAAACACGTCATTCTTTATTTTTATTAAATAATCTAAATATCGATTTGAATAATACATTTTGATAGTTCTTACTTGAAAAATAGCGATTTCCCCAAAAACCGTCTTCCCTTTTTTACTCCTTTAAAGGAAAATAAACAAAATTCCTGAGACATGTCATTCTTTGTTTCTTTTTAAAAAGCCTAGCGATTTTCATTATTTTACTTCAAAACTAACGGATTCATAAACAAACTTTCATCCCCTATTTGACCGCTTTAGGGTATGATTTCCGCAAAAATCATTTCTTAGTGACTGGTTACGTCACTCTATTAACCTACAGTCCAAATTTCATCTTATAGCTACAGAGGTTTCGACTCGGCGATGATGAATCAGTCAGTCAGGATCAGGAACTCAGGACAAGTCATTATTATGTATAAACGAAACATTTCTGTGTAGATTTGGAAACTTCAATGTAATAATGATCTGGGCATCAAGTTCTTTATCTAATAAACCAATAACCAGAATTTGCAATTTTCTGAATATTTCGGATTTTTTTCAAAATTAGGCCACTGACAGTTAGTGCAGCCACACATGGGCAGCTTGAAGCAGTCAGGATGCGACTGCTTCAAGCTGCGACTGCATAGTGATCTACGCAACTGCTCGAGCGGTTCCATGTATGTTTGTTATTAGAAGACTGTTCAATAAGCAGTCGGAGCTTGAAGCATCCTGACTGCATCAAGCTGCCCATGTATGGCCACCCTTATTGTTGGAACACAATATTATTGACATTGTAGTAATGACGGAAACCTTAGATACTCAGCACAAAACAAGCAAAATGTTTGTAATTACACTATCAATCAAACTGAATCCAATATTACATTATGTCCGCTGGGAATCAAAACCAGCGAAGTCTTTTTCTACTTCGACAGAACAGGATACAAAATTCTTGTTATATTATTTTTGCTTATGTCTGTCACATTTTATAAATTCGCATACCATACGAAACAAAACACACACAAAATTGTATTACCTTTGAAGTAGCGTGTAAAATCCATAGTTATGAGTACTTACTGATGTATTTGCATAATTTGATTATGTAAGATTTGAAACAAATTAACGAGTTAAAATGAAGTGCGCTATCAAAATTTGGGTTTTTTCATGTTCCCAAATTTGTCCAGTTTTTAAATCCCCCAAAGTGTATCTTACTCAAAAACTTTTACGCCATGTGTTGAACAGTGAAGAAACAAGTAAAAAAAGACTGATTTATTTTTCCAAGACCTCGCACGTAAGTACAACGCATTCGTTGCCGTTGCATTGTTTCGCCAGCGATCCTCGTAACAGGCCATGTATCAGCGAGTTGCGTCACATGTGTCATGCTCTTGTAACAGGACGATGTGTTTTGATTTCTGATTTGAAGAAAGCCCGTATACTTTTTATTATAATACTGTGTAAACAAAAGTATCAGTCGTTTGTGTGAGTTTCGTTGTGCAAATGTAATGTAGTCAGAAACGCGTAGACAATAAATAGACTTGCGGATGAGGTATTTTCCGCGGCGCGGGCGAGCGCCCCGGTGTGCCGTGGCGTAGGTCGGGCATAGTGTCGATGGCCGCGCAATGTCACCCCGCGCAAAGATATTCGGCGCCCCCCACCCGGGCGGCGCGGCGCACCTCCCCACTCCGTCCTGAACATCAAACCGTTTCCGAATAGGATTTTAGGTCTCGTTGATTTCTTTGTGTTCACCAAATTGGGCTTTGTTGAGATTTAATGAAATAAGACTCTTTATATTGTTACGCAATATTGCATTAAATGTCTTCTTATCTACCGCAACTTAGTAAAGTCCATATAACTTTTCAGCATAGGTACGATATGCGAATATTATCTTTATAATAAGTATTTCATATACGCGCACTGCCTCATCTGTAAATCGAAATTGCCAAAAGGATATGGTAATGACGGACAAGTTGCCTGCAATTGGGGTAGGTCGGTGGAGCACGCGCTGGCTTTGGTTGCGTAACAGCGCCACGAGGCGGCAGGTGCCCGCCGCGCCGCGAATCTCGCGATCGTCCGCTTGATATTGGGCGCTGTCGGTCGTCGACCTTTCGCTATCTGCGTTATTTAGCTCGGCCCAATGTCGGCGCAATGTCGAGCCTCGCCGGAGTTCAGAGACCGCGCCGCGTCGCGTTCCTCCCAAACGTCTTGTCGGTCGGTCGAAATTTGTAGACACTTAGGTATCGGATTGAGAAGGTCTAGCCATTATTATTCTTGGTAGTTTTGCTGTGGGTACCTACCTTAGATTAGACATTGATGTAGGTGTACCAGTAGAATAAATTACTTTAGAGTGAATACTTCAATATATTATTGTTCAATCCCATTAAATCAACATTTGAGCTACTGATGTAACGAGTTAATCCAGTAAGACCAAATATGAAAAAAGTGAAGATTGAAACATGAAGAATATAATTTAGTTTGCAGCTAGATATATATAAATATACGGATGAAGATTTATTTGTTTAAATAAATTTTACATTGAAACATCGTTACTTGTGTAGGTTATGCTTTCTCGATGATTTAACAGTTAGGTTTTTCAAAGTAAGGGTTATGTTAACATTCGCGGCTCTCAGCAATTGTAGTACCTGCCTATAGCGTTACTGTTGGCACAACTTCGAACTGTACCCTATTTCTATGCTATGGGATGTTACAACAATGGTGTGTTACATTGTATGCGCCGCAGTCGGTCTGTGTGCCTGGGTCGGGGCGACCTCGAGCGCGCGGAAGCCGTGTGGCGGTCAAGGCCGGTGTCTAGACGAACCTCCCGCCCGCGCACCCTGCCACCCTCGCCCCTGCCCGCCCACCATCACGCGTCGACGCCTCAAACCCCCCCACTGCCTATTTCTGTCCCAACAGCCTCCGCCGAATTTGCCTGGGCAAGCTCTGTATGTACTTACAAACCATGACCTACCGCAACGCGCTAAGCAACCTCCTTATCAAACTTCGTCATTGTTTAGTTATCTACGTTAATCATGTGGAGGCATTACGTCCAAATGTGTGTTTTGGTTGTTTCTACTTGAACATTTTATCATTGAACTTGGTCTCTAAATTGTGAACGCGAACATTGTTAGGCTAAATGTGTCGGGATGACGTCACTGGCCGCCAGCTAAAATCATAGCCTTGAATTCTTTAGTGCTCAGAGAGAATTTTATATATAGAGGTATGCAACGTAACGTTATATCTGAATACTCGAACAAGTGTGTTTTAGATTTACTTCTCCGATGATTTGAATCTTGTCATTTTTAGAACCTACCTATTATGTAGTATAAAAATCACCATATGTTTACCTGATCAAATGCTTCATGTATCGCCATTCACAGTTTAAATTTGCTATAAAATGTCTCATTCTGATCATAGCCGAACAAAATTCTGATAAATAACTATTATGTGCATTTTATCAGAAACTAAGAATAAAATACATAGGCTTTATCCAAGATAAGGCATGGAAAAATACGGCGAGTAGGCACACATTTGAATGTTGCGGTAGGTCCGGGCCGGGCCTAATCTATCAATGTAATTATAATAAATAGAGCGAGACATTGATATTTTTTTGTCACTTCAGCTTCGGGCTTCAATAATCTGTTAGTCTTATGTTATGATTAGGTTTAGTTTTTGTTTTTAAACTGCAGTGGCGACAACTTGATATTTGCCTGCACGCAATTGGAATGGTGATAATAAAGTCAAGGCTACGTATATCGTCCGAATGTTTGGTCGAAACCGTATTATTTAACTGATAATTTGTTATGAGCTGCTTCACAATTTAATCTGCATTAACATTTTCTATATTATATAAGTACTCTTTGATTTATGAAGCATTTCGACGTTGTAATAACTGGAATTAATGTAGAATTGTGGTTATGTCTGCGCCTTGAGAACGTACCTGAATTATTAGTTTGATGTGCCTCAGAATATGCGTCATTACATTATTGTCTAGACATGTCGCGTAGGGCCTATTTTATTAAGAGGCTTTCAAACCGTAATTGGAGCAGTTGTACTAAATCCAACTGCCATGTTATCTTGGTTTTATGTAGAACTAGCAGCATGGGATCGCTTACTAGTTTTTCTACTGGTATTCCACTAGGTTGTTGTTTCTTTAATATCTTATTACTTTAATTTATACAAGTTTCAATGTTTAAATCGTTATCATCTTCATTATATCATATAAAAATACTGTTTTATACATTTTAAAAGTTAGTTTTTATTTGTCCTTCTGTCGTGTTTAAACAGAGCTAAGGAGGTTTGAACAGACCTAGATAGTTTGGAAGGCTTGAGATGGTTATGGTTTATTTTATCTCTGGCAAAATAGAGCTCACTGGGTCACGCACGTAGATCGAGTTTCATCTGAAGTAAAGCCACAGTCGATAGCTAGTTACACAACCTTTCAATAAATCAATCTTGTGCGTGTAAGTCAATTGGTTATCCGACCTCGATGGAGACGTCCTTCGCCGGTGTCTGAAAGCTTCCCTGGTAATGAAATCACACGACCTAATAAAATAATTATGAAATTATCTTATGCGTGTAGGTCGATGAATTACCATAGATATTCAATATCAACGGCGACGTCCTTCGCTGGTTTCTGGAAGCGTCCCTGATAATATTAGATGCGAGCTTGCCTCAACACGGTCGCGGTTGCGTAGCGCTGTTTGGCGGCTCGTGTAGTCGAATTGACGTTTATCTACGAAGGTGAGGCCGCGGGCACTCGGTCGCCGACCCGCCGCGCCGGCGTGCGCCGTCGCGTATATTATGAATAACTATTTTTTATGATAGCGCACACCGGTCGCGTTGAGGCGCAGTAGGGAATCAGGTTCGCTATTACACATTTTGTAATGTTTGTTTTTTTTTCTGATTAGATTTTAAATTCTAATGCATTTGAGCGCCAGGTGATCTAAAAAATTTGGAAAATTTTACTTAGTTTATAATTTTCGCTATAACCTAATAAATCAGCTTTGATTGCCCTAAATAATGAAATGGACTTAAAACTAGTTCAGGTTACGTCAAATTTACTTTTTCATCTTCTTCTGTACATATGACCTAATTATTTTAAAACAATTACTTCTAGCGGTACAGCGGCTAGCGCGTTTGGTTTGTGGTCGGGCTACCTAGTAAAGCAACTCCACACTGCTTGGTCATCGATTGGGTGACCAATTGAAAATAAAATTCTCCGTGCACCGTAAGACACGGAAAGCGGTTTATGCCGGTTGTTTTCGAAATGGACAGTCGTTACCATCCACCAACTACCACTAGGCCATCACAATAGAATATATCACCCTATGTAATACGTCATATTTTCCCATACAACCATAATTATCATATAGGAAGGCTGATAGAAGCACCATTTACAGAAAGACTAAGAGGAAACCGATATACGTAGGGGGTATTATATTTTGACGTTACAGAAAATGTTCTCCTCAGATATTTTAGAATGCTCAATACTTTGAATGTCTTCTACAAATATATCCACACTTGCTGACCTTGTAAATTGATCCAGATTACCAGAAACTGAGTATTTATCTCTAGCAATACATTGATATTACTCAAGGTTTTGTTGGCTATCAAATATTTGCGTCTTTATTTCTATGATTCCTTCCTTAGCAGTAATAATTAAACACTGGTCACTTTGTAAGAACAACTCTGAAACGTGCCTCGTAGGTATTTGTGTTTGTGAATATTTGTCTTATTTATATGTAAAGTTATGTAATAATAGATTCTATTTGTACTGTCTGATGTTGTAGTTTCGATAATAAGACAACATCCGTTCTGAAACAATGTTGAAGTGAATCGGATAAAAACCGTCTTTTTTGCTTCAACTGAGTGTTGAGAACGTGTCACGGTAGACTGTCATGCTACTTGCGAAAGAAGATGCATTAACCATGTTCATGTTGGGGTAGGCCATGGTTCAACTTTGCTATGGTAGTAGGTATCACATTGTTGCCGCGTAGATATACCGCGAGTAGGTAATGTAAAGGCGGTAATTATAATGTGAATATATAATATTTGAGAGACTTATGACGCTTAACGTCGTCGTCCTATTATCACACGTGACATTGCAATGTCAAGAGAACGTTGAACTCGCCTCGTTGCATCCTTGAAACTTTTTGCATGCATTATCACAGATAGATTATTTTGTTTTTCCAATGGGCGAAGAATAAATAATCTCGATAGAAACATGTTGTTTTCGTTTCGTTTAAAAATAAAACGTGTAAGAAAGTTAATTATTATGCGCTTGTGTGACCTTCCTATTACTTATATTACTACTTTGAATTGTTTGTTACGTTTTTATACAAATAAGTGGAAACATTTTTTCCTGTTAGCTTATTAAAAAAAAGGAATTTAATTTTAATTATTATATTTAGTTTTTTTTTATCGAATGTGACATAAATAACTTGATTAATTTCTTATAGAAAGTAAACAAAAATAATAAAAATATGCCTAACTACTTACTACAAATTTTATTGCGTTTTAGACACGAGAGTGAAATCTTGTAAGCTTTTCAGTGGCACGCACCTTCCAGTAACCAACACTTAGGTATTAGCTATTTAGGCTTGAAAAGGACCCACCAAGCTATTAGTCCTAAACTTCTAAGACACACCGTAAATATTAAAATATTATTTTATTTTATTAAATAAAAGGAAAGTTTTCATCTCACTTTAGCAAATGTCGATAACACCGAAGGCACACTTTACCCGGAATCCTGATCTGCATAAGAGCTGGCCATTTGAATTGAATTTTCCTTACAATGTCGGTATGTTGTTTAAGGTGCAGATGATGTCAGCAGTGAGTGGGGACGGGCTGCTGCGACGCGTGAAGCAGGAGGCGGAGCCGCCACCACAGTACTCGCCGCCTGAGGCGCAGCCCCCGCAGCTGCACCAGCGGCCGCTGCAGATGATGCAGCCTACAGAGGTAAGCGGTGCTTTACACTACAACTGGTAGTTTAGTGATAGGATTTTGTCCAGAGTTCAACTAGCCGATCACCTTTATACCTACCCGCAACCCCAGCAGCTGCACCAGAGGCCCTTGCAGATGATGCAGCCTTGGGAGGTACGATATACCTACCTGATACTACGATGGATATTCTGGTGAAGGAGTTTTGCCTAGAGTTCACCAGAATAGCGCACAACCATATGAGTAAAGCAGGAGGCGGAGCCGCCACTACACTACAGTACTCGCCGCCCGAGCCGCAGCCCCCGCAGCTGCACCAGCGGCCACAGCAGATGATGCAGCCTACAGAAGTAGGCGATATTGTATGGGATTTTGCCCAGAGTTCAAGTGTATGGCGTTTGTCTATGTGTGTGAGGCATAAGGCTAAGCCGCCACCATAGAAATTGCCACCAGAGACTCAGCCCCAGCAGCTCCACCAGCGGCCGCTGCAGATGATACAGCCTACAGACGAAAGCGATGCTTTATATTACAACGGCTAGCTTGGGATTCTGTCCAGAGTTCAAGTGAATGGTGTAGGCCCGTATACGTAAAGCACTCTTGCTTCATTCTTGCATTCGCCTCTGCGAAGCCGCCACCGCAGTACTCGCCGCCTGAGCTGCAGCCCCCGCAGCTGCATCAGCGGCCGCTGCTGATGATGCAGCCTACAAAGGTAGGCGATGCTTAGTACTACAACAGGTAGCTTGGTGAAGGAATTCTGCCTTTAGATCAACAAGTAGGCGGTAATTTATACTACAACGGGTAGTTTGGTGAAAAGATTCTGTGTAGAGACAACTGGATGTCAACACCTTTATACCTATCCACAACCCCTGCAGCTGCTCCAGAGGTCGTTGCAGGTGACGTAGCCTAGAGGTAGGAAATACTTTATACTACGACGGGTAACCTGGTGAAGGAATTTCGCCCTTAGTTCAACAGTATAGCGCCCACCCTTTTACCTGCTGGTACAGCTGCGGTCGTTGTAGATGAATGCAGCCTACGGAGGGACCATACAAGAGACTCGAAGTCGCTTCACAGCATACGTTGACATAAATAACTGCTTATCCTTCATCTCATCTGCTGGTAAGTAGCGATAATGATATGGCCGAAGGTGGAGGGTTCTTGAAAAGATGAGTCGTTAAAATGATTTACTACTAAGTTTTTTTCTGGATAAGGATGTTTCAACCGCCTCTGCGGTATAGTGGTTAGACTACCAGACTATGAAACGTAACTTTTGTTTTCGATTGCCACCGGTTCATGTTGCACTTGATATGCTAGTCCGTCCGATTAGCTACCATCACTATCTTATCTAAGTCTGTTGCATTACAGTGCATTACAGTTAGTAGCATTGTTTTGTGTTCCGCCAGTAAAAGATAAAACCCAGTGCCTCGGTAATGAACTCCAGTTAAAGTCCTCTTCTGCCTTAGACATTGCCTCCCCTTTGCAAGAAAAATATCAACATATGACTATCTAACATACATAATTACATATTGATGATGGAAAGGAAAGACAACTGATACGCCATTTTACAAATTGTTCAGCAGAGCTGTTCAAAGTTTGAAAAGTTAAGGAAAACTAAAAAGTTAAAAAAAAAAATAACTTTATACTACACCTGCTTGGAAAGTACCTTGATACTTTATCAAATTTACGGTAGAAAGTACGTCATTGCATATCGAACAAATATGCGGGGAGAAAACGCAAAAACCACGTAAGAAATGGATTTTCATACACTTTTCTCTCCCGCTCAGATGCGTTTTCTTCCCGCATATTTGTTCGATATGCAATGACGTACTTTCTACCGTAAATTTGATAAAGTATCAGGTGTAGTATAAAGCACTATGTATCACTCGAGAGAAACTGCGATTCCCGATCTCGGGTGTTTTAAAGCCCTCGCCTACGGCTCGGGCTTCAAACGACACCCTCGACGGTAATCGGTCACTTTCTCCTCTCGGTGAACAATGTACTATTTTCACATATTAATGGTTTGTTTTGATGTTTCGCATGAATATAATATTGATTGTTTTCTACATCGACAGAGAAAAAAAATCTTATTGAACTGTGTATAAATCTCATTTTTGACCAAAGTGGCGTTTAAGTTGTTTTTCCTTTCTATCTCGATAATCTATAAAACTAGTGATGATGATGATGATGATGATGATGATGAATCTATAAAACCTGCTTTATGAATTGCAGTCAAATTTGAGCCTTGTTTCTAATAATTGAGTCAAGGTAACACTACCTACATATATATATGTAAATACATGTATGGGATAGTAAGTGGTAATTGTAACAGCTTGTCTCAAGGCCATATAGCCGGCCAGACGCGATTTCGTATTCACACTGATATTTATATGTAGATAGGTCAGGTTTCAGCTAGGTACAATATTTATAATGAAAATATATTCCACAAGCATGTGCACATATGATGTATGCATACATATTTCTCATTTAGTTTATGCATAATATCTTTGTAATTATAGCATACTACTAGACCCGGCGGAATATGTACCGCATTTCTTTAAAAAAAAAATGCTTATAGCCTATGTTACACAGCGTTATTGTAGCATTCTAATGGAGAAAGAATTTTTTAAATCGGTCCAGTTGTTTTTGAGTTTATTTACAAACAAAAATACAAAGCTTAATGTAGTGTAAAATAATATTATGGAAATATAAATCTTTGTGCTATCCTCATATTAATCCTTTAATGTATAAAAAAATATACATTGAAACACACCTTACACAAGACATAATACAAATGTAAGATTATCTACAGAAGACATCTCATCCAGCAAACCTTAGCGGTGGTGTGGAAAGAAAGACTGTGGGACCAATTCCCTTTATTCTTATTACATATACTATTTTATACATATACACACTAAAAACAGTATAATGTGTGTACATAAATACTCATGCACATTACATACATATTATAATTTAACTAAAACTATTGTAACATAAAATAAAGCATGAAATATTGAACATTCTTGTGGCATCGCATCGTATGGTTAGGTCGGAGTGAGAGCGTATGCATTGTTTTGCACACGTAGCCCCACGAATAAAATCGCGCGATATACAGATAAGAATAATCTTTGGCCCATATTCGATATGTTCCGCACTCCGCCATTGTATATGCAACGAACAAATGACGGTTTTAAAATGATAATGCAGACAAATTAGATCAGTATCCGACGATTTTTTATACGTAGTACAGTAACATTTGTGTTTGTTGACATGAAAACAATAGTTTCTCGATAAGCGCTTCAAAAGTAGTTCAAATAAAACCACAATTATGTACACTTTTGTTGTCTTATGCCAAATTAGGAACATCGATTACAGTACAGTATGAGGTTAAATATTGTACAATCTTAATTGACTTTTATGTTTGAGATTTAAGGTTCATAATAAGCTGTTGACGCTATCAAACCTTTTTTACATTATGTAATAAGATATTTAGATGTATAACTAAGCAAATGCGGCCATTTTCATAATGCATTTTTGTCCCGGATCCCTTATCGTCAACAACATCATCATCATCTCAGCCAAAAGGCCTGCCCCAAGGATCTCCACAGCGAGCGGTTTGGTGCTGCTCGCATCCAGCGGCTACCCGCGACCTTCACCTGATCAGCCCCCCAACCGCGAAACACTCGCTTTCGATCGCTTTGTAGGCGAAGCCTTCGCCTCGCTTTCTAATATAATATCGAAATATAATATCGAATAATATCGAAAGCTATAGCCTATAGCTTTCGATATTGCTTTCATATTGCTTTCGAAATGACAAGATGACCTCCTCGCCTCGCCTTCAAAGCGATCGAAAGCGAGAGTGTTAGGCGGTCGACCCCCAGGATCCTTATTATAGTATTATTATTGATCGAAGGTTTTAGTTCAAATATATTCTATAACAACGACAAAGATAAAACACTGAGCGACACCTAAAAGTTTAAGATTTTATAAATTTCTTTTTTATTTTATGAAATATTCATTGCTTATTGTTTTTATGAATAAAAAAATCCAGGTGCAAAAATGATGATGCCTTAGTTTCCTTATGCCGTAGTCTCTTTGCAAAAAGGTTAAAGTTACTCGCGTCCGTAGGTCTACCTTGAGACCCTACACGTAACCCCTGGGTGGTGCTAAATGAGTGACACCGTCTGAGTGGTAAAGCCACGCTGCGTTGCAGCACGAAATAGGCCGGCTCGCCCGGCGTAATACCACACTCACATAATATCTGTGTCAAACAATGGCACTCGTTGCTGTTGTGTTTCGTCTGGTGAGTGAAAGTACCGGAGGCCCATCTCTCACCCCTCCCCCTCCCAATACTTATTTCCACCTCAAGATCCAACTCCTTCCTCAAGGCCGGCAACGCATCTGCGATTTCTTTGGTTTTGCGGGTGTCCATGGGCGGCGGTGATTACTTTCCATCAAGTGACCCGCCTGCTCGTTCGCCTCCTTTTAATAAAAAAAAAAACTTCGGCAGGTAGCTCATTCGCGTAAGTTGTACTTTTACTTATTCTATCAGCGTTAATAAAACCATTGAGTTTTATCTATAATGTCAGGAGTGATTAAAGTATTTACTTAGGCGTATGTGACATTCATAAAAGCTACTTGTAGCCTAAACTGAATAAATGATTTTGAATTTTGAATTTAGAATTTTTGCAGGAACGCCTGGCTGAAGGTCCTGGGTTCAATTCCCAGGTCAAGCCAAGTGTGTTTCGAATTTTTCGAAACACAGCCCGGGTTTATGATCACCAACCCGCATTTGGCAAACGTGGTGATTAAGCCAATACCCATTAATTGTAGCGATCAGTTGATTTCAATCATAGAGGCCTTTGAAAGTATATAGCCTGTATTTACTTTACTTTACTATGTGCAGGAGAAACCGACTAAACCCACAATCGTTTGTTTCCAAGGTGTGACAATGACTCCTTTCCTTCCAGTTGGAAATGGAGCCCAAAGAGGAGGTGAAGTTCTGCGTGTCCCCCGTGGAGACCATAGTCGGTAACGCGAGCCCCGAGCAGCAGCACTGCTCGTCGACGACGGCGGTGGCAGCGAGCGGCGCGCGCGACGACGACGCGCCCCGGCGGCTGTGCCTAGTCTGCGGCGATGTCGCGTCAGGGTTCCACTACGGTGTGGCCAGCTGCGAGGCTTGTAAGGCGTTCTTCAAGAGGACTATACAGGTTTGTGGCTACGATTTCTATTAAAAGGTTTTCAATTGTGTTATTGCAGCTGCTTTGTATGTGATTTTAAACTTTTGCCGCCCCAGTCGGCTATAGTCGACAAGCGATAGCGTGTGTACGCCGGCAGTGATTGGCGATACCTATGGTTTACAAAACACTACCCCGAATCCCTATTCCCTTTGTAAGGTTTTACTCTGAATTTAATGCTTGGCGTACAAGGCACGATAAGCCATATATTAGGTCCTTACCTATGAAATTGACGTTTTGTATGAAGATTTTTTATAAAATTATATTTTTCATATTAACGGTTTTTTAATTTTCTTAGTATCTATTTAAGTTAACACTATAAAAATTTAAGGGTAGTGTGTTTGTTTCACTAGCTAAATATAGCAGACATTAAAAAGAAAAAAAAAATCAAATCCCTTCAAAGCTACAATGAAGTCAATTCAGCAAAACAAGAAGAATTCAATTTAAAAAAGAAATTGGGCCATAAAGACACAAAATGAATAATCATTGTTATTACAGAAGCTTACGAGCTGGAGCGCGCGAATACCAGACACAATAGAATTTAATTGTTATCACCACCTGGTGGTCGATCGACGCTCAAGGGGCGTCCTTTAATTAGGACTATGTATTATGTATTATATATTAAGTGTATAATAATATTAACAACCGGTATTGACTCTTAGAAGTAATACACCTATTAATAAGTAAGCAAAAAACGTCAATTTCATAGGTAAGGACCCAATATATTGCGTGGAGATACAATCATTATAAATCTTCCCACATAAACACTAGCTTGTAGAGAAAAGCCATACTCTACCACAGCTTTTAATGACTGCCATCTTACGACAATAACTGGCACGAATTTTTTTGTGAAAAATGAGTGCAATTTTCGCCAATAAACTGTTAATCAGTTTGGCGAAATTATATTTTGGTGAAATACATGTACAAATGTAAAAGAAAATAAAAAAAAAAAAAAGGTTGCCGTGGTTTCTGAAATGCGGAGGAAAACGACCAAATTTTTCCAAATTTTTAACCATATAGGCAGTTTAAGGTAACTGCGCAGTTTCCCAGCGGTGTTGGACCAACTGTTATGTTAATAAAGAACAAAAGAAAAACATTTATTAATACATTTTTTTTTGTTAGATTAGCCGGTTGTTATAAAGTAATGCTATATTTTTTAACAATGTAGCTTAGTAACAAGTTTCTATTTTTAATGTGAATTATGTACCAAGCCATTTTACGAGCCTTTCATTTGAACCACATTACAAACTTCGTCGAATAAAAAATAAATAATTTTCTCCTAGAAGTAGAGTTTTCTTATAGAGCGGCGTGTTTACAACTATTTATGAAACGTATAAAGTATTCGACCTTACCTCGTTGGGTTTAACGTACTCTGAGGTTAGAAGTTTAACGCATCTGTTATGCTAATGTGGCCGATAGTTGTTAGCTTTTCAACTTTAATGTGTATCCATCGGCGGCGGCGGCGTGTATAACTTCGATTTGTATTTTAATATTCATGGTTACAATTGGTATGTTTTTACCACCTATTTTCAAGTGGTAAAAGTATTGATTCTGTTACGGTACAATATGAGCATGCGATAAATGATTATGATCTGGTTTATCTTGTTTGTAAATGATTTGATTTGATATGATAAAATGTTTATTGGAACTTTATTTTAGTTAAAGACTAAGCTGCTGCATTAATTTCCTCGAGGCATCTGAATCTTTTCAATAATACATCACTAGATATGGAACTAACCTACGCACGAACTTACTAATAATATTATTGTGGATGGATCTGAGTAATCTGAAGTAAATTTATTTGTTATTAAATATTATTATTAACATCGTTATCAAGTTTTTTTTATTTTTTTATATCTTACGGGTAAGCGCAGTGCCTTCATCTCACCTGATTAACATCAGTGATGATAAAGGCCAATGGTGAAAAGCGCATTTCACCCCCGGGTGAAGTGCGCTTTTCACCATTGGCCCGCCCCCATAGGATCCCGATCCTAGACTACTAACGCTACAAACATTGATGTTATGGCGACATATACCGATAAGACGGTGGTAGCTAGCCAAGCTGACGAACAAGTCCTACCACCAACCGAACCGAGTACACAAACATGTACCCCCTCGGGTGGCGGTCTTAACCACTAGACCACAGAGGGGGTTAAAAGGTATCCCTACAGCGATCACAGACGGTAGATAGTTAATTTGAAACGTTATTTTCGCAGGGTAACATCGAGTACACGTGCCCCGCGTCCAACGAGTGCGAGATCAACAAGCGGCGGCGCAAGGCGTGCCAGGCGTGCCGCTTCCGCAAGTGCCTGCGCACGGGCATGCTGCGCGAGGGCGTGCGCCTGGACCGCGTGCGCGGCGGCCGGCAGAAGTACCGCCGCGCGCCCGACCAGCCGCCGCCCGCGCCGCGCCCGCAGCTCGACGACATCAAGGCGAGTGTTTATCTAGCGACGGTTCTACTTAAACAAACAATTTAAACGGGGATTATGGCGAACTAATTAGCAAAAGGTATCATACCTTCTTTATACCCGACGTTTCGACCGAGTCACAACTTTCAGCGTTACGGAGAAACTTAATGGGTTCCTCGAGCCGTGTGATCGAAACACAGAGTCAGAGTTCGGTCGTCCTCGTTCCCTACTAGATTCTCCGAGGGGTTGTGGCATTTATGAGTCAATTACTTTTTAACCACATTCACACGCAGGATTGTTTAAATATTTTTTAATTGTTGTGTCCTGATGTAGTGCAATTAATGCTAATATATATTCTGGGAATCTGGGATTTAAAACGTGTAAAATAAATATTTTTTTTTATATATCGGCCAGCAGGTGTTAGAAGCGTTGTCCTCATACGAGCCCGAGATGCTGAGTTGCACGGCGCTGCCGGCGGGCGTGACGGAGCCCACGGCCAAGACCCTGGCCTTGCTCGCGGACCTGTATGATAGAGAACTGGTCGGCGTCATCGGCTGGGCCAAGCAGATCCCCGGCTTCACGGACTTGCAGCTTAACGACCAGGTAAGATTATTATTTTCTTTCTTTAATGATTTTTGTTAAAGCAAAGCAGATCCTGTGCTTCACGACTTTCAGCTTTAGATTAGTTTCTGTATCGGGCAGCTTGTGTTAGAAGCGCTGTCATCGTACGAGGCTAGCAGGTGTTGGAAGTTCTGTCATTGTATGAGCCCAGCTGGTGTTAGAAACGATGTCTCCATATAAGCCCTCCTGGTGTTAGAAGCGCTGTCCTTTTACGAGCCCAAGATGCTAAGCTGTACGGTACTGCCGGTGGAGCTGCAGGATAGAGAGCTTGTCGGCATCATTTTTCAGGCAGAAAATTTTCGTCTACGTATTATTAAGCTAGTGTAGAAAGATTTTGTAAAAATATAATAGTAGTAGTAGTAGTAAACAGGCTAATATTGTCCCACTGCTGGGCAAAGGCCTCCATCATTGAAATCAAGTCATCGCTACTATTGATGGGTTATGGCTTTATCACCACGCTTGCCAAGTACGGGTTGGCGATCATAAACCCGGGCTATGCATCGAAAAATCCGAAATAAATTTTGCCCGACCTGGGCATTGAACCGCTCTGCCACCGAGGCGTTAATATAATGATCAATAATTAATTAAAATTAAATTAATATGATGATGCAAACATATAATGATCAATGGTAACTGATAACCCCCCTCCCCACCCCTTGTATATTACCAAGTAAATTATAATTAAAATACACGAGCGTAAGATTGTTTTTTTTTTAAATGGCTGGCAGGCGATACCCATAATCTTGATGTCTACACCTCGCGTCATTCTCGCGAACAGGATCTTAATTTTTTTTTACATTAAGTCACTACTCTTTAAATCTATTTGCGCCAACTTAAGTGTGTGCCTTGAATATGATTAACGCTAGTCGTAATTAGTTAGTTTTGGCGCAATTCCCCCTTACATACAACAAAATTAATATTAACCTTCATGTTGTGAAATAGATAAAATTATTTATAAATACATTAACAAATAGACTCCTATGTGGTTATTCTTTTTTCTGGTCTCAACCTGCCAGTTCGCTTGATTTTGATGAGTCATCCGCGCTATGTAATCTAGTAGAAGTGACGCGTAAACAAATTGACTTAGGTCATGGTTCTGACGTCACGAACACTAACACAAAATGGAATGGATCGAGTGACGCGCCGAAAATGTTACAGATTTGACTTTTTACACTCTCGAAAATAGTTTGAAGTAATTTTGAATCACGTTGATACGCAATAAAATGTTTTATTGGATAAACAAACGAAAATTCAGACAACTATAGCTGGACCGCTTCACTGAGTCCTCGTCTGCGGTAGGTACGCGGGGCGGGAGGTAAGTTTAGGTATTTTTTTTTGTAAATGTCGTTACTTATATAAAAGCTGTGCAGATTCTTGCGCCCACATCTTCTCCACAGCTAAAATATAGACGCTCTGAATAGGTAGTAGGTAAAAAAAAAAATGCTCGGACGATTTAAAAGTAGTACCTATAATTAATATTGCTTATCTTCAACAAAATCTTGTTAAAATTATCACGTGTCAATCCGTTCGCCGCGTCGAAAAACTCTTATACTCGTGACAGAGGCCCTACGTACCTCCCGCCCCGCGTACCTACCGCAGGCGAGGACTCAGTTAAGCGGTCTAGCTACACATTTATTTACAGGGTAATTTAGAATAACTAAATCTTAGGGTTAAGTCCAGGTCGTGATTCTATACTACTAATATCAAGTTCCTATACTAAGCGTGTATGGAATAATACATAACTCTGTCTTAAAATACATATCTACAACGCCGAAATAAAACTGAATCATAAGTGTAAACATTGCACTATCATTAAAAATAATTCTACTAAAGTAATTACATGTTATCTTTGATAACTTAGTCATTCATTCTGTAATAACTAGTCGTTTAACAGTTAGTTTAATCTTAATTTATTTCGGTTTTATGATGAGCAATAAAGTTGAAATTGCCAAACATTTGCCAATAAATAATTACTATGCACACCTGTTCTTGTATCTCTACGTTTTGCGTCGACACACAAAAAAATCTTGAGTACGCGCCAAGTGTATCGACGTAAATGATCAAAAAATTAAGCAAATAAATTATTTGATTTGATAAATATAATGCTTCTTCTGTTCCGAAGTTGTTTCTTTAAGAAAAATCCTAGCAAGATAATTAATAATTAAACAAATCGTGCAAACTCTCACGCCCTTCACCCAAAAAGGTGTAGATAAGAGCATCAAAATATCCAAATGAGCGGATAAAAAATGTGATCAAAGTTCTTCCCAAATATTATTATAAAAATGGTTGAAGGCACAATACCCTACTCGTAGGCACTTCGGTAGGCAAAGAATTTAAACGGGGATTAACGCATACTAATTAGTAAATGATCCCCCCCTAACTAATAAGTAAAATCCCCGTATAAATTCTTTGTTGAACTACGGAACGTGAAAGTTAAAAAGGTAGGCAATTCAAAAATAACAAAGTGAATGCAAACTGCCAAAGTCTCGCGCGGTAAATTACAAAACATAAACCAGCGCCCAATATTCCACTTAAAACAGAGCTTGGAATAGATATTCAGTGTTTTGTTATCGTCATGTCAACATCATTTCAAATAAAAGAGTAATAGAGACAAAAATACGGAATGACGTCACTCGCACAACTAACTGTTCTATTTCATTTTTGGTATTTGTTCAGTACAGGCGTTTTCCTGATAATAGTTTTCAGCTAACACTGTAACTTGCTCAACATAGTTGTGCCATTTGTACTATGTTTAGAAAGTCCACTACAATAAGTTACAGTAATAGTTTGAAAACTAACAGCTGGAAAACGTTTATACCAAAAAAATTAAAGACAGTTATGCAAGCGACGATAAGTATTCTAAGCTTTTACTCTATGTGTTAGGAATGTACAGTCACAAGCGTTAACATGTAAACAATTTAGCTCTTAATACAATGCAATAGGAGCCAAAACTAGTCAAAATGAAAATGTTTTTATTGCAACAAACACCAATTTACAAATTAATTTTGCCCTGGTTTCTGTAAAAAAGTAAACTTGTGGAACAGAAGACAGTTCCTTCCTAATGGCAAAACTTAATTGGTACAGTTGAAAAACAATGATAATAATTAACTAAGCCAAAAAAATCAAAACATGAGAAAATTAAAGAAATTTAAAAGTTAAACGTGACACTAAGATATGTGCATGTGTGTGTGTGCGTGTGTGCGTGCGTGTGTGCGTGCGTGCGTGCGTGTTTGCGTGCGTGTGTGTGAGCCCGGCCCTTGACCACGCAAACCACCGAGGCTCTCCTGAACTTTAACACATGTTAGAGTACAAGAGACCCTCAGCAGCTGCATAGTCAAAAGCTTGCAGCCAGTTAATTATTTTATTTTGAATTATATAATTGTTGAGCGTTTTACTTTTATAAACCAAAATGCTCGTGACTTTACGTCTCTGTCCCTACGTGTTAAGTCCTAAACGTATCGTGTATTAGAGTTCTGTGTTGTTCCACAGATGCGTCTCCTCCAAAGCACGTGGGCGGAGATGTTGAGCCTGATGTTAGCGTACCGCTCGATGTCCGCGGGGGGCGCACTGCGGCTGCGTTTCGCTTCAGACCTCGCGTTGGACGAGAAGCAGGCGCGCGAACTGGGCGCGGGAGATATATTCACACAGGTGAGTGGGGGAAAAAATCTACCGAGAAACATATACTTATCCTAATTACTACTTTGTTTAAAGACTATATCGTATAACTGTATACTTTTGAATTTAGTAGGTACATTTAAGGCTTAAAAGAGAATAAGTATCCCGAAAAAGATATCAACTTATATTTTTGAAGAAATAAAAATGTTATCGTAGTTTTAAATTCATGTTTTAGTACCCAATTATCCCAAAACTGTTCTTTGCATCAATGACGGTACATATTGACAAGTTTCTTTTTTTATCGGGTAATTTATTTTAATTTAAAGGATCGGACAGGGTTATTTTTACGTAGGTATTGTATTTTGTATAATTGTGGTGTTTACCCGCAGGTGACCGGCGTGGCTAAGCGTTTGGAGAGCGCGGCGGCGATGCGCGAGGAGTGCTACCTGCTGAAGGCGCTGGTGCTGGCCAACTCGGAGGCGCGCATCGACGAGCACGCGGCGCTGCGCCGCTTCCGGGACGCCATCCTCGCCGCGCTCAACGATGCGGTCAACGTGCTTAGGTAATACTACCAGCTGTGTAAGGCGAACCTACCAAAATGGTAGAAAAGATCGCTTCCGGGACGCCGTCCTCGCCGCGCTCAACGACGCGGTCAAAGTGCTCAGGTTTGTAGGAAAAACCTACCACATTGGTAGAAAACATCCCCTGCTACCACTTTTATAAAGAGAACCTACCGAAATAGCAGAAAAGGATGCTTCCGGGACGCTATGTTCGTCGTGCTCACCGTGCTCAGGTTTGTAGGAAAACCTACCACAACGGTAGGAAAAAAATCGTAAATTATCGACTCGTTTGGCCAACAGCTCTTCCTCTGCTTTCTTTATTGAATAGGTTTGAATGATAAACTTGTCCCTCAGGCCGTACAACGCGAACGCGGCACTCCAACAGCTGCTGCTGGTGATGCCGGCGCTGCGCCACGCCGACGTGGCCGTGCGCCGCTTCTGGGCGTCCGTGCACCGCGACCGCCGCGTGCCCATGAACAAGCTGTTCGTCGAGATGCTGGAGGCGTGTCTGCGGTAAGCCCCGCCCCACGCGCTCGCGGGTACCACTACCTTGTACCCGCCCGCACGAGCCCCGTCCGCCGATGCTGCTATCGTGCGCGACCGTTACGGTGTACCTGTCCGCCGCTGCCGAGTGTACCTCTAGACTTTTGTGTACCTTCCAGTGAACGAGTGTTAGTGAACCTCCTGAGATTCAGCGAGGTCTGTGTGAGGTCGTTCCAGTCGACTTTTTCTTTGTTGTTTTATGAGAGGCGCCGGGTCGCGACCTTTCCGTACGTCCGCTGGTGACATATCGAGTCGAAGTAGTTCGCCATACTTTTAGTCTGCATTTATCAGTGTTCGATACTCTCGTGTGAATGTACATATTTGACGTTATTTATTTGGCAGACTTTTTAGTCTATAGGTTTATGGCTGTGAATGACGACCGTGTGTAATGTGTAGAACGAACTCGTCGTTCGTCCCCCCGAGTCGCGTCCCCGCGCCGTTGATGTACAAATTGATGGACGGATTTAGTACAAAACTTGTTACTATTTTTGTATAATATTAAAAAAATATATCTAGTTTTACTGTGCTGTAAGAGATTAAGTAGAGTCGAGGATGGAAAAAAATATTAAGTAATACTACGTGTCGATCCGCAAGTAGGCATTAGACTGCACGCGTTGACTATTGTCAATCCATTGTAAAAAGTATTGTTCGTAGGTGATATTGGTTTTTTTCTAACATGTAAGAAATCTTGGCTTAGAGTGAGATGTGAAGAATAAATTATTGTAACCTTAAAGTCCAAATTGTGTATAGTTAAAAAGAGATGTAACAAAATGTTCGTTGCTTAAGAGTGTGTAGATGCCCCAAGTAGTAACTTCCCTTGAATAGCACACTAGTCTGTGCGTAGATCTAGCCGGTGAAATAACACGCATTGTAGCGTTTCCAATCAAAACATCTTGATGTATCGTTGTACACAAAGTAGGCCTTTAGTGCAAATTATTATGATTTCCTTTAACCCTTTAGCTGTCATTGTATGCTATCATAAATTGAACCTTACGACATTGTTATAAGATTGAAAACGGATGGAGTTGTACCAATTAAAGGGTAAATGTATTAATGGTTTGAGAAGGGATTATCTATATAAAATAAATGTTGGTGAAATTTCTTTCAAACATTACGTTGATCAGCACCAATTCGTTTGTTTGAATGAAGTTAATTATTACAAAAACACAAATGTTGAAAAAAATTTTTTTTTATAAAATATAATTAATTATATTTTATAACGGTTGGGGGTTTAAAATATACTGTTTATCTTTAAGATGAATCTGTGTAGAGTAAATGTTGGCAACGTGAACGTTGCTTCCCCGACTGCCAGTAGGCAGTCTGCGTGTGTCAAGTTTAAACTGATTCACATTATGATTGTTTATACTCTTATTTAATTTTTATCGCGTAAACGTTTACAACAAAGAAGGAATAAAAACAAAATCACAATTAACAAATTTTATGATAGATAACTTATGAATGTATTTTTGACTTTCATTGCGTCCTCCAGTTGTAAACGTATCTTAATATTATTTACGTATTACACCAGTGATTATTATAATAAATATTAATAATTTATTTAAAAATACATTATCTATAGAATTTATTATAATATGTATTGCGAAGATCTGTTCCACTTACTATATTTTTCTGGCTTGGTATTAGATATAGATACATATTTCGGGGCGTTGCCGTTGTGATGTATAAAAATACAATATTGTTATATAAAAATAAATTATAAATCTGGATTTAAATCGTGTACATAAAGTATATTGAGACGTTGAGTAATAGTGGAACAGTATTTTAAACGACAAATACCTCGATGAACTGTTACCAATCTGAAGTGAAATAATATTTATACTATGTAGATCAGCCCGCGCGCAACTCGTGACTTTAACCTCAATTATCATCACAAAATAGTGCAAATAAGTTACGTGTTGTGCGTCGTCGGTTGTACAATTGTATGTAGGCACTGAAGTCAGTGATGTCTTTTATAACGAATACATTATAACTCTTGTCATAACATAATCATATTCATTGTACAGTTTATATTGTATTATAATTTTGAACGTAAAATCGTTTCTTAAATTAACTTATATCTGGATAATAAAATTAGTCAGGTATAGTTCCGTTCGATTAATTTAATGATTATGCCTTGTTTACATATTGTACTGATGTCTGTGCTCACTACACCTTACCGTATTTATAGGTATATTATTATGACCGTTACTACTTTGTATGTGTAAATACTAAATAATGTTGGTACTGTAACAAATCGTCAACTCATTTAAAGCAATTAACAGCATAGAAAAATAATTACATTTGATTGTATTGATTCCGTGCTGTGACATGGCGTATGCATGTTTTTTCTTTTCTATATGTGTGTACAATTATTTATTATTAATATCAAATTGATAAAATCATGGTCAAAAAGTTAGTTAACATCATAATTTTTAGATCGGTATAGTGTGGTGAACGTAAGATTAATGTGGAATCGTTTGTTCTATATAGATAAACATGAATTCAATAGTTTTTGTCAATAACTGACTCCGATAGTTAGATGGCGCCACGAATACACTCCGTAAATAGAAAAGTAATAGAAAACATCACATATGAAAACTTCACATTTAAAAATATATATGTTACTAGCTGACCCGGCAAACGTCGTTTTGCCATAAAAAATAAAAAAATATTTAGGGGTGGACTACCCCTAACATTTAGGGGGATGAAAAATAGATGTTGGCCGATTCTCATAGATACCGAATAAGCACAAAAAATTTCATCAAAATCGGTCAAGCCGTTTCGGAGGAGTATGGCAACGAAAACTGTGACGCGAGAATTTTATATATTAGATTATAGGATGCTCTGGTTGAATGCGATAAATCTTGGTTTAATTCCCATAGTTCCGACTATTCCGTAAATATCATTATGTGGTTGTGCTAGTGGCGCCTCTAGTGATAAAACATGGCAGGATTATCTCCTGTTGTGAGCTCGTGAAGTAAGTTTGATTTGCTCGTCCTATCAGGCTGAGCTTCATTTTGATTTTCTTGAACCTTGTATGTGGGTATATTTTCCAGTTACTAAATAAAGAATTGCGAAACGAAATTAACACACGAACATTTGACGTGGTAATTCCAGTTATTTAAGCAACTTTGGTTCGTTGTAGTACTGTTATTCTTATGTTAAGAATATTTACTTTATTTATAGTTTAACGTGTATCGCGCGATGGTAGTCTCAGGGTATGATAGGTGTAGGTGTGAGATGTGCCAGAACGTAGGAGCTAAGTTGATTCGTTATTGATTTATTGATCTGCGATTATGTACTGTATTTGCGAATTTTGTTATTTACTAAACTGCGATTTGAATGAAAACGTGGAACATGCTCGAAGCAATTTCAAAGCTGGAGTCGTTTGGCAGCTATACGCTTCAAGTAGACCGTAGCTTTCATTCAAGCCGCAGGTTTATTGTATTTTTAAGTACACTAATAAGGATATAAAATATCCTAAATTGTAGACTTAAGTAAATTTTGACTGGATATATTATTAAAAGTCTTTTTTTAATGAATGTCATCTCAGATCAAATGTTAGGTGAATCCAACAATACCTGTGTCTTATTTGTAATGACTCGTACCTTGTTTATTTACATAATGTTATTAATTGTGACCTGGTCTGGAAATAAAATAAATTATAAAACGGTAACTGTTCTTTCTTATTTATTTTGTGTTTTTATTTTATGTCATACGCTGAGGCCTGTCGTCTTGGAGGTGAAGGAGGCTAGAAATTGCTACTTCTATTTTGATTTAAATCTTTATGACTTCGTATGGGGATGCTGCAAAATCTGATAAAACAGAACATGTACAAAAGCCTCTTTAAAAATCTATGCTAAAAGGTTATGGTTAGAATTGTTGAGGCATTTCTTTAAACATTGGGTATGAAGAAAAAAAAATTATCTCGTTTTTAAAATTTATAATTAAACTTATTTACATAACGTTATAAGTAATTCAGTCGTGGACCGCGCTACACTATGGCGAACTGGTCGTACAGCAACTCCCGCACTTTGTAATACTCTTCAGATAATACACCTTCCAACGCCACTTTGCCATTGTCCAACTGTAAAAATAGAACAATTATGTTACATACATTTAAACATATTAAAGACATAACATAGGAAATCTAGCAGTATCTTAAAACTGCAGTGGTTCAGTCCCAGTTTAGGAAAAGTTAATAAGCACACTGACCCTGCATGCCATGACAATGATAAGTTGAACCTAAAATGTTCGAAATTGGAGTCACCTGCGTATGACCAACGTGCCAGTACAGCAATCCAGCTCCCCCTTCCCCCCTAAGAACTCAGCAGGTAACAAAAATCTAGGTTTAAACTGAAAGAGGTCGTAAAACTCTCTTACGCTCCACATAGCCTTCCGGAAAACTCCGCAGATATCTTGCCTTGGCTATGGCCGCTTGCAGCTCTGATAAGCGCACGGTGTTGATGAAGGACGCATCGTGCAGTGTACAGCGTGCTCCATCATCATCGTCATCAGCTTATATAAGTCCACTGCTGGACAAAGATCTCTTCTAGTGCCACACTTCAGTCAGCCACCTTCCGAAGATCGTCACTCCACCTAGTCTGAGGTCAACCTACGTTTGCCGATACGTGGTCTCCACTTATGGCCTTCTGCCACTTCAGCTTGCGAATCCAGTGCCCCAGCAGTTGGGACACAAAATGAGCTGCCCTCCCTCCGTATCGCCAACGTGCCAGCAATCCAATACTCTCCCCATGGTTAAAAAAGGCTCTGAAAACCTAGATTTTAACTAAAAAAGTCGTAAATCTCGAAGCGCCTTCCCCGAGAACTTAGCAGATCATAAAGGGAAAACCTAGACTTTAAAAGACGACGTTAAAACCAGAGTGATCTAGGAAATTAATAACCTATCTCTAGTTTAGTTACCAAGCAACCGCTGTTATTTTCCGATAATTAGCAGAACTAAGCAACAAATCTCTAGTAGGCCTATCTCTTGCTGAGGATAGGTTATTAATTTCGGCTGGAAGTGCATCTCATTACTTAGATCTGTCTGGCATGCCTTCTGTTTGCAGACCGCACCAATTCTATAGTGAGATGTTGTGATTTCTCAATGGAGTTAGCACTGAAGAGCACTTAGATTAGTGTGGCATGGAAGAATTATGATTTTTTCTATGCCATTGTGTAATAATCTCAATAATATTTTTATATAAAATACAGTGAAAAAATTTAATTCCCACCCGACCCAGCCAGGAATCGAACCTGGGACTTCCACAATCCGGGCGGCTGCACTGAAGTGATACTGATATCACTGATTGCGGAAGACCCAGGTTCGATTCCTGGATGGGTCGGGAGGGCTTTTAATTTTTTCACTGTATTTTATTTAAAAATATTTAATTCAGTTTAAGTGTAGCAATTAACACTTAAAAATAAAAGTTAAAATCTCAATAATGGTAAAAATGTCACTTAAATCACTCTGGTTTTAACGTCGTAAAGGTGTCTCACTCACCCTTCGTATAGCCAGCGTGCCGTTACAGCATTCCAGCGATCCCCCAGAGAACTCTGCCGACAGCCCCGCCTTGGCGATGGCCGCTCGCAGCTCTGACAACCGCACGCTGTTGATGAAGGACGCGGCGTGCGGCGCGCCCGCCGCCGGCTCCAGGCACATCAGCGTGTCCGTCACCGCCTCCTCTGTACCAACACGGATATAGTGTAACGATTGACGTCAACGTCAATAAATGCAAAAGTCAGATTGAGTGTCCAAGGGATAAAAGGTGTTGTCAAAATGAAACTCCCAAGTTAATCGATTGGCTTCTAATTGAACACTAACTGTAATTATGTATGCATTCGGCCAGGTTGGCCTAATGTCAATGTACAAAAAGTAGGTCGCGAACCCGCGACCAAAGTGCAATATTGAAACGCGCCTACGTACATGGTAGTAAAACTATGAACAAATCAAAAACCTAATTAACTAAAATCATGTACGTAACTCGTACAGTTAGCCTGTACAGAGTAGAAGATAGGTAGACATAGAAGATCAGGTTCTTGAAAGAATGGCATGGTGTTGCGAGGGATGGTGTGAAAAAAGTGTGGCCTTTGCCTAGGAGTGGGACGGTTATGGCTGATATATATATGGAGTGGCCATTTTTTCACCGAATAAATAATAAGTAAAATTTGTTATGTAAAATAGGCCTACTGGTCTAACTTCTTTTTTTGACAGACAACTCTCAAAAAAAAATATGTTAAAAAGTGAGACAATCCTCTAAGACGGCATTTTCAGCTGCACCGGGCTTTTTTGGGGGCGGGCGGCGAAAAACTTAAAGGGTTCCTCAAGCCGTGTGAAACAAAGTGCCGTCAGATGTTATCTAATAGAGCGCATGCCCTACTAGATTCTCCGAGGAGTTCGGATCGGTTCAGGTAGCGGAACAACCCGAGGGCGCCTTTAAAGGCTCGGACCTCGGCTCGGGTTGACCGGGTCGTGGGGGTAGAGAAAAGCACCCAGGTAGGTTGTACCTGGTATAGAGCGCGTGTGAACAGAGTCGTCGTACCCTTGTTCTACGAGTACGGTGTCTTGGACCTAAGCTAGTGTGCATGTTTAATGTATTCTGTAAATGTGTAGTGGCATTTAGAGGATCAAGCGGGAAGTCTACTGGTCCAACCGCTAGATGGCAGGCAGTATCAACGTTGCGGCATGGGCCCGTGCGCGGCCACGCTAGCTCGTCGCCCACCGCGCAAATAACAATGTTATGTTATGTCAACAGATTTTGATAGGATGGTGGTAACTCGCCACTAAAACACGCTCCAACACCAAAAAACTGAGGAGATAAGTTCTCCTATCAGGAATTAGAAGTCAAGATCCTTTGGATTTGCGACCAGTTGGATGGATGAGGTTTAGGAGCGTTCAACTTTGTATGCTTTAGAAAAATAATGAGATCTAATTAGTAAATAGAAAACATAAAGCGAACTACAAAAACACAAATGTTGAAAAAATTTCCACGAGCAGGATTTGAACCTGCACGCTTCTGACATTCCGGGTCAGGTGCTCTTCCAATTGAGCTATCGTGGTTCTAACCAGCCCGCCGAAATTATTCAACACTTTTTACTTTGAAAGCCAAAGGCGCCCATTCAATGTCAATAACTACCGTCACTAACATCCGATCATAATATTTTTACAAATATTAAAGATCAGTTAAGAAGTAAGCAAGCTATTTATAAATGTTCAAATAATTTTTAACGCAAATTTTGTTGCGAACAAATTACAAAAACACAAATGTTAAAAAAATTTCCACAAGCAGGATTTGAACCTGCACCCTTCTGACATTCCGGGTCAGGTGCTCTTCCAATTGAGCTATCGTGGTCGTGGAAATTTTTTTAACATTTGTGTTTTTGTAATTTGTTCGCAACAAAATTTGCGTTAAAAATTATTTGAACATTTATAAAGCAAACTGTTTAATCAACTGAAAAAAAGTGAGAAGAAACATGAAATATAATGCAATCCTCTATAGTACCCTGATTATTGTCATTACTCAAATTAACAATTATTTCCCAGCCAGCTTTGTGAGCATTGTGGGTTCTGGCCGATATTATCATTTGAAAATAAGTGTTCGTAAAGTAAGTAAAATCAATGTGTAAACAAACGCGAATAGATCTGTAAAAAAATGTTTCATTCAATGAATATAAATTATTTAAAGTCCATTATGGAAAGTTTTAAGTTACTTAAATTAATTTGATTCAGTCCGGATTACGCTTTTTACTTAATAGTAACTATTTAAGCTATTTAGATATTGTAATGTGTACGCACACACTAATCTCCTACTCCTAAGAATCAGTGGCGTAGCTTGCCATTGACGGGCCCTGTATGAAAAGTTTATTGATGGGCCCAAATGAAACGTGACATTGTGGCTAGCATAATTTACGAGTTTTTGCTAACAGACGCTCGGGGCCCCGTATCATGGATACGGCTGATACGGTGGTAGCTACGCCCCTGCTAAGAATCTTATATAATGTAGACGAGTGTGTGCGTACACACACTTCAATGTCTGCATTTTATTTATCGGTGGCATGTGCGTCGGGTCGTTACATTCCCTAAGATATGGTTGAGTGAAGCGATGGCTGATTCATATGTCATACTCGTGAACGGGTGCCTCCTGTGGAGGCAGGTCTGCTCTTGCTTACTTATCTTATTTTTATTATTATTATACTCGTATACTTTAACTTTGTTTTCTTAGATAATTTTTGACTTCTATTAGTACTGTATGACATTGTGAAAATTGAAATTGGTAGGTACCTGATGTAATTTTTGCAAACTTAAATTTTTATTCTTATACTTTGTTGTATTTTTGGGTGTTGTGATTGTCCTTTTTTTGTGTTTGTTTGTGATGGAAAGTGTCTTTTTATGATAGGGCATTTTCCAATATTTTTGACGCTGTAAAAGAGCTTGACACTTGCTGAGTTTCTTGCCGGTTCTTCTCAGTACAAGGTCTCCCAGAGTAGACTTACGAACCGATGGCATAATGACATTCATAAGAGCTATTTGTAGCCTAAACTGAATAAATGATTTTGAATTTTGAATTTCGAAGGAGCTACGTAAGAGTCGTAGCAGGCGGCAGAAAACGGTGTCTACCTACGCTAAGCCTATTGTTTTATTGAAATAGGCTTATAAGTTTTCAAAAATGGAATTTGGAAGTTAGCGTGGGATAATGTTATGTGTTGGTTCTTGGCGGGAAAGTGAAGAGTCATGTCTGCGGTTTTGTTTTATTTTCGAAAATTTGTGTTATATCGAATATTAATGTGAAATAATGGTGGATTATTAATCGTTAAGTGTTCGTGAGTGTGCACGAGTGTTGGCAAATAAAACAAAACAGTGCAACGTCACTTTTCAAATTCTCTCAAGACGTCCGCCCGAGGACTTAGTAAAGCCCCACATCTTTACTGAGATACTCGAGGGGTTGGGGGTATATCATTTCTCACTTCTCATTTCTATTATCATTCATCATCATCATACAGAAAAGAAATATTGTTTATTTATGTATTACTAATAATAAAAAATACTTGAAATTGGCTAAATGCTAAACGCGAAGCCATTAATTAAGATAAAAAAAAAAAAAATGTTATGTGTAGAGCCTGCGGGCGGTACCCACCTTGCAGCACGGGCTGTATTTCGCGCGGCGCGGCCACGGCGGCCGACAGCCACGCCAGCTCCGCGTCGCCCGCCGCGCGCCACGCCACGCCGCACATCAGCGCGTCCGTCAACTTCACCTGGGGGGGACAACATATTTGTGTAAAAGTGTCAACTTGTCTGAAACTGTCAAAGCGGTACGAAGTCCTCCGGGTCTACTAGTGAGCTAACAATGAAGTTGGTAAAAATTAATATCGACTTACTTGGTAGATATGTGACTCGGTGGTGGCGTCTATAATGTCGCCTTTATTTGGTATAAATATTTTCTCCACGTTTTCCGCTGCACAATATTTTCTGAAAAAGTACCGTAATATTTTTTTTAATTAATTTTAAACGAACTAAAATGTAAAAACACAAATGTTAAAAAAATTTTCACGAGCAGGATTTGAACCTGCACCCTTCTGACATTCCGGGTCAGGTGCTCTTCCAATTGAGCTATCGTGGTTCTAACTACGAACTAAAATGATTAACGATTCGTAAAGAGTCTGCAGAAAACATAATGAAATAAATGAAATCTTCTTTGAGGTGACCTGATTATAAAACTGTTTAAATTAAAGATTATTTCCCAGCCAGCGTTGTCAGCGTTGTGGGTTCTGGCCGATATTATCATTTGGAAAGGCAGTGGGCATTATTAATAGTTTAGATCACGTTTAGGAGTAGAATGGTAAGAGGGTTTTTGAATTGACCCTAATGACCCTGTATAGCATTTAGAACTCCGCCGTTCCAGCTCGGTACTGGATGTTCGCCTATTTATTTATCTTTTTATATAATGTAAAATATAATTAATAAGGTATATGTTAGGACTCTATCGAAACCTGGGCTGTTCTAAAATCCCTGCAACGATGTCAAGTCGATTAGCGATATATCCAAGTGTTGCTGTACAATACTGCCACCATGGTCGTCCATGTACAGAACCAGCAGACTAAGCATATCCCCTTGCATCGAGGTGTGAGACAAGGGCATGTGATATCCCCCAAACTGTTCACAAATGCATTGGAGGATGTGTTTAAAACACTGGACTGTAAAGGACGTGGAATTAACATCAACGGTGAACACATCTCACACTTGCCATTCGCGGACGACATCGTCATCGTGGCCGAAACCTTGCAGGATTTACGGGTCATGCTGAACGGCCTAGCTGATTCTTCTCAACGCATCGGTCTCCGGATGAACTTGGACAAAACCAAGGTTATGTTTAACGAACATGTCATTCCGGGACCGATTGCAGTACAAGGCGGTGCTCTCGAAGTTGTTAAGGAATATGTCTACCTCGGGCAGATTTTGCAATTAGGTAGAAACAACTTCGAGAAAGAGGCTAACAGAAAGATACAGCTAGGCTGGGCAGCATATGGGAAATTACGTCGGGTGTTTACGTCGCCTATTCCACAAAGTCTAAAGAAGAAAGTCTGCAATCAGTGCGTCCTACCGGTCATGACATACGGAGCCGAAACCTGGACACTCACGGTATGGCTGGTTCACAAATTTATAGTTGCTCAGCGAGCTATGGAAAGGGCTATGCTCGGAGTTTCTCTGAAGGATCGACTTCGGAATGAGGTGATCCGACAAAGAACGAAAGTAATCGACATAGCCCATCGGATCAACAAGCTGAAGTGGCAGTGGGCCGGTCATATTAGAGTTCTTGAGTGGAGACCGTGTATCGGCAAATGTAGTGTAGGACGCCCTCAGACTAAGTGGAGCGACGATCTTCGCAAGGTGGCTGGTAAGAGCTGGATAAGAGTAGCCGCGGATCGTGCTCATGGCGTGCACTTGGAGAGGCCTACGTCCAGCAGTGGACTAGTATAGGCTGATGATGATGATGATGAAGGTATATGAGTTTTTAAGTGGAGACCGCGTATCGGCAAACGTAGAGTAGGACGCCATGAGACTAGGTGGAACGCCGATCGCAAGGTGGCTGGCAAGAGCTGGATAAGAGTAGCCGCGGGTCGTGCACTTGGAGAGACCTATATAAACACTCACTACAACGCCATTAGAGCGTTCGGCGGCGCCAGCAGAGACTCGCCATCGCACCGCCTTTAAGGCGAAGGGTAAGGCACACTAGCGCCACCAATTGATAATTTGACAATTACTAACGGACCGGATCTTTTTTTAAACATTGCGTACCGTCCGACAACAGGAAAGCATCCATAGTATTTATTTAATAATTGTGCACTACTTTTTGTTGCGTGGTTTATTCACAAAACGGGCTATCGCATTTATTCACAAACAATGGTCACTTTTGGTGTTAGCGAATGAATACAAAAACAAACCTAAAAGTAGTGCACAATTATTAAATAATAGATGTTTGCCTAGTGTCGGAAGGTCCGCAATGTTTGAAAAAAAATCCAGTTTAGCAGTTATCAAATTAAATCCATTAGCGGCGCTAGAGTGCCTTACCCTTCGCCTTAAACTAAATGTATTGGATGTTCGCCTTTATCTATGTGAAAAATACATTGTATACTACTCACTGCAAAGCCATTAAAGCGTTCGCGGGTGCCCTCAGCCCTACTATAGCCCGCGGCTTCGCTTGCGTCACCACCCGCAGCAGAGACTCGCCGTCGCACCGCCCTTCCAGCTCGATGTACTGGATGTTCGCCTTTATTTGCACTTGCCGTACTGAGCTTACGCATTTGCTTGGTATTTCTGTCATCTCCTCTGGAATTAGTAAAAATGTAGTGTTTGTGAGTCTGTAAGTAAAGTAAAGTAAAGTAAACAGCCTATAACTGTCCCACTGTTGGGCAAAGGCCTCCATCTTAAAATCAAGTCAAGGCTACTAATGGTTTAATCACCACGCTTGATAAATGCGGTCACAACTTTTTTTAATTATTTTTTTATTATTATAACTTTTTTTTTACAAACCCGGGCAATGCATCGAAAAATTCGAAATACATTTTGCCCGACCTGGGAATTGAACCCGGGATTTTCGGGTATCAGCAGCGCTATTCTCTAAGCAAAACAGCGTCGAACTCGACGTTGAACTCGCTCATGACTTGCAAACGAATTTCAACCTACTTTTTCAATCAGTAATAAAGTCTACATTCGTTTGCAAGTTATGAGCGAGTTCAATGTCGAGGTGGATGCTGTTTTGCTTAGAGAATAGCACTGTAGGCCGAGCGCTGTGCCTCTAGGCCCGAGTCTGAGTGAGACTGTAAAGTATCTATTAAATGGATTCCTATGTAATTGACTAGCATGCACTATAATTTTTACAGAAAAAAAAAATATATATACCACTAAAACCACTTGCTAAGGTGGCTCGAGACCACGAACAACAGATACCGAGTTCGAGTTCGACTGCGCAGGGCGAGCGACCTAGATAAATAGTTGAAAGCTAGTGAGGAGCTCGATGGCGCAGCGGTTAACGCGCTCGGTCTGCGAGTGCTGAGGTTAAGCAACTTTCGCAAAAGCCGGTCATCGGATGGGTGACCAAAAAATTAATCATCTCGAGCTCCTCCGTGCTTCGGAAGGCATGTAAAGCCGTTGGTCCCGGCTGCGTTAGCAGTCGTTAATAACCACCATTCCGCACTGGGCCCGCGTGGTGGTGTATGGATCGTTCTCCCTATCCATCCATAGGGATGGCTCGTGCCCCAGCAATCGGAACATAAAATGAGCTGATGATGGTGATGATGAGGTATACCAGCAACGAGCATTCCTTTTTCTTTGAGACTTTGCCTCTTTGACTGGTGCATATTCCCTATAAGATTCTCTAAGTGGTTGGGTTCAGATCGGGAACGAGCACTACTACATAAGTATATATAGTATAAGAGGGCACAGTGCCCTCTTCACGTTTACCTTCGGGTTCCTGTTTTTGGGGCAGCTGGGGAGCCACGTCCCGGATCTCTCCTTCCGCGTCTACTATTTCGGCGAGTCGATAGTCTTCGAGCTATAAAGAAAAAAATATATTGATCGTTTTCGGCACGGCTAATTATCACGGTTGAAAAAGGCGTTCGGCAGGGCTGTATTTTGTCTCCCATTCTGTTTAACGCATAAGGAGAATACATCATGAGGCGAACTTGCGACGACTGGGATGCAGGAGTGTGCATTGGTGGAATGAAAATCACCAACTTCCGCTATGCCGATGACACAACTCTCTTAGTTGCAACCGAGGCTGAATTTGTAAACAAGACAAAAATTATGGTGGTGGACCGTGCGAAAAAGCTTGATCTCAGTAGAACCTTACAACTGGAAGTCTTTAATAACTTTAATTACCTGGGATCAAGCATCAGCAACAATGGTTCCTGCGAAGCTGAGATTCGACGGCGTATAGGAATGGCGAGGAATGCTATGTCCCATCTCCACAAGACTTGGAAAGACCGCAACGTTTCGCTAAAGACCAAAGTGAGACTGGTGCGCACTCTTGTGTTCTCTATTTTTATACGGTGCTGGTCTCAGCACCGTATAAAAATAGATACACTATACAGAGTATAGTGTATCTATACAGAGTATAGTGTATAGTATATACTGGTATAGTGGCTAAGACCACCGGTTGAGACCCAGAGGTCCCTGGTTCGATTCCCAGCGGGGGGTACATGTTTGTGTACTCGGTTTGGTTGGTGGTAGGGCTTGTTTGTCCGCCTGGCTAGCTACCACCATCTTATCTAAATATGTCACCATAACATCAATGTTTGTAGCATTGTTGTGTTCCGGCAGCTAGAGATAAGATAGCCAGTGCCTCACTAGTTGAGAATCCCGGGTGAAGTGCGCTTTCATCATTGGCCTTATCATCACTTAACATCAGGTGAGATCACGGCACTGTGCTTACCTGCTAATATAAAAAAAACACTAAAGACAGCCGATCGTAACCGCATTGATGCGTTCGAAATGTGGTGCTGGAAGAGAATGCTGCGGATACCTTGGACGGCTCATCGGACCAACGTGTCGATTCTCAAGCAATTGAACATCAGATACAGGCTCTCATCCACATGTCTCTTGAGAATGAGTACTTCGGTCACATTGCCAGTAGAAGTGGTGACAATTTAGAGAAATTAATTGTCACCTGCAAAATAGAAGGTAGAAAAGCTCGCGGTCGCAGCTCGATGCGTTGGTCCGATCAAATCCGTACCGCATTGGACACTTCTGTGCATGATGCTCTGCACGTCGCCGGCAACCGGTCCAGATGGCGCTCTATCATCAAGCATCACATACATGATGAAGGAGGTCACGCACGACCCTCAGTAATGAATGAGGATAACGATGCACGGAGGGGAATTATCACGGTATGATATCAATTAGAAGTGCTCCATCTTATCTTATTCAAAGTCACATGTAACTTATTTTTAACACCGAACATTCTCAAACGGTATGTATCATAAAAATCTTATTTTACATAATGCAAAAAATACTTAATTTCATACTGTATTTCATTTCAAGGTTACCGGTGAGATTCAGAGAGCTCTCTTTTATATGGCTCAGAGCTTCAGGCTTTCAAGACTAGGAAATGATAAAACCTTTGTATTTTTGTATGTATGTATATATGTATGTTTGCAACGAATAAACTCAAAAACTCCCGGACCGATTTAAAAAATTCTTTCACCATTAGAATGCTACATTAGCGCTGAGTATCATAGGGTATATTAAAAAAAAGTGTCCACCCGTGCGAAGCAGGGACGGGCCGCTAGTAGTTTGTACCTTGATGAGCTCGCCGTAGTCGTCGGCGCGGGCGCGCTCCTCGTGCGCGGGGTACATGGCGTGGTGCCGCTTGTTGGCCTTGAAGCAGGGACGGGCCGCTAGTAGTTTGTACCTTGATGAGCTCGCCGTAGTCGTCGGCGCGGGCGCGCTCCTCGTGCGCGGGGTACATGGCGTGGTGCCGCTTGTTGGCCTTGAAGCAGGGACGGGCCGCTAGTAGTTTGTACCTTGATGAGCTCGCCGTAGTCGTCGGCGCGGGCGCGCTCCTCGTGCGCGGGGTACATGGCGTGGTGCCGCTTGTTGGCCTTGAAGCAGGGACGGGCCGCTAGTAGTTTGTACCTTGATGAGCTCGCCGTAGTCGTCGGCGCGGGCGCGCTCCTCGTGCGCGGGGTACATGGCGTGGTGCCGCTTGTTGGCCTTGAAGCAGGGACGGGTCGCTAGTAGTTTGTACCTTGATGAGCTCGCCGTAGTCGTCGGCGCGGGCGCGCTCCTCGTGCGCGGGGTACATGGCGTGGTGCCGCTTGTTGGCCTTGAAGCAGGGACGGGTCGCTAGTAGTTTGTACCTTGATGAGCTCGCCGTAGTCTTCGGCGCGGGCGCGCTCCTCGTGCGCGGGGTACATGGCGTGGTGCCGCTTGTTGGCCTTGAAGCAGGGACGGGCCGCTAGTAGTTTGTACCTTGATGAGCTCGCCGTAGTCGTCGGCGCGGGCGCGCTCCTCGTGCGCGGGGTACATGGCGTGGTGCCGCTTGTTGGCCTTGAAGCAGGGACGGGCCGCTAGTAGTTTGTACCTTGATGAGCTCGCCGTAGTCGTCGGCGCGGGCGCGCTCCTCGTGCGCGGGGTACATGGCGTGGTGCCGCTTGTTGGCCTTGAAGCAGGGACGGGCCGCTAGTAGTTTGTACCTTGATGAGCTCGCCGTAGTCGTCGGCGCGGGCGCGCTCCTCGTGCGCGGGGTACATGGCGTGGTGCCGCTTGTTGGCCTTGAAGCAGGGACGGGCCGCTAGTAGTTTGTACCTTGATGAGCTCGCCGTAGTCGTCGGCGCGGGCGCGCTCCTCGTGCGCGGGGTACATGGCGTGGTGCCGCTTGTTGGCCTTGAAGCAGGGACGGGCCGCTAGTAGTTTGTACCTTGATGAGCTCGCCGTAGTCGTCGGCGCGGGCGCGCTCCTCGTGCGCGGGGTACATGGCGTGGTGCCGCTTGTTGGCCTTGAAGCAGCCGGCGGGGCGCGCGTCGTGGCGCACGGGGATGTCGTGGCGGCCGGTCACCACCCACATCTCCAGCTCGCCGTCCGAGTCCGAGTCGGAGGATATGCCCGCCGTCTCCTCCCTCGGTGCGAACAGTTACAGTTACGATTGCAATGCGAAAGTAATATAATTACTGGCAACGAAAATATATTATTCATAGCAAAAATGAAAACAAATATTAGTTTGACCTTTCTTCGAGTCATAACAAGGAAACGACGTACCGACGTAATTTATTTACACAGTTACGTTACGTGAGTGCTATAAACCACTTTTTTTACAGAGCATATGACAATCATGGGGTTTTACGACAGTCAACTAACGATGACATTAAAGGAGAAAGAATTCAGTGAAATATGACCTAAGAAACAAATTATTATTCATCATCATCATCATCATTATCTCAGCCAAAAAGACGTCCACTGCTGGATAAAGGTCTCCCTCAAGGATAAATAATTTTGAAGGGTATTTGCCATAATCGTCACGCTTGGCAGGCGGGTTGACGATCGCAGTAAGGTGAGAATAATCACAGAGAGACGCTGCTGCCCATCCTCTGTAATAGTCCCATAGTCGCCTTCTACGACACCCACGGAAAGAGATGAGGTGGTGCAATTCTTTACACCCGGCACCACACGGGGATTAACTAATTATTATAATATTTTAATTAATGGCTTTGCGTTTGGCATTTAGCTAATTTACAACCACCGAATCGCGCAGGGCCCGCGTGGTGGTTGATAGCCCGTTCTCCCTGTGGTGATTCCATTGACAGGGACGGCACTTCTCGATCCTAACCAATATTGCATAATGCCATTCCATCCTTCCCTAGAAAAGGTCTTCCATTGACGGTGTTTCGATCACACGGCCCGGGAACCCTTTAAGTGTCTCGCCGCCCCTAAAAAAGCCGGAGACGCTGAAAATGTCATCTGAGATCATCTTTCAAAAAAAGGGAAGCCTTGTGCCCCAGCAGTTGGGGACATAAAAATGAGTTGGTGATAATAAATAGCGTGCTCACTTGATCGCGCTGTTGACGTGCAGCCGCTGCTTTTGCTGCTGCTGCATGAAGGCGTCTAGCTCTGCACCTTCCAGCCGCAGCCGCCGCCGAACCACTAGTTCTATGGTGCGATCGCCGCCGTGCTCGATCAGATCCCGGGCGAGGGTACCGGGAGAAGACCTAAACATAATAATGTGGGGTAGAAACGTTGATTGTATATACTCTCCGATTTTGGGCTACAATATGGACGGCTGAGTCCGGTTAGTGTAAGATGGCAGGGCAGTATCATTCTAACCAGATTCTGATCAGGGCGCCCACAATTTGATGATTGAAATGGTAGTGTGTGTGTGTGTGAGAGAGAGAGAGAGAGAGAGAGAGAGAGAGAGAGAGAGAGAGAGAGAGAGAGAAGTCGCTTTCAAATATAAAAATTACTGACTTTAAAATAACTTGAGTACTTTTTTTTCGGTAATTAATAATTAGTTAGCTTTCGCTACCTACATGAAACTTAGTTACCTCACTGTAAATGTTTTACCTATATGTGTTTTTTACGTTCTCTCTTTTTCTTTATACTAAATAAACAAATAAATACATATACAGTTATAAAGTGTGTTAAAATTTCAGTATGTAGTGTTCTCACATATTTTGGAAAACAAAAAAAAAAATTTATTTCCAACATCCGCCAAGCTTGTTAATCCTTCCTATATCCACATAGTCATTTCACTTACCTCGTAGTAAGTACCATAAAGATCTGCTGATGCGGAGCCCACAGCAGGACCTGCCCTTGCAAAACCCGTCACCAGGTTTGGGTAGGACGCGAGCACCACTTTTCGCCCCGGAGTGCGGGTCACTTCGGCTACCGAGTGACACAGCTGCAAGTGACGGAGCGCGAACGGGTTGGATCGAGAAGAGAGGATACAGCAGTAGAACTACTTTCCTCGCAATGAGTACAATGGGATTCTGCTAGTGTGAGTCTGCTACAACTGAGGTTCCTCGCAAACCTTCTAAAGCCAAGAAATGAAGCGACAAAATTTCTTCCCTACATCTCCACTACCCCGTTCCACTTCCATCGCAGTGAGTACAATAGAGTTCTACTGATGCGGAAACCACTGCAGGAACAAGTCTCTGGCTAATTCAGTCTTAAAATCGAGGAAGGTCTCGAGCAACATCAAATATCATTCCTACATCCCCACCACCCAATTTTACTTACCTCGCAGTAAGTACGATGGAGTTCTGCTGATGCGGAGCCCACTGCAGGAACAGGTCCCTGGCAAACCCAGTCTCCAGGTCTGGGAAGGACGCGAGCACCACCTTGGGTCCTGGTGTGCGGGTCACTTCAGCCACCGAGTGACACAGCTGCAGGTGGCGGAGCGCGAACGGGTTGGATCGGGCGCCTTCGAACGCACGGGTAAGCTTGTCACTCATCCATTCTATCTGTGGAGTAAAAACGTTGATTGTTGATGTAAATAATTGACGACTTCGTGCTTCGAGAGGCACGTAAAGCTGTTAAACCCAGCTGAATTAACATTATATACGATCAGAAGTTTTAGGGTCAGCAAGGAGCGTGTGATATTCTCTCACAAGCGTCTTGGCTGAGGTGGGCGCATTTCAGCAGCCCTACTACACACGACTTTAAAGTTTAAATTTCAGCAGGCGGAATATGAGTTAATGGGTCGATTGGTCAATAAAAAAAGTGCGGTACCAGCGAACTACACCACATTGTAGCTGTTGTACAACGCCACAGCCGGTCCAGCATTTGGGTCAGTTCTAACAGAATAAGGTGTAAAGTAATTATAGCTTGTTAATACCTGCAACTTGGCGAACTCCACCACGTTGTAGCTGACGTTGGAGAGCAGCAGCAGCGAGTAGGCCACTAAGCTGGAGTCTCGGATGCGCCACAGCTAGTCCAGCCTGTAAGCCAGCTCTTGAGTAAGGTAACCATAGCAGCGGTTACAGTCTGCTAGCTCGTTAGTACCTGTGACTTGGCAAACTCCACCACGTTGTAGCTGACGTTGGAGAGCAGCAGCAGCGAGTAGGCCACCAAGCCGGAGTCCCGGTTGCGCCACAGCTGGTCCAGCATGTGCGCCAGCTCGAGCACGCGGCCCGCCGTGTCGGTGCACACGAGCACGCAGCCGCCGCCCCGGAGCGTCGTCAGTATTGTGGCTGAAGAAAATTTATGAGCAGATTTAAAAATCTTTATATCAATATATAAAAAGAGGCTTTGACTGAAGAACGGTCATTGCACAACAGAAACCGGAACAAGAACGCTGGAATGCAGGACCCTTTTATGACATCGTAGGTAAGAGATACGACATTTTAGCAAATTCCTTCGTTGTCACAGGATAAAGGTGTTTAAGCGAACGAAGTTGCAGGTGGTCACTAGTTATAAGATAAAGCAATAGCCTCTAAATCCTCTATGCGTATAAGAATGCTATTGTTGTTGTGTTATACTGACTTCTCCTGAATAAATAAAAATAAATTTCAATTTCACTGTTGTATCTATTACATCATAAATTGCTTACAACAGTGTCCCCTGTCCACAATAAACACAAATAGTGCTGGTCATTGAGGTTGTTACAACTTTGTTATATGCAACATGTACTTACTCATCAACTTTTCATCTCTCAACCTCCTCCGCTGCTGCACATAGTCTGCATTCATGGCACCCAGCAACAACAGAGATGGCCGCATAAGTCGTTCAATCTCACAGCCATTGAGATGCCGCTCTTTTTTATGGTTGAAGTCTGGAGCGTACACTATGTCTTCTTCACCAGGGGCTGCGATACGCCATATTGTGCCACCGAGCGAGTGGCCGGCTGGTAACGGTGTGATACGTATGCCTAGACCTTTACCTACAAATGCATTTCAAAACATTTCAGATTTACTCTTAAATAAAAATATATTTAATGAAAATTTTCCAATGTATATTTTTGACAAAGTCATGGCTTTAGAAACAAACATCACTTGAATCAAAGTTTCTATTTTATATAGTTGTGGTTTGTAATTGAAACAACTAATTAAGTATTAATCTGTTGTCTGCTGTGAATACAGACACAATAGACTTTCAATTGTTTGTAGGACGGATCTGGCACTAAGCAGACGTACGAGGGGAGGTCAATAAGTTCGCGGAATGAGAGAGAAGGAGGTTGAAATTAAACACCAAATTATTTTTCCTTTTCAATATATTCTCCTTTAACCCTAATACATTTTTCGGATCTCTCAAATAGCTTGTTTATACCATCGAAAAAAAATGATTTGTCTTTGGTGTCAAAATAGGCCGAAATTGCCGACTTGACTTCTTCATCGTCGTCAAATTTCTTTCCACGCAGCTCTTTCTTCATTCTTGGAAATAAATAATAGTCACTGGGGGCCAAGTCTGGACTGTATGGTGGGTGGTTTAATTGTTCAAAGCCGCATCGGTGAATAGCAGCCGTCGCAACATGGCACGTGTGGACGGGTGCATTGTCGTGCAAAAGGAGCACACCTTTTGACAGTTTTCCTCTTCTTTTTTCCTTAATGGCTTCTTTCAATCTTTCCAGTAAAGAAGCGTAGTACTGTCCCGTTATAGTCGCACCACGTTCTTTATAATCGATCAGTAAAATACCTTCTGTATCCCAAAAGATAGTCGCCATGATCTTTCCGGCCGATTGTGACACTTTGAACTTCTTTGGAGGAGGTGTGCCTTTTTTATGCCACTGCATCGACTCTTGCTTCGACTCAGGTTCATAGTGGTGAACCCAGGTTTCATCTCCAGTAACAATCCGGGCCATAACTTCTTCCTTTCTCTCTCCACAGAGCTCCAGAAACTGGTGAGAGCACTCGACACGCTCGCGTTTTTGAAGTGGCGTGAGCATTCTCGGAACCCATCTTGCACTGACTTTAGTCATCCCAAGATGATGATGTAGGATATTTAAAATACTAGATTCGGATACTCCAACCATTGCTGCAAGTTGCTTCTTCTTCAGTCGGGCATCTTCCAATACAAGTTTTTCTACTTTTTCGACGATTTCCGGTGTGGTGGCCTCAATTGGCCGTCCGGAGCGGGGGTCGTCTTCAATGGACTCCCTTCCTTGTTTGAAAAGACCATGCCACTTGTAAACCATGGTTTTACCAGGGGCAGAGTCGGCGTAAACCGCTAACAGCTCTTGAAAAATCGTCTGAGCGGATTTTCCTTGCTTGGTAAGGAACTTAATAACGGCACGGTGTTCAATTTTCTCCATACTGGCTGACTTCTTCCCGATTTAGTTGTTTGCAGGTCGATAACTCAAAAGTTAATGACCCGATTAGGTTCAAACTTGATATATATACTCTTAATGAGGTGCTTAACTGGTGCCTACCTGGACGAGTAAATTTATCCCCACCAACCCCTCCATTCCGCGAACTTATTGACCTCCCCTCGTAAGGTTAAAATCAAATAGGTATTCACCTTTCATATCAACACTTTGGTTATATTTTAATTGTACAATTCTGTCAAATGCAGAATCAACATCATCCAAAGTGAACAGGTCAAACTCCGAGACATTCTTGTGAGCCTGGTACAAGTCGTACATGAACATTTGCCCCATTTTGTAGATTGGTAGTGTTGCATATATGGGACAGTTTAGGCCTAGCTTTCCTACAGCAAATGGTAGTGCTCCAAGGTGGAGAGGGTCTGAGTGAGAGAGTAGCACTGCATCTATGTTATTTACATGTCTGAAAATGTAGAATTAAATTATTAAATATGGTAAAGCTACTTCTTAGTAGCTTGACTTTCGTTTGACTCTCATCAATCACTTTACAGTAACAAATGAGGTTAATAAAAAACAGTAGTGAATTGGAGCTGCGATGACAACAATTTCATGAAATTATGGCTAAGAATAATCTAATTACTTTTAAACATATAAATTCTAATAAAATTACATTTTGTAGTAAATTTTTGGTTAATTAACAGGTTACATACACAACATAATACATATACCTACATAATATTTAAGATGTGTTGGCTGGCTGTCCCTTAATAATAAGAACTAGGCAAGCTTATGATGATTATTTAGTCTGTTATCTATATCTATATATAAAAAAATCAATTGCTGTTTGTTTGAGTTGCTAAAACTCGACAAAGGCTGGACAAATTTGGCTAATTTTGATTTTGAAATATTTGTTGAAGTTTAAACGGTGAGAAAATTTAGTTATCAATAAAAAGTAGTTTATAGGCAGATGGTGTTGATTTCAATGTGTCCATGTAAACTTCAGAAAACAATAGAGGATATTGTTGTATGTATTCTATATTATATATATTCTGATAACATGAGCGTATTACCAATACTTGATTTTCAATTACAATAGTTATTTTTCTACATAGAAATTAATCCGGTTTATAATGTAAATATAACCTATAAGGGTACCTCTTTAGTTCTTTTATGAAGTCCATATCGAACTTTTCATCCCATCCGCAGTCTAGAAGGATCTTGAACTCATCAATCTGAAGCACGTAGCATGGTGGAGACTCGTCTCCTGCCCCGGACAGGCAATGTAATTTTATAATCGAAGTCATATTGATTTGCGATTATATTAGAGTGAATGTACTGTGAAATTAGATGTGCAAGTGTAACATAATTTTGTTTATCCTTTTAGTTCTTTGTTAGTTACTGTGGACGACTTTGTCAGTAACTATTTTGTCTTATTTATCAACAAATTCGGCGCGGCACACCAAACACAATCACAAGACACAACAGCAGCAAACAGCAAGTTCAATTTTGACACCGTCAACAATAGAAGCGTGTCACTGTCAGTGGCAGCCTACTGTCAATCAAACTGTTATTTTTACTTTTGTCATAGTAGAGACAGCAGAGGGATTTAGTCAAAACATCTTAATAAATTAAATAAATAAATAAATAAATATTTCCCACACTCAAACCATTAATGATTAGCTATTTTTGTTAATTAAATTAATTTTTTATTAAGATTGCTCTTATATATTTTACATAATATAACTATCGTTGATAACTATTAATACAGATCCAATATGATGTGTCATAAGGGAGATTAATGAAAGTAGAATTTCTCTGGAGGTGCTTACTAATAATCCATGTTTATTAGTTTCTGAATGTGTTTAAACTAGGTTTGTTTGTAGACTACAACCCACCACGGGTTTGATTATCAGAAGAGGTATTTGGTTATTGGGAGAATAGAATAGAATAGACAATATTAATTACTCACTTAGTTATCTACTGTTTTAATAATTTTAATAGTTAGAGTCATAAAAGGCTTATAAAACACAAAGTTAGAAACTAGGTGTGGTCGATTATTTTTGTATTTAATTAATTTTATTTTGTGTTCTATTTTACAAGCTTTTATTTAACTTACAATGTATGTATGTTTGATTGAGCTGAAATTTTGTATACATGTTTAGTTCGGATGACAATGCACGGTTAATTGTAACGTCATTCTAAATCCAAGATAGCGGCAAACCCAAGATGGCGGACTAATTATTTTGAATGCATTCCTACAATATGGTTATCAAATGAAAGGGCTTGCTGAGAATAACTAGAAAAATAAAGTGACGTCATTCTAAATCCAATATGGCGGACTTCTAAAGCTTGAAACTCAATTTTGAAGCAGATATCTTCTACCGATTGAGCTGAAATTTTGTATACACGTTCAGTTTGGATGACAATGTATGGTTAAATGTGTGACGTCATTCTAAATCCAAGATGGCGGCACACCCAAGATGGCGGACTAATTGTTTTTAATGCATTCCTACAATAAGTATGATGGGCACCAAATGAAAGGGCTTGTTGAAAATAACTCAAGAGACGTCACTCTAAATCCAATATGGCGGACTAAATTTTTAATGCTTGCCTACAATATGGGTATCATGACAGAGGACGATAACTAAAAAGTAAAAAATAAATTAAAAGTAATAAACCTTTTCAAAAAACAGCTTTTATTTAAATGCGCTAAAAATAAGTATTAACTAACAAAGAATAAGGTCCGAATAGATATTCCGTGTTCTGTTGCGAGGTAGCTAATCGGTGCGCAAGGCGAATACCAATAGGAGAATTCCATTTTATCCTGTAAGGACAATTAAGGAATCCTATTGGTGGATTTTTACCTCGATCACCGCTTAGCTACCTCGCACATCTCTGGTAGAAACGCAGCCTTATAAGTACGTACAGACGCCTGCACATCAACCTATCCAAAACTGTCAAATTTCTTTAATATATTTTCAACCATATGCCTTAGTAATAAAGCTTAAAGTTTTTTGAAGAATTTGACAGTTTGTGGTTGGTTGATGTGGCGTGTGAGTGTACGTAGGCACAATTTAGTGACGAAGGTATGAAGAGGACAGTCAATGTATTACAGCTAGGGCTGCCAGGTCGCCAAACCTAATAGCTGGACTGACCAGCCAGTTTGGCCGGACATTTGGGTAAAAAGGCCGGACACCTTACATTATTGAGGATTTTATAAGTACGACAAAAATTGTATGTAAAATCAAGCTTTTTTGATGATTACCATAAATCTTGTTAAATTCTAATGAAATATAAATAAAATCGAATACCAAATCAGTCTAAGTACTTTATTATTAATCAATCATAAAAATAAAAATGTAAAAAGCCTAACAAAAGCCGGACAAGCCGGACACCGTTTATTTTGGCCGGACACGCAATCAAAAAGCCTAACTATGTCCAGCTTTATCCGGACGCCTGGCAACGCTACTTACAGCTAATGCTGTTGTATTGTATGTACCCACAAAGTTTTAAAGTCAATGCAAATAAAGTTCGAAATAGAAAATGATTATCCAACCAGTTTAATTATACCAAAGTTATCTTCTCCCACAGTGAGCGGAATCTTGATAACATCAAGACTACAATAAGCCAAGTAATTTTACACCTCTTAATTAATAAGCCTTTGTGTGGAGCTTCTCGTTATCAAAAACATTGTTTGCCCCAAAAAGGCGAAGCAAGCGATAGTCCAAATGAAAGCGTTTGTAAAATTGCCACGGCTAATCAAGAGACGCCCAGTCAGCGATCTCGCCTGTTTGATACAGGAGCGCTGCCTCCGCAGTTTGTATTAAAACCCCTCCATTATTGGCCTGGAGGGGAGAGGGAGGTTTATTTATAATATTTAGGTACGTTGACCGGTAGGCAGCGGTAACATGGCAACCTGGCCGCTTACAATTTTTAAGTTTTTATTTTAGTTATGTCAAAAAAGAAAAATATGTCTGTCATCTTTTTTTTAATAGCTTCTGCCGCGTTCCCGCGTAAATTTCGTCGTTGTCCTAAAGTCGTAAAAGTCTTTATCGCGTGCCCCCAGGCATATTGTATTTGACCGAAGAAAATTTACCCAGGCCATGACACTCTCGGACCCTCCAACTACCTATAGGTATCTGTGTAAAAACAAATCAAAAAAGGGAAGGCCACACAAAGAAAGAAATACTCTTTCGCATTTTATGATATTTTGTAGATATTTAGGGAAGTACCTCTTGAGGAGCACAAGAACAACTTTAAATACTTCATAAAAGAAATATTTAAGTATTTAGGAGGAGCTCGATGGCGCAGTGGTTAACGCGCCCGGTCTGCGAGTGCTGAGATTAAGCAACTTTGGCAAAGGCCGGTCATCGGATGGGTGACTAAAAATGTATCATCTCAAGCTCCTCCGTGCTCCTCCGTGCTTCGGAAGGCACGTTAAGCCGTTGGTCCCGCTCGTTAACAACCACCAATCCGCACTGGGCCCGCGTGGTGGCTTATGGCCCGTTCTCCCTATCCATCCATAGGGAAGGCTCGTGCCCCAGCAGTGGGGACATAAATGAGCTGATGATGAAGTATTTAGTTTATTTTAATTTTATTTATTTATGAGTAGGCCTTTAAATACTTACTACATGAAGAACTTCATTTAGTAGTTTTTTATTTTTTTATTTATGAGTAAATTAATGACTCCGCTCCACTCTGGTGTTAACAGAAGCGGATTTCAGATGCGAAGACAGCTGTGGAGCTGGGGATTTTACCACACCGGGGCGGGCGCGGGCGGGCGGTCCTCACTTCCATAAAACAAACATAAATTTAAGGTTATACGGGGTCCGACTTTTATGAAATTAATCATTTCTTCCCTCCTTATCGTATTTGAAGTCAGTGGCGACTATTATTAATTATTGGCGAATGACAACGACCAATATAAAGAAATTGTTTATACTTAAATTGAGAAATACCTAATGGGTTTTTAGAATTACTAGTGCGATAGTACACACAGTTATGACACAGTCTGTACTCCTTTTGAATCCATAGCGCTTACTATATCCGCCATCACCGTTTCTTTTAAATAAAAAAATAGTTACAAATGTTGGCAACAGCGAACTGCTCTTGTCCATTTCACCATTTACAAAATGAGGTGTGAACACTACACGTGTGTAGAAAATAAATAGCTTTAATTTGGTGATATAACCATTAGAAAACAAAACCAGTACTCTGCTCTCTCCCAAATGGAGGAAACACGGGTAAGGACATATGTAGTTGCCCATAGTAATTCTAACAATCGATTAGCATCTTTACACCAACGTGCTAAAGTTGAACTTTGTTTGTGTACCCGCGTTATTTGTACGCCAGTGGAAGTATGCTATTTTGTTTAGTAGGGGACTTCAACTACAAAATTAGGTCTTTTATACAGTCAAAAAGCGTGCCTATTAAGATGTATCCTTCCTTTCTGAGTGCCTAGGCAATAGGCGCCTAATCTTAATACCCTGAAGGGTCATAAGGTCTACCTCATGAATATTTACTGTGGACCCGGCAGTTCATAATAACGGCGCCCTTAGGGCTCTTTTACACGCAGAGAAATTTTTGACGGATCTTCAGTGGCAGCTGGGTTATGTTGCTGTAAGTAAGGGGAATGGCGAGACGGTTTGCCGCTAAACGCTAATGGTGATTAAACAGAAACAAAAATATGGCTACGCATAAAATTTTATCAACAATATTAAGCTTAGGTATTCACGATAAGAAGAGCTCGATGGCGCAGTGGTTAACGCGCCTGGTCAGCGAGTGCTGAGGTTAAGCAACTTTCGCAAAGGCCGTTCATCGGATGGGTTACCAAAAATTTATCATCTAGAGCTCCTCCGTGCTTCGGAAGGCACGTAAAGCGGTTGGTCCCGGCTGCATTAACAGTCGTTATCAACCACCGCATCGCACTGGGCCCGCGTGGTGGTTTATGGCCCGTTCTCCCTATCCATCCATAGGGAAGGCTCGTGCCCCAGCAGTGGGGACGTATATGAGCTGGCGATGAGAAGGTAACCTGTTTATCATTCTTTGTCTTTCCGTACCACACTGCCAGCCAGTAGTCTTACTCCAGCCGTGGTGGTCTAATGGTTAGACCTTCGGTTGTTGACCAACAGATTACGGGTTCGGTTGAGTAAGTGGTAGGTTTTATTTTTTACGGAGAGAGTTCACTGATGGCCTCAGGCGGCCTTTCCAGCGTCACCGGACTGTTTTTAAGGCGGCAAGGAACGTAAAGGGTTCCGGAAGCCGTGTTATCGAAACACCGTCAAAGGTTTTCTAGAAGGAATGGCATCAATCACGCAAGCAAATCCCTACTCCATTAGGAACGGTAAGGCTTTTAGTAACTGGTTAGCCAAAAAAACAATATTGACAGTATTATTAGAGTCCAACAGATAGTAATGAGATGACCAGTTTCACAGTAGTTTAGGGTTAAAGATTTTAGGTAGGTAATAATGTTTTTATGGTATTTATATGAGATTGCACTGTCTATAATCAGAAGGGTTTATTACGTGTCTAAAAATAAAACAAGATAGAAGTTAGTAAAAGTCTATTAAATCACTACACACATGGTTACACCAAATAATGTCAATTAGGTCTCGATAACTACCTACTAACTAGCACGGCAAAACCGGCAGGCACGCGTGTAGCGACACGACTACGACTGGTTGATGCGGCTACGACATATGGCTACGATGCTACGGCTACGAATATTTTTGTTGATGCAACAAACTGTGTCGCTACAAGGATAAAGTGCGCTACTACCTTTGGGCACAAAATAAGTAGATTGCAGAAGTATAATACATACCGCGCTCGAGCGACGCACACATGGACGTACGGACACGGAATTTCAGACCATCTCAAACCAGTCCGAGCGCAGCTGTTACGAGAATCCGTGTCGTGAGAGAGAGGTTGTCTATGTGTGCGTTGCTCGAGTTTGCGTTTGTTTAAATGTTACCTTCTGCAGTCTACTTATTTTGTGTTTTGGGTAAGTAAGGGCATTATCCCGTAATGTGAAATAAGATAAAAATGTATAAAAGTAGTAAATATCTGTATATACTAGATACGTACAAAAAATACAATGAGAGCTATCGCAACTCAAGCAGTAGAAAGTAGACATTTAAAAGTGTTTTTTTTAAGTGTTTTAAGATTAATTTATTAAAAAAAACATTTGTCAAACAACAAATTACAAAAACACAAATGTTGAAAAAATTTCCACGAGCAGGATTTGAACCTGCACCCTTCTGACATTCCGGGTCAGGTGCTCTTCCAATTGAGCTATCGTATTATTAATCGTATTGTATTAATGTCAAAAGGGTGCAGGTTCAAATCCTGCTCGTGGAAATTTTTTCAACATTTGTGTTTTTGTAACATGATAATGTTTGGAGTACCCCACACACCAACAATTACCTGTAGCATACATAATTAGAGACGTGTCTAATTGGCCACCAAAGCCACGGTCAATGAGCCAATCAATCTCACTGTCAAACACGAGCTTCATGTGTGTAACCAACTAACCAATGCCCACGTGGCAAGACCGCAGATTTACTCCTGTCACATCACTAGCACTGCGATAGTAGGCGCAAACATTAAGGTATATTAGGTTATTGTAACTTCTAGTGAAAATACCTATTGGGTGGGTGTTACGGAGTAAATACTTCTTTGTGAATTTAAACTTTTTATATTTTTTTATGAAATGACAACTTGCCAACGCTCTTTTGTTTTTCTTTTTCTAAACGTAGTGTTAAATTCTCTTTGTCTTTTTCATCAGGTCGTCGTTCTTGAGCAGCTATTTGACTTGGTATGTTTTATTAAATTTTATTCTACTTTGTTTAGTAGACGTTTCGCTTTGCGAAATGCAATCTTTAATTCAAGATACAGTTTACTATGAACTTACGACTACGTGACACTGGGCGTAGAGACACAGATTAAATAATAATTAAGTACTACGTATAAAGGTAGAGACACATTTATTTAATATTAAGAGCGGTCACGCTCTGTGAAGGTCATAGGATGCCAACAACAAATTCGATGCTTGATTGGAACTCGATGGCGCAGTGGTTAACACGCCCGGTCTACGATTGCTGTAATTAAGCAGCATTTGCAAGGGTCGGTCATCAGATGGGTGACCAAAAATGTATCATCTTGAGCTCCTCCGTGCTTCGGAAAGCACGTGCAGCCTATATATATTTATCCCAGCTGTATTAGCAGTCATTAACAGTGACCAACCCCTGGGCTCGCATGGAAGTTCCTGGCCCGTTCTTCCTATCTATATATATCCATGGGGAAGACTCTTGCTCCAGTAGTAAAGACAAAATGAACTGGTGATGACAATGACATTTGTAAATTTTTTTAAAAATTGGTTATAGGCAGGCATTTGACCACACCTCACCTGATGTTAAGTGACGGTGCGGTCGAGGATAGAACATGTCTGCCTAGAAATAGCCTTTTCACTCTGACCTTGAAGAGGTCCAGATTATACCTTTCAGGGACGACACTCGCAGGCAGTGCGTTCCATTCCCTAGCTGTATGCACTAAGAAAGTTGAACGTGGCATAAGGTGGCATATCTACAACATAGCATAGGGATGAAACTCGCGTCTCGCGCTCCAATAGCGGAAGATGGTCGTGCAAGTCCTTCGCGCACTCCCCGAAATGAATCCTGTAGAAGACCGACAGACGAGCCACCCTACGCCGATGTTCTAGACTTTGCAGCTTGTAAATGAATTATTATTCAAGCAATTCATTCAATTAAATTATTCAAGCCCGTATCAGTCCATTGCTATACATAGGCATCTCCTAATGCATCCCACTAACCCCGATCTTCGGTTCTTCTCTTCAACCTGCTGCCAGATACTGAGTGTACGGTGTATACAACCGCTCAATTGCGTCACATCGGCGATTCAGCATTTTTTGTAAATTACTTCATTTTATTATAATATTAATTTAGTACTCATTCGATCGCCCCGATGGTTACTCGTATCAAATATTGTATTAAATAACAAATGCTCCACAGAATGCATCTATCAACAAATAGCTTGTGTAGGGCATGTGGAGAGGAAACGGAGTCAATGCAGCACCTACTGTGTGACTGTGACTCTCTGGCTAGGAAAAGAATGGGACTCCTGGGGTCGGCTTATCCGAGACCGGAGGACTTCAGGCTCTTCGCTCTTAAGGACGTGGCCAAACTTATGGCATCTATCTTTACAGAGGAAGAAGAGTGAAAGGACGGGGTTGCACAAAAGATCCCGATGGGTCGAAGTGCCACTGCAAGAGGGAAACCTCAGCAGGCCCCACTAAGATAAGATAAGATAAGCATAATAAATTCAGACCTTCATCAAGACTTCTTATCATTTCATAATTATCAAACTAAATATTGTACAGCAGCAGCTCGTACACTGAGTATATCTTCGTTTAATATAAATGATTAATTAAATAGTAATACCTAGAGTCTGCAAAGGCCTTAAGCGCAGTTCAGGGGACAATATTAATTGTTCATAAGCCCGCTATAAACCACAGCCTTTTGAGCTATTTTCTTTTTCGATTTACATTCATAATTTAGGGGAATTGCCTCTTTGATTTGTTATTTTCGGGGATTAATCGTTATGACGATATGAGCTCGAGCGCGCGAATACCAGACACGATATAATTTTAATTGTTATCGGCCACCTGGTGGTCTTATTTAGTTAAGATAGTGGTAGCTAGCTTTTTAGCCCTTCCAACTAGTAACCATAGCATTTCTAACTTGACAGATTTTCAACTCGTCAGATTTGCAACTCGACATCTTGTCATGATATTATCACAAAAGAACAGTTTTTTTTTAAATAAGGTATCTTATGGATAAGCACAGTGTCTTCATACCCGAAATACTCACTACTGAGGCACTGAATGATTTTATCCTGAAATTTTTATTGTTCGCGTTAACTTTAGAAAACAATATGATTTTGTTTTTATTTTTTATTTTATTATAACTACAAGTTTATATTCATACAAACAAGCTTTACAAGGGAGTACAATAAAGGAGTGCTGCTCAAGCTGCTAATATGAATTAAATATTTATAAAATACAATGAAAAAATTAAATGCCTACCCGACCCAGCCAGGAATCGAACCTGGGTCTTCCGCAATCCGGGCGGCTGCACAGACCATTATGTTACCGGGAATTATGCTGAATTTTTTCACTGGTTTGATTTTTACTGCGTTTTAGCGGCAGCAGTGCCGTTAATATGTTAATATGAGCTGTTAATATGAGTTAATGAACCATATATGTACATAATACAGTTGAGAAATTATCCTAATATCTTAGAACGGTCTCTCAGCTGTATATCCTGTTAAAACTCTACCTATAAACATCGTAGCAATCATACAACAACATACAACTCTATATTAATACGTTGCAACCGCAAACATTTTGGTGATATTGAGCTAAGGAAATTACGGTTCGTAATTAGACTCCTACCAGTCTCTTAGAAGTAAGCGTACTATATATCTGAAGGATATTGACTTTTGACTTTGACTTTAACTAAGGCTGTAGAAATAACAAAAAAATACAATGACTACAAGAAAAAAAAGAAGGAATTATATTGATGGAAATATATGTGAATTAAACTGCTGGTCGATTGAAAAGGAATGCGTTAGCAGTTCCTCAAGTGAATAAAAAGAAGGTGTATAATATGTCGCAGAGATTCTAGCAGGACTAAAAATATGGCAGTATTTTATCAAAATCTCGAAAAAGTTTCATTAAAAAGACGTGATAGATTAGAATAATTGTCATGTTCCGTGATTTCGTGGTATGGTGGATTTAAAAAAATTCCTAGTATCCTCATTTCCCTGCAATATTTTACATATATGTATTTACTCAGCCAAGTTTCTATTTAATTACGTAGTCATCATCATCATCATCATCTGATTTTAGGATCCTACTGGTGGGGCACGAGCCTTTCCTATGGATGGATAGGGAGAACAGGCCATGAACCACCACGCGGACCCAGTAAAAGCCACATAATACCACGTTCACCATACACCAGTTTAGTAAACTCCGCTTATGGCGTAAACATTTTCAAGAAAAATACAAAAATAAAATGGAATCCAATTGAAACAACAATAAGCGACTCTCCGAATACACGCGCCATTGTTCGTAAACAATAAATTTTACATACGAAAAGGTACACCGTACACCAATCAGGAGGAACCCACTTGAATGAGGAAAATATTATATTCCACGCAAAAAGAGTGAAATATCCTTCGAGATACTGTAGCGGGCAAGGAATCTGGACTGCGGGTACAAGCGCACCCATATTTCAATCTTATCTATAAGTAAAATGTCGTAATACATTCTGAGCTGTCCAAAGGGATGGTTTTTGTGATATAATCGGCATTTCATCAAAATGGCTGAGGTGAGGCGCTGGGGCGCAATGAGGGTGTTAAAGTTATAGCGGTTTGAGAAGTACATATTAAATTATTTTTGGACTGGACAGTACGTGGGGCGACCACGACCTATATAGGTATGTAGAATGAACAATAAAAAAGTTTTGTAAGGTCTACTTAGGTGAAGATTGAAGTGTTAAAAATAAAACTATAATCACAAGTATTGAAAATTTTTCATCATTTATCACACTCGTCGATTTTTTATAACCCTTGATTTACTTATATATTTCTTTAAATTCTTGGGGCCAGTTACGTTAAAATTATTATTACTACAATTATTACCATGTTTTTGTTTTGCTCTGATCATGATGATCACGGATTTTTAATTTTCGAAACTAAAAATTAAAAGAAAAAAATGTTTTCGCTCCATTCGCTTTCCTCAATCCGTCCCTGCAAAACCCCCGGGTTTGAGAAAAGACTGTATGGTACTTATGACGAGAGCCCTTCGCGCACCAAGGACCCTCACCCAGCGATTAGTCCTAAGTGAATGCCATATCGAAAGTCCATAAGACCCCAGAAAATCTAGGTCATGTCTTAATAATGAGCGCTGTAACGACGGGCGGTCAGTGTTAATTAATTATATTTATTAAGGCTTCTAATGGAATGGGGAAGCCTTATGAGGGGTGGGCATAGGTAGGCAGCCTTGTAGAGAAGTGGCCAACTTTTGGTAGAATACAAATAATATAAGCAATAAAATATGTGTTCGACTTCTTGGCGGGAAAGTGAAGAGTCATGTCTGCTGTTTTGTTTTATTTTCGAAAATTTGTGTTATATCGAATATTAATGTGAAATAATGGTGGATTATTAACCGTTAAGTGTTCGTGACTTCGTGAGTTTGCATGAGTGTTGGCAAATGAAACAAAACAGTGCAATGTCACTTTTCAAATTCTCTCAAAAAGTCCGCCCGAGGACTTAGTAAAGCCCCACATCTTTCCTGAGATACTCGAAGGGTTGGAGGAGATATTATTTCTCACTTCTCATTTCCTTTATCATTCATCATCATCATACAGAAAAGAAATATTATTTATTTATGTATTACTTGTTAGAAAAATTACTTTGACACTGGCTAAATGTGCTAATCGCACGAAGCCATCAACAAAAAAAGAAGAAATATGTGTTCAATAGTATTTTTTATTTATGTAATTGACCACAGACAGACAGACAGCTAGTACAACTCTCAGTTGGTACCTAGGTAAATTAAATTTAATGAACAGTTTTTATCTAACTAATATACAAATGGAATGCTAAGTTTATTATCTAATATATGTATTAGCGCTGCTTTTAATAATTGGCTGTTGCGGCACCTATAAAAATGAATTTGGTATTAAAATAATTTTACATAAATAATACTGACCAATCCGCACTGGGACCGCGTGGTGGTCTATGGCCTATTATCCATTTCCATCGTCATTTCCAGGCTCGTGCACCAGCAGTGGGGACATAAAAGGATCTAGTGATAGTAATAACGAATTACTGATAGACAATTAAGCAAAACAAATCCGTTAAACTTTAGTTAGTAAACATTACTCTGTGGGGCTGGCATCAAATTCATTGAGGCGTATTGAAAGTTTAATACCTGAAAGCAAAGGCCGATATTGTTGATTAAAAAAAAATACAATCATAAAGTTTTATTTACTACTGTTATCAGAATAATCGTGGCCATGGAAAGTTATGTTTCGTTTTACATTTAATAACAATTGAGTGATTTACAGGCCATATAAATTGGCCATTGTAAATTTTATCCTGAAATACGATCGAAGTAATAATTTATTTTCAACTATGATTTGTGACTTCATTTAATGGATTACGTAATCAACTTGGCTTTTACAGACTATTGTTAATATTATGGTACCTATAGTGGTACCAGTTTTCGCCAACTAACCCAGTGTACGGTACCAGTTTTCGTCACCAGAAAATATAAAATTTTATTGAATTTTCAGTGGATGACAGTTAATTAGTAATAGTAATTGTCGCTAGTAGTAGTAGTTATAGTTTTCATAAGTTTAGTTTTAAGTAATTTAATTTACTTGTAATTTTCTTTGTTTGAAAACAATAACAACCAGTATATTTCTAGACCTTAACCTTAATATATATATGTCATATTTGATTGTCGGTAAAGTAAAAAACCTGTTGTTCTTTATTTTTAATGATTAATGAAGAAAAGTGACGATCGCTGGTTCCTGTGGAACACTGCCACTAACCTACATGTTGTTTTTTGGTGCACCGTATACCTGCTCCAATATTAAATTTTAATAAACCGGCCAAGTGCGTGTCGGGCCATGCGCAGTGACGGGTTCCGTAGCCCATCTCAATAATGCGGACTCTGTGAAGAGGGCTTTTATGAACATTTATTTAACGATGGCTCATAAACTTAAATGTAGATACTACCGGTTTCACACACCTGACAACATTATATTATATTTATATAAATTTTCGACATAACACAAATTTTAGAAAATAAAACAAAACCGCAGACATCACTCTTTACTTTCCCGCCAAGAAGTCCGTGCTGAAGTTATTTGAAAACAATATATTTCGCCAAATTACCAACAGTATCAAACAGCATAAGATAATTTCGTTTTAAATAAAGTATAAAAGATTACCTCATTTAAGTATACACAAATTTATGTTATGCTTCAGAGGACAGAACCCTTTACAACATTACAGCTCATATCTCATAATTGGCCTTGCCATTAATCCTTTGTCCCTACTATCTTGTTCTTATCAAGACAACTATATATACATAATTTAAAGGCACGCTATGTTGATTTCAATGTATAAAAAAACAGCGCCTACATAGGTGGCCGCCCGAATCATTGCAGGTTCTCAAATAAATAATATTAATACAAATTTTACGTCGAACCGCATTTATCTCGAACGAACACTCGAGCCGTGCCGATGCGACAGCCGAACGTTTGAACTTGGGATTAAAACGTAATATAATAAATATTGTACTCTGAACTCTACCCGAAGACACACATTTACAGTACATTTTTTGCCAATCGTCAGAATAAAAGCAAATAAACTTATGCAATAAATAGCACAAAAGAATTGTCATTAACAAACACAAAAAACTTAAAATATTATTTGATTAGAGTGAGCCGCTCTTTGTACTAAAACTTTTATTTTATTCTAAGATGTCTGCATTTTTTGTGTGCAAAAAAGTATACTATATTATGTATCAAAGCAAATCAAACTTTATTCGTATACCTAGTCTTGTACTATGTTACATTGGTGATAAATTAAAAAGGTACCTACATAAAAACTTAAATTAAGAACTGTTTGGGTATTGAAAAAAGTATTTGAAATTGTCTAATACATTTCTGCCGACAGTCAATAAAAAGCCTCGTAAAAGGTCTAGTTTCCAAAGTTTTCGTGCGCACCCACCGCCGTCCTCTGTTTTTCCATTACCCGGTCAGATCCAAGGAAAATGGCTGCTTTATTTGCTGAATAGTGAATGTTGAGCACTTATCCTCACGGACTTACTTAAAGAGTAATGTGGACACTTTGCACGGCTCAGCCTCGCTCAAAGAATCAACAGGGGTCTTGTGGAGAGGTTTATGCCTAGTTCCAAGTCAAGTTTAGAGAGGTTTGAGGTGTCTCATAATTGGGATTTTGTTTAATTTATTATGCAGTTCGCGCTAGCCGTAAACGTGTATAGTACAATATTTTTGAATTGGGTATATACATATCATGTATGTATAGGTAGTAAAGTAGAAAAGTAAATAGCCTAAATACTGTCCCACTGCTGGGCAAAGACCTCCATCATTGAAATCAAGTCATCACTACAATGGATGGGTATTGGCTTAATCACCACGCTTGCCAATGTATAGGTATTATGTACTATTTATTGTGCCTATCTATACTAATATTATAAAGAGGAAACCTTTGTATTTTTGTATGTACGTATGTATGTTTGCAACGAATAAACTCAAAAACTAATGGACCGATTTAAAAAAATCTTTTACCTAATGGTAAAAGAAAAAGCATTCTAATGTATGCTTCATTAGCGCTGAGTAACATAGGCTATATTAAAAAAAAATTAAGAAAATACTAAAAACGACAATTTAATTTTCCAATACAAAATGATTTGTTTGTTTTGTTGTCATGGAAACCATATGGAAACTGTCAAAGCGGTACGAAGCTAGTATCAAATACTTTTATAATTACCTAAGCAGGTCAAATAACGTCATTCGAAGTATTTTAGTTTAAATTTTTTGAAGTAAGATTACATTTCTAGATATTTGTGTGTAAGATTACATCGTTACATCTTGGTATGTTAGACTAAATATTTTTTAGCGTCAGATTACATCCGTTCATCTTGAAACATGAAATGTAATCTTTACATCTAGGGGCACAAAAATACATCTTACATCTCTGGGCATAAGATTAAATCTTTACATCTTGGGACACAAGAATACATCTTTACATCATGGGGCGTAAGTTTACATCTTTAAATCTTGGGGCATAAGATCAACGTCACACAAACGTCATTTTGAACTTGAGAAAAAGAGACAAAACAATGATTAACTAAATAATGCTTAAATAGTTTTTATGAATAAGGGGGTTAATCTTTACGTCTTGGGGCGTAAGAATACATCTTTACATCATAGGCGTACATAAGTTTACATTTTTACATCTTGGTGCTTAAGATTATCTTTACGTCTTGGCGCGTAAGTTGACATCTTTACATCTTGGAGCATAAGATTAAATATTTTCATCTTGAGGCGTAAGTTTACATGTTTTCATCTTGGGGCGTAATAATAAATCTTTACATCTTGGCGCGTAAGTTGACATCTTTACATCTCAGGGCATAAGATTAAATCTTTACATCTTGAGGCGTAAGTTAACATGTTTTCATCTTGGGGCATAAGAAAACATCTAAACATCTTGATGCGTAAGATTACATCTTTAGAATGCGTGTGTGAATAGCCAACACCATATTTGTGTTATTCCTAAACACAAAACTGCAAATAGGCTTTTGTAGTTTCCGTAAAACCTGTGGACAGTTAACTTGATCGCTCAAATGCATCCGCTGAGCTATATGATTGCGTCTTGTGGTGGCACTGATGGCTAATCGATGCGAAGATTGACGGCCGACCGCCGGGACCCAATCAATTTGATGTCAGCCTGACATGTGCGATTCACTTTACTAGGTCGCAAATGCTGGCAGTACGAGCATGTAGCAAGTTTCTTTTTCAGGTTTTATTTGCTAGTTAGATAGATTGTATACACATAAAAAAAATAGAGTGAAAAATTACTTCTTTAAGGCTTAAGTTTATATACCATCTGGGTAAATACCAACCACAGGCACAGCATTTGAGGTGACGTGATGTAGTTGTAGTACTTCCCGTTTGGACAACTTCCCATTTCGTAACCCTAATAAAATACCTAAACAAAAGTAGCGTTTCGTAAACTTTTAAAATTTCATACATATACCCCCCATATTCATAAAAATTATTTAAGCATAATTTAGTTGATCATTGTTTTGTCTCTTTTTCTCAAATTCAAAATGACGTTTGTGTGACGTTGACAAAACAATATTTAACTAAATTATGCTTAAATAGTTTTTATGAATAAGGGGGTAAGTCGCGTTTGGACAACCATTCTTTTGACAATAATTGTGTAATAAGTACACTCAGCTCAAAAAGTTACGAAAAACTTCTTCATTTATAAATCTGCTATATTTATGATTATTTAAGTGGCTCCTGGTGAATAGGGCTACTTTGGCTTATTAAGTAAAAGTAGATAGTGTTGATAAATTCGGCGAGTTGGATTGAGCCACGATAGCATAGTTGGCAGTGCACCTGACCCGGCATGTCATGGGGTGCGGGTTTGAATCCCGCTCGTAGATCTTTTTCAACACTTTGTCTTTTTTCAAATTTGCTATAATATATTCTCCAAAACATGTTAGTAAATATAAATTAAAAAATTGTCAAGTAGCTATTTGAGAACAAAGCTATGAAACTGTGCAAATGATTGCTTGCAGGCGCAAGCGTCTCGTCGAACTCAACACAGAAGCTGTGAATAAAATAGTTAATAACGTTAATGTTAATTTTCAGCTTTTGGAGGTGCGACAAAAAAATGAATCACCAAATTTCTTTGTGCGCGATGGGATATTTGAGACAGTGAAGCGGTGACTTCGAAGAGCAGCACGTTTGCATTAGTTGGCAAGGGAGAGCATTAGTTGGGACTAATATTAATTATTTATTATTATTTATTGCTGTGTTAGTAATATTCTAATTAATTATGGTGCACCGACGCGACGACAAGCCCACTTCAAACTCAAATATTTTTGTCCATCCAAAGGTTGTCTGGAAGAGATCACTCTTAGTGATAAGTCCGTCCTTTGTACGTGTATTTTTATGTAGTTTTTTTGTTAAATTATTTATTTTTGGTGTACAATAAAGTTTATTTATCGTTATCTTTATCTTATGAGGCATTCGATCTTGTTTACCATTTTCTAAGAAATAAATGACATTTGAATTTAAGTTTGAATTTGACTTTATATATATATAATATTTAGGGCGGTGAAAACTGATGTCGAGCACTGGATTGCTGTGTCAGACACTGGTGTCCGTGTCTCTACCATACCTACTAACTGCTTTCATAGCGATGAAAACACACCAGACCACCATTTAATCTTTGACGATGGCGTTGAGGGTACCAAAACGCTGGATGGATGCTGCTGGTGTAAAATTAATTTAAACTTACTCCGCATTATTTTAATCTAGGATTTTTGGCTCCGCTCCGTCGTGTTGCGACGTCAGCCGCTGCCGCCTTGAAGTCAAATTATTCTAATTTAAGTAATTAGATTCCTTTTGTAGTAATTTTAGTTCTTGAAAGTGGCTCCGGAGCTGAGAGCAGGAATTATACCTATCTTGTTTCAAGCCAAATAACAGTTTATTCTGTAAGTACAAATTAAGCGACGTGTTCACTGGTACACACACAAATATTTTAGTAACTAGAAATAAGAAGCTTTTTATGGTTTAAGACATTTATTCTCATTAAGAATTACAAATAAATTCACTTACATGAGAAACACACAATTATTACATTTTTAGAGAAATACTTACCTACATAAAGACGGTGTTTTTTGATATAAATAATTAGTTATGTTATATATGTTATGTGGTTTAAGATATGTTGCTGTGACTACTTTTTTAATAGTTTAGATTGCCTATCAACTACATTTAGGGACTTCTTGGCGGGAAAGTGAAGAGTCATGTCTGCGGCTTTGTTTTATTTTCTAAAATTTCTGCTAAGTCGAATATGAATGTGAAATAATGGTGGATTATTAATCGTAAGGTGTTAGTGGGTGTGCATGAGTGTTGGCAAATGTAACAAAACAGTGCAACGTCACTTTTCAAATTCTCTCAAGAAGTCCACCCGAGGACTTAGTAAAGCCCCACTTCTTTACTGAAATACTCAAGGGGTTGGGGGTATATAATTTTTCACTTCTCATTTCTATTATTATTCATCATCATCATACAGGAAGGAAATATTGTTTATTTATATAATTACTTGTAAGAAAAATTACTTTGACACTGGCTAAATGTGCTAATCGCACGAAGCCATCAACTAAAGGAAAAAAAAACTACATTTAACCGCCTTTGTGTTCTAGTGGGAAAGACCACTGGTCTCGGACCTAGGTCCGTGGTTTTAACTTGATTCCTTATCATTAATTCTCATTTTAATTTATTGTTTTAATGTAATTGTTAAGTTATACAAGTTCATTGTATGCCACTTTTACTTTTTTACAAGAATTATCTTAGGTTCTTAAGTAACAACTAACTATTAAGAACCTAAGATGTTTTCTTTTTTGATTGAAAAATTTAAGTCCTTACCTATGAAATTGACGTTTTTTCTCACTTATTAATAGGTGTATTACTTCTAAAAGTCAATACCGGTTGTTAATATTATTGTACACCTTTAATTAGGATTATGTTACTTAGGCTTCAGTAATAACAATGATTATTAATTTTGTGCCTTTATCGCCCAATTTTTCTTTTTAAATTGACTACTTTTTTGTTCGCGGAATTGTCCTTTTGATTCATTATATCTTTGGAGAAGCTTGATTTTTTTTCTTTTTAATATCTGCTATATTTAGCTAGTGAAACAAACACACTACTCTACAATTTTTATTGTGTTAACATAAATAGATGCTAAGAAAATTAAAAAAAACGTTAGTATGAAAAATAAAATTTTATAAAAAATCCTTATACAAAACGTCAATTTCATAGGTAAGGACCATTGGTATAATAATTTATTTATCATCCATCTAAAATACAAGAAGCAATGAGTATTTTATAAGTTGGTTTCGCATAGGCTCGCTAAACTAAAAGATGTAATATTTTTTTATCAATTAAAGTAAATTCTCCAATCTCAATTGCCACCGGTACAAAGAATAATAAAGAAAGGAGACCTGATCTAGAAACTACACTATAAGCTTCAAAAACTTCCATACTCGTTCACAACGAACCGATTAACACCGTATAAACACTTTTTATAATCAAAAACTCCTCATAAACCGGCTTAAACTTTATATAAATATGGGCCCACTCAAAACTTTTGCCATTTCGCACAACAATAATAATAACTCCATATCGCGGCTAAAATACAATTTAATTGCATAACGGCGACAACCGGGAGGCATTAGCAAAAATAAAATAGGCATACCGCGCCCCCTGGCGGCAGGAAATGAAAAAGCACTTGGCCGTTTGGAGAGCCGGGCGTAAAGCGACGCAGTACTAACAAACTGCTTTGTTCGCTACCCAGTATTTTGCCGCTGTTGAGACATACAACGCGGTACAGTACAAATTAAGCTTAGTGTCACATCGCGTGTTGTCTTGGTTGAACGTGAATGGACGTGACAACTATTTTATTTTGTATTTGTCATGTTTAGCGCTTGTTGGCTAGTGATAACAGATCAAGAAGTATTTGGTTGCCAACGTTAGATCTTTATTAACTGCTTACTATTTAGGCAGATTATAAAAATCACTAGGGTATTTATATAAAAAAACTTTTCAAGTCTTGTTGAAAAATCCTTACTTGTTGCGGAGGTGGAGCCGAAAACATGTGCTAAGACCACATTAATAAAAATAAAAAATAAAAAATGTTTATTTTCTGTAACAATATTTAGTTTTACATTCTTTAGGGACAGGAGCCTCCTTTTAAGCTATTAAGCCTGTTCCAGGAGATACCGCTCTTCCATAGCAATGGCTATCTTATTTAATAATTATATTTATACATTTTATTCAATAAAAATTAGTAATTAAAATTAAAATTAGGTATTATGTGTGTGGTTCTGTCTTTACGTGCGCGTGTGTGTATATATATGTGTGTGTGTGTGTGTGTGTGAGGGTGTATGTGTGTGTGGGGGTGTGTGTGTGCGTGTATGAGTTTGTGTGTGCGTTTTATATTTTTCTACATTTATTCCCAAAAGTAAACTATTCCCCTGGTATTAATATAAAAAAAAATATTTTCGGAAAATTTATTTATATTTACGATTTTGAACCCATAACCGACTATTATCAGTGTAAATATTGAACTATAAAATCTAAAACCCTCAATATTCACCATTCAAGGCTTCTTCTTCAGCATATTATATCAAGGCACCCAAAGTTACCGTACGCATTTACTCATTGCTACTTTACGTCAGCGCGTTCTCAAAGCAAAAATGAGTCGTCGATCGAAGTAACTGCACACCGAGTGAATGAAACGGTGCCCCAGACGTGTTTATTGAGGCTTTGTACGTTTTGGAAGCACGCGGCCGATTCAATTATAAAAACTATTGGAGCTTTAAATCTCTTTTGTTGGGCGCAAAATGATTCCGCCATTGAGCAAGAGAATGGAATGACAGTTCGTCGTTTTAATGGATAGGTTGAATGAACAGAGGGCCTATCTAGACCAGTGGCACAACGTTAGTAGAATAGAAATGGAATAGAATGATGAACGTATGGGGATAGACATGATTTGATTGTATCGTTGGCTTTTGTCAATCTCATACGATAATCATTATATTCTATTTCTATCCATTTATCTTATAATAGTCATTGTTTATTAGTAAATAGAATAAAGTTCTTCGTTTAAATGAAATTCTTTGCGGAGCTACTTGTCTTTGTTTGTATATTATTTTCTCGCTTTTACTGTGTCTTTGTGTCCACGGTCACTGTAAAAGGTTAAATTGAATGAAAATATGTAAAACAAAAACCATATAAAGCGTTTCATTTAAACGTAATTAAGTCAAGTATTAGCGAGAAATGTATTGTAATAAAACAAAAAACTTACGATTCGGATTCTATCACAGATCTACTTTCAATTATTTCAAAAAGGATCCAAAGTTACTTTGTAAATCGTGAATTAATGTAACTACCGCTGTAAACGAGTATAGTCCCAATCATACCGTGCAATCGGTCAAACACTGATCCGATTAGGTCTACACGCAGATTGCTAGCGACGTCGCATCACTAATTGATTTGCATACAAATATGTTGGTTTGGTGCATGTCAGCTTGTCGGCGATGTAAGACGTTCGCACAAGTATTAGATTAGGCGCCGTATCGTATGCTAAACTTAAGCTGCACGCCTCACCAGTACGCCTCTGTAGCTCCACCATGTGTTTGCGGAACCGATATACTAGGTGGTTTAGTAAAACTTTATATCACACTATCATCACTAGCTCACTATAATGTCTCCACTGCTGGGGCACGAGCCTTCCCTATGGATGGATAGAGAGAACGGGTCATATACCACCACGCAGGCCCAGTGCGGTGCGGTGGTTGTTAACGACTGCTAATGCAGCCGGGACCCACGGGTTTACGTGCCTTCCGAAGCACGGAGGAGCTCGACATAATAATTTTTTGGTCACCCATCCGATGACCGACCTTTGCGAAAGTTACTTAACGTCAGCAATCGCAGACCGGGCGCGTTATCCATCGAGCTCCTCAAACTTTATATAGTTTGGGACAAATATTTATTTTCTCGAACCTAATCTCTTTCCATTATTATTATTATTAAACTCGTCACCATTATTATTATTATTAAAGGGACAGGGGTTAAAGTTACTAGCGTCCGTAGGTTTACCCTTGAGACCCTACACGTGACACATAGGTGGTGCTAAATGAGTGACACAGTCTGAGTGGTAGAGCCACGCTGCGTTGCAGCACGAAATGGGCCGGCTCGCCCGGCTGTCTGTAAAATAATCACGTCAGGGTCACCACTGTAAGATTTGTTGCCACTTCTAGTGTGCAGTACATACAGACTCCTCAGGGAGTGCGCGGATGCATCAATGAAAGTCACTGGTTAACTTTGTAATTTATATTTTACAGAATGGTATACACGTGACATATAAAAGGTATAAAATAGATGGTTACGAGTGTACCAGAGGCGCGACGGGGAACGACTGCCGATACTTGGCAGCCGTGCACGCTTGGGGTTCGCGTTTAACGTTACAATGTGTCCTTACAGTACTAAATTTAAAAATGTAACATCCTAATTTTCTGTGTTCTAGCAAATAAATTTATTATCTTATCTTATCTTATCTTATCTTATCTTATCTTATCTTTTCTATCTTATCTTATCTTATCTTATCTTATCCCGTCACTACACCTCAGAGGCGGTTAAAATTTTAAACATTTACCACGTGCTGTAAAGCAAGCTGTAAAGCCATAAACTTCACACTACTGTACTTTAAAAAATAAACAGTTAAAAATGCAGCTGTGGTAAAAACCTTACAAACTTTCTTTGAGTTTCATAGAATTACTTCTTAACGTTGAAAATAAGAAATGAGGCTCGTCCCCCCGTGTCTGCTGCCCTCGCGCTGAAACCAGCCGTATTTCTAGGAGTGAACAATGCGGCACAGTGCAACAGTGTACTCAGTACACAGTATTCTAGAAATTCGTGATCGTCCTCACTGGTCTAGTGTACCAACCGTCTCAGATCTCTGGAACTGGTTATTGATAGAAAACAGATCAAAAGATTTTAGAAAAAAAAAATATTTTGGGACAATTGATCTCTAAGTTTTTTATTTTTAAGCTATTGGCTATATTACTTGGACAATTCAATCTGTTAATATAAATATTAATATTAATATAGGGAGGGTATTTTCAAAAAGTATGGCGCTGTTTTTCGTGTCGTTTATTTTAAACGAAAAAGATGCATTGCTGAGTTTCTTGATAGCTTTCCTCAGTATAAGGTCTTCTGCCCTGTAGGCTTACGATGGTGTAGTGACATACATAAGAGATCAATTATTGTAGCATAAACTGAACATAACATGTTGTTTTCCAAAGTTTACGCGAACACACATCACAATGACCAATAACACAATGATCACACATCACAGTGACCACGAGGTGTCTCCCTGTGACCACAGACTCTGCAAAGGGTTCGAAACGTCGGGATAAACATTAAATTAAATTAATGTGTAAAATAAACGCAAGTAGATCCGTAAAAGTAGTTTCATTTCAATGAATACAACATTTTGAATTTTGAAACGAGTTTTAAAGTCTATATATAAACTTTTTTGATGTGTCTGATAGTCAACAATAGTCCCTTTCACAGCTCCAATTATAGAGATTGTTTCAGGAATGGCTCCACGTCGTCGGTCGCCTCACGTGGCAATGCTAATTCGAATCAACGAGATCGACCTCCGACGCACTGCTGGCATACTACGTACCTTCATTTGCTCACATACCTACGCTAATGTGCTGCGATTCGTCAATACACAGTAAGGTAGAGAACTAGAAACTATTTCCTCATACCATTCTTAAATATACCACTTAATTACCATTACTTTGTAATTCTTCGTATCATCCTCAGCCTGCATAAGTCCACTGTTGAACATAGGCTGTCCCAATGGATCGCCACCACACCCGGTCCTCCGCGTTCTTTGCCGTATAAAGGCAAACAAATATATATATTTTCTTTAATACTCGTTATGTAATATTTTATTGAGTTTTAGTTTATTTTAGATATAGTCCGTTTAATGTGGCCTCGCTGTCAATTTGTTTAATAGCACAGTTGTTATAGCATACACAAAAATAATACAGTAAAAAAAAATGTCTAAAGGGTAGAACTGAATCCTTTTATGTTAATTTTACTATATTTAGTCAGTAAATTACTTTTACATCTTACTGTCTTCTTAGCCGGCGTATTTTCCTTGCCCGCAAGTCTAGATTCTTCTATTTGGAGATGTCCTCAATCGTGTCACACTGAGGCATTTTGGACTATTTGGAAAATGTCAGGAAAATGCTACTGACGCACGATAGTACAATAAAAAAGCGAAATCAACAAAATAAAGTTCAGCATATATGCTCATTGAACGCTATATATCTAGATGCTATATACTATACTGGTTATCTCTGTATGACGACAATGTCCACGGTTGGTTATATTTATGTTCACTTGCGGAGACACTGTATTCTAGACACGCGAAACCTGCGCATGTTACGAATAATGGAGAAGGTATTCCTAAAATATACAGAGGAGATAGTGTGTGCCAGAAAATCTCAGTTTAAACTAAGCTCAGCGAGCTAGCTTGTACTAGCCTACGTGTAGCAGCCTTTAGATATCAAGGCCTACTATAAAAGCATAGTCGCTATAATGATGCAATATAGATAGCAGTGGCGAGGGGTCAAAATATGGCGAAGGTAAGCCGGACCAAAAAAACACTCACCGCGTGATGCAGGGTCCAAGCGTTTCTGCAGAAGTCAAGGCCCCACTTTCATCATATAAAAAAGCACTGATAAGATAGTGACAGTGTCTTTGAAGTATGATAAAAGGGACTTTGAAAAAAAACTTTTCAGACGTGCGCAAATCCTCACATGCGTGCTCGTTAGTAACATTCTAAGTCAAAAAGTAAGTAAATAAAAACCTTTGAAATATCATCACAAAAGCAAATGAAAATTACGAATTAGTAATAAGTTAGCTAACCTTGACAATATATGACACCGACACCGATCCAAAACCAAAAACGTGCTACTCTGTATAGATAGATAATACCTTTATTGCAACACTATGAAACATAAACATGAACAAAAAATATAAATAATTTACAAAGTTACAATTTGGTGGTCTTATCGCTTTACGTCTTTTGGCTGAGATGATGATGATGATGATGATCGCTTTAAAGCGATTTCTTCCAGACAACCAGTCGGATGGAGAGAGTTAATAAACTAATAACTTGGATCTTTTCATTTTGACCACACCTTTCTGTTACACGTTGTATATACTTTGTTCATGGAAGATGATTAATGATAATAAAAATGAGTAGTAATAAAATGATCTTCCCTCCAACCCCTTGAGTATCGGTAAAGATAAGGGGCTTTACTGAGACCTTAAGCTGACTTCTTGAGAGAATTTGTAAAGTGACATTGTACTGCTTTGTTTTATTTGTCAACACTTATGTAATGTACGTTATTAATCCACCATTTTGCCACATTTTAATATTCGATATACGCGAATTTTAGAAAATATAACAAAACCGAATTTTTTACTTTTTTATCATTTTTATTTTTAATTTTAAGTTTCACTTTCCCGCCAATAAGTTCTAGTGAAATGATTCACCCTGTGAAAATAGAGTCAAAGTCCATACAGGAACTCTTTATTAACTTTTAAAATGATTTAAATGAAACAACTTTTACGGATCTACTCGCGTTTATTTTACTATACATTATTTAATGTTTATCCTGACGTTTTGAATCCTTTGCAGGGTCCGTGGTCACAGGGAGAAAGTTTAAAATGATGTTTTTGACATTGTATAGGAACAGCGAATTATGACAAGTAACAACGGTATACTAATGTATGGGCAAAAACCGTTTTCCAAAGTATCACATCGCAAACTATTATTCCCAAATTTTCATTTGTCAAAACAATTTTTCGCAATTTTTTAGTTAGCAAAACTATTTTTGGCAATTTATAGTTTAACAAATAATTACTTGTTCAAGTTTCATTTTACCAAGTATTATTTAGTCAAATGCATCGTTTGGCATAACATACTCTTCCCAAAATGAGTCCAAATTCACAGCATTGAAAAAAACTTAGAAAATCGGGGTATAAAATCTCGGAGTAGTTCGTTTCTGTGATGTAAGTCGTTAACGTCACCGAATGGTGAATAAAACTTGCATTGGGCACTCTGAATAATCTACTACAATATTTTTCTCGTTTCACAAGAATAAAAATTGTTATTTCCCTTTTGGCTTCGTGTAAGTGGTTTAAAAATTTTATACTTTAAAGCATATTATCTGCGGATGTGCCTTGAATAGTAAAAACTCAAAGAAATAAACACAAGATGGTCGGGCACAAGTCTTGTACTTTGAAGAACCTTTTAGTAGCTCCAAGTTGCTAATATATAATGTATTATATGGCGAAGGAGCACACAACCTCTGTTAAAAATAGATCACGCTGTACAAGAACTTTAGGTAATTAAATTACTACGAACTGCGGGTAGCTGCTGAATTCTCAAGGGTATAGGTATAAGCTGTTGCTGGGTTCGGTTCCAGTTGTGCTTATATTTGGTATAATCGATAAACTGTTACAGTTATGTGACCGTGAATAAGTCATAGTTATTCTAAGTTGAAGTGGAGGTACTCATTTAGGTACCGACGACGAGTCTTTTAATTATCTTATTTATGGATGTGAATGTTTTAATGTTTCTGACACTATGATATCAAACACTTTTGATTTCTATATATGTCGCGTTTCATTTTACATATAAATTTATTCTGATGACGTTTCGAACCCTTTCAGGGCCTGTGATCGGAAGACTTTATAATAACGATACTTTTTTTGATAGAGTTTGCTGATGCTGGGCATTTTCAGCTTCACTTAAAGGGTTCCTCAAGTCGTATGAAACAAAGCACTGTCAGACGTTTTCTAGAGGGAACGGCATCACACACTAGTGCGTGTCCCCGTGGCCTACTAGATTCTCCGAGGGGTTCGGATCGGATCGGATCGGGAATAACGATACATTACACTAACTTAATTTTTTTATTAAATGATAACGTCACCATCTCACATCAGCTGGTGATCCATACTAAGTTCTAAAAAATGGCCGACTTCAGAGATCTCAAAATGAGCGTACAGAAAATTAAACTCCCAAGTTTTTCTTAAATAAATAATAAAACCTTTGTATTCTTGTTTCTTAGTTGAAGTTAAGAAAAGTTGGCGAATTAATATTGCAAACAAATACCCAAACTTTGTAGACTATCAAATAAAACTTGTGTTGGTACAAGTCGCCAGGTGCATATGTAAGCCGTTCATTACGAAGTTAATAGTTACACCCTTTTAGATTGCTATTTAATATTTCAATTCAAAATGAAAACGTTACGTTACGTTACACCTTCATGAAAATAATTGTAAATTACATTCATACAAATTAAAATTAAATTATAGCACCAATATTCCCCTCTTGAGTCAAAACTTATCAATATTCGTATTATATAAGTACTAGATAATAGATAAAACTTATAATAATGACGAGTACGTTTGTAAACACCCGAGACTTGGTAAATATGTTCTTGCTCAAATATTGGGATTAATCGACAAATGTCAGATTCTGGAAATGTCAGTGTTTGTTATTTTGAACGCTGAACTACTGTAAAGTTATTTAAGACATTATTAATTAACTTAGATATCTTTTAATACACTTTTAAATTTTTGCGTTCCATAAAAAAGTGAGGGGGATTGTCACAAACTAATTGTGTAGTATATAATAGGCATATCAAAAGCGTCATCAGGCTAGTAGGTATATAAGAGGAGATCGATGGCGCAGTGGTTAACGCGCTCGATCTGCTATTGCTGAAGTTAACGAGCTTTTGCAAATGTCTGTCATCGGATGGGTGACCATAAAGAGTATCACCTCGCGCTCCTTAGTGCTTCAGAAGGCACGTAAACTGTCATTAACAATCACCAAATTAAATTTAAATTTCTTTGTCTGATTTTTTAAATAAGCTAAAATATTTATAAAATATAGTAAAAAAATTAAATGCCCACCAGACCCAGCCAGGAATCGAACCTGGTTCTTCCGCAGTCCGAAATTAAATTTACTATAGCATTCTGTTATCAAATTTGTGGTATTTCATCTGTAAAGATGAATCTGCATAGCCAATCGGTTGCAATAACAGTTGAAAAGGAGGAGCTCGATGGCGCAGTGGTTAACGCGCCCGGTCTGCGACTGCTGAGGTTGAGCAACTTTCGCAAAGGTCGGTTTTCGGATGGGTGACCAAAAATTTATCATCTCGAGCTCCTCCGTGCTTCGGAAGGCACGTTAAGCCGTTGGTCCCGGCTGCATTAGCAGTCGTTAACAACCACCAATCCGCACTGGCCCGCGTGGTGGTTCATGGCCCGTTCTCCCTATCCATCCATAGGGAAGGCTCGTGCTCCAGCAGTGGGGACATAAATGAGCTGATGATGAACCGTTGAATAGATGGCACTACTGCCGTTAAAAAGCAGTTAAAATTAAAGCAGTGAAAACATTCAGTGCTTACGTCAGCCTTCCCAGTAGCATAATGGTCAGTGCAGCCGCCAGGATTGCGGAAGACCCTACTTCAATTCCTGGCTGGGTCGGGTGGGCATTTAACTATTTCACTAAATTTTATAATTATTTTATTCAGCTTAAGTGCAGAAATTAGCACTTAAAAATAAAAAAAATAAACGAATACTACTAGCTTATTACTCGTACATGCCAAAATACAAAATGTTACATTACCACTAAACTTTGTAACGATTTCGATTAATAAACTGTATTATATTACACACCTAAGTGACTGTTGTCCAAAGATAACCACTTAGTTTGTTAAATTAAAATCAGGAAAAGAAAAACTATAATTCTGTTCAGATACTCACAGGCTGTCCGCTTAAACGAGCTTTAAAGAGCGGCCAGAGGTAATTTGAACCAATCGTCAGATAATTAAAAGTAATAGGTATTGTGACCCAATTTAGAGGTAATTTGCCGTTCGCGCTGTGATGTTGAAGTAATGACACTGGCGGGCTTTAGTTTTGAACTGTTGCAATTCTTCTGGTGAATTACAGAGATCAGTATTGGTCCATATAAGAATCCATAATTTAAAACGCCTATATTGTAAACGCCTATCGCTTATAACGCATAATTATTAAAATCCATAATGTTAAAATGTATAAATATGAATAGTTTATCTTTAATATGAATAACGTAAATATGCATAACGTTCAAATGACCTAAAATTGATTCCCATATTTGAAAACTCATAAAACTGAAAACCCTTATATATATAATTTGAAATGCTCTAAATAGTTATTCATCAATATTATGTTTGCTATGTATGTACGAGTATAATACGATTTCAGTTATAGAAAGCACTTAAAAATATCCACAATTTGGTGCAATGCTTGTCGCTTCACTCCTCGCAACCTACTCTATTTATATGCCTCCCTCCATATCGCACTTGTTATTACGAGTATACTTAGGCACCTAACTATACCGGGTGTAATCGTTAAGTGTGTCCAGGCGATTATTCCGTAACTATTAACAGATATCAAAAAACTTTAAACTGATATCGAAAGTACGTTACCTAATGAGTAAAATGACATCAATAACTTTTTTTAAATCAAACGAGAAGTATCCAAAATTTTGACATTAAACACTCCCATACATTTAGTATGAGATTAGTAGAAAGGTTTTAGTTTCCTTATTTTAAAAGGTTATTTTAGCTTAGTACTGATATTAAAGGAAACTGTTTATTAACCTAACAGAGTAATAAAACTATCTTTTAATTGAATAATATTTATTTCTTAGTAAGTACAAAATTTTGTATTCAATTATTCTACTAACTATAGAGATTTAGTAAATTCATATATTCAACTTTTGCCTTCTATTTTATATGAAATGTCAGTTTTCCCTGAAAATCCCTAAAACAACTCAAATATTAGTGAAAAGGTCCCCAAACTTCGAATTCATACCAAATGACAATAGTTTGAATCATAATAGTGCCTCCAATGTGGCTTTTTAGATAAACAATGCTTTTTGTTATTTTATACATTTTCAGTAGATCATTTTCATCATCGTCATCAATTTCAAACTTTAACATAAGGGAATAATAAGGGATGTCCTTTTTAAATACATTTTAACCTACATTTATGAAAGTCACTACTTAAACATAGTAGACCCGAGTTAATAAGTAGACAATACCATTATTCCTCTCCCCATTTACCTTTTTTCCATCACAATAAAGAACTTACTTACTTTTCATCCACTTCTCACAATTGATTTGCCACAAAGCGTAGCTAAAGCAAATGCTTCCATTGCAAACAGATATCTGTTTGATGATGCGTTGTGATTAATAAAGTAAATGCTACGTTATCAACATGTGCCGAGTTCTGACAACTAGAAATTCCAGTTAATAGGAAGCGAAAGCACTAGAGAAAGCTATTGGATCGCGGCGGTCGCGACAAAAGGAAAAAATTCGGTTAACTGTAGCAGACCGATCGCTTTTGACGGCTCCATTACTGCGGCGTATGGTTTTGCCAAGTTACTATCAGGGGAGGATTGTTTAAGCGCTCTAGATTTTTTTATTCGTTTGTACAATCTGGTAACTTATGGTAGTTATACTTGATAAAGGAAATAGAAAGAATCATATGAGTATATAGGTTATTAGAGGAATATCACCAATTATTATGAAATTTTTACTGCACTTTATAAGTTTTAATTTTGTAACTAGCTGACCCGGCAGACTTCGTACCGCTTTGACAGTTTTTATGACAACAAAACAAACAAATCGGTAAACGCGTGAAAGCGTGTCAAACAAACAAACAAACTCACTTTCGCATTTATAATATTAGTCAGGATTTGCTTACCATGTAATTTGTTCGAGGTGAGCGCTATGAGTACGACACAGCCCTCGACTATTGTAGTTATTAGTTATTATTAATTTTGTAAACAATGCAATGCAGCAATGCAGCAATGCAGATTGCACCAAATAAATCATTTTTTGATTCAAATATTAGTTTTAATAAATACAAAAAAGAAACGTATTGCGGTTACCTTTACATTAAATATTTCCATTTATATTTAAGAGTTTTTTAAATATTTTTTATGCCTTATAAGACAGCTCTTGACCTCGATCTCACCTGATGGTGTGCGTAAATGAGGTCTACGATGGAGCGAGCTGCCCCAGAAGATGCCTATTAACTCTCGCCTTGAAGAAATTCAGGTTATAAGTTTTTGGGAACACAGACGATGGTAGAGAATTCCACTCCCTGCCAGTGAGCAGAGAGCAGTACAAACAAGGCGCAGTAGCGCATTTGCTAGTTCACTGAGGGCCTTTGTAATTGTGGAGAGGTTGTAGAGCGTTAGGTTTATTTTTTTTTAATATTTCACGGCTGGGCCGTGTGTTGAGTCAGCATGTAGTTCTAAGCCGTAGCATCGTAGCAATAACTACAGCGGTCATTCGTAACGCTATGCGCGTAGAGCGTAGTCAGTCTGTAGTCGTAGCATCGTAGCGAAAGCTGTAGCTGCGGTGGTCAGTCGTATCCCTAAGCATGTAGGTCATATTCAGCCGTTAGTACTTAGTCGTAGCATCATAGAGAAGTCTGTAGCTGCGGGGTGGTTTGTGGAATTTCCACGTGTGTGGGAGGTAGTCAGCAGTTCGTTCGTAGTTGTAGCATCGTAACTAAAGCTGTAGCTGAGGTGGTGGACGTCAGCCTAAATTTGGAATTAGCACTTTGGAAAAAATATTTAAATCAGACAATCAACATACAACTATGGAAGTTTTAAAATATCAGAGTCGAAGCAAAAAAAAAAAATTATTTTGTACATTTTCCTTAAAATAAATGCATAATGAATTTGTTGTAGATAAAATTGGAATAAACAAAGATATAATAAAAAACCTCTGTTTCCTATTATAGTTTTGAGTGTTGTTTTATGGTCCAATCGCGAGGCGTGACTAACGTTTTTATAGCTCATTTATTCTAACAAGGTTTTCCCAACTTTTTTATGTTTTCGATTATTTATGGTAACAAAACTACTATCACAATTCTTTACAAAAAAAGTAGATCAGGCTACAGATTTCGAGTTTTATTCACTATTCAATCACGAAAACGAGAATTTGTATGGCATTTAAGCACAGCCTCCGAATAACAATCAAGGTGACAACCTTTGTCTAAAAATAGCACTAGGTACAATTTGAAATATTTTCCTATACGAAAATAGCTGGAATCGATTCAGTAGCCGATTCTTTACAAACTACTATCAGAGTGAGCGTTTATTAATTATATTATCTGTTGTATCTCCTACTACTATGTGCTACTTTATGCGTGCGTGCGTGCGTGCGTGCGTGCGTGCGTGCGTGCGTGCGTGCGTGCGTGCGTGCGTGCGTGCATGCGTGTATGCGTGTATGCGTGTATGCGTGCATGCGTCTCGCTCACAACTGCAATAATATTGCTAATGATAATGGCTTACCATTTGCTCGAATGTCGTCTAAATTTCGAGCGGTGTTAGAATATCGCCCTTGTACTGTAATATTGATGGATGCTCGTCACTGTCGGATCGCCGCGCCCGTCGGTCGCCGGACGGCGCACGGACAGCGGATCAGCCTGTCGAAGCAGATTGAACTAGATCTAAGCAAGTGTTTGAAGTAGGCTATCGCTTTTCGATACTGTACTTACACACACACATACTACTACTACTTACTCCTAGAGTCAGATAATATGACATCTGTCCTTTACTATATTTCTCTAAGATCATATATTTGTATCGACAACTTTTTTTTATATAATTCAGAGAGAAAACTGGTATCGCTAGCTCGGTACTTATATATTTTTGTTGTTTGATAATGAACTTAATGAACAGAGTCACTATGGCGACTTTGTTGTTGTTGTCTAAATTTAAAAACGCTAGAACGCTAATTTATTCAATAAATATTAAACCTTAAGCAATAAACATAAAGTTCAAAATCTATTTAGGAAATTTGACAGGTTGTGGTAATGGATGTCCAGGTGTGTGTCCTTATATAGACGAATACATTTTATGAATAAATAAAGTACTAACTCAGCTTAACATAGCGGAGCATCGCACTAATGCATCGCCGCGCAGCTAGCAGTAAGTCCTAATCCTTCGTACAAAACAAGATGCACGCGACCTTGTGGGGGAGTCTTGTTGCCTGCGCCCGAGACGAGCCGACCGCCATCGCCGGGCGGCGACGATTAACGAGGACGCCCGACCGATGAATGCAGAGCGCTGACAGCCAGTTAGCCCGAAAACTTGTTAACACACTAAAATGTTCAAAATAATTTTTAACGCATGGAGGATGCAAATCCTGGTCCACCCCTTCAATAGCTATGTGTGTTACATATCTGGATAGGTATTTTTGACCTGAATAAAAGTTACTATGGCGCCAAGTTCCAAATGTTAGTCCGTTCAGAGTTATTTTTTGTTTATATATTTATTCTTTATAAACATTGTAGTTTTAGCAGGAGCCACGCAATTATATTTACGTGCATTTCTGTACTACATACACGTTCTGTAAATACTGACATGCAGTTATCAATGAATCACAATCCATTTTATCCGTCTCACTCGCACTCATTATGACAATGAAACTGGTTACTGGCACGGACAGGACGGGCGGCGTCGGCGGGGTAGCTCGCAAGCGCAGGTAGTCGTTCGTCTGTATTAAGAGTGTGACTACGTCTTGTCTCTTTGTTTACCTATCAGTTTCTACTGGACCCCGGCTATCTTTTCGACTTTTTCGGTACCTGTTTAATTAACATTCGGCGTTACATAAGGATTATTGAAGTGCTTTTCGATTGGACTATTGTTTATTACTATGGAAGTTTCACGGAACTGTGTCATGTGTCGTAGAGGATTCTATCGCGGAAGATACCAGCGACATCTTTTAAATGATGAACTTCCAAGAGTGCGACCACAGCTTGCAACATATATTCAAGAAAATGCATTGTTAGAGGTAAATACCTACTTTAAAGATATATTCCTTTATGATATACATTATCGAACTAGAACTAGGGGGTAACTTGATGTGTGGCCGTCTTTACCTACAAAAAGAAAAAATGTTTTCAAAAAATATTGTTTAACGAGATGTTTCATGCTTTATTTACAATGTTATTGAGTTCCGACTGTTTTTTTTTGTATTATTTTTCGGCTATTGTAAGCACCAAGATCACGAGTAAACTGGAGAAACTGTGAGGCTAGGCTAGACTAGGCTAGGTTAGGTTACAAGCAGACATATCGGTCTGCATTCGTTTGCTTGCTAAGCACTGGTACACTACTAATATTCGCACTCTCACCACAAACTTGATCGCGAGACACTACACTAACAGTACGTATCTACAGAATATAACAGTAGCTATAGAAAATATGTTTATTAAGTATACTTTCTTTTACAGGTTGTATTTGACAACACCCGGAGTGTGTGCCATCGGTGTTGGCAAAGGGTTGAAAGTGCGGTCACACCGCCTCCTCCACAAGAAGCAATCGTCGAGCCACAAGCACTCTCAACTGCAATTCACGTTCCCGAGTATTCACGAGCATCAAACACTGCCAGGCACTGTATTTTCCTTAACTGTCGCAATGTCACTCGTCATAGAATACCAGAAGTCATAAAAGTACACACTTTTTGTGAACACAAGCTGTACATTCCTGATAGTGCTAGAGTATGTCAAGAACACCTAGAGAGTAACACCTGGGACGAATTACCTCAACACTGCAATGTCACCCATGACTTCAATGCAGCACAATTCAGTGATATCAATGACATTATGAGAAAAGCTGTACAAAGAGGTTCTAGATTAGATTTTAACACAAGAGGTGCAATGACTAATGAAGAAATGCACTTTTGGACCGGCCGTAGTTTTGAGCAATTCAATGAGATATTGGAACAAACTCCATCATTGAGTCAGACATGTAAACATCCTAGAACCGCTTTAGGTATTTATCTAACAAAGCTGCGAACCGGTGACTCAAATGAGAGGCTTGCGACTTTATTCAATATGTCGAGACAAAACCTTGAACGATTGATGGCCATAGCTCGTGAGGGTCTCACAAATGAGTACGTTGGTCGTCACTTAGGACTTGACCATATAAATAAAGATGACATTTTACGTCGAAACCTGACGATACCAAAGGCTTTATTTGGAAACACTGAAAATACAAAAGCAATCATAATATGCGACGGGACTTATGTCTATATACATAAAAGTGCTAACTTCGTATTCCAACGACAGTCGTACAGCTTGCACAAGTTTCAAAATCTTTTAAAACCGTTTCTATTAGTCACAACAGATGGCTATATAATTGACGTGACAGGGCCTTATGCTGCTACAAAAACAGACGCTAACATAATGAGGGATATAATGAATAATGGTGAACACCCGATTCACTGTCTCCTTGAAACCAATGACGTGTTTATTTTGGATCGAGGATTTAGGGACAGCTTGGACGATGTAGAAGCCTGTGGTTACGAATACCATGTTCCGCCTTCAAAGAATAGACACGAATCCCAACTTACCACTGACCAAGCCAACGAATCTCGGTTGGTCACTATTTGCCGCTGGGTAGTAATAGTGGTTAACGGCAGGTTTAAACGCGATTTTAAACTGTTTCGCCAAAGATATTTTAACAATGCGTTGGCGCATATGTATGCTGACTTTAGGATAGCTGCCGCAATCACAAACCACTTTCATATACCCATCGAAGATAGTCAATATGCTGAAGCTTTTGTCACCGAAATCAGACAGAGGCTACATACACCTAATATTTTATACGATTATGTAGAACGGAAACGTTTAAACAGCAGAAGAGCTGATTTTACAAGAGTAGAAGCAAGCGATATTGATTTTCCGAGATTCAGTGAAGAACAAATCATTTTATTAGCTTTGGGAACCTACCAAATGAAGTTAGCGAGATCTTACTGCAGCGAACATCTGCAAAATGGAATGTATACAATAGAAGTATACCGAGAAGCTGCACTAGATGATTTACCTGATTTTGGCATTGATGGTGATGCTTGGCTCTTACGTGGTCGTATACAGTCGCGACACGTGAGAGCTAGAATGTACTACTGCTATTTATTGGTTCACGATAATAATATTCTGCAAAGATATTGTACCTGCATGACGGGACGACGTACAGTAGGAACCTGTGCGCATATTGTTTCAATAGTTTGGTATCTAGGATACGCCAGACACGAGGCGTTTGTAGGCCCAGCCTTATTTTTAAATGACGTCATTGTAGATCATGATCATTAATAAATAAATGTTTATTATTAAAATATATTATCTTTTATTTATAAAAAGCATGTGTTAACGATAAGGTCTGTTTATTGTCATTTTTGAAAAATAAAACATTTAACATTGTTTTTGAATCTTGTAAAACCACTATGTTTAAAAAAAGAATAACTCTGAACGGACTAACATTTAAACTTGGCGCCATAGTAACTTTTATTCAGGTCAAAAATACCTATCCAGCTATGTAACACACATAGCTATTGAAGGGGTGGACCAAATTTCATAGAAACCCTGGCATCCTCCTTTTGTTGCGAACAAATTACAAAAACACAAATGTTGGCGGGCTGGTTAGAATCACGATAGCTCAATTGGAAGAGCACCTGACCCGGTATGTCAGAAGGGTGCAGGTTCAAATCCTGCTCGTGGAAATTTTTTCAACATTTGTGTTTTTGTAATTTGTTCGCAACAAAATTGGCGTTAAAAATTATTTTGAACATTTTATAAACCTTATGATCTTTAATATTTGTAAAAATATTATGATCGGATGTTAGTGACTGTAGTAGTTGACATTGAATGGGCGCCTTTGGCTTTCAAAGTAAAAAGTGTTGAATAATTCGGCGGGCTGGTTAGAACCACGGTAGCTCAACTGGAAGAGCACCTGAACCGGTATATCAGAAGGGTGCAGGTTCAAATCCTGCTCGTAGAAATTTTTTTCAACATTTGTGTTTTTGTTAACACACTACCGACGACAGCTGATGCTAAATCAATTTTTTGCTTTGTGAATCGCTTATCGCTTTGCTTTATTGTTTGTTAAGTTATTGTGCCGTTATGTTTATTACACCTGTTTACTGAAGAACGGAGTTTAATTGGAGTTAACCCCCAAAACCGTGAGTCCTACTACAATAGTAAATATATGTACAGTACAGTAAAATAACAGATACATCACATCAGAGTTCGTAGTGCGAGCTTTACTCTACATTCGAACACGTTAACTAAAACTATACCTACCTAAATTGTCTTAGGTATTTACAGTTTTACTAATTTCCTTGTCATTTCTTAGTGTAATGCTACTTGAATATTATAATACGAATTTTATACATTTCGATATAAATATAGCTGTGCGTATAATCCGGGTCACTGAGCCAGTGGAGTAAGTAAGTAAGTAAATATAACAGATAACATAACATAACAATACATACCAATACATAACAATACATAACAATAGGTATTTCCGGACCGTTACGACCTTGGGATCTTCAAGAAACGAGCCTATTCCTTCCTAATAGGCCGGCAACGCGTCTGCGTTTCCTTTGGTTTTGTGGGTGTCCATGGGCGACGGTGATTACTCTCCATCAGGTGACCCGCCTGCTCGTTTGCCTCCTTCTTTTATAAAAAAAAACAATTAGATATAATTAAATTATAATTACTACTATTAATTCATTCATATCAAACGATGTTTCAAATTATCTCCCAACTGTATTCTCGAAGGTATTAACGATTTAACCCAAACGCAATGCAGTGTTCCTGTTTCTGTACTGTATGGTGCAAGAAGGTTTTAAGCCAAAAACCTTCATAATGAACCGCCTGTGACTCTCACAAATCCACAGAAAAAACAAAATCCTGTTACCAGGACCAATTGGGCGTACCTTTGAATTTTTAACGAATGTTCCTTTGCTTAAATTGAAAAGAAACTGCGCTGCATAAATTCCAGACTGGCCGTTGAGATTCATCCTTTTGCAGTAAAAGTTTTCAATACGATCCTTTTTGCTAGAAATTAGAAAAACAATCTGTGTTGTTGTTAAAACTTGCAAAAAGTGGAAAACGTAAGAGCTATGGACATATATAATAATACATACATTATTATGCATATATTTAATATACGTATGTTATACATAATATACGAATAAGAATAGGTATAATCTAACGCGAAATATTTTTTTTATCGCAGCTTAAAGTAAGCGTACAATTATTTAACTAGTATTTTGTCTGTTACTTATCATTACATTCACTCAGGTTCATCTACCACCATTGAAAATACTAAAAACTAAGACAGAAAAAAAAAATTAAAAATAAATCTTCGTTCCTAAACTTTTTGAACGCAGTACCTTACAAGTTGGTACGCCTGCTCATTGTATTACGGGCCGGCTTTTAATTAACTAGCTTAAAAATTACGAGCCCTTCATAATTAGCTCGGGGCACGCATTCGCCTGTATTTTTTTGCCCTTTTCGTTCTAAAAACAAAGTTTGTGTCGGCAGTTCGTTTTGTTTCACTTTGAAGTTACGACAGATTAGTGGCGCTTTGACAAGTTATTCGATTGTAATTACGTTTCATTAGTTAGTTTCGCTGGTACGTAATACGTTAGTACAGCCGCCGTCACATATTTTGTAGCAGACAAGGTGACCAAATACTGCTGAACAGTCCAAAATGTCAATAAGTTCCATACACTACAAGTTACCATTAATATCTGAACATACATTACTTCATTAATATCTGAGCAGATGCTTGTCATTAACTACTAAACACACAACTAACCAATAATATCTGAACACTCATCACGTCAAATCTACGCAGATGGTCTTGTGGTGGTGGTGGGTGAGAATGGCTTAATCATTAGCTATTCGAAAGACGCTTGCAATAGCGACTGCTTTGGCTGCTAATCCAGGGGATCGACCGCCTAACTCTCTCGCTTTCGACCGCTTTGAAGGCGAGGCGAGGAGGAGGCGTCATCTTGTCATTTCGAATGCAATATGAAAGCAATATCGAAAGCTATAGACTATAGCTTTCGATATTATATTAGAAAGCGAGGCGAGAGCCTCGCCTTCAAAGCGATCGAAAGCGAGAGAGTTAGGCGGTTGGGGGGCAGATCCCGGATGAATATGATCATTGATCACTATTACTTTAAGTTTTATCTTAATTGTATCCTTTGATTTTTCTAAAATTTTTACAAATAATTTTGTTTTAAATTTGATTATTTTTATATTTGTTATTTTGCATTCATGTATTCATGTATGGCATTGAAGCAGCGCATCCTGGTGGAAAAAAGAAGAATTAATATTTAGCAATGCAAACTTTCGTTTTCGTTAACGTGATCGAATGGACTGAACGCTCTGCTCTATTCGATCTAGTGGAATTCAGATACATACATTGGGATAAACAAACTAGAATAGTTTACACCTCGAGATATTTAAATTGGGTCACCCACCTATTGACCTTACATTACGGAAGTTGCTTAACTTGCACGACCGCAACACTAGTCTAACAACGTAACTAGGTACATAGTATTATTTCCTAACGAGATATAGAACAAGATCAATTACTCCCTCAACCAAGACAAAGGAGCGCAAACAAACACTTGTTATTATTGGAAAGTGACCCCCAAACTTTGGCCGTAATTAACTGTAGGAAAAAATTGTTAATACGCAAGTCAGAGGTTTTTGCTACCCAGGGCGGGGGGCGACTGCGCATGCGTCAAGTGCGCGGCGCAAGCGACTAGCGGGTAGCAAGGAACGCGAGTTTACGACATCGATTGACCTTGAGATGTTTAGCTGCCTGTAAGCTGTCGTAAATATCGAAATAGGTATTGATAACGTTGCTTGGTTCTTTTATTGACATGGCAAAGAGTTTTTTTTATGTTAAAAGGAGGTAAAAGAGCAGAGGGGTCATCTGATGGAAAGTAATCACCGCCGCCCATGGACACCCAAAACCAAAATAATCGGAGATACGTTGCCGGCCTTGAGAAAGAAGGAAGGAGTAAAACTAAAGAAAATGTTTCGTAACGCAGTTTCGTAACGTTAACGTTCACGTTGGGTTAGTTACGTTTAAAGAGTAACGTGGCATTAAGATCTATGACGACTTGACGGCGGATGCTGAACAACCTAATTATTATGTGTCTCGTTTTTCTTATCGCTAAATGTCATGCTTTTTCTTATTTATACAAAGAACAGAAAACCATTGTACTGTTCTAATTTAGTTCTCGACTGCAACAGGCTTTCTGGTTCAGGCATTATAACAATTAAAAGGAGGATCTAACGTTATATACTTTTTAAACCTTTTATGATGATTTGTTAGATGGGTGCCTCGAACGCATTTTGTATCAGATTATCACATTAAACATTTTTATTTACTATGAGCAGAAAATTCAAGTGAAAAGAAACTAGGACAGTGCAAGGTCAGTGCAGTTACTTTACTGCAATAACAGCGATGACGCGGACGGTAGCATTGGCTTGGCTAGAAATAAATAGCTAGTTTCTTCAATGGACCTGTGCCAGTTTGCAGGGAAATTCTCCATAAATGTTTATGATATGTCTATGATGATGATATGTATTAGTGTCCTTTGCTAATAAGGTATACTTAGGGTCCATTGTAACATTTGAACATAAACAAACATATCTCTACTCACTTATGTCTCGCACCACGCCCGCGAGGGTAGTTGGAGCGAAAACCACGCGTGCGAGCGGGACAACCGCACTTCTCCCATTTGTGTGCCCAGAATTATTGCAGTGCTAATCGCGGGATGTGCAATCATTTCAGCGCCAGAAAAACGTGTGAACTCCATTTTTAGAACACACAGCAGCGGCAGCGGTTTAAAATGGCGGTATTTGCTAAATGCCACCATGAGAACGCTTTGATGCAAAAAGTTTGCTACCTATCCAGTATACGCAGACCTGTAGGTATGGGTCGAATTTCTTACTGGCTGTTGTCTGAAGCTAATTCGTTTTATGTTTTTGCTTGTTGTTGTATAGGATAGATAGGCAAGTAGTTGTACATGTTAGTTGTAACAATGAATAAAAAATTTGTTCTTTGTCGGAGCGTGGTATCACAGAAATGTATAGGAAAATGATTCTTGATGACATCACATTTATGTAGTGTTTTCTACAAAAGCTTATACATAAATCTAAATGTTACCAATATCATATACCAAAGCGCTTTGCCCTCATAAGGATAATGATAATACTGAGGATTAGGGTGCAGACCATTATATGTATCCACCTCCCACAGGAATTGAACCCGTGACCTCTGAGTGTTCTAAATACTTATCCGCAAAAGCTGTTGACGTTATTAATATGTATATTATAGAGTTTCTTAGGTCGGTTGGTATCATGCGAGCGTGTCGACATACCTTATAACATTCTACAGAGCATTCCAGCTGGGTACAGACGCCGGCACGTCAATCTATGTAAAACTGACAAATTTCTTCAATAAATGATTATTTACATATAATTTTACGCAAATATTGTTGCGAACAAATTACAATTTATAAAAAAAAACAAAGTGTTGAAAAGAATCCACGAGCGAGATTCGAACCCGCACCCCATGACATGCCGGGTCAGGTGCACTGCCAACTATGCTATCGTGGCTCAATCCAACTCGCCGAAATTAATCAACACCATCTACTTTTACTTTATAAGCCAAAGGAGCATTCAATGTCGACAACTACGTCATCAACATTCGACGAGTTGGATTGAGCCACGATAGCGTAGTTGGTAGTGCACCTGACCCGGCATGTCATGGGTTGCGGGTTGGAATCCCGCTCGTGGAATTTTTTCAACACTTTGTCTTTTGTCAAATTCTTCAATAAATGTTCAACCATATGCCATTAACTTCAAAGTCTATTGAAGAAAGACAGTTTGTAATAGTCTTATGTGCCGGTGTGTGTCATCATCATCTCAACCAAAAAGACGTCCACTGCTGGACAAAGGCCTCCCTCAAGGATAAACAATTTTGAGGGGAATTTGCCATAATCGCCACGCTTGGCAGGCGGGTTGGCGATCGCAGTAAGGTGAGAATAATCACAGAGAGACGCTGCTGCCCATCCTCTGGAATGGTCTCATAGTCGCCTTCTACGACACCCACGGGAAGAGATGGGGTGGTGCAATTCTTTACCCCCGGCACCACACGGGGAATCCCGGTGTGTGTACTGTGGGTATAAAACGTGAGGACAACTCTAAAGACATCCCATTCTTCAGCTAGATCCTCAGCTCTCATTGACTATGTAATAAACAATAATACATTTAATGTTTGTGTAGGCATAGCAGCTGAAGTACTCGATCAAAAAAATTTCATATCTTTTTGTATAATGAATAGAAAAATGTTTTTTAGAGATATGGGTGGTAAATCTAATTCCAGATTGATGAATACTGTTGATGGCGATAAACGCGACCCCTTCATCATAAATCTACCAAACTAAACGACGAAAACTCTAATTTTAAACAGCCCCCAGAAATATATCAAACCTCAACCTTCCCGTTGAATTCCAACTAGATTCGTTGCAAAGTTGGGAGTTTAAAACAAACATACAACAGTTTCAATTTGGACGTGGCCGCGTCCGGCTCGTCCGACACCCTCATGAAGGTCGCTGTCCGGATTTGTCCGGAAACTTTTCCATGCAACCGCGTTTGAAGGAGGAAAATCGCCTCCGATGGGAAATAATTTTCGGTATTTTTGGTTTTTTTTATATGCGACTACTGTGTTTTAAGCTTTATTAAGTCGGCTTTGGTTTTTATGGCCGTATGTGTGATGGAAGTGTTTGCATACTATACTTTTAATTGTAAGCACCATTAGAGTATCGTTCTCAGGCAATATTTTAGCTATCTCTGGATGTGAAAGTATCTTTAAATATAGTCATCATCATCATCATCATCATCTCAGCCAAAAAGACGTCCACTGCTGGACAAAGGCCTCCCTCAAGGATAAATCATTTTGAGGGGAATTTGCCATAATCGCCACGCTTGGCAGGCGGGTTGGCGATCGCAGTAAGGTGAGAATAATCACAGAGAGTCGCTGCTGCCCATCCTCTGGAATGGTCCCATAGTCGCCTTCTACGACACCCACGGGAAGAGATGGGGTGGTGCAATTCTTTACCCCCGGCACCACACGGGGAGTAAAAATAAATATAGTATTATGTCTAAACAATTTGTCAATTCAATTTACAAAAGTTTCTATAAACGCCATTCTGGTACTCACTCCACTGTAACAAGTATTATTTTCACAGCCGACGTTACTTAACAAAATATATATATGTATTAGCATAAATACTTTTTTATCATACCAAAAATAACATGACAGTAAAAACATCTTTTACTATAGAATCTGCGTTATTATATAGATGAATATAGATTTTCTCGTGAAAATTTCTTTTAATACGACCGATTACCCGAAATGCCCGAACTCAATAAGTTAATTCGAATGTATCTCGTAGTAGCCGTCATGTTACCCATTTTCATTTGCCTTTATGTCACAGAAATGGATAGAATAGTTTAATTTACCATGCAACGAAAACAACCTAATGTTTAAAAAAACAATCAACATTGGTTTTCTTCTTACTAGCGTTCAAGAAACGAGAAATCTAGAATGCCAATCAATAGGCATTTCTTTGCAGGCGAGATATTATCTACGTATCTTTAATTTAGTTAACATTATATTGTTGTATTATTATTGTATAATCCAGCTTTTATAGTGATAATTTTACAATATTGTATATAAAATCTAACTGCGTGAATTTGTATTTGCTATATTTTGTAAGGAGTCGTAATATTTGTAATTATTTATTAATTGAGTATGTACAAATAAATACATTGTAGCAACGCTGTACACCCAAACGAGAGATGAGTCGCGCGGGGAGGGGTGCTACGGCAGTCGTAGCGCGCGCGTCGCTCGTAGCAGTCGCTACGGCGCTCCGTAGCTGTCAAAAGCCGTATCACAAATTGTGCGATACTCCATACAAATTGTGATCGTGATCAAGTGTAGTATATGTGAATATAACACAATAATACAGTGGAGTGATTGTGAACAGTGTTTTATGTGATGATAGTTTGAAGGTAAATAACTATGTTGTTCCTTATAGATAACGGTAAATGACCCCCGCTGAGATATTGAGCAGAGATGTACGTTTGATAATGTTACTGAATGAGTTGAGTGGTAAGATACTTTTCACTTTTTCTGGTTAATAAGAAAATTGATTCTAGGTAGCGATGATTCAATATAAAAGAAGATTTACTAGAATTTCATGTTTCTTAAAATCTGCTTCTTTAGGAAAAATATGTAAAGGTTCTTTATGAATTAAGGTTGTGTTTGAGAAAAACAAGCTGTACCATACTAATTGACTAAATTATTATTATTGAGCCGAATTGGTAAACAGATGATTAAAATAAATATAGGGTAGCAAAAAGTAATTAAATATATCTACTATAGGTAAACGTAAGAAAAAACCTGGAATATATACTAGCGATTTATTACTTTCTTACTGAAATTAACTGACTGACTAATCACGATATTTTAGTAAATATAGAAACTACAAACTTAAAATTTGGCAGATAGGTTCCTTAAAGTGGGAGTAGGAATCTACTAAGAAAGGCTTTAAAAAATCCTCTCGGGATTTCAGGCAACGCGTGTTTACGTGGTCGAAGTCGCGAGTGGTCGCTAGTCAATAACAAACTGTTATTCTAATGTTACCAAGCGCTTTTCAAAGTTTCAGGACTTGCTTTTTGAATTTACTGTCAGTGATATTTATCAAATAGAAAAGTAAGTGATGGAATCTTTTCACACTGTTTAAAAAGACAAATAAGACACACCTAATTATCTTAACTTAAACAAACCATACTATGGGTATATAAATAAACATAATATATAAATCTCTAAAGTAAGTTCCAAAGGCCGACTAGAGATATTTTTTTGATATCTTACGCGGTAAGCACAGTGCCACAGTTGACTGGCACTAGTTAAAAAAGAAAGTGTGATATAATTTTTCATATACATATATAATAATCAATAAACGTATAAACAATCTAAGGACATATTTACTTATGGCACTGATTTAAAGCAGCAGTTGTATATAGTAGTGTTGGTAAGTTTAAAATTAGAAAATGCATATTTATTAACAAGTTCGGCAGTTAAAACTTAGTAGTAAAATAAAGAATAATGAATCATATAAAATAATGAAGATCATTGAATTTATATTGAGCAGTAAAATAACTAAATGGGCAGTTACGTGTGGGAAGTTAATTAATCAGAATTAGTCGGTAAGAAATCTCATTCTATGCAGTTCTATAAACAATGAGGTGGTAAAATGTATTTCTCGTATATTAGGTTTTTGAGCACCACACACCACAATCTTATGCCGCTCTTCCCTTCCGTGACTGGCCCTCGCTACGCTGCGCTTCTCTCGAAAAAAAAAAATTAACCCAACCAACAGTAAGGATTTCTGTATTAAGTTTGGAATAATAATAAATTTACTGTAACGCAAATTAACGCCCCATTCTAACGAAAATTTACCTCTCCTTTCAATCGGTTCGGGTTCTGGTGTCTCCGCTCCCTGTGAACTGACGAACTATTTATCTAACTGCCCATCCCATCATTTTTACTGGCGATTTATTTATTACTGCTTACGTATTTTTAGTACTGATATTGTAGGATGAAATAACCGACCAATTGTTTTTTTATTACTGTCTATGTTTTACTGTCGCACTAATTTACCAACAGCCGATAAATAATATAACTACCCATTCTTTTTTTCAACTGATCATAATAACCTCTCGAATGTTTATATAACATTGAAATGAAACAACTTTTACGGATCTACTCGCGTTTATTTTACACATTACTTTTTAATGTTGATCCTGACAGGGTATACAAGCTGCTAACTAATTATGAGACGACCAACACCTCAGTCTCCTTGTGACCACGGACCCTGCAAAGGGTTCAAAACGTCAGGATAAACATTAAAACATTTACACATCATCATCATCGCCAGCTCATATACGTCCCCACTGCTGGGGCACGAGCCTTCCCTATGGATGGATAGGGAGAACGGGCCTTAAACCAACTACGCGGGCCCAGTGCGGATTGGTGGTTGTTAACGACTGTTAATGCAGCCGGGACCAACCGCTTTACGTGCCTTCCGAAGCACGGAGGAGCTCTAGATGATAAATTTATGGTCACCCATCCGATGACCGGCCTTTGCAAAAGTTGCTTAACCTCAGCACTCGCAGACCGGGCGCGTTAACCACTGCGCCATCGAGCTCCTCAAAACATTTACACATTACTGTGTAAAATAAACGCGAGTAGATCCGTAAAAGTTGTTTCATTTTAATGTGTAGTGTTCGCGTAAACTTAAGAAAACAATATGTTTATATAACAGTTTAAAAAATTAGTTCCCTTTACTTATCGTAGTTGCATCAGTGTTCGACATCGTTTTCCGCCAAAAATAACATATATATTAATTGAAATAACATAGATATTTTTTTTTACTTTTTATTTTTAAGTGTTAATTGCTACACTTGAGCTGAATTAAATATTTTTATATAAAAATACAGTGAAACAATTAAACGCCCACCCGACCCAGCCAGAAACAGTAATGTCGCTCTAAAGCATTTCAAAAAAGCAGTGACAAAATTCAGCGCTTACGTCAGCCTTCCCGGTGCAGCCGCCCGGATTGCGGAAGACCCAGTTTCGATTCCTGGCTGGGTCGGGTGGGCGTTTAATTTTTTCACTGTATTTTTATATAAAAATATTTAACATAGTTATTCATTGAAATAACATAGATATTCATTGAAATATTACTGGATGACTAATAGGAAGCAGGTGGTCTGTATTGAACTGTTGATAAAGACTATAATCACTTGCTGACCCCTATTTCCTATTTTTAATGGTTAAAGGAAAACATGTCAATAACTGGTTCCTGTCAAACACTGGCGCCACTACCTTATAAACATTATTATCATCGAGCGGGATTCGAACCCGCACACCATGACATGCCGGGTCAGATGCACTACCAACTAAGCTATCATGGCTCAATCCAACTCGCCGAAATTAATCAACACTATCTATTTTTACTCTGTAAGCCAAAGGAGCCCTATTAATGTGATGTTAAGTGATGATAAGGCCATTGATGGAAGCGCACTTTACCCGGAATCCTTAACAGTGACGTTATTGCGGCAATTTAGATTAGATGGTGGTAGCTATCCAGGCGGACAAACAAGCCCTACCACCAACCAGACCGAGTACACAAACATGTACCCCCAATTGGGTCCGAAACCAGTGGTCTTAAACACTAGACCGCAAAGGCGGCTGAAAGTAAGGTAATTGAGAATAAGTAGAAGGTGGAAACGAATCGTACTTTTTCAACACTTTGTCTTTTTATTTGTAATTTGTTCGCTCAATATTTGCGTAAAATTATATGTGAATAATCATCATTCGTGTGTAACTAATTGTCATGTCCTAAACTTCTACTCCAACGTCTAAGCAGAACACATAATTTTATTTATTCAATGGATGCGCTAAACGATGACACAAAAATATTTTAAACGAATAAAAACGAAACGAAACGAAGCGGGAATTAATTTAATAGTACAATTTACTTTTCATCTCTTGCGCCCCCCCCCCCCCACCCGCGCGCACTCAGAAATAAAGTCGCGCTCAAACGACGCTAATAAAAGAAAAGAAATCTGCCAAAATTAAAACTGTATTCGGACCAGTTTCTGTGAATTACTCCTCTTTTTTTTTATTCTACCTAATTATCGTCGGCTCCAAGTATCCTTCTGGCGTTTCATCAAATAGGTTTCAAGGGATCTTCACTCCATCAAATAATTTGATGTCCCCTTTGATTTCGCCTTTATCCAATTTGCCTGTCCCATTTGTAATTTTTAGTTGATTTTTTTGCAGAATAACATCTACATTTGCCAAAGCGACGGCTCATATTGAATTCCTTTAGAACGCGAAGACTGGGTCGTTATAGGAGTATTTAAGTTAGGAATTTTGGTATTATCTTTTCTATCTATATTAAATATCTTTATATAAAAAAACGTGATAAAGAATCTGTGTACCTGGCAAAGTTTAAGTTCATTATGTATACTTCTTACGTACTTACTTATGTAGGTACTTTTAAAAAACAACTAAAAAGTTATCTGCTATCGGTTACTTGATTGGCACTGAATCACGTTTAAATGTTTTTATATATGGATTAAAATTAGTAGTATATTCATATTTTTGTGCATATATTTAGGTAGTTTAATGTGTGGTTGTCCTTATGTTATATAAATATCATATTTTCTTAATAGTTCTATGCGCAGTTTGTCTATCTAACTACTTTCATACTATCCTGTCACCATGGTCTGCTGGAAGAAATCTCTCTTTAGAGATAAGCTTACCTGTACTATTGCGATCCAAAATGTTAACCGTTGTAAATGTTTATTTGTGTAGGAATAAATAAATAAATAAATAATAGCGAAAGAGTCCAGAAAGATAAAATGTATGTTTATTGTTAACAATAAGTATATAATTTTTTATTATGAAACTATTTTTGAATACTAGGCGACCACTAGTATTAATAACGTTACCTGAACCCAATGATCTCTTAAATATCACTGTTGCTATATGTATACAACAAAAATACAATACTAACATACAAAGATTTACGATTTATGTCTTCATTCCACCTCTGTGGATAACTCAGTGGCCGAGTGGCAACCTAAAAAGTTGTAAATAAACACCGAATTGACGGAACATAATAGTGACGTCATAGTTTGCTATTCCCATACAATTGTACTGAAAGCTGCTAAATAGTTTCTCTGTTAACTGATTACAGTGCCAACTGCCCAATTGTGGCGATTAGATGATTTTAATGATGGAAGGATTTGGCCAGTAGTGGTATTATATCCTTGTTTGTACATTAAAATTACAGTCTAAATTACATTATAAAAACCATATACAAGAGTGAGCTTATCTCTAAAAAGAGATCTCTTTCAGCCAACCCTAGCTGTGGTTAGAGGGACCATTGTCGACCATAACATAAATAAATACCTAAACCTAAAAATAAATAAATAATAAATAATAATAATATAATAATAATACCTAATAAATAAATAAATAGGTACTTAAACTAATTATAGTATAGTATAGTTACTAATTATAGTATAGTATATTTTACTCATGTGGTACCAACCACATGAGTAAAATATATTTACTCATGTGGTGGTACTGTATATAAGCTATACTTAAATTCATCTTTATTTCACGTCAGGAAAACGCTCGGCCCTCATCTTACCTGATGGTACCTACTAAGTGAAGATAAAGTGAAGCGAAGTGCACTTCTCCCGCAATACTCAACCGCTGAGGATTTCTTTTGTTTCTGCGGACTTTTTTTGTAATGAAGCTTTTTATTAGAGGCCTTCACTAAATCTTTTTTATAACACTAATTTTATTTTATTTTTATTTTATTTTAATAGGTTTACCAACAGTTTTTTACATTAATACTACTATAGACTCTTACAAGTTACTTAAGTTAAATGTAACAACTAATTACAGGTAAACACTGCATGCATAGAAATAAAGATAATTAAACACTAAAAATGAATTAGACTAATTTAGACAAAACATACAAATAGTTCATACATTGTGGAAAAAGAGAACTTAGAAATCAGTCATTAAAAAAGATATCAGGGCCAGAAAGATGCTTTCAAATCGATTTGCGGTATGCATTTAAGGAGTCATTGTGTAAATCAATCATATGATAATCATTGCGAATCTTAAATGTAAACTTCGCTAATCCTGCTTAAGACATTATTGTTTTCTGTTTGTTGTTATAATTTGGCCGAAATAGAATGATATTTTAAATAAGGTTCTGCTAGCTGTAAAATTAAGATTCGGGTGCATAGTCTATATAGATATAATGACTTCTCTTGACTGATTCATCATCGCCGAGCCTAAACAGTTGAAGCTAATTAGATGAAATTTGAACTATAGGTTAATTGAGTGACGTAACCAGCCACTAAAAAAGGATTTTACGAAAATCACACCCTAAGGGAGTCAAATAGGAGTTGAAAGTTTGTATGAAAGTCCGTCAGTTCTGAAGTAAAATACATGAAAATTGGTATTTGGCTTTTTGAAAAGAAATAAAGAATGACGCGTCTCAGGAATTTTGTTTATTTTTCTTTAAAGGAGTAAATAAGTGGAAAAGGTTTTTTTGGGGAAATCGTTATTTTGAAAGTAATAACTATCAAAATTAATATTTTAATTGATCTATAGATTTTCCAACAAAAATAAAGAATTACGTGTTTTAGCATTTTTCGAAAAACCTCCCCTAGAGAGGTGAAATAGGGGTGGAAAGTTGTATGGAAATCTGACATTTTTAAAGTTTAATCCACGGACCGACTAACAGGAACGTTCCTTTAATAAGTTTAGCTATTAATACAAACAATCACACGTCGTGTAGCCTACGAGAGCGAAACTGCGAGCAAAAGCTAGTTTAGAATATAATCCTGTTCCATTCAAATTCAAATAATTGATAGAAATGTTATTATCATTTGATTGTTTTAGGCTTATTGAGAATAATGAGCTGCTGTGCAATTCATTAGGAGCCGCAATAGCTTAAACCTTTAAGCCAAAGTTGAAAATAGACAATGATATAACTTTTAATGTCAATTTTGATTTCTGAAGTTAACGTTTTAACACTACACATTAAAACGAAACGTAATTATGCATACAAAGGAACGCATCGGTTAAAATGATTGACGATAGTATGTTGCAAAAAAATTTTGGATTCTTTACATCTCGTACCCTATACAAAAGGTTCAAAACGTCAGTATTTAATTTATTACGGGTAAGCGCTTCGCCTTTACCTCACCTGATGTTAAGTGATGCTAAGACCGAGAGTGGAAGCGCACTTTACCTAGAAGCCTCAACTACTGAGAACTGGCTGTCTTATCTCTAATGCCTGAACACACATGTTAAAAATAAAAATTAATAAAAAACGAAAAACCCGCCTGCATAAAAATCATGCCTCTGACTGTGTGTTATGTATGATGTTGCATAAATTGAATTTTTATCTTGTTCCGGCCTTTTCAGTTGATTTTTTATTTAGTTACTTATTATTTTTTACGCCGGCGGTTTTTTTTTTAATTTTTAATTTTATTTATGTCTTTTTAGTTTGACAAATTTCATGATATACATTTTTGAAATCCTTGTGTTGAGTCCTCTAATTCGGTACCCATAATGTAATATTCGAAAAAAAAAAATTGTTTTTCACGAAGTCCAATGGTGTCGCACAGCCGCCCGCAATGTTTGTTTTTTTAACGTCACTTATCTAAGAACACTTGGGCAGCTAAGACGAATCTAACGATACCTCAATTATGTAAATCCGTTCAGCGGTTCTGGAGATATGAAGTGATAAAGAATCGTAAGATACGCGCGAAAAACAATACCCTTCCTTTGCAGTCGGGTAAAAAAGAAAAATGTTTTTTTTTTCAAGACTTTGTCATTTTTCAAATTGTAATTTGTTCGCAACAATATTCGCGTAAAATTATTTGTAAATAATCATACACACATGTTAAATAAACACGAGTAGATGGTAATGAAATGTTTCATTCTAATGTCAGTCTAAATGTTACCCAAATGACTATTACACTGCATCGTTCCAACGATTATTATTCTAATAATATATCTCTGTGCCGACGCTAAAGATTATCCCACTGTCAAGAAACTTACTATTAATAGAGTAATAATAAATATCACAAACAAAAGTTTAGTTAAGCCACTGGACAGATCGTATAATGTCTTGAGGGGAAAGGCGACAGTGACGGATCATTTCTCGGGGATAATATCACCCCCCCCCCCCTAATTCCTCCTAACTCCCCGCACTCCTCAAAGGAACAAAGGTCATGTGTGACATTGAATAATATACAAGTACACGTATTCTTACAATAACTATTTTTGTTTGTTATTACTTTTTGTATTGCAAGTGTTGCAAAACGGGCAACCAAAGTTGTCTAGTGGTTGGATCACCGGTCTCGAACGAAGAGGTCCCGGGTTCTATTTCCAGTAGGGGTACTCGGTTTGGTTGGTGGCAGGGCTTGCTTAAAGTCCGCCTGGATATATACCACCATTTGTTTTTAATCTGTCTTTCTTTATCCCTCTTATAAATATTTAGGCATCCAAATTTCATGCGTACCAAAAATATAGCGTAAAAATATATATTCAGTGAAAGTGTTACAAAAAAATCGTCCTACAATTTTTCATTGATACTGTTTCTAAAAAAATAAAGCTGATAAAAATTTCAAACAATTTCCCACCCATTCAACCGTTACGCTCATAATTCTAAAGGCTTACTAGAAAATGTTAAACCAGGCTCTCTCAAATATTTACTTGGCAAAAAAGTAAAGTCTCGGTGCAGCCTGAAAATTACCAATTAGCGGTTCCCTGAAGCGCACAGCCCGATCCCGGTCTTATTAAAAAAAACTTTAGTCCTAAGAGTACTCTCTGCAGACCGAATCTAGATTTTCTTTTTATTTCTGAGTTTAGTTACCATGGAGCCGCGTAGACAAAAGTATATAGTGAACGTTTGGATACCGATACGATTTCAACTTGAAGATCTTAATAAAAAAGAACTTAAGTACCAAAAATACAAACATACTTAACACGTTGAGTGCCGCAAAACCAGACACAGAAAATTTATTGTTTGTCGGTCACCGGTGACCACCACGGCGATTAAAACTTAAAATTTAAAATTCAAAATTTTTATTTAAGTGTTTTTTGAACGTCAATTTGAAAGCCATGACTGACTGACATAAACCGTACGGTGGAGACCTTGTACTGAGAAGAAACCGCAACAAACTCGGCAAGGGCTGTTTCTTTCTTGAGATGCATTGCCAAATGTCAGGGTGGCGATTTTTAAGCCGATGACTAATCTCACGATATGATATCAATTTCGAGTGCCCCATTTCTCCTTGCTCAGAGTCACAACTTATTTTTGACACCGAAAATTCCTGTTGTCCGAAAATCCTGCTGTCCGAAAATTGTAATAATGCAAAACTTGATGATATTTTATAGTGATTTTCATGTCACTTTTAATTACGAGATAAACGGTTTCGGAGATTCAATTATCGCCCCCCAGGAACTAATATAGTAAGACTTTTTTTTTCATCATCATCATCATCATCATCATCATCGTCATCATCAGCTCATTTTATGTCCCCACTGCTGGGGCACGAGCCTTCCCTATGGATGGATGGGGAGAATGGGCCATAAACCACCACGCGGGCCCAGTGCGGATTGGTGGTTGTTAACGACTGCTAATGCAGCCGAGACCAACGACTTTACGTGCCTTGCACGGAGGAGCTCGAGACGATACATTTTTGGTCACCCATCCGATGACCGACCACGAAAGTTGCTTAACCACAGCACTCGCAGACCGGGCGCGTTAACCACTGCGCCATCGAGCTCAACTCCTCCTCAATAACGTTTATAAAAATTTAATAGGTTGTTACAATATGATTGATTCATATGTCATACTCGTGAACGGGTGCCTCCTGTGGAGGCAGGTCTGCTCTTGCTTACTTATCTTATTTTTATTATTATTATACTCGTATACTTTAACTTTGTTTTCTTAGATAATTTTTGACTGCTATTAGTACTGTATGACATTGCGAAAATTGAAATTGGTAGTTACCTGATGTAATTTTTGCAAACTTATTATTATTATTATTTTTTTTTGTATTATTTTTGGGTGTTGTGATTGTCCTTTTTTTGTGTGTTTGTTTGTGATGGAAAGTGTCCTTTTATGATAGGGCATTTTCCAATATTTTTGACGCTGTAAGGGAGAAAAGAGCTGGACACTTGCTGAGTTCCTTGCCGGTTCTTCTCAGTACAAGTTCTCCCGCCCAGAGTAGACTTACGAACCGATGGCATAATGACGTTCATAAGAGCTATTTGTAGCCTAAACTGAATAAATGATTTTGAATTTTGAATTTTTTGAATTTTGAATAAAAAATCCATTTTAATCAGAACTACTGCTACTAGAAGATACGAAATATTCATAAAAGTTGTCAATAATGAAAAGCCACACAACTAAAACTTGTAATTTACTAAAGTATTTGCCTATAACTGTCTCACTGCTGGGCAAAGGCTTCCATCATTGTAATCAAGTCATCGCTACAATTGATGGGTAATGGCTTAATCACCACGCTTGACAAATGCGGGATGATGATCACAAACCCGGGCTATGATGCATCGAAAAATCCGAAACACACTTTGCCTGACCTGGGAGTTGAATCCGTAACTTGTAAGTTATGCACACTTGTTATATCCACAGAGGCAGTTACATTTTTAGTTACTTACTCCGATTGAATTGAGTTTTACGGTAACAATATGTAGAAAGAGTTTTTATTATTACCTTAACAAAGAAATCCAGAATGTTAATAGAACATAAAGGTCGCAGTAACATAAGAAAGGTGGGATTATTTTCAGTCTAGACAAATAAAAGAGTCATTGACGCTATCAGAGACAAGTGGAAACTGCAAAGGCACTATTAACATCTACAGGTGTGATTGTAACTCTATGTGTTTGGAGGTTGTTTCCTCCAAGGAGGAGGAGGAAATGGCTCTTAGAGATTATTATAAAGCCTTAAAAATAAACACAGTTTAAGCTTCGAATAGTTAGGTATTCCATGTTTTGTCTCTTTTACTCTGATCTGAAATGAAGTTTACATGACGGGAACAAAACACGGAAGAAATATTCCAATATACTTATATTAGAATAAATTTCCTTTGGCTTACTTTCGGCGAGTTGGATTGAGCCACGATAGCATAGTTGGTAGTGCACCTGACCCGGCATGTCATGGGGTGCGGGTTCAATATTTACGTAAAATCACCTCATTTGCTTTAATCTCTGTTGCGTACAGTAAGGGGCAGTACCAACACCATCCTGAGGGTTTTTGCTAGCAGGCAAAATGTTTGTCCCATTATGTCCCAATAAGGTGTTTATTTACTAACATTTATGAAAGTGATTATTGTGATTATTTTTATACTATAATCAAATATAATCAAATTAATTAATTATATTCTGCGATCGTTTGTCAAATTTAAATCATAAATAAAATAAAATAAATTAAATTATATTACATTATATCCAAAATAATGATATGTACTAACAATAGCTCTTAAGTTCCTTTGTTACTAACCATTATGAGTCTTTGTTACTTGAATTAATAAATATATATTATTATACGAGTATTATACTAGCTGACCGGCGGACTTCGTACCGCTTTGACAGTTAACGTTTCCATGACAACAAAACAAACAAATCATTAGTCCGCTTAAGAACACCCGTATCCCATGATGGACCCCTATAGCAGCGCCACCTACCGGGTTCAATTGTAAATCTAAACTATTCTCGAATCCACTTGAACACACACAGCAAATATCATCCAAATTGGTCCAGCCGCTGAGAAGGAGTTCAATAACATACACACGCACAGAAGATTTTTATATACATATATAAAAATATAAGATTATATTTATTCTCTAGGAGTCCTCGCTTTAATAAGCAAGTGATAGTAGGGTAGTTGGCATCAGTGGCGTACACTAATGCCTTATGAACTTTAAGCCCAGATGTTCCACACAATTTTCCTTGCATTACATTGATTTTTATTTAAATTGATTTTAATTTAAATTTTACGGAATAACAGGCTGAGAAGAAAGAGGTGTGTATTAAATAGTAGCTAAAGTATCAGTTCATCATTATTATCAGCTCATTTTATGTCCCCACTGTTGGAGCACGAGCCTTCCCTATGGATGGATAGGGAGAACGGGCCATAAACCACTACGCGGGCTCAGTGCGGATTGGTGGTTAACGACTGCTAATGCAGCCGGGACCAACGGCTTTACGTGTCTTCTGAAGCACGGAGGAGCTCGAGATGATAAATTTTTGGTCACCCATCTGATGACCGGCATTTGCGAAAGTTGCTTAACCTCAGCACTCGCAGACCGGGCGCGTTAACCACTGCGCCATCGAGCTCCTCAGAAAAAGAGAAAAATCAGTCGCTGACCCCTATTTTACATGATGATGGATGTCGATCTCTGGTGCCTCTATACTACAACTGTGTTTTTCTCAATAATCACCTGTTTTATACATTTTGGTTGAGCAGGTATTATTGTAATGTTCCATACATAACAATAATACCTGCTGATGTTTTTAAAGATTTCCGATTTGATTCAGTACATAATGTTGTTCATTTTCATGAATACGTGCTGCTCTTCGGAGTCATCGCTTCACTGTCTCAAATATTCCATCGCGCACAAAGAAATTTGGTGACTCGTTTTTTTGTCGCACCTGCAAAATTTGGAATAGTCTACCAGCACACGTTTTCCTTCCTTCCTATTATATGGGGTCCTTGAAAAGAGGCGTGAAGAAGCACCTTGTGGGCCGGCAGAGTGAGGTTATGATGCTACGTTTGTTTACACGCTGCACCAGTTATCTTCGCGTCTGGACTCCATTACCACTAATCATCAGGTGGGATGGAGTCATTTGTCGAGCTACCTATTAAAAAAAAATACTATCACCTGCTTAAGCCAAAATAACGATTTAAAATTCACGGTGTACATACAGACACAGCAATCGGTGTTGGCTTTTCAATTTGTCCGCTGCAGAATAATTTGAAGATTTGGCGGACATCAAAGGAACAAACAAACCTCCACAAAAGTTTCGCGGCCTCTTCATTTTCGTTTAAATAATAAATTTCCGTTGAGAACGGAACCTTCTTTGTGGGAATTCACACCAATTTAGATAATACCCGAAATGTGGATGAATGAATAAGTTATGATGAGCGGTTTTTTACTCTCTGTTTATTTCCGTGCAGTAGTGTGGGATTAAGTGGTTTTTTTTGGACATGATTTTTAGTTGTCTTCTACTTCAAAGGTAAATATTTTTATTTTATTTAAGTAAATTTTAGTAGTGATGTTTCAGTTTAAATAATTACATGAGGATTTAAAGTTCCGTTCTACCTCTAAGATGCAAATATTTTTTAGAGCAAATAAATTTTGGGAGTCGATTTTGAATTATGACTAACACAATGGAAAAAAAGCAAACATGTTTTTACATTAAATCGATCGTTTTTTAAATTTTCTTTCCACTTAGCTTACAAAAGTGTTACGGTTTCATTATTTTTATTATATTCAGTTCAACTCTGAAACTCTCTCTGAAACTCTGAAACTCTGTTGAGGAGCTCGATGGCGAGAGGAGCTCGATGGCGCAGTGGTTAACGCGCCCGGTCTGCGAGTGCTGAGGTTAAGCAAATTTCGCAAAGGGCGGTCATCGGATGGGTGACCAAAAATTGATCATCTCGAGCTCCTCCGTGCTTCGGAAGGCACGTAAAGCCGTTGGTCCCGGCTGCATTAGCAGTCGTTAACAACCACCAATCCACACTGGGCCCGCGTGGTGGTTTATGGCCCGTTCTCCCTGTCCATCCATAGGGAAGGCTCGTGCCCCAGCAGTGGGGACATAAAATGAGCTGATGATGATGATGGTGATGATTCAGTTCAACTCTGAAACTATATAAAAAAAAGTTTTTTTAAATCTGTTAACCTAAAATTTTCTTACATTTTCGATGCTACTGTTGATAACTTGTTACGTACGAGTATACATTGAATATGTCATTTATATTCAATTCACGTGCACAAAACCGTCCAAACAAAGTATTTGTACAGTAATTAAAAACGGCAGTGACCACGGGGCACTACAAAATCACTTCTTTCAAAGTTTATCGCTCGTTTATGAGCTATTAACTCCAGTGAAGTTCGCGTGTTGCCGAAGCGATTTGCGTTTTAAACCGCCCCGTAAGTATGGGCCATTCATAAATGGTTTATTATTTAATTCTACACTATGTGATTCGGTCACAATTTGTGTTTTTTTTTTGTAGCTCTTGGTCGTTGTGTGAGTTTTGTTTGCCTTTCGAACAAGGGGGTGCAGCGCGGAATTTGAAAATTTACGTGTTTTTAAGTCACTGGTGCTAGGCGCTGAATAGGTCTTATACATTAAAAGGACTAGTATAGGTTAGCTTGATCCTTTCACAAGGTCATGGTTGTCTTGGAATTTGAAACAAATACCCAGAAACTGCATAAACAATACGTAAAATAATGATATCTAAAAACTTATTTCTTCAAAAAGTTTGTAAATATAGCATAAATGAAACAATGATCCGACATCAAAATGTTTGTATTGATATTCCGCAGGTCACTGTTGTCTTAATTTTCAATAAAAAAACATGAATATGAAAATATTAAGACTTTTCTTATTTTTTACCCAAACGCCTATGATTTTACAAAAGTAAACATTGCTCTAATTAAATCACCAGCCTACTCTGTACAGATATTAGTAGTCGTGCGCCGTTGTCACACCACTGCCACGCGCCGCTCGCTCGCTATCATGAAGAAACTTGAAACTCGCAGTTTTGCGTCCGCGCTGCACCCCCTTGAAAACGAGAATTTATTTGGTAATTTATATTTTTTATCAAAATAAAATATAGCTTATATTACCCGCAAGAAATGTATAAATATATCAGTGAAAGAATTTATGGAATTGGACCAGAAGTTCCAGAGATTACCCTCATCAAACAAACAAACTTTCCCTCTTTATTAATAGTATATAGATAGATATATGTAGATATAGAAGATATAAATACCGATAAGGACGACGAGTCAGCTCTCTCGATATTCAACAGCCTTTTTACAGGTGAATTCGTCTATTTTGCTACTCGCCTAATGCGTTCAACTACAGTTAGCGAGTATTGTGCCGAGTAGAAGTTCACCTCGGAATCATTTGCATTAATGTCGCTAACTGCTGCTGGGCTTAAAGTCCTCGTGAATTTTAAACAGTGCATTAGCCAATTTGTTCGCGATAGTACCTACCAGGTCGCGGGTGGGGCATAGAATAGCTAATTTGTTTTAAGTACTTGTCAAAGTTAGGAGTTTGCTGCCAGTGGCCTTATTGAAATTAGCTAAGGTATGTATTTGTTACTTTTAAAGTGAATCTCCTTTCTATTTTCTTTGGTGTATAATAAAACACTGATAATCACAGACTTTCTAGAACAAAACACGGAATAACTTTCGGAGCTTATTCTTTGTTTATTTGTAAGGCACTATGAGTTTAACTTAATAAAATTAAATTTTACTTAAAAACTTAAAAAATATATCTATATACTAATACGTGAAGCAAAAACTTTGTATCCGTTCTTACGAAAATTGCGCGGACAGAGGAGTATGAAATTTCGCACACTTACAGTATAAATAGAGAAGTTTATCCGAATGTTAATATTTTTTTTAAATTATGCATAAAAAATACATTTAATCAACAAAAACAACATTACACACACTACCATGTATTTGACACACACGTATTGTTTGTTTTTAATGCGGCCGACATCTGTCAATGCCAATCCAAACTAACATTCTATCTTTTTTAATTTTTTATTGCTTAGGATACAATCCGTGCAGCCTTAATAAAATTTCGGTCGAATTTCGACCACTAGGCGACCACTAGTATTTTAAAATGTGTATAGAGCTCCAGTCAGCTTAAGATCTATGCATGTCTATACTAAGGCAACACAAATCATTTAACTATGGTGTTGCAAGCTTCAAAAAAATTCTTATTGTTTACTTGCATGGGGATATGCTTAATGCATTCTACTCAAAACCGGTCGTTGTGGAGATCCTTGGGGGAGGTACTTGTCCAGCAGTGGACGTCTTTTGGCTGAGATGATAATGATGATGATGATTCTACTCAAGCCTCAACGAAGGCGTTTATCACCAGACGAGCCGTATGCCTGTTTCATCATTCAGACGATCAACCTTTTGGTCTTTAAAATATTCAAGTAATGTAGTTCTAACGACCATTGACTGTAAAAGCACAGATGCTTTTAAAGCGCTACAATCTAAATGCAATTGCTATTCTTAATAATTAAATAATAAATAAAATTTGTTTACGCTCACACCAATTATCTAGCCCAAGATAAGCTTCTACTGAAACTCGTTAATATGGTTAAACTAGATAACGGATAAATATACATAAACACAGAAAAACAACCAGACCCGAAATCAATTCAGAAAAACAGTTTTCTCTAAATTGACCCGACCGGGAATTCAACACGGGACCTCAGAGATGGCGTGACGCCAGACACGGCGCGCTGAGCACTGGATCACGGAGATCGTCAAAATTCTTCAAACTATAATGTACAACAATAGCTGTAAGTAGCTAGGTTAGTGGCGCTATTTATCGACAGTAACCAGTGATTGTCATATTTTCTCTTTAATCATTAAAAAAGGCGTCAGCAACTGTTTTTGATCTCAAGCGACAATTGAAGACAGACCACCTGTTTTTTAGCTGGCATCCCTTAAAATTTCAATGACAACCAATATTATTTTTTGGCGACGAAAAATGTGTAATAAATAATAAGAAAAGTAGAGGACGCCCACTGATGGTCCACGGTAGCCAAGGAGTTAGAGCTTGCCCAAACAAATGTTTTGACAACCCAGGACTGACTGTCCTGCCCCCCAATTCAGCTATTTATTTTGATCTGAAACGGATCTGAAACGCTATAGTTTCAACGTTTCCGCTATTCTGCTAACTACGAAATCAACTCTATAGTTTAGTAGTTAGCAGAATACGAAACTGTTGAAACTATAGCGTACTCGTATTCTGCTAACTACGAAATTAACTATAAAGTTTCGTAGTTAGCAGAATAATAGACGTTGAAACTATAGCGTTCCAGATTCGTTTCAGATCAAAATAAATAGCAGAATTGGGAGGCTGGCGTCGCAGATCGAGAAGAGCCGACCCCAAATAATCATAAAGTTCATCATCATCAGCTCGTTTATGTCCCCACTGCTGGGGCACGAGCCTTCCCTATGGATGGATAGGGAGAACGGGCCATGAACCACCACGCGGGCCCAGTGCGGATTGGTGGTTGTTAACGACTGCTAATGCAGCCGGGACCAACGGCTTAACGTGCCTTCCGAAGCACGGAGGAGCTCGAGATGATAAATTTTTGGTCACCCATCCGATGACCGGCTTTTGCGAAAGTTGCTTAGCCTCAGCACTCGCAGACCGGGCGCGTTAACCACTGCGCCATCAAGCTCCTCTAATAAATTTAATGTATATTAACTTTATGCAAATAATGGGAAATGGCTAGGACAAAGAAGAAGGAGAAGAAGAAGAAGAAGAAGAAGATGAAAAATGTGTCTAACGCTGGGCTTAAAGTATCGAACACTGGCGCCAGTACCTACTCAATGGTATTATTTATTGTGTATTTATATATTTTTTTTATATTAGACAACACATCATGGAGCTTGAGGATCGCTACCATCATACATAAAAAAGGGAGAAGTGCTCAGTGGACCACTTCCCTTAAACGCCTAACTACCCACACCGAACCTGCTCATAATCAGAAGACTGATTGCAGATAAACACTGAACACAAAAAAAAAATTGTGTATTTATTTGTCGTTCATCAATGACTTGTTCTTTATCGATTCTAAGCGCCCAATTGAATACAGCATTTTACATTTCGTTTGCTTTCAAGGTCAGGACAGTTAGCGCGGTCAAACGTGCCACAAATGGGTTTTTAAGGGCCGACTGGCATCAATTTGAATGCGTGAGCGACTTCGCTACACCCTTGGCTTGAGGCCGCGCGATAACCGCTTAGTCTCGATGTACTAACTTCAATTGTCTTTCAATGTCACAACCGTCAGACCTGTGCCCTGATTCTCGTAACTAAAACAGTAACGATATAGTAGCAACATATCGTTGAAACCATTTTTGTATTCCCATTCGTCAATCGAGTCGATTTTAAACTCGTTCGAACGAAGTTCCAACCCACCCTATTCAGATCTACCGTATAAGGTTAGTTGGAACTTCGTTCGAACGACTTCAAAAACGGTTGTTAGTGTGAAATGGTTTCGACAACTAAGTCGTTACGATATCGTTACGGTTTTTGTTACGAGAATTTTGGGACTCAACAAAAACGGATTTGAGCAAAGAAATGTTGCGTAATCAGCCAATAGGCGGAGAGGCAATAGGTGAAAAACTTCACCTTATTGGTTGTTTAATTTACATCTCCTCTCATCCTCACGTTTACAAATCTCACAAGAAGACCGCGTCAGGTTGACAGTAACGCAGGCAGCTAATTGGATAGTTGGGTTGTTGACGGGTTAGTCAATAGATAAACTTTTTAGTACCTGTCAAACATTTTTTACCATTGAAAATGGTTATCAGATGCAAATCGCCTGAGACGTATTTTTGGCCATAGCTCCGAGGGTTTTGGGAGGATCGAGATGGAAGCGACACGTGTGAGCGTTTGAACTTTACAAATCGGCTAGGAACTTTTTTTGGAATTTTGATAAATGTAAAAAAAAAAACGGGTTTTTTGGGGGGTGTTGTAAATATAAAAAAATAAATAAACCGACTTAAGAAAAAATAAAAAAAGGGTAGGGTATATTAGTTTAGCTACAAAATGGCGAAAAAATTTTTAAAATCGGTTAATAATTGTGACCTGTAGGTGGTCCCTTTAGATTTGGTATTGTAGAAAAACGGGTATTTCCGTATATAAAAAGTGATGTAGCTTCTTTGATTATTGACTGATCGTCATGGTAATGGTGTTAAAAGATGCGGATGCAGGCGAGAAGTGCATTCAAGTTGGAATTGTGTTATTTAAAATAAAATGTTTTTTTTCGTAAATTGTTGTATTAATTTTCAATGCTCCGATTCTTGCGGGGACTGCGAAATCTGTGATTTTTTATATAGAAGTTGTATGGGAATGGTGAACTACGACGTTTATATTTTGTTCCGTCAATTCAGTGTTTATAAATTACTTTTTAGGTTACAGAAATTCATGTCTAGGTCAAATAAAAAAATAGATGAATGTTTTAAAGAACAGTTACGTAATTTCATTTATTTGTTTAAAGTTTTGGAATTATTTTTTGTTTTTGTCAACATCCCTATTGTGCCGAACTATCGGATACTCAAAAATAATGTTCATGGTAAGAAAATACGTAACTTACAATTTATTTTTCTTAAATATTTATAAAATACAATGAAAAAATTAAATGCCTACCCGACCCAACCAGGAATCGAACTTGGGTCTTCCGCAATCCGTGCGGCTGCACTGATCATTATGCTACCGGGAAGGCTGACGTAAGCACTGAATTCTTTCACTGTATTTTATAAATATTTAATTAAGCATCAGTACAGCAATTACCACTTTCAAAAAAAGGAAAATTTACTTTTCTTACTTTGACATTGGCTAAAGCTATTCGCCCCGAGTCATTAATGAAAAAATAATATTACTTTGTTTTTGTGTATAGTTAATAGGATTTGAAAAAAAGCTTTTCTTAAAACTTAACATTTATTTACGCACTACGAGTATATTGAAGCATTGAAGTTTCTTACGTGATAATACCTCCTGTCCTCTGTGGACTAGTGGTTAAGACGACCGGTTTAGATCCAGAGCTCCCGGGTTCAATTCCCAGCGGGTACATGTTTGTGTACTCGGTTTGGTTGGTGGTAGGACTTGTTTGTCCGCCTGGCTAGCTACCACCATCTTATCTAAATATGTCGCCATAACATCAACGTGTGTAGCATCGTTGTGTTCCGGCAGCTGAGATAAGATAGCCAGTGCCTCAGTAGTTGAGGATTCCAGGTGAAGTGTGTTTTAACCTTCGGCCTTATCATGCGTATCAGGTGTGATGAAGGCCAAATGTTTACCCATGAGATATATAAAAAAACTGTCGTTCGTTCCTACGCCGCAGTCGCTCTGCGCCATAATAAATATGTCTCACAAATTCGTTTATGATTAAATTCCTTTTGTGTCATCACGTTTCGAGCTGGCAAATTAAGGTGGCGTGTTTATTGCGTGGGTTACCATTATTTGATATCCCCTTATTCGAAAGCAGAGATAGATAAGATGAAACGTACACAAAGTATCGAGACCGTCTCTGGTGTTGTTAATTTTAAAACTTTGTGTGATAAGAGGCTTTTAACAAATTGTGTTTCTGATATTAACAACTGCTTACGCGGAGCTTGTTGGTTAGGTTCACGCGTTAGGGTCGCAGTCTTCAAAGTAAAGCAACTTTAGCGATGTCAGGTCATTACCTGACATCGTTAAAGTTGCTTTAATCGGTCATCCATCCATTGATGGATGACCGACCGAAATATCTCGAGCTTACCTTTGCTTCGGAAGCCATGATGTTCTTATTTTTAAGTCAGTATAAAGTATAATTATTTTACAATCTTAATTGAATTTCATATTCGATATTTAAGGTTTATAACTTTATTACTGAGTGAATTTGTTAATTCTATCAAAATAAATTTCTTCTAAATAATTTAACTACCCATGTTAAATTATTTAGAAGAAATATAATATTAACACATTCACGATGAATTTTTATTCCGGACTCTTTATTTAATATTATTGGTGATCACCATTATCATCGTCTCAGCCAAAAGACGTCCACTGCTGGACAAAGGCCTCCCCCAAGGATCCTCTAACGACTGGTTTTGTGCTGGCATCCAGCGGTTACCCGTGACTTTCACCAGATCGTCGGTCTACCTTATTGGAGGCCTGCTTACACTGAATCTTCCGATACGCGGTCGCCACATAGTAATCAAAGTGTAAATATAAAAGTATTTAAATGTACAGTCATAATTTTTTTTAATACATCTTTTCTCGGGTAAGCATAGTGCCTTAATCACACCTGATGTTATATGATTATAAGGCCAATGGTGGAAGCCCACTTCACCCGGAATTCTCAACTATTGAGGCACTGGCTATCTTATCTTTAGCTGCCGGAACACAACAATGCTACAAACATTGAGGTTATAGCGACATATTAAGATAACATAGTGGTAGCTAGCCAGACGGACATAAAGCCCTACCATCAACCAAACCGCGTATAGTCACGAGCAAAAATATGTAATCAGTTGTAGCTCTTATACAATGGAATAAGAATCAAAGTGTATATAATACATATCGATGCCCGTGACTGTACACAAACATGTATCTCCGCTGGGAAACGAACTCAGGACCACTGGGTTTGAAACCTTAACCACTAAAACACGGAATGTTCGAATCCAATCCAATTCTCTTAATGATAGACATAGATAGAAATGCTACCCCATTTGCTGGAAACTTATCGAGATAAGCGTGCCCTGGCGAGCCCTAGCTCCGAGGGCGGCACGCGCGAAACTTACCGCATCCCGCTCCTCGCGTTACCGTCACGTAGGGAAATTAGGAAATTTAGAACGTGTTTAATTAGGAGCGAGGTACAGATGAAACTGACACCGAAGTTTGCTGATAACGCCACAGCCTAATTTCATAGATTCTCTATGTGGAAGCATGGTTTGCAAATACTGTAACGTATAGGACGAGCTCGATAGCGTAGTGGTGAACGCTAAAGTTAAACAACGCATAATTTTTAAATGTTTTGTATAAAGAAATATTCATAAAATAATTTACGACGCAGCTCTCAGTATAGCTGAAACCTCCGAGATGATTCGGCTGATTTCTATTTTCGTTATTAAGAAAACTGCCCATTTTTCAGTAAAAAAGAGATGAGCGGAGAGGAGAGAAGATGACGTCATTAAAAACTAAAAAGACGTGATGTGACGACGATGGCACAACTCCACTTTCTCAAAAAAAAAAATGTATTGTACCTTTACATTAAGTCATTATATAACTGTGTTTTTTTTGTATCTATGCTAACTTCTATACAGCATTAAATTATCTTATCTTAATAGATAAATGGTCCCTGGTAAAAGCATCGTTAGTCAACGTTTAACTTAGCAAACTATTAACGTGCACCACGTAGGTATAGTTACCGCAGTGTTTGCGCTGCTCCCGTGCGTGCACGCCACCGGAATGGCGGCGCTAGATTAACATTAACGTCCGATTGTAGTGGCAACATTTACATATTAACACACCGCAACCTATCACGCCAATGTCACCCTTATATGCAAGTGTTAAAGAACAAATTACTCCGTGATTTCGAAACACAAAAATGTGCGCGGATTTTCTAACAGGACATATTTCAAATGGGAGTGCAGTGAATAGCTGACAAATAGTGATATAGAAAATGTATGGCTAATTTGCCCACTGTGGGTAATAAAGAAAAAGGAAATTGATATAGCGGTTACATATATTCGTACAAACCGTTATCATAGTGATATATGATGGCAGATAAATAGTTTTATGGTTAGTTTTTGGTGGTCAGGTACCGTTACATTATAATGTTAAGACAGGGAACAGCTTATGATCATAATGGCGTCCGTAGCTAAAAGCATAGATGCTCAAGTTAAATACGAGAAAACGTAGCTCGAGTGGGAATTATATTATAATATTACTGCTGACTTACTGACCGCTTTGACCGTTTCCATGACAACAAAACAAACAAATCATTCGTCCGCTTAAGAACACCCGTATCCCATGATGTCCAATTGTAAATCTAAATCATTCTCGAATCCATTTGAACACACACAGAAAATTTCATTCCAATCCGTCCAGCCGTTTAGGAGTTCAATAACATACACACGCACAGAAGATTTTTATAGATAAAGATTATTATATTGGACAAAGATTATTATATCGGTACATTGTTCTGATCCCAAGGTAAGTAGCTAAAGCACTCATTTTATAGAAATCAGAAACAACGCCGGTACCACAACCGCCTAGATCCGACACAATATCGAAAAGTTTTCGACATTGACCCGACCGGGAATAAAACCCGGGACCTCAGAGTTAGCGCCGCCCAAAGTCCGGCGTGCACGCCACGCGGCTACGGAGGTCGTCAAACATTGAACCCTTGGATTACCGGTCCTACGCTCTGACCGCTGAGCTACGAGACCCCAGAAGAATCGTTGAATTTTTCATATACTTTGTGATTTACGCTACATTTGCTGTACGAGAAATCGTGGTTCAATTCAGTTTTTAAACAATTACGTCTTTTATCATCTATATATATCAATACGTGAAGCAAAAACTTTGTACTCCTTTTTACGAAAATTGCTCGGACGGAGGAGTAGAAATATCGCACACTTATAGTTATATAGAGAAGGATTTCAGAATGTAAATATTTTTTTAAAATTATGCATAAAAAATACATTAAATCAATAAAACAAACATTACACACACTACCATGTATTTGACACACATGCATTTCAAAAATTAGCGGCCGAAATCTGTCAATGCCAATCCAAACTCACATTCTATCTTTTTTAATTTTTAATTGCTTAGGATACAATCCGTGCAGCCTTAATAAAATTACGGTCGAATTTCGACCACTGGGCGACCACTAGTTAGAGTAATTATTTAAAGGATTTTCTATTTTATTTTGTCTTTAAATATCCGATATTTCGGCACAGTTGAATGTGCCATGATCACCGATGCACTGTAAGAACAGTTTTCATCCTATTAACAATAACTGATTTTGTGTTCTTTGTGTCTCAAGCTTTCTCTTGTGGCAACTACTCGTATATAAGGTCATGTTAAATGATCTTGTCAAAGCAATTTTATTAGGCCTTTTTTAAATAGGCGGAAATTAATCGTGTCACATGCACTATGTTAACACCGAATATATCTAATACCTTTAAACGAGCCATTCTTGTATATATGTAGGTATATAAATAAGGTCACTTTTTATCAACTGCAAATATTTTGACAAAACATCTAATTGTATCAGAGAAATAAGGCCCTAGCATTTAAAAAAAAATCAGGATAGTTTTTTATTTTATTTTTCCTGACACAAAAATTGTAATATTTTTAAGAGCGGCCTCTCTGTTGGCTCTTTTAAATGAAATTAGACACACGTGTAAGCGGTGAAGGCATTGCGGCCTCTCTGTTTCGGCTCCTTTGAATTGAAACTACCCAAAGTGCTTCATTTTTCTTTTTAATCGAAATATCTTTTGACGTTTTTCTTGAAAACTAGCGTGGAAAAGTTTAAGGTTTTTGCATAAAAATAGTTTATATATGTTGTTGAATTTATCCTCAAAATATTTGCAGTTGATAAAATGTGACCTTATATATATAATCTGGATCTCGGAAACGGCTCCAACGATTTTCTTGAAATTTAGTATGTAGGTGGTTTCGGGGGCGATAAATTGATCGAGCTAGGTTTCATTTTTAAAAAACGTCGTTTCTAAAAATGTCAAAAAAATACCGAGCAGAGCTTGGTCATCCAGATACTAATAATTAAAACAAGACAGTACTGCCTGAACTCATAATACAATCTTAACATTTATGTAATACAATTTATCATACTTCAAAGGGGTTCCGTGATCAATAGGATTACCCTCAATATATAAATTGATTATAATATAACGTAAAATCAAACGCAAATTAATTAACAAGTGTTCTTTATAGAAATTGATTACGATATTCAATTGTTTAGGCGCTCGTCTAATGGGTGTTTTGTCTACTAAAGCTAAAATAAAATACATTTATTTTAATGACATAAACATTTTCTCAGTAGCTCGGGTCTCGGTAGCTTAGCGGTCAGACCATTGGTTTGGTAATTTAAGGGTCGTGGGTTCGATTCCCACTCGAGCTTTCTGAGACTGTTAAATTTTTTTTTCTAGTCAAATTTTATCTTATAACTGCAACTAGCATTGTAAATGCAAAAAAATAATATTTAAATGTAAAAAAAAATATGATTGAAAAAACTAAGTTAATAAAATATTAATTTGTTGAAAATCCATTCTGATAAAAGTTAAATTAAACGACAGCTGTTGGTTGCGCGTACTGTAACGCTAGCGAACTGTAAAGGTCATAGTCAAAGTCGAAGGATGTAGTAATAATGGACTGTCTGTGTACGAGCTGCTGCTGTACAATATTTAATTTGATAGTGATGAAATGATAAGAAGTCTTGATGAAGGTCTGAATTTATTATGCTTGATATTTGATACGAGTAAACGTCGGGGCGATCGAATGAGTACTAAATTAATATTACAATAAAATGAAGTAAATTACAAAAAAATGCTGAATCGCTGATGTGATTGTGCGGTTGTATAGACCGTACAGTATGTTAGCAATGGGCAGGTAGCTCAAACGTGAGTTTGATATTTGATATAAAGACAAAACATTTATTCAAGCACAGTGAGCACCACCAAATAACAGAGTTGTCACAAGGCAAAAATACTCTTTTTTTGTTACAAGCTTTTATTTAGTTTCACCTGTACCGATGTTTGTTTGTAATCAAATCTTGCAAGTTAAATTTGATCCAATTCCCTGCTGCTGCTGCTGCTGAAATTTTGCATGCATGTGTAAATCGCATGACAATGCAAAATTATTATGACATGGAGCTGATCTGATGATGGAACCGGAAGGTGGCCATAGGAACTCAGTTGTTAAACGACACAAGCCCATCGAGTTTGAACTCGTTCTATCCGTCTTGACGAGTACTTTGGTGCTAGATGGTAACCAGGGTGTGATGCCATAATCAGCTCCATAGCTGGAAGAGGCCATAGAAAGTCGGGAAAATAAGTTCGTTCGTTCGTTCGTTTCGTTTGTTATGAATGTAGATTCTGTCTCCAAGGTGAGCACGTACCGAGGGTTGAATGGTATGAGAGTGTATATACATGTCATATCGCTAACGTTGCGCCTCAGGGTACCAGGGCGAACCCTGTTGTACTGAAGCCCTTACCCTCCTACAATGGACCTCTGGAGGGATGGACCGTTTTTGTCATGGGTTTTGTTTGGTTGTTGAACATGAACAAAAAAGAAACTACTACACAAAGAACAAGACGTTTGGAGAAGGCGATATTGAAGCGATAGGAGAAGATTGCTAATGAAAGCGATGACCACAAGAAATGGATAGAATGAAAAATGTTACAAACAACTAACCAGTAATTACATAAGTAATTGATATTATGTAAAGTTATTAAAATATAAATTATATACAGCTTTAAGTGCTCAAAACAACACATTGTGAGCGTACTACGGGCTACGGAAAAACACTGCTACGTGCTACGAACTACGCCGTAGTCAATCTAGCATAAAAAAAACTAAAAATTTTAAAAATAAATTTTTATTACTTGCTTAAAAACAAGCTTTTATTACTTGTTGATAAAAAAAGAACTAAAAAGTTAAAAATAATTTAATTTAGATAAAAAAAACCATTATATAGGTACCTACATTGCAACCTTTACCGATAATTAACCTTCTTCGTCTACGTCACAATAATCCCATATCGTACATACCTAATAACATATTTTTATTAAACCCAAACTCCAACAAAAAGTCCTTTAACTGTGTTCGAAATATATTGGGGTCAACAATAGGCTTTAACGTGGTTGGCAGGCAGTTGAAAATTTTGACAGCTTGATATCTTACGCTGTGTTTTACAATATCAAGTTTTGGTTCAATCAACTATGGCAGATCCTTTCTGCGAGTTTGCAATCGATTGTTTCTATTCGCAGGTGTTTCAAGCTTTTCAGGTGTTTTTATTAGATTAGATGAAATTACAAAAATGAAAAGACTAGGCATGGTTAAAATTTTTAATTTTCAAAAAGTATTCTCTACATGATTGCCATTGTGGAATACGTTCTAATAGCTCTTTTTTGTAACACAAAAGTTCTATCTATGTTATATTTATAAGAATTGCCCCAGAACCCGATCTTTACTGAAAATGAGACTCAACAAGCGCGTAATACACTATTTTTAGTTGCTCTATTGTAATTAAATAAAAATGCATTAGCTATAGAAGAGCGAAGTGACTTGTTACAGGCAGCTTTATGCTTACTAGTAATAGTACAGGTGACTTCAATTTTAAATTATAATACTTACATTTTAGCAATAAATTATATTAAATTTCATTTCATTTCATGTCATCGTGTAGACTTCTCAAACAATAACAAGTAGAACTAATCTTTTTCTCAATTTTACCCAATCATATTTCCAATTGAGATAAGCGTCAATATAAATTCCCAAAAACTTTATTGACTCGACCAGTGTAATTTTTTGCCATTTAAGGTTACATCTAAATTATCTTTATTTCTTGCCGTAGTTCTAAACAACATAATATTGGTTTTGTCATAATTTAAGACAAGATCATTTACACTGAACCAAGAACAAAAAGCTGAAGGAGCGTGCATGGTTTTACAATTAATTAAATTGTAAAACCATGCACGCTCCTCCTCCTCCATCGCTAGTGTTAGCTGAGATAACAATACTAGTGTCATCCGAAAAAAGTATAACTTTAATATCAATTAAAGTATTATATATTATGTAATCTACCAAGTCATTAATAAACACAATGAATAAAATTGGTCCCAAAATGGAGCTCTGCGGCACACCTTTCGTTATATTTACTAATTTTGATTTAGAATAATAGACCGTTCCCTCATCCATATCTCAACAAATTGTAGCCTGTTTTCCAAATAAGATTTTAAAAACTAAACATTTTCCTCTGATGCCATAGTGTTAAAAATATTCCAAGCACTTTCTTTCTGATGTGAAGATTTACTGCCACATCATTTAAGAGAGTTTCTATTGCCTTCCCTGTGCCTATATTCTTTTGGTAACCAAATTGTCGTTTATTTATAAAATTATTCCCAATAAGATGTACAACAAGTCGGTTTTTAATGATTTTTTCAAATATTTTTGATAAAGTTGGCAATAGTGATATGCGGTTTCGTTTTAACACCCTTTTTGTAAACCGCAATTACCTTCGCTATCCGAAAACACTCCTGAATCACAACACGCGTTGAAAAATGCATATAACGGTTCCTCCAAAATATCAATATTATTCTTGATTCTTGATCTATTCTTTGTCCTAAAATATGTAAATAATAAGTCAATATTACGCTAGAACTGAAATGTGTTAAGATGGAATCGAATTGTTTGGGTAAATAATGCAGTATTATGATACTTATCATCGTAAAAAATGTCATATAAAATAACATTGTCTTCTTCAAATAATAACACTATGTAATAGAAAATGGTCCACCGTCCCATAAATTAGTATGATAATGATGAATAAGATTCTAATTATAAAACACAATGACAGTGTCACGTATATAAATAGATTTCATCGTTTATTATGAAGAAGTATCTCTAAAAATACGATGACCTCCCCCTAATGTAGTATGATTAAATTATATGCTATACACGTCATCTTAAATGCCGCTATCATCAACATCAGTACTATCATCGTTTTTTGGTGAATCACTATGCTCCGTCCTTGGAGTGACTTTATCTTTCTTTAAGCTGAATTCACGTCTTTTATGATTGCCAGTTTTCTTAGTGAATAAGCGGACTTGATGCCCGTCAGTGTTCGCAGTGTATCCTTGAGTTACAACGTCCCTTAAACTGCCAGTATCATTTAAACCGCGATCGGCAACTTCTGGGGAATTTAATCAAAGGAAAATATTGGGAGAGCTCTGACTAAGTTTTCGTAGCCCCAGGGCTGGCCTTTGATCTGCCATTCGATGTTTCTTCTTATAATTAGTTGTAATAACATCATATTATTAATAATGTCGTTTTCCTTTGAGGTGGATTTTTTCGTACTAGGTAAATGTGATTAAAAAAATAAATGTCGCTTTTGGTAATCACAGTCACATTAACAAAAACAGTAGAACGGACTTGGTTTTGAGTCACGTGTAACATTGATAGCTTGTGTTCTTTGAAGTTGTGTTCTTCAACACAACCGATTGTCTTCCTGGAGATAATCGCACTAGAGAATGCTAAAAACATATTTTTTTAATGGCACTCAGTCTGCCTGCCTACGACCGACTTTTTGTGGGAACGACAATCTAACAGTTTTTTTTTGCAAAGTTTTACCATCAATTTCGAGACCGACTTTTTGTGTCGTGCAGCATAAAGCGACGTGTGCGTTGCAACATAGAATTTCATACGTTTTATTGTCACTGACTAATAAATCTCATAAAATAAAATATATTATATAATTCATTGCCTTTATATTGTGTTGTGTTAGATTATAAGGGAACAAACAATTTTCTCGATTTACCAACGTTAACCTTGATTCAAAAGTTACCCCGTTCCACGGTAGTTATTTTTACCCTCCTTTTTGTTTAATTATACAAGATACAAAGTTTATTTGTTTATAATTAAGCGTCTGAAAACGCATTATCCCGGAAGTGAGCTACAAATTTGGCAAAACTTTGATGCTATCTTTATTATCCCATCCGTTGGAACCCTTTTCCAGTTGCCCTTTCAATTCGTAAGTATTATAGGAAACCCGGCAGATGTTTCGGCGCGATGCTTGAACTAGAGAAACGTTCTGAAAAAATATAAGTATTCGAAACAATATCATAGTTTTTCTTAATTAACCTATTTAGTCTTACTGCTGGGCAAAGGTCTCCTTCAAACCTTTCCATACGTCGTGTTAGATATCTATAGCATTAATAAAGAGGTAAAGTTTGTGACTTGTTTGTTTGAGGAGGGTAATCTCTGAAACTACTAGTCGATTTCCAAAAGTTCTTTCACTGATAGAATGATACATTCTTTGCGGGTAATATAGGATATATTTCACTTTGATAAAAAAATATTGGTTTTTAGAAATACGAATACAACGTGGACGAAGTCGCGGGCAAACTGCTAGTCTCTGTACAGTAGTCTAGGTCGTCCCTCCAACGCTTTCTCGTCCAACTCAACGCTGCTGTCCGTCATTCCTTCGGTTTCTAAAGAGTAGCAAACTCGCCCATCTCATATCATCTCATCTCATCTCATAATCGCTTATAAATTTAAAAATGTCCCACTTCAAGTCCTCCCACATAAACTAAAACCCGCCACGCTGGCCCAGTGCAGGTTGGTGGGTTATAACGACTGCTATCTTGGATTTATTTATTTTATTTTATTTAGATGCACAATACAAATTACAATCAAATATATGATACATTACAAAACAATGAATAAATCTGGATTGCAATTCAAAAAGGGTTCAATTTAAACGCTCACCAGAAATATTTGCAGTGATTGCAAAATTTGCTCATCCACATATATGTATTAGTTACTCATTCGAAATTTCAAATTAATGCTCATTTAATATATGGTTCTGGTACCGTATAATAAATGGCATTGTAGTCCGCTGCGTCGTGTTAGCACGAATTTTATTATTAATATGCATCGTTAAGTTGGTGCACATTTTGACTATTATCTCTTTAGGAATAAGATTCAATTTTAAAATTACACGTATCTACTATTGATGCTGACTGTACATATACCAACAGGAAAATTGTCTAATTTGTTCGTTTACAAAAGGCGTATTCAATTCATAAACATTTTCCATTAAGCTAAATGCCGAAGGCAGGTTGTTGATAAATCAATTTGAATAAATTGATTTATCCCCGAACCGCATCTGTGGTCTAGACCCGGAGGTCCCAGCGGGGGCTCATGTTCGGGCTCGGCTCGGTTAATAGTGGGCTAAAAGACTAAGCTTAAGCCAGACTTGGCTAACTATGACCATTTGATCTAACTACTAATTTGCTGCAATCTTATACCAGTAATATTAGGAGCAATAAGCGCCACTGCAGACATGCTACTTTTAGCATCGGCGATCGGCGATTTTGCGACTATGCTGAATCATGTTTTGGCGACTCTCTGCGTTCGATCGCAGTAAAATCGTGAGATTCTTATCGATGCAGCATCGCGATTTCGCGACTTCATGCGTTCGGTTCGGACGCGGTATCGTAATCGCGCGTTTTAGCGACTGCTCCGATGCTGGATCGGCAGCTCAATGCAAATCGATGCGACCGGGCATCCGACTGTATGCGGAGTGTAACGATCAGAAGCTGTGTCGAGCTTCCGAAAAGCGACTCAATCGCCGTGTTTGGCGTTTTTAAGTGTGCGGTGTGGAATGTGTGGTCGCTGCATTCAGCTTCTAAAAAGCGACTGAATCGCCGATCGCCGATGCTAAAAGTAGCGTGTCTGCGGTGGCTCTAAGTGAAGGTAAAAATTAAAGGTCATTTCAGTAAACTCCGTCGAAATGTTCGGGTTTTAATAGGTATGCCGAAAGTATCTTTACCTGGTTAGTAGTTTGCGTTAAACCCCATCAAATTCTTTACTTACGAGTGTAATGTAACGCGAAGATTTTAAAGTCTTAAGACCATGAAAACGTTTAAGAAGTAAATAGTGCCCTCTATAAGTTTATTTGTAATATACAAATTTTCTTACAAATTTTAGCCTTCGTGGCTCAACCCTCGATTATGACCTTCATAGAAGTAAGTGTGGCTGGAAAACAGCGCTACAAATACTTACGGAATGATCGAATGGAAGATATTGTACTGCTCTATAATGTTAATTCGTAATGTAAATTGTGCTAAACGGTGTTGGTGTCAAATTTGTCGCTATTTGTTTATCCTAATAAATAAAAAAATACAAAAAAAAACCAGCGCTATCCGGTAATATATCTCACGTCACGTCACGAGAGCACAAGCTGATCCACTTCCAGTTGCTTTTGTTTTTATTGTAATGTTTTATTTTCTGTCTGTATGTTTTGTCAAAGGAATAAACATTTTTTTTTATTTATTTATTGGTTCAATTTAGGGATGTGTAAAAATTGCCTATCAAAATGTAAGGCAGGTCAGCTGACGCCCGCCCTCCCACAGCTAAATCATTTTTGTTCTCAAAATTATTTCCGAGCAGTTGAATCTGATTGGATTGCGTGCCCACACGCAGGTTTAAAGTTGTGGTTCACAGTGACTTTTCCAGCTACACCGGAAGCTACATTACATGGAGAATCGTAATTAAGCTGGGCAGGGCCTAGATGGGCCTTGTTTGTACTTTTATTTTGTACTCGAATACGACTTCATACTCGAACTTCATACTAGGATTAGGTGTTTACCAAGTTAGTTGAAAAACAACATTAAATATGGCTTTTCTTATAATTGTACTTACATTCACAGAAGTACTTAAAGTATTGGAGCGCCCAAAACTATGAGCGTGCCCCAAGGGTCAATATTGGGACCATCACTTTTTCTTGTTTATACAAACGACCTTCCCTAGTTTACTAAAGGCATGTGTGAAAGAATTACTCTATTTGTAGATGATAATACTCTAACTTTAAAGGCGATGGAAACCATGATCACGTTTAAGAAGTAATAGTGCCCTCTTTAAGGTTTCGTATTGGTTCTATTTATAAATTAACTAAAAATGTGTGTCACTAAAAATTGTCTATCAAATGCGTGAATCTCATAATTCTTTACGAGCAGTTGAATCTAAAGAGATTGCGTGTCCCACAAGCAAGTTTAAAGTTGTGGTTCACAGCGACTTTTCCAGCTACACCGGCAGCCACATTACACGGAGAATCGTAATTAAGCCGGGCAGGGTCTAGTGATGGGCCCTTGTTAGTATTTTTGTACTCGTACGATAACAAGAGGTCTATAAAGTTAGCGAAAGTACACAGGAATTATGGGTACATATAATATAATTATTAACACGTGTCACAGACCTGTTCAACCCTCCTAAAAACGAATAGGTACGCTAAGTCAGGGAAGACACTTTGGCCTGTAACACAGTTTTACTTTCACTGGCTGCAGGGAATTTACTTTTACTGTGTATATTGTTGTTGTGATAAATAAACATATATACTACTCAAAACAAAATAAGGGCCACGAGGTATTTTTTCATTTTGGTGTAAATTATTAAACATTTACATATTGAAAGTAGTAAAATATTGAGTATACAAACTCTTTGATACCTAAACTTTTTAATATTGTAGTATTCATCTAATGCTGGCAACAATTTTAAATAAAATTTGATTTAAAATTATTTTTGAAAATTTTGATTGCATTTTCTTTGACGTTTTGCTTTTCTTAGCTTCTTGGTTTATTAGAAATTATCAGAGTTCATTGATATCTCGAGTCAGAAACATCTTTTGCAATATGCCACAAGCACGCAGGCGTCATATGGACTCGCTGACAGCAACCAGAGCCGTTACAATGATTGAAGAAGGTCATTCGCAGCGATCTGTGGGTTTGCAATTGGGATTTTCTCGAAGAGCTATTCAAAATCTATGGAATCGTTTCCAAGAGACCGGCAGTGTTAGAAGAAGACCTGGTTCGGGCAGAGTTCGCATTACAACAGCTCAAGAGGATCGTTACATTCGATTAAGTGCGCGCCGAGATCGCACAACGACGGCCCGCGAGCTGCAAAATCGTTTACGGCTCACAACAGGTACTCGTGTCAGTGACCAAACTATTCGTAATCGATTGCATGAAGACCAGCAGGCATCAAGAAGGCGAGTTGTCCGTATTCCATTAACTAGAAATCATCGTGCAAATCGTTTAAGATTTTCCCGTCAACATTTGGACTGGGACATAAACCAATGGGGCATGGTGCTCTTCACAGACGAATGCAAAGTTAAATTTTTTAACGACGATCGGCGTATTAGAGTATGGAGAAGACGCGGCGAGAGATTTTCAGAAGCCTGCATCCATGAAGTCGATCGTTTTGGTGGTCCAAATGTAATGATTTGGGGCGGGATAAGCTTACACGTCAAAACTGAGCTCGCTATTTTAAATGAGGGTACTGTTACTGCTCAGCGGTATATTGAGGAAGTCGTCAGACCACATGTGATCCCATTTGCCCAGCGAGCGGGTCCTGGATTCATCTTGATGCAAGACAATGCTCGTGCACACACGGCTCAAGCGACTCGGTTTGTACTGGAAGCGTCTCAAATTCAAGTCTTGCCGTGGCCGGCGAACAGTCCGGACTTAAATCCAATAGAACACATGTGGGATCAGTTGAAACGAAGAGTTAGAGACGGTGATCAGGAAATCCACAACCAACAGCAACTCATCAACGCTGTTAAAAGAGCCTGGGAAGAGATTCCAATGGAAAATGTCAGGCATTTGATTGAGAGCATGCACTCCAGGCTTCAGGAGTGCGTAACGAAACGAGGGGGGCATACCCGTTACTAAAAGATGAGCATGGAGTATTTTCTTTTGTTTTCAGTAACTTTACATTGTTTTTATTTTTAACCTTAAATGTGTTTTTTCTTTCAAAAGCTTTTTAATCATTATTATTGGAATAAATTTATTGGTCTACACGGTAAAAACAACATTAGTTTTCGTTATGGAGACAAAAAAATTAATATTGGTTTTATTATTTTCATGGTACAGACAAAATACCTCGTGGCCCTTATTTTGTTTTGAGTAGTATATTTTATTAAAGATATATATATATATATAAATATATATAAATTATTAAGTGTTAGAACGGTTTATGCCTAAAGTCTAACGCAGTTATGAGCATCGAATTATTATTTCTCATACTTAATCAGAGCATCTCCTTATTTTTCTTGTAGCAAGTTTTGATGACAGATTGTACATATCAAATAAATTTTACCCTACAGAAATATTTCTATTTTTTCATTATTTTATGGCTTTTTTCGAAGTATCCCTATAAACCAGACGCAATAGAATTTTAATTATTCGTCGTTTGCCGGGACCGCCACGTGCGTAAACACTTATTGGAATTTGAAAAAAATATGTTTGCGGGTATGTTAGAATTCTCATTATAAGATTCAAGTAGATAGAAGGTAAAAAATGTTTTTACGATTCTAAAGTACAATTTTTTAAGTATATTTAAATTTATAAAAAAAAATACTAACCTACAGTGAGTTTCAACCAATTGCTGCATTATAAAACTGTTTTCTCACAGTGTGGTGCCGGGGGTAAAGAATTGCACCACCCCATCTCTTCCCGTGGGTGTCGTAGAAGGCGACTATAGGACCGTTCCAGAGGATGGGCAGCAGCGTCTCTCTGTGATTATTCTCACCTTACTGCGATCGCCAACCCGCCTGCCAAGCGTGGCGATTATGGCAAATTCCCCTCAAAATGATTAATCCTTGAGGGAGGCCTTTGTCCAGCAGTGGACGTCTTTTTGGCTGAGATGATGATGATGAAAACTGTTTTCTAGAAATTTTGCGAAAAAATTACTAAAAACTTAAACTGAGTACTAAAGTGAAGCCTTAAAAAGCCTAATGTCGCTACATCCTTACGGACAGGGAGGACCGCAATTACTTTTGAGGCATACGGGAAGTTTTAATACGTTTATTTCGTTATTTCTCGTGTCGCGCTTGTCTTGCATGCTCTGAAATAGGCAAACAGAATAACTTTCTTGTTTGCGAATACATGTAGGTGTATGATTTTAATCATAAAGACGTCTCAACTTTGTGTCCTGTTGATTGTTTGTTGTTTGTTGTAGAACTTATAATTTGTATGGTATGTGTATTTTTGTTATGTTTTATCTATGTGACAATAAGCGAAATAAGTAACAGCAAAATTGTCTTGTCTAAAAGAAAACAGACCTTCGCATTCTATTACAATAATCTCGAAATTGCATACCGAGTAGTGCGAAGGTACTTACAGGTACCTATCATATTTCGTAAGATCATTATTATTTATTATTTGAGGAGCTCGATATGATCTGCAACTGCTAAGGTTAACTCGCAAACGCCGGTCATCGGATGGGTGACCAAAAATTTATTATCTCGAGCTCCTCCGTGCTTCGGAAGACACGTAAAGCCGTTGGTATCGGCTGCATAGCAATCGTTAACAACCGCCAATCGGCACTGGGCCCGCGTGGTGGTTAATGGCCCGTTCTCTCTATCTATCCATAGGGATGGCTCGTACCCCAGCAGTGGGGACATATAATGAGCTGACGTGCATCGTCTGCAGGGAGGCTTTTGTGTAAGAAGTAAGGTATAAACGACCGGTGAGCATAAGTGCGTCGACTGCGGGAAGGTTCCATACTCGTATTCATGTAGGTAAATAATTAAAAACCCCAAATAAAATAATATGTAAAATTAAACGCGAGTACATTCTCAAAAAAAGTGATTCATTTCAATATAAATAACGTCGAGTCTGGACCGTGCCCGCTTCATTACGTCATACTAAAATGGAGTACTAATTACAGTAATGAAAATCAGATATTTCCGTGTGCGAAAATCTGGTGTGCACATCGGGAATCATATTAAAATTTGATGCATACGCCCCTTTTCGGACGCGCCTGTGATGCAATTATGCACCATCCAATATGGCCCGGGGTCGGAATCCATTAGCAATAATTTCCGGTGGTTGAAGTACGGTTAGCCTCTTAATTAAATAAATAGTAGTAGGATTTGTAACACTTCACGTTTGGCTCGGAGAATGATCGACACTATCCTACATATTGTCTTGTTTTGGCATAGCTACTAGCATTTCAATTGTACACAACCTCTTAAAGTTTGCCATGTCTTTATAGGAGGGCGATTTTTGAATCTCACCGGTGATCTCGAAATACAAAATGACATGACACTATAAACTATAATATATATTCTTTGCATTATTTCGGAGAATTATCGGTGTCAAAGAGAAACTACTTATGACTTTGAATAAGAGAAAAATGAGCATTCTTAATTAATATGATAGCGTGAAAATTAGTCACTGGAAAAAAATCGCCCCCAGGGCGTTACATATTTACTAATTAGGTAAGATGAAAGTATCCGATCATTCGGTTATGCCGCTGAAACCGCAGCAAGGAAAAAGAAGCACAAATATACAATTTTATGCACACATACGTATTTATGCCGTTTGCTGTGGAAATGAGAGGTACGTGGGGCACCGAGGCCAAATTATTTATTTCCTTGTACAACCTGTAAAATGTAAATTGACCTGTAATATGTAAACCTGTAAGATGTAAAGCCCTTGTGGGCTACGACCCCCGCTCCGGAGTGTACCTGGTCGAAAGAGTTTCCTTAGCCATACAGCGGGGTAACGCTGCAAGCGTGATGGGAACCTTTGGGCCGAGTACGGTTCGAGGGGGCTAGTAGGTACAATATATTAATTGTTGGCTGTATTTGTTTTGTTTTTGTAATGTTTTTAAATTATTATTTTTTGATAATTTATGATAATATTTACTTATACTAAAAGTTAGCAATGTACTAAAATATGTGACTTGCAATGCAATAAATTGATTTGATTACATACACATTTAGTACAATTGATTTGATTTACATACACATTTAGTACATAATTAAAGTTATTGGACTAATTGCTTAATGGTGTACTTACCCCCACATTCACTTGACTTTGAAGTTTAAAAATGATATATATTTATAACTATATTCCTTAAAAATAAGTAGGTAAAAGTCCTTGTTTAAAATAGCAAAAACTGATTATAAGAAATCTATATATGTTTTTTGTTATTTCTGAGAATGATATTTCGGCCTCCTCGAGATTCCAAAATCCCTAATTATTCTAACGTATAGATTATTCTACTATAATAAGTTTATTAGTAGATCTGCGGGACGGACGGTAAACCGGTTTGACAATTAGGGTACGTCTATACGACTCAAAGTCATATAGACGTCACAATAACAACGTAAGTGACTGTAAGTGATATAAGCAATATTCATGAGTTCATAACACACAAGTTATATTAGAGCCAGGTTCTTGTTTTCTCTCCGGTTGGTTATTTGCTTATTCATGTGGAACAAGAGCAATATCTTTCAACGACAAGATATCAAATAAATCTCGAGATTCATCACTGGTTTCATTACGGCAAACGTTATCAAAATTGTGTGGGACGCTAAAGTATTCATTTCGTTATAACAAAGGTATTATATTAAGAAGCACTAAAAGTGTATTAAACTGTACAGTTCTGAGTAACGGACGGATCTCTCAGAACTGGCGTTACAATAGGGATGTAGACAACAAAAATAATTTATTCCAGAACATCTAGTGTCTTACAAATAAACAAAGAATAAGGTCCGAATAGTTATTCCGTGTTTTGTTCATGTCATGTACACGTCATTTCAAATTAGAGTAAAAGAGACAAAACACGGAATAACTATTCGGACCTTAACCCCTTGAGCGTCGATCGACCACCAGGTGGCCGACAACAATTAAAATTCTATTGTGTCTGGTATTCGCGCGCTCGAGCTCTTTTTTTATTTAGTTGATGGCTTTGTGCGATTAGTACATTTAGCCAGTGTCAAAATAATTTTTCTTACAAGTAATACATAAATAAACAATATTTCTTTCCGGTATGATGATGATGAATGATAATAGAAATGAGAAGTGAGAAATGATATACCACCCAACCCCTCGAGTATCTCAGTAAACATGTGGGGCTTTACTAAGTCCTCGGGCGAACTTCTTGAGAGAAACACAAATGTTGAAAAAATTTCCACGGGCAGGATTTGAACCTGCACCCTTCTGACATTCGTTTTTCGTTTGTGCATTTGTAATTTGTTCGCAATAAAATTTGCGTTAAACAATATTTTAACATTCTTGAGAGAATTTGAAAAGTGACGTTGCACTGTTTTGTTTCATTTGCCAACACTCATACATACATACATACACACATATGTATGTATGTACGTATGCAACGAATAAATTCAAAAACTACTGGACCAATTTAAAAAATCTTTCACCATTAGAATGCTACATTAGCGCTGAGTAACATAGGCTATATTAAAAAAATGTCCACCCGAGCGAAGCAGGACGGGCCGCTAGTATTGTATAAAGTAATAAAATAAAATGACTAAAATAGGTTCAATAGCCGATTCGAAACAAACTATTTTGAGCGTTTGCGTTAATAATTACATGTTGTATAGTAGTTGTATAGCGTAATGAATAAAAAACACAGTGTCATAATAATGTGTAAGCTTATTGCCGTGGGTATATAGCTGAATAATGTATGCAATTTTGCCCAACTAATTGGACGCTCTGAGGCATACGATTGGCGCCGGCGATGTGCTTAACGTAATTACCGCTGTAATACATATTTATGAGAGCTAGACGACTCATTGCGCTCTTATGTATTTCCAATAGGCAAATTCAACTTTTAGATTGCCCTAATCTTACTAATGTTTAAAAAGTATATGACATTGACCAAAAATATTAAGAATATCTTTGGTTTGAATATTGAGAAATATATTGATTTTGAGAATAATACAAATAACTTTTTATGACAAACTTTTGAAAATTACAATTATTTCAATTGATTTACTCTTATATTGCATTATATAAGTTTGATAAATTATTTTCAGTTGTAGCTAGTAATAATGAAAAAAATAATATGCGTCATTAACAAAAATCAAAAGCGTCATATTCACATAAAGTACATAATTAATCATATGGTTTAAGAACTATATTTTTCTCATAAAGAATTACAATATTCACCTAAATATAAACATTTTAACTTAACATAAGAAAGCAAGACATGATGGAGCGTAAACATAAACCACCTATGTGTAATAGTTTAATTCCCAGTGGTTTCTGGTTCGATTTCCACAGGGGATTTCCATTTATTGTGCTTGTTTTAGTAACTAATTCAATTCAAAATTAAAAATTCAAAATCATTTATGCAGTTTAACCTAAAAATAGCTCTTCATCATCATCACCATCAGCTCATTTTATGTCCCCACTGCTGGGGCACGAGCCTTCCCAGAGCATAGATGGAAAGGGAGAACGGGCTATAAACCACCACGCAGGCCCAGTGCGGATTGGTGGTTGTTAACGACTGCTAATGCAGCCGGGACCAATGCTTTACGTGCCTTCCGAAGCACGGAGGAGTTCGAGATGATAAATTTTTGGTCATCCATCCGATGACCGGCCTTTGCGAAAGTTGCTTAACCTCACTCGCAGACCAAGCGTGTTAACCACTGCGCCATCGAGTTCCTCATATCAAATATCTAACTCTATATATCTATATCTCTATATCTCTATCTATCAAATAGCTCTTATGGACGGCATTATGCCATATCGGTTCGTAAGTCTACTCTGGGCGGGAGACCTTGTACTGAGAAGAACCGGCAAGAAATAGCTACCACTATTTCACACTTTATTTTGTCATCATTACAACAATTTGATAGCATTGTTGTGTCCCGATTCGTTCTTTAAGAAATAGCCTCAAAGGAAGTGGACATGGCGAAGCCCCGATACTGTGACAAAAAATAAGATCGACTTCATAATGACGGACAAAAAGCATTAGGTACCTATTCAGTGATTTCTCAGTGATCAACACTATACCGGCAGCGATCACTGACTTGTCAGAGGCTCTCTGAATTGTCATAGATAAGCTGATAGCTAGTTACTCAGTAGTTGAGGATCCCCGGTAAAGTGTGCTTAGGTGCGGTGGAGAGAAAGTACCTCCGGCCGTATCTTCACTTGGCACTTTCCCGGTGAAGTGCGCCTACATTTTCGGACTTATCGTCACGTACCATCACGTGTGAAGAAGGCCAAGCCACAAAATAAAGAGACCCACAGAAGATAAGCTTCATACAACACGCTCCAACAACGCACATATAGACAACCTTTCACGGACACAGAATCTCGCAACAGCTGCGCTCGTACTGGTCTGAGATGGTCTGAGATTCCGTATCCGTGAGAGCTTACCTTCTGTGCATCTCCTTATTTTGTGGCCAAGCGCTCGCTTTTCTGTAGTGATATTATAAGAAAACAAACGAACATTAATTGCGCGCTACGATGGCAACTGCTACGGATCGTAGCTGTAGCTACGATCGTAGCCAAGGTAAGCTACGAACTCGTAGCACGTCTACATGGCCGTCCCTTCGCGTTGTGGCTACCACAAAACGGTCAATTTTTTTCAATAAACTTTAAACTTTATGCATATGAAATATTTATATAAAATACAGTGAAAAAATTAACTGCTTATCCGTCCCAGCCAGGAATCGAACCTGGGTCTTCAGCAATCCGGGCGGCTGCACTGACCGCTATGCTACCGGGAAGGCTGACGTAAACACTGAATTTTTCCACTGCTTTTTGATTTTTTGAAATGCCTTAGAGCGACATTAGTGCCATCTATACAACGATCATTGCAACCGATGGACATGCAGATTCATCTTTGCAGATGAATACAACAGATAACTTATTATTATTATAATGATGCCGTACTGTGCAGTGTTCAGGTTAATTACCTTATCAGGTCAATTTATATATTTTCTTTGGCCCAATGTTATTGCGTTATGTATTACTATTATGCTACGCCACTAATTGGAAGTCTCGGAGCGTGGAATTGCATACGGTTTGCGATCAGGCTTAATTAATTTACGAACATATTTATCAATGTAATTATTATGGTTTATTTGGTATAACGATTTTAGCTATCATACTAATCGGTAGGTGTGTGATACTTTAAATTATGTTTTTGTTTTGTTTATACAATTTTAACGCAAATTTTGTTGCGAAACAAATTACAAAAACACAAATGTTGAAAAAATGTTGAAAAAATGGGCGCCTTTGGCTTTCAAAGTTTAAGTAAATAGTGTTGAATAATTTCGGCGGGCTGGTTAGAACCACGATAGCTCAATTGGGAGAGCACCTGACTCGGTATGTCAGAAGGGTGCAGGTTCAAATCCTGCTCGTGGAATTTTTTTCAACATTTGTGTTTTTGTAATTACATTATGTTACTAAATTAATTGAAATCAAGTCGTCACCACAATTGATGGGTATTGCAACCGCCTCTGTGGTCTAGTGGTTAAGACCGGTTTCATACCCAAAGGTCTCGGGTTTGATACCCAGCATGTTTGTGTACTCGGTTTGGTTGGTGGCGGGCTTGTTTGACCACCTGGCTAGCTACCACCATCTTATCTAAATATGTTGCTATAACATCAATGTTAGTAGTATTATTGTGTTCCAGCAGTTAGAGATAAGATACTCAGTGTCTCCAGTAGTTGAGGATTCTCCGGGTGAAATGCGCTTCCACTTTCAGCCTTATCATCACTTAACATCAGGTGAGATGAAGACCAGTGCACAACCGAAGTGATAAAAAAATGGCCAAGCACGCTTGCCAAATACAGGTTGCTGCAAGCATAAAAAAATGACACTTGCTGAGTTTCTTGCCGGTTCTTCTCAGTACAAGGTCTCCCGCCGAGAGTAGACTTACGAAACGATGGCATAATGACGTTCATAAGAGCTATTTGTAGCCTAAATTGAATAAATGATTTTGAATTTTGAAAAAAAAAACATTGTAATACAAAACTCCCTCTGCCCTAAACCCAGCACCTCCAGTTGCTTCTCAGCCACCTTGGTGTTATGAGACGTTGTCTTTATGCAAATGTCTATTGCGTGCTAAATTGTGTTAAGATGACAATCTTAGAATTAGTTATGACGCGCTTGTTAGTTATTGTACTGCCTAATGGCATAATGTGCTATTAACACACCGATTAGACCCATTTAGACCGACCAGGCTTTTGTGTGTTGTTGTAAAAAAACTTTAAAAGTATCATATTAGAGTCATTATCATCATCATCATCATCATCAGCTCATTTATGTCCCCACTGCTGGGGCACGAGCCTTCCCTATGGATGGATAAGGAGAACGGGCCATGAACTACCACGCGGGCCCAGTGCGGATTGGTGGTTGTTAACGACTGCTAACGCAGCCGGGACCAACAGCTTAACGTGCCTTCCGAAGCTCGGAGGAGCTCGATATGATAAATTTTTGGTCACCCAAATTTTTGGTCATATTAGGGTACATCTATATAATACTTTTAGAAGTGTTATAACACCCTGTCGGAGTAATGCCCATTTTCACCAATGACCCCTAAGTTTTAGGTGACCCATAAGCCATTTTAAGTGACGGTTTAGCTCCAACAACTGTCACCTAAACATGGCTTAGGGATTATTTTAAACTTAGGAGTCGTCGGTGAAATTAGGCATAAGTGGAAAAATAGCCTTCAGCTACGCTTGTGAGGTTCACGTCAGTACTACCAGAGCTATGGGGTTTGGAGCACGATTTCTCGCATTCAAGCCAAGCGTTTATCCTTTCTAAGCGGATCGTGTTCGGTGGTGTGCACTTGGGGAGGCCTATGCCCAACAGTAGACTAGTACAGTTTGAAGATAATGATGATGATCAATACGTTTGTCCATCTAGATACGCAGCAGCGTGTCAAGCCAAGTTCAAGCTAACAGAACTGGCGAGCAGCACCGTGTCTACTATTACAGGAACCATTTGGAGCCACTTTTGACTCTCTCATAACTCAAAAACTATTTCACATAAACATGTCAAATTTGGCTCATATATTGAGACTTGCGAGATACATATGTGCACCAAATTTCATAAACACACCTCAAACCTCAAACGGTTATTTAAATATAACGCCCAAAAATGAAATATGAAGAAGTAGCCAAGTCAGACCTTAGGCTTCAATATATTATCCTAAGTTTTAAGAAGAATTGATATTTTAAGTTGTTATAAAATATTTTATGTAGTTATAAATAAATCTCAGAACTGACCATTGACCTTGGTACCCATTTAGATCTCACTTCTTTTGTCGTTGATGTCAACAACCAATGCATATATCATAATATTGAACTTGGTTTTCATTTCACATTTATGTTTTTGATGGAAATAATGTTTTACTTCACGTATATCACGTATATATATATAAATGTATATGGATGTAAAAAAAATATTATGTTATAGAGTTACATTAAAGCGTCGGTGGCCGAGTGGTAAAACGTTCGGGCCGATACTCGAAGATCCCGGGTTTCATTTCCAGGTTGGGCAGTGTGTTACGGTTTTTTTGATGCATAGCTTGGGTTTTGTGATCAATCATAATTACTAACGATAGAACTTTGTACTTATCAGCATGCGAAATAATCCTTGTACCTTCTGTTTTAATGGGTCAGGTGCATTTCCAATTATGCTATAGTGACTCTGCCCAAACCGTGCAAGTATCAACATTATTTATTAACAACTTACTTTGTACTGTACCCACCGGTCTTGCTTTTCATTATTCAAAGGTACATGGTACATCATCATCCTTATCTTCATCATATTCGGTCTTTAGTGAAGAATAAGAAGCACATTGGGAGATCAGGCCATATCACATTTTCCCTATGCGGGTTGGTGGGTTCTAACGACACCAATTGGTGCCACAGGTTCGTTTGCCACTTGTCTACATAAAAAAAAATTGTATTAAGAGTTTGTTTTTAATAAAAAAATCTGAAAATTAATAGTCACGCCAAGGCCAGCTTTCCATTAAGAATAAAAAGCGAAAGCGTAAGTATATTGGTATCTCAACCCTTCGATACTTGATCAAGTTCAACAGAACCTGTTTTAACACGGTCAAAAATAAACACGTCCTAATAAAAACTGCTCCTTTGATAACACGGCGGTGTTCCGTTAGTAGACTGGTGCTTACCAAAATAAATCAGCAGGAGCTTCGGGGTATCCGGGGTTCCCGGATTGTCGAAATTCAATTTGGCTCCAGTCATGCGTGCGGGCCGATACGAAGGGTTGGGCGCTAGCGTGTGCGTAAGTAAATTAAAACTAAAAATATGACGCGGAAATTGTCTATGGTTAGAGCATGCCCGTTGGCCGCAATTCATGTTTGAACTGCACGCTCATATTGTCTTTGGTTGAATTTAGAGTGAGCATGACTTTCTCAGAGGCAATGGCAAGGATTATGTTCGGAGTTTCTCTGAGAGATCGGATCCGGAACGAGGTGACCTGATAGAGAGGCAAAGTAATCGACATAGCTTACAGGATAAAATAGCATTGGCCCACTGTCATTTCTTTAGGCTTTATTAGTCGCAGAACCGATAACGGCTGGGGTAAACGAGTTCTTGAGTGGAGACCGCGTATCGGCAAACGGTTGTGTAGGACGCCCTCAGATAGGGCTAAGCGACGATCGCAAGGTGGCCGTCAAGAGCTGGATGAGAGCAGCCGCGCATCGTGCTCAGTGCGTGCGCTTGGAAAGGCCCAGTACAGCAGTGCACTAATATCAGCTGATTATGATGATGGCATTTTCACCATTTTTTTAGATGTCTTTGCGTACATCTACAAAAATGGTAAAGGTACTACTTTGAAATATCAGATACTCAAACACACTTAACTCAAAATAAGTAGTCATCTACCTCAGTTGTTTAGTTTTAGACCAACGGTCTCATACCCTTCTTATTGTATGCAATTTGCAACAACACAGTGGGGACATATCCCCACTGCTGGGACGCGATCCTTCCCTATGGATGGAAACGACGCAGGGAAACCGGCATACACTACCAAGCGGGCCCAGTGCGGATTGGTGGTTGTTGATAACTGCTAATGCAGACGGGGAGCAACGGCTGATGATAAATTTTTGGTCACCCATCTGATAACCGGCCTTCGCGAAAGTTGCTTAGCAATTCACAGTTTAAGCGTTAACCAACTATAGCTCCTCAACAATAGACAAAGCAATTTGTATAGAAATGTCTATGGTTAATTACTTCTCGCATCGCATCGCTTGCAGGATTAGAAGGCGATGCCCTCCGACCCAAATGTTATTTGTTGTTGACATCTGATGCCACTGTTGACGTTTCAGCTCTTTTGATTGATGACGCCCTATCTACGCACATTTTAGTAGTTGTCGTTAAAGTTTTATTGCCGTTACCATGGATTGTGTCGTAAAATATCGAGTTTTCAGGTGTTTACTGGCCCATTTTATTATTTTTTACACCATATCGTCGTATCCCGAGAAGCTCCATGGCTTAGTGGCTTAAGCGTTTGGGTAGCGACCTTGCAACCTTAGCAATTACAAAGCTCTGTATGATGTTAGTAGTTAAAAGCCTTTACCTTCTCCACCTCTATCTTATTTAATATCGATCCTGTGCATCCCTAGTTTTCCTGGAAGATACCGCTTTTAGTGATAATGTCATTCGTTATACGACTCCTATAACTGTTTATTGTATTTTACGTTACTATATTTTTTCCTCCGTGCTTCGGAAGGCACGTAAAAGCCGTTGGTCCCGGCTGCATTAGCAGTCGTTAACAACCACCAATCCGCACTGGGCCCGCGTGGTGGTTTATAGCCCATTTTCCCTATCCATCCATAGGGAAGGCTCGTGCCCCAGCAGTGGGGACATAAAATGAGCTGATGATGAAATGATGATGATGATATTTTTGTGTGTGCAATAACGTACTCTATTCTATTCTATTCCTATATACTGTCCCCTGTGTGGTGCCGGGGATAAAGAATTGCACCACCCCATATCTTCCCGAGGGTGTCGTAAAAGCCGACTAAGGGATCATTCCAGAGGATGGGCAGCAGCATCTCTCTGAGGTTACTCTTAATCAACTGCGATCGCCAACCCGCCTGCCAAGCGTGGCGATTACGGCAAATACCCCTCATGGAGGTCCGTGGGGGAGGCCTTTGTCCAGCAGTGGACGTCTTTTGGCTGAGATGATGATGATGATGATACTGTCTCATGCTTAGCAAAGGCTTCCAATGATTGAAGTCATCAACATGTAATACATCTCGGTTTGGTTGGTGTTAGGGCTTGTTTTAAGTCCAAGCTAGCAAGATACATATTTATGTCGGTCACTAGGTATAACAGAGATAAGATGGTCAGTTCTTCAATCAGTGAGGATTTAAAACGTTACATCACAAAAGTGTGTCGTTTATAAAGCTATTTCCACAGAAAAACTGAATTTTATTTTGTCTATATCAAATCCTATACCATTGTGATGGAAGCCGCGAAAACATTCTCATAAATCAAACAAAAAATAAATTAAAACCCGCCCGCCAACCGATTTGTTCCGACAAGGACGCAATTTTGCCGAATGGGATGTAGGCAAATAGTCTAAACGTAAAATAGGCATAGCTCATTTCAATACCTTATTACCGCAAAACTCTTTTTAAATAGATCCCTGGGCCGACCCTATTTACCCTTGCTGCCTATAATCAAATCGGCCACAGATTAAAAACGTCCAGAAGGGATAATCGTAATTGATTTTTTATGCGTACCCGGGAATATATATACGTTATTTTTACGGCGTAAAAGTGAAAATATTTTTTTCTAATCTATCCGGATGGTTCGCCAAGGGAAGGGAAACGATACGTACATATATTTTTTTACTGCTCATCTTTCGTGGTAATCAAACATTTTCTTTGGACATGCTCGCCTCGCTTTCCTATTTTTTTTGTGAAGTTTCATTATATTATTCATCATAATGTATAATCCTTCCGTACGTGTGTGTATCACTGAACTCCGCCTAAACGGCTGGACCAATTTTAATAAAAATTTTGTGTGTGTGTTTGTGTTGGGCTCTGGATGGTTTAGATTCAAAATTTGACCCAGTAGATGAGACTTTAGTAGGGTTCTAGGATTTTTTTATTCGCATCGGAGGGAGAAGGAGGAGAGTCCTATATAACCAGGGGACGCTCCTAGCACGGATGTATGCGCAAACATTTTATCTAGATAAAAAAAATTGAAATGTTTTTAGTACGCCTAACCACAGTCTTATTTAGGTCTGTGACCATTTACAACAATGCTAGTGGCATTGTCTATCAACACAACAATGCTAGTAACATTTTCTATCAACACACAACACACAATAGTGCTAGTTGCAGCATTGCGTGTTGATAGTTAATGATGGTCACAGTCTTCAGTGGGGACAATTCCAGGGAAAGTGTGCTTCCACTTTGGCGCCATCGTCACTTACAATCAGGTAAAATAAACTTTGATTGATGTAGATGAAATGAAGAAAGAAGAAAAAACATTAATTTGGGACAAATACAAATAAGAAAACAACATTTTAAAAAGAAAATTAATCCCAAAACGGTCCCGACTCAGCATTATGCGGGCCTTGCGACCAACGCTGATCTTCCGTCGGAACCGGTTTGGTGGCGATGTAGACTGTTGAGTTTATAATCTAATGACAATTATACTCTCTATAAAACTCCACACTTCCTTTGGTATATTATCTTGTTCATCTAAATAATCAAGAGCAAACAAATGTCAGCGCTGACATAAAAAGAACATTTTCCCAGTGGGAGAGAAAAATATTATCTCCACCTGTACTAGGGATGTGCAAATATATTTATTCTTAAAGCAAAACTCTTTTCCTTAAATTTTTACATATTTTTCGAATTTCGAATATTTCTATGCTTCTGAGGCTTTCTGCGCTTCAGGTTAATCCGTTGGTCCTGGTTAATGTTGTAAGTTGACCGTGAAGACCCATTGGACAAGCTTGGTAGGTTATGGCCCAATTGCCCCATGAGTTATGGCTCATCATGGTTTCTTCTTACACATGAGTAAATAGATTAGGCATACTACTTCGCCCGGCGAGACGCAGATGGTGGTGTGGGACTCTCCCCCCGACCGCGACTCTCATTGGGGAAGAAAAAAGTACACGAAGACCTTAGTCTAGCAGTGAATAGTCCTCGTTTTGTAAACGCCTTATAATCCGGCCCCGGGTCATAAACTTACATGCCAGGAACAAATATGCTGTCGCCAGCAACATTCTTAGCAAATGGATTGAGCCGAGACTACGAATTTGACAAGGTAGTTTTGTTTCCTCATTGGTCAGACTGAGGTTAAGGTAACCAGTGTCAACAGTAGCTCACGTTTTTTTATGTCGTTAACGTACCTATGTAACGATAAGTATGGTAAGTGCACCAGCGTTCAACACTTAACGGCCAATGTTCGAAACATTTTTCGTGGCAAAAAAAAAAAAATTGGTTGTCATTAAAATTTTCAAGATGCCAGCTAAGAAACCGGTGTTCTGTATTAAATTGTTGCTATACACTAAAATCAGTTGCTGATCCCTATTTTAATCTATACTATATTATAAAGAGAAAACCTTTGTATTTTTGTATGTATGTATGTATGTTTGCAACGAATAAACTCAAAAACTACTGGACCGATTAAAAAAATTATTTCACCATTAGAATGCTACATTAGCGCTGAGTAACATAGGCTATATTAAAAAAAAAATAAAATAAAATAGTAATAACGACAATTTAATTTTCCAATACAAAATGATTTGTTGGTTTTGTTGTCATGGAAACCATTTATATATATTTAACTTATTGATGGAAACTGTCAAAGCAGTACAAAGTCCGCAGGGTCAGTTAGTGATTAAATAAAAATAAAAGATTTTAGGTTTCTGTCGAACTCCGATGCTACTAACCTACCTACCAACTATTGAGTTTGAAATTCCACAGTTGATACGCGATAGTAACAATAGATTGAAGAAAACATATTCCACTGTTCTGCTTAGGATTACTAATTACATTACTCTGCTAATTAATAAGTCAGTGCCCTACCCGGTTTTCAATAACGAACCCACTTTAAATAATTGGTTGATTTAGGAGCCATGAGGTTACGATCTTGCTATTTAGGCAACATTCGAAATGCCTTCCCAGGGATGTAACACCAAGAGTAAAAGGAGCTATGCCGACTTTAATTTTTTTTAATCTCATTATGTTTTGTACTTTCAATGGATCTCTGAAATCTCAGGATCCCTGGATCTGGACCTTTCATCCGGGACACAGTAATGCAAACAATGCTGCTTAGCGACAAAAATAGTTATAAGCGCGGTCGCTATCCAGTCGAATTATGCATGCTTTTGTGTATTGAGTTGTGGTTTCAATTTTCAATTACGGTTCTTATGCTCTCCAATATACTCTCTTGTATATAATAACTGATATTCTACACATAAGAAGTTTTAACTTTATTCTCTATGCCATTATGAGTGAAACACAAACAATAAACATAAATTAATTTATCACTAATCATCATCAGAAATATGTAATGACGACAATCAATTACTAGATGTGATGTGACACATCGATTTTCAATTAATTTAACAATATTGATAATTCGATTATCCCATCCCTACCTCATTGGTTGGCCCCGCACGACTCCGCGCTCTACTCCGACGTAACACGTTCCATATTCGATTAGCGCCATAAAACCGAGTGTACATATCCCTTTTTACCTTTCGCAAGCGAATTCGCGTAAAATCAAACTCGAGAGCCATTCGCTGGAGCGGAATTATTAATGTTAGAGCAGTAAATTTCTCTCGTCTCGCACACGAAAACGTATTTGCTACAACGTCATGCGCCCTCCTTGTTTACTGAGACACTGTTAAGATTCGGAATTTGAATATTGTATGTGTGCTCTTGTCCTAAGTATTTTATAGGCGTCTGCGGTGATGTACGGTTAGGTGAATGCGCTATTGATATTGCGTTATGCAATAGCACGTTAATATCGCTATTACTTGGGAGTTGCGCCAACATCTATGATATAAATGCCGCATATTTTTACGTGCAGGCTAAATGATCGGTAATGAATACTATTCATATGCGGACTCAATGGCTGGTTAATTATAAAACGTCAAAGGACTTTTAAGCGTACGTTTATAGTTTCATTGGTGAGTGTAGATATTCATTAAAATAGGGTTTTAACGAATGAATTTAATGAATTCACTCGGGATTACGGAATTTAGGTGATTACGTGGGCTTAGCTCGTAAGCCGTAGTTATGCTCCAAAACATTTTGTATATCATTATTGTCATTTGTCATTGATCATCCGTCAGTTACAAAAACACAAATGTTGAAAAAATTTCCACGAGCAGGATTTGAACCTGCACTCTTCTGTCATTACCCTAACCCGGAGGTTAGGTGCTTTTCCAATTGAGCTATCGTGGTTCTAACCAGCCCCCCGAAATGATTAATTATTAATTATTGTTTGCAACAAAATTTGCGTTAAAAGTTATTTGAACATCTGTCAACTATTTGACAGCTCTGTTTGTATTGTTGCGTAATGAGCTGTGCGCAAATATTTTATGTTGCAATTTAAATCATGACAGTATTTAATTGCTGTATTTAGTACATAATAACAACGTTACAATACAAATACTTAGTTAGGAGGCAATTTCATTATGTCATTCAATAAATAAGCAAACAAAGTTCGGACAAACGAAGGCACGGCCGCGCCAAGTCACCTGGCAACAGCGGCACAAAGTATGGAGACTGCAGGAGGAAAGCTTCATACGGGTCCATATTGGGTTGCATAAATTAAAGAGGCATATTATAAAGCTGCATAACGTTTTTTGGCATTCTCTTCGCATTTCGCATAACGTTCATTCACCGATAACGATATGTCAGCAATAAATGTTCATGCATAAATGTTTTTACAATAACGATTACGCATCACAATATAAATAAAAAAAACCATTTCATATCATAAGTGATTGTGAAACGAGTACATCATCATCTATTTTATCGCATCTGCCCACCAACAATTTTTGTATGGAACTATTTCTGTTGTCTAATAAAAAAAATAACCTCGAAATTCAAGACAATCGCTACGCTGCGCTTCGCGTTTGTCTTAAATTTCTAACCTATCACGTGACCTACAGAAGTAGGGCAGCTAGTATTTCTGTTGTCTAATAAATAAAATAAATTTAGACGTATAGCAATTATGTTCTTTACATATAAGCTGATTAAAATTATGACAAAGACAATTATAGTACGTTAAAATTATGCCGATGAAACCATTATGGGTTCATAACACTCTGCTTATCATATTTTATGCGAGAAAACTTTATGCTGAAACTGTTATGCCAAACTACATTATGACGAAAGAGATTATGCGACCGAAAAGGCTCCCGCTTCATACAAACGCGCGCAAGCAACGCACATAACTTCTCACTGACACTGAATCTCGCAACGTTATGTTCTCCCACTTTACTCAAGATTTATGTAAAATAGGTAATACTATGCGATTATTAAATAAAACGTCAGTGTAATGCGAAGCTATTTATTATAATTGGTTCTATATTTTTTTGTAAAAAAGGCTAAGTAATAAATCAGGTTTCTATAAAAACAGCAATCAATATATTGCTCATCAAGTGTGCAAAGTGAAAATTTTTAGTATAATTAACCATGCGATGCAGGATGCGGCATTGTCACAGTACAATAATATACGTTAGTACACGAGTCCTAATGCTACTAAAATAATGATAATAATGATGTAAATTGTTTTCCGAGATCAGTGGCCGTGAGATGGTCAATGTTTTTTTTTCTTACGGGCACTATTTTTTTAATAGCTTTCTCTAGCTGCCGGAACACAATAATGCTATAAAAATTGATGCTATGGCGACATATTTAGATAAGACGGTCGTAGCTAGCCAGGCAGACAAACAAGCTCTACCATCAACCAAACCTAGTACACAAACATGTACCCCCCCGCTGGGAATCGAACCCGGGACCTCTGGGTCTAAACCGGTGGTATTAGCCACTAGACCACAGAGGCGGTTAAAATAAAGTTAAAAACCCTTTGAAGTAGCCTAGTCAATTCAACCTGAAGGTTCGATATTTAACAAGTCTATATTGCCCGTTTTGATTTACTGCGTGACAAAAGACGATAGAAACATTATTTTCCAACTTCAACGACACATTGTGCTCTGAAAAACTCGTTTAAACAACATGAAAAAAAAACAAATAGAGTTTATATTAACATGTACCTATATGGTACTCGTCTGGGCCTTAACTTGTGGTCATAACCACTAGACCACAGAGGCGGTTAAGGTGTGCGTTCTTCTAGCGCGGTATGTATTAAGCGTACCTACTGGGTCTGCTTGTTTTGTGACAGCGGCTTGAAGTGTCAACCGGAAAAAACGTAGAGCCCGCCGACCGAAAGCGAAACAAGAAATAATTAACGGAACAAACAAAGTTACCTTGCGCTGCCGGTTAAAAATTCAACGGGAACATCCCGCAAGCCGAAAGTTTCACGGTAAATTAAAGTAACGGCCCAAGATCCCGGGGAGAGCCGGAACAAACCGGCAACATGGCACCGGGACTCGGTAACTCTTTCCCGGGATTTATTCACGTGTAAACTTCGCTTCGAGGTGGCAACAAATATTTATGCTGATTTGATTACCCAATTTCACTGTCTTTTCTTTTTGGTTCATAAGCTCCGTGGCATAAAAACACAAAGAAAGGAGTTTTTATTAAAAAGTTATAGTCTGTGGTTTATATTCCTTGGTTTTTTCCACCGGAAACTAAGTATTTTGAATTGTCTATGCTAAAGCATTGTCAAATAGTTTTTCTTCTGTTAAACTGGTGGTATTTCTACAAACACACTACATACACACCGACGAGAGCTGGAACTAACCGGCAACATAGCACCGGGACTCGGTAGCTCATTCCCGGGATTTATTCACGTGTAAACTTGGCTTCGAGGTGGCAACAAATATTTATGCTGATTTGATTACCCAATTTCACTGTCTTTTCTTTTCGTTGATAAGCTGTGTGGTATAAAATCGCAAATAAAAGAGTTTCTATTCAAAGTTATAGTATGTGGTTTATCCTTAGAGCATGGGTTGTCAGTGGGTTTTCCCACCAGAAGCTAAGTATTTTATATTGTCAAGATCTTAGAGCTTACTTAACATTATTACACAGTTGGTCGTCGGTTTAAAGTGGTGGGTTTCTACAATTCTCGCATACCCAGTCCCCGAGTGCCCTTACAGATAACTACAGTTGAACTTGAGACTCACAAACAACATGGTAATAAGTCCTTTATATTTTATTGATATAAGAAGGGGGCGAACGAGCAGGCGGGTCACCTGATGGAGAGTAATCACCGCCGCCCATGGACACGCGCAAAACCAGAGGAATCGCAGACGCGTTGCCGGCCTTTAAGGAAGGAATAAGCTCGTTTCTTGAAGATCCCAAGGTCGTAACGATCCGGAAATACCGCCGCCGAGAGCTGGTTCCACAACACTGTAGTTCGAGGCAAGAAATTTCGTGGAAACGCACAGTAGTAGACCGCCATCCATCAAGGTGATGTGGATGGAATGAAGTCAAATGAAATTGCATCCACCTTGATAATTTTAAAAAGTTACTTAGATCATAAAGTAACCAGTCGATGATGTCAATATTTTATTATCCTGTTCATGGCATCGTTTATATATTTTCCTTGCGATCTAATCGTTGAACTTGAGTGTTTGCTCTGTGTCAGCACACGATTCCTGCATTAAAGCTTCTTGGTATTGCGTAAAAGGAATCAATTAATATATAATTTGAATCGTGCGCGCTAGGGGAATACAAAATATAGGCGGAATAAGATTATCTTCTTTCAATATATATACAACAAAATATTGTGAAAAAGAAAATATCTTTGCCTATTTAAGCTGCAAGTTTTATTATGATATATACATTGCATGATTATTTACATATAATTTTACGCAAATATTGTTGCGAACAATTTTTTCACACATTTTTTTGAGCATACTTTCTGCAAAGGTGTCACGCAAATGTTTAGATCCTTTTTTCTTTTTTGGATACCTCACGGGTAAGTAGAGTAACATGTCCAGTGCCCGGCCTCTTAGTGCACTTGTTGACTTAGTTCGTCCATAACTAAGCTCTACAGAGGAATCGGTGTTAGAGTATTTTTGACTAACTCATGAATATATTCAAAAATATATTTAACGCTCTTTTGAAAAATATAGGTTGCCAATTTTAATTAATATGGTGGTAGCTAGCCTCACCACTTTCTAGCTAGCAGTGTCCCATAACTATTTTAAGATATCTGAAGTGAACCACTTAAATCTTCTCCCAACACCTTTCCACTATTCAAAAGTGCAAGCGAGGTGGCGCATCCAATTAAAATTTAACCTTATTACCAAGTACTTATGTTCTAATTTAGACGGTTAACTTCAACAGCACTGGTCGCCTGTTTATTTTACAACCAAAAGTACTCAAGAGGCCGGATCGTCTAATTACAGGGAATGATTGCGTTAACAAATCTAGCGAAGAACTCCAGGGACGTAGGTAGGTCTGACGGGAATATACGACCACGCTATCCCGTTACTGCAACTCTTAAGTCGCTAGAATCAGTGGGAAAGTAGAGAACAGTGCGAAAAGCCATGTCATACTTAAATACACCCTTTATTCATTAAATACTTAGAGTGCCTAAATTGCCGATCGAAAAATATCATTTTTAATAGGTCAAAATATTTTCTACTTTATATCAGTATCTTATTTTTTTCTGCATCACTATTTTAAGTAAATTGCATAAAATAACCATAGTCAGTTTTACGAAACTTAGCAAAGAATTGAAAATTGAAAGAAGTGCAGCGCGGAATTTCGAAAATTTAAGTGTTTTTAAGTCACTGGTGCTAGGCGCTGAATAGGTCATATACATTAAAAGGACTAGTGTAGGTTAGCTTGATCCTTTCACAAGGTCATGGTTGTCTTGGAATTTGAAACAAATACCCAGAAACTGCATAAACAATACGTAAAAGTAATGATATCTAAAAACTTATTTCTCCAGAAACTTTGTAAATATAGCACAAATGAAACAATGATCCGACATCAAAATGTTTGTATTGTTATTCCGCAGGCCACTGTTGTCTTTTACACATTTATTGGTAATACACGACACATTCACAAAGTCAAATTAAAAAGAGGAACTAAAATCTAGAACCTTGTAACATAACGTATGTGTCGAGTCAACGAAAAGGCTCCGACTCAGATTTTTTTGTTGCAACAAAGGTCACAACACTGAATAGCAAACGACCCCACCCCGTAGCCCCTTTTCGTTCAGCTCCCCAGTCCCTTACTACAGCCCTGCCAAATCCCACGCATAAACGTCCCTCATGTGTGTTATTTGTCCTTGTCGCATTAGACGCAGGTGCCACGACGAGCTTAATTAGTGTTATCCTCAAATCGATGGCGCAATATCGGCCTCTATTGCGTTAGGCGCCCCTCGTCCCTTGTAAATAATTACGTAAACTTCCCTGGATGTTGTGTCAACGGTGTGAGACGGTAAGCTTACTTTGAAGGCAAATAGTTAGCTGATTTTATGTACAGTCGGCGGTAGATCAACCTATCCAAAACTGTCAAATTTCTACAATCAATTTTGAACTTTATGGTTTGGTTATAAGGATCAATATTCATTGGAGAAATTTGACAGATTTGGATAGCTTGATCTGCCGCCGACTGTACACACGCTTGCACATCGGACTATCACATACTGTCAAGTTTCTTCAATGGACATTGAACTTTATGTATGAAGGAATGGAAGTCATTGCAGAATAAATATAAAATAAAAAAAATAGATTTGACTACTTCATATACCAATCAAATGAATACATGAATACAATACATTACTGCATTGATGGCAGTAATAGATAGTAGCTAACTAGAAGCTCATTTTTATGTCCCCACTGCTGGGCACGAGCCTTCCCTATGGATAGGTGGAGAATACTGGCCATAAACCACTATGGCCCAGTGCGTATTGGTGGTTGTTAACGACTGCTAATGCAACCGGGACCAACGGCTTTACGTGCCTTCTGAAGCACGGAGAAGCTCGAAAGCTGAAGCGAAGAAAGTCGGTTAACCTTAGCAATCGCAACCCCACCGCGCCATCAAGCTCCTCATTATATACTACTAGCTGACCCGGCGGACTCCGTACCGCTTTGACAGTTTCCATCATTGAGTTAAATATATATCAATGGTTTCTATGACAACAAAACAAACAAATCGTTTTGTATTGGAAAATTAAATTGTAGTTTTTAGCATTTTATTTAATATATTTTTTAATATAGCCTATGTTACTCAGGGCTAATGTAGCATTCTAATGGTGAAAGAATTTTTTAAATCGGTCCAGTAGTTTTTGAGTTTATTCGTTGCAAACATACATACATACAAAAATACAAAGGTTTCCTCTTTATAATATTAGTATAGATAAGCTAACTACTCTACTACTAACCCGACGGGTTCCGTGCGGGAAGCCCATCAGTCTACGCTTCTACTATGTGTCGGGCCGGACATCTAGATATATAGTTTCCTTTCCCCCGACCCGTGCAAGCTGATCAACACTATCTGCTTTTACTTTGTATTTGCATGGGACGAACAGAGTCACGGTCAGTAGTGCACCTAGGGTTGTCACCCGTACTTTATTATAAAGTATTGTACGTTATTTCGCGTAATTATACTCTAAACTTTATGAGAACAATAAAGTACGCGAAAATACTTTATTTCACATATTTTAGTTCTCTGGGATTCTTTTTACATATAACACACAATATAACATAATATAACATATAATATTATATATATATATATATATATATATATATATATATATATATATCTTCTCGTATTGTTTATTTGGTCGTGTTACCTCTTATATTGTCAATAACACAAAGCGTAATGCTGTTACATTATAACCTATAATTTTATAAATAAACTAGCTGACCCGGCGGACTTCGTACCGCTTTGATAGTTTCCATCATTGAGTTAAATATATATAAATGGTTTCCATGACAACAAAACAAACAAATCATTTTGTATTGGAAAATTAAATTGTTGTTTTTAGTATAGCCTATGTTACTCAGTGCTAATGTAGCATTCTAATGGTGAAATATTTTTTAAAATCGGTCCAGTAGTTTTTGAGTTTATTCGTTGAAAACATACATACATAACTACATACAAAAATACAAACAAAGGTTTCTCTTTATAATATTAGTATTGATAACTATGGGATTTAGAAAATTCATTTCTTAAACTCATTTCTAAAAAACCATTTTCTGCAGCAGAACGTGACAGGATAGTATAAAAATTTATAGTTAGATAAACAATAGGATTGTATATAATTATAGAATATAAATACTACAACAAATAAAGTTCTACAACTACTATTAGTACTATAAGACCTTACCAGGGTTCCTACTGTGAGATTTGTTCACTATCCTTATTCATTCGATTACGTTTACGAAAACGAAAACTAATATGGCATTGAAGCAGCGCCTCCTGGCGGCATACGAGAGGAGTTTACATTTTGCCATACAAATTCTCGTTTTCGTTATCGTGATCGAACGGCGAATAAAACTCGCACAAGGCACCCTGACCTGACAATCTATACTTAATATTATAAAGCTGAAGAATTTGTTTGTTTGTTTGTTTGTTTGTTTGTTTGTTTGTTTGTTTGAACGCGCTAATCTCAGGAACTACTGGTTCGAATTGAAAAATTCTTTTTGTGTTGAATAGTCCATTTATTGAGGAAGGCTATAGGCTATATTACATCACGCTATGACTAATAGGTGTGGAACAGTCGCTAATTAACGCGGGTGAAACCGCAGGGCACAGCTAGTATACTAATATACTGTAACATAACAATATCCCTACTATTAATAATTAATTCATCATACTACTGTTTTGTCAGTTGTGGCAGAAGTAGTTTACAATACGCACGGGTTTTAAGGGAGGGCTCTGGATGAATGTGTAATCTTTGCCTAAAGCCAACAAACTCGCAGGCTTTGAAGTATGTCAGAATTAATCCATAGCAACAACAAACTTCAGACAGGACCTTGGCCCAGTTGACGGGTTACAACGAGTCGAATTTCTATCGAGATCAGATCTCTGGAGGGCACAAAGTTATACCGAATTCAAATCCACACCGTCTGAATAATTTATTATATTGTCTCGGTGGCTGTGTGGTGGAGGTTTCGGTCCGATGTGGAGGTCTTGGGTGCTTTCGGTCGGAAAACAACAATGCTACTACGATTTATGTTATAATGACATTTTTATAAAATACTACCTTTTGCTCGCGGCTTTGCTCACGTAGGCTACATGACTTTTGTTTATTCGTAATAAAAGTCAAACTTATTAAAGGTAAATATCATAAGGGTATAAGTAATAAGGGCGAGACAAATAAACATGTTACGTCATTGCAAGATTAAGATTTTAAATTTTTATCCTTAATAAGTTAATCCATGCAAGCTAGAATTAGTAAAAAGTGTCTAACTCAAAACAACCTAATAAAGATCACTCTGTATAAGGAGTTTTGGTCCGTTTTGAAACCTCCTGTACAAATTGTCAACCCCTACTAAGTAGGTATCATTTTCCAAAAATCCTGAAACACTTTTTAATTTCTAACCAGGCCAAATAACGAAATTTAAGATATGACAGATTTCCATACAAACTTTCCACCCTTATTTCACCCCTCTAAGGGAGATTTTCAAAAAATGCAAAAACACGTCATTCTTTATTTTTATTGAAAAATCGATAGATCGATTAAATTATTCATTTTTATACTTCTTACTTTAAAAATAACTGTTTCCCCAAAAAAACCTTCTTCCCTTTTTTACTCCTTTAAAAGAATATAAACAAAATTCCTGACACATGTCATTCTTTATTTCTTTTCTAGAAGCCAAATACAAATTTCCATGTATTTTACTTCAAAACTGACGGACTTCCATACAAACTTTCACCCCCTATTTGACCCCTTAGGGTATGATTACCGTAAAATGCTTTCTTAGAGGCTGGTTACGTCACTCAATTAACTTACCGTCCAAATTTCATCTAATTAGCTCCAGCGGTTACGCACGGCGATGATGAATCCGTCAGTCAGGACAAGTCATTATATGTATATAGAAGATATGGTGGTAGCTAGCGAGTTAAATTGTCAGGTCGGGTAAATTGTGTGTTATATTTCGACGTATAGCCCAGGTTTGTAATTACCAACTCGCTTTTGGACGTGATGACAATGGGGAATAAGGCGAAGGGTAAGGCACACTAGCGCCACCAATTGATAATTTGACAATTACTAACGTACCGGATCTTTTTTTAAACATTGCGTACCGTCCGACAACAGTAAAGCATCCATAGTATTTATTTAATAATTGTGCACTACTTTTTGATGCGTGGTTTATTCACAAAACGGGCTATCGCATTTATTCACAAACAATGGCCACTTTTGATGTTAGCGAATTAATACAAAAACAAACCTAAAAGTAGTGCACAGTTATTAAATAATAGATGTTTGCCTAGTGTCGGAAGGTCCGCAATGTTTGAAAATAAATCCAGTTTAACAGTTATCAAATTAAATCCATTAGCTGCGCTAGTGTGCCTTACCCTTCACCTTAAGGAGGTGCCGCGCGGAATTTCAAAAATTTACGTGTTTTTAAGTCACTGGTGCTAGGCGCTGAATAGGTCATATACATTAAAAGAACTAGTGTAGGTTAGCTTGATCCTTTCACAAGGGCATGGTTGTCTTGGAATTTGAAACAAATACCCAGAACCTGCATAAACAATACGTAAAAGTAATGATATATAAAAACTTATTTCTTCAGAAAATTTGTAAATACAGCACAAATGAAACAATGATCCGACATCAAAATGTTTGTATTGATATTCCGCAGGTCACTGTTGTCTTATTTTTCAAAAAAAAAATATGAATATGAAAATATTAAGACTTTTATAATTTTTTACCCAAACGCCTATGATTTTACAAAAGTAAACATTGCTCTAATTAAATCACCAGCCTACTCTATACAGATATTAGTGTGCGTGCGTATTTGTAGTCGTGCGCCGTTGTCATACCACTGTCACGCGCCGCTCACTTGCTATCATAAAGAAACTTGAAACTCGCAGTTTTGCGTCCGCGCTGCACCCCCTTAAGCCAATACCCATCAATTGTTATTTGTTATATTGCGATAACTTGATTTCAATTAGCCTTTGATAGCAGTGGTAAAAAAAAATTGGACTGAATCTTTGATCTATGTTTGTACTGAATCGTTTAGCTGTTTCCGTCTTGGAAACAAGCAGCTGTCCTCGAGGAGTTTACAGGAAAAACTGATCGTCACTCAAGATTGGTTGTGTCAATCCCACCTATCAGTATGCTGTGATTGATAGCTCAGCGCCACCACTGTAACGAGACCTGTCACTTCCCCTCCCTCTTTGAAGAGGGTGTGCTCCGAGACCTATATTAGATTATGAGGGCTCCACATAATTTGGTTATTCAATAACTTTTATACACTTTTAATGGGGGATTACGAAGTTTTAGTAATCTCCTTTTTGAAAACATGTGTGATACTGAAACGAGTAAAGGACGCCGTACTACAAGCAAAGAAAAGCGCTATAAATAAAGACCATTACAGCCTTAAAGGCTTCGGTTGTGCTTTTTTAAAACGGGAAATATTAAATGGTTTCATCATCATCGTCATCATCACCATCCTAAACTAGTCCACTGCTGGGCGAAGGCCTCTCCGCGTGCACGCCACTGAGCACGATCCGCGGCTACTCTCATCCAGCTCGTGCCAGCCACCTTGCGAAGATCATCGCTCCACCTAGTCTAAATGGTTTGCCATTATTTAACAACAATACAAATAAAAGTGAACCGGACCCAATGCGTTGATGAATTTTGGCGACTGCGATCTTACGACAAACCGAGACCAACGGTCCAACGCGCCTACTGAAGCACGGAGGAGCTAGAGTATTTTTTTTTCGTATTAGGATTCTGCTTGGTGACGAATACCTTTTTCAGCCGCTAAGTCTTATCATTAGCCCATTGTTATGTCCCCGCTGCTGGGGCACAAGCATTCCCTATGGATGGATAGGGAGAGCGGGCCATAAACTAACACGCAGGACCAGTGCGGATTGGTGGTTGTTAACGACTGCTAATGCAGCCGGGACCAACTGTCTTACGTGCCTTCCAAAGCACGAAGGAGCTCGAGATGATACATTTTTGGTCAACCATTCAATAACGGGCATTCACAAAAGTTGCTTAACCTCAGCACTTGCAGACCAGCTGCTCGCTTCTGATTATTCTGCATTTAGCACTAATTTGGTTACCCTACCGGTGGTTTGGCATTAAGGAAGTTCACCTCACTTCCCCTCACCTCCTACAAGCAAACAAACCTCACCTCATTAATATTACTGTTAATGCAGATTGATTAATTAATATCGCAATGGCTGCCATGAGTGATCGTGATCACTGTCTCGAGGACTTTAATCGTAGCTGTCACTTCCTTAAACCGCTTTTGAAAAGGGTGTGATTTGGGAGCGATATTCAATTAAGAGGTTAATTTCATTATTTATTTAAGGGTCATATTTGAATGAACATGATTTTAACTCGATTATGTAAACATTAATGCTTAACGCTACGTGGAGTTGAAACTGGTAATCGTTCATTGTGAACTGTCAATCAGGGTAAATTAGGCTTTGTTTATTTACTTTAGAGTATTGTTTAGTACAAACGGATAGTCGAGACGATAGAGATGTGGACGTTTTTAGTGGGTTTCCTTAATATAAAAAACCGGCCAAGTGCAAGTCGGACTCGCGCATGAAGGGTTCCGTACTTTATGACGTATTAAAAAAAACTACTTACTAGATCTCGTTCAAACCAATTTTCGGTGGAAGTTTGCATGGTAATGTAAATCATATATTTTTTTAGTTTTATCATTCTCTTATTTTAGAAGTTACAGGGGTGGGGGAGGGACACATTGTACCACTTTGGAAGTGTCTCTCGCGTAAACTATTCAGTTTAGAAAAAAATTATTATAGAAACCTTAATATCATTTTTAAAGACCTATCCACAGATACCCCACACGTATGTATGGGTTTGATGAAACAAAAATTTTTGAGTTTCAGTTCTAAGTATGGGGAACCCCCAAAATTTATTGTTTTTTTATTTTATTTTTGTGTGAAAATCTTAATGCGGTTCACAGAATACATCTACTTACCAAGTTTCAACAGTATAGTTTTTACAGACAGACAGACAGACAGACATGACGAATCCATAAGGGTTCCGTTTTTTGCCATTTGGCTACGGAACCCTAAAAATTGTCACTGATATAATGAAGGCCAAGTGTTTTTCAACTTTCTCCTCCGTCTGTCCAATGGAGCGGATAGTCGAGTCAGTCAGTTAGATAGTATGACACCCACCTTACTCCGTTTATGAATAGTTTCTGCGTTATTTAATCTTTTTGCTATTAGTTTTGTTAAGTATGACTTTATTTAGGACCGGTATTGTTGTAACACGTTTTAAACTAAGTATATTTAAAATATCATGCTGTGTACACACGTTTTGGATTACCGTCTAGCTAATAAGATTAACCAAATGTGTTAGTGTAGGCATTGATTGTAATCTGTTTGTGTAGCTATAGAAATAAATAAATAAATGAACACTAACCTTTAATTTGAAAGGTAATGTTGTTGGACAAAATAAGTAAGAAATGGGCAACAATGGGAAACAATTGAATGGATTTCAAGTAAAGATACACAAAGATTGTAAGATTGTACCGTACTATGAAATGTTTACTTTAGAAAGCTATTAGAAATAAATAAAAACATGCTGGATCTTCAAACTCTCTCAATTTTCTTAATTTAAAACATCTACATCCGTTTCTCAGCGACCTTGAGTCTGACATTTTCTGCAAAGTCCATTTGGACTTTTAAAAAAAATATTTACGGGTAAGCACAGTGCCTTGATCTCACCTGATGTTAAGTGACGATAAGGCCATTTGGTGGACGCACACTTCACCCGGGATCCTCAACTAGTGAGGCACTGGCTATCTTATCTCTAGCTGCCGGAGCTCAACAATGCTACAAACATTGATGTTATTGCGACATATTTAGATAAGATGGTGGTAGCTAGCCAGGCGGAAAAACAAGTCCTACCACCAACCAAACCGAGTACACAAAGATGTACCCCCAGCTGGGAATCGAACCCGGGACTTTGCAAATCACGCCATTGAGACTCGACTGACTGTGAACGTTTTAAAATAACAGAATAGCACATAACAGTGTTACATTTTGGCAAGTATAGACATAAGACTGTATCCGTTCAAACGCCTCGGTCAGCCTCGGTGGCCGACTGGCAAACGGTCGGTCCGATACGCAAAGGTTCCGGGTTTAATTCCCAGGTCGAGCAATGTGTGTTGCGGAATCATCATCATCATCATCAGCCTATAAGCGTCCCACTGCTGGGCACAGGCCTCCCACATGATCAGTAGCACGTGGGGATATTGGGCCATAGCCCACCACGCTGGCCCAATGCGGGTTGGTGGGTTTTAACGACTGCCATCTTACGACAACAACCGGGACCAACGGCTTAACGTGCCTTCCGAAGCACGGAGGAGCTCGAGATGTTTTTAATTGGTCACCAATCAGGCGACCCGGCATTGCAAAAGTTGCTTAGCGGGCAAGATCGCAAGCCGAACGCGCTAGCCGCTGCGCCATCGAGCTCCTCGTGTTGCGGAATATTCGATGCTTAACTTGGGTTTGTGATCACCAACCAGCATTTGGCAAACGTGGTGTACCCATCAATTGTGGTGATGACTTGATATCAATGATGTAGGCCATTGCCCAGCAGTGGCAGTATTCATTCATCATCATCTCAGCCAAAAGACGTCCACAGCTGGACAAAGGCCTCCCCCAAGGATCTCCACAACGACCGGTTTTGTGCTGCTCGCATCCAGCGGCTTCCCGCGACCTTCACCAGATCGTCGGTCCACCTAGTTGGAGGCCTGCCCACACTGCGCTTTCCGGTACGCGGTCGCCACTCAAGGACTGCTCCGCCCCAGCGGCCATCAGTCTTGCGAGCAATGTGCCCTGCCCACTGCCACTTGAGCTTAGCAATTCTTCGAGCTATGTCGGTTACCTTTGTTCTTCTGCGGATCTCCTCATTTCTGATTCGATCTCGCAGAGAAACCCCGAGCATAGCCCTCTCCATTGCTCTTTGAGTGATCTTGAGCCTTCTGATAAGGCCCATAGTGAGCGACCACGTCTCAGTCCCGTATGTCATCACTGGCAACAGTATAACAGTAACGGCAACAGTACTGGCAGTATTCACTTTTACTTTACAGACTGGCTCATAAATAACGACCGTAGTAGCTCTGGCAAATTATTTATTTCCAAACTTACAGTTCACCGTAATCAAGACGCGAATAGACGTTGAATAATTAGAGATGACGCAAAGTTCTGGGTTAACTTTACGAATCCTAAAACACGACTTTATCCAAGACAACTCGCTCAATTGAGATGAACTGTTTCCAATTAAGGGGTAACAAACGGTATTAGTTAATTTCAACGTCTGTTTGGTCTGGTGCGTCGACGAATAATAATAAATGGACAGCTTAATACAATTTTATACCTAACTAGCTGTACCCCGCGGTTTCACCCGCGTAAATTAAGTGCCTGTGATAAATAACTTATTTATTTGGATAAGGATTAATATCATGTTTAATAAACAAATCATCTTTGCAAATAATGTATTATTTTAGAACTAATTTGATTACCATTAAAAAGGTTATATTGAGTCAACCTTAAAAGCGAGACATATGCTGTCGCGGATTTTTTTTTAGAACTTTTAAAGAGGAACAATTTCGTTATACATGATTTTTGCGTAACTTTCACCGTTTACGCAGCGTACGCAAGGAAAGCTCTCAATAAAAATATTTTCCCGTTTTTGCAACATTTTTCATTGCTGCTCCACTCCTATTAATCATAGCGTGATGCCTATAACCTATAGCCTTCCTTAATAAATGGACTATTCAACACAAAAATAAATTTTCAATTCGAACCAGTAGTTCCTGAGATTAGCGCGTTCAAACAAACAAACAAACTCTTCAGCTTTATAATATTAGTATAGATAACGAGAACAATTTCATTTCCTTTTATGCCTCGGAAGCCGAGTGGCGAAACGCTCCCGATATCTGAAAGTCCTGGGTCCTGAGTACTGACTCAGGTTGGGCATAGTGTGTTTTGGATTTTTGGATGGATGGATTTGGATGCATAGCTCAGGATATGTGATCACCAATCCGCATTGGGCAAGAGTGGTGATTAAGTTATTACCCATCATTTGTAGTGATGAAAACACAAATGCTGAAAAAATTTCCACGAGCAGGATTTGAACCTGCACCCTTCTGACATTCCGGGTCAGGTGCTCTTCCAATTGAGCTATCGTGGTTCTAACCAGCCCGCCGAAATTATTCAACACTTTTTACTTTGAAAGCCAGAGGCGCCCATTCAATGTCAACAACTACCGTCACTAACATCCGATCATAATATTTTTACAAATATTAAAGATCAGTTAAGAAGTAAGCAAGCTATTTATAAATGTTCAAATAATCTTTAACGCAAATTTTTGTTGCGAACAAATTACAAAACCACAAATGCTGAATGTTGTTCGCAACAAAAATTTGCGTTAAAAATTATTTGAACATTTGTAGTGATGACTTGACTTTCCATGATGGAGGCCTTTGCCCAGTAGTGGGATAGTATATTGCCTGCCTTAATAATCTGGATATCGAATCATCACAGATCCAGTGCTCCTGGGTTCGGTTTCCATTGAGTTATTTTTTACTTTACTCGGTTCGGTTGGCGTTATGAAATCTACCACCAGCTACCACCATCTTAGTGTTTCGCCGAAACAGCTAGTCTCCAGCCTTTTTGTCACTGCGCTGAAATAAAACAAGGTTTATTAAGGCGGTTGAATATTTATTGGAGAACTTTGACAGATTTGAATAAATTGATGTGTAGGCGTCTGTACCTGGTAGCTTCTAGAAAACAATACCTAGTAGTAAATAATAGATACCTTTCCATTCTATTGTAAGAGCATGACAGTGGGAGCAAAATGAGAGCATCGGTGCCTGACTAACTTTGTGAACGAAACGTTGGCGGCGTTGTGTTCACTCGTTGCAAACGAAACGCATCCAGCCCGTAGGTATAATCATCTCGTAGTTCATTAACATCCAACAGTTAAAAAATAAACCAATTTCTTGCTAGTAATAAAAATAGAATGGTGATTCAATAAGGGCCCGTTGTTAGCGCAGCTGCTACCGTTATCAAGTTGCGATCGTTCATGTTAAGCAACTTTAGCAATGTCGAGTCAACGGATGGGTGACCAAAAATGTTGATGGATGGTGGTCTACTACTGTGCGTTTTTCACGAAATTTCTTGCCTCGAACTACAGTGTTGTGGAACCAGCTCTCGGCGGCGGTATTTCCGGACCGTTACGACCTTGGGATCTTCAAGAAACGAGTCTATTCCTTCTTTAAAGGCCGGCAACGCGTCTGCGATTCCTCTGGTTTTGCGGGTGTCCATGGGCGGCGATGATTACTCTCCGTCAGGTGACCCGCCTGCTCGTTTGCCTCCTTCTTTTATAAAAAAAATGTATCCTCAGCTCGGTTTTTATTGTAAGATGGTAGTTAATCTATCTAAATACATGTCAGCGATTAAAGCCGAACATTATTGGCCTTGCGCTATTGTTCATATGAAAAAGTCTGAACCCAGCAGTGAGATGTTTCTAGGCTTATGATGATGATAATGATGATGATGATGATGATGATGATGATGATTTATAAATATTAATTTTTATTTTTTTCTTGTTACAGGTACGGACTTTGGAGTATTTTATACATAATTTAAAATGACTGCAGACAAGCCAAATTATTTTAACAGGTAGGTACAGTGTTATAAATAATATTTACATACTAAAAACAACAAAGTACAAATACATACATACTCGTACGTAGGTACTTGACATTTTTTCCAGCGATTAAACGGTCATCATTATAAAATGGGTCGACCTATTTATTATAAGCAACACGACCACAAGTCACAAGGAAACTCATTTTTCATCGCTCTACTTACTTCCCAATTCTTGGGTTAATTGTGACCAGTCCAGTTTGTTATATTCGATATAACGTAATCGTCATATTTAAATATTATGTCGTAATTAATAAAAAAGTTGTATAATTTTTCTGTGTAACATCAATCACGAAAGAGCTTAAAAGCACACTCGCATAGAACTGACGACGCGGAACGTATGGGCCGAGTTAATGACGCTTTTATTATAAGAACAATCAATGGAGCCGATGTTGTCCAATAAAAATGATTAATGCGAACGTTTTGTCCACCGGGATTGATGGATACTGTCGTTGGACGGAGGCTGAGGCTTTTTATGCCTTTGCCCAAATTTTATATGCCTAAAAAAACACGGTTGAATAAATATTGTTTCTGGTTCGAATTTAGAACGCCGGCGCCGTCGTCATAAACAAAAAACTAGCTGTGTTCATGACTACGTTCGACGTAGCTGGCTGGTTTGTTAATAGTTTACGGGTCTTACAAATAAACAAAGAATAAGCTTCGTATCGTAGGAGCTCGATGGCGCAGTGGTTAACGCGCCCGGTCTGCGAGTGCTGAGGTTAAGCAACTTTCGCAAGGGCTGGTCTCGGATGGGTGACCAAAAATTTATCATTTCGAGCTCCTCCGTGCTTCGGAAGGCACGTAAAGCCGTTGGTCCCGGCTGCATTAGCAGTCGTTAACAACCACCAATCCGCACTGGGCCCGCGTGGTGGTTTATGGCCCGTTCTCCCTATCCATCCATAGGGAAGGCTCGTGCCCCAGCAGTGGGGACATAAAAAATGAGCTGATGATGATGATGATGAAGCTTCGTATAGTTATTCCGTGTTTTGTCTCTTTTACTCTAATTTGAAATGACGTTTACATGACAAGAACAAATCACGGAATAACTATTCAGACCTTATACTTTGTTTATTTGTAAGGCATTAAGGGTCTTACAAATAAGCAAAGAATAAGCTCCGAGTAGTTATATATTACACATATATAATACACGGCATGTGTATGAAAATGACGTGAAATGACGTTTACATGACGGGAACAAAACACGGAATTTCTATTCCGAGCTTATTCTTTGTTTATTTGTAAGGCACTAAGTCAAAAGAGTAACTGGCAAAAGGACTTCTATCTATCTTCGATAATCTACCATGGATTACTAACCGTTAAGTGTTCATGAGCGTGCATGAGTGTTGGCAAATGAAACAAAACAAAGCAACATCACTTTTCAAGTTCTCACAAGAAGTCTGCGTGATGTCTTAGTAACTCCCACAACTTTACTGAGATACTCAAGGGGTTGGGGGGGTATATCATTTCTCGCTTCTCGTTTCTATTTATTTATTTATTCAACAATGTTTCAACAGCATTTAACTAAACACAAGGTACCGAAGATGTTACTTAAACATAAGCCAATTATAGAAACATATTATGCTACTAAAAATGTTGACATAATTAATGAACGCAGGCAGGTAGTTTAAAAAGAAAAATAGGTAAGTAGATGAAATTTTGTCGAATGATAACTTACAGAGTAGGTGTGAATCTGATTGTGTTGTGTCGATGTGTATAAGTGCGTGTGAGTGTAATATTGTGGTTGATTTACATGGACGCTCGAATTGATGATGATCTATTATCATTTATCATCATACAGAAAGGAAATATTGTTTAAATATAAGTACACACGGCGGTACATCAACCTATCCAAAACTGTCAAATTTCTACAATAAATTTTGAACTTTAGTGTTTGGTTATAAGGATCAATATTCATTGGAGAAATTTGACAGATTTGGGTATACCTGGCTATACCTATAATAATATGTGCTAATCGCACAAAGCCATCAACTAAAGAAAAAATAAATAAACTGGCAAAACTAGCCGTTTTGTGAAGCCGTTAGGGGGAATACCTGTCTATCGGTAATACACCACTACTGTCAAAAAAATCAACATTTCCCATCCCCTACATGTACCTAGATATCGCAAATATCAATTGCGTCAATATAAAATTTGTTGACAGACTTTTCGAATACAATTTGTTCCCGATATCGCAAATAGCGTTCGCCGATCGCCGTCGGCGCTCGCATAGGAGTTCGGCACGATCTCAGCTATTAAACATCTGCGAAGCGTCTGTACTCGCCCGACATATTAACTGCAACCTTAAATCTTAGCTCTTCGTCTTAGTTTTGATCGTACCTATACCTACAGCGAATCGCTTATTTTGATAAATGCACATAGTTTCTAGAAAAGATTGCAAAGTTTATTATATGTTTCATCAATGGATATTTCATAGGTTTCTAACGCATAGGGCATTATGATTTATGAAATACTGCAATAATTGACGTACTGAATATTAATTAAACCGTTAAGTTAAGTAAGAGGATTAGGCTAATGGAACAAAAAACAGACTGACTCCCAAGGATTAGGAATATCACTTATTATACGTCATCGATCAAATATCATTCACAAATCATTATGTTTAAAAGCAAAATATGAATTGCACTCAATCTGATAAAATAGATTAGGAAAATCAAGAAAAAAATATTGTTTAAGTGACTCCAAAACAGTGGATCGCGAAGAATATCCTTCCTCCTCAATTGGATTCCCAAATCTTATCCATACTATTGATAACGTTACGACGTCATCGTCATACCAGAAAAAACTTAACATATTCCGATCTATGATAATAACTCTAACGCCCGTAAATTGTGGGTCCCACGCGAGACGGTTGCTTTCTTCAAGTATATATTAGATATCGCTATATATTCAGCATATCTTATTTGAGAGGGTTTGTGTTTCCGCAGCGCAACGACCCATTTTGATCTTCTGTGCAAACCTATTTGTCTAAACCTTTACCCTAAGGCCGCCCTACGTTTTTTATTAGCTATAATGCAGGAGCTTTTTGATGAATCAATATCAAGGGCATATAGTCGCCGATTCAAAACATGGTGTGTACATTCTTGGATTGGGATTTAGCTGCAATCTGAAATATGTATGACTTTTTTGTGTTTTGTAAATAGTATTTTTGTCAATAGGATCGCAATACTTTTGATGGACTCGCTCGCATAACGTCCTCGTTTTTCAAATCCCATGAAATAAATTGATTATATCCTGGAAAGCTATTTAGAAATATTATCTGATAAGTCAGTGAGGAGCTCGATGGTGCAGTAGTTAACGCGCCCGGTCTGCGAGTGACCAAATATTTATGATCTCGAGCTCCTCCGTGCTTCGGAAGGCACGGAAAGCTGTTGATCCCGCGTGCATAAGCAGTCGTTTACAACCACCAATCCGCACTGGGCCCGCGTGGTGGTTTATGGCCCGTTCTTCCTATCCATCCATAGGGAAGGCTCGTGACCCAGCAGTGGGGGCATACACATGAGCTGATGATGATGATGATGATGAAGTCAGTAACTGATCGATGTTTATATTTTTTTCAAGAAAACAAGTTTTATTATAATAATGTTGAATGAACGTTATATAAGGTAATCCACGTGATGCATAAACATTCCTAAAAAGCTGTTATTTTCGTTACATATGGTACTTTTTATCTAAGCGCGACGCTTTTCAGTACCAGCCATAACACTATTTCCACACAATATACAAATTGCCAGAGCAGACCCACCTAAAAGCAGTCAGCACATCAAAAAGTTCCTATCTAATTTAAAGTCTATCCAGAATCGATCCCAGAATTCGCGAACTCGTATATAATCCAAGAAATCCTATTGGCATCCAACGTTATTGGGAAATGCATTGAATTATCCTGAATATTGTGGATCTCCAGACGTACCGGGACGTGATCTGCGTTTAGTCTAAGTTTTACAAGACTTATGTTACATAATAGATTGAGCTTAATCTTCTCCTGTTAATGTTTTGTGTGGAAACAAGTACTACAAACCCAAACCCAAAAGGTGATCGCGTGTCTAGTACTGTTTATGAAACTCATGAAAAAGCTTTAAGCAAATTAGTTATTTGATGCTGTTCCATTTTATTTGTTTTACCAAAACGTACCGTAAGTCCACAATAGAACATGAAATAAAAAAATCGGTACAGAAAACGAAACAAACCGCAAACCACGCGCAAATTAAAAGACATATTTTACAATAGGTATAGGTCGTGCCAAACTTCTAGTCCCCTCTGAAGTTGGCGCAATTCGCGTCGCAGTAGTAAAAAATAGGCATCAGTAGGGCGAAGGCGGGGACGAGCGGTAGGGTCTGACTGTACAGCTGCGCAACGAAGCAACTTCAGAGGGGACTAGAAGTTTGGCGCGACCTATACCTGACTGTAAATGGGGTTTAATGAAAACTGCTTAGTGTATAATTATGCTTTATTTAAAAAAAAGGCCCCCGAATCCATATACTAGTTTTAATAAATGAATAAATAATGAGACGTTTTTTCATTCATCGCATTGAAAAAACGAGAAACTAAAAGTAAAAAAAATCCTGTTTGCGTTAAGCCACATTATACATTTGGTTTTTTGATGGAACAAGAACGTGTAAAGATGTACTTATATGAATACATATTTAAATTGATTCATTAATTTACCTAACGATTAAAATGTAATTGAACGTTCGGTCTGTAAAACTTTTTTATTATGTAGCTGTGCCCAGCAAGATGACGTATTCGGAAAGAGCAGGCACGAGTCCAATTGGTAGTGGACCTGACCTGATCACAGAATGCGGGTTCGAATCTCACTCGTGGAAATTCTTTCAACACATTTAAAATTGCAATTAGTTAGTTAAATTTTTCCTTTCTTCCTTTTCTGGTATCCACGGAAGATCAGCGTCAGGGTGCCAGCCAGGTATACCGACGACATTATGATAATACGTAGAGATCCATTTCAATACTATTTTTAATATTTTGGGTCGTTTGTATTATAACCAGTGATCGGAGTAGGTAGAGCATTTTTTTGTATTTGCGATACGTTGTATTAATATGGACATTCTCGAAATATTGTCGATCAACAATTTGAATGCTGTAGAAAGAGACAAAAACAGCGCGGCGGAGCCCGCTATTGTATTCTTTTGTTTTCAAAAGCAGTGTTGCGTGGCAAAATCGTGCGGCAACATCGCGCGTGTGCGCAATGGAAATTGGCAACGCGTCGCTAATGTAAGTTTGACAACGTCGTGGCACCTACTGCCAATACGTAAGACAAGCCTTCTTTTATCATGTTTATAAAAAAAAAAGTTTCAGTTAGAATCTCGCGGAATGTCCATTTAACATCAACGTTTACGGTCAATGAACCTACCATCTACCTACTCCGATCACTGATTATAACTAGTTATTAAGTGATAAATAATAAATACTTTCTATTCTGTTACAATCTATTCTATTCAATTAAAAATACAGAAAGAATCGAATATTAATTAATTAATTTTCTAACGCTGCGCTGGTGCCATGAATTAACACGGACGATGGTTCAAAACAGCAATTAGTTAACAGAACACGAGGAGAGATCGATTTCGAAATGAAATCTCATTCTAACCGTATGAAACGAGCTTGTTTAATGTCTTCCACATTTATTTTCTCAAAGCATCAAATTTTACGACCACCTCTCAGACGTACTCGTATTATTTGTATTAATGCCTGTTTTATCACATTAAGCTATAAGTAATGTTATAAAATAGTTTAGGAGGCAATGGCTGTGTTAGTGACTGCTTGAGATGCTATAAAGTGTCCATGTCTGATACCGATATATATAAATTTTATTCCTTACGGATAAGCACTCAGAGTGAGAGAGAGCACTTGGCTTTTATCTCACCTGATGTTAAGGGATGATAAAAAAGAAAGTTGAGGCGCACTTCACACGGAATGGAATAAATTTAACAATTGTTAAATTCTATCATACTATAGATATTTAATAACAAAAACGTACTAACACAAGCAATCACAAGTTATTGGAAGTAAATCCTCTCTTATTGTATTAGTTTAAAAAATCTAGACCTGCTTATATAATATATATAAGATTACTTTTTATCAACTGCAAATATTTTGACAAAACATCTAATTATATCAGAGAAATAATGCCCTAGCATTTAAAAAAAATAAGCTAGTCTTTTTTTTACTTTTCCTGACACAAAAATTGTAATATTTTTAAGAGCGGCCTCTCTGTCGGCTCTTTTGAATGAAACTAGGTGCACGTGTAAGCGGTGAAGGCATTGCGGTCTCTCTGTTTCGGCTCCATTGAATTGAAACTACCGAAAGTGCTTTATTTTTCTTTTTAATTGAAATGTCTTTTGACGTTTTTCTTGAAAACTAGCGTATAAAAATTTTAGGTTTTTTCATAAAAATAGTTTATATATGTTGTTGAATTTATTCTCAAAATATTTGCAGTTGATAAAATGTGACCTTATATATATTTGTTTATAAGGCAGCACAACCAAGAAAACAAGATACAAGGGTATAAAGCTCAGAACCAGACTAACCCTTTAGTGTTCACACCTAGTCATACTATTATGAAGAACAATAAAGTATTGAAGCCTTGGCCGCGTTACTTGAGTTAACCTCCTTGATTTATATAATCTCACCTTATTAACCAAAACGCAGCTATTAAATTTATTTGTCTTTCCCTCTGAGCTCTGTTTTTTCTGTCAACTCTTACTTTACAGCAACAACTGTATCAACTCCAACCAAACGATAAGTTCACCCACTAATTTGCTTCCATGCAATTGCACATGGCAGTGCAACAGCCAAGTTCTGCCCCACATAAGCGTGTGTAAATCAAGCGGCGCGCATTAATAACCCCCGCTGAATTCGCAATGATCGGGGTTATCCGGTGCCGTGGAAGTTAGCGCTAATTATTGTGATTTATGCAATGAATATCGCTCGAACTCAGTGCTAGCTGGAGGCATGGGTTGCGAGGTAAAAAGTTGTCCTAGGTAAGTGCTTACATTACTAGGTGAGTCTGATTTGTTTGAAGTTTATCGTCAGAATCAGTATACAAACATTTCAGTGCTTATTTCAGGCCTATCGATTTGGTCACATGGGCAAACACACATGTTGTGGAGTTATGGGCAATCGAAGAATTTGTTAAAGTGCTCTCCGTAACACGGAGAAGCTCAGCACCATATGATAGTTTGGTTACCTTTCGAAAAAGTTTGTAAGCTAGGAATCGTTATTGTGAAATGTTCTTAGCCAAATAAATGAGGCTTACTAATGATACAAAAACTGTTTCTGTATTTCTGAAATTAAGCTCTTTAGATTACAAAAAACCAGCCATGTGCGTGTCGGGCCACGCACAGTGTAGGGTTCCGTAGCCCATCTCAATAATGCGGAATCTGAGAAGAGGGCTTTTATGAACATTTATTTAACGATGGCTCATATACTTAAATGTAGATACTACCGGTTTCACAAACCTGACAACGTTATTTAAGTAGTTCCCAATGAGGAATTTGTACTGCGCCAAGTACATTTTATAAGTTGGTCGACTGTTACTAGTAAACTTGTGAAGCCTACTTAGCTGTGATAGTTTTCCTTTTAACTTCGTCATATAACAACTACAGTGATTTTTTCACGTATCCAAAAACAACCATTAGGCTGGCAGGGGGGGGGGGGGACACTTGAATCTAACAAATTTTGCACTTTAAAGCTTCACATACGGATGCCTAAATCAAAAAACTGTTTCCACAAACCCGCAAAATTTTTGAAATTGTTATAAACGATGCTCCACACTATGGGATAGACAAGAAAAAAAAATTACATCCCCACTTTACGTGTAGAGAAGGTAACCTAAAAAAAATATTTCAAAATTTTACTTTACTAAAGTGGTCGGCGTGATTAATATGTACCATGCCAAATTGCAGCTTTCTAGTACTAAGAGTCTATGAGCTAGACTGGGGACAGACAGACAGACAGACGGACATGGCCAAACTATAAGGGTTCCTTGTTGACTACGGAACCCTAAAAAGAAGATAAACTTTTATATGCACAGCTTCATTTGAGTTTAATATATCGAACAACTATGCAACCTTCAAACTGAAAGGAAAACGAAACAACGACAGGAAAGAAAGAAATACATTGGGAGCGGTTTCTTCTCGTTAATGTCGTCGAGAGAAATTGGCTTGATAGTAGGAACGACTGATATTATCGCAGCCATTCAAGTTGTTTGGCGAACACGACATTTGCTAGATGAGGACCATTGGGTCAATACACTCGCTAACGTTGTATTGCGGTTTGCTACTTGGGTTACTTAGTTTCTGTGATGATGGTATTCTGTGGTCTACTGGTACTGGATGGTATGCTGTTAGAGGTGGCGAAATATGTTGTGACCAGTAAACATTTTGGATATTCAGAATACAGTCGCATACAGATTCGTCAATTAGATATAGTATTTTAAAGTTTTTTGAAAGCTTTCGACAAATGTTTTCGATATAGTTTGATAGATTATCCTCAACATGTTTTCGAGAGAATTTGATAAACCATCCCCAAAGTCTTTCAAAATAGTTTGATAAACTATCTGCAAAAGTCTTTCAGTTTGATAGAGCATCCCCAAAAGATTTTCGAAATATTTAAACAAGCTATCCCCAAAAGAATTTCGAAAAAGTTCTTTTGAACTTTGGCTATCCCCAAAAGATTTTCGAAATAATTAGAAAGACTACTCAATTGACTAAGTTTTAGAGAGCATAGTATCAGAGGGCATAACGGTAACTAAATATAACTACGTTCGGCTTTCGGAAACTGTTAACGATGGTGTCCGGTTTAACACGACGAGACGTTTAACTTGACGAACTTGTTAAACCAATTTGTCACTAGGAAGCACTCTTCGACCCCATAAAATAGTGTCTCTCGGGTTGTTCGGATCGAATACGAGAACTCACGGTTCATTCCCTATAGCTCTGTTGCGCTACTGACGTGAACGTTCTGGATGAGGTTGCAGGTCTATTATAATGTGCTTTTGTACATAGTTAATTACTGTTTCATAGAAACAAGTAGAAGAAAATTTAAACTTTTCTTCTAAAGGGGTTGTTGATGCAGTTGCTTCTCGCCCAAATTTTATATTTATGAAATGTAGTTTTAAAATAGTCTAATTGTCAGTGATCGCTGTTTGTTTTTATATGAGTAATTCTGTCCTAAAACCTAAATGGCGTCCAGAACGGCGTAAGAGTAAACATCACGTATAACGTTTGCAGTCATCCAACACATAACTTGAGTTCGGGCAACTGTAATGACGTCATTGCGCTAATGATAATAACAAACAGAATACTTGAGCCGCGCGAGTTTGAGTTAGTCGTTACCGCCTGTGTGAGGTCGATCCCGTCTGTTGGTGGCATTACCATAATTTCAGGCGCGTGCGTGTTATAACTTCTTTATACTGATTAGGCTTGATGAATATCTAAAAAATTTAAACTTTCCCCGCTGTATTGTTGTTTTTAAGTTTGTATGTAAGTATGTTAGGCTATTATATTAGTGTATAGGGTCAGCCCAGCAAGCTACTACGGGGTTCTATAGGTGGCGGATAATGGAACAGCTTTGAGATATAACTAGCTGCGCTTGCAGTCCCCGACCATTCAGCGGCAAAGTTTGAGAGTGTCCGATTAGCGGTGCGTGACTTGTCCCACTATCCAGCCACTTCCATACATGAGAGTGAGCCCTTGATCTGCCACCAGGGCCATAAAACTAATATAGCTTTACCTAACCTGTCCACGACGCAGGTAATGATTTTTCGTAATTTTTTATGTAATAGGTCTTGATTTTTGTACAGAGATGGTTGGAGGACCCGATAGTGCATTAGGCTTTATCAAGGTTAATATATTGTTCCCGAAGCTTGCTGTAAGCTAAATGCATGTACTTGTAGCTGTAACTGTAACCTACTGTATTTCATGCGCAACTTGAAGTATGTTCTCTAAATATAACAACTGGTCAACTTTGCAAACTCCGTAAGAATATATCTTTCTATCAAGTTTTCGTCAAAGTAATCTTTATTTAAACTAATTATTCTTTGGGATGTAATGGATTTATTTAAAATTGTGCAAATTTTAAAAATATATATTTAGTAAAAATTTACTAAAGTCTTTGCAAGGTTTGCGTAAAAAACAAAACAGACATACGGAATATGTTCGTTTAACTCTAAAACGGGAATGTTTTTCTACCATTAAAAGAAGTCTTTAAGTACTCATTGAAATGAAACAACTTTTACGGATCTATTCGTGTTTATTTTACACAATACTTTTTATTGTTTATCCTGACGTTTAGAACCCTTTACATCTTTAAATACTTTCATAATACAAAGATCGAGCGAGGTGTTTACAAGAATTTTAAAGGAAACAAAAGACTTTTCCCGAGCGGTCTGGTAGGTTTACGAGCGAACATTTATGGAGTCGATTTAGGACACCGTTACGGAATCGATGGAGTGAAATAGTGTAGATATATCGAGCATTGCTGGTTTATCTTGAAATTGTAAAGGAAGGAATATGTTATAAAAAAAAATTCGTTTTGACTTCTGCTAAGCGTGTAATTATACGAAACAAAAGAGATTACTTAACTGATATAAAAATTCAACAAAAGTATGCAAATTAAGTAAAGGAGAAAGTTTTATGAAATACGTTTGTATACCGTTTGGTGGCCTTAAAGTATTCATCATCAAACAGCCTATTGCTGAGCGATGAACTTTTTCATAGACAGAAAAGTACATCAGGGTGCCTGTGTGAGTATCATTTGACATTTGATCATGTTAACGAACACGAAAATCAAAATGGCATTGAAGCATCGCCTCCTGGCGACATACAAGAAGAGTTAAAATTTTGCCATACAATTTTTTACCGTTTTCGTAAACGTAATCAAATCAATACGGATAGTAAACAAAACTTAAATTAGACACACAGGATATCGAGCTATGGTACACAATCCGTGTTCTAGATAATCTGCATTCTGAATTCAAAGGCAAAAGAAATAAATTCACTTGAAAATAGTAATTGAAAAGATAGCTCCTACCCCCATTCGCTACATATCCTACGGGTCGCATAATGATGGCACTAGATTACGATTCATTGATCAATAGAATGGAAACCAACTGCCTTAGCCCTAACAAACTCAAGGCCAACAAATTCGCATGTCGAAAATTCTCTAGGACCCCAATAATTCCCCCAATTTATGTTGGAGACGTCATCATAACGTAGCCATCTTTGGCCTCCATTTACTTGGACGTTGATAAATAATTTCAATTCTTTTGCCGAATCTTTGGTAAGGCCTAGTGTAGGATAGCATGTCATTTGTTTATTTACGTTTAGATTTAAATTTATATTTGTCTGTTTTAAAGGGATGTGAGTGGTGATGGTTCAATATGAAATTCATCTTATAGTACAGCAGGCAGGACAAATTTTCACGTTTAGCTTATGATGCTTAGTACAATAGGCATTTTGCTTTTAACTCCGATAAATATATTTATGTTGTAGTTCTTTGATGCAACGAATGGCAAAACAATTAACAAATAATGGGGATATCCTTTAGCATAAGTTAAACAGCATAATAAAAACAATTATTATCCAGGAGAATACGTTTTATCATTCGTAGTGTGGTTTATACAAAATCAGGTGTTGCAATTGTCATCACAAATAAAAATGTTTTATCATTGCCAAGGCATTTAATACTTATTTTTATTGCAGCGAAATTCAAACAAAAAAAGAAGTCAAATGTATTCGTTTGCGATCGTAACCGAATTTTTATACATTAATTCGGATGGCTTGCTTTTGTTTTCCAATTGCTATCTATCCGGCTCAATGATCCATGTAAAGAAAGCCCAATAACCGTATTCAGTCCATCAGCTGGAAACCGACCATTAAAACCAATACCCAACTCGAATTTAGAGTCGACGGCGAAGTACATGAGCCATAAATATTTAGCCTCGATATCTCTATCCGGGCTAGATTTGTGTGACATGCAGGCAGGATGCCAACAGTCCTGACATTTTTACACATTATTAAATCCGTTGCCAACTCAGGCAGCCGGCAAAAAGTGTCCAAGCAAGAAGTTCGGTCGGTTCAGCAATATGTTTGTTGAATATCTGCATTCGGTTTCGAGTTTGGAGTGACGTCTTGACGTTTTTATGGACTTCACGGTTGCGAGTTTCGACTGTGTTTTGCTGGCGATGCGTTGCAACTTGCATGTTATTTTCAATTTTCGAATTGAGTTTGAAAGAGATTGATTTATGGAGAGATTTGTTTAAACTACTTTCGAGTTAGTCACTGTGCTCGTCCAAGACTTACACAAACAGGCATTGTCCAAAACATTGTATACTTTCATAGTATGTATACAGTATAGCAAAACATCGCAGAATTTTAAAAATGTTTTTTTAGGTCCATTAAAACGCGCAGCTGAACCGATCTGGTTTTTATTATAAAAACTAATTTAAAAAGTTTTTAATTCACTCAAAGCTTACTTGCATTCAATAGCCGCCGTTTAATCAATGTCAAAGCATTTTACATCGCCATCAGTTTAAATTACAAACATTTCTGTGTATTAAAAACTGGGGCCACTTCACATTAATCATCTTTTGTGTTAGTTGTGTTACCGATTCTGTTGCTATGGCAACGATTAGTTCCTCATTTTCTTTTGTTTGATTAGGTATTTGAATACAATTGAATACTTTTTTATGAATCAGCTAGAGTAGAGTCCGCGTGAATGGTAAGAGGTCCAACTTTGGACATTATTAAATAATAACTATTGCTTTGCCGAGTATTTACATAAAATGCAGCTACGCTAGCAACTGACAGCGGGGGTAGCGATATGACATATTTATTCTAACTAGTGGTTGCCCAGTGGTCGAAATTCGATTGTAATTTTGTTAAGGCTGCACGGATTGTATCCTAAGCAATGAAAAATTAAAAAAGATAGAATGTGAGTTTGGATTGGCATTGACAGATTTCGGCCGCTCCTTTCCATTTTTGAATTTTTTAAAAAGAGTAATGCGTGTTTGTCAAACACATATACGTGTGTGTCATATACATGGTAGTGTGTGTAATGTTTGTTTTATTGATTTAATGTATTTTTATGCATAATAAAAAAAAATAACATTCTGCAATCCTTCTATATATAAACTATAAGTGTGCGACATTTCATACTCCTCCATCCGCGCAATTTTCGTAAAAAGGGGTACAAACTTTTTGCTTCACGTATTAAGATTTGAACTTATGTTCTCCATATCCATTCATAGGGAAGTCTTGTGTCCCAGCAATGGGGACATTAAACGAGCTGATGGAGATTATGATGATCTAATATGGTGTGCTAAATGAAATAGAAGTGTAAGTCGCTTATATTGCAAAGCAAATAAATGTCTACTTATTTGTTAATCTGAGCACGGCAATGAAAGAGGGAAATGTTAAAATAAATGTTTAACAGGTTTAGAGCAAACTCCTTAGTAACGGTATACTTTTATAAGTAAGTACCCCACCTTTAAGGCTGGCATTTGGGCATGAAACTAAAATTTCATCAGATTACAGTTATCTTCCGAAGAGTGGATAATGGAACAGCTTCTAAGCAAATAGCAATTGTAGCCCAATTTTCCAAAAAAACAAACCATCCAAATATCGTTGGAGTTCAGATGTCGTTCGATTGAAGCTCTTTCTAAATTTGGTATTCACATTTTACTTAAATTCGCTCCTACGGGCTGCTGAAGTTATCGCTCGTGGAGCAACTACCAATATTTTTGTCAATTGGTCTTCGCGTAACCGTAATAATATAGAATGTTATTCCTCAATAACAACTTCAAATACCTTCTCAATACCTTCTGTAGTGTATTATGTTTTGTTTTGTTCAACTCCGTAGGGCGTTATTAAATAAGACATATCGATAGAAAAACCGGTATGTATGTTTTTAATATCAATAAAATTATATTTATGTTCGATGTAACTAATATCAATAAGCTCTACAAATAATAAGAGTGCTTCAGCTATTGAACTGGTTGCTCTTCGCGGAATATCTTTGAGACTGTGTCTTTAAAAACGAGCTTTTAGAATTATCGACAATCACTAACTCACGAGTGCCCTTAAATCCTGAAGCCGCAAAAGAGATTATTTTCAAAAGAGATTAATTCGAGGTCATGATGCTTTTAGCCACTTTTCATCATCCCTTTCCTCGTGGAGATATCATTTATGTTATTATTTATTTACGCCGGGCGTTAGCTCGCAGATATGCACATTGCATTAAGGTATACTTTTTGAATTTTGTCAATCTTCCTATGTGTAATTTGTGGGTCAACCTCAGTGGTTGACTATACGAAGAAGACAATTAACGCCCTTTGCGTTCAGTACTATAACGCATTTAAAGTGTTGTTGAGGTTGCCGCGGTACTGCAGCGCGTCGGGTATGTTCGCGGAAGCTCACACAGATAGCTTCCATACTGTTCCGCCTCTGTGGTCTAGTGGCTAAGACCACCGGTTTAGACCCAGAGGTCCCGGGTTCGATTCCCAGCGGGGGGTACATGTTTGTGTACTCGGTTTGATTGGTGGTAGGGCTTATTAGTCCGCCTGGCTAGCTACCACCATCTTATCTAAATATGTCGCCATAACATCAATGTTTGTAGCATTGTTGTGTTCCGGCAGTTAGTGATAAAATAGCCAGTGCGTTTTTAGTTGAGGTTCCCAGGTGAAGTACGCTTCCATCATTGGCCTTACCATCACTTTACATCACGTGAAATTAAGGCGTACCTTACCCGTAAAATATTAAAAAAAAATCTTAGAAAGAAGGCTACCTCGTTACTAAGCCGTGTCTGCAGGGGTGTCTGTCGGGTAGGGTTGACTGCCCGACCATGATGCATTGCTTAAAGCGTATTATTTTTCTCTTTGCTGACTGTACATACTATCTTTTGATGTTTTTTTTATAGTCTATATCTGTAATAAGTGCTTTATAATTGAATTTCTAAACAGAAATTTCATTTGCGTAACAAAAGCACAATAACTTCTAAATTAATTGGAAACAGTCTGTACTCAGCCTTACATAGAAAAGGAAAACGTTTACTTTTCACCATTAGGATGTCGTAGTAAATTTTCAGTATCACCAATAATAGATGATTATATAATTATAATATATTATTATATAATATAATTGATTCGAACAAACGAGCTTGTGGTAAGGCCTCCTTACAGCGCCAGCGTGGATGGCTAACACCCTTATATCTTGTATCTGTCTTATTTCTATCTTATAGCTATAAAAAAAGGTGTAATGTCGCACCTAGAAATAAGTCGCTAATTTGGCATTAAAAATAAAACATTCCCCCTCCCGAGAAAGGCTTAAGCTTTTATCAACCCAAACCTAACCTAACAATACCGCTTAAATGCTGCAATAACCGCAAAATTGCAACCGTATATAACTAAAATAACCTTTAAATAAAACAGTTTTGCAACTAATCATCTAGAGAAGTCTACAAATTTTAACAACCGGCCGCATCCTTGGTAATTGTGAATATGGACCATGGTCTGAAATAAAAGTATTTTTTTTATATGTATCTATTTTATTTCTATCTTATATCAGCTTATATCTATGTATTTTGAGTGTCTCGTGAGAGTGTTTTCGTCACATATCACCAATCACACTAATATTATAAATGCGAAAGTTTGTGTGTAGGTATGTGTATATTTGTTGCTTCTTCACGCTGCAACGGATGAATGAATTTGGATGAAGTTCGGCATACAGATAATTTATAATCTGGATTAACACATAGGATAGTTTTTATCCCGATATTCCCACAGGAATGAAACTCATAATTTACTACTTAGGTCTTGGATTTGATGTTGGGAATAGAACCTATTTGGTAGTTTTTTATACTTTTTTATTGAAATTTTGACAGATTTTTGAAACTGTCAAAGCGGTACGTAGTCCGCCGAGTCTACTAGTGCCATATAAGATCTACATCCATCAATATAATAATATATCTTTAGACTTACAAAGTTGGTTTAGCGATCCAAAGTGAGTCTTGGCCTCCGACAATAAGAGCCTTCACCTGGGTCTATCTTGCGTCACCTATATACATTTTAATAATAAGAAAGTTGTGAGCTATTTGATGTTGGAAATTTCATATCCATCGAACAATAAGGAAAAGAGACCACCATACAAACAAAAAAATATTAACCCTTAATTTCGCACTCTTATGTGTTCTAGTCTGAGGGCGTCCTATACTATGTATGCCGATGCGCGGTCTCCACTCGAGAACTCGTTTACCCCAACGGTTGTCGGTTCTGCGGCTAATATGACATGCCCACTGCCACTTCAGCTTATTCAGACTAGGTGGAGCGACGATCTTCGCAAGGTAGCTGGCAAGAGTTGGATGAGAGTAGCCGCGGATCGTGCTCCGCGGCGTGCACAAGGAGAACCTATGTCCAGCAATGGACTAGTATAGGCTGATGATGATGATGATGATTGTGTTCTATTTTTAGAAATGTTAGAAAGGAAAATAAATATACAATTAAATATTTACCCTTTCCTAACTTTAACCCGTATTTTACCAATATAGAGGTGGTGGTATTCTAAAAAAATATTTTTGCTTTATTTGTTTACAAAACAGTCGGTCATGCATTCTCTCTTCACAATATTAGTATCATTATCATCATCGTCATCATCTTCATATCAGCCTCACTACTGGACAAAGGCAAGGATTTCCACAACGACTGGTTTAATATTTCATCAAAGTTTGCGAAACATCAGAATAACAAAATCTGTAAAATAAACGCTAGTTAATCCGTACAAAGAGTTTTATTCCAATGTAATGTATTGTTTACGTAAAATATAACAAAGCGTAACATAGCAACAGTAAAATATATATCAGGGCCAAAATATAAGAGAAACCGCTTCAAGCAATATTATTTCGTGTCCTTTATATTTATAACTCATTTTTATTAATCTCTACATCTAGTCTATGCCTTAACGTTGCTGTTTGTCATCTGGGAAGAGTAATAGGCACCTTAGCCGCCTGTTTGCGACGTTGACGGCGAACGGGAAAATAGTGTGTCGAGTAAAATGTAGGTAGTAAGCTGTTCTGCCATCGTCCGCCAAAACATAAATATAATAACAATATAAACTTTATTTGCACACAAAAAAGACAGATACAGACCAATTCACAAAGAGATAAGGTAAAATTGGCGGCCTTATTGCTAACAAGCAATCTCGTCCAGGCAACTTTGGATGAAAAAATAAAAAAAAATAAAGAAGATAAAAATGGGTGCAAGTAATAAGAAACAAAATTACAATAATAATATCAAATAAAGTACTTACATACAAAAGGGAAATAAATATAATCATCATCATCATCATCATCAGCTCATTTTATGTCCCCACTGCTGGGGCACTAGCCTTACACACACAAGTACAAGTGGTCGCCCAGAAGATACAATGTATACAATGAAATGTAACACATATTCATCATCATCATCATCAGCTCATTTTATGTCCCCACTACTTGGGCACGAGCCTTCCCTATGGATAGATAGGGAGAACGAGCCATAAACCACCACACGGGCCCAGTGCGGATTGGTGGTTGTTAACGACTGCTAATGCAGCCGGGACCAACGGCTTTACGTGCCTTCCTAAGCACGGAGGAGCTCGAGATGATAAATTTTTGGTCACCCATCCAATGACCGGCCCTTGCGAAAGTTGCTTAACCTCAGCACTTGCAGACCGGGCGCGTTAACCACTGCGTCATCGAGCTCCTCTAATAAACACATATTAACCTCTAAAAAACACGTACATTTTATCTTTCTGCACTCCTTCCCCATAAATGAAGGATGTCTCAAAATTACTACTTACTTTGATGTTAGACAGAGGTATTACTCGAGTATGTATATAATAATAAGTAAAGAAAATACTTTGTACCTCTTTCCAAGCACTATGTATGAAATAATAAATGTAATAACACGAAAGTTCATAATATTAACTTTAACTTTGTCAAATCTCACACTCCGTGCGCGCAATGTGCTTAAAAGGGGGTACAAAGTATTTTCTTTACGTATTAATATATCTATATATTAATAGGTGAAGCAAAAACTTTGTACCCGTTTTTACGAAAATTGCGCGGACGGAGTAGCATGAAATTTTGCACACTTATAGTTTATATAGAGAAGGTTATCCGAATGTTAATATTTTTTTAAAATTATGCATTAAAAACACATTAAATCAACAACATTACAAACACTACCATGTATTTGACACACACGTATTGTTCGTCTTTAATGCGGCCGACATCTGTCAATGCCAATCCAAACTCACATTCTATCTTTTTAAATTGTCCATTGCTTAGTTAGGATACAATCCGTGCAGCCTTAATAAAATTACGGTCGAATATCGACACCTGGGCGACCACTAGTACATATAATTCCGCTGTCTAAAATCAAAGAAACAGTTGTCATTTTGAGATATCCTAAGTTTCTTCAGAGATAAATTCGGATATAACTCTCTTATTGACTCTTTTATTAGTGAATGTTGAGCAATATATTTTATATGCAAGGAGCTTGATAGCTCGATACGGACAGGTGAGCGATATGATAAAATAAGGTAATCACCGCCCATGGACATCTACAGCATCCGCACTAAACTTTAAGCAGCCTATATATGTAACCGACTGACAACATTTACTTGACGCTACCTAAATTTGATTTCGTAGATGTATATATATTATATTACTTACTACTATTATTTAGAGAAATAATAAATTGATCCACAAAAAAATAGTAGGCTAGCACCTAAAATGGTAAGTTAGCATCAATAGTAGTTTAGGTGCTAACTTTGTATTTTTGTGGGTTACGTTAGGTTACTTTGGTGATCGATTAAATACAACCCTATTACTTATACATATATACTATATACATACAACTGTGTACGTCATCTGCAAAAGTGCAAACACATTTCTTCTTCGGTTTATTGTTCGGCATTTTTGATAGAAGTGAAATTCTTCAATCAAAGTTTATGTCCTATAAAAGAACTAATTTCTCAAAGTACCGACTGCGAAATGGCATTTTAACTTCATAAAACAACCGGGTCACACGGTTCACGGCGTTTTAGTATAGGTGACAGTGTTGCATTAAGCGTTCTCTGCTCCTTAAAACTGAGACATATTGGTACCAAAGTAAGATATGTCATGACTTTGAGAATAGTTATTTTATGCAAAGGAATGTATAAATTCTATTTTACAATTAAACCACAAGACTGCTTTAATCAAAGAAAAAAGAAAGAGATATCAAAATGTACGCGAACATTGCAACAGAATGACTTATTAACGAATCTACTGTCGTTATATTTAATTTAATAGTTATATTTAATTATAAATAAATTATTGTCTTTGACTTTTGAATATGTGCGCTTGCAAACATAGATAAATGGATAGCCAATAATAATTTAAAAAAATAAATAATAATAATTTAAGATATATACACTTTGAAACCAGTAATAACAGTCGTCAACATTCACCGTACAGTCAGCTTCAAAATTATCTGAGCGTTCAAACACCAAAAATATCTAAACATTTGACAAAAATCAACCTTATCTCAAGACGTAAAAATTCATTTTTATTTGTTGTTTGAGAACAAATGACATTGAATAAGAGTACATCTTTCTTGTATTGGACTAAGATTGATTTTTGTCAAACGTTCAGATATTTTTGGTAGGTTTGAACGCTCAGATTATTTTAAAGCTGACACGTAATTAAATTGAAGCCCCAAACTCCATACAGAAAGAATCGCTAGAAATATACTTTGCATATTTTGCGTGAATTGAAACGCAACCAACCAACGACCAACAGTCTATTTAAGAGCAACCCTGCAAGGAGTTTGAAAGGTCAAAGAAATACGTAAAATAAATGTGATTAGATTATAAACTGTATATTGCAACTTAAACTTTAATTACTTAAGTCACTGCAGGGCAGAGACCTCCCTCCCTTCTCTAGCAATAACACAACTAAAAGGAAAGCGCAATTTGAATAACCGATTCGGAAACAACGTCAGAAGTAGTCAGAAGTAGTCAGAGCTCGGGAAGCCGGCTTAGCCCTCAATTAGCGGCGACCAGCCTCATCCTCATTCCGATGCACTCCGATTCCAATCGGACTCTCACTCGATTATAGATCAAGTCAACAAATCAACAAATTAAATCTCAAAATATATGGAACTCTTATGTTTTTTTTTAAATTGAGTTAGCTGATATTGCCTTAGATGCAGTTTTTAGAGTTACTGGACATTAAAGCTCAGGAAACGAAACGAACCGCAACCGATTAAAAACCAGTTGACAGTAGTAAGGTCCCTTAAGACCACATACCTTGAAAAGGGTTCGAACCGTCATTATCGGTATAACATAATATTTGAAATCAATGCGAGTAAATAATGTGTTTTATTACAACACAATATTACATACATATTTTCTACATATTTTCTAGCAGGGCAGAGACCTCCCTTCCATCTTAACTAGCAATAATAACATAACTAACAACTAAAAGGAAAGCGCAATTTGAATAACCGATTCGGAAACAACGTCAGAAGTAGTCAGAAGTAGTCAGAACTCCGGAAGCCAGCTTAGCCCTCAATTAGCGGCGACCGGCGTCATCCTCATTCCGATGCGCTCCGATTCCAATCGGACTCTCACTCGATTATAGATCGCTTAGCGCAGCCTGCTCGGATGACAATGTAATTGACATTACGGGTTTAACTCTCATATTATCACTGCCAAGTTGTCGCTGCAGTTGGCCCAATTGATATTCAACCCAAACGCTATAAGATAAGCTCTAATTACTCCAACTCCGAGTGTGTTGAGTAATAACTGTTTGGACTTAGTAGCATCGGCGGAGTTTCGGAACGATTATAGATATGGTACGAATGTTCTCTTAACGATAGTTGCAGATGTTCGTGATCCCAAGTTCGAGAGTAAGTTTTTGTTCTGTAACCTTAGGTTTATGTAGTTTGTGGGCAAGTAAGGGGATTTAGCTGAGTGACTTTAAAAACTTATCTTGAGCACCTAACAGAGGAAACCTTTCAAGACAGACTATAGATTTGATTAAGATAGTACGAGTCCACTTTTGAAACACGCCATTTTGAATTTGTTATGGACTGTACAGATTCCTAATTCATCATTTTTGTATTTATATTTTAGTCCATGACGTGGAAACGCTGAGCTGCCATCTCCTCTGATGGTTATTAAAGATAAGGCTTTATGTGGAAATTGTAACAAAGAAATTTCAAATAAACTATGTAAATAACAAACATAGAAATTATGTAAATTTTCTATAGTTTAACTTAATCGTTTTAGAATTAATAGTTTACTTATTCTGAAAACGTTAACGTAAACGTACTTATTATTTACTAAACTTATTATACTTATTATATTGTAAGCTTTGTACAAAACTAGTTGTATAACTAGTTAGTATTTTACCATAACAACAATCATATCAACAATGTTTTAAGGGGGTGCAGTGCGGACGCAAAACTGCGAGTTTCAAGTTTCTTTATGTTAGCGAGCGAGCTGCGCGTGGCAGTGGTGTGACAACGGTGCACGACTACGAATACGCACGAACACTAATATCTGTACAAAGTAGGCTGGTGATTTAATTAGAGCAATGTTTACTTTCGTAAAATCATAGGCGTTTGGGTAAAAAATGAGAAAAGTCTTAATATTTTCATATTCATATTTTTTTATTAAAAAATAAGACAACAGTGACCTGCGGAATATCAATACGAACATTTTGATGTCGGATCATTGTTTCATTTGTGCTATATTTACAAAGTTTCTGAAGAAATAAGTTTTCAGATATCATTACCTTTACGTATTGTTTATGCAGTTTCTGGGATTTTTTTTCAAATTCCAAGACAACCATGCCCTTGTGAAAGGATCAAGCTAACCTACACTAGTCCTTTTAATGTATATGACCTATTCAGCGCCTAGCACTAGTGACTTAAAAACACGTAAATTTTCGAAATTCCGCACGGTACCCCCTTAAGAGATGTGACTTGCAAAATTATTCAATATTTTTTTAACCTGCCTGGTGGTATATTATTTGAAAATATTAAAAGCCCCTGTCTTATGCTCGTTTGCAAGCTAAGTATAAAAAAATAAATAGCTATGCACTGGCCTAATGATAAAGTATACCAAGCTTGTAAGCGTTATCAAGAATGTGTAGTTAATTTTACTCACATTCATTAATTTTATTTCTAACATGTAACTTGTGGTTCTAATGGACAAATTTCGTGTTAGTTTGCAATTCATAACGTTATTCACCACTGGCATGGTATTGGACTAAAGGCTCGGTCAAACAGAACGCGTTACTAAGAGAATAAGCTATGCGTAATAACGCCGCGCTTTGAACGTCACAGTGCGTTGGACTGGGTGCGGCTGGGTATACGGAAATGATCAGAGATTAGCTATTGGGAAGCGTGGAGTTGGAAACAAACCTATGCATGTCTTGACTCTATATTCCTATATTCAGATGCAGAACTGTAAGCTTGTGGTGTTTGTGGTGTTTGTGGTGTTTGTGGTTGCCTGCAAATCAGACTACAACAAACTGTTAAATTTTCTCAAAAGACTTTGGACTTTATGTATCATGTCCAGTGATCGGAATAGGTAGTGCAATTTAGGGTGAATGACCTTAAACGTTGTATTAATATGGATAAGACTTGCGGGATTCGGGATTTTATAATATTATACTAAGTTTTCAAGTAAGTATAAAGAAAAGTCAGATTGCATTTTAAATATTCATTTTCAAGAATATTATTTATAGAAACAATATCAATTAATCATTTTCAATATATAAAATCCCTGTTGTATGTTTAATTGTGTGTTTTGTTATGTGATACCAATAAATGTCTTTTATTCTTCTTTATTCTTTACCAAGCGGGATTTAAAAGCATATCCATATTAAGAAAACGTCACTAAATCCCGCAAAATTGCACTACCTATTCCGATCACTGATAATGTCATATGGCTGAACATTTATTGAAGAAATTTAACAGTGTCGGTTAAGTTAATGTGCAGGCGTCTGAACATTATTGAACAAAATGTAAATAATTCAAAAGTAATTATACTGTTGTTTCCTAATGTTTGCGCGACCACTACACATTGAAATGAAACAACATTTACGTTTATTTTACACTTTAGTTTGATTTAATGTTTATCCTGGCGTTTCGAACTCTTTGCATGGTCCGTAATGATTATACTAAATTCGTAGTATATTTTTTGCCACAATTTTAAAATCACCAAGGAGATTCAAAGATTTCACGCTAAATAGCGCGCGCGATCTGTTTGACGATATGTTACCGTCTGTCACGTGTACAAACCACCTATTGTAGCCAGGGGTTGATACCGTTACCAAAATCCCACGTTAAGTACCGGTAAGTTACGTTATTTCTATAAAGGTAATTTGGTTCCTGTAATGCAGGTATCTAGAAAAGTATCGCTACTGTTTTCGTTACATATTGCGCTTTAGCCAATCCGCGAAGAGCACACAGAAAAAAAGGATTTCTTTAAGCAAGAAAAATATTTTTCTTGACATGGTAATTAATTATAAGGAAAATTGTCTTATTTCAAGTAATATTTGTTTATTTCTAGATATTGACTCTCTCAAAACAAATAAATAATACTCTTAGTGCAATTTTTACAATCAAGGAAAAATATTTTAAATGAAGTAAAAGTAAAATTAATCTAAGAAATTTAAATATTATTGTTTTAATATAATGAAATACTTACTTCAAAATGAAAGTTTATTTATCTTTCTATCGTTCCGCCCTTTGTTACTAGATGGCGCTGGCGGTAGCATCCTGAATCGCGCTATCGAGATGTTCTTTACGAAACTATAAGTAAAAATTGTAACTTTGATATAGTTAAGAAATTAAAGTCTGTACTAAGTCGCTTCCAAGCTATTGGAACTAGCTTGGTCTTCCTTTGATGTTCTGTGTTCCTAGTATAGTCTATTACTGGGCACTAAACCCTGCGCTTTTACGCCTGTGAAACGTAGTGGTTGGGTCCGTACGGCTACAAACCCTTTCTTAAAATTAAGCATATTTTATATAAAGCGAAGTTGTTTGCTTTCTGAATTCAAATCAACATTTTCTTAAAATAAAAAAACATTCTAAGCTTACACCAAAAGAATCGTCGACTTACAATAAGAATACTAATAATTCTTGGTGAAAGATCGAATGTCTTAAATCAAGTGAAATTGCCTTCATTCAAGATTTGTTTTAATGTCAATTTAAGATATTTTTTTCCTTTACGTAAGAAAATAATAGTTTCCATATATATGAAACAACCATAATCTTGGTTTAATGCAATTTGCTTTCATGCAAATATTTTTTGCTTATTTTGAAAATACCGTTTTTTCTGTGCAGTTAGTTAATTTACCGGTAAAATTTCACCCAGGTAACGATACCAAGCATACCGGTTATTTTTTTACTGGTATCTTCGTTTGATAGAAGTATCGATACCAATTTTTTTACGGTACGCGACAACGAAACGGCCGGCTCCATAATGCTTTGACGCGCTTTAAAAACGCGTTCTGTGCGACCAAACCTTTAGGCTCTTTAAAAACTGTTTATATTAAAAATAACGTATGACATTATATATCACATGAAAATTACTTTTGAAGTGTTATTCACAATCTTATATTTAGACCGAAACTTAAAGTGGCTCTTGTTGTATAATATCTCATTAAACACACACTTGAAAATCTCGGTAAGGTCTCAGTGGCTCAGTTGGAAAAGCTGTTGCTCGGATTTCGAAAGGTCGTGGTTTCGAGTACCACCTGAGGCAACACCTAAGAAAAGTAGATCACACACGAGTAGATCTTTTTTATTCCACACCCCAGCGGTGACTAAAGTTCAAACTAAGTATAAGCTTAGAATAGTTATTCAGTGTTTTATTTTGAACAAATACAGTTCGAAACAAAACACTGGTGTGAGTGTAGGAAAGTTTATTTTTTATTTATTTGAGTGACAAATTTATACTAAGAGGCTTTAAGCAAGCTAACCGCAAGTCGCTAGTAGCTGTTGGCTTGTGATCCGTTTATAGATACACACATAAGCATGCGATGCGTCTTAGCCTTAAACTAAGGCTTCGAATAGAAAGAGCAGCCGGGTATGAAACACTCCAATTTTTTCCTAGGCGAAAACGCCGTAGGACGGAGTAAAGTCATATGCGGAAGCAGTCGAAGGCAGGCCCGATTAACCATCGGTGCCTTGACAGCCTCAAAACCAATGCTTCATAGAATGCATCTATCAATGAATAGTTTTTTTTTTTTTTTTTTTTTTTTTTTTATTATCTTGTCCCCCGACGTGGGTCAGTGTCGGAGACTTTGTTACGCTACGTACTAATCACTTATTTCTATTACATTTTTATTGCATTTTGAAATGCCTTTTCTCTTATTTGCTATACTTATTTCTAAATTACATATTTTTTCTTACAGTACTTTCTTAATTTCCTTAAATAACATACATACTTATTTTATATTTATTTATCTTATATTTAGTTGTTACCTCTTACTTTGTTATTTCTTACTTTTTTTTTATCGTTTACATTATTTTGTCTTATTTTCAATCAATGAATAGTTTGTGTAGGGCATGTGAAGAGGAAACGGAGTCAATGCAGCACCTACTGTGTGACTGCGACTCTCTTGCTATGAAATGAATTGGACTCCTGGGGTTGGCCTATCCGAAACCGGAGGACTTCATGCTCTATCTTTGACACCTATCTTTACAGAGGAAGAAGACTGAAAGGATGGGGTTGCACAAAAGATCCCGATGGGTCAAAGTGTTACTGGGAGAGGGAAACCTCAGCAAGCCCCACTAAGATAAGATAAGATACCCTTAAACTTCTCGTGCACATCGAGACTTTTTCGTTATATTGAAATGAAACATTTATCAACATAATTTAAGAGACGACGCGAGTTTAATAAAAAATAATGGAGTGGCCGAACATCAAAAAGAATTTGTCAGGGGCAACCGCCATTATTTATCACGGCAGGGCTACCCACAGATAAATAAAAGTCTATAAGAATTCTCGACTAAGTGCTAAGTGGTGTAACTTATAAATAGATAGATAATAATACTTTTATGGCAACAACAGAATAAGTTATGTCAAACATAAGTAGGTAACAACAGTTATGAAGTTACAAATTGGTGAACTTATCTTATCTTATCTAAGTTTGTATATATCTATAACAACAACGTTTGTCAGAGGTAAAATAGCCAATTAGCCATCCTTCCCCCTTGAGGAAATCAGGGAGAGTGTCCGACATCCTCTGAGACTCCTTGGTCGTAGGGTTTTTTTTGGAGAGTTTGCTGATGGACTCTGGCGGGCTTTTCGGCGTCACCGCACTTATGCATTTTGTTTTATGTACAAAAAGAAGGTAAAATAGGCAAGTTCATACCTTAAGATTGAGCTCTAAGTGAAGTACGCTTCCATCTTCTGCCATATCATAATTTATTACTCAGGTGAGGCCAAGCTCTCCCACTAGCCTGTCAGCGGCCATTTTGACAAAATGACGCATCTGTCAAGCAATTTACGGCGAAAATGCCGCTTGTCGACGCGCGTCATTGAAATGACTATATCTTAGGATTTTTGTATGGAGACTAAATAAAAACTTATGTCGTAGGAATCGCTATTAGCTAAGCTAAAAACTTATCTATAAATATGTATAGTTTTACGTCGTACTAGATTAATAATTCGAAGGTAAAAGATGGATGAGCTATTTTTTTCCCGTTTATTGTACAAAAAATGTGATATTTATAATTAAAAGCCTTTATTTAAAAAAGAAATACTTTATTTACTACCTCATACACTACTTTACAATAATCAATTAAAATAACACACCTCCCCATACATTTTTTTTACACCACAACCTCAACAAAAATGTGCCTTATTTAGGCGACCCATAAATCGGGACAAAAAGAGATATGTTTATACTTCAATCCTGAGGACGCTTGAAGACAAATGGCTTCGAATTTTAACTATTTCTATAGTTTGGTCTATGTTCTTGTGTTAAAACATGTTACAGGGTGCTTGTTTTGTTTCCCATTCCATTACGTTAACGAAAATGACGTTGAAACATAGCGCCAGTCTTCGATAGGAACCATTGATCGATTTTTTTAAAAGTCAAAGTCAAAATTTTAACTTACGAAAAGTGCTTTTGAATCGTCCGTACATTTTTTAACTACTACCCATTTAGGATGTCTATTTTTTTAGCTATGGAGAAGAATGGGCGCAAGACACTCCACAGCTTTAATAGAAGTAACGACATTAAACTAATGTGAAGTCATTAAGATTCATTGTACAGACGCTGGCACACCAACCTATCCAAAACTGACAAATTTATTCAATACATTTCTAACCATATCTCTTAACAATAAAGTTCAAAGTCTATTGAGGAAATTTGACAGCTTGTGGTAGGTTGATGTGCACGCGTGTGTACGTTTAAAATGGAGGCCAAAACTTATTATTAACATCGAGCTGGTGACGATGAGCTGATTTGTTAGTTTAGTGACAATTGAATACAGAACATCTCGTACAATAAAATTTTATATTCTTTTTTTCGACAAAAACTAGTGTCGAGCGGTAGGCTCACTTTATCGAACACTGGTGCTACTACAATATCTCGTTTTCTTTAGAATATAATAGAATAGAATATAGTATAATAGAATAATGCGAAATTTCGAAAATTTACGTGGTTTTAAGTCACTGGTGCTAGGCGCTGAATAGGTCATATACATTAAAAGGACTAGTATAGGTTAACTTGATCCTTTCACAAGGCCATGGTTGTCCTGGAATTTGAAACAAATACCCAGAAACTGTATAAACAATACGTAAAAGTAATGGACATCTAAAAACTTATTTCTTCAGAAACTTTGTAAATATAGCACAAATGAAACAATGATCCGACATCAAAATGTTTGTATTGATATTCCGCAGGTCACTGTTGTCTTATTTTTCAATAAAAAATATAAATATGAAAATATTAAGACTTTTATAATTTTTTACCCAAATGCCTATAATTTTACGAAAGTAAACATTGCTCTAATTAAATCACCAGCCTACTCTGTACAGATATTAATATGCGTGCGTATTCGTAGTCGTGCGCCGTTGTCACACCACTGCCACGCGCCGCTCGCTCGCTATCATAAAGAAACTTGAAACTCGCAGTTTTGCGTCCGCGCTGCACCCCCTTAATGCATGTAATAACTTTATCGTTATCGAATGGTAAAACTCGTAGACACTTTAGTCTAAAGGACTGAACGTGATGCGACCTTGGAAAATGCTCAATAAATTTTACTACCCCGTGATAAATATTAGATGTAGATGTCCCAACGCCATTGTTTGACGGAATATTTTATGTGGTAATTGATGGGTGTACATAGCAAGTGTGACGACTTTAGACTAATGATAAAAATTTGCGTCGTAATAAATAATTGTGATTGTTTTTATGCTTCATCATTATTTTGCTAATTAACTTGATGTGTAATACGTAAGAGATTCCCGTCATCTTTTCTTCTGTTATGTTTATAAGTATGTTTATGTAGTCTATTTTTATTTAAGTTTTTTATTTTTTATTTTATAGTATGCATATTATATTATTATCATTTAATTTAATAAACTCAATAAGTATGTATATTTCAGTTCTTATAAATTTATGTAGTATATGTTTCTTTTGCGTTTTTTGTCGCACCGCTTACAAATTTTTCTGTCTAGCCCTTAGGTCGACTGGCAGAGAATGACATTTGGCATTAAGTCCGCCTTTTGTACTTTATTTTATTTTATTGTGCAATAAAGAATAAATAAATAAATAAATGTGTGAACATCATTTCACGACCTTCGTAGCCGAGTGTCTTGCATGCCGGACTTTTGGGCGGCGCTAACTCTAAGGTCCCGGGTTCGATTCCCGGTCTGGTCAATGTCGAAAACGGACTTTTCGATATTGTGTCGGGTCTGGGCGGTTGTGGTACCGTCGTTGATTTTGATTTTCGTAATACGAGTGCTTTAGCTACTTACCTTGGGATCAGAACAAATGTATGTGATGTTGTCTAACATTTATTTAAAAACAGATATACATTTTACAGCCTTTATTATTATAGATCACAGCTATTATTGATCAGTGTTACATTGCCATTAGCCCGTTGGCATCGTGGTGTGTTATGGCCCAATATCTACGAAGGCCTGAGCCCAACAGTGCGCAGTAGGACATTAATCGGCTAAAATAAAAAAATAAAAAAAAATATTTTTCCCCACCACAATGAATTTCAAAGCCATTTCAAGCCCGCTTCAAATTAAAATATTTTTTGTCCATCCAAAGGTTGTCTGAAAGAGATCACTCTTAGTGATAAGACCGCCCTTTGTACGTGTATTTTTATGTTGTTTTTTTGTCAAATGTTTTATTTTTGGTGTACAATAAAGTTTATTTATCTATCTATCTTTATGAATAGCGTAACCATGGTGTAAATATATTTCTAGACAAATAGTTTTATTTTCTAGTTAATAAAACCTCCATTGTTGTCTGACTTCATTGATATCGACAAGTCCAAACAAGCTGAAACCCAATAAAGCGATGTAACATCACATGAACTACATCGGATCCCCGGAGAGCAATCCTTAAAGAAAAACACTTTGATCCAGGTCATTACTCAAGCCCGATAAGCTCCAGTTAGACATAGTATGTGTAACGGCCAAAATAATCTATATTTAACAAAAAAGGTTCTAAATGACGACCTCGTGGGGTTTGGAACAATCGATTTTGTTAAATGGACTGAGAAATGCCGACTGACCACCGCATTCCCACAGGGTGGTGTAATGCGACTACTTCGCTTGGGTAACGGCAAAGTATTTTGTCAAACATAAGTTATTTTGTCCGCTCATTTTAAGCAATGTTCTCCGTGGAGTTTGTTAATGGACTAATAGGTAGTGACAGCGCAGTGGGTCTTTTGGTTTACTGTATAGCGCGACAGCATCACTTTAAGTCTAGAAAGTTTTTAATATCTTAAATGACTGTGGAACTAAAGTGTACGGACGGATAAAACCTAAGCAGGGTTGAACTTATTCAACCCTGCTTAGGTTTTATCTCTTAAGATATCGTCCGTCGTTCCATCCCCATACATAGCTCCGTTGGCCAAGTAGATATGGGTTCACACACAGGCGTTTCGCTTCGATGGGTTTAAGCGCAATATTACAATCTTTACTAAAAAAAATAGGAACATTTTCAACTAGTCATGTCAATAAGAATATAGGTAATGTAACATTACAATACGTTTTACACACAGTTTCTGATGAAAAGTAACTACATTTGTTTTTTGAAGAATTTTAATAATATAGACCCGGTGCTTGTGCTCATTAAAACATAACTAAAATAACGTCCGTGCTTATACAAACAATGGCGATACAATAAAATTCGAAACCTAACCTACATTGTATTTAGTGGTAAAATGTAAATAACGCAGCACTAAAATTACAAACGAAACCAACATACAAAAGTAAACAAACAGCGCCGCGAGTGCCATAAATAGAGTCGTAACATTACACGAAATTAATTCTTCACGCCAGAAAGAAAATGAGTTTCCTAAACGGCTCTGCACAAGAAATATTTTCGAATGGCCCGTCTAGAATGTTCGATAAATTATTAAAGCTCTATTTACTAGTGCCTCCAATCTTGATTTACTGCGAGCACAGTCGATATACTTGACTTTGTTAAATTCTTTCTATCTTAAAGCGCGCTCTGTCGAAATGGAATTTATATTCGGTACGAGGTTTGTCCGCATGTAAAATTGAAATAGGACGTTGACAGACATCATGCCGAGTAATAAACAAATCCCATTTTGAATGGAAAATGTGGTTTACATGCAACAATAAACTTAATCCGATTTATTGTTTCGAAGAATGAATGTCTTATTTCTTCATGGATAAGCTGAGGTATATTGCCTTACGATTTCACGAACTTTAATGCATTCTTCAAAGCTAATGGTACAGTTTGTTCTATGTCGGGCCGGCTAGATACACCATCTTTGTGAATTTTTGTAATGCAAAATTGTATTAGCTTTCGTGGCCTAAGATCCATAGTTGGACACTTTTTCTTTGTTAATATGTGGATAATGTTCTGAGTTACAATATTGTATATATGTTGATGTGGTATGATTATACCAGATTTGTAAGATTTTATGTTTTTATAATATATTGTAACTGTTTGTTGTCCCGAAATAAATAAATTAATAAATATCTTATCTGAAGTTCATCTAAGTGACAGAATGTAAGCCAATTCTTTGGTGGTTAAGGATTATGAAAGAAACAGTTTCTATCATTGGCCTGTCGTCATTTAAGATAAGGTAAGATCACAGGTGATATAAAGGCCGAGCGGTTGTGTTGTTTCTTCATAATTTTATGGAACTAACTGTTTATAAAATTACAACCTTTTTCATTTCATATAGATATAGGTTCTTTAATTGGCCAGTATTCTATTTTCTTACATGCTTAACCTATATCGTCCCCGTCTCGGTCCCTGGCGGTCTCTTACCAACCTCCAATGTAAACATCGAGTTGGTCCCTCCAATGCTTTTACTGCTGACCCTGTACGGTTTGTCTTCAGGTATCTACTGAGTCGCCATAATAATCCAGTTTTCCATATACTCGTACATTGGACATAACTCGACCGAACCTATTACAGCGTGTCTGTATGCTCACATTGCCAATACCAGCAATGTCTGTTAGTGAACGCAATATCGGGTTTCTAGCAGATTCGATTCACTTGAAACCGAGTAGGTATGTTGCGTTCTAATATAATAATAATTATTTACTTACTAGTTTAACGTACATAGGTGAGATTTTTATTGTTGAATTCAAGAGCTTTTCTACATTTCGGTTTACTTTTTTAAAATAAACAATGAGCCAATTTTAATGAAACTTTGAATGCTTGGATAGTTGGTTTATAAACTACATATATGCGATTAAAAGGTCCCCTACAAAAAGTTTAAATTAGCATGATTCCATAAAAATGTTTATTTTATGTTATTTTTTAATTAATTTAATCTCTGTATTTTTTATAAGCACAGAAAGTTCTGATAAACTTGACTTATAGGTTTGAAAAATATACCGATACGTCTCTCTCTCGAAGGCTCTTATTTCTCTAAAGAAATCTGTAAAGTCGTTATCGCTGTACGTCACCAACTACTAGAAGTATGAAAGCTATCAAAACGAACACAACAATTTATTATCATCTTTATTTGTATATGTATAATTGTTATAATTTGAGTTAAATGTGTACAGTGTTGTTTTGTTTAGTGTTAGTTAACCCTATTTTTTTTACCAATATCTAAATTTTACGTATTAATATTAATACGTGAAGCAAAAACTTTGTACACGTTTTTACGAAAATTGCGTATGGAGTATGAAATTTCGAAAATTGGAGTATGAAATTTCGCACACTTATAGTTTATATAGAGAAGGATTGCAGAATTTTTTTTTTACTATGCATAAAAAATACATTACTTAAATCAATAAAACAAACATTACACACACTCCATGCATTTGACACACACGCATAATATATACTCTTAAAAAATTTTAAAATGGAAGAGGATGGCGGAAATCTGTCAATGCCAATCCAAACTCACTTCACATCTTTTTTAATTTTTCATTGCTTAGGATACAATCCGTGCAGTCTTAATAAAATTACGGTTCAATTTCGACCACTGGGCGACCACTAGTATGGATAAATCTGTGGGCTATGATATTACCATATATTGCACATGTTAAGCTTTAGTTTTTATATTGTAACCGTTCTTTGTCCCTAATAAAATAATAATAATAAAAAAAAAAAACAAATGAAGTAAATCGCGCCGCACTCCGCACTCCGGAGGGCGGAGGGCCATAATTCGACGATTTCCGACACGTGCGCCGCTAACGGCCTTCCGATGGCCAGTGACAAAAACGGGGCCGCGCCGCTGCCGGTGCGCTGCAAATGAATTCTTTTTTAATTACGGGCTTATGTTGTACTTAAGTTATTATGAAAATAAAACACATTTTTCTTATTTTTAATTTCATACTTAGCAAATTTTGGTCACCATTCGTTTACGACGATGCATGATTAAATAATACACCGACGAAACAGTAAAATTCCTTTACTCGAAATAAAATAGAATAAATAAAATAGGGACGCGCGTACGAGGTAAAATATAGTTTATAGATGACGTTGTCCGGCCGTCGTAGCCCGGTGTCGCTGGCGTCGCTGCGTCGTTCTTGCTCCCTCCCCCATTACCCTCTCCTCCCCTTTGGCAGCTGAGCTTCCAAGGAGCTCATGAGAATCTCCTGTGGGCAGAGCGCAAACTTTAGTTAATGCTCTTTTGAAGATGCCCTTTTGGACGCAGTAATGTCCACAGCTCTGCAAACACCATCAGTTCCATAGAATAGTTTGTTGATGCATCCTAGGATCTATTTTATTTTCATCGATATAACAAACAGCTGAAGGTTTGTTACATTATATACGTGTAAGTATTCGAAGTCTCCGGTGAGTCATTTTCGTCACTGAAAACTCTAGTACCAAATATAATATAAAATAATTTCATAACGTATTTTGTCTCATTATTAATTTAATAATAACTGGCGCAATCCGAAAACCAGGCCCTATAGGAATTTCCGAACGCAAAGTGCCTGATTATTAACCGAAGCATAGACAAATACCAAAGTATAAATTTCTTAATTACATTATTGCGACATAGGTAGAAGGAGCTCGATGGCGCAGTGGTGTACGCGCCCGATCTGCGAGAGCTGACGTAAGCAACTTTCGCAAATGCTGGTCATCGCATGAGTGACCAAAAATTTATCATCTCTTGATCATATTGAGCTCCTCCGTGCTTCGGAAGGCACGTAAAGCCGTTGGTCTCGGCTGCATTAGCAGTCGTTAACAACAACCAATTCGCACTGGGCCTGCGTGGTGGTTTATGGCCTGTTCTCCCTATCCATTTATAGGGAAGGCTCGTGCCCCAGCAGTGGGGACGTAATGAGCTGGTGATGATGATGAAGACACATATACACATATACATATATTACATATACAACTTTCTCTGCATGCACTTTAACTTTCTTAACCGACTTCAAAAAAAGGGAGAGGTTCTCAATTCGGTTGTATGTTTTATTTTTAAATGTTTGTTACCTCAGGACTCCGTCATTTATACACCGATTTAGAAAATTCTTTCTTCATTTGAAAGGATATACTTTCAGATTGGTCCCATTTTTATGAAAATCCAGTTCTAATGATGGACGTTTTAAGGAATTGAGGGAACTCCTCAAATATTGTAGGTACACCTATAGCGATTTTGGTATTTTCAGCAATAAATTAAGAATCTCCATTCAGAAAGTATCATTTGATGGAGTGTAACTGATGAGAAAGACCCCAGATTGCCACCGGAATTCCTCAATGATAAGTATTTACGGGTGGCGATAAGATATATCGAATAAGATAGTTAAGCGACTATGACGAAGCAACAGAAGCCAGGCACCAGAACTCAGTTTTTGATTTCCTACTTTGAGATAAGCGTTTCTCGTTTTCTAAACAAATAAAGTATCTTTATCTTTATCTTTATCTTTTATCTTTATCTTTCGCTTAGCTCTGTTTTTGGAGCCGGAGTCAGTCCGCGTTTGTAGTAAAAATGTCATGCATATGAATGTACTACATGTATTATGATTATATAATTTATAGTATGCCGTTAAATGTTTATGTTAAAGTTACCTTGGCTGGTACCGGCTCCAAAAATAACAATAATTGTACCTATATATTTTCCTAATAAAATAATTTCTATATAAGCAGTCTAAAATATATTTTTTATTTGTTTCTTTAAGTGGATTGCAAATAAATATTTGGTATTTGCTTGTTTGTCATAATATGTGTTCTGTTAGATGTGAAGTTAAGTACATGGTAGTCGCATAGTTTTTACGAATATAAGATTGAGTATAATATAGGTTAGATAATTGCAAGTCAATTGAATAAACTAAACTACGCAATTATTTTTTACGATTTAGTGCAATTTTTTCAGTCTATGTTTTTAGATTCGGTTTTTTTATGTTTAAATTTTTTTGAGTCCCATTTCCACATTGTGAATTTAAAGTTCAAAAATCCTTATTCATTCATGCACAGCCAATTTCGAACTTTATTGTATGCACATAAAGTTTAAAAGAATAGTAGTCTCGTATTCAACATGGCAAATTGGAGATGTATCATATGAGCAAGATAAATCGTGTGATAGCACCGAACGTTCTCTTTATGCCCTGTTGAAATTTAAAATTGATCAATCGATTCCTGCTTTTCTAATATGACACGTACTGTTACGGAATTAGAATGCTTATTACATTGTTCGACTACAAAAAGAAAACGATTTCACTCAATAAAAAATTACAATCGAATACCTACCTATAAATTCAGAGTTAGAATTAGATATTCAGAGCATAGATTAGAAAGATCTGTCTCTCACTTCGATTATCTATTTCTTTTCTATCTAAAAGAAAGTCTTATGGCTCTAAACTCTATTTTTGCTGTCTATTTTTTGCTGTCTATCTGATCATCATCATCATCATCATCTCATTTTATGTCCCCACAGCTGGGGCACGAACCTTTCCTATGGATGGATAGGGAAAACGGGCCATAAACCACCACGCGAGCCCAGTGCGGATTGGTGGTTGTTAACGACTGCTAATGCAGCCGGGACCAACGGCTTTACGTGCCTTCCAAAGCACGGAGGAGCTCGAGATGATAAATTTTTGGTCACCCATACGATGACCGGCCTTTGCGAAAGTTGCTTAACCTCAGCACTCGCAGACCGGGCGCGTTCACGCGCCATCGAGCTCCTCGTCAACTTAATACAGTCAATGCAAAGCTTTTAAAAATAAAGCTTATAGATTAGTCCAAACAGTATCCCATAAGTAGTGTACATAACATGATTAATGCATTGAAAAGAAACCACTTTTATGGATCTACTCGCATTTATTTTACACATTAATTTAACCGGCTCTGTGGTCTACTGGTTAAGACCACCGGTTTAGACCTAGAGGTCCCGGGTTCGATTCCCAGCGGGGTTACATGTTTGTGTACTCGGTTTGGTTGGTGGTAGGACTTGTTTGTCCGCCTGGCTGGCTACCACCATCTTATCTAAAGTCGCATTGCAGCATTGTTGTGTTCCAGCAGCTAGAGATAAGATAGTCAGTGCCGCAGTAGTTGAGGATCCCGGGTGAAGTGCGCTTCCATCATCCGCCTTTATCATCACTTAACATCAGTTGAGATGACGGCACTGTGCTTATCTGTATGATATAAAATAATAATAATAATAATTGCTCATCGATATCACCATTCCGCATGACGAGAACCTTTTGAAAGCCGAGAAGGGCAAGCTTACTAAGTACCTTGACCTGGCTGACGAGGTGACCGCTATGTGGGATGTGGATTCGACGATCATTGTCCCCATAGTCGTATCTGCAAACGGCCTTATAGCGAAGAGTCTCGACCAACATCTCAAGAGATTTTCGCTGGATGGCTGGATTAAGGGTCAGATACAGAAGGCAACACTCCTGGACACGGCACGCATTGTCAGGAGGTTTTTTTCTCTGCAGCCTTAATCGCCGGTAGCTTGAGTCCTGCTCCGTTGCTGGCGGTGTTCTAGGTTTAGGTTTTTATAAAAGTTGTGTTTTAGTGTATGTATTTTGTTATATTTTGCTTTTTATATAATTTTTATAAAACCTAGACCTAAGATTAAAAATAAATAAAGAGATAAATAATAATAATTTAAATGTTAATCCTGACGTTTCCAGCCCTTTGCAGGATCCGTGGTCACAGGTTTCATTTCAGTGTGTAGTTTGCGTAAACTTTAGAAAACTATATTTACAATTCATGCAATTGATTTATACTTCCCATGTGAACCCACACGAAATACGAGCGTATCTGCCTCTCTTAACAAAATGAACAAAATGCAATACTTCTCGACTCATACGCATATCACCAACATTCATAATACACTGTTATGTAAACTTCAACTGAAATGCAGTGTCGCGGAGTAACTCGTGGAATTTAATTTGCCGCCACTCACGTGCCCCGGGTTCCGCACCGACGTTTTGATTAAAAGTTTTGTATGAACTGCGAGACGGATAAGAGGCAATTGTTTTTTTTTTGACTGTTTAAAAAAAAACTTCCATTGTGGCCGGTTTTAATTTGTTTACCCGTTCGGCAACGAACCTTCATAGTCTTTGTGAGGTTATTTATGCTGGCACCTGCATAGTTGAGTCTAAATTCAACAGTAGACCTTGTCGCTATATTGTATTAGCGGCCGTCCGCAATTTCACCCGCGTGGTTTTCGTTCCCGTGGGAATATCATCTAACTGGATTAACACATAGGATAAAAAGTATCCTATGTGTTAATCCAGATTATATACTATCTGTATGCCGAATTTCATTCAAATCCATCCATCCGTTGCAGCGTGAAGAAGCAATAATATACACACATACACACAAACTTTAGCATTTATAATATTACTAGCTGACCCGGCGGACTTCGTACCGCTTTGACAGTTTCCATCATTGAGTTAAATATATAGCAATGGTTTCCATGACAACAAAACAAACAAATCATTTTGTATTGGAAAATTAAATTGTTGTTTTTAGTAAGAATTTTATATGTTATTGTTATTTTTAATATAGCCTATGTTACTCAGCGCCAACGTAGCATTCTAATGGTGAAAGAATTTTTTAAATCGGTCCAGTAGTTTTTGAGTTTATTCGTTGCAAACATACATACATACATACATACATACATACATACATACACACAAAAATACAAAGGTTTCCTCTTTATAATATTAGTATAGATATAGTGTGATTAATGGTTGCCCTGTAATACTTATAGTTTGACAAAATTTACTTTGACAAGGTACAGACGTCACATCAACCTATACAAATCTGTCAAATTTCTTTAATACATTTTTAACCAAATGCCTTAATAGTTTGTGGTAGTCTGATGTCAGGCGAGTGTAGTAAAGTACTTAAATATTGTTGAACTCGACTTTACTACAACAATCACTATAATTTATTCATTATAGCTTGATACCTGTGACAGAAGTCATCAAAATCGAAGAAGTTACTTTGTAAAAGCGTATGAGTTTATTTGACTCACTTAATATACTACCATTACTTTAGTGATTTTATTTTATACGTTAGATTAGGTTTATTTCTATAAACTCTCGCATAATGTCATTTATCACAATTTTAAAACATTATAATAAAATAAAAGTACTCCTTTACAAGGTCATTTTATTACAAATAAATACTAGTGTTGGGATAGAAAACTAAGTGAAGCTCAATTAATATTCAATTACCAATCGATTAATTTACTTTCTATTTTTCATTATAGCTGTATCAATAAATTTGTTAGTCTCTATTAATTTTTCTATAAAACTTCTAAAAATTTGAAAAAAAAATCAATGGGCACATTAGATAGGAACAGTACTTCATTAGGATAAATGATATTCAAATTATAATTTCAACTATCATTTGATGCAATTACGTCAGTATTGTCTCAACCCTAGGCATGACAATTTGACATTTGTCACGGGTATCAAGCTATAATGAACGGACTATAGGTTATACGAGCAGCACCACATAACCTTGCACAAGTAAACTGGCCCAAGTAGACTCTCCGTTAAATCTTGACGCCTGATTAGAACAGACACTTGTTCTTGGTACGATTTTATTAAGACTTCTAATCTAATCTTCTAATCGCCTTGTGGTCTAGTGGTTAAGACCCAGAGGTCCCTGGTTCGATTCCCAGCGGAGGTACATGTTTGTGTACTCGGTTTGTTTGGTGGTAGGACTTGATGTCCGCCTGGCTAGCTACCACCATCCTACCTAAATATGTCGCCATAACATCAATGTTTGTAGCATTGTTGTGTTCCGGCAGTTAGAGATAAGATAGCCAGTGCCTCAGTAGTTGAGGGTTCCGGGTGATGTGCACTCCACCTTCGGCCTTATCGTCACTAAACATCAGGTGTTACGAAGGCCAAGTTCTTCCCTGTAAGATATATTAAAAAAAAAACTTGTGCCTCAGGTGAGTTGTCCCATAGTTCACTCCTTCTCTCCCCTCCCGCAGAGGGATTCCTAAGGGCACGGAGCCGCGTGTCGTCCTAGCTTTAAGCCTTGGTTTCACAGTCGCGCCGTCGAACAGCGCGTTTCAACAGCACGCGCTTTACGCAAGGCGGACCTATGAGAATCGCGGCGCGCTTCAACAGCGTCACTATAAAACGCTACTGGTTTTACAATCGCGCGAGTCTAGTGAATTTAAAAGCGAGCGCGTCTGGACGGCGCTGCTCGACGGCGCGACTGTGAAACCAGCCTTAGAGGTGACCTTAAGTTTTCCACTTAGATATTCGTCTCACACTCAACGAAGAAACTAGTAAAGTATTAGGACATGCTCGCGTTAGACATAGAGGTGAGGGGAGTATATTCGTAAAAATGTTTTATTTTAATGTAGTGTTCGCTTTAAACTCTACAAAAAAGTATTATAGACTATAGTTAAATAGGTCCAGCTCAACACAGCCTTTGTACAGTTTTTTTTGTATTGTCCTCTTTATGTGTTAACCTTTTAACAGGCAAAACATTTTAAAATATTTCATTGGTTTTTAATCTTATCTCAATCGTATAAAGTTCAAAATGTGTTGGGAATATACATCCCACTGACTGTTAAGGGTGTACAATAAAGAATATTTTCATTTCATTCATTTCATTGTACACAGTAGGTACCTATATAACGCAAGCGATTTGGAAACTTATATGATGATAATTTATGAAAGAATTGTACCTATAAGCCGCGCAAATCAGAAACTTAAGAAACTAGTTGTATGTAATATTGACTCGTGTGCTGAGCACTCAGCACTTAGTGTGTTGTCATTAAAGCAGGTGGCATATGCGCGCGACACAGCGCGTATATAACGCGCGCAAATTGGAAACGTCGCACGACACGCAGCTGTGTTATTTGTTGGCGGGGCGCGGCGCAAGTCACACGCGATATAATGGAAAAGGAAATTGCTGTGAGCCTTGCTTTCGTTGGAATATTGTTGTTGAAATAAATTTTCTTTTTCTTGAGAAAAATGTTTGCGGATATATTGAGTTGGGCGAGTTAAGTTTTACAATACGTATATATGTTTTTGCAATTTTTCCCGTGACAAAATGTTTAACAGGTGCAACTCGATTAAAATGTCGAGTACAAAGGTTGGCTAGGATTAGTAGTTGAGCAGGTGCAACTCGATTAAAATTTCGGGTACAAAGGTATGGCTAGGATTAGTAGTAGAGAAAAACCCTGTTAAATATTTATATCAATCATCTCCACCACTAAATTGCCTGGAAGATATCGCTTTTAGTGATAAGGCCGTCCATTGTACGACTCCTATTTAGTTTTGTTTTCTTTATTTGACATGTCTGTGTATGTTTATGTGTACAATAAAGTATTTTATTCTATTCTATCTTATTCAATTTATTTGAAGGCGTATATCTCATTCAATTTTTTGTACTTGAGAAGGTTGGTTGGCTAGCCAGACGTTCTTAGAACAAGCTAGTAGGACTAGTTCCCATCGTCTCATCTAAGTTTAATCTAAGTGACCACAGTAAAAATGTTATTAGCAAGACACAAGATAGCTGTCTCTTCATTAGCTAACGATTTCTTGTGAGGAACACTTCCAACTTTGGACTTAACACCACTTACTATGATATGAAGACCAAGAAAGAACCCGTAGTAGTATCTATTTCAAATGTTCTCAAGAACTTAAAAACAGCACATCTTCACAAAAGAGTGTCCTTACGTGACGCGTTTAAAAATTAACATTTCCTGGATGACTAACGTTTCCAGACGCCCCCGCTTCTGACTCGCACCACGCCCGCTCTAGTGTCGCGAGCGCTTTCAAACTGGAAAGAGTGAAAAATGTCCTCCCATTGTTTTTCCCGCCGACGAATACGAAAGTTCCTAACAACTACTCCCGCAGGAGAGCCGGCCGACTCGTGAGGGTATGCCGGAATTCTTACAAAAGGGAACAAACGCCGTTACCCTTATTATATGTAGTTCTGTAGCGTGCATTCGAACTGTAATGTTTTGTTACCGCTCTAGCTGACGTCAATTAGCACTAATGATTGATGACTTGGCTCCTACATTGAATATGTCGCCATAACGATGTTAGTAGCATTTCTGTGTTACGACAGTTAGAAATAAGATACTTCCAATACTCACATAGCATCATCATCATCATCATCATCATTAGCTCATTTATGTCCCCACTGCTGGGGCACGAGCCTTCCCTATGGATGGATAGGGAGAACGGGCCATGAACCACCACGCGGGCCCAGTGCGGATTGGTGGTTGTTAACGACTGCTAATGCAGCCGGGACCAACGGCTTAACGTGCCTTCCGAAGCACGGAGAAGCTCGAGATGATAACTTTTTGGACACCCATCCGATGACCGGCCTTTGCGAAAGTTGCTTAACCTCAGCACTCGCAGACCGGGCGCGTTAACCACTGCGCCATCGAGCTCCTCTGCTGGTTATTAACGAATGCTAAACCAGCCGCAACCAACGATTTTACCTACGTGCCTTCCGAAGCACGAAGAAGCTCGAGATGATACATTTTTGGTCACCCACGCGATCACAGGCCTTTGCAAATGTTGTCTCACTTCAGAAATCGCAGATCATCGCGCAAGCCACTACGCCGTCAATTAACAATGACGTGTTAATTTTGCACTAACCTTTACATCGACCACAATGTCCAACATAACGGCTGACACTAACGAGTCAATGCGTGTTTGAGCGATTGTGCGGTAAAAGCTTAGAGCATTAACCTATCATCTACCATTAATACAGACACAATAGAATTTTAATTGTTTATGACTGATCAGTGCTCGCGGCAGATGACAAGTCAAAGTTTACTATCCGTATTCATTCGATTACTATCCGTATTCATTCGATTACGTTTGTGAAAACGAAAATTAGTTTTTTTTTTTATATTAACGGGTAAGCGCAGTGCCTTGATCTGACATGATGTTAAGTGATGATAAGGCCAATGATGGAAGCGCACTTTACCCGGGAACCTCAACTAGTGAGGCACTGGCTATCTTATCTCTGGCTGCCGGAACACAACATATATATATATATATAGTATGGCATTAAAGCAGCGCCTCCTGGCGACATAATGTTTCTGTACAAATTAATAAACAACAAAATCAAAAATATAAATCTCCTAAACCAAATTAAAATAAACGTTCCTTGCAGATATCCCAGATTTCCAATTAAAAAAATATTTTACCTTCCGGACCATAAAACCAATTTAGGCGCACACTACCCTCTTGCCAGAGTATGTAAGGAGTACAACGAGATTTCGCATACAATCCCTACAATTGACATTTTTAACGACTCTTCTGGAATTTTCAAAAAGAAATTGACTGATTATTACCTTCAGTCTACAAGCACACAAGTCTCGTAAAATAATGCAATAAATTAGTCCGATTGTAATTGGCATAATATTTTCTGTATATTTTGATTTAAGTTAATCTATTGGAAGACAACTGTACAACGAATGTTGTGTATACCTATAATTGGCAAACATATTTAAGACACTACCCTTGTGAAATTCATTTTAATTGTTTATGTGTATTGCTGTTGGTGTACCTTAAAATAAAATAAATAAATAGACATAGGCACGAAAAGAGTTAAAAATTTGCCATACAAATTTTCGTTTTCGTAAACGTGATCGAATAGCGACTGAAACTCACACTAGGCACCCTGGTAACGAAATACCGATACCATAACGATATCTGATTCGGTACCGAAATGTAATACATACCGCCCGGCCGAAATGACGATAATAATCAGTGAATTCTGGTAGTGTAGCCTCGGCTAGCGTTCGTTTATAAATTATCCTGCCCTAACCTCAATAAACATAGCGTTATCAACACGAATCGGAATTTGGAAACGGTACGATAATTCTTAGCAAACCGGTGGTAACCGGGTAATAAAAATTACTTTTTTTAGTGTCATCACATCAAACAAACTTGTTAACAATTAGATGAAGAAATAATCATTATTTCTTCATCTAAGGTTCTTAAAATTACCACTAATTAAACCACTTAAAATAAGAAAACTAAGGCATTTCTCAAAGATGTAAGCAAGTAAGGTTATTGTAGAGGATTTAAGAATAAATGTTAAGTATCTGAATACATTTCGTGTTTTTGCCTTATTTTTAACGTGACGTGTGCATGAATTAGATCTTCAACGCGCAGAACGTAAACACGGGTTTGTTTAAAGCCTAACAAAGCGATTAAAAGTAACATCAAAATAAATAAACTAATATGTTTAGGAAACTCGAAACCCCACACTGTAAAGTGATGTTAAATAAATTTCATTTGTAGCTTTTTTAATAACTAAAAAAATATCTTAGTTTCTGATAATACTGCAAGAACACAGTACAAGACTGGAGCCTTATAGGATTTAGTGGTTCTGCAGTGATTAATTTATTGAAAAAAGTTTCATAGAATAACTTCATAGATTCTACTTTTAATATAAATAAGATAAACAACTAACTATACATTATTTTATGTATTTCGTTTGTTTTTCCTTGCCATGGTGTTACTAGTGTGTTCAGCAGAATATCAGTGCAGTAGGCCCAACTTGCTGCGTATACTGAGCTGGTATTGGCATCACAACAGTGAGCAATATGTATATCTATTTATTTATTTTTGTTGATAAATGTTTATTCTGTTCCTTGTATTGTTGTATTTACCTATGAAATTTACATTTTTTTTCTCGCTCATTAATACCTAAGTGTAAAAAAAAACTTTTTTACTTCTAAAACTCAATACCGGATGTTAATATTTTTTTACATATTTAATTAAGACTATGTTACTTAGGCTTCAGTCATCATCATCATCATCAGCTCATTTAATGTCCCCACTGCTGGGACACGAGCCTTCCCTATGGATGGATAGGGAGAACAGGCCATGAACCACCACGCGGGCTCAGTGCGGGTTGGCCGTTGTTAAAGACTGCTAATGCAGCCGGGACCAACGGCTTTACGTGCCTTCCGAAGCACGGAGGAGCTCGAGATGATACATTTTTGGTCACCCATCCGATGACCGGCCTTTGCGAAAGTTGCTTAACCTCAGCACTCCAGACCGGGCGCGTTAACCACTGTCTGCTATATTTAGCTAGTGAAACAAACATACCGCCTTACAATTTTTATAGTGTTAACATAAATAGATACTAAGAAAATTGAAAAAACCTTAGTAAAAAAAATATAATTTTATAAAAAAATCTTCATACAAAACGTTAATTTCATAGGGAAGGACCTATATATATAAACCTTACTGCCTTTAAGATGTTAGTGGTCTCCCAAGAGGCGATCTGCAGTGATTCCCCACTACAGTAAATGAATCCGACGCTAACAATTGAACCAATATTCTAAACTAACGAACCGTGAACGTACAATTTCTGCGCGCCCAGCAATTTTGCAGATGGTGACGATTTTAACAAATTACACGGCAATTTCACCCTTATTGCTGAGACGAGAGAGCATTCCACAATCTCCATTAATGTGAGGGGGGATCAAAAAAATCAAATTTATTTTTTTGATAAAAAAGATTTCGGAGGACTGATCGGTTATTTTGTTAAATTGTAATTTTCTGGCAGTCGCCCTAAATGGGAGAAGTCTTGCGCTCTCACAATAATCAGGCAATTTGTAGCAATGAATTGGTATTAAAGAAACGTTTTTTACATGGGCTTAAAGACGTTTATAAACATTAAGAATTTTTTTATTGAAACTAAAACAAGAAAGGTTTTTAAACATCCGTAGGTATGTGAAACTGTTTTGATTGTAAAAATAATCAACCAAAAGAATATAAAAAAAACTGATTTAAAAGATTTAGTAGTCGTTACTCTTTGATTATACACATGTCACTTCACTACTTTACCTTATCCGTCTTTTAACAGAAACATCTTATTTTTTTAAATTATTATTTAGAAACAAACAGTTACACATGATTAATATATACTAAAATTGATTCTGAAATAAACCTATAATTCCCTATATTATCATATAACATTCAACAGTACTTAAACAAGATACATACTAACAAAAAAATAGCAGACATTCACTATAATAAACAAAATTTACCCCAAAACACCGTTCCCCAAAAACCCCAAAATTTAAGTTGAACACGACGGTTAATTGATTTTTTAAATAAGTATAAAAAGTGTTTTATGTAAAATGCGTAATGTCTACGTAAACTTAAGAAAACAATATACCTACTTTGGTTAGTTTAAAGAATCCCAACGTGATCGCTTTTATATCGGGTAATTGCGTTATCAACGGCCCATTTGCTTGAGAAGAATGAATTATATGTAATTTATTTTGAATGAACGATTTTGGGAAACTTCTTGTTTTATGGTGGCGTCGGAACAAAGGGACGTTCGAATTAATGCTTCGTACAATGAATTTGTGAGTGTGAGTTAACCGAAATGAGGTATCAGTACTTTTGTAATTGGCCAAGACTTCCTTTGATAAAGATATTAAAATAAAACAGTTTATTTTATTTCATTTTAATTTAAAATGGACTTTGAACAAACATATGTTTCTGACTTTAAGTTCTAGACCGGCTTCGCAAACCTTTTTAAAATAGAACCCGAAAGAAACTAGAAAGGTTAATTTTTTATCGGTTTTGTGCCACAATACAAGGTATACATGTATGCTAATTAAAATGTATAACAGTAATTTCTCTTATACATACATTTCTCTTACATGTAAAGTATTCACTTTCGTTATTAACATGTACTCCATTTAGTCGGACAAGTTGTTATAACACCTCTTAAACTATTATATAGATGTACCCTAAAACGATACTTTTAAAGTTTCATTTACAACAACTCACAAACGCCTGGTCGGTCTAAATGGGTTCAAATCATAAAAAAGGCAATTCAACAACTTTCTTTGGTAATTAGTAGTAAAATGATCTTACACTCAAACACAAGCAACTTATTTCATAAGGTTTTACAAATTAAAAATACGTAACGCATAAAAAATACTATAAAAGATGTTTTTTTCTCCCGACTCTCAATAAATAAAAGTTTGCATTAGATAATCTGCATTACCACCATCCGATCTGGGCCCGCGTGTTGGTCTATGTCCCGTTCTCCCTATCCATCCATAGGGAATGCTTGTGCCCCAGCAGGAGGGACATAAAACGAGCCGATGATGGTAATGATGATAGATTAGATCATATATCAATACAATTATAAAATGTACAAATAATTTTTAACGCAAATTTTGTTGCGAACAAATTACAAAAACAAATGTTGAAAAAAATTTCCACGAGCAGGATTTGAACCTGCACCCTTCTGACATAGCGTATGTCAGAAGGGCACAGGTTCAAATCCTGCTCGTGGAAATTTTTTCAACATTTGTGTTTTTTTATCAATACGATATTGTTATCACTTAATTTGCAAGCTTATTAAAAATCATTTACTTTCAAGGATTCATTACAATGTACGTTAAAGTAGCTAACATTTCTATTAAAATATTACTAAAGACTTTCTGTAACAATATTTCGGAGCTTCTAATTATCCTTTTAATTTTAAATTGCTCATTGTAACTGGCACTATGACGTGCGCTTGCAAGCTTTTCCTTAAATGTTTTAACCAAATTACATGCAAACAACGTTCATTGTACGACAGATATGAAAACATAGTATACAAAAAAGGAAGAACACGCGTTTGATGTCTTCCAGAGATAGTATTACTGGATACGTACTTGTATTCCGGACATATTATGGCAACACTGATTAAGTACCCTAGTTATTGATGGATGGGATGCTGATGAAATGGGTAAATGTTTAACTTTTTGTGGGGAGATGGGTAAATGTGTAACATTTATAAACTTCCACAAATATTGTTGAAATGCCTTACATCAATTTAAAGCACATTTTTCGATGCATCTTTCTGGGTTTGTGATCGCCAGCCCGTATTTGGCAAGCGTAGTGATTAAGCCTGGGTAATAGCTTAATCACTACGCAATTGTAGTGATGGCTTGATTTCGATAATGGAGACCTTTGCTACTAGTAGTGGGACAGTTATAGCACAGTATATATATAAGCTAATATACAGGTCGACTTTTTTATCACCATCCAAACCTTCTGAGATGACTCCCGTGATACAAACGAACAACTCTTTCTATAGGACCAACTCCCTAACTCGAAGAAAAAAATCAGCTGTTCCATACATTTTGGTCGAATGAATATTGATGTTTTGTATGGAACAGCTGATTTTTTTTTTCGAGTTAGGAAGTTGGTCCAATAGTAAAAGTTGTTCGTTTGTATCACGCGAATCATCTCAGAAGGTTTGGATGGTGATAAAAAAGTCGACCTGTATATACTGTGGTTATAGGATGTTTACTTTACTTCATTAACTCCTCTCTTCTCACTCTGTGATTCGGAAAGCGTAAAAAGCCAATTAGTTCAAGTCATAGTCTGATCTTTCCTGCGATTATGCCCATAATATGAGAACTCGTTAGCTCATCTATGGTACGTATTAGTGATGTAACGAATATCAATTTCGCGAATTGCGGATGCGAATATTTGCCGCCGATATTCGCGAATGCGAATGCGAATATTTACTTTTAAATTTGGCGCCATTTATTTAGCTCTATTTTGACAGCTAACTTGCCGCGCGAGTCCCACTTGTCATCTCGTTTGCATATTGCCCAGCTGATCCAAAAAAGATCGATTGAATCGATGATTGTACAGATCTTTTGCCAAGTGCTATCACACCACGCTTTTGCAAGCAGTTACCACAGCACGATATCGGAGATTTTGCACTACGTCTCCGAGAGACGGCGTTTAGTAGTAGTTATTTATCAATTAACCGTTATAAAATAAAAAGATTAATATATAAAGAGTTTTAGGAATAGTAAACACAGTTATTTTACAAACATAAATATAATACGTCCATAAATTGATACAATATCGGAATTTAAAAGAAAATTTCACTCAATTTAAAATATTTCCTATGGAATCAATTGATTTAATATTTTCCAAATACTTTTCAATTCATTGAAATTAAATTGTTCATTCATTCACAGAAGTACAACATTCCCCTACTGAAGTTTTATTATTGTCTTGATGTTTTTGAAAATTATTTTGTATATTATTCAAAAGATTATATTATATTATTAGACCCTAACTAGTTATCGGCCACCGGGCCGGTCGACACTCTGCGAACCGACGACGGCGCGCTCGCGCACGCACGCGTACCTAACGATTAATAATATTTGCCAATCACCTATGTAATTTTTAATTTGAGATACAGTATTAATAATAGTATTCCATTGTTTTTATTGCCGAACACATCGGTCTACCACACCCGCCTGTCCTTAAATGAACCCGCACCAGATGTTATAATTAAAAGAAAATAACTATTTAAATGTTAATTGTTTTCTAAAAGAAACTCATAGAGGAATATCTTGTTTAGTATTTTCAGTTTAATAAAAGTTCAAAATAAAGGAAGATTTATGTAAAGATTGATAAAATTTAAGAGAAGAATACGTTTTAATGCATAATGCATGTGAAGCATTTTAATATTTTAGTTTGTTAATTTCTAATGAAAAGTTGATTATTTATATAATTTCCAATACCGAACCAATACCAAATATTAAAGCGAAGGCTGATTATAATTAATGTAATTACGATTGATATTTATTTGCAAGACTATGTGTGTAATTCAAATTATAAGAAATGCATATTTTATTTATTTCATTTACCTAATATTATTTACATCTTATAATATTTTTTTAGACGTTGATATTCGCAAAATATTCGCATAAATTTTGCGAATGCGAATGCGAATACGAATGTCAAAAACATGCGAATATTCGCGAATGCGAATGCGAATAAGCTGTCAAAACTTTTTTTTAATAGAAATTGTATGGGAATGGAAACTATGACGTCAATATTTTGTTTCGTCCATTAAGTGTTTATTATTACCTTTATATATTACAGAAAATAATGTTAAAGCCAATTCAAAAAATTCAAAATTCAAAATCATTTAATCAGTTTAGGCTGCAAATAGCTCTCTAGCTATAAACGTCATTATGCCATCGGTTCGTAAGTCTACTCTGGGCGGGAGATCTTGTACTGAGAAGAACCGTTAAGAAACTCAGCAAGTGTCCAGATCTTTTCTCCCTTACAGCGTCAAAAATATTGGAAAGTGCCCTATCATAAAAGGACACTTTCCATCACAAATAAAAACACATAATATAAAGGACAATCACAACATGTAAAAAAAAGGCAAATAAAGAATCACACTAATATTATAAATGCGAAAGTTTGTGTGTATGTGTGTATATTTGTTGCTTCTTCACGCTGCAACGGATGGATGAATTTGGATGAAATTCGGCATACAGATAGTTTATAACCTGGACTAACACATAGGATACTTTTATCCCGATATTCTCACGGGAACTCACGAAACTGCGGGCGGCCGCTAGTTGGTTAATGTTTTAAAGGACTGTTACGTGAAATGTTCTGGAATTAATCTTTATTGTTGTCAACATCCCTATCTATATATTAATACGTGAAGCAAAAACTTTGTACCCGTTTTTACGAAAATTGCGCGGACGGAGGAGTATGAAATTTCGCACACTTATAGTTTATATAGAGAAGGTTATCCGAATGTTAATATTTTTTATAAATTAAGCAAAAAATACATTAAATCAACAACATTACACACACTACCATGTATTTGACACACACGCATATGTATTTGACTCACACGTATGGTTTGTCTTTAATGCGGCCGACATCTGTCAATGCCAATCCAAACTCACATTCTATCTTTTTTAATTTTTCATTGCTTTGGATACAATCCGTGCAGCCTTAATAAAATTACGGTCGAATTTCGACCACTGGGCGGCCACTAGTTATTATAAAACAATGTTCTCTATTTTAAGCATACGCAATTAGTGGTTCGGTTTAACGTGAAAGCTTTTAATTAAATACGCCATATTGCAAATTCACGTACATTAAATTCTCTCCAACAATTACCCCAGGTAAGATCCACCTTTAGAACCTGAATTATGTTTAACGACTGCCATAATTTACTGGACTATAATGCTCGACCTCGATTCATTAGCGGGTTCCTCTAGTTATGAGAGCCCATTAACGGACCATATAGGAGAATGAGCCGACATACAACTATATATAATGTGCGATCTTTAAGGTAATGTTGCTATTCGATGTGTACATTAAGACCTTTATGGAAGGAATCTACTTTTTTCTCTTAACGTATTAGTGATTGAAGTGCTGGTTGTTTCTACAAATATACTGTACAAATCGGTACAAATTCCCAAAAACCAGGAGTAAAATATTAATTAACAAAACAATTATATGACTCCAGAACGAATATATTTATTGCTTTGCCTCTAAGTAATCGTGTAAACGACACGATAGCGCGATTCACAACATAGTAGTACAACGCCATCTACCGGTGACGACACAAACTAACATTGACATATCTATCTTCTCATACATATCTGTTCACCACTCAGAGAAACCAATGTCGGAGAACCAAATAACGATAACGATAAGCATCAATCTTTGAAACATCAAGCATGCTGGGACGTGAAAATTATGTATCAGCTGCCTACCTTCTCGTGCATGTCGTAAGAGCGGACTGAGGGACTAGGGCTCCAAGATGCTCACGTATCAGGCGAGTGGCTAGCAACCTATCACTGATGTTATCTATTGCCTAAACGTTCTCTAGGAGCTCGATGGCGCAGTGATTAACACGCCCGGTCTGCGAGTGCTGAGGTTAAGCAACTTTCGCAAAGGCCGGTCATCGGATGGGTGACCAAAAATTTATCACCTCGAGCTCCTCCGTGCTTCGGAAGGCACGTTAAGCCGTTGTTCCTGGCTGCATTAGCAGTCGTTAACAACCACCAATCCGCACTGGGCCCGCATGGTGGTTTATGGCCCGTCCTCCCAATCCATCCATAGGGAAGGCTCGTGCCCCAGCAGTGGGGACATAAATGAGCTGAAGATGATGATGAAGCGTTATCTAAGCCTAACTTTGATTATGTTTAATGTGGCATCCTCTTCTTCTTTTTTTAGGGTTCCGTAGCCAAATGGCAAAAAATAAAACCCTTATGGATTCGTCATGTCTGTCTGTCTGTCTGTCTGTCCGTCCGTATGTCACAGCCACTTTTTTCCGAAACTATAATAACTATACTGTTGAAACTTGGTAAGTAGATGTATTATGTGAACCGCATTAAGATTTTAACACAAAAATAGAAAAAAAAAACAATAAATTATACGGGTTCCCCATACTTAGAACTGAAACACAAAATTTTTTTTTTCATTAAACCCATACGTGTGGAGTATCTATCTATAGATAGGTCTTTAAAAATGATATTGAGGTTTCTAATACTATTTTTTTCTAAACTGAATAGTTTACGCGACTGACACTTTCAAAGTGGTAAAATGTGTGTCCCCCCCTGTAACTTCTAAAATAAGAGAATGATAAAACTAAAAAAAATATATGATATACATTACAATGCAAAATTCCACCGAAAATTGATTTGAACGAGATCTAGTAATTAGTTTTTTTTTAATATGTCATAAAGTACGGAACCCTTCGTGCGCGAGTCCGACTCGCACTTGGCCGGTTTTTTTTCAGCCTTCAGTCATCCACTGCTGAGTGTAGGCCTTCTCATACGCACGCCATCTTGTCCGGTCTTGGGCTTTTTCTGACCAATTAATTAATTTAATGTGGCATCGAGGTCAGTAACTGCGAGTTTACTCGAAATTGGTGATCTTGATGCTCTATACCCCTTTTTGAAAGATGGACGTGAGAGTATGTATTTTGTATGTATTTTTAACTGAATCGATTCTGCTATTTTAAAACATTCCAAAGATACGTAATTACGGTAATTTAAAACTCTTTCCCTAATAAGCTATTTTATGTGTTAAACTTAAACTTCTAATTCATGACACTAAAACAGGAGCAAGAAACATAATCCTTGTCGATTTTCTTGCGGCTTCTTCTTGGTAAAGGTGCCCGCTGCGCCGTTGGGTTTGCGGAAACTTTAGCGTAGTATTAATAACGTTCAAAAACACTTTGAATTTAATAAAGAACAAAACATTCTCAATACTGTCAAAAGAAAAATTAAGAAAGGGTAGGGAAAAACTGCGTTTTCTATGCATCAGAGAATTGGGGTGGATCTGTTAGGAATAAAAACATAGAATGTTTAGAATACGACGACTTATACTTGGTACGGCTTTTAGGTTTAGTTTCACGTGTCAGACTTAATACTAAGCAATTTTTTTCTTCTTTTTTGGATAGGGGCATCCTTCTAACGGTCCTTTAATCATCATCATTGGTTCCAAACCGGCGGGAACTTGTAATCTTCAATCATCACGATCATGACCAGCTAATTCATAAATTAGGTCACGAGCATTCCCTATACCCAGTGCGGATTGGTGGTTGTTAACATATGCTAATGTAGCCGGGACAACGACGACTTTACGTGCTTTCCGAAGCACGGTGAAGCTCAATTGTAAATTTTTGGTCACCCACTATAACCAGCCTCTGCGAAAGTTGCATATCATCAGCAATCGCAGACCGAGCGCGTTCACCACTGCAAAATCGAGTCTTTAATGAATCTCATGTATGTTTACAACATCTGCATCCTCAATATTCCACCTCATTTACATTGTAAGCTTTGACCTACTCAACCAGTTGGTATGTCAGCATTTCTTCCCTGCCGCTGCAGTAGCTGTGAAATAGAAAACGGAATAATTTCGCGCAAGGCGATAGCAGGGGAACAGCTACAATCGGAGGTTCAAACTAGAAATTGGAATTCTGGCACGAACCACATTTCATTTGACGTAGAGGGCGGCGCACGTACGCGCGTTCGCTTCGCTAAATTGAAATTCGAAATTTGAAGTTCTGACGACGACGCGGCTCGTTGTGTTTGCAGCAACCTGTCGACTTCAAGAACTCAATAATATCGTGATTTGGCTCCGGCTAATAGCTTCAGTTGTTGCGAAATTGAAAGAGAGGCTTACTTTGCTTTCGGGCTAGTTACGCCTCACAGACCGTAAAGCCCGCCTGCAAATTCATTTGCATTGTGCTGTCCAATCCGAGACGCGAATGGCTCGATGACATCAAGCAATATCCAAACATCGGTATGAATATAGCACAAAATGATGATGATGATGATGATGATGAATGGACTGCACTAAATCATCGTCTGTTAAAAAATACTTACTTACTTACTCCATTAGCGCAGTGAACCAATGTGAGTCTTGGCGTCCGATACGAGAACTCGCCACTTTCCCCTGTCCTTTGCAGTCTCTTGCCAGTTGACGGCTCCGAGGTCGCTATTAAAAAATGGTACATGGAACTGCTGGAAGTTTTCGGAAAGAAAGCAAGGACCTCAACAAACGAGCGATAGAAGTGACGATGTGACAATGTTTGTATTATTTATGAAAAATGTTCATGTAGAGTTTGTCTCAAAACTTCTCGGTCTCATACCCAGCTTTCTCAGTCTACTCGGCCAGACATCTGGACAAAGCTGTAAAAATATATTTTTTCTAGCTAAAAAATTTAAAATTTTAATTTAAAATATTCTGTATTATTTTTTCTTTTGTTACAGATGATTAACTGGCAACACCGAAGCGTATCGTCCTCCTGGTAGCTCCCTTCACAAATATGTCCCTCCAATCCACTTCACCCTATCCAACCCTATAGGCTATAGGTAATGTCCCGGACGAAGTGAAGTGCAGTGAAGTGTAAGTGATGTCACGCGCGTGACGCTCGCAGTGATGTTGATTGTCGCGTGATGCCGGAGTGATAGTGCCGACGATGCCGCTTTGGCTGCCCGTGGTGGCGCTGTTGGCGGCGGCCTGCATCGCTATGGCGGCTAAAAACGGTGAGTTATTTTTTTTATTAACTAGGATAGTTGCACCAGTGTTCGACACTTTAAGCCCAGCGTTCGACACTTTAAGCCAAGTGTTCGACACTTTAAGCCCTGCGTTCGACACTTTAAGTCGCTTTAAGTCCAGTGTTCGACACAGTTTTCGTCGCCAAGAAATAACACAAATCTGTGTCAGTCATTGTTTTACGGGATGACTGTAAGGAAGGAGGTGGTCAGCATTCAATTGGTTCTAGATACTAAAATCAGTCGCTGACCCCTATTTTTAACTATTAAAGGATAAAAATGTCCATCCCTGATTCCTGTCGAAATTGGGTGCCATTACCCAACTGCATTTTTAAAAAATATTTGAACATTATTATAGCTCAGTATAACGTGCAAATTCACTCGTTCGGCTTTGTAATTGCTATATACTAGCTCGATGCGTACACACAGATTTATATATAGAAATTTCAACTTTATCTTTCTACCCCTTTAAATGTTATTGCGTACTACAGATATAATTGCGTCCCAGCAGCCATCTGATTAACCGTAAAACATTTGAACTGCCACTCGTGAGAACAAATATTGGTCACCAATCTGTTAAATATCGAATGGTAGCCTACGCTAACAGTATTCGCCACGACATTGATATATTTACAAGTTCTGAAGCCTCCTTGAAATCTAAATTAAAGTCAATCTCAAATGTTAAATCTTAAGCGTAAATTATAGAAAACAATATGTAACACCCTTATATATAGTCCATATTTTTTTTTTGTTATTATTAAAATTTCGAAAGAGGCTTTTGCTTCAAATTCACCGCAATATCATCGACGATCGACACCACATTTGTAAGATAATTACTATTTCGTTATGTTTACAATACCAAACCGTACAACGGGCTGTCTGTAGTATATCTGTGGTAATCAATCATGACGCATGCAACCGTGCCGAAATATTGTATTAATATTGGATACTGAAAAGCAGCAAAAACACTGGTAATAATCTCGTTTATATTGTGATATAGTATGCGTTAATGATGTTGTGGTGACTGTTCGATATCTTTATTTGAATAAAGCAGAAATTGTATTGCCATCACTCAACGCTAGAAATTCATGATGTACGAATTTACATGAAGTATACTCTTACTCACTCTACTTTATAACCCGTTGTGCATCGTTCCACTTACTCTACCTTATTATAACCCGTAATCGGTCGCTAGTTACTCTACCTTATACCCTGTAGTAGGTGGCTTCACTTACGCTACCTTATAACCCGTGGTTGGTTGCTTCACTTACGCTACCTTATAACCCGTGGTCGGTTGCTTCACTTACGCTACCTTATAACCCGTGGTCGATCGCTCCGCTCACTCTACCTTATAACTCGTGGTCGGTCGCTTCACTCACTTAACCTTATAGCCAGTGGTCGGTCGGTCCACTTATGCTACCTTAAACCCGTGGTCGGTCGCTCCACTTACTCCACCTTATAACCCGTAGTCGGTCGCTCCACTTAAACTACTTTATAATTATAACTCTTGGTCGGTCGGTCGCTTCACTCACTCTCACTTATAACCGTTAGTCGGTCGCTACATTCACTCCACCTTTTTACCCGTAGTCGGTCGCTCCACTTTTCTACCTTATAATTATAACTCTTGGTCGGTCGGTCGCTTCACTCACTCTCACTTATAATCGTTAGTCGGTCGCTACATTCACTCCACCTTTTTACCCGTAGTCGGTCGCTACACTCACTCTACTTTATGACCCGGAGTTGGTCCCTACACCTACTCAACCTTATAACCAGTGGTCGGTTGCTCCACTTACTCTACCTTTTAAACCGTGGTCGGTCGCTTCACTTACTCTACCTTATAACCCGTGGTCAGTCGCTACACTCACTCTACTTTATGACCCGTAGTCGGCCCATACACCTACTGCATTTAGCTACGACATGAACTCTTTTAAAAAGGGTGTAAAGAGGTTTTTCTCAGGTCGGCAACACAAAAGCAACATCTCTGATGTTGCTGATGTCGGGTGGCGGTGACCGCTTACCATCAGGCGGCCGGCCTGCTCAATTGCAGCCTGCCAATAAAAAAAAAAACTATTATGTACGTCAATTTCATAATTATTTAAATTGTCACAAGCGGTTGTCACCGTGCTATCATCAGTAAATAAAGTTATAGGGTAACTCATATTTTTGGGCAAATCATTTATATATATAATTAATAACAGAGGTCCAAGTACACTGCCTTGGAGAACTCCGTATTTCACTACTCTTTAACTGAATTGAACATTTCTTCTTTCTTCTTTCTTTCAAGCGAGTGAGACTTGACTTCTAACTTGCATACTGAGCATACTGTCTTTTCTTTTCATATCAAGTGTGTTCCGTTTAACGCAAAATTTACTTAAATTATGTTTTGGTTTATGCGGAGATGGATAAATTACATAGTAAATACATAAGTTTAAGTATAAGTATAATATATAGCACATATACTGACAGCAAAAATGGTACTAATCCCTTTAATTATTAACACTGAAATGTTCTATGTTGCATCCAAAACTGTGCCACACTCCAATGCTATGCTATGCTAATGCGGAAAACCACAGACAAGCCCAATTGTTTTGTTTACCTGGCAAAGCCATTTGAGGGGCATTAGCAGATTTTAAAACTCACTGACCCGAAAAAACCCTTTTGACCAAACTGGATCGCCTTAAGGCTAATGGTAGGAGATAATTGCTGGACCCTTTTTGTTTACACAACTGTAGTTTATGAACAAAGCTTTCAATAACTCTATTAGTATTTGCTATATGCATCGTCGGTTCACCCAGTGCAGTCATTTGAGAATTATTGTTAAGTAAAAATTTTATTTTAGGAAGAGCTCGATGGCGCAGTATTTAACGCGCCCGGTCTGCGAGTGCTGAGATTAAGCAACTTTCGCAAAGACCGGTCATTACATGAAACATTTAATAATATATGACTTAGTTCATCATCATCATCATCATCATCAGCTCATTTAATGTCCCCACTGCTGAAGCACGAGCCTTCCTTATGGATGGGTAGGGAGAACGGGCCATAAACCACCAGGCGGGCCCAGTGCGGATTGGTGGTTGTTAACAACTGCTAATTCAACCGGGACCAACGGCTTTTCCTGCCTTCTGAAGTATGGAGGAGCTCGAGATGATACATTTTTGGTCAACCATCCGATCCAACCCAAGCGGCGAAAGTTGCTTTTCTTCAGCACTAACAGACAGGGCACGTTAACCACTCCGCCATCGAGCTTTTAGATAAGTGATAGTTGATTTCATGCAATATAGTACTTTCATGAAACATTGTTTTAATCTTGAACAAAAACCCGAACATAGTAGACTGCGAAACTACCGTTGTCCGGAGTATCCTCTTAATAGCAACGCGTTAAACGACAGAACACACAAAACCTATGTTTTGTGACTCATTACACTCAGATAGCTTCAAATGGCCAAACAAATTCTCGAATATCAGTTCAATCGCAAGGAGATAACGTTCAAAATCGTTCACAAACAGATCCGCGTTATTGTAAATCTCATCCCAGACTCGCTATAAAATCTCGAAGCTCTTTCGTACTGCTCTTTAATTCAGCCCGTGGATTTGCAAAGTTCCACCAAGTCGAATCGTTATAGCGATTGCAAAATGAAAAGGTTTTGCTTTATAGTTTTTCGATAACGCAAGTGTACAGAGCTGGATGGACGGGTGCTCTGCCTCGTGGGAGAATCGTGCACCAAATTGTTACCGTGCTCCATTTTTTAAAGTTGTGGAATGACAGTGGTTGTACGGAATGTTTGTTCAACCGTGATTCTGGACCCTGGCTAATATAAAAATTGCGATAGTGTTTTGTTTGTTCTCTTCACGTCAAAACGAAGTGATTTTTTGCACAGAGATAGTTGGTTTGCTTATTTGCCTGGCGTAGTACAGAGTTCCCCGTGGCGATAAAGTCTTTTGTGGTAGGCGAATTCACGCTAAGCTGCGGATGGAAGCTAGTTTAATACAGAAGTTTTGTTTGAGTGAATAGTTGTATTTTTCCTATCTCTAGCTATTTTATTCCACCCATTTAAAATAAATTATTTTTAAAATAATTGTACTGATGTTTATTTATTATAATAAACTATTTATTGAGAGATTTATGTTATTAAAACTAATCTAATCTTTTGTATCATATTAAATTTAAGTCCTCGCGCGCCATATGAACGCACGGTCGTACACAAGGTGGCCCGCTAATTATACCTACAGCGCGGGACGGGTTAAGAAATATTTCCCAGATCTAGTGAAGTTCCACATCTTTACTGAAACTCACTGACATCACGCGGCCCTATACTTTCTTTTTTCATTTACCAGCACTCATTCACGTTCACAAATACGGCAGAGTTCATCATTATTTCACATCTGACACAAATTTTAGAAATTGAAACAATATTTCAGCCATTACGAGTATTATTCATCTTCCCGCCAAGCCCTTCACGCTCACATCGCCAATTTGATTGAAACCAATAAAGTAGGTACTGCGTAGGTATGTTTGCGCGACTCCTTTGTCATTCTGCGTACGCGGCAAACGTTGACCCATTCGAAATTCGAAATTCAAATGCCGCTTCTTCCAAGAACTTTTTAAAAACAAAGCGCATTGCTCCCTCGAGTGTCGTAGAGTGATGAGCGTTTTAAGCGGTCCGCTTTGCATAATACAACCGCTGATTTTGACGCTGGATTTTCTTAAGACCAATTTTGTTTTTGTCATTCCGATCGGTGTCGTTGTAGTGTTGCATGTCTTTTGTTTTATGTAATGCTCAGCTCTGTGAGTCGTATTCTTTTAAATGGTTTGGTGTTTGTTGAAATTGGAAGGAAAAATATTATAAATATTTAGCAAATAATTTGTACAATACTACTCTATCTTTCTCTTTGGCTTACCGAAAGAGGCAAATTTAAGAAACAACTTGCGGATCGGCATGGTGAGGACGGCATTTTGTCTTCGCATAGGCCCCGTCCCACATAAAATATGCCATATGTCATTAAAAATAAGTTATAAATGATTTGTATGTTTTTAGAGAAATTTAAAAAACCTAACCAAAAACTAATTCTACTGCTAGATACTAAACCTATGCTAAAATGTTTAAAGCCAAGCGAATCAATGGTAACACCTAGATTGGATTGCAAACAGAGGTCGTGATGAAAAGGCTTATCGTTCTATCATTCCTTTGTCGCAATAGCCTGAGCTTTGATTAACGACTGCAAAATCCATGTTCGCGAGTTAGTAACTCGCTATTTTTTTGATTTACGCAAGCAGCTCAGTTTAATAAACTTTAAATAAAACAATTTTTACGGATCGCGTTTATTTTACACATTAATCTATATATTATTTTATTCTGACGTTTCGAACCCTTTGCAGGTTCCGTGGTCACAGGAAGACTTAGGTGTTGGACGTCTCATAATTATTAAGTAACTTGCATACCCTCATTTTAATTTAATCGGGTGTGTTCCGTTTTATGCAGTAAGATCTTATAGTATCTATTGGTCTGACAGTATGATGTTGGGGCTGGGATTTAGTAAATTGTTTGATTTTCGGAAATAGTGATGTTTGAGCTCACACCCTCTAAAACACCCTCTAAAACACCCTCTTAAATCAGGTACCTACACTACTATTTAAAAAAAATATTTGATCCTGTTACCGGCTCCATTCTTTATTGTACGTATGAAAGTATCTGATTACTGCGCCAGCTTACATCACATCACTTATTTATTTGTAATGTTTTTTATTAAGCTATCGTGTCTGTGTTTGACCTTTGGTTTGACCCGTGCAAAATCAACACTAACTAATTTTAATTCTGACAATGTTATCGACGTCGTTAATCAAAATCTATCAATAAAACCTTTTTGCGCAACATCAACCTCATCTGACTGATATTTGTCACAAACTAGTTACCCGCTCGCGACTTCGCCCGCTTGAGAACACCCTTATCCCCCGATGCATTTTTACACCCTTATTTATACAAACTTGTCTTGACAACGACGAACACAAAAAAATAACAGCCAAATCGGTCGAGCCGTCCTCAAGTGATGTATGACATACATGTAATTGTGGCATTTGATTTTTATTAATATATAGACATAAGTACTATATTATCAACATGGTTCTATAAAAATATTACGCAAATTTTGTTGAAAATTAAAATTCGGTAAAAATTGTTTCATTTTAATTTGTAGTGTTCGTATAATAAACTTATCTCAACTGCTATCGGCTGCTGAAATAGTCACCGAAACACAAACAATATATTAACTATACGAGTATAGTTAATATATTGTATATAACACAAAAAGAATCCTATTACAAAAACGGGGCCTTGATAACACGTGCCCGGGACGGGCGGGCCGGATAAAAATGTAATCCGGAATGAAAGTGGTAATTCCAAACGACCGCAATGCGACAACCTGTAGTTCTATTAGCTACAATTTTGTGGTAAATAATGTCTGTACGTATTTATTTTATTCTAGTCTGATATTTTCTGCCTACTGTGTGCCCACTGGAGATGCTGCTTGACGGGGCACTATGCCACAAATCAAATGCAACTGTCAGAAAACTTGTGGTGGGCATGTGGAGAGGAAACAGAGTCAATAAACCACTTACTGTGGGATTGCGACTCCTGGGATCCGCCTATTCGAAACCAGAAGACTACGGGCTCTGCGCTCTCAAAGACGCTTCCAAACTTATGGCATCCATCTTTACAGAGGAAGAAGAGTAAAAGGCTTACACAAAAGATCCCAATGGGTTAAATTGCCACAGGGAGAGGGAAACCTCAGCAGGCCCCACTTAGATAAGATAAGATACAGTACGGAGAGGCTGGAGATACTTAATTAGGTCATCCATCCGTGAACCAGGCATTGCGGAAGTTGTTTAACTTGCACGATCGTAACCAAAACGCACTAGCCGCTTTTCCGATGAACTCGGCACGTCAGTAAGGTTTTATTTTTCTTCTTTTGTGAAAGGGAATCGACGAAACAGCGACTCTTTGCACTGGAGGGTGTGTGGATAATCTTAGCTTATCCTCCCTCTGGTGTATTGGTTGGGATACCATATACTTCAAAGGACCTGAATGTTGGATGCTCAATTACTTTTTTATATATGTAGATATAAGTATGTTATCACTTATCGAGTTTGCCATTGTTAGATTATTTCTGCCGTGTTTCGGCTGTCGTCGGATTTCTATCAGTTATTTGGTATATAGATTTGTTACTATTACTTTTACTTATTATTAATTTATTTAAGAATGATGGGAAATACTATTGTGTCGATATCGAAACACGATCTTAATGTTTGTACAAAACTGAATACAAGGCTGACATTTCTGCTGATCGTTTGACGAAGTGTTATGAAATCAAAAAAGTTGGTTTTAAAACAAATTATTGAATGTAATGTTTGATAATCTTTTTAAATTGAAAGCCACAAAAGACCAATGTCGTTTGCCTTATTCAAAATGTAAAATAAATGAAGAACGCATTCGTCCTTTGAGCCTCGCTTTAACAAGAAGGTTCTATATGCGAGCAAAAATTCTCATTGCACCCCTATCTCTGTTAATACCATGGTGCTCCTTTTGTGTCCTGCGGCACGTTTTAGAACCAGCAGGGAGGATAAAAAATTTAGCTCAGACAGTGGGAATACCTAGTGGCCGCAATGCGACGACAAGGAACCTTTAGTTCTGTAACAGTTTGAAATAACTTTAGAAAAGGCTACAAAGTTTGGAGGCGGCTATAAAATTTGCAAATTAAATCGTTTATACACATTACTTTTTTGCAGTATCCTTTTGCCATCTTCTGGTCTTAAGTTAATGAAGGAATGTATATTGGTACTGCAAGCTTTAAGTGTTGAACACATGACTGCACATTAGACAACCACAAACTGTCATCCTCAATAGACTTTGAACCTTAAGTATATGGTATATGGTTGAACATTTAATGAGGAATTTGACAGTTTTGATTGAAACTGAATTTACAATTGTAAATTCAAAATTTTTTTGAGAACTTTTACTAAAGTCAGACGTATTTAAAATTTGAATACTCTAGTGGTCTTTTTCAATGGAGATTACATCTCTACTCTACATGTTTTGGAAGGCACATGTAAGAATTTGAAGATGTAAGAAGGCGAAGTCCGTCTTTTTATTTACATTTACAGCGTCTACCCGTAAGAAAAAAATAAATACTTACAGGTTGTTTCTTTTTGACTGGGTCAGTATGAGGAAGTTCGAAGAAAAAACACTCTGGATAATATACACCGTGAATTTTAAGTGGTTGTTTTCCTTTAAGTAGGTGATACTACTCATGAATAGGTACAACTTTTTGTACTACTCTGAAATCTTAAAACAAAAACTTAAAATTCACTGTGTATATATAAATTGAACTAAGTATGTATTGTACGCATAACGGACGTGTCAAATAAAACATGTACTCTACACCAAAGTGAGAATCCCACGCGACCGCAATGCGACGCGACCTGTACTTCCAAGTTTAAAACAGAAGTTATCTCTGCTACAGGAGACTAACACACTGTGTAGTTAGAAACTTTTTTTATTAAAAACACATTTTTTCTATTAATTAAATAGTCGGTAAAGCTAAGGCCTTCGCACAAGCTTAGGTTAAAAAAACGGTTTAGATTAGTGTTAATGTTAAAACTGTAGTGCTACTGAGGATCTATTTCAGGACATACGAGTAATACATTACTTTAAAACTACTACATTACTACATTACTTTAAAATAAAATATCAATGACAATGTTATATATTATAACTTGTTTGTGAAATTTAGTTAAAATCAATTTTATTTATATTGCTATGCCTTAACTGGGTTTATGCATGATATTAATTTAAAGACATCACTTATTTTCTGTTATAGTATGTAGTATGTTTTACTAAACATACTACGAACAGAAATGTACAGTACATAGTATCTGTAGTAGTAGTAGATGTAGTAGAAATGTAATGTATATACATATTAAGGGTTCCAACCTAGCCTTTAAGTATTAATTGCATGTATATATACATGTATTGCATGTATGTTTATTATTTTTGTGGCTGTAACCTGTTTTGTGCTACTGATGAATTAAAAATTAATAAATATTCTTATTAATTATATAACACCCTGTATTTTACTACATGAAAATGCAATAAGTATTCATTTATTTACATAGCTCGGATTAGCAAGCTGAAGTGGCAGTCGGCAGGCCCTATTAATCGCAGAACCGATAACCGATGGGGTAAACGAGTTCTTGAATGGAGACCGGCCTTCAAACTAAGTGGAGCGACGACCTTCGCAAGTTGGCTGACAAGAGCTGGGTGAGAGTAGCCGCGGATCGTGCTCAGTGGCGTGCCCTTGGAAAGGCTAGGCTCTAGCAGTAGACTAGTGTTTTTTTCCTACTTCTTTCAACGTTATCGGAAATCTTATTATTGATGATTTTTTTTTCACTCCAGTTCCATCTCTTTCATTCATATATTCATTCATTCATCATCTTTCATACCGGCAGTGGGTGTTCTGCTTTTAATTTCTTAATATTCTAACGAAACGTGAAAGCGTATCAAACAAACATACAAAAATTAAACTTACTTTTTTAAAATAAGATGTATCCTATATTCTTCCTAATACCTTTGAGAATATGTGTACAAAGTTTCATGATGATCGGTCGAGTAGTTTCTGCGTGATAGCGTAACAAACAAACTCACATTCACATTTATAATATTAGTAGAGATTATTATCTTATCTTTTATCAGAAATGTATACCTACAATAATTTAATTTTAATTTGTATGACTATGACTACTATGATTATGACTGCATGTCACAGCTATGTGTGAGTAGCGAACTAAAAACTGTTTTTTAGGTGTTTGTTCAAGACTAATGAAATTGGCATACTGTCAGCTAAAGCACTTTGTTCAAACCGTGACTTGTAACTCCCAATTGGTAGTGAGTGAAAAGAAACATTTCAGAAGTTGGAAAGTTCCGTAAGGGTCTAAGAAATGTTATCAAAACTTAGCTGAGAGCTTCAACATGTGTAACTATAGAATCCCCGTGTTGGCTTTTGGCAATGTCAAATGTATTTCCTTATCAGTTTTAAGTTTCAATAATAATATAAAACGTGATTAGAATCCCGTTGTTAATTACTCTGATGTAAGTGAAAGTGATAGTGTACATAGATGTACTTAAAGTATCTTACAAATGCAAAATACAATATATTTTAAATTTTTTCATTTAGTCAGTTAGTTATCGCGCCCTTAGGGTTTTTTTTACCACCATATAAATGATTACCTGCGACTTCGTACGCGTGAAATTGAGATTTTAAAAAGCTATATTTAGAAAAAAAAGGAATAATTTTTTATCAAAATAAAATTATGTATAGTTATTTACAAGGTAGGTATATAGCATTCTACCAGCGAAAGAATTTTTGGGATTAGACCAGTAGTTCCAGAGATTAGACTCGACATACAAACAAAGAAATAAAGTCACAAACATGACCTCTTTATTAATAGTATAGATATATATATAGATTTTGACAGTAGCCTAATTGACTATCTATGAAATGTTATTTCTATCACGTTCTATTATGTTTTAATTTCGATAAGTTTATGTTATTATAGGGCAGGCAAATGATCTAACTCCACCTGATGTTGAAGAGAAGTGGAATCCATTATGTTTTCGTAGGGCGGAAAAGAAAATTTATTACCGAATCCCGAAGTTCTTCAAACTGTTAGCCATAATAAGACTTAGTTACTGATTGTTTTTATTGTATTGTAATTAATTACAATTCGGAAAACATTGAAATACTTTTAAAATAATGAAAAATATTTATGTAGGGTATAAACTTGTGTTTCGTACAACCTAAAAATAATACTTCAAAACATTAAACGTTGCAAAATTTGATAAAAATCAAAGTGTTTAAAAATTCCACGAGCAGGATTCGAACCCGCACCCCATCACATGCCGGGTCAGGTGCACTACCAACTATGCTATCGTGGCTCAATCCAACTCGCCGAAATTAATCAACACTATCTACTCTTACTCTGTAAGCCAAAGGAACCCTATTTGTAAAATAATTATATTAGTCTTCCAAATCACGTCAACCATACCTTTGTTCGCCCACCAATCACAAGTCGACAATTTATTGCAAAAAAAAAGAGGAAATTTTAATCTCTCGCACCTTCGCTTTTGATTCCGAATTCTTAAACCGTACAAGGGGAAAACAAGAAATAAACTTACAATATCGAGAGAAATTGTTTGGGGAGCGAACGCGGTACCTCATCTCGGAAATTATAAGAAAGGAAGGGGCCGCGAGATGAAAAGAAAACAACAATCGAACTGAATTGGTATTCGGGATCGTTGCAAGAATAACAAAAAAATAAAGGATAAAAACCCGGAATTAGACGAGAGAGCTATAATGAAAGGGCACGGATACGTTGACTGCCAGTGCCCAATTGATGGACGTTCTTTTGACTCCTTGACGAAATCAACCCGACACGAAAAACTGGAGGTGACTCGCCAATAAAGATGACCCTCAAATTGTATTTGTATCGGCTGCCGGGAAGGCAGCCGTTACAGCGACGTGGGCTGATTGGATTAGGAAGGATGAGATGTATGGGACTTACTTGGCGAACTGACGTTGACGGCGTGGCCACGACCGAGAACCGAGAACTCAATGACTGAATGCACCCGCACACACATTCGCTCCGCCGTTGGCTAGTGCTGGCGTATCATTTATTTTAATGATATCGTCGCGTTTCTGGTGCGAACAATATTTTATTAGGGAAACAAAACTTACGTCCTGTTTCTGCGTTGACGTCATCAACTGATGACTTAAAATTGGATTTGATTGCAAAATTGTTCTGAAGTTCTGTTCTAACACTACACAAATATAAATAAAACAACTTTTACGGATCAGCTCGCATTTATTTTACACATTGTCCCAGTCTGACCAGAGACCGAGCAAAGGGTTTGAAATTTATGAATACAATAATCAACATGTATTTTTATGTTTTTTTATTTGCTCCATATTTACCTAAGCACAAGAGAAGTTTTAATGCGAAGACAGACAGACAGCCAGACAGCCAAAAGGGACTATTGTGAAAACATTTATGTATGAAAAATTTACGAATGATATACCGAATGTACGAAGACTTTGGTCTCAATATAATCGTGTATAGAAGCTCGATAGCGCACTGGTTAACGCACCCGGTCTCCTTATCCATCCATAGGAAAGGCTCGTGCTCCAGCAGTGGGGACATAAAATGAGCTGATGATGATGATGATGATGAAATAAAAGAAAAAACGAAAAAGTACAGCTTCCTATCTCAAAATAGTTTTTATCTAACAAAGGGCGTATGAAAAAATATTATTTACATAACTTTTTACTATGCAAACCATTCTGCACTAAGTGTGTCATAAATAAACCGCCATTTTCCACTATCCTCCGTATAAAATAAGGGTGTTCGAGCGCGGGTGCCTTGCGTGCCGGAGTCAAGTGGTTCATTTTCAATTCAGGGAAGTGCTTATGTAAGTCCCTGGATGGTATCGTGGAGAAATATTTTTTTAACGTGTCCTTTAGGAGACACAAGGGGATTTTGTGGGAACGCGCAGCCTGGAAACGTAAATGACAAATGTGGATCATAAGTAGCGGCGTACGGTCTAACATTACCTATTAAAGCAGTGCAGTCATATAAAGATTTATATTAGAACTCTTACAAACTTACGAATAAGACTTCTTTGAATTATGAAGTAAAGCTACATAGTAAAATTGGTTTTTATTAACACAAATCTCACATTACAAGTAACTGAGAAAGATAATGAAGGTAAATTTTGACTGATATTAAGGTGTCCACTTACAGCCGAAATCAATAGCCTATCTCTGGTAAGAGATATGCCTATCTTAGTTTAGTTACCTAGCAACCACTGTTATTTTCCGATAAATAACAGAAATAACTAAGCAACAAATCTCTAGTAGGCCTATCTCTTGCTGAGGATAGGTTATTAATTTCGGCTGTTAGTAAGCACATGTCACAATAGTCACAACAGCCTAATTGGTAGGCACTAAGCCCTGCTGGGGGAAACTCTGGTAATTGCTTATTATGGTTCCGGATCACCATAGTGACACGTAAGGAGTTTTTAGTATCCCCCTATCCTATCCTATTATAGTTTTAAGTATTCATCAGAGACTCTTGTCCTCGTCCACCCACGAAAAGCTCGACAGATGTAGGGGAGGCCTTCCCACTAAAACCCTAGTACCTTTCTCTGTCACGGGCATCCCATGGTCTTAAGGGAGAAGCCATCAGTTGGAACCACGAATGGCAAGCACCGTTTTCGGTGGGTATCCCTCCCTCCACGAGTTCCACATCATCATTTGCGTCTCCCCCGTTGTGTGGTATGCGGCGACGCCTGAACCGGTTTGTAAAACGGTGCATTTTTCATTTTCGTTGTTTCATCTTTCATTTTCTTTAATTCTTTTCCAAATTATAATTTGTTAGTAGCAAAATTTGCGTACATAACAACAAATGAATGTTTTTGAGTATTGTTGATGACTACGTTAATGAAACCATTGCGAGGAGTTGACATTCTTCCCATTCCTCACTCTGGATAGGAATGCAGCGTGCAAATTGTTGTTTTAAGCGTACATTGTGCCTAAGCAAGCTCTTACAAGCTGATGGCAGGACAATTAAGTATTACAAAAACACAAATGTTGAAAAAAAACTCCACGAGCAGGATTTGAACCTGCACCCTTCTGACATACCGGGTCAGGTGATCTTCAGGTTCAAATCCTACTCGTGGAAATTTTTTCCAACATTTGTGTTTTTGTAATTTGTTCGCAACAAAATTTGCGTTAAAAATTATATAAACAAATTTTACAATTAAGTATTATTTTTTTTCTTTTACTTTTACTATAACGAAAACGATACAAAATCTCGCGTAATACATAATTGTGTTTCTATTTACTTGTATGTCAACGCGTTATACTCGTATAGTCTTTTACATTGAAGGTACAAGTAGTAGAGAGTAACCGGCCATAAATGTAGCTAAAGCGGCTAATCCCAAATCTAGTTGTAAACAATACCAACATAACAACAGTGATAACCGATACAGAACCGGAGCTAATAACGGGAATAATGAAGTAACGAAAACACTACACAATTTCCACCTGCATTCGGTTCTAGCGCTTGGTATGTAGGAGCTAGTTTTTGAAATGAGGCAGACTTTATGTAATTATAACTTTGATATATTCATTTTAAGAAAGCTGGTAAAGGACATTGTAATTAAGTATGTAGGTAACATATACTATAATATAATATAATATATAATATCTTTATTCATCACAAAAACAATATACACAGTAAAACTGAATTCCCTGCAGCCTGTGAAAGTAAAACTGTGTTATAGGCCACAGTGTCTTACAATGTTAGCAAAGTCAGGGAAGACCCTGACTTTGCTAACGAACATAGTTATAGTGATATTTTAGACAAAAAAATATATAACTATGGGGTAACTTAACTTACACATCAAAAAACCTATCACAATATTACATTGGGTGGATGCTGTCGATGATGAGAAAACTATACAAAATCCCGGAAAACAAAATTATGTTTCGATGTATTTTAACGCGTAATTTAGTAAAGAGTAACCGGCCATAAATGTTGGCTAAAGCGGCTAATTCCAAAATGAACCACAGCTATACAGCAACAGTGATAACTGATAGAGTACCGGAGATAATTAACGGGAATAATGAAGTAAACGGGAATGCTACACAATTTCCACCTGAATTCGGTGCTAACGCCCGGAATTATGGAGCTAGTTTTTGGAAAAGAGGCAGACTTTAGATAAACGTAACATTACTTTTTTTTTTAAATTAACACGTCATAGTGACGGTGCAGTCCAAAATAATGAGAGCGCTCCTCACCGTGGAACAAGCACGGTAACAAGCGCACCCATTCATGATGGCCTACATAAATGCCGTTTCACGCCCTCCTTAAAAGACCCGGGACTATAGGAGCTGGGAAACACATGCGCCGGCAAAGAATTCCAAAGCCCAATGGTCTTACAGAGCAACGACTTGCCAAATTTTTTGGTACGAGTACTGATTGTCTGTACAGTTTGGTGGTTCCTAAGACCAGCACGTTTCTGTTTCAAGAAAGGTGGTAAAGGATATTGTTGTTAACTATGTACCTACTTACTGTAGATAATTAGAGAACACGATACGAAATCCTGGAAACAACTATGTTTCGATGTGTGTCGACGCGTTATTGTTTCATACATACGAGTAGATAGAGAATAATCGGTCACAAAATGTTCCTAAAGCGGCTAATTCCATGTTGTATTTTAGACAATACCAACATAACTGATACAGAACCGGAGATAATAACGGGAATAATGAAGTAAACGGGAACGCTACACAATCTCCACCTGAATTTGGTGCTAGTGCGCGGAATGTAGGATCTAGTTTTCGGGAATGAGGCAGAATTTAATACAACGTCGCAACGTTGTGCCCCGTGATAGCGAGAGAGGTTACACTCACTTTAATTTCACGGTGACTTGCACTTTTGTTTTGAATACAAATTCACCTAGTTATAAAATGGGTCGCGCTCGGAAACACGTGAGCTGACATCTTATTTTGTAAACTATCCCCTATCTCCATACGTATTATAAACACGTGAAGTGAAGTAGACTAATAGAAGTGTTTGCAAAGGTAAGTTTATTATTAGAAGCGTTTTTGAACAATCTTTTTTTAAAAATATATTTAACGGGTAGGCACAGTGCCTTGATCTCACCTGATGCTAAGTGATGATAAGATGATGATGGAAGCGCACTTAAGCCGGATTCTCAACTAGTGAGGCACTGGTTATCTTATCTTTAGCTGCCGGAACAGAACAATGCTACAAACATTGATGTTTTGGCAACATATTTAGATAAGATGGTGGTAGCTAGCCAGGCGGATAAACAAGCCCTACCACCAACCAAACCGAGTACACAAACATGTACCCCCCGCTGGGAATCGAACCAGGGACCTCTGGGTCTAAACTGGTGGTTTTAGCCACTAGACCACAGATGCGGTTAAAATCTTGATTCTACCACCGATTCAGAATGTATCTGAATGTATATTCTACCAAAAATAGGCCGGAAAATGGTTAAGAAATAATATGAATAAATGTCCTTATTACTGTCACAGCTACTATGCTTGTAAGCGGTTGGATTGCAGTTTAGATCCTAGATATACAAACATGTTTATTCTGTTAGCTCAATAATTTCCCTGCTATTTGAAGTCTATTAGTGTGAATCTGTCTTTGGTTTTCTGATGTATAACTGCATAGCTACTCGTTTTTTTGTTACCGTTGATTCATTTAAGAAAATAAAATAAAAATAAAATAAAATAAATAAACTTAATTTGTAAATGTTCAAATAATTTTTAACGCAAATTTTGTTGCGAACAAATTATATAAACACAAATGCCGAAAAAATTTCCACGAGCAGGATTTGAACCTGCACCCTTCTGACATTCCGGGTCAGGTGCTCTTCCAATTGAGCTATCGTTATTAATTATTTAATTATGATCGGATGTTAGTGACGGTAGTTGTTGACATTAAATGGGCGCCTTTGGCTTTCAAAGTAAAAAGTGTTGAATAATTTCGGCGAGCTGGTTAGAACCACGATAGCTCAATTGGAAGAGCCAGGTGCTCTTCCAATTGTTGTTGTTGTTGTTGACCCGGAATGTCAGAAGGGTGCAGGTTCAAATCCTGCTCGTGGAATTTTTTTCGGCATTTGTGTTTAAACTTAATTTGTATAATGGCACAGCGGTTAGTTAGTTCGTGTTACGATCTTGCAAGTAAAGCAACTATCGCAATGTAAGGTTACCGTATTGACTATATTGAAAATATCTTTAGCTCCTTCGTGTTTCGATAAGGCAGGGCAATTCGGCAAGATGGGCCGTTGGTTACGGGTGTTGTCGTTAGATGGCAGTCGTTAGATCCCAGCAGCTCGCTATCGACTAGTGTGGTGGGCTAATGTTCAATCTTCCTGTGTGCTACTCTTTGCCCAGGTTTGGACATTGTAGGCTAATGATAATTTAATCAGTACACTAATTTTGGCAATGCAAAAGTTAACGCGCCCGATTGCAAAGGTTAAGCAACTTTCGCAAAGGCCAGTAATAAGATGGGTGGCCAAAAATTTATCATCTCGATTTCCTCCGTGCTTCGTAAGGCAGGTATAGCCGTTGCTCCCGACGTCATAGCAGTCGTTAATAACGTGGTTGTTTATGAGCCGTTCTCTCTATCCACCTATAGGGAAAGCTAGTGCTCTAGCAGTAAGGAAATAAAAAAATAAGCTAGTGGTGGCGATAAGCTGAAAACAGTTCATGTATTAAAAAGTAAAGTGTTAGACCAGTTTGAAAAGCTGTAGCAAATTAATTTCATGTAAAAACAAGCTCAACGAATCCAATATTGGTATCTTATAAGCTTATAATCATGAATAAGATTTAGTTAAATTCGTATAAAAAGACTTACAGCTAACAAATGACTTGTTACAAAAACTTTTTACCCACTTACGTTTACTGACTTTTTGTTTTTGTTCTGTTTTTGTATTATTAAAATTATGTATAGCCTATATAACTTTTTAAACTATATGGTCACTTACATTATAATAAATATTATTAACGGGATTATTACCATGTTTTTGACAGATAATTTCGACAGAACGCCATTACATACCTAGATTGGTTAGAGAAGCGATTAAAATTACAAAATACAAAAAATTCAATCGCGAAGATGGGTTTAAACTGTCGCGTATCTGGAATCCAGTGATTAGCTTATGTAAAGACCGCAAAAAGAACAAAAGTGCCGGTTCGCGATCTGATACGGTCAGTGTAGTGTGTCGAGAACAAGTTCGAGTGAATAGTGACTTAGGAAACAGTGGTACGAGTATCGAGCGTAAAAAACGACTAAGGAAGAGGGTAGATCGTTATGTTTGCTCATAATCACCCACCCGCAAAAACTTCAGTACATCCGTGATCATGGCGCATGCAACTGTGCCGAAATATCGGATACTCAAACACAACAAAAAACATGGTAATAATCCCGTTAATAATATTTATTCTATGTATAGCCTAGTTTAAATGCATGTTTCGTCACAAGGCAATTTCATCATCATCATCATCTCAGCCAAAAGACGTCCACTGCTGGACAAAGGCCTCCCCCACGGATCTCCATGAGGGGTATTTGCCGTAATCGCCACGCTTGGCAGGCGGATTGGCGATCGCAGTTGGTTAATAGTAACCTCAGAGAGATGCTGCTGCCCATCCTCTGGAATGGTCCCTTAGTCGGCTTTTACGACACCCTTGGGAAGATATGGGGTGGTGCAATTCTTTATCCCCGGCACCACACAGGGGACAAGGCAATTTAATTACTTTTTATAATTATTAATCTCATGTAAGTGAATTCTGTATTCTTATGAGAATAAAGTTTCTTTAAACCTTACAGCAGTAACCTCGCCTCGAGTTTTACTTGACCAACTTTTTCTCCAAATACTAAGCCCGGGAATGTTGATTATAAATCAGAGGAGACAACTTCTCTAAGAATCGTCGGACTTAGGGTACATGCTACAAGATCAGGGTTGGCAAAATATTTTTTTAATTGTTTTTATACCTTATAAGACATCTCTTGACCTGACACTGATGGTGAGCGTGGTCTACGATGGAGCGAGCTGCCCCAGTAGATGCCTATTAACTCTCGCCTTGAAGGAATTCAGGTTATAAGTTTTTGGGAACACAGACGATGGCAGAGAATTTCACTCCCTGCCAGTGCGCAGTAAAAATGATGACATGAAGCGCTTGCATTGTAGGTAATAATATTGTTTTTTTTTTAATTACTTAGATGCGCTGTTAGTTGTCCACAATGGCCACAAAATAAGAAGATTGTAGAAGGTAAATTTCATCAAACTTGAAACATCTGCACTCCAAGCCAACTTCCAAGCTGTTCCGAGATTTGTGTCCGTGCATAGGCTATGAAGAGTTACTCTAGCGCGGTATGTTTTAAACTTACCTTCTGGGGTCTCCTTATTTTGTGGTAGTGGTGTGTTATGGTATGTTAACAGAATTAAAGAGTATATTAAGATTGCACTAGGTTATTATAGAGTTAATGTGAAAGTGTTAGTGAGTTAGTCGGTAATCACGGACGTTCGTCGGAGCGCGGAAATTAAAAAAATATATATTTCAATTGATTAACTTTTATTATTTATGCATTATACAAGTCAAACCTAGGTTGTAGATTTTATCTTTTTAACCTTAGTTATATTTATCTTAGTGCCTGTAAGCTTAGGATATCGATACCCATTTTGGGAGGAAATCGTTATTTTTTAAGTAGGTACTATAGTTTTTTTTAACTGCCTGAGGTATTTTCTACCATTCAACCATAGAGTGGCGCAGAAATGACATGGTAAGTGCATTTTTAAGCTACAACAAAAATGGAATAATGCCCTCCTTTGGATTATTTAAGTTAAACTTACAGACTCACTTTTGTGGTTTTTAGTCAAAGTTTTTTACCCATGTGACCGTCATCTAAACGAGTGACATCCCTAGCTGTCGGCCATTTTGGGAGTAAATCATGTTGGAACTTCAAAGCTGATAACACGAGGCTCGCAATTTTCTTTTGGCTGCGTTATGGGATTGGTTTCAGAGGCACGCGTCTCGGGAGTTATGGCTAATTAAGAAAGTACGAGTGCGAAACTAATTCTTGATACTTTATATCATCGTTGATATGTTTTCGTTAGTTTTATTAATATTTGAGTAACATCTTTAGAATATTAAGTATGTAGGAAAATATAGGTAAGTACAATAAATAGAAATAATTTATTACAAACCTCGATTGTTTGGTTTTGATATTTAAACTTAATCATCTTTCATTATGGCTGACATTTGGATTGCTGATAGTAACATTATCTCGGTCTCGTGATGAGCAAATTTGCTTCCAAAAATATTTAAGCTATTTTCTTTAGAACAATCGTTACACGTTTTACTAAAAAGGTTTAGGTGTGCTTCTTTTAAAGTTTTTTTTTAACATTGACAGCCAGTTAACTCAATGAGCCGGCGTAGTGAGGCTGCGCCAGAATTATTAAATTTTAAGACGATGCAAGGATATTTGCTGAGTTATCCATATCTAGTGTGGCGGCCTGCGGTCACCACATAATTTCTTATCCTCACGTTCTCATCATTATCATCGGCCTATCTTAGTCCACACGTACGGTTAAAGAATTTGTAAACGCATTCCTAATCGCGTGTAAATCTGATAAAGATAAGACGCGGCATCCTCCCTCCAACATCTACATAGTTAAAAAAAAAAACACAAATGTTGAAAAAATTTCCACGAGCAGGATTTGAACCTGCACCCTTCTGACATTCCGGGTCAGGTGCTCTTCCAATTGAGCTATCGTGGTTCTAACCAGCCCGCCGAAATTATTCAACACTTTTTACTTTGTAAGCCAAAGGCGCCAATTCAATGTCAACAACTACCGTCATTAACATCCGATCATAATATTTTTACAAATATTAAAGATCAGTTAAGAAATAAGCAAGCTATTTTATAAAATGTTCAAAATGATTTTTAAAGCAAATTTTGTTGCGAACAAATTACTTGATCTTTAATATTTGTAAAAATATTATGATCGGATGTTAATGACGGTAGTTGTTGACATTGAATTGGCGCCTTTGGCTTACAAAGTAAAAAGTGTTGAATAATTTCGGCGGGCTGGTTAGAACCACGATAGCTCAATTGGAAGAGCACCTGACCCGGAATGTCAGAAGGGTGCAGGTTCAAATCCTGCTCGTGGAAATTTTTTCAACATTTGTGTTTTTGTAATTTGTTCGCAACAAAATTTGCTTTAAAAATCATTTTGAACATCTACATAGTTATTATTGTATAAATAGTCTTGTAAGGTTTAGATAATAAGTTAAACACAATGTAGTCACTGTAAATATACAACATCACATAAAGAGACGCAGTCGTTATTTACCATTGAACCCTCCATCATCTCAACCACACATAGGTCGACCACGGGAACATCTACTAACGAACTACCCAAGTTACGTGTATACATATACTTTAATGGAAAAGTCATCAGCATAATAGCTTTCTATTTATAGAAATATGGTTGTAACGCCCTGTTTATGTCATTGACAAAAACCTACGCAGGAAATATTAGTTTTTTTAAGTTCTTACATTGAACATTGACTAAAAATAGTCCATGTATGCATATGTTTGAAAATGTAGTATTAAGCAATACTTATTATTTGTTAGAAATGAGACCCGCGTTGACTGTATTAACCTTTTGCCTTATACAGCAAAGTATGTTCTTTACTTAATTTCAGTAAAATAATATGGTAAATAAAAGTTCACGACACTGCACCAAAAAAAAAAAAAATGAATCCATCTTATAATTAAAAGAAACTATCATAAAATATACATACATACATACATACATACATACATACATACATACATACATATGTACATACATACATACATACAGACTAATAAAAAAAATAAAAAATAAAATATACTAATTTTAAAATAACAAGCTATGACTACATAAAAATGAATGATACTTTTAACATAACAATATATTTTTTATTATTTTGAATTTTTCATTCATATTACAAGTTACAAGATAATATTTTACTACAAAAAATAAACCTGCCTAAGGGAGCTCGAGTGAAAACCGAACCCACGACCTTTGGATAACCGGTTCAATGCTCTAACCGCTGAGCTACCGAGCTCAGCAGACAGAGGATTGGACTCCTGAGGCTGGTTGCTTTTTTATAGTACAATATTATGATTAACTCCTATATTGTGTCGCGTTCAAACAAATCAAAATTAACAATACAAACTGGTACGCTCGGAACAGCATTGAAATTCAAAGTCCGAAACGTATTACCGGCGCTCCGATATTGACGGGTAATTCGGACTGTCTACTTTGACGGCTAATCACTTCACCCAGATTATTGGGAGCGGTATATTCCGGTAATCCACATTGCAGGTGGACCCGACGTCCAAGAGGATTTCCTGGTCATTTTCCGATTAATCATAGCTGGGAGAAGGGGTTTGTACGTACGGGATTAGGTTGTGTGACAGACCGCGGCCAGGGTCATTGGGCAGATAATTAATGGTGTAACAAGCGATCGTCGTTCTTATTTTGTTTGTGCGTAAGGTTGGGTTCTTTTTACAATCCGTTTTGGTGGTTATGGTTTATTTTTGTGTTTTTGTTTTTGTAATTCGCAATATGGACCAACATTCTGATATACCGGGTCACGCGTACTACTAATTAGGCTCTCTGACCAGTGCAAATCTAAAATCACAATTTACTCTTACTTTGTATGTTAACACTATGTCATCGGCATCCAGTCAGTTAAGTTACTTAAAATGAGTGATAAATAAAATAAATAAATATTGATTTATACGCTGTGAAGACTATTGGATTTGTCTTCGAAATATAGTCAACAGCAAAAGTTTATGATGAAAACCTACCATTACAAATGAAACAAAAGAGTAACGTGGGCATACAAATAAATATTTATTAACTTTCGTTAACATATTATATTAAAATTTTTTGTTACACATCGTTAAGAATAAACACCGTGTATTATTCCTTGGTTTCATTAGTATTCGTATTCTAATTTTGACTATCGACTGTCGACTGTATAATATACAACAAAAATAAAAGATCCAAAGTGTATCCGATCAAGATCTTGTATGCAGAGTTCATCATCATCATCATCAGCTCATTTTATGTCCCCACTGCTGGGGCACGAGCCTTCCCTATGGATGGATAGGGAGAACGGGCCGTAAACCACCACGCGGGCCCAGTGCGGATTAGTGGTGGTTAACGACTGCTAATGCAGCCGGGGCCAACGGCTTTACGTGCCTTCCGAAGCACATATGCAGAGTTACTGAGTCATAATTATAAACTTTAATTTGTTATGCATTTTTTAACTAACTAATAAACAAGTCACAGCCCTAGTGGTCTTTATACCTTTGAGTACTTACATTTATAATCACTGCTGCTTGCTTACGTGCGTCTGACGTGCATGACTTCACAAATATAAATATTGCATTTACAGTTGCATGACAAATTAAATAAATAAGTAAATCGCTTATTTGCACTAAACATGGTATAAAATGGTAAAATAGCATTCAAATCGTTTACAATGTTAATGATATTAATTACGTTACATGGAATCAAGATTGCAATAATAAATAAATGTCTAGAATCAAAATTTCAATAAACTAAATGTCAGTAAGATCCAGCTAGTTGTCAATAAATTCCTTAACACTATAAATTTTTTTGTCATTAAGCCATTCAGTTAATCTTTATTTAAATAAGAAGCTATTTAGCACTTTCAATTCATTTGGTATCTTGTTATATATTTTGACGCACAACGCAAGACAACTATTCTTGTATTTACATGTTTTGGGAACATTTCTTAAGACAAGTTTATGTTTGTCTCTGCGCACTCTAGTACTATGTGTATCACATGCTTTAGCAAACAGATACCTATGTTGATGGACAAAATGACATACCTCATACAAGTAGAGCGATTGAAAGGGCAGCAGAGCTTGGTTTTTAAATATAGGTCTGCATGATTCATCAGGCAAAATTCCACAAATGGCCCCAATGCACTTTTTTTGTGCCACAACTTTGGATCTTTTCATTATTACCACACCTTTCTGTTAAATGTTGTATAATCTGTTGTATAACTACACTAGTTAGGGCCTAAAGCAAAACAACAAAAGTGAATCTAGAACCACTTCAAAGACACAGAGATGTTCTTGGTAAAATCGTATTATCTCTGCATGTAACGTTAGTTAATCTATAGTGAACTGTTGCGGTTTGTATCTCGCATCATTGCCAAATAAACAAGGATTAGCGAGCGATGTGACGTGCCGACGACGAATACGTAATGTGGCTGAGATAGGCCATCACGAGTACGCCTTTGTGGTGTATATTCGATTTGTTTCAGATAGAAAATCGATTTACTCGAGCGTTCACTCACTTAACATCAATGTTTTTTTGTTTGGTACTGACTTTTTCATTTGTTATGAAAAATACTAATTCTGAAATGAAATTCTTTTGGTAGTAAGTTTTCGGCACAAAATCCTGGATCTGGTCTGAACGGCTACAACCAGGTCAGTCAAAATGAGGGTTCTGCTCAAGGTATTTCGTTTTAAAAAGTATGGACTAATACCAAATGTTACCCTTTGTTCTAAAGTGACCATGTTTTAAGTAAAATAAACTAAAGAGCTGCTGATTAAATAAACAATTTATAATTATGTACCTGTTCCTAAAACAAGTGCGTGGTGATATCATAACGTGGTGCTTTAGACAATTCCGGATTTAAGTACCTACCTGTAAAAATAAACTAAAGTGCTACTACATAAATGGCGAAACAAATATGTACCTATTCCCAAAACAAGTGAGTGCGACATCATAATGTGATCATAAATTGCTTTAGACTATTTCGGATCTAAGTACCTATCTGTAAAAATAAACTTAAGTGCTACCTACTAAATAAATGGCGAAATAAATATGTACCTATTCTCGAAACAAGTGAGTATGACATCATAATCATCATCATCATTATCATCATCTCAGCCAAAAGACGTCCAGTCCTGGACAAAGGCCTCCCCCAAGGATCTCCACAACGACCGGTTTTGTGCTGCTTGCATCCAGCGGCTTCCCGCGACCTTCACCAGATCGTCGGTCCACCGGATGTTGGAGATCTGCCCACACTGCGTTTTCCGGTACGCGGTCACCACTCAGGGACTGTTCTGCCCCAGCGGTCATTAGTCCTGCGAGCAATATGCCCTGCCCACTGCCACTTGAGGTTACTCATCATAATGTGATCATAAATTACTTTAGTTAGACAATTCCGGATCTAAGTACCTAACTACCTGTAAAAATAAACTAAAGTGCTGTTAAATAAATGGCGAAATAAATTTGTACCTATTCCCAAAACAAGTGAGTGTGAGACATCATAATGTGGTCATAAATTACTTTAGACAATTCCGGATCTAAGTACCTATCTGTAAAAATAAACTAAAGTGCTGTTATATAAATGGCGAAATAAATATGCACCTATTCCCAAAACAAGTGAGTGTGTGACATCATAATGTGGTCATAAATTACTTTAGACAATTCCGGATCTAAGTACCTATCTGTAAAAATAAACTAAAGTGCATTTATATAAATGGCGAAATAAATATGTACCTATTTTCAAAACAAATGAGTGTGTGACATTATAATGTGGTCATAAATTGCTTTAGACAATTCCGGATCGGCTTTTCGTGCATCCCCGAGCACTTAGCAAAACTGCTCACGCGACTTGGAAGTTTCGAGAGGGAATCACAACTTTTCGATCTCACGCGATTTTCAATAAAGAAGAAGTAATTCAAAGTTTCTCGCGAGGAATTTATTGCCCGTTTGAGTTATTTCGGCGGCTATTTCTAGATAATTGAATGAAGATCTCGAATCTTTGTCAATGTCGAACGGGATATATATTTGGGGGATGCATTCGAATATGGAGAATGGATTTAGATGAATGAGGTGGGAGTTGTCTTGTCGAATTGAAAACTGTTGGTAAAGTTTTTAACGAATAAGATAAGATAAAATCAATCAATAAGATAAATTATTAAAAATATAATTATATTTCTTTTCTTTTTTATTTGTTCCATTAAATTGTTTAAATGGTTTGAAATTGTTAATAAGTAACCTTTATATAAAACAGAGAATAATGTATAATTGTAAGTACATTTTTTAGTTAGCCCTCTGATGCTGTTGATGTGCCCTTGCAGTCACATGAATATCTTAATAAATATTCCACTTATAATTATATTGTAATGTGATATGCAATAAATGATTTGAATTTGAATTTGAATTTAAATAAGATAAATAAACTTTATTGAACACCAAAAATAAAACATTTGACAAAAAAAGTACATAAAAATACACATACAAAGGGCGGTCTTATCACTAAGAGTGATCTCTTGAAGTGGGAATGGTAGAATTGTTATAGAGATGTGGTTATGTCGTTTTTCAAAAATTATACTGATGTAGGAACTCGTTTTTATTTTGCATATTATTTTATCTTGACGTACCAAACCCTTTGCAGGGGAAATATTCACAATTACACGTTAACGAGTAAATTTTTAGAGTAGCCGCGGATCGTGCTCAGTTGCGTGCACTTAGTCCTACATATGTCCAGCAGTGGACTTGTGTAGCTAATGATGATGATGATGATGAGTAAATTCTAATATATTTTTTAGCTCTTTGTAAATTTATGTCCTACAATAAGGTTTGTTTGAATAAGAGATAGACAAAAACTACTTTGTTCTATTTAAAAATATTTTTATTTCACGAAATACGAAATTAAATAAGCTTTGTATCTTTTGAGTGACAATAAAGAAATTACTTTTTTGACAATCGATATTCTTTTGCCAATAGCACTCAGTGATCAGATTCTTAACTTATTTCCAATTCTGAATTATTATTATGTGTAAGTAAGTGCTTTTGTCTATCTTTAAAGATTTTTACTTAACAAGCCCTTTAGAAAGCCTAAGAAAGTTCTTGAAATACTATTGAATAAAACCTCAACTTTTTACAATCCTACTATATCAGAATACGTCATTACTTTAATTTTATTTATATCTAGTTTCATTACTACACATATATGTATCTACTGTCTTTGTTCAAATTCATAATTTTCTAAAGAGTTGATTGCACAATAGTTCAGGAATTATCATCGGATCAGGCTGATGTAAAGTGTAATAAAATATTGACATTAAAATACTGTATGATGTTAACTGAGGAGCTCGATGGCGCAGTGGTTAACGCGCCCGGTCTGCGAGTGCTGAGGTTAAGCAACTTTCGCAAAGGCCGGTCATCGGATGGGTGGTGAAAAATGTATCATCTCGAGCTCCTCCGTGCTTCGGAAGGCACGTTAAGCCGTTGGTCCCGGCTGCATTAGCAGTCGTTAACAACCACCAATCCGCACTGGGCCCGCGTGGTGGTTCATGGCCCGTTCTCCCTATCCATCCATAGGGAAGGCTCGTGCCCCAGCAGTGGGGACATAAATGAGCTGATGATGATGATGATGTTAATAAGGCCCCTGATTAAACTGGCATTCAATTCTGTTCTGAAACAGTATTTAAAAAACAGTAACGTTGATATCGACATATTGCAAAATAAATGGCCCAATACAATTTTGGAAGCTCTTCATAGTTATGTACGTATATTTGCACATATTTACACATTAATTGATATCAATAAGAATATGTTGGTGATTAATCTTTATGACAACTGAAGTACCATATTCTAGCAAATAAATTAAATTTGAATTTGAATTTGATTTGGATAAAGTTCTATTATATAAAAGTAGTTTAAACACGACTGCTTTAGCTACTTAAACCAAAAGTAATAAAATAATTAACCTATACAACATTGAAATCAAGTCATCGTTATAATAGATAAGTATTGGCTTAATTCTCACGCTTGCCAATTGTTCAACATAAGGCATTCAGATATCCGGTATAAAATATGATAATTTATTTTAAGGCACACTAGCGCCACTAATTGATAATTTGACAATCACTAACTGACCGGATCTTTTTTTAAACATTGCGTACCGTCCGACAACAGGAAAGCATCCATAGTATTTATTTAATAATTGTGCACTACTTTTTGTTGCGTGGTTTATTCACAAAACGGGCTACCGCATTTATTCACAAACAATGGCCACTTTTGGTGTTAGCGAATGAATACAAAAACAAACCTAAAAGTAGTGCACAAATATTAAATAATAGATGCTTGCCTAGTGTCGGAAAGTCGGCAATGTTTGAAAAAAAATCCAGTTTAGCAGTTATCAAATTAAATCTATTAGTGGCGTTAGTGTGCCTTACCCTTCGCCTTAATGAATTCATCATTCATTGATGACTTTAGATTATCAAAAGTTAACATACGACTAGAAACCTAACGTCTATCATTAGTTACATATAGCAAAACGGCCAAGTATAAAAAAACCTAAATCACATTTTATGTCCTGACCTGCTGGGGCACGAGTCTTTCCTAAAGATGGACAAACAGGTGAACGGGCCATAAGCCACCACGCGGGCCCAGTGCAAATTGGTAGTTGTCAACGACTGCTAATGCAGCCGGGACCAACGGCTTTACATGCCTTCCAAAGCATGGGAGATCTCAATATGATCCGATCAACCCGAGCCAAGATCCTAGCTTTAGAGGTGCCCTTTGGGTTTCCCGCTCCGGATTGGCTATGTCCCTATGTTTTTTTTTTTTTTTTTTTCATAAATTAATTATAAAAAAAAAAGATATGAACCTTAAAAAACCTAAAAAATTGGCCAGATTTTCGCTGTTTAGACTTCTAACAAACAAATTTGACGAGATTATATATAAAAAAAAGAAAATCATAGGGACACAGCCACAGCCTTTCTTTAATCTTTTATGAAAAAAGTAATTAAATAGGTCCAGTTTTGGAGGAATAATCAGGGGACTACGAAACGTTGATTTTGTCTACTTTTCATATAATCAGTCGACCTTAGTATGTCCTCTTAAAGACCGAGCGCGCTAACCACTACGCCATCAAACTCTTCAGTACACAACACGATATAAAAATAAAATGTATGAAAACATCTGAGCAATCTGATATCAAGCAATAAGTATGTGAAAATAGGTAGGCACCAACAGGAAAATAGGAGCATGAATAATGATTGTGTTTTTGTCTCTAGAATGATCGTGGAGGAGATATGAACAGCATATATTATATTGTCCTATGTTAAAGATGATATTATATGAGTTATTACAGAGAGAGATGTATTACTCACTAGTATTTTTGTTTGATATGTTAGGGCCAGTTCACGAAATCGTACTTTCACAATTGCTTTTTATAAGGCACAAGAGTACCGAAAACGGTGTTGCTTTTCAATCCTTATTACATCGACAACAGCTTTTGACCTGACTCGGGGCTAGTTGGTCTAAGGATGCTTAGGATACAATAGACAAGCAGCTACTTAAACAATCTAGAGCTGCTATCAATACCCTTGATTCAAAAGTGACTTCGTTACGTATAATACGAAAAGAATTTTGAAAATCGGTCCACAATTGACAGAGTAATCGATGAACATATATAAAAAAAATACGAACATTGAAACATAAAATCTAAATCTCCCCCTTTTTTGAAGTCGGTTAATAAATACAACTCATTTTGGTTGGTAGTACTGCTTGTTCTAATCGCGCACGACATGCTACATGTCCTGGTACCCATGAAGCTGTAGATATAAACAGCTTCATGCCACCATCTTATGTAAGTCTGTCGCCATACCAATAATGTAAGTAGCCATCTTGTACTCCAACAGTTAGAGATAAGATAGCCAGTTACTCAGTTGGTAATGGCATAGTATAAAAAATGGATCGGAACAAACACAGAGCTGGAAATACTAGTACAGTCGGCAACAGAAGTCTCTAAACAGTTTAGTATGTTGTCGAAGCATGTAATGAATCGACGCACACTCTCATAATGTTATGACAGTTTATTTTGGAGAGAGTTTGCTGCTTGAAACTTAAAGGGTTCCTCAAGCTGTATGATCGAAGCACCGTCAAAGGGTTTCTACTACATTCTCCGAGGGATCGGTCGTGTCACACCGTACTAAAGTTTTCATCGATTTTCATTACTAATTTTTTATACAAAGTTGAAAAGTTAAAACTTATATCTCTATAAGTATTCTTACATAACCGCACCTGTGTCCATTATTAAGCCATGACCTTGCAAGCACGTACTAACATATTATGTTATTCTCAAAGTCTGGACGTAAAAAACTCGCTGCAGACATGAAGCGTAGGAGGAACGTGACATAGTCAAAAATTCAGACTATCACCGAAGACAGGGGCCCGTAAAACGGAACGACTCGCTACAGAAACTTTTACGATGTATGTGCAAAACATGTTATGTGCACTTGATCGTAATGCCATGAAAGGTTTTGTATTTTATGTTGATCGCTCCATAAGTAGGTATATAGAAAATTCACCACCTGCCCGGGATCTCATCATTCAACAAACAATGCAACACTGCCTGACCAAATGATACGGAAAGTTTATTTTGTGTGAAACGGAACGCATCTTATTTAGAAACCTATGACAGTAGCATGTAATACACGCGCCCTATGCTACGCTGCATTGTAATTATCGAAGACCCTCTGTTTTCTTGCCTTTTAATACTATAATTATTGTTATTGTTAGTTAGTTTAGGTTAAGCAACTTTCCCAGATGCCGGTCATCGGATGGGTGACCAAAAATGTATATCTCGAGCTACTCCGTGCTTCGGAAGGCATGTAAAGCCATTGGACCCGGCTGCATTAGCAGTCGGCAACAACCACCCATTCGCACTGGGCCCGCGTGGTGTTAAATAGCCCGCACTCCCTACCATCCATGGACAAAACTCGTGCCCTAGCATTGGGGACGTAAAAATGAGCTGGTAAATAGGTTTGTGTCCTACAGTGGAAAATTCACTAGGTGTTAGTGAAGCAAAAAAGTACCAATTCAACAGTTTAATCTACAACACAAAATGGATAATCCTCTCCACATCATAGGACGTATCTAAAACTCGGCGCCAAAGGTAATCTTCGTAGTTCGAAGCAAGTTAGAGTAAACTGTCGGGTTTCTCGGATTAGCGGTTAGCAGTTGTTAAGACCCGTCGGGGCACGTCGTGTTAACGTAGCATTACGGTAACGTTAACGTGACTTGATAAGGTGGGCCCAAAAGTTAGCAACAACTTCGAGTGGTGCGAGTGGAATTATCTTGGACGGTTTAGATAATCGAGCGTTGATATACTTGTTATCGATAAAAATATACGAAGTTTTCGACGGGACTTTTAACGCAAACTAGTAACGTTTCGACCAAGTTGTACCGGCCGTGGTCATGGGCTGCTGGGCTGGTATGTTTAGGAAACCCTTACTAATTAGATTACATACACTTACTTAATTACTGCGCTGGCTCAGGGACCCGAAGTGGATCTTGGCCTCCAACACGAGATTTCGCCAGATTATATTTATAAATGTCTTTGACCAGTTTGTGTTGCCAGTGATGACATACGGGACTGAGACGTGGTCGCTCACTATGGGCCTTATCAGAAGGCTTAAGGTCACTCAAAAAGCAATGGAGAGGGCTATGCTCGGGGTTTCTCTGCGAGATCGAATCAGAAATGAGGAGATCCGCAGAAGAACAAAGGTAACCGACATAGCCCGAAGAGTTGCTAAGCTCAAGTGGCAGTGGGCAGGGCACATTGCTCGCATGACTGATGGCCGCTGGGGCGGAACAGTCCTTGAGTGGCGACCGCGTACCGGAAAGCGCAGTGTGGGCAGGCCTCCAACAAGGTGGACCGACTATCTGGTGAAGGTCGCGGGAAGCCGCTGGATGCGAGCAGCACAAAACCGGTCGTTGTGGAGATCCTTGGGGGAGGCCTTTGTCCAGCAGTGGACGTCTTTTGGCTGAGATGATGATGATGATGATGATATTTATAAATAATCTGGAGATTAAAATTAAAATTTTAAATATTAAAATGTAAAATTGAAGGCAATTAAAATTGTTCTAAATTTTTATACCCGACACAACGTTTCGACAATGTATCAGCAGCCGTGGTCACAGGCTGACGAATCGTTTATTAAAAAAATGCCTAGGATACAGGAAACAGTTGGTGTTATAAAAAGAACGCGAAAGTTTAAATGTAAAAATAGATACCCACATTTGAAGCAGCTAGAATTGTTTACTTTAGTTATTTCCATAGCGTAATGTCGTACGGCATTTTACTGTAGGGCAATGCTGCCGACATTCAAACTATCTTTGTGCTGCAGAAGCGGGCTATTCGAGCAATTTATAACCTAAAAGCTGGTAATTCTCTCAGGGAGAGATTTAAAGATATTAATATAGGCAGTTGCTTCACAATATATTTATGAGAACCTAATGTATGTTTATAAAAATATTGAAACTTTTTCTAAAAACAGTGAAATTCACAATGTAAACACAAGAAATAAAAACAAAATAGCAGTACCTTATATTAGGCTCCACCAAGTAAATAATTCATTTAGAGGCCTGTGTGTACGTTATTACAATAAAGTTCCAAGTATTATTCAAAAACTTGATATTAATAAATTTAAGACAAGTTTTGTAAAAAAGCATATTATAAAGTGTCTGATTACATTGAAGACAAGACAGCATGGGTTTAAAATGCTCTAATCACTCCAACAGGTATTTCTTTAAAATATTGTTAAGTAATTTTAAACTTGTATAACTTGGTAACGGCATATAACTTTGTAAATGTCGTTACTTATATTAAAGCTGTGGAGTTTCTTGCGCCCATTCTTCTCCACAGCTAAAAAATAGACGTCTTGAATGGGTAGTAGGTAAAAATTGTTTGGACGAAAAGCACTTTTCTAAAGTTTATTTGAATAAAAAATATTTGACTTTGACTTTGACTTTGACTTTGACTTTAAAGGGCTTAGTTTTGTACTAAAAACGAGTTGACCATCTTGGTAACATCTGCGCTCAGCTCAAGCTATTGCGGGTAACTTGCATTGATCAGGGCAACAACACAAAATAAAAGACCCAAAAAGTAAGTTTATTAAGAAAGCGGGAAGAAGGTAAACAGAACAGCTCTAGACTCCATGGCTGTGAGAGATTGTCTATTTGTGCGTTGCTCTAGTGCAGGGGTCTCCAAACTACGGCCCGCGGGCCAAATCCGGCCCGCCAGTGCCATCAATCCGGCCCGCGACAGCTTAAGACTGTGCCATCAATCTGGCCCACGACAGCCAATGTTTTACTGTTGTTGTTTGCTTAGGTGGGCAGAAAAATTAAATTGTTTTGGCCCTTTGAACATACCGAAAAAAATTATTATGGCCCTAAGGCTTCAAAGTTTGGAGACCCCTGCTCTAGCGTGTCGCATGAAGTTAACCTTCAACAGTCTCCTTCTTGATTCAAAAATGTTGATCATCATCATCATCATCAGCTCATTTACATATGTCCCCACTGCTGGGGCACAAGCCTTCCCTATGGATGGATAGAGAGAACGGGCCATAAACCACCACGCGGGCCCAGTGCGGATTAGTGGTTGTTAACGACTGCTAATGCAGACGGGACCAACAGCTTAACGTGCCTTTCGAAGCACGGAGGAGCTCGAGATGATAAATTTTTGGTCACCCATCCGATGACCGACCTTTGCGAAAGTTGCTTAACCTCAGCACTCGCAGACTGGGTGCGTTACCCACTGCGCCATCAAGCTCCTAAATGTTTATAATTTAAAACTATTTTTCTTCTTTTCCAGGTAATGTCATGCAACATTACGTTAGACTAATTTTTCTTCGGTGAACGGTGAGATAATAAATTAGTTTTATGCATACGTATTCCCACCTTCCTACAACATGGAGTCCCTTTAACGTGTGAAGAAGCAACAAGCAAGTCGGGGGTGAGGACGTCTAGTGAGGTATAATCCCGTTTCACTAGCTGTCAACGCCTCAATGGCCTAGTGGCAAAGGGCTCGGCCCGCTAACCAGAGGTCACGGGTCCAATCAAAAATCAAAAAAAATCAAAAATCATTTATTCGCCTAAAACATGGTAATATAGCTGGTCATGATAATAAAATGTACAAACATGTTTTACCAAAACTGGCATGCAAATATTAATTGAATCTAGTATTTAAATATTAATTTAATTTTAAATATTATTAATAAAAATTACAAAAATATTATTTATTATATCACATATCAAATTCAAAAAATTTATTTATTATGTCATACATCAAATTTTAAAATATTATTTATTATTATTATACATTAAATTCGAACAAACACAATAATAAAACAGAAATTACAATTGTCATAAGTTATTACTACATCCTACTATACTTTATTTACTAAACTTTACTGAATAGTCGCACATTATTGTATCATTTACATTTTTAAAAACTCTGAAACACTATAGAAACAGTGTTCAATTAATAACTTCTTTAACCGAGACTTAAATATAGGAACAGATAGCGATTGTCTAACATCATTTGGTAACTTATTATAGAGTTTTATTGACATTGCTAGACAGCTTTTATGGTATAGTGTGGTTTTAGGAATATGAGTCATTACTAATCTATTAACATTTCTGCTTGAACGTGGATATATGTCTTTAGCTGTTTTAAAAAGATGCATGTGTAGTTTCACAAAGACACATGATTCAAAAATGTACAGACAGGGTAGTGTCATAATTTTTAGGTCCTTAAAATACGGTTTACATGACACAAAAGGACTTATACCGACAATGCTACGGACACATCTTTTTTGAGCAATGAATGCTCTTATGGTTTCAGTTGAGTTACCCCATAGAAGCAATCCATATCGCAACACTGATGCCACATAAGCATGGTATGCTGTAAGGGCAGTTTTTTCCGAAACGGTTTGCCGCAAGCGTCTGAGAGCATAAGCAAAACTGTTTATCTTATTTACTACCTTTTTGATTTGAGCTTTCCAGTTTAAGTGTTCGTCGATCGTTATACCAAGAAAGGATGCTTGTTCCGTTTTTTGTATTAATTCATTTTGATATTTTATCTCTAGGTGTTGTTTATCTTTATTATAATTCTTCTTAAACAATAAATAGTTAGTCTTGGAGGCATTGAGCATTAAATTATTTTGATTTAGCCAATTAGCAACTCGTGATATTGTGTAATTTATTTCTTTTTCTAAATCAATTTCGTGTTTTTTATTTGAAGTTACAATTATGGAAATGTCATCCGCAAACAATACAGTCTTATGAGATGTGACACCTGGCATATCATTGATGTAGAAAAGGAAAAGAAGAGGGCCCAAGACACTCCCTTGAGGAACACCATAATTGTTGACCTGATAGCTAGATTCATAAGAAGCTAGAGTATCTTTTTCATCTAAGCCACTAATTTGCACAGACTGCATACGATCACTAAGATAGGATTTAATCCAGTCTAAAGGAGGCCCTCTGATTCCATTATCTTCCAACTTTCTAAGTAAAATAGGATGAGACACAAAATCAAACGCTTTTGTCATGTCAAATAGCAGAACACTTGTATCATTGCCAGTATCTAAATTTGTAATGACATTATTAATGAGATTAAACATGGCTAAAGTAGTAGATTTACTTTTCTGGAAACCGTTTTGTTCTTCTTTTATTATTTTAAACTTATCACTATATTCCATTAATCTTCGATGCATGCTTTTTTCAAAAATTTTTTAAAATATAGGAATTAATGTTACTGGTCTATAATTTTCCAATAACATTCTATCTCCTTTTTTATATAATGGTTTTACTATAGATCGCTTTAAAACTTCTGGGAATACTCCTCTTTCCATGGACTGGTTAATCAAATACGACAGAATTGGTGAAATTTCTAGCGCGCAAGCTTTGACTACTTTTGTTGATATCTCGTCATAACCTTCAGAGCTGGTATCTCTAAGAGATTTTATTATTTTAATAATTTCATCAGTTGATGTAGGTTTCAAAAAGAATGAATTACAACATTTATTATAAGTAAAATTATAGTTTGTGTTAGAATTATTAATAATCGATTTATTGGACATTTGTATAAAATAATCATTAAATTTATCCGCTATATCTTTAACATTAGTAATAACTTTACTGTCATGATATATTTCATCTATGTATTTAGTCCATCGATCAACGCTACTAGTTTCTTTAATTACTTGCCATGACGCTTTGCAAATATTTTTACTGTTCGTAATAAATTTGTTGTTAGAGAGTATTTGCGCTTTTCGAATACATTGTTTTAATGTCCTAGAATAATTCAGGTAGTTATTTTTACTTAAAGAAGTTTTATGTTTGTAATAGCTAAAACGCAATTTTATTTTCTTTTTGCAACTAATCCTTAAACCTTTCGATATCCACCTTTGCGTTGTTTTATTGTTATTAATTTTTATTTTTATCTGTGGAAAACTAATTTTATATAGTGTGATAAACAACTCATGGAAACTTGAAAAAGATCTATTAGGGTCAATTTCGTTATATACTTCATCATATGACAATTTTTTAAGTAGGTTCGTAAAACGTTCAATGTTATATGTACTGTAATTTCTTTTATAACAGGTTATTGTTCGAGGTGCATACTTTTTATAAACTGTAGGGATGCTTAACATTTGTGCGGTTTCATGATCTGATAATCCCAGGGGAAGTACCTCGCCGATTCCTGACTGAATATTACTGAGAATGTGATCAATACATTTTGACTGTCTTGTTGGTTCATTTATATGAAAAATTAGATTGTAACTTTTTACCAAATCATGCAATTCATCCGAGATTTTGCTAGACTGCAAAGTATTTACATTAAAATCCCCCGCAACTACGATTTTATTTTTTGATTTCTTACACAGCTCATGTAGCACTAGGTCCAATTTTTTTATAAATATATTAACATCAGAATCGGGTGTTCTGTATACACACACAATTGACAAGCGTTGGCTTGGTATATCTACACCACAGCATTCAAACGACTTGGACACAGATCGTTGATTTAACCATTTTAACTCATTGTACATTATATTTTTCTTAAGCAATACACAAACGCCTCCTCTTTGTTGATTTCTAGAAAAAAATGATGCTAATTCAAATCCATTAAGTTTAACATTTCTTTCATTACCAGTTTTTATAAAAGTTTCAGTTAGGCATATAACGTTCGGTTCTTTTTTATTTTTATTAAGGTCTGTTAATGCTATTTCTAGTAATTCTTTTTTTGCCAATACACTTGCTATATTTTGATGTAAAATTCGGAAGTGGTTATAATGTTTATTATTTTTATTTACGAAAGGAATGCTGATTTTCTTGTTCTTTCTTATTTAATGCTGGATTTTTTTTGACCTTACTAAAATAAAATGGTATTGTACCCCTTTTTGCTGTCGAATGCACCGTATCCAATGTCTTAACTACTTTGGCATTATTGAAATAATAAGGAATTGTACCTTTTTTGTAATTATTTTTTACCTGCATGTTTACAAACTTATTACCGACATACTTTACTGGTTTATTTTGTTTGTTATGTGTAGTATTAGTTTTGTTTATGCTTCCAAACTTATTCAATACATTTTTAAGGTAATTCTTACTCTCCACAAAGTGACATAATTCAAAGTTTTGACTTATTAATTTAAATTGATAATTTAATATGTTGCTATTAAAGTGGCTGTTATTAGCGACTTTCAAAATGAAAATGTGGTTTTTATGAAACCTTTTTATTAGACTATGTAATTCTATTATAACTTTGTACGGGTTTGCATCACTTTCACCAATGCAAATTATAAGTTTGTCATTATCATTGATACACAATTCATTACATTCCCTTAATACCTCTTCCGTCGAGGCACTTGGTTTAGTAGAATAGAATAGAATAGAAAAAAGTTTATTGGGTACCATACAAAAAAATAAGATAAAAATAAATCTAAACAATGAAATTAATCTAAAAATAAAACTAAAAAATATACAGTAACTGGTAGGTACTCCAAATAGGCCTCTGCTCAGTTTGAGCCATGACAACGCGTGTTGTCATGGCACTGGTATTCTGCAGATACCTTTGACGAGAAAAGGCGCGTGCCACTGTGCAAACAACCAAGTCAGTTAACATAAAAACAAATAGAAAGTTTACAAATTCAAATACAATCATATCAGAATATAACTAACCGCTAACAATAAAGTAGGCATTATTACACACTATTCTGGATATTACATTATGTAGGCCACAAAAAAAGCAGTTATTAGAAATGAAGTAGACGGTCACGCTGCGGTATTCTTTTGTAAATTAAGTAAATGTCTTTTATAATTTGCTTTAAACGTGTACATCGTTTTGAAATTCTTAAAAGGTGGAGGGATGTTATTCCAGCACTTTGTAGCCAAATACCGGAAGCTACCTCGAAACGCACTAGTGTTGTGTGAGTGACATTTCAATCGAGTGGCAAAACGTTGAGGACGGTCAGAGAAATAAAGTTTTTCGTACAAATATGACGGACTCTTATTTCTTATTACTCCGAAGAGCAAACTTGCAAAATGCATTTCTCGTCGATTCGCCATATTTAATAAGTCGCCTTTATTAAGGTAAGGAGTCACGTGAGCTCGCCAGGGAATGGAGAAGCAATATCTTGCACAGGCATTTTGTACTCGCTGTATAAGGTTTTTAGTACGACCAAGAATACATCCTCCGATTACTGTGTCAGCGTAGTTCAATTTGGACAAGATTAAAGTCTCGCAGAGGTGAATTCGCACTTCAACGCTTAAATACTTTTGTATCTGATGTAGTGCTTGCCATGATCTTGAATGGGATCGGGTTCCGTCCTTGAGTCAAGCTTGAAGCAAGGCCTACACAGCTTCGTCCTCCAAACATCCAAACCCCCGGTGTTTGTCTCTTCTTGATGTTGTTCCGTTTAGTATTTATTGATTTCAGTTCCTCTTCTTGCTTTGAGTTATTATTATATTGAATTGTTTGTGTCATCTGTGTGACAGTTTTATTATTTTCGTTTATTTTATCATGAATTTCCTCAACTTTTGTCAATAAAATACTGTTAGAAGCAATGTTGTGTACGAGTCTCTTTCTTATTATTTTAGGAGTATTTTTTCTTGTAATGGAATCAGGAGTGTTGCAAACATTTTTCAAAATAATTATTTGTTTCTTTAAATTATCAAGTTCTTTTTTTAAACATCCATTTTCAAGCATCACATTGTCTATTTCATTGTCCCTTATTTCTAGTTGCAATTTTAATTTTTTTATTTCTTCTGTTAGTTCAATTATATTCGGGTTAAGATGTGTAGATATGTCCAAGCTTCTCGAACCATAATATTCAGAATCCGAAGAACTATTTAATGATTCTGTAGAATGTGACTTGAACAGCCTCCTGGGTTGAGCATTTACATTCGCAGCATCATCCATTATTCTTAACTCGTATTTTGTCAACTCTTTTTAGATGTTACTATTAACAATTGTATGTACATACATGGAAACGTAAAATACTGCAAAAAACAGATTTGTTGTCTCGTGGATTGAACCACTGTCCTTTCACTTTAGAGCACGGCGTTCAACCGCTCGACCACTGTATCGGTTGAACGAGATGACAAAAAACACGTATTCCTTTCTTATTGTCGAATCATATGACATTTAGTATGTGAGTAGTACCAAATCAAATAGTTTTTATCCACCTTCACAAAAAACGAATCATGCATAGAATCACAGTATTTGCCACTTTTATGTTATTGGTTCTTTATTTATTGCACGTTTTAATGCTTATTTTAATTCAACTTCATTAAATTCTTGTTGTTCATAAATTTTGTTACTGAACACGGCTTTGTTTACACTGTCTTGTCACTGTTTTTATTCCGTCAACTTCTTCCTTATTTGTTTATATTATTAAAAGATAACACTAATGCACAATATTTAGGTCTCGTTTTCTTAGTTGATACTGTTTTCCATATATAAAAAGCACTTTTACTATTATTTAAGAATAAAATGTACGGAGCAGTTGTTTTCGTTGAGAGCAGCGCCCTCTGTAGCCCAATTCCCAATTCCCAATTCCCAGGTAGGCTTGCCAGATGGCCGGGAAATCCGGAATAACCCGAAATTAGGTGTCTTGTCCCGTGTCCAGGAATTACACTTTATAGTCCCGGATTTCGAATACCTACCACTAGTTTTTTTTTAAAGTAAATAAGTTAGTTTTTACTTTACATATAACAGTATGTTTGCAAAACATTTCAATTAAAGCGATTTAAAAAAATAATTATTTTTATATATTTTTCCTACCGACCGCATTCGTAGCCCTCGAATTGTCCCGGAAATGAAGTGCCCTTATCAGGCAACCCTATTTCCAGGGCGGGCAAAGTGTGGTTTAATTTTTTGATGCATTCTTGGGTTTGTGATCACCACCTCGCAAATAGCAAGCGTGCTGATTAAACCAATACCCATCAATTGTAGTGATGCTTTGATTTGAATGGGCTATAGGCTTTTTCTTTATTTACTTTACATCTGGACTCCGCTTTTTTAAATCAGGTGGAGCGGTGTCATTTGTCTACTTTGAGCGCAAACAAGAAAAATATAAGGAAGTTTTGATAAGAAAGGAACAAAGGCAATGCCCTCGCTGCGTTTCTCCGGTTCCTTTCAGTACGAACTCTCCAGAGCGTAGCGACATTCTAGAGAGCAATGTTTGTTTTATAATTTGTAAAAAAGTTTTGAATTTGGTAGAGCAGATTTATTGAAGTCGAAGAAAGTTGTTTGTATAAATTTGTTTATGTACGATAAGTAACTTCTGTCTGTATATTTGTTTAATGCTCATTTTATTACGTATTTTTTTCAACATAATGTTTTATTGTACAAAGTAAAAACGGGATATTTGATAAGATACATAAATTCTATAAAAACTTTCCTATTCTAAACAGGCCTAAGCGATATTAAATGTACTTAAGTCTAAGAAGCAATTAATCCCTTATCATCACACATCCCACTGCTATCATCATCAGCTCATTTTTATGTCCCCACTGCTGGGGCACGACCCTTCCCTATAGATGGATAGGGAGAACGGGCCATAAACCGCCACGCGGGCCCAGTGCGGATTAGTGGTTGTTAACGACTGCTAATGCAGCCGGGACCAACGGCTTTACGTGCCTTCGGAAGCACGGAGGAGCTCGAGATGATACATTCTTGGTCACCCATCCGATGACTGGCCTTTGCGTAAGTTGCCTAACCTCGGCACTCGCAGACCGGGCGCGTTATCCACTGCGCCATCGAGCTCATCCCACTGCTATGCACATGACCTTCTTACATAAATTATATTGCATGGAAAGATTAGGGCATTACCTATTGCTGAGTGGTGAGTTTTATCAACTGCTATCTTATCACAACAGCCGGGAACAACTTAACGTGCCTTTCAGAAGCACGAGAGCTCACCCATCTGATGACCTGGCAACTCAATCTAACGTGTCACTTAGTTATCAATCTTCAGAAATAATATACCTAATTTTATCAAACACTTTTATGCTTTCAAGTATTTAGTTCAGTAAAAAAAATATGTAATTTGCTCATTGCAATACCATTATGTTTTTAAAGCGACGTTAGAAAATGTTTTAATAAACGATTTAAATATTCATTTTGAAAATAAAACTTTACTTGATAAAGTGTTAGAATATAAAAGTTCAATTCACCAGGGAAAATGGCACTCCATCCTCTGCACGTAGTCTAATTAAAAAAAAACTCAAAGTAACTTGTTACTATATAGAAGGTTTTAGTGATATTAAATAAAAATCAAGTTTTCCCAAGAGCCACTCGCCTCTATCGCTAAACAACTGATCGTGCTATACAACTTGTAACGAAAGTGTTTTCGTTACACGCTGTATAGCAACACAGCCAAACCAATGCCAGAGAACATCTCAAAGGCGAAGCACAATCTCCCAGCAAACAAAACACTACGGCTCTTTATCGACAACCCGTTCCAAACTCCGTTTTAATTTCGAAAAAGCATCCCCTCCTCTAAAAACAATACCAGCAGTGTCTGGAGGACTATTCGCAGTTCGACGATCCCCGAAGAAATCATTTTGTTGGAACAACTTTTGCCTTTTACTTGAAAATTTCCTCGAGTTTAGAACAAATACCTACGGCGGACCCGATTCATTATGCGTCTCCCAGTGAGGAGAAGTAATTCAAACTTGTTTCCTCTTCGCCGTCCTTTCAGTCGTTCGTTCGATTACGCTCTTGGATGTATGTACTTGTTTTCTCCCGCTTGTTTTTGTGATCGGATAGTTTTTTAGTCTGCATTAACCCCCACTTTTTTCCCTAATATTTAGACAAATGACTCTGCTTTATTGTAAGGGGACCATCTATACACGACTTTTAAGTTAAGTTAAATACGAAATCATCGCCACCTCATTTTATATTCCTACTTCTGGTGCACGAGCCTTCCTATTGATGGATAAGGAGAAAGGGTCCATTAACCACCACGCGGGCCTAGTGCGCATTGATGGTTGCTAACGACACTACAGCCGGGACCAACGGCTTAACGTGCCTTCCGAACCACGGAGGAGCTCGAGATGATAAGTTTTTGTTCACCCATCCGATGACCGGCCTTTGTGAAAGTTGCTTAACCTCAGCAATCTCAGACCGGGTGCGTTAAACAAAGCGCCATTGAGCTCTTCAAAAAATAGGAAAGGTTTCAAAAAATTCCAAGACTTTTAGCGAAGCCCTCAATTCTGAACGCCTCGGCGATTCGAGTAGGGGCTGGGATACGCTTGCGTGATGCCATCCCTTCTAGAGACCCTCTGAGGATGTTTCGATCACACGGCTCGAAGCTGCTCTATCCGAAAAAAAAAAACAATTATTGTGAAGCAGCACGATTGTTGGTAGTGTACCTGACCTGGTATGTCATGGGGTGCGGATTCGAATTCCGGGCGTGGAAAATTTTTCTTCACTTGTTTTTCAAATTTTAATTTGTACAATAAAATTTGCGTAAAATTAAAGGGCAGGTTTTTTTTAAAAAGAGATGAATAGGCAAGTGATTCCATTCCACCTAATACTCATCAGAAGTGGAGTCCAGGTGCGAAGACTAGCCTTCCTCATCTTGTCGACCAGCAAGTTGTATGATTGGAATTTTAGTTCAGTTCAGTGAGCATCTCTTGAGTACACAATTGAAACTGAGACAGTCAGATTAAGGCGAAGGGTTTTAATTTGATAACTGCTAAATTAGATTTTTTTTCAAACATTGCAAACATCTATTATTTAATAAATTGTGCACTACTTTTACGTTTCTTTTTGTATTCATTCGCTAATACCAAAAGTGGCCAATGTTTGTGAATAAATGCGATAGCCCGTTTTGTGAATAAACCACGTAACAAAAAGTAGTGCACAATTATTAAATAAATACTATGAATGCTTTCCTGTTGTCGGACGGTACGCTATGTTTAAAAAAGATCCGGTCCGTTAGTTATTGTCAAATTATCAATTGGTGGCGCTAGTATGCCTTACCCTTCGCCTTAAGACTTCTTGTAAGTACTTATCCAGAAGTAGCTCTTGTGTATTTGTTATATTAGTACAAAAGCAAAGTCGGGCAAAGTGTGTTTCGAATTTTCTGATGCATCATAGCCCGGGTTTCTGATCACCAACTCGCTTGGCCAACCAACTTGGCAAGCGCGGTGATTAAACCAATTCCCGTCAATTGTAGCGATGACTTGATTTCAATGATGAAGGCCTTTGCCCAGCAGTGGGACAGTAAATGGGCTATTTACTTACTACTAGTACAATAGCGTATTATTTAGTAGCGGTTGACCTGTTCTGAAGAGCTCTATGGCGCAGTGGTTAACGCATCCAGTTTGCGAGTGCTGAGGTTAAGCAACTTTCGCAAAGGCCGGTCATCGGATGGGTGACCAAAAATGTGTCATCTCGAGCTCCTCCGTGCTTCGGAAGGCACGTTAAGCCGTTGGTCCCGGCTGCTTTAGCAGTCGTTAACAACCACCAATCCGCACTGGGCCCGCGTGGTGGTTTATGGCCCGTTCTCCCTACCCATCCATAGGGAAGGCTCGTGCCCCAGCAGTGGGGACATAAAAATGAGCTGATGATGTTGACCTGTCCTACACACAGAGGTCTCGGGCTCGATTCCTAGCGTCGGTGTATATTATTGTACTCGGTTTGGTTGGTGGCCCTTGTTTTCAGTGGGTTGTTCCACATTCGTCATAGTAGAATCTGGTCACACCTAAAAATGAATCGAATTTGGTCAAACCTATTTTAATTAAAAATATTAGTCAATCCGCCTGGTTAGCTGACACCATTTTGTCTAAGTCTCCAATTCAACATAATAACAATGTTGCATTGCATTGTCGTGTCCCGGCTGTAATTTATTTTTATTTTTTTATTCTTTATAGGCAAGTATTTGATCGCGATCTCGCCTGATGGTAAGCGATGATGCGGCCTAGGATGTAACATACTTGCCTAGATAAAACCTATTCACCCTTGCCTTGAAGGGAGTTCCACTCCTTAGCTGTCCTCATCAAAAATGATGACGCAAAGAGCTTTGTGCGTATAGGCGGTATGTTGACAGCATAATGGTGTGATCTCAGTCTGCGTTCGTCAGTTCGTGTAATTGCATCACACACTCCCCGAAGTGTGTCCGATAAAATGCCGAAAGATTGGCAACCTTGCGTCGATGTTCGAGACTCTGCAGCTTGGATTCGACGAGTTGAGAGTCGCCAATGACCTTCTTAGCGCGTTTCTCAATAGAGTCTAAGGCGGCCAGCTGATACTTGGCAGGTCCATCCCAGAGGTGGAAGCAGTATTCCATACAGGATCGGACTTGTGCTTGGTAAAGCTGAAGCAACTGCCCCGGTGTAAAATACCGCCTTACCTTAGAAAGGATGCCATGTTTTTTTGCTGCGGTTTTTACCATAAACTTTATGTAGTGGCCGAAGTTTTGGTTTGCAGAGATGGTCATACCTAGCAGGCTAAGATGGTTAGATATCGGCACAGATACACCACGGAAAGTCGGAGTCAGTTGGAAGTATTAGATAACCAGCGCCTGAGTAGTCAAGGATTCCGGGTGACGTGCTCCTTCGTTTCCACTATCAGCCATATCATCACTTACTCTATCAGTTTTAAAAGTCAAATTCGATGGTGCATGAATTCGACTTGGATTTCAAAGAACCGGCCAAGTGCCGAATCGAATTGATGCAGTCATGGGTCCCGTATTTAGTACTTTTAGCTGCTAAGATAACTTACCTCCATTATAGTATCACATAATTGTTTTAATACGTAATTACGCAGAGTTGAAAAGGTTTATTGAAACAGACGTTACAAAAGACATACAAGGGTGAGCTTATCTCTGACATAAATCTTTTTCAGCCAACCCTAGCCGCCGTGGTATGGAAAAAAAGTTTGCGGGACTAATTAATGACAATAAAATAAATAATTACTTTCAAGTATCTGATATTATGCTTACCGTGAACGTATGATGTCACATGCATTATACAAACAATATAGTTGTAGTAACTTTGTTTGTATTTATTCAGTAAATATGATTACTAAAATAATTGTATAATATCAGTTAAGCCAATTAGCAAGAAATATATAAATACACAAAATTTTGTTTGAGTTTCAAAAATCGTGAAGAGACAAACCTTCTAGCACTGTCGTTTGATAGTCTCCGTCTAAAATGCACAGATGGCCATGACAAAGTTGCAGCAGCTCCTGTTTTACTACTGATCTCTAACAACCGCAAAATCAACAGAATCGTTGTCGCTGTCAGAGGGAGAAAAAACAAAGTGACGTCACACACACAAACACAGCCGGCCGCCCGCCGCTCCAATTTTAAATTCACCTAGGTATCGCGAGCACCGTGGCTAGTGTTACCAGGATTGCTGTAAAAAATAGGACAAGTATCCGAAGTCCGTACGGCATAGCGAAATGAAATGCATTTGCCGCGCTTTGTGACGTGAGACGTCAATGAAATGATGTTTACTTTGTTTCTTTTTGTAAATTGTGTAAAGGCCACTAGACCTCACTTATTGTAAATATAAAAAAAATGGTGCTAATCATTAAGGTTGTCGTCTTCTTGAAAAGTATAAGTAAATTAGTATATAATATTTCTTTTTGTAAAATTGTCAATGGAGTTGATAGTAACAATAGTATTTCATTGTAGCTTTTAAAAGGCAAACGATTTTTTTTATGCAAATGACATTTAAAAAGAACACAAACTCGTAAAAAGTATGAAACCCTACTACTTAGTATTGTAAGCATTTTTAAACGATCATGGTCACTTCCATTTAAGTCATAGATCATTATCATGTTATGTTATTTTAAGTACTGTACCTACATCACTTAGGAGGCATCCATTTATTACGTGAGGCATTCAAGGGGGGGAGGGGGTCGAGTTGAATCTCATGTAATCTCACTTTGGGGAGAGGGGGTCTCGGCAAAATTCACTTTTTTTCCGATAGAAATAGGAAAAAGTTACGAGAAAATAGTTTTAAAATAAGTAAAATATGATTCTTTACTAAAATATGACCAAACCGTATAAAAATTATTAAACGAGATTTTGCGATTGCCACAAACTTGTGGTAACTACACACACACACAAGTTGTATACTAGAAACTAATATTTTAAAAAATCTCTCGGGGGTTGGGGGAGGGGAATGAATCAAATCTCACGAAATCTCACTAGAGAGAGGGGGGGTCAAAAAAATTTCGAAAAACGTCTCACGTAATTGATAGATGCCCCCTTATCATGGCGCATGCAACTGTGCTAACTATCCGAAACTCGAAAACAACAAAAACAGTTACAATCCAATTAACAACCATTACTCTAATTATTGTTGGCACTTCACAATTCGCATGGCAACCAACTCTTTTCTACATTAGTCATTGACAACGAACGGACGGTGCAATGGTTTTTTTATTTATTTTGGGACGTTCCGCCAACGTCGGAGCATCTGGAAACACTAGCCATTACAGCGTTTAGAGGGGCTGGCTTGATTAAATTCAGTCTTTATGTGAGGAGAAACACGCTACTTGGAATTAACTACACAGTATTATACACCTTTTTGTTCCAACACGACATAACGTAATTTGTTCGGGTGGTAATGGTAGCTTTTTGATTAAAACATCTATTCGAGAGCAAAAAAAAAATACAGATATGTAGGTTTCCATTGAAAAAGTTCGGAACAAAAATTGCTTTCAAAGCGGTGATTAAATAAAAATAGTATACGTGTACAATCTACTTAATAACAGAAAAATCTAAGTTTTATTAGCATAATCTAAACTGGTTCCCTAACAATGGTTCCCTGTGTGGTGCCGGGGATAAAGAATTACACCACTCCATTTCATTCCATTCCATCCAAAGCCGACTAAGGGACTATTCCAGAGGATGGGCAGCAGCATCTCTCTGAGGTTAACTCTCGATCAACTTTCTGCGATCGCCAACCCGCCTGCCAAGCGTGGCGATTATGGCAAATCCCCTCATGTACCCTTATGTATCCATGGGGGAGGCCTTTGTCCAGCAGTGGACATCTTTTGGCTGAGATGATGAATCTAAACTATTAATAAAGAGGTAAAGTTTTCGACTTTGTCGGGTCTCATCTCTGGAACTACTGCTCCAACTCCAAAAATTCTTTCACTGATAAAATGCGATATTCCGTGGGTAACATAGGTTATATTTTATTCTGATAAAACACAATTTCTTATAAAAACCACAAGATATACTATTTTTGGCTTTTTTTTATATATTGACACATCATAGTGACCACATCCTGCCTGATGGTAAGCAGCCGATGCAGTCCAAAACAATGAGAGCGCTCCTCACCGCGGAACAAGCACGGCAACAAGCGCACCCATTCATGACGGCCTGCATAAATGCCGTTTCACGCCCCGCTTAAAAGACCCGGGACTATAAGAGCTGGGAAACACATGCGCCGGCAAAGAATTCCAAAGCCGAATGGTCTTACAGTGGAACGACTTGCCAAATTTTTTGGTACGAGTACTGATTGTCTGTACAGTATGATGGTGGTTCTTAAGACCAGCACGTGTAGTCGATTATCTGCTCGATTTTAAAGCAGCGAGCAAAATAGACGTGGACAAAGTTGCGGGAAAACTGCTAGTAAATTATAATACTAAAACTATTTGTATATTTTCGTAGGCAAACCATTTAAACATAGTATTGCTAACTCTGCTTTTTGGACTTTTTACTATCTTTCTTTTTATAATAATAATCTAAAGAATTAAAAAAAAAAACTTTGAACTGAACCAGAAAATGTTTTGCAACGCTGAAAGGCGTGATAGAGTTTATTGAAACATAATATTAATCATTGACCTAACTGCTCACAACCCTTACATCGACAATACAGGTATCAAAGGCTATATTGATCCAGCCTTCAAAGGGTGTTTGAAAACTATACGGTTCCTTATTGCGCAGGAGACACGGTTTAGATTTGAGCATTTTCTGTTAAAGGAAAAGTTTGTTAAGATGTATCCTACTTTTTTACTATGAAGAAGTCGATAGTCAAAGCGATTAACCAGTACTGTGCATACATAAAATACTGAATTAAGTAAAGTTATAGCGTGATTCGTAGTTTTTTTAAATTGACGTATATAATCCCAAATAATTGTTTAAATGTATAAGCGTGTTTATTACATTAAAACAATTATCTTTCTCACTTAAAAAGAAAAACGGATCAGCGTGATTTTTCGGTCAGATATAGTTAGAAAGAATTATTTTATAGTTATCTTTGTACGACATAGAAAACGACTGACGAAACAAATGAAACGTCAATTCAATACATACATTTCCTCTGTGCTCCGGAAGGCACTTTAAAGCATTGAAGCCGTTGATCAAGTTAAAAAAAAGCATTCTAAGTTTCAATTTTAACTCTGACATAAGCTTGACACATCGTGTTGATACTCAAGCAAACCACTGCGTGTTCTCCGTTCTGCGTATTCTTAGTTAGTCCCATGCGTTCACTGTGACATCAAACGTATAGAAAGCGTTAGACTATTACGTCGGTGCTTAATCTGAGAGGTATTCATGTCTCGTAAATATTGCTCCTTCAGCCAAGGTGAATTGTTAATACGCCGCCCGTGGTTGTGTCATGAAATACGCGACACAGGCCTTGTAATTTTGAATATAGCTTTAAGGGCCTTTTTCGAGGAGATGCCGCTTTTATTACCCGAATGGGAAATGGGGCACGATATAAAATGTAGTGATATGTTGAGTAAGTTAGGATGGGAGTTTGATTTTGGTGAATTATTTTGCGATTTTAGGTATGGAACTTTAGAGTGATAAACGAAATGTTCAAATAATTTTTAACGCAAATTTTGTTGCGAACAAATTACAAAAACACAAATGTTGAAAAAATTTCCACGAGCAGGATTTGAACCTGCACCCTTCTGACATTTCGGGTCAGGTGCTCTTTCAATTGAGCTATCGTGGTTCTAACCAGCCCGCCGAAATTATTAAACACTTTTTACTTTGAAAGCCAAAGGCGCCCATTCAATGTCAACAACTACCGTCACTAACATTCGATCATAATATTTTTACAAATATTAAAGATCAGTTAAGAAGTAAGCAAGCTATTTATAAAATGTTCAAGTAATTTTTAACGCAAATTTTGTTGCGAACAAATTACAAAAACATAAAATGTTCGTGAAAATTTTTCAACATTTGTGTTTTAGTGATAAATGAACTGAAATATATACAACGTGTGTATGTATCGAGTTCCCATAATTTTAGGATATCAAACTTACATACGTGCAACTATACAACTTACGTACGTAATAACTTACGTGGTTAACGCGCCCGGTCTGCGAGTGCTGAGGTTAAGCAACTTACGCAAAGGCCGGTCATCGGATGGGTGACCAAATATTTATCATCTAGAGCTCCTCCGTGCTTCAGAAGGCACGTAAAGCCGTTGGTCCCGGCTGCATTAGCAGTCGTTAACAACCACCAATCCGGGCCCGCGTGGTGGTTTACGGCCCGTTCTCCCTATCCATCCATAGGGAAGGCTCGTGCCCTTGCAGTGGGAACGTATATGAGCTGGCGTTGAAACTTACAAAATAATTATAAACTAAGTAAAAGGTTTTTTTATTCAAATATTTTATACGTGATATTGACAACGTGGCAAATTAAAATGAATGCCGATGCAAATTATTGCACACTGCAAAAAGAAAGTGGGTCGGAGCCGACTCAGTAGCTGTTGATTTTGGGTGAAGTGTTCTTTCACTTTCGACCTTATCGTCTCTTACCATTAGGTTAGATGCAGGGCAAGCGCTTACCTGTTGTGAAACAAATAAAACATTGCTTGCTTGACCCTGCACCTGTCAAAAGGAATATGTCACACAACCGTCAAATAATGAAACCATGTAAGTTGTACAATCGTCCGAAAAATATAATCCCAACGAACAAACTAAACTCACCAATGTATGAGAAAAAATATGAGAAAACCTACAATCGCTGTTCACTTGTTGAATATTTTGCAACGAATGTACGTATAAGTTAAAAAATCAAAGTGCTCCACGAGAAAATCATGAACAGTAATCCGTACAAAAATTGTTTTTCTTGTACTAGTGGGTTAACAATTTTCTCTACTTCACTTCTGATTGCGTTGCGTGATTCTGCACTCTAATCCTATACAGCTTTAAAGTTGAAATCTCTCGTACGGAATAAGTCTAAGCGTTAGTTTTTTGAGTTGTCTTTTTATTATTTGTAAAGCTGCCATTCGTTGTTGAGCAGAATGACGAATGCAATCGTTTGGAAGGCACGTTCGTGTTTTGTGCTTTTTTCTTTTACACTACGATCTGAACCACTCTTTGCTTTGTAAATATTTTTTATATACAACATGTAACATAATAAACGCATTACCTGAAAGTAGTTTACTACTGAATCGATTTCAGACATTTTTAGTTATCTGCACGCGGGAAAAATTAAGTAAAATTAAAATGAACATAGATACTTACGTATTACGGGTCACGATCGTTCATGGTAGATCTTTAATACAAGTAAAAAAAGAGACTTTAAACTTTAGCATATTTTTTTCAACTAAATGTTTAATTTTTTAAAATCATTTAGTATGCTTAAATCAATTGGATACTAACTATACAAACACTGTAAAGGCAAAAGCTTTATAACGATAATAACTGAAGACTACCAAAAACACATCACAAATTGTGACGTCACAATTAACTGCTCCTAAAATTATGTAATCACGAAATTCCCGTGATATTCCCAAATCGCTGGCAATTAAACTGGAGCTTAAAATTATTACTCGATCCTCAAAGACTAAAACTAATTTTAATAAATGATGTCGGAGCAAATTATTTTGTAAATCTACTACTTTAGAAACATGATAAAGAGGTGTAATAAATAAGAACATTTATGTACAAATCAAATTCATGCTTTCAGCGTCGTTCTCAGAAATTTTATTTAAATTTTCTGCTTGGGAAATATTTGAGGAATTTAAATATTCTGATAGTTTAATTTACGGATCAATTATGTTTTATCATTGAAGTTTGACCTTGGTACCAGAATTAATGGAGTATTTCAGATTTTCAAAAGTTATTTTGAGCAATAACGTTTATTTGTATGGGTTAGGTATTACGGTAGGCATGTCTTTGTATCACAATTCTTCTGATCGATTCATAGCTCTTTGTTTAATAAGAGTAATGTAGGTGGCACGCGCTTTATGGTCATAAGAGTATCAAAAGGTAGTCTAATCAGTTCTGAACAAATTATTGTACCCACAATTCCGAACAAGTAATTATCAGTTTTTACGTTTTTTCCAATTGCACGTTGTGTAAAAAGGTTTTTTCGCTAGCGTTTATCAATTAGCCCAACGAGCTTGCAACTAAAGTTTCACATTCCAAAGGCCAGTTAAGTTATTACTCGGGTTGGCGACTGTGCCGCGCTGACGTCGGCGGCCATTACCGTGACTTACGCGGTAATAGCTCACTGGACGAATGACTTTGTGCACTTACGAGGACGGCTTGTTGGCCGAGTCAAGTGTCTTATTTGATTTGCAATTGTTTTCACCATAGAGCATTCTACTAGTTTGGATCTAGTATTCACTTTTAATGTAACTATTGATTCGTTTATGAATGTAAAAATAAAAATTAACCAGCCTTGGAAAGCTACTTTCTGACAATGGGATCCCTTGCCGTGACTAACGCGGTAATAGCTCACTGGACAAATGACTTTGTGCACTTACTAAGCGACTTGTTGGCCGAGTCAAGTGTCTTATTTAATTTGCAATTGTTTTTTAGTATAGAACATTAATTGAAAAGATAGTTACTGCCGTCAGGGGGCATTACCGTGACTTACGCGGTAATAGCTCACTGGACGAAGGACTTTGTGCATTTACGACGACAACGGCTTGTTAACGGAGTCAATAGTCTTATTTGGTTTGCAATTTTTTTCAGCATAGAGTTTTAACTAGCCTTGAAAAGACATATTTTTTCTTTAATAGTAGCTTGAAGCTTTAAAACTATAGTACTATTTTTTTTTGTTTTTTTTGTAAGATGACTATGCCTGGTAATAGAAATATTAACATTTTGACTGCTATAAAACTAAACTTAATAGAAGTTTAATTGTTTGTCGGTCACCGGCTTAGAGCATTAAACCAAATTTAATGCTCTAAGGTCACCGGTGATCAACATGGCTATACCCCACAAACCCCTTCAGTATCAGTAAAGTCGACTTTTTATTCAAAGTGATTCTTTTACGTCAAATCTAAGCAATAGCTTCGTAAATACTACGTTGGAGAGCTTGCACCGATAAGTTCTTGAGGTTAAACGTGCACAGCGTTTACCGCGCGTGTGTTCGCGCCATTACACTACTCGCGGCCATCTTGAGTGTTATCACAAATATATCCCGAACGAGCGCAGCCCGGCAAGACGGCGCATAAGTCATTGGAACTGCACTCGATGTCAGCGATCCTGGCCGTTGGAGCCAAACGGTTCGGCCGTTACTCATAGATATTGGCCGGGGAATACCTTCGATAGAACTTGTTGTTCTTGATACTTTTCTATTATTAATTTTTGTATGTTATTCGCTTGATTTTGATCTCACGATAATGCTGCTTGGCAGCACACATTACTCGGTAATTTAAGGAACTGCTTGTGTTATTTCTCTTAATATTGGAGCTTTGTTGTTATGGCGACTGACAGATTAGTAATAATTTAATATATGTATAGATAAATACTTATTAACATAATAATAATAATCCCACTTGGCCGATTTGGGCTACGGTGACCATTGCTCATCTTTAAGTTAAACTAAGGTGTGCCCTTAGGTGACAATGTATCCTATTTTAGCAGTAAAGGTCCGTCTGCAATGAGGACATGTTAGGGTACCGTTTATGTATTTATAGTTTACTAGCTGACAGGCGGACTTCGTACCGCTTTGACAGTTTCCATGACAACAAAACAAACAAATCATATGTCCGCTTAAGAACACCCTTATCCCATGATGGACCCCTATAGCAGCGTCACCTGCCGGGTCCAATTGTAAATCTAAGCCGTTGTCGAATCCACTTGAACACACACAGAAAATTTCATCCAAATCGGTCCAACCGTTTAGGCAAGTATTTGTCTGCGATCTCGCCTGATGGTAAGTGATGATGCGGCCTAGGATATAACATACTTGCCTAGATAATGCCTGTTCACCCTTGCCTTGAAAATGTCCAGATTGTACGTGTGAAACAGATCCACTCCTTAGCTGTCCACAGCAAAGACTCTGGGTCTTAACCACTACACCACAAAGGCGGTTCGGTTGGATATCCTGTTGGTAATTGGAGCCGGACATTATCGACACGGGTCAGGGTAACGATCGGCCCGGCGACGGCTCATTACCCTCCTCGTCTCGCGACAATTCGCCCTCCCATTCCATAGACAGTGACAAACAACGCCATTCCGCCCCACCTATGCTATGACTTTCGATAAATATGTGTTGTCCGAACGCAGGAACGTTTGTACCGACTTCATTTAGTATATTAAAGTTAGTTAGTATGTATCAAAATTATGATTCGGAAAGTGTTTGCAAAAATTCCACGGTTGTTCCACCAAAGCGCTTGACCAGGAATGTTAGACGGTGCGAATTTGAATCACGCATGCGATTTTATTTACACTTTTTTCTACCATATTGTATTTATTTCATTTTTATATCTTACGGGTAATCACAGTGCCTTCGTCTCACCTGATGTTAAGTGATGATAAGGCCAATGGTGGAAGCGCACTTCACCCGGGATCCTAAATTATGAGGCACTGGCTATCTTATATCTAGCTTCCGGAACACAACATGCTACAAACATCGATGTTTTGGTGAAATATTTAGATAAGATAGCTAGCTACTAGCTATTTAGATAAGTAGCTAGCCAGGCTGACAAACAAGCCCTACCACCAAATTAAATAATATTTGGTTATATGAAACATGACTAAACAATTATTTGTTAAACAATAATATGCCAAAGAGAAAAATATTGAGGAGCTCGATGGCGCAGTGGTTAACGCGCCCGGTCTGCGAGTGCTGAGGTTAAGCAACTTTCGCAAAGGCCGGTCATCGGATGGGTGACCAAAATTTATCATCTCGAGCTCCTCCGTGCTTCGGAAGGCGCGTAAAGCCGTTGGTCCCGGCTGCATTAGCAGTCGTTAACAACCACCAATCCGCACTGGCCCCGCGCGTGGTGATTTATGGCCCGTTTTCCCTATCCATCCATAGGGAAGGCTCGTGCCCCAGCAGTGGGTACATAAAAATGAGCTGATGATGATGAATATGCCAAAAAAGAGATTTGCTAACAAAAATTTGCAATAAGTTGTTTTGACAAACGTTTTTTTGCCAAATGAAAATTTGCGTAAAATAGTTTGCGATGTGATATTTTGGGAACACGGTTTTTGGCCAAACATTAAGCTTGCCTTCTTTTACTTGGACTTTTAAAAATACTAAGTTGAATTTTCATAATTTCAAGAAGATCTTTTTTATGTTAGAACAAAACATTTCTATAATATATTAATTAAAATCTTTTCATGAAATTAAAATACGCCTTGTTGGATGAGCACGAAGCAATTCACTTAACTTTATTGTAGTTTAATAGTTTGAAAGTTGGTATTAAATTGTCTTACAGATTAAGGCGTTGCTGCTAACAAATTATCAACACAGCGAAATGCTTTTGTTGGAAACTTGCTCAATCATATTGAGTGCGATTTTCAAGAAATTTCTTAGATTTCAAACTCGGTAAAACAAATATTTGTATAAAATACAGTGAAAATTAAACGCCCACCCAACCCAGCCAGGAATCGAACCTGGGTCTTCCGCAATCCGGGCGGCTGCACTGACCATTATGCTACCGGGAAGGCTGACGTAAGCGCTGAATTTTGTCACTGCTTTTTGATTTTTGAAATGCTTTAGAGCGACATTAGTGCCATCTATCCAAAGGTATTTGCAACCGATGGACATGCAGATTCATCTTTGCAAATGAATACCACAAATTGATAACACAACGCTATAGTAAAACAAATAACGCAATACCTCATCCTCATCAGCTCATTTTTATGTCCCCACTACTGGGGCACGAGTCCTCCCTATGGATGGATAAAGGGCCATAAACCACCACGCGGACCCAGTGTGGATTGGTGGTTTGCTAACGCAGTACAAGTATGCATACATTTTAATTTCTGTACTTTTCTTTATTTACTTGACCTTCATCTTACCTAATGTAAAGTGATGATAAGACCGATGGTGGAAGCACACCTCACCCGGGATCCTCAACTACTAAGCCTGGTTATCTTAACTCTAGCTGCCGGAAAGAATCTAGTAGGGCACGGGGACACGAACTAGTGCATGATGCCGTTCCCTCTAGAAAACCTCTGACGGTGCTTCGTTTCACACGGCTTGAGGAACATTTAAAATATGTTTATATATAAAAACAAGATATAATAAGAATTCATCATCATCATCATTATCTCAGCCAAAAGACGTCCACTGCTGGACAAAGGCCTCCCCCAAGGATCTCCACAACGACCGGTTTTGTGCTGCTCGCATCCAGCGGCTTCCCGCGACCTTCACCAGATCGTCGGTCCACCTTGTTGGAGGCCTGCCCACACTGCGCTTTCCGGTACGCGGTCGCCACTCGAGGACTGCTCCGCCCCAGCGGCCATCAGTCCTGCGAGCAATGTGCCCTGCCCACTGCCACTTGAGCTTAGCAATTCTTCTTAATAGTAAGAATTAAATATATAAAAATATAATAAAATAATTTCTATACCTTCATCATCGTAAAATAACTGGATGCCTTTAAAACATTGACAAACTTTTAATAATACCACGAATGAACGTTGAAAAGTTTTAAAACTTCCATACCTACCTAGCTACCCGCAATATTTTATCACCCACCCATAGTTATCTCATTAAAGAAACTTTGCCAACTTTATTTTCGTACCGAATATTCTATTTTACGATTTTACTTGGTTTTATCTTTTAAGCACTAGTAATGTAAGCAATTAAATTCTAAACTTTTCTTTTATATTAAAGTTGGTGAGGCTTTATCATTGTTTGATGAGTTTTTCGATTAGCTTATGTCATTTTTATGAAACATCTAAGAAGGTATTATTTGTAAGCTACTTAGGTTTAAAACCTATCTACATATACTTAAACCGTTAAACTGTAACCGTATCGTTTTTTTTTGATGTTAAGTCTTTAATCGCCGTGGTGTTCACCGGTGACCGACAAACACCGAACTCTTTGACCTCATCCCACCTTCTCCCTTCCTCCATAGGAGTACATGTGCTGCTCACCGGAGTCACCGCTTCACGGTCTCAAATATTTTATCGCGCACTAAGAAATTTGGAGACTCGTTTTTCTGTCGCACCTCCAAAACATGGAATAGTTTGCCAGCACACGTTTTCCCTCTTTCCTATGATATGGGGTCATCCAAACGAAGCGTGAAGAGGCACCTTGTGGGCCGGCAGAGTAAGGGTAACTGATGCTGCGTTGTTTTCACGCTGCACCAGTTGTCGTCGCATCTGGATTCCATATTCACTTAACATCAAGTGAAATGGAATCATTTGCCGTAATACGTATAAAAAAAAAAATCTATTGTGTCTGGTTTTGCGGCTGTCAAAGTGTTAAAAGGAGGCAAACGAGCAGGTGGGTCACCTGATGGAAAGTAATCACCGCCGCCCATGGACATCCGCAAAACCAAAGTATCCGCAGATGCGTTGCCGGTCTTGAGGAAGGAGTTGGATCTTAAGTTGGAATTGGGAGGGGGGAGGGGTGAGAGATGAGCCTCCGGTACTTTCACTCACCGGACGAAACACAACAGCTACGAGTGCCATTGTTTCACGCCGATATTCTGTGAGAGGGTGGTATTACGCCGGGCGAGCCGGCCCATTTCGTGCTGCAACGCAGCGTGACTCTACCACTCAGACAGTGTCACTTACTTACCACCACCCAAGGGGTCACGTGTAGGGTCTCAAGGGTAAACCTACAGACGCGAGTAACTTTAACCTCTAAACCCACCATGTTTTTACCATGGCGAGTGCTCTCAAGAACTCTTTGCCCTCATCCCACCTTCTCTCTTCCTCCATAGGAGTACGCGTGCTGCTCTCCAGAGCCACCGCTGCACTGTCTTAAACTTCGATTTTCAAATCAAAAATTTTCTATTGCGCACAAAGAAATTTATTTGTTAACTCTTTGATTTGTCACACTTCTAAGAAAAAGAATAATCTACCAGCACAAATTTTTCTTCTTCTTATGATATGAGATCATGCAAACAAGGTGCGAGGTACCTTGAGGCCTCCTTTAAAATCATGTCGTCGGAGTTTGTGGCGGCTCGCGGTCGCCACATAATTTCTTATCCTCACGTACGGTTACAGAGTTTGTAAACGCATTTCTAATCGCGTGTAGATCTGTTAAAGATAAAACACGGCATCCTGCCTCCAACATCTACATAGTTTATATTGTATAAATAGTCTTGTACGGTTTAGATAATAAGTTAATCACAATGTAGTCACTGTAAATATACAACATCACAAAAAGAGACGCAGTCGTTATTCTCCATCGCCATGGAACCCTCCATCATCACAACCTCCCATATGTCGACAGCACGGGAACACAGTTCATAAGTGCAGTATTGTGCTTCAATTGAATAAGGATCCTCCCTATGACATGGAGTCTTTCAAACGAGGCGTAAAGAGCCGGCAGGGCTAGTGTGACTGATGCTGCGTTGTTTCCACGCTGCCAGTTGTCTTCGCTTCGACTCCATTTCAACTTATATCAAGTCGATATCAGGTCGAGTCGAGTCATCTGCCGTTCTATCTATAAAAAAACCTTTAAGTTGTAATTTAGTTCTTACACTTTTATGAAATTTTATTTCGCTGGATTTACTATCCTTCAAACTGGAACACAACTATGCAAAACCTTGGTTATTCTCATCATCATCATCATCATCATCATCATCAGCCTATAATAGGGCTTCCAATCCCGCAATACCGAGATCTCGGTATTTCGGAATCCCGCGTCATTTTTCAGTCCCGCTGGATTTGCCGGATTGTACCTTCAAAATCCTTGTAGTTACTGCGTTATTTTGGCAGCAGCACTTGTCTTGGCAGCAGATAAAGGTATTGGGATGATCGCTATCAGATTACGGCAGGTACCAACACCTTCCCATGGGATTTTCAAAATAAATATGCACTTTACAATAATTGCAATCTGAAAGTGTGCATAAAGAGATTATCAATTAACAAAACAAATAAGCAAATTGGTTATTCAATTAATTGTGATTCCATTGTGGCAATAATTCCGTTCCGATTTAACGGGCCAGTAGTTCCTGTTTGACTCGTAAATAATGCTCGATTTAATGCGGACAATTCATTTAATTGCCTCAACAAACGTAAAGTATTCGCGCTTAATTTTTTTACATCGACATTGTACGGTTATTTGTGTTACGAACGATATATGCGCAGATAACGACGCTACTAACGTCTCAATGTTTGGACTTATTAACGTCTGGAAGTTAAAATCTTCAATCTCGAACGCATTATGAAAATGAAAATTTGTTTATTAATAACAAATTTTTATTTTTCATTTGGGTAGCGCCTCTATGTATCTCAAAGATACTGGCAATTTTTTAAATGTTTATTTTCAGCATTGGTATCAAATATTCCATTTGTATAATAAAATCGATAATTAAAAAAAAACTTTTAAGATTAAAAAGGTTAAAACGGCTGTCCTACAATCACAGACAGCATTGCTTTTAAAAAACCGAGGTCTCAACCACTGAGTCATGGACAGCTTGGAGTCTGTTCGTATCTTAAAATTTTTGGAGCAATTATAGAATTTTTATTTATTATTATAATTTTTTATTTATTTTTATCTAATTTATTAATAATAAAAAAAACGTAAAAGTCTATTTCTTACTTCTATTGACTTTAACGTTCAAAGTAAAAGTAAATAGTGTTGAATAATTTCGGCGGACTGGTTAGAACCACGATAGCTTAATTGGGAAAGCACCTGACCCGGTGTGTCAGAAGGGGGTCAAATTCTGCTCGTGGAAATTTTTTCAACATTTGTGGTTTTGTAATTTGTTCGCAACAAAATTTGCGTAAAAAATTATATAAACAAAAACATTTTATAATTTATTAATTTTACTATATTATTTATGTGATTATTTAATTATTGAAATTTTGCTCTTGTTATTTAAACTCGCTGAATTTTCATTTTAAAATTTTAATCATAATTTTTATTTTGTAATTTATATTTTTACTTGAATTTACAATTTCCCAAAGACCCTGTCTCAATTAAACTAATTTTTGTCTTCGCGTTCGTTAATACTATACCTCGGTGGCCAACGCCTCGGTGGCCCAGTGCCAAAGCTCTCGGCCTGATACCCGAAGGTCCGGGTTTAGTTCCCAGGTCGGGCAGTCTTTTCGGATTTTTCGATGCATATCCCGGGTTTGTGAACACCAACCCGCATTTGTCAAGCGTGGTGATTGGGCCAGTCAATGATGGAGGCCCCCAGCAGTCGAACAGCTATAGGGTATTTACTTTTTTTTAAATCATTACGTTTCATATTTTTCCAAAGACTTCGTTTAAATCCTCTGTCTTTGAACTCGTTATTACTACTACTATTCACGATTCAAATGAACGATGTAAAAATATTTATTTGCTCCGTATCGATGTTTCCGGCAAGGTTGGAGGTGCTCGAATCAGCTCAGCTCGGCTGGCACCTGTCACATTTCACTTAGTTGCGAAAGTGTCCGAAGTTACGTCGCCCGCAACTTTCCGCCGACTCACGCTCCGAGCGAAGGAGTTGTCACTTGAAAATATTTCCAATCTTATGCCCCCTTCACTTTGACGTACATTCGTATTATAAGTACTTACCTATTTATATAAATGAAAACTTAATAGTATAAAAAAGAAACAACTTTACATACAAAAACCATATTAAAATGGAATAGATATAAAATGTCCAGAATGCTCAGGGTCCCGCCCGAGTGGTACTGACGTGACGGTGTACTGAGGCACAAAATAACGAGATTGCAAAAGGCAAGCTTCATACATACCGTGATCGAGCAACGCCTACATTTTATTTATGTTTTCTATGACATTTTATAAATTTTTGTTTTATTTGATTTGTTGGATAAATTAAAATTATAAATTTAATTGATTCATTTTTTTAAGCGTTCATATTTTTAATCTCTGTGACATTTTATAAATTATTTTATTGAATTTAGATTGACCGATTTTAATTTATTTTGGAATTTCTATTTTGATTTTTAATTTTGATTTTATTTTGTTAATGTAATATTTTATTGTAATTTGTATGGGTGTAAGTTACCTGAATAAATGAATTATTATATATAGACCCTCTCACGGACACGGAATCTCGGAACAGCTCGGAACAGTCCGAGCGCAGCTGTGGTCTCCTCAATTTGTGACTGAGGTTTTCGTGGGTCGGCCAGAACATTGGCTTACACTACATACCTCGTGGAGCTCCATGAGATAATTCGATGAGCGAATATCTTCTCTAAAAATAAGTTGATATTATAAGAACAACACGACTTACAATAAAAATACTGGAACGTTCAATGAAGTAACAGGGCCACATAACGGTATAAGAAAAAGATAAGATATAATGAGAGAGATAAAACAGTTAAAGTTGGAAAACATATTTTTTATATAACACCAAACAAAATAAACTTTTAACAAAAACCAATATCTTACAAGAAAATAACATGTTTAATCTAAAATAAAAGCGACAGCTTCTTATTCAGACTTCAGAACAGTCTTCAACAAAACAAATTTCATGCTTGTCACTCTAGATCTAAGGTTGTTATTATAAGAATTAGGTTTTAAATCATCACGAAAGTAGACGTTATGAATGAAAGAAAAACACAAACTTGTCAGGCTGGTAATTTAGTTTCAGATTAAATTATTCAGCCTTTAGAATAAAGAATAAAGAATAAAAGAAATGTATTAGAATCACAAAACAAAACACACAATTAAATATACAACATGTAACAAAAATAATAAAAATAGTAACAATTTACATTGTGCCCTGTTATGTGATGCCAACACTGTGCACAGCTCAGTATACGCAGCAAGCAGGGCCTGCTGCACTGATATTCTGCTGTACATGGTAGTGACATCATGGCACGAAACAGGAAAGAAAAAAAAAACAAATGGATATAGAAGTAACTTACTTAAATAAAAACATTAAAACGAATAATATTAACAACGAACCGAATATACTATGACACAAACAAACATCAATAACAAAACGTCGAGGCGCAAAACTAACTGACAGTGACAGAAGCAGTAAAAAAAAAATTATAAAATATGGTCGCTAACCTAAAAGTGACTTTCCCTAGGAGAAAAGTAATTTTCTCTATGAAAGTGACCCAGTTGCTATAAACAAAAGTTGAAGTTGAAATAAAAAAAAATTATACTTTTGATTTTATCAAAAGCATATTAGCAATTTGTGGTTTGGAAATGGAATACTACCATGAATAATTTAAAAAAATATTTATTTCTATGAAGTCTTGACTTATAGATAGGTGACATTCAAAAGTCTTTTGCCAAATGCTCCAATAAAAAAGGAAGCCAAGCAAATGCCTTTATCATTAAAATCAAATCATTGGCTAAGTCACCACGCTTTCCTTATGTGGGTTGAGTGACCAAAAACCAGGAAGCTATGTATGCATATAAAAATCCGTACCGTACTTAATCCGCCCTAAGTATTATACCTATTACCTAGGACTTTCGTATATAATATATTTCCTAAGAGTAACTTAACAATTACGTAAAGTAAGTTATTTGATTACATTTTTTATTTAAGGTTGTCTGAGTTACCGGCTACCTTTAGAATTAATGTCGGCTTCTGAGAATTTTCAGTCTCTAACGAATTTACTTAAAAAGTTATGTGTCTTTGAACATTTTTGGACTTTCGGGAGCAGGGCCTCAAATTTACTTAACCTTTCGTGAACTTATCCGGATAAGTAGAAAGAAGGTATCAATTCGTTTTTTACTTTCAAAAAAATCGAAGAAAAGAGTTTTATATGGACGTAACATGAATGTTCTCAAACTGTTGAGTATAGGACATCTTGAACACAACTTTTCAAGTTTTAGGACTTTCCTATTACAAATCAATCAATCTTCCATGTTTATTGTTTCATTATAAAAACGGAGAATCTGTTTGATCGATCAACGCACATCCCCGACCCCTGGGACAAACATCAAATTTTGAAAAGGTCTTATATAACGTAGGTGAGCACTAAGAAGTGATTTCTTGGTAATACGTCCCCTGAGTGGATGAAATGGGAGAGGAAAGTTTGTTTGGAATTCTGCCCTTTTTTAACTTGGTAATATGCAAATTCGTATTTAGGCTTCTGGCCAAAAAGATGTGATTTCACCCGTTAGGATCTTCTACATTTAAAATAAAACATTGGTGACTGAAGAGTTCCCACAAAGTAAAGTCTGGATGACTACCTATTTCTACTGCCAAGAAGCAGAGCAGCTGAAATTTCATTCAAAACATTCTTGATTTTGTTTTCATAAAAATAAAGAAATTTACTATTATTATTTAAATGAGCTTACTTTTAATATCCCCAAACTTAGTTAGAGTTTTTTACGATATCATAAAACACATTTTATTCAATTCATTCAGTCAGCGGTGTGCATACACAAGGATAAATTCGCTTAGAAAAGCCAATCGTAGTTTCAAAAAAAAAAAACAACTAGCTCCCTTTGAAAAATAATAATAAGTAAGTTGAAGTATTTACACTCCATTAATGTCATACAGTTGTCTCATCTCACGTTTCCCGCTTGAAGCGAATAAAACCTATTCTTTTTCAACTCACTGACACTTTTAGAAGCGAGTCGAATTTACGACAAAACTTGATACTTACTATCTGTCACCCGAACTTGGAACAAAATAGATCAGACAAGTTTTGGATTCAGTAAAAGTTGGGGAAGACCGATGGCACCCTTCGCAGAGTTAATGTAACCTCTGTCTATGACGAAACATCTACCCGGAATGATAGTGACAGGACAACATTTTAAAAGTTTGTGTCTTTTTTAAACTAGTTTGTAATGTTTGTTGTCCTTCGGTTTGTAGTTTATCGCTATATAGATAGTGCTGTACTGTCTAGATATTTTTTCCGATCTGTATTGCTTAGTAGATTTTTGGTATAAATTACGACGAAGAATGACTTATATAATTATGACGTATAACTCAGTTCAGAGTGCGGCGATGGCGCTTTATCAATAAAGCCTAGTACCTGGATGACCGAGCTATTTTTTTAGGGATATAACGATGTTTTCTAAAAATGAAACCTAGTTAGATCGATTTATCGCCCCCGAAATCTTCTGCATACTAAATTTCATGAAAATCGTTGGAGCCGTTTCTGAGATTCAAATTATATATTATACATATATACAAGAAGTGCTCGTTTAAAGGTTTTAGATTTATCGATCGCAAGTATGGAACTAGTACTACATTATTTTGTTACCATATTCTAGCTAGCCTCGTCTAACGGTTTTGGCGTACATAAATATATTTATTGACTCTCTGTTTTTATAATTCGCGTTCTGTTTACAACTTAAATATCTTATGCAAAAGGTAATTTACTAAACTGTTTCATATTCTGAGTAAATTTTATATGTTTTTCTTTTAATGCATACTATTCTTTAAATTATTGTGTAGCACTCTTATGTTCGTGTATAAAATAAAAATAAAAATGTTGGGGTTAAACATTATTTAGTACTTTATGCTTAGATCATTCAGCATACAACAATTAGCCTAAAGCATTCTGCGTTAAGTTAATTGCTGGTATCGTTATCTTATTCACTGAAATTGTAATGAAATACGAAAGTCTTAGACAGAGTTGTAGTAATCTTTAAGTAAGTGACGTTTTTGTGATTTTCTATTTACAGAGTCACATGTCGCCATATTTTCGTAGCTTCGCGCCATTGACTTAATGCCGCCCTTTCAGAAATAATATTTGTATTGAAAACGTATTCACGTTATTATATTACTAAGTGTTTGTTCTGAATATATTTCCATACAATAAGTAATAATGCTAGCTTCTTTTATGTTGTTTCAACTACAAGAAAATCGAGGTGGGCTGTTTCGATTTTTACATTACAAAACATTGGGCCTAGGAGACTTTCCTTTTATCTAGTGGAAGGAATAGTTCGCTAGATTTTGATGATGAAGATAATTATTATAAACATAATGTCTAATGGGGATAAACACAAACTCCTTATGTTTGATAAACACAAACATAAAATAATATAATTTTATTATAATAAACACAAACTCCTTTGTGGATAAAACATTTCTACATCATCGATCCATCTATAATGTAATTAAATGAAATGAAATGAAAATATATTAATTAGAACACCCATACAAACGTTAAAAATGTACAACACTAGTTTTCCCTGGAATTCATCCGTTACGTGGAGTTTTGTATAACATGACAGTACAACGTCGGTACAAAAGGCCAAACTTTATTGTATGAAATATGATCGTACTGCACAGTGACATCTATTGGTAAAAGCACGAACTAAACAATCTCAAATCAATAGTGTCTGTGGCTTTGACAGTGACCTGTAGTTCAGTCACCCTGTGCCCACGACCAGTGCAACTCGGCTGTAACAAAAAAAAAACCGGCCAAGTCCGTGTCGGGCCACGCGCAGTGTAGGGTTCCGTAGCCCATCTCAATAATGCGGACTCTGAGAAGAGGGCTTTTATGAACATTTATTAAATGATAGCTCATATACTTCAATGTAGATACTACCGGTTTCACACACCTGACAACATTTTATAAGTTGGTCGACTGTTACTCGTGAACTTGTAAAGCCTACTTAGCTGTGATAGTTTTCCTTTTAACTTCGTCATACAACTACCGTGAATTTTTTCACGTATCCAAAAACAACCATTTTGCTGGAGGGCACACACTTGAGTCTAACAAAATTTTGCACTTAAAAGCTTAATAGTTCACAAACGGATGCCTTAATCAAAAAACTGTTTTTATCCGACGACTATTACCCGGTCAAATTAACTCGGCACCTGGCTCGAAAACGTCGCTTACACTCAGGTGCCGACTTAACTTGACCGGGTAGTATTTAGGCAAAGACTTAGGCGATTTATAACTTTAGTGCAAACGGGTGTAAGAGTCTATGAGCTAGGCTGTGGACGGGCAGACAGACAGACAGACATGGCGAAACTATAAGGGTTCCTTGTTGACTACGGATTCCTAATAAAGAGACTGCAGAAGGTAAGCTTTATACAAACGCCCTCAAGCAACGCACACACAGACAACCTCTCACAGACACGGGGTCTCGCAACAATTACGCTCGGACTGTTCCTAGCTATTCCTTTTTTTTTGACCCCGCAGATGGGGCACCCTCCTGCTAAAACTAGCAACCCGGAGGTGGGAGGAGGTGAATACTACATGTACGGTTCTACCTCAAGCGGTTGAGCTAGGCTGTGTCAGACTCCTACTGACTAAACACCCCCTGGGGATGCCTATAGCCTTTGAAGGACTACATAGGCTGACGGAACGGTCGCTTCCCGTAGATGGGATTCCGAGATCCGTGTTCGTGGGAGGGACATAGACCCATAGTGCGTTGCTTGAGCGCGGTATAGCTTACTTTCTGCATTCTCCTTATTTTATAGCCGTAACATCGAGTAATGGGCGATATTCCGACCCCCCAAAAAAAAGAAATTAGTTCCAAATGACTTCGTAGATGGCGCTTAGTAAAAGGCGAGTCCATGGAGAGCACGTGTATGGCTGGGTAATATTTATTCCATTGCCTTTTAAAAATAAAAGAACTGTGAACAAAATTATGGAAAATAGGAATAGGTCCTAAAATGAAGATACTCATTTTTTATTTTTTTTTTGGTTGACAAGTAAAATTTCACTCTGTGTACTGCACAATTTATTACAGCCTCTATGTACGGCTCGGCTTTAATAAAACGCCATCTATCGAGTTTTTTTTTAACTAATTTTTATTTTTTTAATTTGGGCTGTCAGAAAATCGCTCATTACCAAAGAGTTCCTGTTAAATCCCGTTAAAATTCGATTAAACTATGTTGGCTTTGCTGCGAGTCCGTTTGATTTTAAACCCCTTTAACGGGCTATACAGATGTGATTTATCGTGGTTTCTCAATCTTATTCCAAGTGCATAGGATTCAATATTAGGTGGCCATTGCGTTCTAAAGGGAGTATTCACAGTTGAGGAACCTAAAATTTAGGTTAATTTCGACTAATCTCTTTTGAATTTGGTTAAATCAACTTTATAGCTTGATAATGGGCTTATTAATAAAACAATTAAGTTAGCTTAAACAATATTGATTTAATATTGACCACAAAAATGGTCAAATGAGCATTTAATGTTTTTTTTTTCATTTTCAAGTGATTTTATTTTTATTTATGAGAAAAGTCCATAAAGATATAATCTTAAGGTTTACGATATTAGCTAGACATAGTAACGCTATCAGTGCGCTAGTGGTACATAGTGTGATTGTATATTTTAATTCAATCTGTGGTTCTCACAGAAAAGGGAGAAATATTCTATTCCAAATTCAGTTTAATATATTGAGATCGTGGTTTCAACAATGGAGTTTATTGTTGAAACTAAGCACCATTAACAGTATTCTCCAAAGAAACGAGTGAATGTGTATCTTTGTACTTATAAAGATACATGTAATCTGATCTGAATTTCTAATTTATTATTGCACAAAAGATTCCCCGTCGTCGTTCCCTTAGATGTATCGAGCAATTAAGGCTTTGTAATGGTAATTTTATGCTAATCTTTATATATCTGTTAGATAAGAACCATATATTTCGGGAACTAAGGCATTAAAGCACAGGCAAGAAACAGTCGGTGAAATAAATTGGAGTAATGCACAAATTATATAAGGCTACATTTTATTAACTGCAAATATTTTTAGGATAAATTCAACAAACTATTTTTTTGAAAAAATCTTAAATTTTTATACGCTAGTTTTCAAGAAAAACGCCAAAAAACATTTCGATTAAAAAGAAAAATAAAGCACTTTCGGTAGTTTCAATTCAAAGGAGCCGAAACAGAGAGGCCGCAATGCTTTCGCCACTTACACGTGCTCCTAGTTTCATAAAAAAACCGACAGAGAGGCCAATCTTAAAAATATTACAATTTTTGTGTCAGGGAAAGTAAAAAAAAAACTAGCCTCAATTTTTTTTAAATTAAATTTCTCTGATATAATTAGATGTTTTGTCAAAATATTTGCAGTTGATAAAAAGTGACCTTATATAATATGATTTTGAGTAGAGTAGCGGCACCTGTGTCCAACATAGTAACCAGTTTTCGTCACCAAAAAATTACTTTCCTGAGTGGTAGAGCCACGCTGCGTTGCATGCAGCACGAAATGGGCTTGCTCGCCAGGCGTAATGCCACCCTCTCACAGAATATCGACGTGAAACAATGGCACTCGTTGCTGTTGTGTTTCGTCCGGTGAGTGAAAGTACCGAAGGCCCATCTCTCACCCCTCCCCCCTCCCAATTCCTACTCTCTCCTCAAGATCCAACTCCTTTCTCAAGGCCGGCAACGCATCTGCGATTACTTTGGTTTTGCAAGTGTCCATGGGCGGCGGTTAGCCTCCTTTTAACATTAAAAAAAACAAAAATAACATTGAATTTTAATGAAATTTTACTGGATGACAGGTTTGTATTCAATTGTTGCTAAATTAAGAAATCAATTGATGACCCTTATTTCTAATGATTAAAAGAAAAAGTGTCGAATAGTGGTTCTAGTACCCTATACAAAGCTTTATTTTTTTGCCATCGCATTATCGCTATTATCGCATCTGATGGTACCAAAGGTAAAGCCAAGACCAAGGTACTAAAATAGAAGCTCACCTCACATGGAATCCTCAACTACTGAGGACTTCGCATTCTTATCACTGACCGTCAGAACACAACAATTCTATTAACATTGTTGATAAGTCATCATCTTATCCCATGATGGATGGTGGAACCGGGAACTCTGGGTGTAAGATAAGTAATAGCCTAACCATCATACTAGACCCATGGGCAATTCATCATCATCATCATCATTTTCTCATTTTATGTCTCCACTGCTGGGGCACGAGCCTTCCCTATAGATGGATAGGAAGAACGGGTCATAAACCACCACGCGGGCCCAGTGCGGGTTAGTGGTTGTTAACGAATGCTAATGCAGCCGGGACCAACGGCTTTACGTGCCTTCCGAAGCACAGAGGAGCTCGAGATGATAAATTGTTGGTCACCCATCCAATGACCAGCCTTTGCGAAAGTTGCTTAACTTTAGCACTCGCAGACCGGGCGCGTTAACCACTGCGCCATCGAGCTCCAATGGGCAATTCAAATTATTATATTGTACCGCGATTAAAGGTTTCTGCCCACTAGGCTGTACTCTCTTGTGAGACTATGCTCTCTACTACGACTATGTTAACTAGACAACGGATAAACATACTTAATATACTTAAATACATACTTATTATACATAGGAAACACCCAGACCCGAAACAATATAGAAAAACAGGTATTTCTAAATTGATCCGACCGGGGATCGAACCCGGGACCTCAGAGATGGCGACACCATGAAAACCGGTGTGCAAGCCACTCGACCAAGGAGGTCGTCAATCACCAATCACCGTCGTATGCACGGACTGTCAACATTGTTGGCGAGAATAATTTGCCGGTGCTCGTTTTGCACGGGTATGATACGCTGTAGATACGTTGTGGGCATAGTATTCAGTTTCGTGTTACTTTCCGTGCCTGAAACGCTCCTAGCTCAGTCAGAGTATGATACTATAATGACTGGGGGTACGCCAATAACAAAACGAATGTAATCTTGAATTAATGTATTATCAAATCGTATTAGTTTACAATTCAGCCCTAGCTTCTCGGCGGGCTGACACCGAATCTAATAATCCACAGATCTTCATTTGTTTCCTTCTAGACCTTTTCTAATGTACTCCTTTTAAACTCAGGTCACGTCGTGTGCCATAGAGCTGCTATTGCAAGGTCCCGATCACCACAATACGGTGTAGTGGGCAGAGACCTTAAAACTATACTTCAGGCGGTGGGGAAAAGAGCCGTAGACGGTATTAATTTAAAGTAAATAAGTAATAATTAACTGTAGGTACTTATGTACATTTTAAGTTATTAACTACCATCACAAAATCTAACGTCAAAGGTTTTCCATTAGTAAAATAAATATTCCACGAAAAGCTCAAAAGAAATTCAATTTATATTAACGTCAATATTAAATTTCAATTATCTTTGTGCCTTTTAAGTAAATTATAATAAAATTGTGGTGTACTAATAAAATGGAACTGTGTTGCAAGAAGTTTATTTGATACAATTAATTAGCAATACGATATAGCTAGCGTTAATAAAATAACGCCGGCCTATAGTCTATTCTTAGGTGCAGTTTAAGCGTGGCCTAAGGACTCTTACAAATTGGGCGTTTCATATTAAAACAGTCGTAAAACCGCCTCTGTGGTCTAGTGGTTTAGACCACGAATTTAAACCCAGAGGTTCCGTGTTCGATTCCCAGCAGGGGGTACATGTTTGTGTACTCAGCTTGGTTGGTGGTACGGCTTGTTTTCTGCCTAGCTAGTTACCACCTCTCACCAATATGTCGCCATAACGACAATGTTTGTAGCATTGTTGTGTTCCGGCAGTTAGAGATAAGAGTTGCAGCCTCAGTAGTTGAGGATTCCGCGTGAAGTGCGCTTCCTCCGTCGGCCTTATCGTCACTTATAATCAGGTGAGGTGAAGGCCAAGTGCTTAAGTGCTTAACCCGTAACATTAAAAAAAAAGTCGTGTGGCTGTCGTGCGGCTGGAGTTTAATATAGAAAGGCAACAACGGCAAAACAAATGCCAGGTGGCATCTGACCGGAGCGTATCATCGTAACGTAACCTTAACATACTATTCGCGGTGAGCTTGATAAACCGATGCACACTGCTCGTGAAACGCCGCGGTTAGCTGCAGAGAAGGGCATGTTCGTCTGCTTGGAAGTGTGTTGACCAGGCTCCCATCTTGTGCATAGCTAGCAACTCTTAGTAGCAGTCTAGGCAGTGCTTGAAGCGAGGGTTTTCTTCAAGTGTCGGTAATGCGTGAGTGATACTTCCGATGTTGCAAACGGTCATGGTCTACGGTAGCCAATTACCATCACGAGGGCCGTAACCTTTTTTTTCTCTTTGAGAGAGTTTGCTGTCCCCCGGCATTTTCAGTTTCACCTGGCTTTTTTGAGAGCGGCGACAAACTTAAAGGGTTCCTCAAGCCGTGTGAAACGAAGCACCGTCAGAAGTTTTCTAGTGGGAACGGCATAACGCACTAGTTCGTGTCCCCGTGCCTTACTAGATTCTCCGAGGGGTTCGGATCGGATCAGGAAGGGTAACAAGACTTGCCACTAGTGGTATAAAAAAATGCATTTTGTAAAGATGTTGTGTTGCGGTGATTAAAAATAAAAGCAAAATGGCCTCATCGAAGTTTCGAATCAATTTTAGTTGCTCTTTCTATTATAATTGTGTCAAAGACAAAAGTTGTTGTGACAAACGCTATCGCTGGCCGGGCATCGATAAAAGCAGCGAACGCAACAAAGTTAGTTGCAGCTCTCATACTGTTGGATGGCCACTCTAACACTCGCGTTCATTAGTCAGAGCTCATTTGAAGAACGCCGTGTGACCTATATGAGGGGTCTGGGGTTGCCGCAAGCGATGAGAGCAAATCTGAGTGAAATATGAACAGTGTTGAGACGTAATGTAAGTGGACTGAAGGCTTGAAAAAAAAACTAAAGGGTACTTACTGTAAAAAGTTTTCTATTTTCAATCCAGTTCGAAATTTAAATTATATTTTACCTTCTTGGTTGCCATTCTACCAGAGTCTGATTCTACGGAGTAAAGTTCGTTCTATTTTTAAATAACAATAAGATTTCATCACAGACCTATTCGTTTTCATCATCACATATTTTGGTATGTGGTTTTTATAGCTATTTATTTTAACACGACATATTGAATTGTGCCTATTCCTGCTTAATTGAAAGTACAGCAATTTCGATTTATCACGTAGAAGGTTGGCAAAATAATTATCCGATTTCCAAGCGTGTTTGAGAAAATAAAATAAAGTTTTCGTAATAAGAACACAGTCTGCTACCTCCTAAAAAACCGGCCAAGTGCGTGACGGGCCACGCGCAGTGTACCGTACACTGCGCGTAGCCCATCTCAATAATGCGGACTCTGAGAAGAGGGCTTTTATGAAAATTTATTTAACGATGGCTCATATACTTAAATGTAGATACTACCGGTTTCACACACCTGACAACGTTATTTAAGTAGTTCCCAATGAGGAATTTGTACTGCGCCAAGTACATTTTATAAGTTAGTCGACTGTTACTCGTAAACTTGTCGCCGTGATAGTTTTCCTTTTAACTTCGTTATATATACAACTACCGTGGGGGGGGGGGGGGGGGGGCACTTGACTAACAAAACTTTAAAACTTTTAGGAGAAGTAACCTAATAAAAATATTTTTTGTTGAAATTTTGCCAAATTACTAGCTTTCTAATACTAAGTGGTGGTAGTGTAGTCTTCCATTGCACGCCATCTCTCTCTGTTAGTAGCCACTTCAAACCAGTTCTTCCCAGCGACTCTTATCAATATCGTCTCTCCATCCGTTCTACGTGTCTACGTCCAGTTCTTTGCTACGCGTATTAGCTTTTCTGAATGGGTTTCTTCAATAATTTTTTTAATAAGAAGGTCGTTTTATTAATGATTCAATTTCCAACCTTGTTTAACACAAATAAAAACAAAATTGCGTCTGTGACCTCCTATGACTTGAGGCTATGTTTTAAAGAGCGTGTTGTCAGAGAGTTGCCTTTTAGTTGGACGTAGTGTAGTTTTTAGTAGGCCGCGCATGCTTTGTGGTCGGCTGCCACGGTGCGGGGCGACGCGCTGTTTTCGACAATGCGGCGACACGAGGTAGATTTAGTTAAAACTTTTCGACGTACTCCGCTACTCTGCTGTTTCACTATGTTCGCTGGCTAACTTTTTGAATTGAGCACTTAGATGTGGTTGGGTTAATTTTTATGATGATTTGACGTTTCTAACGATTGTGTTTTTTTTCTTTTTTGCCTTATTACCAGTACTTGCTTTTCATCCGTTATGCTATCGATAACCAGCACTAAAATACAGAACGGTTTAGTTAATTGAATTCTGTAGACTTCTTGCAATATTTTACTAAGATTTAGCTCGATCCTGTTAAATAGGTAGGTATATTATTTAATCGTTATCGTCGTCAGAAAAATATAATGTCAAAAGCATGATTTTGCTACAAAAAGACTAAACCCGAAGCGACGCTGGATTCGTTATTTATAATTTACTAAAAATAAAAAACAAACTTTGTTTTTTTTTTTAATTCCAAAGACAAATGGTTGGAATGGAATGCAATGCAACATAAAATAAATTTATTTATGGTTCGACAACATTTAAATTAAGCGTAGTCTGAATTCTGGACTTCATCTATATGTAAACAAAACCCAGAGTATTTTGACAGCAAAAGCACTTCACGTCCAAATGTCCGCAATAAATATAAATATTAATATGATTTATGCATTCCGAGAATGAATATCACATGTGCTATAAGAGTGCCTTCAGTACTTGTATCAAAGTTTTCAATCATCTACCTTTAGACATTAAAGCTCTTGGATTACCAACTTTCAAATTTAAGTTGAAAAAGTGGTTAAAAAATAACGCATTTTACAGCTTAGATGAATACTATGCATTAAAAAATAAAAAAATGTGATTTACTTACTAATAGGTTTATTATAAGTTACTGTTACATGTTAGTAATTAATCTTTGATTACCTAGTTTTTATTTTTTGTTTTTGATTAGTTTTAATTTACTTACTTAAAAATTGCATGCCAGTTATGAGTACACTGTTGTAACTCAAATGTATTGCATCCTCAACCGCAAATTGTACACAGTTTAAGCAATAAATGATATTCTATTCTATTGTATAAACCAATTGAGACTTCCAACGTCTTTAGTTTTAAATAAGCCTAATAGATGTAAATTCTTGTAAAAACTTGTAAGTAGTATATAAGTAGAGACTTAGACCGAAAATATGCAAATGAGGAGACTTGCACTTAGTACTAAGTACAACTACAGGCTGAAACAGAAAATTACGTATATTACAGAACAGCTATGGTTTCTTTAAATCGGATCTTAAAGAATGCTTTATGAGAGGCTCCGTTTAATAAACATTGCTTGTTGAAGACTTATTGTGCGGTTTGATCGTATTTTTTTAAACTGATGACAGTTATAAAATATTCCTTTTGTATTTGTGTCGTGTTTTGTTTGTGTTATCATAAAAACTTTTTATACATTTTCTACATTAATTGCTGCCTTTTTATTTGGTTTTAAAGTTATTTAAGTGTACAACCAACTGCTTCATAATTGGACAATCTATTTGAATAGCCACATTACGCAGAATATTACTTGAGAACCCCACCCATGAACACGGCTTAGCAACGAGGCTGTTCTTTCAGTAGATGTCCAAGATATAATTTTCAAAAGTCTTGTTTTTCTCATGTCTAAATTCAATTTTCTTAAAACCAAAACAAATTGCCATATAGGTCTACCATTTATTAAACTCTTTTATAACATATGAAAGCTCTCAAGTGTGCAGCACAAACAAAAACGATGCCTGTTGCGTTGACTTAAAGTCTACTTAGCTACGAATGTGTAACACCCGACGTGTTACCAACAGTACTTTAACAGTCATGTCCACTCTGACCGCTACCTTGTTTTTATTACTATTGTCTCATAAAAAGGCCCCATTAAATAAGAATTAAGTTAAGGGCTGACCGTCGTCGTATCGTTATCTGAGATGACCATGAGGGCTGTCAAAGTTAAAATGTAGGTTGAAGTCTCTTGGGGCAATGTGAGCAGGCGGCGCGTACGAAAAATACAGTTAAAGCAAAATAACTTGAAAAAAGGCAAAGTGTTGCAAAAATTCCACGAGCGGGATTCGAACCCGCACCCCATGACATGCCGAGTCAGGTAGACTACCGACTATGCTATCAAGGCTCTGTATCGTTGCGAATAAATTGTAATTTGTTCGCAACAATATTTGCGTAAAATAAAAAAAAATTGCGTAAAAAAATAAAGTAAAAATAAGTAAAATAAACTAACAAAGAAAAGTAGTGTTGATTGATTTCGGCGAGTTGGTTTGAGCCATGACAGCATAGTTGGCAGTGCACCTGACCCGGCATGTCATGGGGTGCGGGTTCGAATCCCGCTCGTGGAATTTTTTCAACACTTTGTCTTTTTTTTCAGTTAAAGTAAGTTATAGGCCATATACTTTGTCCCACTGCTGGGCAAAGGCGTCATTGGAATCAAGTCATCGCTACAATTGATGAGTATTGGTTTAATCACCACAATTGCTGAATGCGGGTAGGTGATCAGAAACCCGGGCTAAGCACCGAAAAATAATAATAAAGTTCACCCGAGCTGAGAATGAGCCCAGGATCTCTAAATATCGGATCTAGCGCTTTAATTGCCACTCAAACACGACGTATGAAAACACCATACAGTGATTGGGATATATCGTATATGCGTAAAACAGTTCACTGATTTGTTTTCTAGCGTTCTTTAAAGGAGTTTCAGTTTAAAAATTTCGCGTTCCATTTTTTATTAATACGTAGTACGGCAAATGACTCCAATTCACCTGATGTTACGTGAATATGGAATACAGATGCGACGACAACTGGTGCAGCGTGAAAACAACGCAGCATCAGTTACCTTTACCCTGCCGGCCTACAAGGTGCCTCTTCACGCATCGTTTGAAGGACCCCATATCATAGGAAGGAGGGAAAACGTGTGCTGGCAAACTATTCCATGTTTTGGAGGTGCGACAAAGAAACGAGTCATCAAATTTCTTAGTGCGCGATGGAATATTTGAGACAGTGAAGCGGTGACTCCGGAGAGCAGCACGAGTACTCCTATGGAGGAAGGGAGAAGGTGGGATGAGGTCAAAGAGTTCTTCAGAGCACTCGCCATGGTATAAGTAAAATAAACAAAGAATAAACTTAACTTAAACAGTCAGCCCGAGGTGACTCCAGCTGGTGCAATTCGGTCGGACCGTCGTCGTGGGTATAAAAGGCACGGTTGAGCCTGAGGTTATTTCGTTCCCTAAAGTAGAATCGAGGGAAGCAAGGGCTGATACGTATATGTATGTCATGCTCTTGAACGGAGGCCGCCTGTGAAGGCAGGTTTCGTGCCTACCTCCATTTATAAGTAAATAATCATTCAACTTAGCTTTCAGTGTTTATCAAACAGGAACTGTTTTTTAATTCTTATCAAATTATAATAGAAATTTAATGTATCTTGATAGATAGATAGATGGATATAAAGATAGATATAATACTTTTATTGCAACACTATTAAACATAAACATGAACAAAAGTTAAGTTAAGTTTAGTAAATAAGTTTAAGTGTGCGTTTTTCTTGTTAGTGCATCACATTGTTATTAATTTTGTTTTTATTAGTGAGGACTTATAATTGGCTTTCTGTCACTATTTTTAAGTTTTTAAGTTGTATCATAGCTGTTGGTCTTCCTATAAATAAATAAATAAATAAAAAAGTATAAATAATATCCATGTTACAATTTGGCGGTCTTATCGCTTTAAAGCGATTTCTTCCGGACAACCAGTCGGACGGAGAGAGCTAATAAACTGTAAGATCAGAGGTGAAACTATTAAAATATACTAGAATAGTGTGTATTTTATAAATTAAGCAAAAATGATAAATATACCATAATAATATAAATAAATAAACCTACATAAACATAATAGTAGTCTCAGGTAGGAAAGTAGCGGATATGGCAGCTTTGTTACAGGACAAGCTTAAATGGAAAGGTATATAGAAGTTTTATCTTCATCTTGTGCTATTTTATCCATAGCTTTTTTTAATGAACCCTTGAAAATTTCTTCGACCTTTTTTACGCTACTTGCTTTTAGCAACTTTCCACAACATTTACCGGGTCGTTGGTCGGTCCATCTTGTTGGAGACCTCCCGTTTTACAGTACGCAGTCGCCGCCAAAGTTTTTCTGGCCCAAAAGCCGACAGCCGTCAGTTCTACGAGCAATGAGCTCCGCCCACTGCGCTTTTTGCGCCGCAACTTTTTTGGCTGTGCCAGTGATTGTAGTTCTTTTGTTGATATCTTTGTCCCGCCCGCGGCATCGGCATCAGCTGCATGTAAGTCAGTGTGTCGCAAGCCTGTAAAATAAATCTGATTATATGTTGCTCCTCTTTGATTTCGAACACTGTGTGAAAAAAAAACCCAAATGTTGAAAAATATTCCACGAGCAGGAAAAGTGTTGCATAATTTCGGCGGGCTGGTTAGAACCACGATAGCTCAATTGGAAGAGCACCTAACCCGGAATGTAAGAAGGGTGCAGGTTCAAATCCTGCTCGTGGAATTTTTTTCAATATTTGTGTTTTTGTAATTTGTTCGCAACAAAATTTGCGTTAAAAATTATTTGAACATTTTATACTGTGTAATTATGGTTACATGCTCTTTACAATAAAATTACGACTCTGACATTATTAATGTAAAAGTGTTATGTTTCTTTGTCCTTCTTACACGCAGAATGGAGCAAAAAATTACGTGTTTTTTGTAGCTATCTCCTAAAAAATCTATTAATCAACGAAGCACACTCTGGCTCTCAGCTCTTCCAACTGTATCTGTGCAAACAATCACGTCTACCTTTTGGTCCGTTATGCTTGCAGAAAAGACAAACACACTTTAACGACCAGAACCAAAAGGCCAGACGATATCGTCAGGCGAGCCGGAAGATGGGGCTCGTATAGGACTGACTAATTTGGCGTGTTAATGAACCAAGCAGAAGGTGTTAAAGGTTTAACCTTTTGTCTGCTTAGAGCCAGATCCGTCCTACAAACAATTAAAATTCTATTGTGTCTGTATTCACAGCTGACGATAGGCTAAACCCATTCAAAGGGATATAGAGATGGCGTTGATTTGGAACCAGCTTACAGCGCGATATAACAGCACGCAGTGCTAATAGTCGACGCAGTTTTATTTGGTCGCTCTGTTATAAAATGGTGTGAAACGAAACTACCCGCTAATAAGTTTGATTTGTTTATTATGTTAGTTGTTTCGTTTTTCTATAACTTAGTTTAGCATCATCACGTATCGTACGTTCAAATCCTGCTCGTGGAAATTTTTCAACATTTGTGTTCTTATAATTGGTTCACAACAAAATTTGCGTTAAAAATTATTTGAACATTTTATCATCACGTATTTTTGTACGATAACATAAATAATTTTTAATTTAGTAATATTTAATTTTTCTCATATAAGTGAGAAAATAAAGATCTTAAGCCCCATAATCAGACCGTTACGACGGAACCTTCAAGAAACGAGCTTACTCTTTCCTGATAGGCTGGCAACGCATCTGCGATTCCTCTGGTGTAATGGGTATTCATGGCGGGGATTGCTTTCCATCAGGTGACCTGCAAGGTTGCCGCGATCTACAAAAAAAAGAAGAAATATCATGAGTAATCTTTGTACCGCCGTAGTCGAAGTTATATCTCTCTGTATCTCTATTTCATAAGTCATTAACTGTAATTCTTATTTATTTATGTTAATGCCATATCTACAACGAACATCAAAAGCACACTCCTCATATTTCTATATTATTATTCAGACAAGACTGAACACAAATACTCGCCGAATAACTCCAGCCGTATACTTTTTCCTGTTATTATCGCGAGGGTATAATCTGGCACGCACCTGGATTATAATTTTATCACCTAGACTACGAGATTGACACGTTTTGAACATGTTTTGTATCAACACCTATTTATATATTTTAATTCTTTATTACCACTAAACGTTGTATGTTAAAAGGATATGTTATTGATAAAATGTATGAATAACTTATACCGTATGCTAAGCCAAGCTACCATCATTGATTAGTTTCGATGTAATATATAAGTAATCTTACAAGTAAGGAGGAGCTCTACGGCGCAGTGGTTAACGCGCCCGGTCTGTGAGTGCTGAGGTTAAGCAACTTTCGCAAAGGCCGGTCATCGGATGGGTGACCAAAACTTTATCATCTCGAGCTCCTCCGTGCTTCGGAAGGCACGTAAAGCCGTTGGTCCCGGCTGCATTAGCAGTCGTTAACAACCACCAACCCGCACTGGGCCCGCGTGGTGGTTTACGGCCCGTTCTTCCTATCCATCCATAGGGAAGGCTCGTGCCCCAGCAGTGAGGACATATAAATGAGCTGATGATGATGATGATATAAGTAATCCTTTCTTTTAAGGCAAGCTGTTTAACATAGTGGCTGTAGCACATCACATGTTGTTGTGTATTTATATTGTTCTAAGTACTAGATTAGTAAAAATGTTATCTTCATTGTTTTGTAAAAGCGAAGAGCTCTTAGTGGCTATCAGTGTTTATAATATTATTGTATAAAATTTTATAAAGCTGTTGGTTTTCCAAATAAAATAAAATAAAAATAAAATAAAATATCGTCATTAAATGAGTGTTTATATGACCACTGCCTTACTGGATTTTAAGTGTTACAATTGATGGGTTAAATAAATAAATAAAGAAAAATAAAAAGCATTTCTTTCAATCAACTTTACATGGATCATATTATTAGGTTAGAAAAATCAAAAAGCTACACTCTAGTGTTAGTAAAACTATTGGACATATTAATGAACTATCACGCATCCCAATCACCTGCTCGACCCCTATAAGATGTAAACCCTAATGAGGAGAGTAGTGTGACAACTGGTACATAAGACCTACCGACTTATTTTTTAGCTTTTAGTACATTGTCTACATATTTTTTTAAAGTCTTTATTTCCAATAAAACAATTCAAGTTTTTAGTTTTTTTCATAGTGTAATCTATTCTACTAGTCAAGACCTTTTGTTTGATACTCATAAAGAAGGGGTTGTGAAAAAAAAAATTAACCTGACATTTTGTTGGCGACCATATTGGATTTTTATTTTATTTTCATAAAAAATATTCTACTAATCAAGCCTTTTCATTTGATACCCATATTGAGGTAGTAATGATAAAATATGTGTAACCCGCCATTATGTAGCGGCCATCTTGGATTTACAATGATACCGAATGTATTGAATTATATTGTCATCAGAATTAAAAGTGTGTACAAAAGTTCTGATCAATCCGTCAACAGGAACAAATATAACAAATAAACAAATAAATAAACAGGACAAGCTAAATAAAACCGTTTAAAAACTTACTATTCAATCTTTATAAACCTATTTAATATAATTTTTATTAGTAGAGCTAGATATCAAGAGAAAGTAAAATCAAAACTTTAAACAATGATGCAGAATATGCTTACTTCGCTTTATACCAGTTACCCGAACGCTATGAACGAAGCTACAATGTCTAATATCTTAACAGGATATAGCATTATATACAAAGTTATATCTATTATCTATTCAATCTATATGTAAGCCTAAATCATCATCATCATCATCAGCTCATTTTATGTCCCCACTGCTGGGGCACGAGCCTTCCCTATGGATGGATAGGGACAACGGGCCATAAACAACCACGCAGGCCCAGTGCGGGTTGGTGGTTGTTAACGACTGCTAATGCAGCCGGGACCAACGGCTTAACGTGCCTTCCGAAGCACGGAGGAGCTCAAGATGATAAATTTTTGGTCACCCATCCGATGACCGGCCTTTGCGAAAGTTGCTTAACCTCAGCACTCGCAAACCGGGCGCGTTAACCACTGCGCCATCGAGCTCCTCGCCTAAATAAGTACGTACAATTTAAATTATTCGAGGCAGATGTCCACAGAAATGATAACGTACACTTTAAGTGAGAAGACAATGTCACTTTCTTTGCTTTCAACCAGTTACTCGCTAAACACCAGTCACCAACAAGTACCCTAACAGGACAGAACATAAAATAATGAATATAAGTCAACCTTTCCCTAGCGGGGCGTCTCGCACGGCCGCCGTAAACAATAAAACATCCCCACATATTTCCCGCCTTTAATGCACAAGTCGTGAACTTGTCGCATTATTTCGCAAAACTTTTAAGGGGTGAAGTGAAAGACTTTTTACGACGGCGATGATGCGCAGAATCTTGGAGAAATTATTTTTGTTATTATGGACCCTAAAACAAACAGAACTAAACGCATTATTGCTTCAATAAAATTTGTTGTGTTAGGGACATGTTATATTTGGATGTGTAACGTCATAACGTCACGTTTGTGAGAGGATTTTAATTGTTTTATGTAGGTACGAGTGTCTAAGTGTCTCATGAAAGTAATAAAGTTTAGATGGCTTTGTAAACTTTTCTCTCAGAATGATTTAGTTTCATAATTATTGTAGACTCATTATTGAGAAGCTTGATGGCGCAGGGGTTAACGTGCCCGGTCTGCGATTGCTGATGTTAAGCAACTTTTGCAAAGGCCGGTTACCGGATGGGTGACCAAAAATTTATCATCTCGCGCTTCTCCGTGCTTCGTAAAGCACAGCCGTTGATCCAAGCTGCATTAGCAGTCGTTAACAACCATCAATCCGCACTAGGCCCGCGTGGTGGTTTATGGACCGTTCTCCCTATCCATCCATAGGGAAGACTCGTGCCCCAGCAGTGGGGTCATAACAATGAGCTAGTGAGATTATTGTATTTTAGAGTATACGCGTTACATGTATCTCGTAGTTAAATTCAGTAATTAGTAGTTGTACAGAATTAGGTTGGTTTTAATTAGCTTCTATATGTGCGAGTACAACACCGCTCTACGCTTTAAGCAGAGTCACGTATAAAGACAGAACCTTTAACGTTTTTAGGAAGGTAAACAGGTAGAAAGAAAACTATAGACAAAGATATTATATGATTGGTCAACCCAATCAAATAATGGCGGGAAATCAAACGAGCAATTAATATTTAAGTTTACGCAACTTGTCATTAAAATGTAATTTTTTTTACAAATCTACTCGCGTTCTTATGTTGCCCACCGACCCTTTAATTAAAGTGTAAAGGGTACGCACTACCTTTGAGTACGCATTGCTAATTTTTTTTCCTCTTCTTTTGTTGATGGCTTCGTCCGGTTATCATATTTAGCCAGAGTCAAAGTAATTTTTCTTACAAGTTACACATATAAATGAACAATGTTTTCTTCGTGTATGATGATAGAAATATAATATACATGATAATAGAAATAAAAAGTGAGATAATAATATGATATACCCCTAACCCCTCGACTTCTTATGAGAATTTAAAAAGTGACGTTGCACTGTTTTGCACTCTTGCACGCTCACGAACACTTAACTGTTAATAGTCCACCATTATTTCAGGTTAATATTTAAAAAAACACAAATTATCGAAATAAAACAAAATCTGCAAATTTTCACTTTCCTACCAAGAAGTCCGCATCTTATTAGGTACTGATAAAATTACGACATGCAATTGTGCTAGTCGGTTGCCTGCTGTGGTTGCCTGTAACCTAAGTATACATGGAACTCGTTGTTGTTGTGTTTCGTCCGGTGAGTGAAAGTACCGGAGGCCTTTCTCTCACCTCTCCCCTCTCCCAATTCCTACTCCCTTCCAACTCCTTCCTCAAGACCGGCAACGCATCTGCGATTACTTTGGTTTTGCGGGTGTCCATGGGCGGCGGCGATTACTTTCCATCAGGTGACCCGCCTGCTCGTTTGCCTCCTTTTAACATAAAAAATAAATAAATAAGAGGGTTGTACATAGTACATATTAAATCCATGAATGTGTGTCTGCCAATCATACCTATATGCACTCTTTAGTTGCGCAGACTGTTTCGTGGCTATACCATAGCATTGTCTCCACCAGACTCATCACCAATAAACCATAAAGCCGCAGCTACGTTAACACCACCACATATCGGTTAGTGCACTACAAAAACATTTTACTTTTCAACAGCATTCGGTAACCCAATAAATGGACAGTCCCAAACCTTTTCTGCATACATAATGGCATTCGGTAAACCGATAATGAACGACGAATGAACGATGTAAACGATATTCGATGTCCTATTGAAGTAGCTTTGTTATTTATTTAGCTTTTCTTTCATTAAAAAAATGAGCCTTACTTTGATCTTGCTAAATGTGGTGTCCAGGTCAAAATTGGTGATTTTGTTGATGTGTCTGTCTGTCTGTCTGTCCGTCCGTATGTCACAGCCACTTTTTTCCGAAACTATAAGAACTATACTATTGAAACTTGGTAAGTAAATGTATTCTGTGAACCACATTAAGATTTTCGCACATAAATAGAAAAAATAACAATAAATTTTGGAGGTTCCCCATACTTAGAACTGAAACTCAAAAATTTTTTTTCATCAAACCCTTACGCGTGGGGTATCTATAGATAGGTCTTCAAAAATGATATTGAGGTTTCTAATATAATTTTATTCTAAACTGAATAGTTTACGCGAGAGGCACTTCCAAAGTGGTAAATTGTTTGTAACCCTGTAACTTCTAAAATAAGAGAACGATAAAACTAAAAAATATATATGATGTACATTACCATGCAAACTTCCACCGAAAATTGGTTTGAACGAGATCTGGTAAGTAGTTTTTTTTTAATACGTCATAAAGTACGGAACCCTTCGTGCGCGAGTCCGACTCGCACTTGGCCGGTTTTTTGGGAGAAAGACTTGAGAGTATTTTTATGTATGTTATTGGTAAGTAACCAAAGGACTCAAAAACAGGGTCGAGATGCGAAGACAGTTAGTGAAGCAGGAGTCGCAGTAACCGTCCTCACCGACCCTCAAGTTGTGTCTTCACACTTTGTTCGAAGAACCGCATATTGTGGAAAAGAGGAAACAAGTGTGCTGGGAGAGTGTTCCACCTTTAAATAGTGTGACAAAGAAATGAACCACCAAATTTCATGACGGAATAGTAGCCACGGTATATGGTGACATCGCAGTCACATCGCTTGGTCTTATGGAAAAGAGGAAGAGGGATACGGGAAAAAATAATGATCTTCGAAACACTCGTCGTGGTTCATCATCATCATCATCATCAGCTCATTTAATGTCCCCACTGCTGGGGCACGAGCCTTCCCTATGGAATAAACCATGGCCATAAATCACCACGCGGGCCCAGTGCGGATTGGTGGATGTTAACGGCTGCTAATGCAGCCGGGACCAACGGCTTTACGTGCCTTCGGAAGCACGGAGGAGCTCGAGATAGAAAATTTTTGGTCACCCATCCGATGGCCGACCTTTGCGAAAGTTGCTTAACCACAGCAATCGCAGACCGGGCGCGTTAACCACTGCGCCATCGAGCTCCTCGAGCGAGTCGTGGTTCACTCACATTTTAAGTAACTGAAATACATTTTGAACATCGATGGAACAATGAAATACTTCCACATTTCAAACGTCAATTACAACAACCGTAATATTTATCTCGAGTGTAATGTCATTGAAGCTGTATAATTATGAAACAGCCTTAATTAATCAACTGAATTAATGTATTCATTTGATTCCAACTGGATCAAATAGTTTATTGAACATACGACCTTTTTAAGTATCGGAACACCACTAATAATCACAGAGCATGCACAGAATTGATAATGTATTCATAAACGCGGATTGAGCCCAGTCACGTAGGCAGCGGTCAGTCCTCTTAATGAGACGATTTGAATACAGAAAAGGGATATTGAACACAGTGGTTCGTTTAGAAAAAAAATATAATATTGGCCCAGTTTTACATAATGCGAGGCTACGTGAGAATTTTACTGAAAATCGCGTGATTGCGATTCGAGAATTGCTTTAGTAACATCATTGCTTGATGATAATACGGTTATGTGTCATTTTTTTTTGTTTATTATTTGTGTTCTATCCAGCTAGACTTGTTATACTTTTTTATATAAAGTAACTAAGTTTGTAATACTTGGTGGACCAACCAATTGGGTAGTTGACTTTAGTCAATAGAGATACTTTTTAGCAACTGTTAAAGCTTTTTTTTCCATAGACATTATTTGGGAATTGAAACTTGACGTCACTGTTTGGTTTCGTCAATTGAGTGTTTATTAATAACTTTTAGGTTACAGAAATTCATGCGTAGGTTTATGTCTTCAAGAACTGTTACATACGTTATTGTTCTGGAATTAAATATTGTTGTTCTCAACATCCCTATTGAGTAAATTGTTTCAACTCTTAGCTACAGCTCAAAAGGTTTGCTGTTAGATGGACCATCAAAAAATGGAATTAGCGCACGTATTCCGCCTTCCTACAAGATGTGGTTTTTGAAAACGAGATGTGAAGAAGCAACTTGATGGTCGGTAACATGAGGACGGCTGGTGAGACACAATCCTGCCCCCCTAGACAAGTGGCATAACGGTAATATAATAGAAATGAAATGTAATGTTATTGGGATTCACATAAACGTCATCTATACGTATCGTTGACTTATGTCAATACCATACAATAATCATTCTTTTTTTATGTTAAAAGGAGGCAAACGAGCAGGCAGGTCACCTGATGGAAGGTAATCACTGCCGCCCATGGACACCCGCAAAACCAAAGTAATCGCAGATGCGTTGCCGGCCTTGAGGAAGGAGTTGGATCTTGAGGAGAGAGTAGGAATTGGGAGGGGGAGGGGTGAGAATGTGCCTCCGGTACTTTCACTCACCGGATGAAACACAACAGCAACGAGTGCCATTGTTTCCACTCAGACAGTGTCACTCATTTAGCACCACCCAGGATTCACGTGTAAGTTCTCAAAGGTAAACCTACGGACGCGAGTGACTTTAACCCCCAAATATATTTATTTCTATTCTATTAGCGTTATGCCACTCCGCTAGCTGTCCTCGCATGCTGCTGATAAACATCATGCAGAGCAGAATAATTTGTCAACTCATCTATAAAAAAAATCAATCGAAGCCAAAGCAAGATATTAAATGACCTATGTGTTATCTAAGTTTAAGTTAAATCTATATATGTAAAAAGTTTGTTGTGTCATGTATTACGCACAACATCTAAATATGCCAATTTTAAATAGAATCGTGTGAAAATACTTCATATCGGTTGTACTCGTAGTAGGTAGCTCTTTTTATGCGATGCGAGATGCCTTCCTACAGATTTGTCTCCTTAATATTACTACTAAGAGCGTGCACCGAAAATGAATTCATAACACTCACTCAATATGTAAGGACACGTGACGTAGCCTGGTCACGTATCACTCGGCCTGTCCTCTTAATGAGACGCTTCAGGCGAGGAGAGGGAAGGGGGGGAACTAATAGAGGATTGATTGCCCTTAATTGACTTACTTGGGGATATGCGAGACGCTAGACAACAAGCCAACGATATTATTTTGTTTGCCGATGTTCTTGGTAACGTTTGGGGGGGTGTATTCGCTTGCTTGTTTGTGGGTTGCTTGTATGTGTTGGGAGTTTACTAAGTGTTTTGCGAATAATTGCTGTAAGGTAATGTTTTGTTAGTGACCTTTCTTTTTAAGTTTTTGTTCAGATCGTGATACCTTTATGTTGGGAACAAAATATGTAAGTAAAATGTAAAGTAGGTACTTAAATAACGAAATTGGACAGCGTGTGCGCAATAATGATGTATTTCTTGCAGTAATAAAAACATGCATCGGTTGAAACGTTGGTGATAAAAAGGTATCTTGTAATGTAAATACATTATCTATAATGAAAGTTTACAGTTTGGTGAATACTTTTTATTAACGACGAAAAAAAAATTAAATAAAAATGCCAAGTTCACACGTTGTATTGGTGCATTTATTTTTAGTAACGAATGCCACATTTTAATCGGATTTAACTAAATTTATTGCTCAGGGTTAGAGTTCGTCAGTCGCTCAAGTTCTCAATGTTGCCGATGACAAGAAAAACCATTCCTAAGAATTACCATAATTCGTTTTACAATTTGTTAGTGTAATAAGCACATCTTAATAATCAAACAAAAGCTTATGTCAACGGATATGATGAAGGCATCCTATTTTTTGTAATTTAAAAAAAAATTTAGTAAAATATCCACAGTGTAAAAAAAGCTAATTTCACACGTCGTCGTTACATTAAAACAGCATACGCCAAGTCTCGTCGACAACTTGTGCCAAATGTAAACGAAGTTCGCCAACGTGCCGGTGAGCGTTCTCACTGCCCATTCAATCCGGTTTATTTAGATTCGGTTACTTTGTACCAACCCTGAATTAGTTTGGCACTCCTTTCACTCTCAAACAGCTTTGTATTCATGGTTTCAATTTAGTCCAGATTGAATTTTAGGGGCAACAACGTGCCCTGAGTACGGTTTATGAATGTTTCACAGATGTAGAAAAGAATGCGGTGCTATGCTTTACGTATATATGCCCTTACGACACTGAAAAAAAAAACTGTGCTGTTCAATTTATACACAGGTCTGTTGCAACAATTTTGTAAGAAGCGAAGAAGCAAGTCTATCCTTTTATCCCCCATTATGTTAGAATCTTTTGAATATAGATAGTAAGTAGAATTGTTGTGTTCCTGCCGCTAGAGATAAGATAGCCAGTGCCTCAGTAGTTAAGGATTCCGGGTGAAATGCTCTTCCACCTTTGGCCTTATCATCACTTAGATCAGTGGTTTCCAACGTTTCTCCGACCATGGACCCTTTTCCTAATTTATTTATTAGCAAGGACCACATAAACTGTATTTAAAAAGAAAGTTTAAGCTTTATTCAAAACTTAAAAAGTAAGTAAGTACAGTAATGACCGTTTATCTTCACACACTTCATGCTACCAAAAATGCTGATGCGAAACATTTCATGTTCCACCCTGGGACCTAGGAATTAGCAAATAGATAACGTAAGCGATAGTGCAGGAATTAAAAAATAAAAATTGTTTTCTGGATTTAATTATGTTCTGTCCCGTGGACCATTACCGATGCTCTCTCGGACCATCTGTGGTCCGCGGACCACCAGTTGGGAACCACTGACTTAGATGGGGGCCAAGTGCTTACCCGTAAGATATAAAAAATTGGTCAAGTTAGGAAATACGGATATTGACAACAACACCAATTAATTTCAATACATTCAAGACATGAGAACACGTTACAGCAATTATTTACATTACCATCCTTTGTATTGATTTAAACATGAATCTGTAACCTAAAAGTGGATACAAAACACTGACACCCGTTTGCACTAAATTTATAAATCGCCTAAGTCTTTGCCTAACTATTACCCGGTTAGGTTAAATCGGCACCTGAGTGTAAGCGACGTTATCAAGCCAGGTGCCGAGTTAACTTGACCGGGTAGTAGTTAAACCAAGATTTAGGCGATTCATAAGTTTAGTGCAAACGGGTGTGAGTGCCTTACAAATAATCAAAGAATAAGGTCCGAATAGTTTACTCAGTGTTTTGTTCCTGTTATTTATACGTCATTTAAAATTAGAGAAAGAGACAATACACGGAATAACTATTCGGACCTTATTCTTTGTTTGTGTGTAAGGCACTAAATGTCTATACATTGATCTATATCAAAATAGTGACGTCATAGTTCGCTATGCCAAAGAATATCGTTTTGACAGACAGTGGATATTTAGGCAATATGTAGCAAATCAGAAAACTTTTAGCGTCTTACACACTGTTTAGTTTTTGTCTGTGTTATATTCTGTTGTATTGTATATAACAAAGGTCTACCGCAGAAATAAATCAGCGGTTGACAGTTACTGACGCCGCGCCCGCTCCCAAGTGCTGCGAACTCATAAATATTGTGAAATTTTCACTAACAAACAATTTGACAAGTACAAAGCCCTACAAATCGGTTTCGGAAATGCCAATATGAATTAATGGCTGTTCTGGTGAGCCGCTATGGAGTAATATGGATATGTGTTGTGGTTTTGTTTTATGCTATAATGCGAAGTTTTGTTCGCCTCAAATTCACAATGTATTACAAAATATTTAGAATTTTTTTATATACCAAACGCTCAATTTAAAAAGGACACAACATTATTATTTATTATTATACGCAAGATGGCTGGCTTGCGAGCAGCTACATATTAATTGATTATTATTAATTTTTGTTAATAATAGTGCGCTATTAGATATAACCTCCAAACCGGTTCCTCCTGGAAACCAGCGCCATGGCTTCGGCTGTGACACTAAGCTGAGGAGAAGCCGTTTTGGCATTTCATTTTTTGTGTGGTTTTTGAATTGTCAAATGAACGTTTCTTTCTTTATTTTTTATTTTTATTATACATAGCTCGGCAAATTACTCCACTCCACCTGATGTTAAGTGGAAACGGAGTCCAGACGCGAAGACAACTGGTGCAGCATGAAAACAACGCAGCATCAGTCATCCTCACCCTGCCGGCCCACAAGGTGTCTCTTCTTCTGCCTCTCTGCCTCTGTGGACCCAATGTCATAAGGAAAGAGGGAAAACGTGTGCTAGTAGACTGGAATAGTCTATAATATTAATCGGAATAGTAATCTTTTAGAAGTGCGACAAAGAAACGAGTTACCAAATTTCTTTGTGCGCGATGGAATGTTCGAGACAGTACAGTAGTGACTCCGGAAAGCAGCACACGTACTTCTCCGGAGGATAAGGTCAAAAAGTTCTTCAGAGCACTCGCATTCTCTTGGAGAGGCATATGTCCAGCAGAGGACTAATATAAGCTGCTGCTGATGATAGTATTATTTAAAACATAACACGCACTAAATCTTTTTAGATACCTATATACAATAAATAACTTATATCCAATATATAAATTCTTATATGTACAATAATATTCATAATGTGCAGTCAGCTTCAATTCTGCTATTTTGAAACGTTTATAATCGTGTCTCCATCAAATGATTCTGATATTTTATTCAACGTCCAAATGTCAAAATGCGCTGCACTTATCAAAATGCAAAAAAAATTCTAAGCAAAGCTATGCCATGCAGTGAAAAAAATACAAGCAATTTTTAAAGTTATAATTTACTTCGCAATATTCTCAATAGAAAAACAGGCCATGTCATTAAAATCAACAATTTTATTTCCGAAAAATAACTTAATGTTTAAAATATCACGCACTTTATTTTACTCCTATCGGTGCACTGTCAGCAAACCTAAACGGAATCCTCTTTTAAATGGTTTTAAGGTAAAAATGCACGGTTATATCGAATAAAACCCTCGTGATTTAGCGAGGGGATTGCGCTCAATTAGTGATGGTCGGCATCACCCATCAACGCTGAGTGCTGACAGGCCTGTCTAGCTGGGTTAATTACTAAATACGTCTAACTATATGTAACTGAACTATATTAATCGAAGAGTTTTATTTTAAAACACTAACTAAATATCGCGTTCACTTTTTTAAAATCTCTCGACAACCTCCTTGGTGGTTTGTACCCCGGTTTTCATGGTTTCACCATCTCTGAGGTCCCCGGGTTCGATCCCCGGTCGGGTCAATTCATAAATTATTGTTTTTCTAGATTGTCTCGGGTCTGGGTGTTTTCTATGTATAATATATATATATATAATATATGTATGTATAATAAGTATGTATTTAAGTATTTTAAGTATGTTTATCCGTTGTCTAGTAACCATTTAACGAGTTTCATAACGAAGCTTCTCTTGGGCTAGATAATTGGTGTGAGTGTAGGAAAGTTTATTAAAGTTTATTATTATTATTACTTTTTTTAAATAAGTAACGGGTAGGCACAGTTGATCTCACCTGATGTTAAGTGATGATAGGGCTAATTGTTGGAAGCGCAATATACCCGGAATCCTCAACTAGTGAGTAACTGGCTATTATCTCTAGCTGCCGGAACAAAACAATATTTAGATAAGATGGTGGTAGCTAGCCAGGCGGACAAACAAGCGTTACCACCAACCAAACCTGTATACCCCGCTGGGAATCGAACCCGGGACCTCTGGGTTTGAACCGGTGGTCTTAACCACTAGACCACAGAGGCGGTTAAAAGTGTTACGATTTGGAGAATTATTTTCAGTCATAATGATTTTCCTAGGAACGGATTATTCGATAGTTTTCCATTTACCGTCCACATCGCTGCATGTTAACGGAGTAAATAGTCATCATCACTAGCTCGACATTTTATGTCCCTATTGCTGGGGCACGAGTCTTCTTTATAGATGGATAGGAAGAACAGTCATAAACCACCACGCGGACCCAATGGGGTGCAGTGGTTGTTAACTACTGCTAATGCAGCCGGGATTTTCAGCTTTCCGAATCCTGAAATCAGCGTCAAAGATAAAATGAATAAATACATGAACAGTCTATATACATACGTTTTGGTTAAACCGCTTCCATGATTCGGATTTGAGTTAATACCATTGAAATGAGAAGCGGGACTAGCCATAGACTACATTCAGCCCGATTTTATATCATCGCTCTCGCAGAATCGAGTTTAGCGAGCGGATTGCAATGAGATATTCCGTTAGGAATACAGGTAGAATGTATGTATATTGAATCAGATATATCCTTGGTGGGTAACAGCTAAGCTTATTCGTGGCTTTGGAAATTATTCGCTGGAGCCGCTTTGGGTTTCCTTTACTAATGAAAGCGTATGGATTAATAGGAAAACAGATGACGACACGATATTATTTTTAGAATCTTTAGCAATATATTTTTTTTTAAAAAAGGATGTATGCTATAGCCCTATGATTATATAGCTATATGACTTTAAAAAAATAAAAAATAATAATTACGAATTCATACATAAAAAATTTCAACTTACTCGCTTGTCCGAGGCAATGTGCCCAAAATGATGGCGGTATTGCCCTTTGAATGGCCAAGCTAATGCGCTGTGCGAAAAAATGACCTGATCTCCGGTCACCCGTTGCCTCGTACAGGCGAGCAGTTAAGTCCTTTAAAACATTTTTGCATTAGGTCCCCATGGGCCCATCGTCTCCACAGCAAAGAGGAGGAAAAAGTAAGTCTCACCCAATTCCCGATATTTCCGTATTTTATTCAAATCTGCTGTGATTGCAACCGCACATGGCTGGGGTGATATCGTGTCAATGTGACACGGGGCCAAAGTGTCCATAAATCATCATCATCATCATCATCAGCTCATTTATGTCCCCATTGCTGGGGCACGAGCCTTCTCCATGGATGGATAGGGAGAACGGGCCATGAACCACCACGCGGGCCCAGTGCGGATTGGTGGTTGTTAACGACTGCTAATGCAGCCGGGACCAACGGCTTTACGTGCCTTCCGAAGCACGGAGGAGCTCGAGTTGATAAATTTTTGGTCACCCATCCGATGACCGGCCTTTGCGAAAGTTGCTTAACCTCAGCACTCGCAGACCGGGCGCGTTAACCACTGCGCCATCGAGCTCCTCGAAACTCCTCGACGCTCGACGCTCCTCGTCCATAAATGTTGCATCCCAAACCAGACTCCACCCCATGCTCCAAGGCACAAGAGACATTCCGTCAGGCCTCCTACCATCGGATCGCAACACCCCACTCGGCTCTAAAATTGCGGGCACACTAGCAGTCACTAAAGCTCTGCTAATGGTATCATTAATTGAATCATGTCTGCTCATGCGCCCTGCACTCCTGACACGAGAGACCGTGATGACCCATTCTCCATACCGACACCGATGTGGTTCGTTAGTTTTGATGCACAAACGAAGAGCTACCGATAGTGAAGGTGCACTTGTCTTAGTTAGTGTTAGTGTCCTCATACATATTAAAATATGTTTTTTGGAATAAGATTGCTTTCGTCCATGTATAAATTTTACAGCGTAACAGGATTTAGGGGTGGCGAAAAACTTTAGGTTTCTCAAGCCGTAGTAACTGATTAATGCTCGAAGGTTTTCTAGAGGGGATGGTATCATTCGAGAGTGTTTTCAGATTTAATAAATAATTATTCATTCATGTTAACAATGTAATACACTGTGTACGAATAGCTACAACCCTGGGAATCTAACCCGTGACCTCGAGTCAAATCGACAGTGGTGGTGGATCACAAAGACTTTCTGACACATAATTTAAAAATCATATTATTATTAATAACTTTTACTAAACTAATTCATGATTCTGCAGATTTTTTTTATACAAACGCCATCTTGAATCATGATCAGTATCTCATTCATCCACATTTCTGCAATCTTAAATCAATTACAACAAACTGCATAAAAAAGAAATGAAAAGTAACCCTAACTCCTAGGCTGTACATCTCAAATTCCTTTGCTTCCAAATGCAATTTCACAAATGAGATATTCCCTCAATATCAATTTGGTTCAATGAATGAATCTGTATGGAAAATATTTACGGATTGGTAGTTCTGGCCTTTTACGGCCGAAGCGCGAGGGATATTTACGATCGCGTAAATTAAATGCGCGACCACCACAAGAAATATCTTTTTTACTATCGATATGGTGAGATAGAAATACTCATTTTATCACTAGCTTTACCTACGTCATTTGTATTAAACATTTCTTAGGGTGTAAATGCTTCGGGGTATTTACGAGGTGTCGTTCCATTTTTTTTACCCACTTTTTCGGTTTACTTAAAAGATTATTTTTATTTTTAGTTTACTTAATTATGTCATCACGTGACATAATTAAGTAAACTAAAAATTTAAGCTTTTTTGTATCTACCTAAATTGTCTAGTGTTTAGAATTAGGGTGACATGAAAGCCAATTTTTTTCACTTAGCATTAAATTTAATAATGTGAGATTACTTTAATCGTGGTATGATAAAGTATAGAAAACAATTACTTTTGTTTAATCTTAGGTATCATCAGAGTTAGACCATCGACGTCCGACCCAGAGGTCAGGGGCTCAGTTCCTTACGGAGGTACAGTATTATACTTCAATTGGTTGGTAATAGGGCGCTTGGCTAGCTACCACTATCTTAACATCCCAGTCTGTCGCCATAAAAATTAAAAATAGTTAAAATTGTATCGTTCTGTTTTGATGAGATAACCAATTCCTCAGAACCGAGATTCCGCGTGAAGTGTGCTTCCGTTTTCAGCCTTATAATCCATTGTCTTCAAATGAGATATCTATACTAATATTATAAAGAGGAAACCTTTGTGTTGTTGTATGTATGTATGAATGTATGTTTGCAACGAATAAACTCAAAAACTACTGGACCGATTTCAAAAATTCTTTCACCATTAGAATGCTACATTAGCGCTGAGTAACATAGACTATATTAAAAAAAAATAATTATTAAATTAAATACTGAAAACGACAATTTATTTTCCAATACAAAATGATTTATTTGTTTTGTTGTCATGGAAACCATTGTTATATAATTAACTCAATGATGGAAACTGTCAAAGCGGTACAAAGTCCGCCGGGTCAGCTGGTAAACCATTAGTGCATAAGCTTTCCTCAACAGTTTTGATGGTTCCTAAAGAACAAATTTTGGAGTAGTTGTGTCCTTTATAAGGCACTGGCTGTTCCCCGACTTACTGCGTCGCATCGCGTTGCCCGTATGCGCTAGTACGTCGTTTTTTTTACTTTTTTTAAGGGTCATAGCTAAAGTCATCCATAAAAATTGGGCTTTCAAATGCAAAAATATTTTTACCAATGAAAATGGTTATCAGATGCAAATCGCCTGAGACGTATTTTTGGCCATAGCTCCGAGGTTTTTGGGAAAATCGAAATGAAAATAATACCAAGAGTTGAGGAATTTATCAAGACACGTGTGAGCGTTTGAATTTGGAAAATCGGCTGGAAACCTTTTTTGGAATTTTAAAAAATGTAAAAAAAATCGGGATTTTTGGGGTGTGTTTGCATACTAAATTGTCAATATTTCAAAAAAAACCGACTTAAGAAAAAATTAAAAAAAGGGTCCTAGGGTATTAGTTTAGCTACGAAAAATGGCGAAAAAGTTTTGAAAATCGGTTAATAATTTTATTGTAACCTGTAGGTGGTCCCTTTAGATTTGGTATTGTAGAAAAACGGGTATTTCCGTATTTAAAAAGTGATGTAGCTTCTTTGATTGTTGACCGATCGTCATGGTAATGGTGTTATAAGATGCGGATGCAAGCGAGAAGTGCATTCATGTTGGAATTGTGTTATTTAAAATAAAATTTTTTTTTTTGTTAATTGTTGTATTCATTTTCAATGCTCCGATTCTTGCGGGGACTTCGAAATCTGTGAATTTTTTATATCCGACTGGTAGTTTTAGAGCGCGTTCATACAAAAAAAAACAAGCTCTTCAGCTTTATTATATTAGTATAGATGTAACAGTGCAATAGAACACATTTTGGCTTCAAAATGTATAACGATGTATTAAAAATAAATGTAATGGCACTCAGTTTCGTAGCTAACGAAACTGAGTAAGTACCATTAACATAATTTTCTAGGTTGTTGGACGGAACGAAGTGTATTTTCAGCAAAGTGCACGTAGTTGGTAACAGGTGGTCGCATAAAACGAATGTCCAGCTACATAAAAATGAGCACATTAAAGTTTATAACATAATTATTAACAAAAATTGTATAGATAAATGTATCTTAGGTACCGTCTTATCTAAATATCAGTGTTGCCAGTGGCCGATAGTCAAAAGTAACACGAGACGGTACAAAAAGTAACATTTTTACGAGAAAAGTAATATTAACTTTTTTTTAAAATTATTATTATCTTCTTTATTTTTTATTTTTTTAAATTATTATTATCTTCTTTATTTATTTTCTTTCTTAAAACTAGATTTTTATTATTATTATTATATACCACGGCACTTGATTACACAAAAAACTTTCTATTCTATTCTTGAAGCTTCGAAAGAAAGAAAAACAATGGATCTAATGTTGTCTAATTTAATAAGATAACCTATACCTAATATTCGCTTCGCTACCTTAAAAAGTAAATAAAAGTAAATAAACAAAAGAAGATGAAACTAGGTATATTGCGTTCCGTTTCACGATTATCTTTGTATGCTGGAAAATATTTAATTATAGGTACCTATATTTTTATCAAGTTCTCAAAGTAACGTAAAAGTAACATTTTGAGTCGTGTAACATGGAAGTAACATGAAATGGTCAAAAGTAACGTAAAATGTTACAAAAGTAACATTCTGGCAACGCTGCTAAATATGTCGCCATAACATCAATTTTTGTAGCATTGTAGTGATTCGGCAGCTAGAGATAAGATAGCTATAGTGCCTTATACCAAAACTTGAGGTTAGCCAAAGTGGAAAGCAGTGCAAAGGCAAAGCAGATTCATTTGCCTAATTTTCAATAAAAAAATACAAAAATGGTATTTGTAAGCATCGTAACCTGAAACGTTTTATATGTGTATGTTAGACTTTAAGGTATTCGTATAAGGGCTATCTTAGCCTTTAATTTGCCTATACACTTTCCCATTGTTTGTCAAAAGCCTCCATCATTGAGATCACATAATATTGTAAGCGTGTGTTTAATAAATATATACAAACATTGTTTTAATGGTCTGAGTACAAACCCAAATATATAAAATTAGATCTTTAAAAAAAGTCATATTATAGATACAATTCAATTATATTTTTACATCAAATTACTTATCGAAACAAGCCAGTTCAGATAAATAACACACAAAGAAACAAGAAAACTATAACATTAAACAATTAAAGACTTCTTACAAATAAACAAGGAATAAGGTCCGAATAGTTATTCCGTGTTTTTTGTCTCTTTTACTCTAATTTGAAATGACGTTAACATGACAGGAACAGAACATGGAATAAGTATTCGGACCTTATTCTTTGTTTATTTCTAAGGGGCTAAGTCGTTTCATCTCTCGACTTTTGCCCTTCATCTTTACTTCACTATAAACCGTATTTATTTTTGGACTGTATTTCTGCGTTGGCTATAAAAATATTCCCCCGATGCACTCGGCCAAACAGATGAGTACAGTAATAACATATCTGATATGTGGACATCATTAAGGAGCGGTCGCATTAAACTCGCTACTCTATGGCCAAGCAATAAGTCGGACATTTCATTTGTGTTGATCCCACGTTTCATTTTCTGGGATTTGCGATGACCTCAATACGGTATTGCCAGATGTATTCATTTTAGTATTGAAATCAATGAAATTTGGAGGGCTTACTTATTAATATTAAGGGGTGGTGGTAATTGTTACACCATATTACTAACTACAAGAGCTCCCTTCCACTTGTATTCAAATTCGAAATCATCGTTGACTATTTCAGCAATGACCAATTCCCGAATGGTATACGAATCGAATGGTATTCGAATTTGTAAATAACATAAAGCACTAATGTTTGCATTTTGTGTGGTTCCTGTTATTTCCAAAAAAATTGCACCACTAGCTAGTCTAGTTATGTCCCGGTTCGATTCCCATTAAAAGATAAGATAGCTCTTATCTTAGCTCTCTAGATAGTGACACAGGTATGTCTCTAGCGATCTGTTTCTCTCGATCCTTGATTTGTTGGGAAACCGCCACTATTAAATTATTATAGAAAACAAAATTTTTGTTATAAGTTAAGAATACCCGACATTAACCTTTGGTCTGCTGAGTACTACATCCGTCCTACAAACAATTAAAATTCTATTGTGTCTGTATTCACAGCAGACGCAGATTAATTAAACATATTGAACTTTATTGTCAATATATTTCATTAACTTTATTTAATTTTACTGAGAAAACTAATAAAATGCCTTGCTTCGGTCTTTATGTCGGACGTACGATTCGATAACATGATAGGACATACCTCCGGTATTCGGCTCAGTGTATTGGGTCCGACTATCGTATTGGAAAATCAAACGTATATTCTCAGCTTTGCTGTCGGAACACAACATTGTTACCTTCATTGTTGTTACGACACACAAACAGACATATTATAAGATCGACATATAATACATATAATATACTCATCATCAATCGCCTGTCTTGTTCTCAATACTAGGGGTCGACGCAATATGTTTTCTTCATCCATTCCCCTTGATCAGACGTCATCTCAACATTTCCTCATACCTACATCTAAATAAATATATTGCTAAAGATCATTACTAATGTACTATTAAAACATTAATATTAGTCCTGCTATCCTATCCACAAAGTTCATAGGCTTGGGCTTGGTCTGGGTGGAGACAGTAGACAGTAGGCACAAGAGCACCGGGAATGGAAAAGCAATGATGGCCTATATCCATGAATGGTTCACGAAGAGGCCTCCATGATGATGATAATAAAGATGATGCTGACAATGATTATTCCCCATCTTTATATGAAGAAGCACTAAAAACTTAAATTGAATCAGTGTACTTACGCTAATGAACGAATACTGTTCTAATTGAAGTACCTACAAGTATGTAGAAATTTGCCATTCAAATTGTCGCCACTACCATGTCGGCTAATGTTATTAGCCGATAACATTATCTCCCCAACTTCACCGTCATCTCCCCGCAGGTGAGACTTCCCAGACTATGTCGTATGGAGTTCAAGTCGGTCTCAAAGTAGTGTGGCGGCAAGTATTTTGCTATTGAAATCTCGGCAAGTTTAGATTTTCGGAAATCGTGTGCAGAACTATCGAAACTAGTTTGGAAGCTCAAAAGTTTGGATGCACTAACTTTTATGCCACTACTTGTCAGTTTCATGTATAAGGATTTCCTTTTAAATGTGTGGGTAACTACATGTGTAGATTTCTTAACGTACATTTGAAACTTATATTTAAAGTTATAGCTGAGTTGTAGAAGATAGCGGTGGTTCTCAATTCGACCTAAGTTTTCCTATAATGTATCTTATGTTGATTTAATATTAAGTTACGGCCAATTGTGTTATGAAGGAGGATGGAGTTTTGCCTATAAATAGAAAGGAAACGCGCCGGCAGACAGGAACAACAATTCCCAATCAACAATTTGAAGGCCAGAGCGAACCGAAGCGAAAAAACAATAAGCCTCCGCAAGCCGGGCCTTAGGAAACAGAACAAAGTGAACTAGGTACTCGATCACAGTGCATACGATTGAGTATTGTATTTTTTCATTCTTCAGTGCTGCCTAGTTTTTCATTAGATAACTAGGAACAGCACTTTGTTAATCCTTTTTTCTGACTGCTTGTGAGAATATGCTGAACTGAAAAATAACAAGACGTTTTGTTTTTACTTCACTATTCTGTTTCTTCTAATTATTTACTTTATTCATCATTGGCGTAAGTAAAGCATGTCCTGCCAGTATGATAATCTACGTGATTTTCCTTTGTAGCTAGATTGTCTCATCTGCCTTCTATCAAAATCAGCACAGTACAAAAGAACAAATTTTGTGCATCCGCTAGTTGGCTGTCAGTTGACAGCCAACTAGTAGTAGTAGTAGTTTTTAGAAGTAACAAGTAGTTACTTCTAAAAACAGCAGTTATTTGAAATTAGCAGAAAAGTGATGTTCTAAGTAATGACTCTTATGAATATTAGTTTTTAGGAGTTGAAATTGCGAATGTTTTTTAGGACTAAATTACTTTTGTCAATCGTTTTTGTGCACAATGTCCAATGTCAATGTCCTCTATTTAAGGGGTTAAAATTAGCTACTCTTTGCTAAACTGGTTAGAAGTGTGGTGTGACTACGTCCGTACGCTTCAGCGCTCCGCTGACAAGTGACACTGACTGTCTTCTCCCACCCTCACTATGACACCACTAAACTACACACATTATTATTCTAAAGATTTCACATATGAAAGTTAAATAGGTTACTTAAACTATATTTCTTCAAGCAGTTGTATGTTTCATGTCTTCTTTCAAATTTATTATCGGTTCGTCTGCCTGGGCAGAATAACTCTTTGAAGGTATTTTCAATCAGTGCTACCCAGCACAGTGCTATTGCCTACTGTGTATCTTTCAGCGTGGCTCAACAATCGCGGGGCACTCCGGCAAAACGATAAATTTTGTCTCGACTGCACCGCGCTGCGCTTCCTTTGTTTATTCTCCTTTTGGGAAATTGGATGTCAGCTCGACTAGAACGGGTCTTGGCTTAGTTAGAAATGTTGAAAAGAATTATTGCACTGAGTAATTATTCACTCCTTTTCGCTGCCCATCGTAGATGTACGAGGAAAGCAGTGGAGTATTTATGTTCATTTCTATTTGTTAAACTTTTGTTATACTCTTGTTATCAATGTCCTGGATGATAATATATGGAGAAACAATCTAATATTTAATATTAGATTTCAATTTGACTGCTTTACGCTTAGCCTTTTTTAAGATGTAATGACAATATAGGGTAGCTACCTACTATCTTGTTGTTGTGTTCCGGCAGCTAGAGATAAGATAGCCAGTGCCTCAATAGTTGAGGATTCAGGGTGAAGTGGAAGCCCTTCTGCTTCATCATCACTTAACATAAGGTGGGTTGAAGGTCAAGTGCTTACAAATGACAATGTACGACGTTTTGTAGGAAAAGGATTTTGATTTTTATCTACACCCCAAACTCTCGTTTCCAGGAAATCCATTGCATGTACGTTATTGCCAGTACTCCATCAGTTCGAAGTCGAGGGAAGCTTTATTTGGTTTTGTTAGCCACATCGACAGACTGATGTATTGAATGAAAGCCTCGTGAAAAACTGGGATCCGATCAGTCTGAAGAAGATATTTGTTTTGTCGCGTTAGGATTGGGAATGGGTTGTGAAGGGCAAGTGGCACAATCTTTTAGCAAGAGAAAAGCGTAAGGATAGGTCTCCTAGATATTTTTATTTAATCTAAATTTGACATCACATTCTCATTTTTTATATTGATGCATTTAAATACCATCATGAGCTCATGTTATGTCCCCACTGCTCGGGCACGAGCCTTTCATATGGATGGAACACCATAAAGAGAAATAAGAGCCATAAACCACACCTTCCAAAACACGGACGAGCTGAAAATGATAAAGTTTTGATCACCCATCCGATGACCGACCTTTGCCAAAATTGCTTAACTTCAGCAATCACAGACCACGCACGTTACCAACCATGCCATCGAGGACCTCTATTTAAATGTACCGCTTTTGAATAATATATCTGTTGTTTTTGTGTGATTTCTTGCATACTATAATTATATTTCGTCGTTTCATTCTTCAGATATAACATTTACAACGTAGTCCCTTTTCCTACCAGGCAACACTCGCACGCTTTAGAGGGTATACTTTTTTTTTTTTTTTTGTTACTTCCTACACGGTCCCCGCCATTCGAAGTCTCATTCTTTTTCTGTGCGAGGCAGCGATCGCGCGCGCATCACGCTTAAATAGTTTTCTTTAAAATTAGTGTTAATTTATTTTCAGTAAGTAGTTATGCCTAAACGAAGTGCAGAAGAAAAAATGGAACGCTATCGCAAAAAGCTTCAAAAACTCGAACAGCGGCAAACCCGTAATCGAGCTAGGCTTGTAATTAGTTCATTCGATGTTGAAAACCACGATTCTGGTAAGTACCTACCTACATTTTATGTTAATCTAAAAAGTGTTAACTAGAAATTTTGATCGAGCCGGGGGGTTGGCCGTGAGTCAACACGATGGCATTATGCAGTAAAATGGTGTTCCTGTAATCGGAATTACTTTTGTAACCTGCAAATTATACATAAAACCTGGGGGCTGGCCGTGAGTCAGCACGATGGTATTACAGCAGAAAAAAGAATATCCCTACAACGGGAATTTCTTTTGTATTCTGCAAATCATACATAAACCTGGGGGTTGGCCGTGAGTCAACACGATGGTGCAAAACAAAAAATGTGTATTTCTTCAACGAAAAGTATTTTTTATATTTTACAAATTATACCCGACAAATACAAATCTATTAAAGATTTATACCGTTACGAACAAAACCTTATGATCGTTTTTTAAAAATCATAATTGTTTATAACCTAATTAGTTATCCTGCTAAAATTTTTCATCTATTGTCCGTAGATCGAGATTACACGGAAGTACCAGTAGTAGCTGAGGAATCGATTTCAAACATCGAAACACTAGAGGCACCGCTGTCTGCCGTGGAAGTGGTAACCGAACCTCAGGCCCCAGATTTGGACCCCGAAATATTGTCGGCGCTAGGCGAGCCCACGCATGACATCCCTTTGTTTGGGCCACCAATACATGAAAATTTGGCCCAAAGATGGGGACCTATATTAAAAAAGGGCGTTACAAAGGAATCAAAGGAAGCATTGTTTAAATCTTACCTTATCCCTGAAAATTGCCCTTTGCTTCACGCGCCTAAACTAAATGCGGAGATTTCTGCGGCGATTACTGATATGGCGAGGAACCGAGATAAAAAAATGGAAAAAAGCCAACAGCAACTTGGCTGTGGAATCACAGCCATAAACAGAGCTTTATCTCTTCTCCTTACGAGTGATGATAAAATCGGAGCCGTAAAATTACTCAGCGATGGCTGTCGTATATTAACAGACCTCCATCATATGAATTCTCAGACTCGCTCAAAATTACTCACGCCAGTATTAGACAAGTCTTTTCTAAATATTATAAAAGATACTGAGAGAGACGAAACCTTGTTCGGATCTAAGCTTTGTGAAAAAATAAAGGCTTCTAAGGTAATTGAACGACAAGGCCTTCAGATAAAAAAGGCTGTCACAGCTCCGAAGACTGTAACGCCGACAGTTCAATCGACGGTAGCGAGATCCCGCTACCAGGAAAACTGGGCAGGCCCCTCACGCTACCCGTCGAACAGGGGGGGGCGCGGGGGGTCCAGGAAGCCGAACTATGCAGTTCACCGAGCTCCACCACCACCTCAATACAGGGCTGCGAACCCGAGCAAGCCGCGTGCCCCAATGCAACAGTAAACGAGGTACAACATCATGCTGGACGATTACAGCATTTTTATGATTGTTGGCGCAAAGTCACAAACAATAAAACTGTTCTTGATTGGATCCAATATGGTTTTCCAATACCATTTACGACAAAACCTAGACAAAATTATCAACCCTTAAACATAATGTCTCAAGTTGAAAAAGGGAACATGTCAATAGCCATAAATAATCTTTTAGACTTGGGGGCAATAAAACCTTGTTCCCCAAAAACTGGTCAATTTTTATCAAGTATTTTCCTTACACCAAAATCAAACGGGGGACATCGCTTTATCCTAAACCTTAAACCACTTAACAAATTTGTACAAAAAAGTCACTTTAAAATGGAAGACTTTAGAACGGCGTCTAAATTGATTCCTTCTAATGGATACATGGCCACAATCGATTTAAAAGAATCCTATTTAGTCATTCCCATTGCCCCCAGAGACCGTAAATACTTATGTTTTCAATACGAAAATGAAAATTCACAAGTTACAACTTATGAATTTTCCGCCCTTCCTTATGGTTTATCAATTGCACCTAGAACATTCACTAAGGTTATGAAAGAAGTTATTTCATATCTCAGATGCCAAGGTTTTAAATCAGTTCAATATCTTGATGACATTTTGTGTCTCGGTGATACTTACCAAATGTGCAACGAAAATGTGAAGGAAACCGTAAAAACTCTTAAATGTTTAGGTTTTGTCGTAAACTACGAAAAAAGCTCTTTAGAACCAAGACAAACATGTAAATTTTTAGGATTTATATATGACTCAGTAAACCTTACGATATCATTACCATCTGAAAAACGTAATAATATTGCACAATTGGTTCAAAAATACTCTTCGCTTCCCTCATGCTCAATCAGAGATTTTGCCCAATTGATTGGGGTTCTCATCGCCGCATGCCCTGCCGTAAAATACGGATGGCTATATACAAAGATCTTGGAAAGGCAAAAATTCTTAGCCCTTAGAGAGCATAACAATTATAGACAAAAAATTAAATTACCTGAAGTAATTTTAAGCGACCTTCATTGGTGGAGCCAAAACATAGACACAACATTTACTTGCTTAACAATTCCAGAATTTTCTTTAGAAATTTTTACAGACGCCTCAAGAACCGGTTGGGGCGCTTATTGTAATGAAACAAGAGCAAGTGGATATTGGACAAAAGATGAACTAGATTATCACATCAATTATCTAGAACTGCTAGCAGTATTCTTCGCACTAAAATGCTTTGCTCGCGACTCTTACAACTGTGCAATATTATTGCGTGTCGATAATACAACCGCAATAAGTTACATTAATAGGATGGGTGGAATCCAATTTCCACACCTAAATACTTTGTCAAGGCACATTTGGCAGTGGTGTGAGAAGCGAAAGATCTGGCTTTTTGCATCCTATGTTAATACAAAGGAGAATGTTGAGGCGGATCAAGAGTCAAGGAAAATAAATCCTGACATAGAATGGGAGTTAAGTGATTACGCCTTCAAATTGATAACTCATAAATTTGAACATCCAGAGATTGATCTTTTCGCTTCTCGAACTAACGCCAAATGTGTACGGTATGTATCATGGCAACGAGATCCTGATGCCATGACGATAGACGCATTTACTATGGAGTGGTCTGGGATGTTTTTTTACGCATTCCCCCCATTTTCATTAATTTTAAAATGCTTACAAAAGATTAGAAATGACAAAGCTGTAGGAATTGTAGTTTTTCCCGTTTGGCCTTCACAGCCCTGGTACCCAGAATTACAAAGCATGATAACATCAGAAATATTAATTCTGAATCCTAACAAATATCTCTTGCACTCCTATTTCAGAGCGTTTCACCCTCTTCACAAGAAACTTACCCTGGGTGCCGCGGTGCTCTCCGGCTCGCGTTCAGCCAACGTGGTATACCTTCCAGCGCCCTCGACCTAATGTTGGCTTCACTAGCACAGAATACCATCAAGCAGTATGATGTAACATTAAAACTTTGGTGGTCATTTTGCAAAAATAATAACATTGAAAGGTTTAGCACTTCCATTCCGCCTATAATATCATTTCTTACCGAACAGTTCTATAAGGGAGCATCCTACGGTTCTCTTAATTCTCATCGTTCTGCCCTCTCGTTACTTCTCGGAAATAACATAGGATCAGACGATAGCATAAAAAGATTACTTAAAGGGGCATTTAAAGTTAGACCCAGTGTTCCCAAATATACTAGCACATGGGACCCCCAGATAGTTCTCAATACTGTTTCAGAATGGTTTCCAAATAGAGAACAATCTATCGAAAAAATTACTAAAAAATTAGCAATTTTACTTGCTCTGTGTACAGCACATAGGGTGCAAACCCTCTCGCTTATTAAAACATCTAATATATCTATAGGTAATAATGGCGCTGAAATAATGATTACGGACATTATTAAAACATCCGCTCCGGGCCGGAATCTGCCAATATTGATTCTTCCTTATTTTAAAAATCAAATCAGTATCTGTCCAACCACCACTTTAGAAGATTACCTTTTTGTAACTAATTCATATAGATCAGAATCTATGTCTAAATTATTTTTGACCTTTCGACGACCATACAAATGTGCCAGTTCGCAGTCAATCAGTCGTTGGATCAAGGACGTGCTTGCCGTCAGCGGAGTAGATGTTGCGGTGTTCAGCGCACATAGCACGCGGCACGCCGCAACCTCTACGGCCAGTTTGGCGGGAGTCTCGATAGATAACATTAGGAAGCGGGCAGGCTGGACAAATACCTCACAAACATTTGCGAAATTTTATAATCGCCCAATTACTGTTGAGGATAATTTCGCACGATCAGTTTTTTTCCGTAAATAAATTATTATTATTTATTATTTAATAGGTAGATAACAAAAATCAAAAGAAGAAGTTTTCTTGATTTTCTTTATTACTTAGTTTACATAAGCCTTTTTGTTTAATTCAGTGATGTAAAAATATGTACTGCAATAAACATGATTTGTAAAGAATGCATATTTATTATTTATATAATACAAATCAAAACTTATCTCTAAACATCTACGTTGTAAATGTTATATCTGAAGAATGAAACGACGAAATATAATATATGATTAAACGAACTTGTTAAGTGAAGTTCGATCAATATTATATGAGTCGCTTCATTCGAAGATATAAAGTTCCCGCCCACCCATCCCTGACGATAATACGATAAACTGAAAAAGTTTTGCTTTGAAATTTTCTATCTCTAAAAAGAATGAGACTTCGAATGGCGGGGACCGTGTAGGAAGTAACAAAAAAAAAAAAAAAAGTATACCCTCTAAAGCGTGCGAGTGTTGCCTGGTAGGAAAAGGGACTACGTTGTAAATGTTATATCTTCGAATGAAGCGACTCATATAATATTGATCGAACTTCACTTAACAAGTTCGTTTAATCATATATAATACTCGATCGAGTGAAAACGGTTTCTCAACTTGATCGGTAGGGGAGGCCTGAGACAAATGTCGGGCTATCACACCGGATAGATCGTTGAGATCTATCTTCGCGTCGATCCCATCAACTGACTGTTCTTCAAGGTTGAGTCTTTACTCATCAGCAGTAGCTATTATTGAATTTAAGAGAATGCTTTAAATAATTCGAGTTAATAAAGAAATTTAAACGGTACATTATTTAAGCTTAAGTACCTAGCTATGTTCATTTAAAAAAAGCCTTATTGCTTTGACCTGTTTTAATTTTCGTTTGCTCGCCCGTTCAAAGAAGCACTCCATCTTTGTTCCTTTTGTAATTTTCATAATAAATAGCTGAATAAATTCACTATTTTCACGGTGTGTTTTTTTTCTTTATTTAGGTTAACAAATAGTGTACACTTAGTAACATATGAACAATAAACATTTAGCTCCTTATTCATAAAAACTATTTATGCATTATTTAGTTAAATATTGTTTTGTCAACGTCACACAAACGTCATTTTGAATTTGAAAAAAAGAGACAAAACAATGATTAACTAAATTATGCTTAAATAGTTTTTATGAATAACGGGGTGAGTAACAAGGATTTGACAGTGTGTCACCAACAAAATTAGCCACATATTAAAAGTGTGTGTGATGTGTGTGATGCTGTGAGGAGCTCGATGGCGCAGCGGCTAGCGCGTTCGGCTTGCCATCTTGCCCGCTAAGCAACTTTCGCAATGCCGGGTCGCCTGATGGGTGACCAACAAAAAATATCTCGAGCTCCTCCGTGCTTCGGAAGGCACGTTAAGCCGTTGGTCCCGGTTGTTGTAGGCAGTCGTTAAAACCCACAAACCCGCATTGAGCCAGCGTGGTGGGTTATGGCCCAATATCCCCACGTGCTATTGTTCACGTGAGAGGCCTGTGCCCAGCAGTGGGACGTTTATAGGCTGATGATGAAAAGTGTGTGTGTGTATGTTATGTGTTGTCATTATGTTACATGTTGTATTATGCCGAAAACGCTGAATAAATTCTGATGAAATTTGGTACACAGACAGTATAATGTCCCACATGAACAAAAGGAACTTTCAAACTTTCATATTGCTGGAATTTTATTTGAGTGATTGCACTTTGTGCATACCATACATACCTACATATATATTATATATGCATATACATAAACATTGAGTGCTATAAACGAGAGTAGCACACAAAAGTTACAGAGTTTTGTTGAAAATTTTAATAAGCCAGTCCGCGGATAGGTCCTAAAATTTTATTATCTTCTAGTGCTACTGTCAATGATAAATTGTACGTACGTTCCGTTTCCCGTAAATTGATGTTAAAGTAATTTTGGTATTGCAGTATGGTGTTAAGATTGAGATTTTAAATCTATATGATAGGATCTCATGCAGATAAAACTGCAAGACTAAAATAGACTATTATACATACGTAACTAAGGACTACTGTTACACACACAAAGTTATGCTAATTTTGCAAGAAACGAAACGCACAATTAGATCGCACAATTAGATGATAAAATTCATGAGGTTATACTATTCGTATACAACATTCTTTCTCATTCCCAACATTACAGTTGACTGATCCATCAAGCCAATTGTTTGTAGGCACAAGACGAATGTCCCACACCGTAGGGCTGAATCACACATTTTGTTCTATAAACTATAAAGCGCGAGGTGGAATCAAACAGGTTTATTTTTTGTCAAATGAAATAGTTGATTTGGGTACGAATATTGATGAGACATGCGAGGGATTGGACATTATTCAAAATAGATATACCTACTCGGATAAATGAAGTCGCCGGTTCGTGATCAGTGGCGTGCACTCAGTGAGGCCTATGTCCAACATTAGACTAATACTTTTAAGGCTGCTGTGGTCTAGTGGCTAAGACCACCGGTTTAGACCCAAAGCAGGCCTCTGGCACTCGCTCGAGCCGCGCGTTTTATCTACCGCCGCCGGCTAGCGCACGTTTGACCCTGCAAGTACAAGTATCACAGGGGCGCCGCTCGCCCACTTGAGTGCACGGCAGTTGCGTTATGCCAAATAAAAATGTCGAAATCACCTAATTATTGTGATGTGAAAGGTTGCAAGAGGCACACAATTTTTTTTTTTTAATTTGCCGGAAGAAGAAGAGAGGTACTTAACTGTTTCATATTTATTGTTTTTGTACTAAATGTTAAGTTAAATGTATCCTTTGAAAATGAGACAAATTTAGTATTAAGTACTTAATTTAAAAAAAATATTGTGTTTGAAACATTGATAGATATCTTAGAAAAAGTGCTTTAGGTACATACCTATGTACTTTTCTATATGTGAAATCGTGAAAACTGCTGCTCGGCATTGCGAACCTAATATTACTTAAATAGGTAGGTAAGGAATTAGGTATCTTACTTGTGTTTTTACTTACTTACATTAAAAACAAATGTATGTTTGTTATTATAATTAGTTATAATAAGGAGTGTTAACATTGCACCGACGAACGCATTATATCATTAGTTGATAATAAAATAAATATTTATTTTATTATTTCTAGTCTTTTATTTATTTCATCATCTTTAGACAACCCTAGCGCGTTCGCTCGATGACGCAGCTATACAAAGACCGCGCGGTGGGCAAAGTGTCTTCAACTATCGATACGCGTAGATAAGATATATTTTTATGCTTGCAGCTAACGCCAGCTATTATTATTACAATTTTAAATTTTTTATTTTTATAATAGCGTAGGTATTTTCACTTTTGTATGGCAGTAATGCATCTGTTAAACCTTAATCTGTGCCCAAAGGTCCCGGTTTCGATTCCCAGCAGAGGGTTTGTGTACTGGGTTTGGTTGGTGGTAGGGCTTGTTTGTACGCCTGGCTAGCTACCACCATCTTATTTAAATATGTCGCCATAACATCAATGTTTGTAGCATTGTTGTGTTCCGGCAGCTAGAGATAAGATAGCCAGTACCTCACTAGTTGAGGATCCCCGGGTGAAGTGCGCTTCCATCATTGGCCTTATCATCACTTAACATCAGGTGAGATCAAGGCACTGTGCTTACCGTAAAATATATTAAAAAAAATACAGACTGATAAAACTATGATGATGATGATAATAAAGGTGAAGAAGGAATGTATCAATTGATCAACATATAAAGCTTTTTAAAAGCGCTCTCTAAAACCATATAACACAATTTGCTAAATATTGTGTAATGCAAATTTTAATTACGAAAACTAATTTCTAACGTTTAAAACAGATTAACAATAATTTAAAAGAAATCTTAATTTTAAAACCTATTTTTGCATTTTAATAATACTAAATAACTCTTTCTATCTACACTACCTACTCTTTGCATTGTTTGTGACAAAGCGTTTTGAACAATCAGTACTTTAGGAACAGCTACAATATCCAATGCCCCTCCCCAACCCCTATCGGGAAGACAATAAATACCCATTTTAGCACCTGAAGGTTCAAATTGGCACGATTATTCAACCCTCGTCCCTAACCCTGGAACCCGAGAGGTGTCAACCCTGTTCAAAACACGAGCGTGTATTCCTCAAGGACGCAGAACACATGTCGGCCGAATTAACTGATCAGGCCTCTTTAATGAATTGCTCTTTTTCTCTTTTCTACCTTGCGGGCGCGGGCGGTTGACACAGATTTTAGGATCCCATGTTTTATGGGCGCGTACATTTTGTTATGTCATTTGTTTCGCATATTACACTTTCTCTTGTTTTTTAAAAGTGCTGTTGTTGCGTCAGTGTATATTATTACTAGCGGCCCGTCCTTGCTTCGCACGGGTGGACATTTTTGTAAATATAGCCTATGTAACTCAGCGCTAATGTAGCATTCTAATGGTGAAAGAATTTTTTAAATCGGTCCATTAGTTTTTGAGTTTATTCGTTGCAAATATACATACATACAAAAATACAAAGGTTTTTTCTATATAATATTAGTATAGATAAAGCGTATCAGTCGTTAAAAAAACGTGCGTTCACGCATCGTACGTCCATTTTTCAAGTAACAGAATTAGCCTATCGACATAAAATTTAATTTTTGCGTTTAAATTTGCTGCTGTAGCACACACACTTCAATGGGCACCAAACTGATGGAATACCTACTGTTACTTTTTACTAGATTTTTATTCTAATATTAAATTATTAATGTTGTTGTCTTTGTTGATTTAATTCTGTTTGTATTTATGTTTGTTGTAATTGTTAATTTAATCGCCTTGTATATATGTATTTATGTGTGCTTATGTAGTAAATTAATGAATGTCTATGTCTAAATTGCTATGTTATTACCGTTTTAAATAAGCTAACGATATCAAAACAAAAAGCTTACGTTCACTCGGACTTCCATTCCTAAGACTTCAAGTAAAGGCGTTCATTCCTAAGACTTCAGGTAAAGGCGTTTGCCTACCGGTATACAATTTAATAACAGAATAAAACCGTATCTAGTCTACAACCACCATAATTCTGATAGTACTAAACTATCTAATAAACCACTGTTTTCCCACTGAAGGGCAATTTCGGAGGGATTTATACTCCCTTATAGGAGCTCGATAGCGCAGTGGTTAACGCGCCCGGTCTGTGAATGCTGAGGTTAAGCAACTTTCGCAAAGGCCGGTCATCGGATGGGTGACCAAAATTTATCATCTCGAGCTCCTCCGTGCTTCGGAAGGCACGTTAAGCCGTTGGTCCCGGCTGCATTAGCAGTCGTTATTATCCACCAATCCGCATTGGGCCCGCGTGGTGGCTTATGGCCCGGTCTCCCTATCCATTCATAGGGAAGGTTCATGCCCCAGCAGTGGGGACATCAATAAGCTGATGATGATGATGATGATGTTATACTCCCTGTATAGGGATATCCGCTTTTCAGTCTTTTTATCTTGGACTTATTCTCGTAATAAATGAAACAAAAATTTGAACACTGTCTCATTGCCTAGTTTGTAGCAGATGTACCAGATCTTAGTTTAAGTTGTTCAATATAATTTTTAACGCAAATTTTGTTGCGAACAAATTACAAAAACACAAATGTTGAAAAAATTTCCACGAGCAGGATTTGAACCTGCACCCTTCTGACATACCGGGTCAGGTGCTCTTCCAATTGAGCTATCGTGGTTCTAACCAGCCCGCCGAAATTATTCAACACTTTTTACTTTGAAAGCCAAAGGCGCTCATTCAATGTCAACAACTACCGTCACTAACATCCGATCATAATATTTTTACAAATATTAAAGATCAGTTAAGAAGTAGGCAAGCTATTTATAAAATGTTCAATATAATTTTTAACGCAAATATTGTTGCGAACAAATTACAAAAACACAAATGTTGAAAAAATTTCCACGAGCAGGATTTGAACCTGCACCCTTTTTTCAACATTTGTGTTTTTAGTTTAAGTTTTTTTGAATCAAATAGTTGCATTTATTATTTTTTGTCTAACGCTTATTTTTTCTTATTGAGCTCAAATGAGATGCTGAAACATCAAACTACATAGGATACTACCTAGTAGTAGTAAGCAATTTCCAAGAATAGTGAGAGGTTCTACGTCAAACGCACCACATGAAATATCGTAAAAGGCGGAAAGGAAAAAAACCCCTTAAGGGTTTTATTAGCTTTGTTTATTACACGTTTTTATGCGAGGCGCGAATTACCTGTATCGCATAACTCCACGTTTATGGGTATAGTGTTGTAAATTTCGCGTTTAACTAATCTGACTCAGTGGCCATTTGGGAGCTAACCGGCTAAGCAAACATATTAGGCTATTTTTGGAGGGCTTAATCGCTAGACTAGATTCCTTTTAAAGTTTTTTCTAAGGATAATCATAATTTCCTTCATTTATAATATATATATATATATCTTCTAATATATAAAATTCTCGCGTCACAGTTTTCGTTGCCATACTCCTCCGAAACGGCTTGACAGATTTTGATGAAATTTTTTGTGCTTATCCGGTAAATGTTAGGGGTAGTCCACCCCTAAATTTTTTTTTTATTTTTTATGGCAAAACAACGTTTGCCGGGTCATCCGGTATCTATGAGAATCGGCCAACATCTATTTTTCATTCCCCTAAATGTTAGGGGTAGTCCACCCCTAAATTTTTTTTAAAAATTTTTATGGCAAAACAACGTTTGCCGGGTCATCCGGTATCTATGAGAATCGGCCAACATCTATTTTTCATCCCCCTAAATGTTAGGGGTAGTCCACCCCTAAATTATTTTTTTATTTTTTATGGCAAAACGACGTTTGCCGGGTCAGCTAGTATATATATATATGTATATATAATGAATAATGGTAAAAAAGAATCAGCTGTTCCATGCAAAACTTCAATATTCATTCGACCAAAATGTATGGAACAGTTGATTTTTTTTCGAGTTAGGGAGTTGGTCCAATAGAAAGAGTTGTTCGTTTGTATCACGGGAGTCATCTCAGAAGGTTTGGATGGTGATAAAAAACTCGACCTGTATATATTACCATAATTCATTGATTATTTCATAAGCTTACTTTTCTTTCATAATTTAAAGATTATGTACTGCCCCGCGATGCTGGAAAAAAGCACTTAATTTAAATGACACCTATTATGTAAAATCGTCGCTTTAAATGATGGGTAAGTATTGGCTGACCACGAAATAAGAAATACCTTGCCTGACCTGGAAACTGGGAACGCAGGACTTCCACAGCTGCACAGCAGGATATGTGCTTTGTCACTCAGCTACTGAGACTCAGTTCAGCTACTAAATGTAGAAAAAAGTATCTTAAATTTTGATTTTAAATATAAGAAAGTATTAATACACTCAATATGATGTTCTATTGCCTACTGGAATTCAAACCCACGCATTGGTTTAACAGTTCCTATCCCACTCCGACCAGCAGAGCTTACAAGCTAATATTAGCTAATATCGCCTCTGTGGTCTAGTGGTTAAGACCACCGGTTTAGACCCAGAGGTCCCGGGTTCGATTCCCAGCGGGGGGTACATCTTTGTGTACTCGGTTTGCTTGGTGGTAGGACTTATTTGTCCGCCTGGCTAGCTACCACCATCTTATCTAAATATGTCGCCATGACATCAATGTTTGTAGCATTGTTGTGTTCCGGCAGCTAGAGATAAGATAGCCAGTACCTCACTAGTTGAGGGTCACGGGTGAAGTGCGCTTCCATCATTGGCTTTATCATCACTTAACATCAGGTGAGATCAAGGCACTGTGCTTACCCGTAAATATATTAAAAAAAAAAAGTTACTGATACAGCACGTATTTCTAAAGCACAACTCCTACCCACTGGCATTTCATCTTACTGCTTGTCAAAACAAATGCCAACAGAGACCACAGGGATTCCTTAGACATTATCAAGCACCGCGAAACTTTACTGGAACAACTCTCACTGAACAAAACATCTACACTTTCTCAGTCGCATTCCTTGCCGAAACCTCCGTGAGGCTTAACAAGAAAATAATACACTTTCACAAACTCCGTTTCCTTTAAAAAGCAAGTTCTATGTAATAGCATAATTTTTTGTTTGTCCCCATCTATACGTCTCATTTTAAGCAAAAACCTTCCAGTATTAAACCACCTAAACTTATTTGTGGACCATAACTCCTAAAACGTATTTTTGGCGACCTACATCAAGGAGCAGATTGCAAAAACGGACCTACTAGTAAGAAGATTAAAGTCGAATATTAGATTCGGTGGTCGCCTATACGACGCGTGCAAAATAGCGGGACATGGCGAAAGAATATGCGTGGCTATTGCCGAAGAAAGGGTCACGCGATAGGGGAATTTGGCCTGTATTGTGATGTCGTAAGAGCGGTTTATCGCGCTATCTCAACGGGGTAGCGAGGGGTGATCCTATAATCTTCGAGTCAGCATCTCTGACGCCCGCAAACTCCTTAAAGTGCTATCTGCGAAGCTTATAGCTAAATGGAACACAACTTTTTCATCCAGAAAGGCGGACGGTGAGCGTGAAAATTGCTAAAAGAGCCAAGGATCAAAATTTTCGTTCCTCTTAGTGCGGTAGAATTCTTCTAACAATTTATGGTGTACCTACTTTTTACGCCAAATTAAAATGTATACAGCATTGGAGTTATGGTGAATGGGAGCCGCGCTGAGTAGCTATATCAAAAATAATAACTTTGGAACAATTTATTAAGTATAAAGGGTAAACTTCGAACTCATAAACGTCAAGTTGTAATAATAACTTCTGACGTTTTAAAGAGCGAATTTAAATTTGAATTTATCTTTTAATGCCCGCGTTTAGATTCTGGTTTCGTTGGAAAAGTTTATCTTTAGGCGATGTCAAGTACAGGGTAAGAGCGACAAGTTCAAGTGTTAATAAAGTTACGGTCTTACTTGATTTCGTTTATAATTATTGTGAATGTGCAACAAATAACCTTTCAGTAATTCAATAATGAAAGAAGGTGATTGAAGAAAAATATTCTCATTTTTTTAATGAATAGTAAAATTACCATTCAATAATATCCGTCACTGAGAACGGGAGATATAAAAAAGGGCACCCGTAAAGCGACAGTCAAAAAAGATATTAACATTGCCATTCGTTTAACTATATAATGGAAATGTATTTGTTTGTCATGAACCAGCCAGAATTTTATATATCATATTGACTCAATAAAGATAACACATAATTATATGACTGTATTGATATATTACTGAGAACTTGATATTTACCGAGATAATTATTTAAAGTACTCAGTATCATGCAAACAAAATTTTTAAAAAACGCGCAATGCTGTTTCGCTGGTCCATTCCAAAAAGTTTTAACAAGTTCATTTTTTATCACCATCCCTCCTGCAGAGCTTAAAGCGAAAAAGGTTCATTTGAAATTTTCCAAGCCCGTAGCTGTTGCTCGCCGGGCAACTAAATGGGTCTGTTGTTCCACTTCCCTATCAAACGTTGTTTGTTTACGAATAGAATGGGGCAGCTGCGAAATTTGCACCGGAAAGTACAACAACACGTGGCGAAAATGCTGTTCAAAACTGTAAGTAAGCAAATTGCCTTTCAAAGATAAAGTGTTTTGTGGACCGAGTTACGATTGAGTTACTTCATGGAGTTAGTGGTATTTAGTTTAAAGGCTTTGTTTAGAGATAGTATTTTGTTTTAAAGACCTCTAGGTTAGACCACTAATCTCTGACCCAGAGGTCCCGGTTTGGATTCAGCGATAGATAGGTCTATAATATTATTGTACTCTGTTTGGTTTGTGATAAGGCTTGTTTTAAATCCAGCTGGAATATTAAAATCTATGTATCCCTATTAGACTGGAGGATATTAGAATTTAAAATCAGATACCCTAAACCACGAGTAAGTGTTGTTAACTTTTTCATACATATAACTGTCCGAGCTATGTCCTTGTAAGGAAATCAAAACGACCTCACCAATGTCGTTGATGTTATCAATAGCCTTTTTAATGTGGATTGTGGTTCGAGGTCACATTTTGTCATCGAAAAGCAATTATTGAAGAAACATTTTAGGCGTGACCATTTGAATTACTTTTTCAAGGGTACTCCCTAAATGAATACGAAGTATGGAAGGCTTCATTGATTTGTGACTAAAAAACCACAATGTCAATGGGAAATCGATTTTCTTTTTCTGGTACTTTAGTAATGAGAATACACATCAGAATGGATTTTGAATCAGACATTAGCGGATATAGACGAATCATCAGGACCAAAAATGCATAAAAGTAAAGGGCAGGGTAGCTCCGACTTTCTTTTACGTATCGATAGGAGTTACAAAACATTTACAAAAAAAAAACTATGTAAGTGTAATTAACATAAGAAACAAAACAGCTCACAAAAAAATACATCATTTGAAATTCTGGCATGACTACGATTCTCTACAAATTTGTCAAGTTTTGAATACTGATGATCCAACAACACTGCAAGATTTGAGTTTGATATCAACTCTGTATGATTTGCGATGACTAAGTCCTCAATAATATCAGAGATACAAAATAATGAAAGTCCTGTACTGCACAACAATAGCACCGAACTCGTAAATTCCCCTATGAGCTAGGATTTACTAGAGAATAACTTCCTATTTCACCTCCCTCTCAGCAAATCTCGAGAATCACCGACTTTGTTCACTTCTGTAAGGGATCACTTTTACCCTCGGTCTATCGATTTCTTGTTTTATTTATTACGAAGCCTTGGAAGTCACTCTCGTCGGTGAATATGGAATAGGTACTGATCCAATTCGTGCGTGAGTTTTTTTTATACGGGCTTCTTAGAATATTGTAGGCTGCAGTTTTACTTGATCTAAGAATGCTGGATTAAATTCTTCATAAGTACAATCAATGGAGCAAGCAATCTAAATGGGTCAGTATATAGTAGGGGACTACTATTATGAGGGAGTTCGAAACTTACCTATAAAATATAAATTTAATGTAAAAATATTACATAAAATTTATGAAATACACAAAAGTATATAGTTTGAACAGAAATTAATGCATAGTGTGACATTTAAAAATTATAACCTATAATTATTGTTTTATGTAATTTTACGCAAACTTTGTCACAAACAAATTACGATTTGTAAAAAGTGTTGAAATAATTCCCACGAGCGGGATTCGAATAAGGCTCTCACCTTTAGTTTACAAAGTAAGAGTAGATAGTGTTCATTTATTTCGGTGGATTGGACAGAGCCACCATAGCATAGTTAGTCATGGGGTGCGGGTTCGAATCCCGAACGTGGAAATTTTTCCAACACTTTTTTTAATGAATGCATGAATGAATAAAAATTTGTTGGTAATACACGACACATAAACAAAGTCACATTAAAAAACGGGAAATAAAAATAGCAACCTTAGTACGAGTATAACATAAGTATGTGTCGAGTCAACCGAAGGGCTCCGACTCAGTTTTTTTTCTGTTGCAACCGAGGTCACAACACAGATATTCTGCCAAAATCCATGGAGAAAACGCGCAACGTGCCTCGCGTTTAAAATTTTACTTTTGTAAGTAATAAATATTAAAATTTAAAGATATAAATCTGCATAGTGCTGGTATGGTGTATAAAGATAATTAGGTATAGATACGTATTGAATAAAATATGTCACAGTCATACAACACAAATAAATTAACAATATGGTCCCTACTATATAAACCATCTCAAGGAAGGCCAACAAGGAAAATAAGCCAAACTAACAAATTAAATAATATACAGTAACAGCAACGTTTATTAAAGTTTTCGAATGACTACTAATACCTAGCTATATTTTCTGAATTTGCTACACTATCACAAAAAGTAGTCCACGGTAGTAATCGTTATCAAAATTCTAATTTATATTCTATCAAAAGCATAATTTACTCACTTACTTAAAACGGTACACAGTTAAGTACCGCTTGAAATAAAAATAAAGCATTCCTGGCGAATATACTTTATAAAATCTTATTCCATTTAAAAAAGCTAGTCACCAAAAATACGATTATACATAACTTCCCAAGGCGCTGCGAGCTTCGAGCAGCAAAGCATACAGGTTTTATATTAACAACCAGGACGACACTACTGACAAACGGTTAGCTGTTGTCTCTGTTAAACAGTACGATGATGAGAGAGAGAGAGAGAAAGATTGAGCTACGGGCTTTACACCACAAAGCAATATTACTGGCACAGATCGTTACAAGGAGCGCCAAGGGTATAATATTGTGCTCGAGTTGGGGCCACGAGAGTGCACTGACAATTTTGCTCCTTTATAAATCAAGAAAACGTTAGACGGAAACACTGTGGACCGTTTCAGTTTTTTATCGCGATGCGCTGCGATGTTCGGATCGAAGTGCCTTTAACTTTGATTGATGTTTGGCGGGATAATTTTGAAGTTTCTAATACCTCCAGGCAATATGGTAAAAATTGAGGAAAAATATTACGCTATTAAAAGTGAACGGTAGATGTTTTAAGTGACGGAAGTTTAAAAATGGACGAAATTGTTGAGTATCTCCAGTCTTGGCAAATACGTGTTGTTGATCACAAACCAGGGCTTTGCATCGATAACTCAGAATCTCACTTAGCCCGATATCAGAGACATTAATTACAAAACAACTCTTTGCAATAACTTGGTGTACGTCCACCGTGCACTGCGCGGCCCGACACGGAAGCGGAGTGAAAGCATTTGTTTCCCATCGCCCGTATTCTCTTCCATTAAGCTGTATTAAAGGACACGCTCGGGCCCGTGTATCACGCCAAAAGGTTTTCATTATGCTATCTTTTGACACTTTTTCAAAAGGCGATAACGTAGTGCTACGTTCATAGGGAAATTTCGTTCGGCAATATATTAAAGTTAATTCTATCGATGACGTAAATTTTGTTGAAAGTCTCAATAAAATTTTTATTTTATTTTTGGCAATTCCTCTACAGGGAAGCGCTTTGTCTTTATTTTACGGGATAGTAAATGGCGAAGGCCAAAGATGAAAGCGGATTTCACCCGGAATTCTCAATTACGACTGGTGATATTATTATTTTTAACCAACACTTAAACAATTATAACCTCACAAGCATCCATCCATTCTATATCTATCCCAATTAGACCACCCACCCCAGGGACCAGATTGAAAACTAGCGTTAACCCTAGCTCAGCACCTTGCTGAGATTGGTACCATTTGCTCACAATATCTAGTTAGTTTATTTTTTTTATCTTTAAAGTTACACTAGCAAAAATATTGAAACATTTTATCTAACCCTAAAATAGTGCAATAAAATTTATAATTTTTCAGTTCATCTTTAAAAAATCTATTAAAATCAACAACCAGTTCCAACAATACGACTTCTAACAGGGTACTCCACAATAAACAGCAACCTCCATTTCCGAGCAAACATTGCCAAGAAATCACTCGAACCAACATGGCGGACGTATCGAAAAGTCGAAAACCGGACGGAGTCCAAACAGCGGAAATATAGGAAAGCCAAGCTGATTCGGAACGACTCGGAGTTCCGTTTTACAATGCAGCCTTGTTTATTGTAAAGCGCAAGTCAACGTAACGGCAGACCAAGGAGGTGAAGGAAACAATTTATTGGACCAGAGCAACAAATGTACACTAGACAATCGTTGAATTGTATTGAATTGTAGTTCAAATACGATTTGAAGTTGACTTAAAGTAGAATTGCAGCTTTTCTAGTAGCAAAAAGACTAGCTTCAGTGGGTACCCACGACCTTCCACAATCCGGGCAACTACTGTTCCAATTTAGCAATCGAGAATTGGGGGCCTTTTTCCCATCAGTGTTATTTTTTAATGTTGTTTTGCTTTGCTCTCAAATCAAGGTAGAAATTAATGCAAAAATCACTTAGAAATTTCGTTTCAACACAAACCATGATCTTGGTAGCCCATAGCCCGTATAGGGTGGACGAGCCCAGAATGCAAAAGGTTTTAATCTCACCCACGACAATTCGTTTATTTCATATTCAGTTCAGCAATTATACGTTTCAATATAACTTAGGTCAACGGGCATTAGCAACGAGAAATTTGTAGGGAAACTTACAAATTCTGCAAATATCTCGACATGTAACGTAGAGGTGTGGCCGGACGCATGCCCGGAGCTCTAATCCGGATAGGAAAATCCACCAGCGGACGGGGCAGGGTATCACCTCGTATCGAGCTGGGTAATCCTGACGCTTGATACGTTGGATCCTAAATTAATACTACAGGAAGGCTCCAATGTTTGGAGACGTACATAACTCGTTGGTAATAAATTGCATTAGGTTAGCTAGAGTTCGTCTTTATTGTGAGGTTTCTCTGATTTTTTGTTTGGTCTGATGTTCATCAAAAAATTAGTCTTCCAATTTTCTGGTAGCTTACTTAGTTTTTTGGGTAGTGATCCCTCTAAGTACTAGCTGTTACTCTTCAGTAACTGAGATTCCGGGCGAAGTACTCTTCGACCTTCACTTACCATCAGTTGAGGTTAAGGCCAGACCCGTGGTAAAAATAATAACCATTAGTGGAATTGCTTTCTTCTGCGAGTATGAAGAAGGGTAACCACGGTAAGGCTAGTTACTCTTTGGTTGCGGATGAACTGCCAGATTCAAATTTCGCTCCTTCCTTTTTTTATTGTGTCATATTTATAAATAGATTAATAAAAATAATAACAATTTATTCGTTGGCAAAACATACAGTACTTTGTCTTTAATTCTAGCGGCCCTTGCACTAAGACAAACTTGAACCGCAGCAGCCAAGCAAAATTTACAAAGCCATCGGTTAACACACCGTTCAAAACATTGACGTTATATGTTACCTAAGTAATATTAATTTAGATATATATCATTTTAGCATTATACATTTCTCTTCCTTGACGGAGGTGGAAGTGTAGTGAAACCAATTAATAAGTCTAACACCTATGACATTGTACCTGATTCACAAATAAATATTATTCTATATACAAATAATTATAATAATTAAATATTTTACCTTAATCTAAAAGACCACCACGGGCCACCCCCGGCTCAAAGGTTCCCATGATACCGGCAGCGTTACCACGTTGTATTGCCAGGGAGAGTCTCTGAACCAGGTATGACCCGCAGCGGCGATCGTACCCACGATCCGCTAAACGGTGCCCTACTTTAGCAATAAAAGATTTCGCTTCCGTGCCCCACACCCCAGAAGTTTCTACAGCGAAAGGGAGAAAGTGGTACTGTGACTTCAAAGCAGCATACTTTAAATGTTTCTGCCTCGCGGCACTCTCAGCAGCAGACCCAGCAGTCCGCATTGTGCCTTGAATGTGCGACATCGCGAAGGTGCTAACGCACGTCGCATCCCACAACAAGCAACGACGCTTCTCCCACGGAACCAAGGTCAAACCATCCGGCCTCTTGCCGTCTGTTCGGCTCAAGCCTGGGGGCTCCAGAACGCACGGAATATTGGCGGTTATTAATGCCCGCCGGATGATGTCGTTAGAGCGTAATGTCTCGGGAACCTGCCAGCGCATCTACGACAGCTCAACCCATGGTGCCCATTGGCTTCAACCCGAGCTCCGCATATACAACAATGTGGTTCACAAATGTTGCAACCAAGCCTCAACGCTACCGCCTCTTGCAAGGAATCATCGTCCATGAAAGTACCCAATTGTGGAGAAGGCAACGCATGCAGCCAGGCGCCCGCTTCTCGTTCACAAACCGTAAATTAAAATATTTCACGTCAATCATGACAAAGTTTTATTACTACGAGTACAAAACGTTTCTGCATTTGGCTTGAGCTAGGATTTGTCTATAGAGGATATAATTGAGCAACTGTTTGCACCCAACTTCTATTAGTAACCTCTATGATTAGTTTCCCGTCAGTGTTATCCGAATCTCAATGGCTGCCCGAGAATCACCCGGTTGCTCATTGGATGGACCGTCCAATTGATTTGCTAACTTCGATAAACTTAACTGGCTTTAAAGGGAACTATTTAGGATTAAGCCAGTTAATACTGTACGTATTGGTAGAACTAATGCGACTAAAAGTCATTATATTATCTAATCGGAAAATGGAGTCTTATAACCGCTTCTGGAGGAAGACGAAAGTGCAGCACTTGCACATACGAATTGTGAAATAGGAGCTCAAGCGTCGAATACCCAGACACAATAGAATTTTAATTGTTATCGGCCACCTGCTGGTCGCTCGACGCTCAAGGGGATAGAAAAGTGTTGAAACAATTTTCCAAGAGCGAGACTTTAACCCTCACGTTTTGACAATAAGGGTCAGGTGTCTTAATATTAGAGATTAAGGTATGACTCTATTCTAAAGCAAAGAATTACATTCTAAATATATTATAAATATAAATGTTTCCGACTCGTATATTCAACAACCTATCTGTCCTTATTCGTCGAATCTTTACATACTAACTACATATTTGTATTTGTTAGTCATAGACTATTCAATTTCTTATATAGTAAGAAATTGAATTGACGACATAGTAAAATATCACATACAAAATTAAAAAAACTATTTAGATTATTGACTTCTGCCCGCAGTGAAATTCGGTCTGTCTCAAAAGTCTTTATCGCATGTCCTCCAGTAACATTATATCTGGTTAAGATAAAGAGTAAGTTCCTAGTCTACAACAAACTCGCTTTTTCCAAAAGTATTTTTTTTTCATAGGTCCTAAAATTCTTTAACGCATGTCCAAGTAACATTATATCTCGCTGAGATAAAAAGTAGTCTAAACAAACTCGATTCTTCCAAGTATCTCTATGCAAAATATCACATCTACGAGTATCCGTTCCTCCGTTTAAACATGAAGGAAGTACAAACAGACAAGCTACTATTTTTGATGATTTATAACATTCTCAACAGCAGAAAAGTAGATACTTCACAAATTCCAAAGATTTCATTAAACATTTCTTAGAATGAAGTGAACGCCAAGACTTCTTCCAAGTCTCATAAAAACGAGAGTGCCAGTTTTTATTTTGTGATCCTCCACAGAATTTTATTGAGATAATTCTTTTCCATTCCTATCAAACTACGAGTACAACGCGGTAGACGGTTGATATCGATAATAACTTGATACCCCACTGGAAGCTAACTATAGTGTTTCTAGGAGGAAAGCTCATTTTCGCTGCGAGTCTGCTCAAGATTATATAATAAAGCCAGAACACACGGTCTGATATTTCTCTAAGCATTTTAAGACAGAATAAGGAATATTAAAGTTAACTGCTGTTAGTGGGAGCTGGCAAGTGAGAAGAGAAATTTTATGCATGACCCGTTTTCTGTAAGGATGGTGGAATAATTTTATTGGGCAAGTGCTGCACGTGTTAATGTAATAAAGACGAGATGTTTATTCTGGAACTTTTATTACAAATCTTATTGTCTCTGTCTGTCTCTGTCTAGATGTGACTCGTAACAAACTTGTAGCTTCATGTTTACATTACAACGAGGAAACACTTCGCCTTAATTTCACCCATCCATATCAGATGGTAAGTAGCGATGTCATTGACAGCCCACTTTACCCGGATCCCTCAGCCAGTGTAGCTACTTTCTCTGTAATATTTGTTGATAATAGTTTGATAATGTATCTATTTTTTATTTAGGAATCGAAGTACTGAACTTTGCACGTTAAAATACGTAAACCACGCGAATAAAGTCGCGGACAAAGTGATATCTTCAAATGATTGATTTATATTATAGATCCTTAATTAACACTTTCTTACTTCAAATTATTATATATTTTTTTATACTTACAAATTGATTTTATTTTAAGCTTTATCTAACATCTATTTGACGTTAACAAAATAGATTGCACTCTAAACATGTATTTTTTTATTTGTTTCAGGTATGCGAGCATTTTATATTTAATGATAACGGACAAGAATGAATGGTAAGGAGTAATCGCTATTTATCTATGTATCACATGTGAGGTCAATGATTCAAAAGTGCATGTTTTCTTTGAGTCCCTAATCTCGAAAAGAGGTTAGTTGGTAGTTTAACAAGACATTAAGAATGTTGTTTACATAAATGTTGGGCTTTTATAAAAAAAAGTGTATGTTTTGTAGGTTTACAGCGGTTTCAACGAATAAATATTCTACTCACACACTCACCAAGGCATGCTAATGAAGTTTGAAATCGAACTGCAATTTTCATCAGCCCACACTTGGGCTTAGATTTTTAGACTCAAACCATATCGCAGACAAGTAAAACTGTATTTCTATACAGACAATAACTAAATTGTTTTCTAAAGTTTACGCGAACGCGAATTTACTCGTATTTATTTTATATGTTTATTTATCCTGAAGCTTATTCATTAAAACTCTAAAGTCTACTATGGAAAAGTTTTAAATCGCATAAATTCAGTTTAATAAACGTTTTTTTAAATATTTTCTTTGTATTTTCCCCAAGGAAACGATGTCTCATAAAAAATTGGCTTATAATACAAAAAATAAAAACTTCGAAGTATGTATAGGATACCGAAACGCAAAGAGACTGTTAACGCAAAATAGTTGTCTAATTGCAACTCCTCTCCACGGGTGTAATACAATGTGCCCGACAAATACTCGCCTATTAAGCTGGCCAGCTTTGATTAATGCCGGCCCATTCGTCAGTAGGGGGAACTCTTCACAGCTTCACAAGATTACACCTTGTTACAATGAAATTGTTTGTTACCGTCCTATTTAACTACTGGCGTATGCTTTGTTAATCCGGGCTAGTCTTTTCTGTGTAAATTATTTCAATAAGTAGTCCCGATTCGATCTGAACCCTTCGGAGAATCTAGTAGGGCACGGGGACGCGCACTAGTGCGTGATGCTGTTCCCTCTAGAAAACCTCCGAAGGTGATTTGTTTCACACGGCTTGAGGAACCCTTTAAGTTTCTCCGTACCCCCAAAAAAAGCCTGGTGAAGCTGAAAATGTTGTCTAAGGTAATCAGCAAACTCTCTCGAAAAAAAAAAAAATATATGAGTAGTTTTGTTGTTAATGAGTCGGGAAACGAGTATACGCCATTTTTATCTTGTGGAAAAGGCATTGCCGTGTTGGTACACGGCAATGCGTTTTTGGCAACGGCAACATCTTCCCGGTCGTGGTGGTCCACGACCGGGAAGATGTTGATGGTTATGTGGGGCTCTTCCCCCAACTTCCATCTTCTCATCCAGGTCCAAAGGCAATCCAGGTTCAACAGGGATTCGGGGTGAGGGGGGCATTCCCACACAACACCACTTTACTTTCTCTAAATATTGTTGCAAGGGTGTCAGGTAGTCACGGTGACTATCGTCAGGCATTCTGCCCAGCGTTCACTTCGGCAACGGCCAGCCAGAAAAAGCACACCCAAGGAAGTCGGGGCGTGCTTCCAAAACGAGCAAACGACTTGCCTGATGGAAAGCTGCCACCGCTCTCCATGAATGATGCAAGCATCATGACAACATATATCGAGCAGTTCTTTTAATTATCACTAAAGCAAGTATCTTTCAAACCGAGATATACTTGTAGAAGGAAGAGGTTAGATATACTGTGCTTGTGGGAATGGAAAACATGGTCGGCAACATGCAAGTTATACTTGTGGTATTACTTAAATGTAGTAGCTTGAACAATTTGCGTTAATAGCATTAGACTTACCTTTGTGGCTGAAATAGTTATAGTAGGTAAATAGCCAAACGCGCATGGTACACGTACTGTATAGTGCGTACTTCCAGCACATCCACAGAATTCAAAAAATAATATTCCATTAACCATAGGTACTCGTATGTTTGACTTGCGAACACCCCACGTACACGTCAATAGAAAGGATCCCTCTATCTTACGACACGTGGAAAACACGTTCTCATTTCCATTTGACGCTCCTAATTCGGACTGGGAGAGAGAGAAAGTAAACAGAAAATACCACATTTAAGTCACGTACGTGCATTGTGAAAAATCATGTCAGATGTTTGCCGACATCCATCAGCTAAATAATAATCTGGGCGCATGAATTATTCAGTATCGCACGGGCCATTTTGTGCAGACGAACCCGCCGAAATAATTTTGCAAATGCATCGCGTTCGGGTTAGTACTTTGCTACGGTATTAACTAAACGTCGCAAAAAAAATACTTTGACATTTCCAGTAAATAGAAATATTTTTAGAAATTTAACTGAAAGCTTTCACTTAATAGTTATTTGGTGCGTTACTAAAAGTCCATTTTATTTTAAATCCGTGTTTGAAATCTATACTAATATTATGAAGCTGAAAAGTTTGTTTGGTTGAACGCGCTAATCAGAGGAACTAATGGTTCGAGTTGAAAACTTATTTTAGTGTTGAATAGTACATTTATTCAGGAAGGCTATAGGCTATATTACATCACGCTATGACTAATCGGAGTGGAGCAGCAATGAAAAATATTGCAAAAACGTGAAAATTACTAAAATCAACCAGCCTCAGGTTGTAATCATTGTCGTCATCATCAGTCTATAGATACTAGTCCACTGCTGAACATAGGCCTCTCCAAGTGTACGCCACCGAGCACGATCCGCGGCTACATAACAAAAACAATATAAAAAGCATACTTTCTCAAAACGTCAGGTGTCCATTTGGAGGTCATAAGACGTATTGTCTCCGTGTAAGCAAAAGCGTGTCGCTGCATCCGGCCCTGGCTTAATGCGAAGGGGAAGCGCCTTGGAACGGCGGCGGCATGCTAAAATATAAGGTGTTTTGAAAAGTTAAGGCTATATAACTCTGAAAGAAGTTTTTATCGTTTATGATATTTCTTTTTCTTAGTTTTTGTGTCGCGTATGTTTTGTTGCCAACCAGTCCATTTCAAATAACCATAGTAGGTATGTCAAAAAATATACGCCTCGCTGCCTGAGTGGTGAAGCTGGACCGATATTTGAAGAACCCGGGTTTGATTCCCAGGTCGGGTAAATTGTGTTCGTGTTTTTTGATGCGCGCCCGGGTGTGTGTTCATTACCCGTATTTAGCAAGCGTAGAGATTAAAGCAATACAAATATATCAATTTTTGTAGCATTGTTGTGTTCCGGCAGCTAGAGATAAGATAGCCAGTGCCTCATTTGTTGAGGCTTCCGGGGGAAGTGCGCTTCCACTATTGGCCTTATCATCACTTAACATCAGGTGAGATAAAGAGACAGTGCTTACAAGTAAAATATTTAAAAAAACCCCGTAAATTGTCTCACAACTGACTAGCGTGATGTGTTATGGTTATAACCATTGGGTTAAGGACATTTAAAATATAACTAAAACCTAAGTTTAGAATATAGGCCGTTGCAGGTTGATAACACAAGCGGGTTTTTAAATGTCCTTGGTATACACGTGTCCACTCGTTTACTTGAATAAAAACCGTTTCATTGTTCTTCGACTGTAATTTGACGACCTGAAAACAATTAATTAAGTAATTACAGGTTATCGTGTACATACTCTTAATACTATTATAAATATGCTTTTGGGATGATTAGCTGTTATTAATAGTCAAGTTTTGTGTAATATTAATAAGAGTAGTAACTTATTATCCAGTCTCAAAGGCGTTGTTTAGTGCACAGATACATTTTCTATTGCTTAATTATTATTACTAGTGGTCGCCGTTGGTCGAAATTCGACCGTAATTTTATTAAGGCTGTATCCTAAGCAATGAAAAATTAAAAAGATAGAATGTGAGTTTGGAATGGCATTGACAGATTTCAGCCGCTCCTCTTCCATTTTTGAAATTTTTAAAAAGAGTTTATAATACGTGTGTGTCAAATACATGGTAGTGTGTGTAATGTTTGTTTGATTTAATGTATTTTTATGCAAATTTAAAAAAAAAAAATTAACATTCTGCAATCCTTCTCTATATTAACTATAAGTGTACGAAATTTCATACTCCTCCGTGCGCGCAATTTTCGTAAAAAGGGGTACAAAGTTTTTGCTTCACGTAATATATAGATGGTCATTATAGTTTGTAAGATCTGTTGCCGTTACTTGTATTAGGTACTATAGATAAGTAACTTCTGTTAACTATTACTAAGCTCATTCAAGAATAGCAAATATCTGCGAGCGGGCCTGGGGACTTGTAGAACAGGTCTAAATTCACGAAACCTACTTTAGGCATCAGTTCCTAGCAAATATGGAACTATCCTATATTATCACCAGTGATCGGAGTAGGTAGAGCATTTTTTTGTATTTGCGATACGTTGTATTAATATGGACATTCCCGAATATTGTCGATAAACAATTTAAATGCTGTAGAAAGAGACAAAAACAGGTGCGTTCTTCAAGCGGCGGAGCCCGCTATTGTATTATTTTGTTTCCAAAAGCTGTGTTGCGCGGCAAAATCGTGCGGCAACATCGCGCGTGTGCGCAATGGAATTTGGCAACGCGTGTCGCTAGTGTAAGTTTGACAACGTCGCGTCGTCGTCGTGGCGCCCACTGCCAATACGTAAGACAAGCCTTTTTTTTATCATGTTTATAAAAAAAAGTTTCAGTTAAAATCTCGCGGAATGTCCATATTAACATCAACGTTTACGGTCAATGAACCAAAATAGCTCTACCTAATCCGATCACTGATTATCACTAATGGTAATGATTGCTTGTACACATATTTGTGTGGAAAAATAAATATATTTTTTAAATTATAATTTAGCAGCGCCTATAGGTATACTTAGCCTATAGTTGTAATAACCAATCCGCACTGGGCCCGCGTGGTGGTTTATGACCCGTTCTCCCTATTCATCCATAGGAAGGCTCGTGCCCCAGTAGTGGAGACATAACATGAGCTGGTGATGATAGTTGTAACTACGCACGTCACGATCACAGTTATGTTAGCATTTTTTACGGTTTGTGGTTCTAGTTGGTGACACAGTTTGTTCTAGTTTGGGATTCAGAGTTTACTTTAAGTTCAGACTATCTGGGGGCACGGCCGTGCCGCCACCAAGTCGAGCAAAAAAGCGTCACGGCCGTACCATCGTAGTGTTTGGTGTATGAATCAAGAAAAAACTAAAATATTTTGCAATTTCGGTCCAGTTTTCTAGATACACCAACTGCATAAATAGCTTTGTAATCCCATATAAATGTATAGGATTACAAAGTTACATGTGCAGTTAATGAATCCACTGATTCATGTATAATATAATGGAATAATAGGTTCAACCCACTCAACACTACTTTAAAGTTTATACTGACACCCCCTACCAACCATCAGGTCACAAAGCAGGTGTCAGACATCCTTGTGCAAGCACAAGGGACCATCTACGTCAGGTCATAACGCCAGATCAGGACGCACCGAGGCGCATTCTTCATCCGGTACTTTTAAGACTAGTGTCTCAAGCTAGTCGCCCCGTGGACACGTATAGTCCACTACCTATTATCCAGATAGGTTACCGGAGCTGTAAGCTCGCTCACTTCTCGTTGCACTAGAGCACAACTCGCAGATTCCTCTGCTCGGGTCGTCAACTCTAAGTTGACTACCAATTATCCTCTTTGGTGGCGGAGTTGTAAGCCCACTCACTTCTCAGTACCTATCCAGGCACCTTGCCGATTTCAACATCCTACGCGGCTGGCTCAACTGGAGGTATTGCATCTAGCGGGCACCTCTACTAGTTATCCAGACTAGTGCCGGAGATGTTGGAGCTCTGCTCAGTGAAAACCACCGAGCATGACAACCAACTATGGGCAACTCACGTGCCCCGCAAGTCCTTTCGCCTCGGGCCCCTCGAGACCGCTACTTGGACCTGCTCGCTGTGCACGAAATGGAAGCCTGGCCACATCAACCAGGCAGACGAACATTCCCACTTCTACAGCTAACCACGCGCCACCACGAGTCCAACCCATGTCCGGAACCTGTCGGAGACGCCCGCGAAGGCATAACCGACAGGGGGCTTAGGATCCGGAACTCCCGTGGTACCCTTGAAAAGACAGCCGGACCCGTAGTTCCAGCTGCCATACCCTACCTATCAGGGTCAGTAGATAGGGACTAGGGAATAATAGGTTCAGTTAAATTTTTCAATATTGGCTTTATTCGTGACGATGTTTTATTTTATTTATTTTACGGCAATTATTATTATTGCGTGCGAAGCCGCGGGTTTAAGCTAATCCCATATAAATATAGGCGCATGGTAGTGCCCCTGCCAAATCGAAAGGAAAAAAGTAGAACTGTCTCTACAAAATACAAAAAGAAATGAGATCCCATCAAAAACAATACTTGTCAAAAAAAACCAAGTCTCGCAACTCAGTTGTTCTGCGGTAAAAAGTTGTGAGATCCATGTAATACCAAGTCGGTTATTAATTTATTCAGTCTCTACTTAAGCGACTTTCTGTCTTAATACGTCCAGTCTCTAAGACCACGATCGTGGTCCATAACATTCTTTAATGTTTTATATAAATATATTGAGACTTGGCCATCGTCTGAAAACACGTGTAAATTCAATCGCCTGAAAACACATGTAAATTCAATTATTTAGTGCGATGGCCAAGTCTCAATATATTTATATAAAACATTAAAGAATGTTATGGACCACGATCGTGGTCTTAGAGACTGGACGTATTAAGACAGAAAGTCGCTTAAGTAGAGACTGAATAAATTAATAACCGACTTGGTATTACATGGATCTCACAACTTTTTACCGCAGAACAACTGAGTTGCGAGACTTGGTTTTTTTTGACAAGTATTGTTTTTGATGGGTATTATTATACTGTTCCACTGCGCTATAATTGAAATCAATTGGATAGAGATTGGAATAATCAAAAAACCCGGGTTGTTAATCACAAACCCGAAATGTATGTAACGAAAATCCGAAACAAGGCGAGGACGGCTAGAAAGGGAATCTTGCTCTCCTAGTGTGTTCACGTCTGGACTCGGCTTCTGCTAAACATCAGGTAGAAGGAGTCGTTTTACTCAGCATTTTTTGCCTTAGATAGCCTTCCCTATGGATGGACAGGGAGAACGAGCCATAACCACGCGGGCCTAGTGCAGATTGGTGGTTGTTAACGACTGCCAATGTACTTGGCGCCAATAGCTTAATGAGCCATCCGAAGCACCTCATGGTCACCCATTCGATCCGAATGTTGCAATTGCAGTCCGGACGCGTTAGCCACTGCGCCATTGAGGTCCTGAGGAGTCGCCTACATTTAAGAACTCAAGCGTCGAATACACAAACACAATAGAATTTTAATTGTTATCGGCCACCTGCTGGTCGCTCGACGCTCAAGGGGTTATATAAAAAAACAAAACGCTTAGGACAATCTAGCAACTAACCAAAGACCTCCAGATACCTAATCATCACTCACACACTCATCCACAGTAGGTGATCTAAATAAGTTCAAAGAAATTTAAATCACCTCCGCCTTAGACTGCATAAACCTTAAATTTGTGTCAAAAAACGCCCCTCAGAATAATAACCACCTTCCGCGCTGAAGTAGCAATATCCTTTGCATTTTCTCCATTCAAGTGACGTTGAGTGATGAAACGAAAATCGCTGAAGGAAAAATGACGCCAACGTCCATATACTTATTCTAATGACGTCGCATGTGAGACTTTAGCCTATAAAGTATGATAAATGTAGCAACTATTCATGTTAACTGGTATAAAGGACCGGTATCCACCAAAGAGTAAAGATATTGTATTGTGAGCAACCGATGAGCGGTGAAGAGATGGAGAGAATGAAATCTTCTTGTTTTTTATGCCACAACGGAGAAACACTTGGCTTTCATGCACATACCGGTAAGTGAAGATCATCATCATCATCATCATCATCATCATCATTAGCTCATGTTTATGTCCCCACTGCTAGGGTACGAGCTTTCCCTATGGATGAATAGGGAGAACGGGTCGTAAGCCACCACGCGGGACCAGTGCGGATTGGTGATTGTTAACGACTGCTAATGCAGCCGGAACCAACGGCTTTAAGAGCCTTCCGGAGCACGGAGGAGCTCAAGATGATCAATTTTTGGTCATCCATCCGATGACCTGTCTTTGCGAAAATAGCTTAACCTCAGCACTCGCAGACCGGGCGCGTTAACCACTGCGCCATCGCTACTCCAAGTGAAGATAAAGAACCGGAAAAAACCGATGGTAGAAGCGCACTTCACCCGAAATCCTCAACTACTGAGAACTGGCCATCATGTCGGAATACAACAAAACTTCCAAAATTGTTTTTACGCGAAAAACTCAGATATGATGATGGCAGCTAGCCAGCCAGGCGGACAGGAAGCCTTTTTTTTATACTTAGCACGACAAATGACTCCATTCCACCTGATGTGAAGTGAATATGGAATCCAGATGCGATCACAACTAGTGCAGCGTGAAAACAACGCAGCATCATTTACCCTCACTCTGTCGGCCCACAAGGTGCCTCTTCTTGCCTCGTTTGAAGGACCCCATATCATAGGAAAGAGGGAAAACGTGTGCTGGCAAACTATTCCATGTTTTGAAGCGACAAAGAAACGAGTCACCAAATTTCTTAGTGCGCGATGGAATATATTGCTTACTATAAACCAAACCAATACATTAATTTACCTACTCCCTCTTGATATGGAACCTTTGACCTATTCCGCCTATCTCCATTCGGGCATAAGACCACCGGTCTCGGACGTATACATACTATACTTGGTGGTTGTTTGTTCTAGTCTGCATAGCTACGTTTTGACAGTATCCTTATAAGTTACCTAAGCTTAGAGTTAGTCGAAAATACAGTCGCGAATGTATTCTCTATTTTATTGATATATCTGTTATCCTCCTCAATTGTTATATAAGCAGGGGCCAAGTGTTTATGTGCGCCGTTCTCAATCCGGTTTGGATCTCTAAGGGTTTGTGTTTGTTTTTACAATTTTGTTTTCTTGGTACATTGTACAATTTCTGAGAATTATTGTATGTTGTGGTACAAAAAAATTATATCGAAGTTGCTATATGCATACAGGTTTTTTTGAATTATATATTTTTCAATTTCGTTAAAACCAGCTTGTTTTTTACCACACTCAAGCTTACTACGTCCATACGCCTTTAAAATTCCATTTGTCATTTTTCGCATATTTTAAAGTTATTACGAATTAACAAAAGAACGTCAACACGTTTCACGTTCAAAATGGCGATACGATGCGACAACAGCGTAAAAGGTGGCAAAACAAAAAACGACGTAAAAAAACGGAGTACCCACCTAGAGCGAGAAAAAAGGTCTTTTTACTCTGTCATCGTAATTCTGACGGCTCAAACTACGTCGAGGATTTTTATTACGGAAGGCCGTAATTACTGGGGGCTAATGAGCCGCGAACTTAAATTGCCCGAAAACAATATAGTTACACTAAATAATTGCCGTGGCGGGTTTTTTTTTATGTGGCGTACAGTATTGGCGGCGTTTTTAATAATTACCCCAATGGCTTTCTCGGGAAATGGTTAGGAAAATCCAGTTCGTTCATGTAACAAATTATAATCTATGTTTCAGCGTGGCAAACATTTTTTTTTTAAATTTTTCTTGCTTACGCAAATACAAAATAGCATACTATTGGTAATAGGCATCATTTTTAAGATAACATTATGATGTGGCTTTAGGTATTGCATAAAAATAACAGTGTTTACATTGTCCCATTGCTAGGCAACCAGGTCTCCATCACTGGAATCAAATCATCGCTTCAGTCCATCCAGGACTGTACCATACCAACATGATGCAATGAATAATTATGACTATGACTTTGGTTTAATCCCTACGACTTTGAAATCCTGGTTAGCGATTACGACACTGCTTTAACATTGAAAGATGCGAAACAGCCTTAGCCACACATAGGACTTGGACCCAGGGGGGCGATTTTTGAATCTCACCGGTGATCTCGATGTGACATGAAATGCGTTATGAAATAAATATTTGATACATGAGACTTTATTGAACCACAAACAAGTTTACAATACAGATTTACAATATTATTCTAACCCTAAAACTAAAAACCTTAAAAAATAATAATAAAATAACTAAAATAAAATATTAAAATGGTTCCTTTAGGCAAGGTTCCGAAGATACTGGCAGCGTTCCCCCTTTGAATAGCTAGACTAGTTCTTTGTCCGAAGTAGCTGCCAGCTCTTCGGTCTCCTGTGATGTCGACTAACCTTTTTGCTATTTCCTTAAAAAGTTTTATAGCGCTAGGACTCCACGGACCAAGGGTCTCGACACCGAATGGGACAAAATCATATTCGGAGCCTATACCCCTGTATTTGCAAGCTTTAGCTTTTTCAGCCGCTTCACAAGCCGCACCAGCTATGTTGTTGGTTCCATGTAGATGGGAAGAGGCCAGCGTGTCTGATCAGGTTGCATCCCATACCAGCACCCGGCCCATCTTCCATGGAAACAAACTCAAACCGTCCAGTCTCTAGTTTCATTTGATTAAGTATTAATATTATTAAAACTTTTCGAGAGTTTTCGGTGTCAAAAATAACTTAGCAGTGACCTTGAATAAGACAAAAGGAGACTGGTAACTGATATCATAGCGTGAGAATTACTCACTCGTTCAAAAACGCCCCCCAGGACTAAAGAGATCGGGCTAAGGACCTCTCTTGATCACCGAGTCATTCTTATTTTATTATACTCTAAACAGTCGGTAAAAATACTTTTTTAAATAAATAGACACAACAAATAAATGGACTATTAGAGAATGCAGTTTCGTGTTCCACAATCGCCAATATGAAAAAGAATAATTGATAGTTCGGTTTTTATGTGGAATTGTAACGACGCGACGCCAATTTGTAGCTTGAAAAGCCCAATCGCATTGACTGCGAAATCCAACATGATTTAAGTGTTATTCGATTGGTACTTATTCTAGTACCCTTTTTAGATTATATTCCTTTATAAAATGTACAAATAATTAATATATATAGTAATAGTTTTGTTTTGTTTTTGTGTTTTTGTAATTTGTTTGCAACAAAATTTGCGTTAAAAATTATTTGAACATTTTATAGAAATAGCTTGCTTACTTCTTAACTGATTTTTAATATTTGTAAAAATATTATGATCGGATGTTAGAGACGGTAGTTGTTGACATTGAATGGGCGCCTTTGGCTTTCAAAGTAAAAAGTGTTGAATAATTTCGGCGGGCTGGTTAGAACCACGATAGCTCAATTGGAAGAGCACCTGACCCGGAATGTCAGAAGGGTGCAGGTTCAAATCTTGCTCGTGGAAATTTTTTCAGCATTTGTGTTTTTGTTTTTATATTCCTTTTTTTTAGAGATAATAGAATAATTGCAAAGTACTGTAATCAATAATCTGTTTAGACTCGTGGAATTAAATCTCTAAAGTCAAATTGCGACAAAGACAAATAAAAACTATGCATAAGAAATAATAGTAAATAATAACAATTGTGATAATATTATTATACGAGAACTTAAACAAGCCCTTCCACCCACAAACGATCGTGAAAGCTGACCAATTTATAGTGTCTGTGCCCGGGATGGGTCACCTTACAATAGTATCGTGAATCTTGAGAACCCAATTCATGTGTCCAGTTATACAGGGCCTTTTCTATTGCCCCTAACTCCCAAGAGTTCGTCAGGGTACCGAAGTGCCGCGTAAACTAATAACCTAAAATCCAGTATCATCCCTGCACTTGCAGAGATCAGAACCACGAACAGCAGGTACAGAGTACCACACCGCGGCGTTCTGCCCTACAATATAACCTTTGTGGTCTAGTGGTTGAGACCACCGGTTTAGACCCAGAGGTCCCGGGTTCGATCCAGCGGGGGCACATGTTTGTGTACTCGGTTTGGTTGGTGGTAGGGCTTGTTCGTCCCGCCTGGTTAGCTACCACTATCTTATCTAAATATGTCGCCATAACATCAATGTTTGTAGCATTGTTGTGTTCCGGCAGCTAGAGATAAGATAGCCAGTGCCTCACTAGTTGAGGATTCCGGATGAAGTGTGCTTCCACCTTCGGCCTTATCATCACTTATCATCAGGTGAGATGAAAGCCAAGTGCTTAGCCGTATGAAATAAAAAAGACCAACGAGCCTTACAGTAGTCGCATTAGCAACATTTGACATTTCACCTTTTGAAAGCAATATCACAATAGAAAAATATAATAGAGAATTAACAATTATTACGTATATTTTTTTACAAATCATAAAGAGAATGCAGTAAATACTCATTAGAAGACATTTGACATATCAAAATGTTGACACAATATGTCACTCAAAATAATAATATGCCTTGTTTTTATTATCGATTTTAAATGCGCGCTTCCGACTCCGTATATTTTTTTTCAAATCATAAAGAGAATGCAGTAATTACTCATTAGAAGACATGTCACATTGACACATCCTATCTGCCGCGCATTTTATTCATGAGTAAAGAACATTGAACAGTTTCGAGAAAATAGATCGTAATGTCAGCACCTCAGATATCATAATCACAAACACAGTAAATTGTACGTAATGCGTACATAAATTGTGCGGCAGTATCACACTGTTACGATCACATTTCTACGAAATGACTCCTACAAATATTGCTACCTACAACGGACATTGGGCTTAAAGTGTCGATCACTGGTGGCTGTTACGGATCACACTGTTACGTACTTCCGTCCCTTTTCTACGAAATCACTCCCACAAATTGTATATATAGAAAGCGAACGGAAAGATGTTACACATAAAAAATGTACCTCGAGGTCTAGCAACTTTTAAAGAAACAACCGCTCGCACAGTTTTTTCAGGACGAAATCTTGCCCAAGCGATAATAGCCAATATGCATTCCACCTTAAAGTGTATAATAGAGCTTTACACATTTAATTTTGCACAACGACACACACTTACATGTAATGGATAGTGCGGCACCTCGCATCATTAATCTTGACCGGAGACGGGCAAAGTGCGTTAGAGTTTGTCCGACCCTATTAAACTTACCCAGCTTATTCGACAGACAGCTAAAACTAACTTTGATGAGTTTCATATATATTTGGCCGAAATGATTCAGCTATATAAGTAAGTGAAATGTGTCAGAATTTTTCGGCACAATTGTCGAGGAAAAAATATGAATAATATGTCGAGCTTTATGGCGCAGTGGTTAACGCGCCCGGTCTGCGAGTGCTGAGGTTAAGCAACTTTCGCAAAGGCCAGTCATCGGATAGGTGACCAAAAGTTTATCATCTCGAGCTCCTCCGTGCTTCGGAAGGCACGTAAAGCCGTTGGTCCCGGCTGCATTAGCAGTCGTTAACAACCACCAATCCGCACGGGCCCGCGTGGTGGTATATGGCCCGTTCTCCCTATCCATCCATAGAGAAGGCTCGTGCCCTAGCAGTGGGGACATAAAATGAGATGATGGTCATGATGATAATGATGTAATACGACGTAATTGCATCATCACTGTCAACAACAGCTTTGTGGCTCGTATCTAGTTCCCAATCGTAGGTGTAGGCTTCCCTTTGTATAGATCGCGGCAAACTTCTAGTCCCCTCTGAAGTTGCTTCGCGCAGCTGTACACAGTCAGGCCCTGCCGCTCGTCAGCCTTCATCCTACTGACGCCTATTTTTACTACTGCGACGCGAATCGCGCCAACTTCAGACGGGACTAGAAATTTGGCGCGATCTGTACCAGTCTCATAAGCCGGTCATTCCAAAATACGGAGATAAAGTAAAAAAGCCTCCTGAGTTTCTTGCTGACTCTTCTCAGTCGAAGGCTCTCCCAAAATCTGACCTGGGGGTAGATTCAGTAAACTAAATTATAATTTATTATTATTTGTATTGTATACTTAGTTTGTTGTCAATGCTTGTAAAGGTCTATATTGAATAAACGATTTGACTTTAATTTTTACTTTGATGTGCTGCTCTAAGCCAGGAGTTTAGATTATACTATTTAAGTATTATCAGCACATTTTGTTTCACTGTATGGCTAACTAGCAATATTTTCTTTTCATTCTTTTCACTTGTTTCTGTCCACCGTACCTTCACGCCATCTTTGCAACGGTCTACCGCGCCACCTTCATGCGTGGAACTCCCAACTGTAGTGGCTTTGGCCCAAAGCTCATTTGACATACTGTCCCAATATCACTTTAATTGGGCATATTTTTGCGAGACGTCTTTAATCTTAGTCTTGGAGCGCGTAATTGAGTTCCGAGAACTAAAAAGTTTTATTTATTTATTTATATACACAATGGAAGTATCAATCGTTTTACCCATAGATACCCTACGCTTTAAAGTAAATCAATACCTCTCATTGTATTAACTGACAACTCATAATGAACTGTAACATTTCAATCCACATCTGCTATTCCAATTTTCTTTTACAACGAACTTAGTTAAGCAAATGCTAAATTGTATAGCGAGAAATATGAATGTATATGTATAGCTGCTACAATTAATCCTAGTACACAACGTCCCACAATAGATGGCAGAACAGCTCCGAGCTTCATTACGCGTGACTGGTTATAAAGGACAACCGTACAGTTGAAATATACGGACATAGAACAGGAAAACGGATACTACGTCAAAACCAAGCAACAATCCTCCCGCAACAGTCGTCTATATCTTAGCACACCACCCACTCAGCGGATGCGCCGCTTAAGTCACAAGCGACGAGCGGTTTTGTAATTCCGCCCGAATGGTCAATGTGCTAGCCATTAGGGCTACGCTTTAAAACAACGCAATCGTGAATCGCTGGGCTGATTCTACAAAATTACTATTGGCCTAATTTCAAAGTCAGGCTACCGACACACTTTTGACAAATTTTTGAAATAGCAGACTTGAGGCCTTTGTATAGTTTCTTATCGGCATACATTGCTCAGCTTTAGCATTTGTAACTGTAGCGTTTGCTTCAGTAACGCAATGAAACGAAATACTGATTTGCTAACAGTAATTATATTTGTCATTTTATAGGCGTTTAATTACACAGTAAACATTGGCTTAACTACCATGTACAGGTAATAAAATGCTTTTAACATCGTCGATCGATTTATAATTATATATTACCCCTGATGGCTCAGTTATTATAATTATAAATCAAAGCGATGCTCAGTTTGATTGCAAAAATCTAGTGAACCCATACTTTACATAGAACCCATGTATATGTACCAGTGTATTAGTATTTTGGAAAGAAAATGGCGAACTAATAAATAACTATAAAAATAAATTGTTGTTAGCAAAAGCTCAAAGCTTACAACTTGGCCCACTGTCCACGCTGGCTCTATCAGCCCGTCGCAGCACTCTCGGTCAATTTGCTGTATCGCGCACATGTGATGGCATGGCATGTTTAGATGTAGAAATTTAGTTTACCCCCAACCGTTTTATAACGAATCCTGATATATTGCCTTACTTAGAGCTTGTAGTATTTCTGCTATAGGTATTGGCATTTAAAGAGCGTCCTGTTTGTTGTAATATTACTTTGCGTTTGATGTTCTCCTGCCCACTGACGACACTCGCTGTCACACACTTCTCAAGGCCCAGCTCGATTCTACTATTTAAAAATGTCCACAATCGTAATTCAGTGGCCTCTTGTGACATTTGGACTTTGGAGAATATATCAGAATTAAATGTCCAGTAGTATAACATATTCTTTGCCCAGCAATGGAAGTCTTTTGGCTGAGATGATGATGATGATGATGATATCTCTTATCATACTTACTTACTTACTTTTCTATCTATTTGTATGGAAAGTGTCACTCACGCATTTTACTTGTGGCATTGTTCAATAATCTGACGCTGAAATATAATGTGAGAAATTATTTACTATAGCTGATTTTTTTTGACGGTCCTTCTCGGAACAAGATCTTGTGTACCACGTAGACTCGCGAACCGTTGCCATAGTGACATTCAACAAAGTTTTATTTGTAAAATAAATTGAGTATTGAATTTTGATGTCGATCATCTGCTGGAGTTATATAGAACTATATCTGTAAATAGTAACTATTTACTGAGTCAGTTTACATTAAATATGTTAATTATTGGCAACAAAAACATTGAGATAAGACGCCTGCACATCAACCTATCCAAAATTGTCAACGGCCAACTGTCAGTTCAACTGTCAACTGTCAGTTCAACTGTCAGTTCAACTGTCAACTGTCAGTTCAACTGTCAACTGACAGTTCAGTCTTTGACAAGGAAAAAGGAAATTTGACAGTTTGTGGTAGTCTGTTCTGACGCGCAATTTATGAACGCAGTTAAGAACATGTGAACAGTTTCGAGAAAATAGATCGTAATGTCAGCACTTCAAAAGTCACAATCACAAACACAGTAAGTTGTACTTACTGCGTTCATAAATTGTGCGACAGTGTTGTGCAGACGTGTGTACATTTACAATAGTGTTCGACGATGGCTGCATCCGTTTATAACAATTGTGCTTTAATTAACTATTTCAAAAAACAATATATAATAAGACAACATCAATATATATGATCCCAAGGTAAGTAACTAAAGCGCTCGTTTCATGGAAATCAGAAACAACGACGGTACCACAACTACCCAGACCCGGCACAATATCGAAAAGTTCGTTTTCGACATTGACCCGATCGGGAATCGAACCAGGGACCTCAGAGTTAGCGCCGCCCAAAGTCCGGCTTCGGCTGCGGAGGTCGTCATAAAGTACTAAAATTAAATATGTTTGTAGGTATATGTGTGTGTGGATTAACTAAGGAGTGAGGAATAAAAATTATGAATTAAAAATTAATATTTACCACCAAATTCGTGAACAGCAAAAACATTTTGTTGTAAAAAAAAGTTGACGCAAAACAATTCCATCAAACACTTTGAGTGCTCCAAAACGCAATCAGCGCTCATCCATCTAAATCCCTAAAAAGAAACACGATATTTCAACAAAAATAAATACGACCCGGCACCTACCTACCCATTCAAGCCTTCGGACAATAAATTTCGAATTAATTAAATCGGCCGACATCTTGGGATGACGAATCGATTCGCATCCGAATTCGGACAATTAGTCCGTTCTCACAGAATCGGGTCGGTCGTAATGGCGTTTGTCAAAGTCGCAATTGGCCTTCCCGCCAATTTGGACCTTAAGCTTTAAGGCTTAGCTTTTAATTTGGCTAATGCTTCACACAGTTGGTCCGCTGTATGTTATTAACCAGAAATAGTTCGTGCCCTGCAACAATTAATTATGACGCCGTTTGTTTTTCATTAAGGGTAGGTACGCGGCATTATATTTTGCATCATTAATTTTGGACGATACATTCATCACTTTACGGGGACACGGATACTGTCAATAAAACTAGTTACACAAGTAATTGGAATGTTTGTCAAAATTTAAAAACATTATTATTCAGTTTAGGTTACAAATAGATCTTATGAACGTCACCATGCCATCGGTTCGTGAATCTACTCTGGGTTGAGACCATGTACGGAGAAGAACTGAAAAGATACTCAGCGAGGGCTTTTCTTTCCTCCCTTACATCGTCAAAATATTGGAAAATGCCCTATCATAATAATATACTTAATGTCAATTAATGATTTTTGCCTGTTGTATTTACACACCTACATCTAAAACGAATCATTAAAAAACTGTATAGGTCCATAGTTTTGTCATATTAAGCAAAAGCATTGGATGCTAAATGTGGTCATTATTGGCTTTATCATCACTTAACATCAGGTGTGCTTACCCGTTATATATTATATATATATGTGTGTATATAATATATATATATTATATACACACATATATATATATATTATATATGTGGCGTCGCGGCACTAATGACGAGTATAGTCAAAATTCGTGATTTCGTTGCTCTTTACACATGTATACTCTCACATGTATGTATGTACACATAAACATAACACAACTATGAAATTAATAATTAAAATTTTTATTGATAATTTTATAATTAATCTCTTTACTCTTTACTCTTTGCTAAGAATGCAAAAACATAAATAATGAATGTTAGTTTCTACATTTTGGTTTATATAGATAGATAGATAGATATATAGACATTTTATTTATTATTATTTTTTCTCATATAAATTTACATTTCAAATATTTTCTAAAAACAAAGTAAGTAAAACATTAAAAAAAAAAAATAGGGGTCCGCCGGCATCGGGACCAGGATCCAAGCTACCGGTGGTTAGGGCTCCAGAGACAGGAACCTCCTCACAACGCGTGCCGTATCGAGGAGAACTGCCTTCTGAATCAGGCTCTTGATCCAGCCGCCTAACGAGAGCCTCATTAGATGTTGATGAGGCTCTTGGCCAAATGGTTCGATATTAGAGAATAATGCAAATGGTCTCAGAGGAAAACTCAAATCTTTATTATGTTGCACAAATGACTATATACTAATTGACAGGAAATCTCTATGCCTCCTCATCAGCTCATTTTTATGTCCCCACTGCTGGGGCACGAGCCTTCCCTATGGATGGATAGGGAGAACGGGCCATAAACCACCACGCGGGCCCAGTGCGGATTGGTGGTTGTTAACGAATCCTAATGCAGCCGGGACCAACGACTTTACGTGCCTTCCGAAGCACGGAGGAGCTCGAGATGATAAACTTTTGGTCACCCTCCGATGACCGGCCTTTGCGAAAGTTGCTTAACCTCAGCACTCGCGGACCGGGCGCGTTAACCACTGCGCCATCGAGCTCCTCAATCTCTATCTTTATGCCATATTATTATTATTATCTATTTATTATATGTATGTAGCAATAAACAATAAAACATATTTTAAACGTACAGCACGATTCCACCATTTGCTTCGTTTCCATAGAAACGTCGTCGTATGACCACGCGTTATTCAGATAATAAAAAAAAAATAAGACAACATCACATACATTGTTCTGATCCCAAGGTAAGTAGCTAAAGCACTCGTTTTTATAGCAATCAGAATTAACGATGGTACCACAACCACCCAAACCCGACACAATATCGAAAAGATCATTTAGGACATTGACCCAACCGGGAATCGAACCCGGGACCTCAGAGTTAGCGCTGCCCAAACGGCGTGCACACCACTCGGCTGCGGAGGTCGTCATATGGATATGGAAACGTAGCCGTGACGTAGCAATGGGCTTCAGTGTAACAGCAGCATTATTGCAGGCAACATTACTCAATGTTTCGTCTTAAGGCGAAGGGTAAGGCACACTAGCGCCGCTAATGGATTTAATTTGATAACTGCTAAACTGGATTTTTTTTCAAACATTGCGGACCTTCGGACACTAGGTAAACATCTATTATTTAATAATTGTACACTACTTTTAGGTTTGTTTTTGTATTCATTCGCTAACACTAGCACTGGCCATTGTTTGTGAATAAATGCGATGCCGTTTTGTGAATAAACCACGCAACAAAAAGTAGTGCACAATTATTAAATAAATATTATGGATGCTTTCCTGTTGTCGGACGGTACGCAATGTTTAAAAAAAGATCCGGTCCGTTAGTAATTGTCAAATTATCAATTGGTGGCGCTAGTGTGCCCTTCGCCTTAATAGGCTCCACGATACATCATGCTGGTTCCATTAGTGTACATTAAGGCTACTTGTTGAGTGTTTTCCCTACGACACGGTTAACTGGGCCGGGGTAGTAGCCTTAAGAGGCAAGGGCGAGGTGCCCTTGATACCCGGCTTTGGGATTGCAATCCGGTATAAATTTCAATCTGGATGAAACAAATGAATGAATGAATAAATTATCGATGAAATGTTTTTTTACAAATAATAATAGTACTTACATCTATTAAATATAAATACAGTCGGGACAAAAGATTCGGTTCCAAAAACAAAATATTCGTTCGTCGTTATCTTCGTCGTCGTTTTGAAAGAAAAAACGAAAATCCATAATATATTTTCATAGTTTTATGATAATAAATAATAAAACACAGTTTACATTACTACATTATCATATACGTAAAAAAATAATAGGAATTAAATAGGTACATTGAACATAAAATAACAAAAATGGAACAAAACTAACATTAAAATCTATATATATAAAAATCAATTGCTGTTCGTTAGTCTCGCTAAAACTCCAGAATGGCTGGACCGATTAGGCTAATTTTGATTTTAAAATATTAGGGGAAGTTTAGTGAAGGTTTAAACGGTGAGAAACATATATAATAAGTAACAGAAAATACTAGAAACTACAATTTAATGTTCCAATACAAAATGATTTGTTTGTTTTGTTGTCATGGAAACGTTAGTATATATAAAGAAGATTGATTTTGCTGATAAGCTTTAAAAAATGTTAAAGCGGTACAAAGTCCGCCGGGTCCACTAGTAAATAATACATATGTTCTTCCTTATACGACTTTACTTTTATAACCATGAATTTTGTATTTACGTAATACTTTAATACAAAATGGAACTAATAAGCCCACATAGCCAAGATCGCAATTCGCAACCCGAAGCAAGCTGCTGCCATCGATCTTCTCCCACCGATACAAACACATAATAAGCGGACACTGTATTAAGCTCGTTCCAACCCAAGGTATGACGACAAAGTACTATAGCCTCGCGCCTGAATATTTCAGGCTGTGCCGGACCGTCATAACGACCTAATGAATATGCGACAACCACCGACCAGTTATTTGAGGCTGTTACATAGTTCAGATAAAGTATCAAGATTTAATGTACGTACTACGCTATAAGTATTTTCGGCATCACATAAACGCTATTAAGATAAGGTATGTTTACTCGCAGAGTGTAAAGTTCATGCATTGTGAATCTACTCGTGATATTTTTTTATTATGATTGATTAACACCTCCAGTCTTCCTATGATCACGGCCCTGTAAAGGAATCAAAACGTTAGAATGAAATCAAATAATTTATAATGTTTATTTATTTATTTATTTATTTATTTATTTATTTATTTATTTATTTATTTATTTATTTATTGCACTTATGTATACAGTATCACTTTTATACAGTAACATGGTAATATAATAGTACATGATGGCCTGTTATAAACCCTGGCATCACAAAATTATAACTACTCTTATATATTAATGATAAATATAAACACAAAATTAAATATAAAATTAAAAATGTTGCCAGTTGCCATATAAGGTAACACTTACAGAATACACATTATTACATTAATTCCTTAATTATTTAGATTATTAGCGTCTAATTTGTATTCCAATTAATAGTGCACACAATTATTAATAATAATTATTGACACTACAATTATTAACAAATTAAAAGAATAAATAAATAAATTGTCAATTAGTTAAAAAAAGATTACAAAAACAATGTCATAAAAAAGAAAATGATAACAAAATAAAAAACCACAGTAATTAAATAAAAATCAATTGTTGTTCGTTTGAGTCGCTAAAACTCGAGAATGGCTGGACCGATTTGGCTAATTTTGATTTTGAAATATTTGTGGAACTTCAGGGAAGCTTTAAAGGGTGAGAAACATAAAAATACTTAAAACGTCAATCTAATTTTCCAATACAAAATGATTTGTTTGTTTTGTTGTCATGAAACTGTCAAAGTGGTACGAAGTCCGCCGGGTCAGTTAGTAATGAATAATTAATTTGATTAATGTTAAAGGTATTTCTTCCTTCCTACAACATGGGGTCCTTTAGACGAGGTGTGAAGAAGCAACTTGCGGGTAGGCAAGGTAAGCCCTTATGTTCATCATCATCATCATCATCATCATCAGGGCAGTTAGTGAGGCACAATCCAGGTTCCACTAGTTGTCTTCGCATCTGGACTCTCATTCTGCTTAGCGTTAGGTAATTTGCTAACCTTTCAATAAACAAATTATCGCACGTTGAAAATGGATTCATAAAAAGTGCTTTTTTATATATATTTTACGGGTAACCACAGTGCCTTGATCTCACCTGATGTTAAGTGATGATAAGACCAATGATGGAAGCGCACTTCACCCGGGAACCTCAACTACTGAGGCACTGGCTATATTATCTCTAGCTGCCGGAACACAACAATGCTACAAACATTGATGTTATGGCGACATTTAACGATAAGATGGTGGTAACTAGCCAGGCGGATGAAAAAGCCCTACCACCAACCAAACCGAGTACACAAACATTTACTCCCCGCTGGGAATCGAAATCGGGACCTCTGGGTCTAAACCGATGGTCTTAACCACTAGACCACAGGGGCAGTATGCTTTATGGTACTGAGTCTGGTACGTCAAACAAGCAAACGATTCGTCTAATAGAAATAGACCGATGAGTGCTTATAACACCAAAGGCATCGCCTACTCGCTGTCAACCTTGAAGCTTTTTTTTTTTATAAAAGAAGGAGGTAAACGAGCAGGCGGGTCACCTGATGGAAAGTAATTACCGCCGCCCATGGACACCAGAGGAATCGCAGACGCGCTGCCGGCCTTTAAGGAAGGAATAGGCTCGTTTCTTGAAGATTCCGAGGTCGTAACGGTCCGGAAATACCGCCGCCGAGAGCTGGTTCCACAACACTGTAGTTCGAGGTAAGAAGTTTCGTGAAAAACGCACAGTAGTAGACCGCCATCCATCAAGGTGATGTGGATGAAATGACAGTCAATTGCGTGTAGTGAGGTGAAGGAAAGCAGCGGTAGGGATCAAGCCGAACAATTCCTCAGAACACTCCCTATATATGCGGTACATACAGAGAGACGCAACGTCTCTCCGAAAAGATAGTGGATCGAGCCGACCTGAAATAACCATGTCGCCGACAATTCGAGCAGCTCTGCGTTGAATACGGTCAAACGGAAGGAGTTGGTACTGGGGTGCTCTAGCCCAAAGATGGGAGCAGTATTCCATATGCGGCCTGACCTGTGCTTTGTAAAGTTGTAAGCGGTGGGCTGGCGTGAAATACTGACTCGCTCTATTAAGCACACCCAGTTTTTTCAAAGCTAATTTAGCTTCAATTCTTATACTTCTAAGCCTAGTCATTTCACAGAACTTTATATCCTTCAAACCGGTTTTGGTTACGGAAGAGCAACGTAAGAATAATAAGGCTTTTGCTTTTCATCTAAACATAGTATTATTACATGACTGTGGCATATTTCAAAACACTCCACCGTCACATAAATCGTTGTTAATTTTACGTAATTAATCACACATATTTGCATTGTATTGTTCGCAAATGTAAATTGCGAAGTGGCTGGGCCAGTCCGGAGAAGTATTGTTTTGCATACAATATTTAAAATATTCACTGTTCACGAAGTCGGTTGACATTAATTCGTGGGAGGTATTATTTTACTTTGCTAAGAAGGTAGGTATTTTTTTTTTGTTAATAAAACGGAATGGGAGTGCCACTGTCTCGTTTCCGTTCCAGTTGAGGAGGCCAATCATTTGCAACGCGGAGCAGACGGATTCTCGTATTCCAATCATGAATTAGCTTGTGTTAACAAACCAATTCGAATTGTATTGGCTTTTGTATATATATATCGGGAGCAGGAAGTATATAATAATATAAACGTGGAGGATTATTATTTCTGACTGAGGTATTTTCAGAACTGGATTATTTTCAAAACAACGGTTTTGGCTAGAATTTACTCGTATTATTCACTAGCGGCCGCCCGCAGTTTCACCCGCGTGATTCCCGTTTCCGTGGGAATATCGGGATAAAAACTAACTGTATAACTGTGTAACTGATGTAAATTTGCAAACTTAGATAGGTGTTATTATTTTTTCTCTTTTGTTTTTTTTTAACATGTTGTGATTGTCCTTAATATTTTGTGTTTTTATTTGTGATGGAAAGTGTCTTTTTATGATAGGGCATTTTCCAAAATTTTTACGCTGTAAGGAAGATAAGAGCTTGACACTTGCTGAGTTTCTTGCCGGATCTTCTCAGTACAAGGTTTCCCGCCCAGAGTAGACTTACGAACCGATGGCATAATGACGTTCATAAGAGCTATTTATAGCCTACACTGAATAAATAATTTTGAATTTTGAATAGGTACCTGTCAAGAAAATAAACTAATTATGAAGAATGATGTGAAAAATAATTACGCTTACGCTGGTGCATAACTCTCTTTTATAAGAGAGTAAAGTAGTAAAACTTCAAACTTTACATCATGTGTTGCCAGCGTTTCCACAATCTCAATTTTCTTAACAGTAAACCCATTTTGTTCTCGCAATTTTAAATTCTTAACATTCCCTAGGTGCTAATTTCGTTTTGAAGGAAATCCACTTTGTTCTGATTGCTTTTTTCGACGCTCCTACTCTAAATTGTTTAAGAGCTATTTTCGGGAATGCCATGTAAAGCGTTCGAATTATTTATATAACACTTACTTTAAAATGTACTAAAGACACAATTCCATATATAATCCATCCATTATGAGTATAATAAAAAATATCCCAAATCAATAAATGATTTACATAATCAAAAACACAAATGTTGAAAAAATTTCCACGAGCGGGATTTGAACCTGCACCCTTCTGACATTCCGGGTCAGGTGCTCAAGAGCACCTGACCCGGAATGCAGTTTTTGTAATTTGTTTGCAACAATATTTGCGTTAAAAATTATTTGAACATTTGATTTACATAATCGTTTATCTTTCCTTGTCGTCTTTCATTAATTTACCAGTATTACGAAGAAACTCACGATACTACTAGTATCACAAATGCAAATTCCATTGTAATTGTAAAACAAACAAATATATATATATATATATATATACATTACAATACAATTACAATGGAATTTGACCTGTTACTCAAAAAATCCTTTTACACCTATATTTCCTGGAAAATATCTCATTATTGCGGGAGTTTACAAATTGTCCGAATATGAAAGAGTATGAAATATTTATCATTCTTAAAGGTAAAGTGCATAGACAATTAGGACCCTTTCTAATAGTTGTATGAATTTCAGCAGACGGAGAGAGACATCAACCAGTAGCTCAACAACTCCCACGGGAGAATCACAATTATGATCTTAATCAATAGCAAGACCGAGAAATGGAAATCCCAAAGTTACCTCATCTACATAACCCAATTACTACACCAGCACTACCTAATCAGCTAATTGTCAGGCAAATCGGAGGAGAAACAATGAGTAAACAAAATGTTAGGGCAAATTCAGCGTTCCCGGCGCATGTCTGCAAGTTACTTCTAATTTATGCACATTGAATATGCCAGGCGCTAGCATGAACTTCTGGTAGATGCGAGAGCGTCGTCGATGGATTTTTAATGGTAGAAAACATTCCGGTAATGCGTTTTCTTTTCATGTGTTTGGGTGAATTGAAACTTTAATTTAATGTTAAATAGTGTATTCTACTATCACCATCTTACCTTAGTCTATCGATATGTTGTTGATATTATATTTTAGATACGGGGTCATTTATAATTTCCTCATACTTACTTATATGTCTTGGAAAGCAAGCTACTAAACCATAGTAGGCTAGCACTGTGTCTAAATCGAAGCTTATTTGTGTATAAGTAATAAAGCATTAAGAGAAGTAAAACGAAAATAATGCAACCAACTTCTTAAATTAAACTGACCCTTGACTACTTAAACTAAGTTCACTAGTAATATCATTAACATAGCAACAACTTACACCATTAGTTCTTGGCGCACTTTTGCTAACAATAAACATAGCGATGGAACCTCTTAGTAGCAGTGTAGGCCAACAAGCCATATTGAACAAACTTCCTGAACGTTAACCAACTTATGTGTAAAGCGCCAAACTAAGCCACTTTGCAAACTTATCCGGCCGACATCAAACGGCTCTGAACGCATTTGATTTTGCAACGCTTAAAAATTTACACACTTTGAACTATTTTTGGGAGGGGCCTTTGTGAAGTTGAAGTTAGCCGTCTTGAGTAATTGCAAGATCATAAATAAACTCGATTTAGACCTTGGAATTACACAAAGAAATAAATTATAAAAATTTTGATTCAGTATGTTTTTTGTTTTTGTTGAATAGTTTTTGGCATAGTTGCTCAGTTAGTAAATTTACCTTTAGCGCCATCGCCACTTGCTAACAGGTGAGATGATAGCCAAGTGATTCCCCCCTCCAAAAGAAGCTAAATCTGTTCTTGTATTCGCATACACTGTTACAATTTTACATATATTATTATATACACTTATACACATTTAAAAGGATGTACTTTATCCAAGGGTAAATAATAAAGTTATGAAATGAATAGTTTCAATTTTAAATAAATGTTTTACTTTAATCGTTTTTGTTTCACATCTATAAAAGTTAAAGTGGTATAATATTATCGAAAAAACTATAAAATGCTTAAGCCGTAAAGATTGTTCAAATGCCATTGCAGAAACCAAAGTGGCTGTTGCAGTAGTAAAATTTAAAACAGGAACTGGGAAACTTCAATTGGAAAGAATCTACGAGAGATCTCGTAAAATAATCTTGTTCTACAATAAAGCAGCTACGTTTACGGCTCTAGTTCGCAAAACAATTCCAAACACAGTAACCTCTATTTTACAGCTAACTTAGATGAATGCAGCATTATAATCTGTACTTTGCTCGTAGGTACTTTTAACTTGATTCAAGCTATCGGCTGGATATCAATTAGCTTTTCGTCTTCCATACTCAATTAAAGTTCAATATTAATTGTAATTAAACGGAAAATACTGAGATCGTGTAACACACACAAAAACGTTGATTTACCTAAATTTAAGTGGTTTAAAGTCGCACCAAGTTAAAACCACACCCATAGCACGTTTTGAATATCCCTGAATACTATAGGACATAATCCCTGATAATCGCTGCCTACCATCATACGCTCAATTCCCACCACTTAAATGGGGGAAGGCGTAAATTTAGTAGTAGGCAATTATCATAGCGTTTTATCGCAAGATTTTTGTAATAACTATTATGAACTGCGAGCGGCTGCCACTACAGATTGTACTGATACTCTGCACGCTACACTCCGGACGAACGCGTAGTGAATTGGGTTGGAAAGGACTTTTTGTTGGCTATTGTGAGGTCGTCTTTTGTTTTTAACGCTTAATCTTTATTAATTCTTTGATTGGAAGTCGACTTGCTTCGTTTTAGTGACTGAGTGGACTGAGCGCTCAGACCGATAGTTGAAGGTCAACTTCAAGGTCATGTAAAGTTTGGTTTGGATTTTGGGACGTCGAGTTTTTGATCGAGTAGTTGGAGTAATTAAGCCCATACCCATCAACTATAGTGATGACTTGATTTCAATGATAGAGGCCTTACCCAACATTAGTATGTAGGCTGTTTATTTACTTTACAGGTTGTCGCTGTTCATTTGTCACTGTAGACATATAAGTCAAATTTTACATTTTAAGTTAGATTCGTTTGTAAATAACATTTTCTTCAGCTTCCCTACCCTTTCGGTCATTGATATTTGTTGACATTCATAAAAGAATGACAAACTGACATTTTTCATTCTATATACTACTTCACAGATCCAACAAAATTGAATGCAAAGAAAAAACAAATCCATAACTCGCGTAGTAAGTACCAATCAAATGACGTAATTATGCATTATTATCTTCATTTTCCTTCTTGCTGTTTCCTTAGTATCCCATTAGGATATAAATCAAAGGACCAATTTCGTTTTGTCTCTTATTATACGGTACCTCATATACTTAACATGTAAATAAAATTTTATTTTTCTATTCAATATCATGCAAATTCATACATTACAGATGGTAACGACACAAAAAGATTCTCTCTTAGAGTATAATTTAACACAAATTAAGCACACACATTTATAATTCATAAGGCTGCGTGGACGTTCTTTCTTTTTATTTTATTCAAGAGAAAACTGGCATGCAAGCGGTACTATGCAATAAATTTGCTTCTCTTGCAAACATTTTATCTTGTGTTCAAATTAGTACAAAATATAAAAACACAAATGTTGAAAAAATTTCCACGAGCAGGATTTGAACCTGCACCCTTCTGACATTCTGGATCAGGTGCTCTTCCAATTGAGCTATCGTGGTTCTAACCAAAATAGATAAATATTTTTGTAATAATTTTCTTTTTGATCTTGATTGCGATCTTTATATTCTCCATATCCCCTCTTTGGGAATCGAACTTGAAACCTCTGGATCTGACACCAAGGCAGGAATGTAGCTATTTACCAAAAGCGCTGCAACGTCAGTAGCATCATTGTTTTATAGCAGTTACAAATATAATTAGTTTATTCAAAGGTTTTGAATGAAGAAAGGCTCCCCTCTGTAACCTTAACACCACCCACCATCACATCAGATATAAAAGTAAATGTTTTCTAATTGCAACAATCAAGTTACATTTAAATAATCCTAAATTGTATCCTCCTCCTCTTTGAAGGAGATATTGTCATGTATATCGCAATATTGGGGATCCTAACTTTTAAAACAAAATTAACACGATGTCCAATTTATTCCGTTCAAAAATATGTTTTAATGTCACCCCTCGACCCTTTAAGCTGAAAACAAAATGTTAAGCAGCCGATTTGAAATTCAAAAATGGTTGCTTATTACCCGGAAAAGTTAATGCGTGAAGCAATGAATTTTTTCAGACAACGGTCCACTCTGTTAAAGCGTGTATGGGGCTACGAAAAAAGACAAACAGGTTGTTTTAAAAACAGTGTTATTTTTTAAAACATACTTTTCTATACTTATTTATAAGGCATCTGTAGATAGTAATAATAATAATAATAATAATAGATACATTCGATGATAACGTTAATAGCAAAGGAAACGTTATGCTTAATCGTTATTAAGCATAACGTTTCCTTTGCTAACGTAACGTAACGTAACGTAACGTTTTACCTGGTTAGCTTTTTATCGGTAAACTAACAAACCGTTATAAATACAGGCTAGCAAAAGCGCATTACGTAACGAAAACTAAACTTGTAAAATAACAGTACCTAACAATACCTATAGTGTGAATTTAGTAACGTTATCAAGCTTTGCTACCAACCAACACCTTCACGAATTCCTACTTCTCGACAAAAGTTCGGAGCCGTACGCCCCGCCCTTTTCCTGTCCTCAGTCGCGGGGAATTGGTGGGTACAAGTGGCAGCCGCGACGTTGCTTGTTAACATCACACCCGCCCTTTTGTTCACACTTCCAGATCCTCACTTATATTAACTTTGAGGTTAGATACTTTATACAGATCTGAATAAAGTGTTTCATTACCAACTAACTATTATTCTGGATATTGTACTATCCTAATAAACTTTAGCCACAGCACCACGTTGTACAATTGAATTATTGCTTTAAATAGAACGGTCCCGATCAAAAATATTCTTTTCTTTGTGATTAAAATGCCTGTGGTGTTCATCAAAGCGTGTTTTTATCCTTTCTATTCCTCTTGTACAATTTAAAAGAAACATTTCAACAAAAATAGGATAATACATGATTGATTATACAGTGTACTCTAAGGCAACAATACATCCTACTTTGTTGTTAAAATATATCAAAAGTTTACTTGTGACATCAACACTAAAAAATTTTGTTTCGTTGATGCCAGTACGTTTAACATGAAAAATAGCCTCATCTTATCCTAAATTTACTTACATAAAATTAAGTTAATTATAACATCCGAAGGTGGTGGGTTCAAACTAGAGATGAAAGGACTTGAGGTTTTTAAGCTCTTTAAAAGGAACTCGACTCAAGTCATACGGTTAACAACTCAATGAGTCTTTAAACCCTGAACCCCAAGCCTTATTTGAGTCCAAGACTGGGACTCGAGGTCTATTTTAAGACTTGAGTCATTTTGAAATGAGTCGGAATATTAAACGACTCAGTCTCAACGAAAACCCTTTTAAAACGACTCGGTTCGCGGGAGTCTTAAGTCGTGAGGCGCGCTCATTCTCGTATACTAAAATTAATATGGATATGTATGTATGTCGTATTCACACGCTAATTATTATAGGTAAAAGAGGCATATTTATTTTTGGATTGATAAAAATTAAAAACTGGTCGGCGTTTTAATTATTAAATTTCTTTTATTTTGTAATAATTTATAATTACGATAATTATCTTTAAATTGTAATAACAAAAATATTTAGTGATGCAAAACTAGAAAATTCAATAAAAATGCAATGACCAATCACTGAAGTTTATTATTTTATTATCTCATGTTAAACAACTCATCTTATGTTAAACGACTCGAGTTCTTTACTAAAAGGCTTGTGGCTAAGTCGTTATATATAACTGTTATTAAAAGACTCGAGTCGTTTTATTTCAGAGTTGAACTCTAATGACTGAAGTCATCTTACATTAATAAAAAGCCTCAAGTCGTATTTTTTGAGTCGAGTCCTAAAAATTGAGGCGAGTTTTGATTGAAAAGGTTTAAAAACCTCGAGTTCTTTCATCACTAGTTCAAACCCCAACTGACACAAGGCTCTGCGACTAAACCGCGACTAATAACACCCAATGCGATCCAGCACCAAAATTAATCTAGGAAACAATGTTAGAAAAGTCATTAATTTTGCTTTGTGCAAATGGCCGACTTAATTACTTTCCCCACATTAAGTATACGCAATTTCCTTCGGCATTATTCTCACTAATTAAAATGCAAATTCACGTACAATTATCTGTCAAAAATATGCCATTAAAAAAACCTCTGACAGGTCAAAGGCGGCGTTCTACCTAACGTCAGAAGGGAATTAAGCGGTGACAGCTATATGGGGTACGGTGGAACGGGGCTACTTTCGAATCAAGTGTAACATTCTCTCATTATTTTAGACTGCATCGGCTGCTTACCATCAGGCAGGATGTGGTCACTACGACGTGTCAATATAAAAAAAAAAACAAAAAAAAACATTGATCACAGCTCCTGTTCTCTTCAGTTGTCTTCCACATGTAGCTCTTCGGTATGACCCTGGAGGGAATCGCACTGGAGACGCCTAGATCGCTAGGGATACCCATTAATGCAGCTACTTAAGGATTTATAGCTGCGATCAATGTTACACTTATATCAAATGTAACCCCATTCTACGGTACCGTACCTCGGTGGGTTGGCACTACTGTTCCGGTTCCTGTTTTTGTAAAAAAAAGTTACTTTAATTTTTTATACGCTTTGGTTTTAGACCGAGTTTATAATAGCGCTTGGCCCGACCCCCCGAAGAAACTGGGTTCAATGCCCAAGCCAGCAAAAATGTGTTTCGGATTTCCCAATGCATATAGCCTGGGATTGTGATCACCAGCGTGGTGATTAAGCCAATACCCATCAATTGTAGCGATGACTATTGATTTCAGTGGTAAAGCCTTTGCCCAGCAGTGGGATAGTATAAATACAGGCTATTTACTTGCTTATTAATGTTTTTTTAATCAACTTTAAATAAAGAGAAAATTATTAACACAACGTCACTGTATTATTTGTTATGGCCGCCCTTCTTTTCATAATGACGCAATCGCTTTGTGTTATTATTCTTTTGATTGAAAGAAAACACTCACGAATTTGTCCAATTTAGGTTTAATTTTAATTCGTTTAACATAATTTCTAAACGTTTTACTAAAACAATTATTACAAGCTTTTTCCATCTACCACCAGTGTTTGACAGGGATCAGCGATCAACAGTTTTTTCCTTAAATCAATAGAAATAGGGGTCTGAAAAATGGCAAAGTGTTGAAAAAATTACACAAGCGGGATTCGAACCCGCACCGTTTTTTTCAACACTATGTCTTTGTTCAAATTGTAATTTGTTCGCAACAAAATTTGCCTAAAATTATAAATAAATAATCAGAATAAAGAGTTCGATGGCGCAGTGGTTAACGCGCCCGGTCTGCGAGTGCTGAGGTTTTTTTGAGTTGGGGGCGGTAACTGATGTCAAACACTGGGTTGCTGTGTCGATCACTGGCGCCACTACGATACTCTGAAACTAAGCAAACGATGACTAGAGAATAGTTTTCTTATATCGGTGACAGATTTTTTAGTCTGTGAAAATGAAACGTATGGAATGCTATGTTGCAACGCACACGACCTACGAAAAGTCGGTCATAAAATCGGTATTAAAACCTCGGCGAAAAAATCGGTCCGATTATCGGTCCTACAAAAAGTCGGTCGTGGGCAACAATTGAACTAATACCAATTATAACGTTACACTTTGGCAGACTTATCGCTTTAAAGCTCTACAAGAGCTAATAAACTGAAAGTCTTAAGCGTAAACTAAACGATCACTAAACAACTGATTATTCCATTTATTTCTCATTCCTTTATTTCTCATTCCCACTCGCGGAGTTCTATAATAATAAGTATTCTTATTGTTTATCCTTCCAAGGAGAAACAATGCATTATCACCCCCAATATTAAATGGCTCCTCTCGCCGCCGTCGGCGCGAGCGTTTGAGAAGGCCCACACAAAATCTATTATAAAATAAATTAATAACTAGCTGTGGAAAGCCAATTTTTCTATTCATTGTGCCAGGATGGTTCCGATACCGAACAAAGCTATGTGGAACAAAGAGCGGAGCACAATACGCCTCTTTCAGCCGCCATGGACGAAAATGAAAATGCACCATTATTTTAGCGTCGTTTTAGTACCAACACCTGTTAGGTGGGGAATGGTGTTCCTTGGCGTCCGAAATGATAAATGAAAAAAGAAAATGAAATAACACTGGACGATCTTAGAAATTGACATAGGATTTCTATGGAACACAGTGAAGTTGTTAGCAATTGATAAAGAAGCCATGATTCACAGTGTGGGGAGGTACCACAGAGGTTATAACTGCCTGTGTGGTCTAGTAGTGAAGACTACTAGTCTCAGACCCAGAACAATGCTACAAACATTAATGTTAAAGCGATATATTTTAATAAGATTGTGGTAGCTGGACAGGCGGGCAAACAACCCTGGATTCAAACCCGGGATCTCGGGGTCTAAACCGGTGGTCTTAACCACAGAGACGAAAAACTGGGATGGGATTGCGGTTTTACTGGATATCTCCCCGCTGCACCCTATTCAAAAAGAAACACGAAGTGACGCGTGACGAATCCTCTTTCAAGAATTTTTTTTCTTTTTATAAATGCAAATTGATAAATAAAAATTACACTGAAGATGTGTGTGATGATGAACAACAAAGAATAACTACGTAATAATATAATAAATTTGCATCAGCAGCAAATTATCATCAGCTCATTTTTTTATGTCCCCACTGCTGGGGCACGAGCTTTCCCTATGGATGGATAGGGAGAACGGATCATAAACCACCACGCGGGCCCAGTGCGGATTGGTGGTTGTTAACGACTGCTAATGCAGCCGGGACCAACGGCTTTACGTGCCTTCCGAAGCACGGGGGAGCTCGAGATGATACATTTTTGGTCACCCATCTAAAGACCGGACTTTGCGAAGTTGTTTAACCTCAGCACTCGCAGACCTGACGCGTTAACCACTGCGCCATCGAGCTCCATTTTTTATTATTATATTGCAATGCTGATAAAAACAAGCACAGTACGGCAAATCACAACAAATTAAACATAGAACCGACTTCAAATGAGAAACCAACACAAAAAATACACCCCTGCGAACGCTCATCCGTTTAGTCGTAATTCCCTAGGTCTAGACAGCTACCTGAGATTGGGTATTAATTTTGAATAGTTAAGCTCTTTTATTCAATAACGTCGAGAAAAGCGTGTTTCAGATAATACTTGTATTGCAACACTATAAAACATAAACATGAACAAAAGAAAAAAAAATACAAAGTTACAATTTGGCGGTCTTATCGCTTTTAAGCGATTTCTTCCAGACAACCAGTCGGATGGAAAGAGCTAATAAACTGTAAGATCAGAGGTGAAACTATGAAAACATACTAGTATAATGTGTATTTTATAAATTAAGCAAAATAATAATAATAATGATAAGGAAAGTAGCGGATATGGCAGTAGGACAGGGTTAATCGGAAAGGTAGAATTTTTTCACGAGCTCTTTAAATAAGTGAATGGGGATTTCGTACGCCTGATCGCAACTGAAAGCTATTCCAGAGATGAACAGCTTAGACGGTAAAAGAATAATCATAAAAGTTGGTGCTGTGTGGGGGTGTTTTAAGGCTTAAGTTTTCTGATGACCGTAATAAGCGTGAACCTGAACAATTAAGAAAACTGAAACACACACAGCACAGGTCAGGCCTCATATGGAATACTGTTCCCATCTTTGGGCTGGAGCGCCCCAGTACCAACTCCTCCCATTCCACTGGCCCTTCGGAGAGACGTTGCGTCTCACTGTATATTTTATCGCCTTATCATGTACAAAGCACAGGTCAGGCCACATAAGAAATACAGCTCCCATCTTAGGGCTGGAGCACCCCAGTACCAACTCCTTCCGTTTGACCGCATTCAACGCAGAGCTGCTCGAATTGTCGACGACATGGTTATTTCAGGTCGGCTCGATCCACTGGCCCTTCGGAGAGACGTTGCGTCTCTCTGTTTATTTTATCGCCTTATCATGGGGAGTGCTCTGAGGAATTGTTCGGTTTGATCCCTGCCGCTGATTTCCTTCGCCGCACTACACGCAATCGACTTTCTTTCCATCCACACCATCTTGATGGATGGTGGTCTACTAATGTGCGTTTCTTACGCATTTTTTTACCGAACTACAGTGCTGTGGAACCAGCTCTCAGCAATGGTATTTCCGGACCATTACGACTTAGGGATCTTCAAGAAATGAGCCTATTCCTTCCTCAAAGGCCGACAACGCATCTGCGATTCCTCTGGTCTTGAATATGAACATGAACACCCATGGGCGGCGGTGATTGCTTCTCATAAGGTGACCCACCTGCTCGTTTGCCACCTTGTAATATAAAAAAAAAAGTTCCTTAAGATAAGAAGGATGCAGACTGGGTTAGTAATTACCAGTCCGTATTTGGTAAGCGTGGTGATTAAGCCAATACTCATCAATTGTAGCGATGACTTGATCAGTGATCCTTATGATAGATGCCTTTGCTCAGCAGTGGGACTGTATACCTATAGGTTATTTACTTTCCTTTTACGGTGTAAACAAATATACCAAAGTGTACGATAACGACAATGAACGTAACCTCGGCAAGCATCCCCGGCATAATAACTATTACTATAAGATCTAGTAGAAATAAAACTCGAAAAATTGGTTGGTTCCTAAGGGATACGCACTCGAAAACTCATAATAAACTGTGAAATTGAATGGCGCAATCGCTACAGTGTACCCGATAAAGTCCTAACGCGTTACAGACAATGTATTATCAAACTTTATAATAACAGAAAATTGGTATGGTAAACGAATATGCTAATCGTATTGGCAATTCAATGCGGGTATCACCGCGAGAACAAACAAAGAGGATACTTCATTGCGAACTCTCAAAGAGTCGTGGGGAGGGAACTTCGCTTATTATAGAAAACAATACGAGTCTCGGAACGAAAAACTAAAAGCTTTTAAACTCATATAAAATCCAAAGTGGATGCCTTGTAAAAACAAGATTCTCCACAGTGAAACTTCTGTATAAAACTGCTAGTTGATGTTTGGTTTTGAACAAACTGGCGCATGCAGGGAGTAATATGAAATTCCACAGCAGTGTACACGGATAGTTTCGATTTTATGCATTTTCGACTTTCAATTGTTTTCGTAAAGCCAATATTGTAATAAAAACTTTTTAATATTTTGATCTGCGAATTGGAAAAGAACAACAATGTTGTATTTGTTTTTATTTCGATTCGAATTTGAGGTTATTTGACTACGGTAAATATTATTATGTACGAGTATCAAAGCAAAATGGCGTCGAAAAAATTAATAACCACGTTTCAAAGATACTTTAACTAAGAATATATACTTATTGTATGATACATTTGGTAGCAATTGACTGGGCGGGACCTTATACTGAATAATGTTTTCAAACAAATATGGTGGTCGTTAGCAGGCTCAATTAAAAGCTATTTCATAATGCAATAATAATTATTGGAATAGTTAAAAAGCCTGGCAATCAAAAAAGAGGTACTTGCCAGCATTTATGGGACCGTTCCCATGAGCTCACAGTTGGAGGAAATTTATTTGTACATATTGCTGATATTTATTTTTAACCGTTTCATTTGAAATCGTTTTCTAAATAATGATGTGTTTTTTAATGATAGAATGATGGTATCTATTATAAAATCTACGATAACAAACATATGTTTACGAGAACAGAAGCTTTCGCATCGATAAACACTGTTGGCAGCAACACAAGCAGCTTGTAAGCATCCATTTTGCTATGTTTGCGCGCATGCATCGAGAAAACTTTTAGCTTCACTCAAAAACCGATAGTTACTTTGCACATAAAAATGCTAGGTTGGCGGTAAAACGTGCTATTTAGAAGTAGGCCTGGTTTGCACTGTTTTAAAGTGATGATAGCCTGGTGAGTATTACATTCAGCATTGGAAATATCGAACCACTTTAGTAGATACAGACGTCTGCATATCAACCTATCTAAAACTGTCCAAAATTGTGTAGGGTATGTGGAGAGGAAACGGAGTCAATGCAGCACCTACTGTCTGACTGCGACTCTCTGGCTAGGAAAAGAATGGGACTTCTGGGGTCGGCATATTCGAAACCGGAGGACTTCAGGCTCCTCGCTCTTAAAGACGTTGTCAAACGAAGGCATCTATTTTTACAGAGGAAGAAGGGTTAAAGGATGGGTTTGTACAAAAAATCCCGATGGGTCGAAGTGTTACTGCGAGAGGGAAACCTCAGCAGGCCCCTCTAAGATAAGATAAGATAAGATCCAGAACTGTAAAATTTCTTCAATAAATGTTCAACTATATGCCATAATGTTCAAATAATTTTTAACGCAAGTTTTGTTGCGAACAAATTACAAAAACACAAATGTTGAAAAAATTTCCACGAGCAGGATTTGAACCTGCACCCTTCTGACATTCCGGATTCCGTTTCCATTGTGTGGAAGAGCACCTGATCCGGAATGTCAGAAGGGTGCAGGTTCAAATCCTGCTCGTGGAAATTTTTTCAACTTTGGTGTTTTTTTTATATGCCATAATACTGTTGGCGACAGTCAACAATTCAAAAGACAAAACTTCCTTTTAATAATTTATTCCATAAAGTCAGTATTTCAGCATTTCCTTACATATTCTTATCCTTATCCATCCTTAATTTATCCTCTAAGCATATTTTCTATCCTTTCTATTTGTTAAAGCCCGCCATGCGTCCTACCATAGACCCAAATTGGCGTCCCTTCTTTACGCCCGGAAGCGGAAGAAACATGCCAATTGAATAAATACTTTTTACATTAAAACCTTATTGTATTTAAAAAAAAGTTAAAAAAACTTTTTATAAATGCATTTCAAATATTTAAGATATTTTAGTTATTAACAAAGATTGAATACATTTATATCTTAGCATCAATAATCAAGCCTGGAAAAATAACTTAACCTAACAATATAGTTCAAAGTCTATTTAAGAATGTTGACAGTTTGTTTGACAGGTAGTCTGATGCCCAGGCGTGTGAGGCGTGTGTACCAAGTCATAGTATTGAAGATCTTTTTAAGAAGTTGACAAGCTGTTCGATTATTTACGAAATTTTAATAAGATTATCTTAGACATTTGATGTTAGATCGTTTGACAAAGTGTTATAGTGATTAGTGAATTTTTGGCTAACTGTAAGTGATAGTAGGCAGAAACAATTAGGGCTGACCAACACAAGTATCTTATATTGTGATTGTGATTGCAAAATAACAATCTCAATTTCTTTCATTCTTGTTATCTAAACACTGACTGACTCATCAACGCCTAACCTAAACTCTTGAAAGCTCTGTCTCTCGCCTCTGTGGTATAGTGGCTAAAACCACCGGTTTAGACCCAGAGGTCCCGGGTTCGATTCTCAGCGGGGGTTACAAGTTTGTGTACTCGGTTTGGTTGGTGGTAGGGCTTGTTTGTCCGCCTGGCTAGCTACCGCCATCTTATCTGTTCCGGTAGCTAGAGATAAGACAGCCAGTGCCTCACTAGTTGAGGATCCCGGGTGAAGTGCGCTTCCATCATTGGCCTTATCATCATTTAACATCAGGTGAGATCAAGGCACTGTGCTTACCCGTTAATATAAAAAAAATATATCAAAAATAAATAGAATATTGCAGAGAAATACCATATACGATACAGACAAGTTGTAAGACCAGATTCTCCAAAATTACTTTAAGATCACGAAATACGGGTGTTAAAGCACACAAAGTCGCCGGCGATCGCTAGTAATGTATTTCTATTAGTGTTTTTCGTAATCCTTCATAACACAGCGTACTATCAAAGAGTGGCCAAGCCTTATCGCGTTCAGGAAATCAGTTGTGAAATATAAATTACTTAGGATTATGTTGTTGCTTTATCGAAATAGGCCATCGAAAGTAGAATTACTCGAATTGAGGGACGCAATTTTGTTTTAATATTTCAGAAGTTCGGTGGTAATAACTTTACTAATTCGACTGATTGTTATTAAGTTTGTGTGGAATAACATATTAGATGAAATACTGTTAACTCACGCAAGGTTTAGAGTTAACATTTATTGACTGATGTACCTGTCTAATATATAAAAAAAAAATCTAATATACAGGTTGACTTTTTTATCACCTTCCAAAACTTTTGAGATGACTCCTATGATACAAACGTACAACTCTTTCTAATGAACCAACTCCCTAACTCGAGAAAAAAAATCAGCTGTTCCATACATTTTGATCGAATGAATATTGATGTTTTGTATGGAACAGCCGATTTTTTTTTTCAAACTAGTAAATTGGAGTTTTACTGTTGGAAAAAGTTGTTCGTTTGTATCACCGGAGTCATCTCAGAAGGTTTGGAGGGCGATAAAAAGTCGACCTGTATAAAAAAAAAATTATATGTGTATATGAATGTTAATTTACTTATTTAATTTGAGTCCTACCTGAAGGAGTCGCTTCTTTCCAGGTTTAATGAATTTGAACTAAGTATGCTGTATGTAAATTCATTGCACCTTAGAATAGTCAATATAAACGATACTGGTTTTCTATTAAAACAACATCTATTTTTAATTGATGCATGAAGCGTTATCTATACTAATATTATATAGAGGAAACCTTTGTATTTTTGTGTGTATGTATGTATGTATGTATGTATGTATGTTTGCAACGAATAAATTCAAAAACTACTGGACCGATTAAAAAAATTCTTTCACCATTAAAATGCTACATTAGCGCTGAGTAACATAGGCTATATTAAAGAAATATATTAAATAAAATGCTAAAAACGACAATTTAATTTTCCAATACAAAATGATTTGTTTGTTTTGTTGTCATGGAAACCATTGATATATTTTTAACTCAATGATGGGAACTGTCAAAGCGGTACGAAGTCCGCCGGGTCAGCTAGTCATATATTGCATAAACATATAATAAGCTTCGAATAGAAAGTCCGTGTTTTGTTCCTGTCATGTAAACTTAATTTCAAATTAGAGTAAACGAGACAAAACACAGAATATCTATTCAAAGCTTTACTTTTCGTTTATTTGTAAGACCTATATACTTTATGATCATTAGTGTTCCTAGACATACTGACAGCATTATTATAATTGACAATATAGACTTTTTAACCTTCAAGTCGTTTTAAACAAAGTTTTATATCGACACGCATCCCTATCCCTACTAATATTATAAATGTGAATGTGAGTTTGTTTGTTACGCTTTCACGCAGAAACTACTCAACCGATCATCATGAAACTTTGAACACATATTCTCAATAGTATTGGAGAGGATATAGGATACTTTTTTTATTAAAAAAAATGAATTTTTTTGTTTGTTTGTTTGGTACGCTATCACGCGTAAATATTTAACGATTTGTTTGTTTTGTTGTCATAGAAACTGTCAAAGCGGTACGAAGTCCGCCGGGTCAGCTAGTATAGTACCTATATGCAAACGCATTAATCCATTTAATTGATAATATTTTAAACTGCATAGGCTAGTGGCACCAGTGTTTGACTAGGACCAATAATCGACACTTTTTTTAGTAAACAACAACATATTTTTCTTCAACAACAATTGAATACAGACCACCATTTAGGCTTCCTAACTGTAATACGGTAAAATTTAAATGAAATTCTTTATTATATTTTTTGGCAACAATTGATGTTGAACACTGAGTTACTGTGTCGACTCTGGTGCTAACTTTAAAAGATATAAGATAAAATGATTTTTTTTTAAATATTAAATTGAGGCAAACGAGCAGGCGGGTCACCTGATGGAAAGTAATCGCCGCCGCTTATGGATATGCAACACTAAAGTAATCGCAGATGCATGCATGCAAGCGTAGCCGGCCTTGAGGTAGGAGTTGGATCTTGAGGAGGAAGTAGGAATTGGGAGGGAGGAGTAGAAAAAGGGTGAGAGATGGGCTTCCGGTACTTTCACTCACCAGACGAAACACAACCGCAACGAGTGCCATTGTTTCACGTCGATATTCTGTGAGAGGGTGGTATTACGCCGGGCGAGCCGGCCCATTTCGTGCTACGACGCAGCGTGGCTCTACCACTCGGACAGTGTCACTCATTTAGCACCACCCAGGGGATACGAGATAATTTATTTGTAAAAACATTATGTAGGTTGTACATGTCACTTTGGTGGAAATAAAATAAAAAAGGAATCCATGTCTTACCCTTACTCGTTAGGCATACAAATACAAAAAATAAAACATAAATATAAAATTAAAATTCATTACAATTGTGTTTGTTTAGGAAATGTTGAATTGAGTATAAAAAATAACATTTCGTTACAAAACCTACTCCAGATTGTCAACACTAACGGGCTGTTATATAATTCAAAGTGTGCTGATACAGAGCTAGCATTTGCTCTGGATACTTGGAAGCCGCCGTTTAATTTCCGGTAGCTGCTCCAACGGCTAGCTTTAATCTCAAGACCATCGTCGGCACCATCTTGGTTGGAAACGTTTATTTTGTACTGTTCACTGTTGATGTTGTTTTGTTTACGACAGGTCTATTAGGAACACTTTTGAAGAGTTAAGGGTGCGCCGTCCGTAAGTGACATAAGTGTCATATATTTTATTTGGAATGTCTTCGTCCATCAAAATATAAATATTTGATTCCGCGCAGCCATACTCATTTTGTATGAGGAATTTAAGGTACTTAATAGAATAAAAATAATTAAACAACCGCTTGATAAATTGAAAATGTGAGACGGACGATTTGTAGTTAAGACATTGGTGATTGTTTAGACAAAATCAGAGGTACAATAATTTAGATCAACTATAAGATATCAACTAAACGCCGCCACTCGTTTCATTATTTTTGCCCAATTTTTATGGATCGGACTAATTGTAAACACGTTCCCTTTGATTTTAAATATATATTTTGTTTATGTAATACGATAGTATTTTCAATTATATCATCTTAACCGTGACTACACTTTTGACTTTTTTGGTCGGCGCACCCTTAAGTCAACTGGTAGGTCATGAGATCTTATTGGAAATTTGTTTATTTTTAAATTTACTTTTAGAAAAAGGTTTGCTCTTTCATATTTATTTATGATATTTTTGGTGGTTTTTGGTTTTTGGATGGAGGGTCATCTCTGGAACTACTGGTTCAAATGAAGAGTTCGATGGTGCAGTGGTTAACGCGCCCGGTCTGCGAGTGCTGAGGTTAAGCAACTTTCGCAAATGCCGGTAATCGGAAGAATGACCAAAAAATTAATCATCTCGAGCTTCTCCGTGCTTCGGAAGGCACGTAAAGCCGTTGGTCCCGGCTGCATTAGCAGTCGTTAACAACCACCAATACGCACTGAGTCCGCGTGGTGGTTTATGGCCCGTTCTCCCTCCATCGTGCCCCAGCAGTGGGGACATAAATGAGCTGATGATGATGATGATGATTGCGCCATTGAGCTACTCGTAGAGGCCTAGTTTTAAAATAACATCAATCTATAGTTACTGAAACTATTTTGCATAAATAAATATAACTTTCATCTAGCTGTCGCATACTTGTATTTATGATCTGTTAGCACAACACACAAACAATGGTAAACATTTAAGTTTTTCTTTCTGTACGTAAAGGATTTTAATGAAAACCGCCGCCGCGCCGCCGCCACAAATCTTCAAAGGGATGCGATACAATGGAGCTGAAACTTACCGATGACAGCGACACTCAAAAGGAATAACGACATATTACTAGGTAGTGTACGCTTTATTCATAATACACTGCTCAGTCAGCTAACGAAGAATCCGCTGTGACAGAACAAAGGCGCAAATGAAAAGGCCGCGGGGGTTGTGTCTCAGTATTTTTTGTCCCTTTGTAAGCTCGTTTAGTGCAAGCATCTGCGATTGTGAACCTTTGTGCGACGATGGCTGATTATGAACAGTTATGATTGTTCGAAGGTAATAGTATATTTTTGTTTACGAACTCGATATTTTTTTGTTGTTTAAAATGGAGTTGTTATTTGTGTAATGGGCGTCGATTTCTTTTGATACTTTCTTTTTTAGTACTTTTGGTTATATGTTTGAATGTTTTAAGACACTGAAAGGGTTGGAGTACTTTAAAAGAAATTTGGTTAGACGCAAACGAGAATTAGAATTTGGCCGCCTTCGTGGTCTAGTGGTTAAACAGAACGTTCTTAGTCCCAGAGGTTTCCAGGAAAATTCCACGAGCGGGATTCGAACCCGCACCTCATGTCATGCCGGGTCAGGTGCACTTTCAACTATGCTATCGTGACTCAATCCAACTCCCTGAAATTAATCAAAACTAGCTACTCTTACTCTGTAAGCCAAAGGGGCTTTATTCAATGTAGACAACTAAGTCATCAACATCCAAACTTAATAGTTTTACAAATATTGAAAGATCAGTAAGGAATTAGGCAAGCTATAGGTATTTATGATTATTTACATACTCGTATATGTAATTTTACGCAAATATTGTTGCGAACAAATTACAATTTGAAAAAAAGACAAAGTGTTTAAAAAGTCCTCGAGCGGGATTCGTACCCCATAACATGCCGGGTCAGGATGTAAATATCCCTTGAGCGTCGATCGACCACCAAGTGGCCGATAACAATTAAAATTCTATTGTGTCTGGTATTTGCGCGCTCGAGCTCCTAATCATAAATATAGCTTGTCTAATTCTTAACTCATCTTTCAATATTTGTAAAAATATTAAGATCGGATGTTGATGACGTGGTTGTCGAAATTGAATAAGGCTCCTTTGGCTTACAGCGTAATAGTAGATAGTGTTGATTAATTTCGGCGAGTTGTATTGAGCCACGATAGCATAGTTGGTAGTGCAGCTGACCCGGCATGTCATGGGGTGCGGGTTCGAATCCCGTTTGTAAAATTCTTTCAACACTTTGTCCTTTTTCTAATTGTGTATAGATGAACACAATGAATCGTTTGAAACTCAAACTGGAAACTGCCGTTGAAACCGCGACAAATTCACAGTGGCTCCCGTTCTTTTAGGCCAGAGTTCAGATTACAATGAAATGATTGCTTTAATTACTGAACTTAACCAGAAACTCACATTACCACTTTGCCAAACGATCTAAATCAGGGTAAAATATCCTCCCATTAGGCGAGGCTCACTATTTATTTGTGCTAGCCGCGCTGCATTGCGGATACCTTTCATATAATAACTTCACGCCTGGATACTGGGCTGGGGTACGCTAGAAGAATAATCATGCTTTAATTTCAATACATTTAGTGGAAGAATGTGGGCAAGTTCGCTTACTAATTGCTGGGTGTGATAAAGACTTCTGCATTATAGTTTAGACTATGAATTAGTTTGCTATATTGGTACATCGGTTACTTCTTGGTTGATTGCTGTTGTGATGATGATGATGATTGGTCCGACTGATTTCGATCATGGTGACTGTTTCGACTCCTAGTCGGAACGGCGACGCTGGTGTGCCTGAAGATGGCTGCTTAGCCGATTTTCTTAGTAAACTGGTGTGCGCACTGAGCGCAAACGTAAGCTTATGTACCGTCATTATAATTAGCCTAAAATAATACATCTCTAAAATGTTTTTGTTTATATAATTTTTAACGCAAATTTTGTTGCGAACAAATTACAAAAAACACAAATGTTGAAAAAAATTCCACGAGCAGGTGCTCTCCCAATTAAGCTATCGTGGTTCTAACCAGCCCGCCGAAATTATTCAACACTATTTACTTTTACTTTGAAAGCCAAAGGCGCCCATTCAATGTCAACAACTACCGTCATTAACATCCGATCATAATATTTTTACAAATATTAAAGATCAGTTAAGAAATAGGCAAGCTATTTATAAAATGTTTTTGTTTAACGCAAATTTTGTTGCGAACAAATTACAAAAACACAAATGTAAAAAAAATACATCTCTGTTATATTTAGCAGTTAAAATTTAACGATCTACCGATAAAACAAAAAATATAAATAAGTATCTTCAACCCCGCAATAGTTCCAATAGTTTGGTTTTGTATTATTAGTATGATATTATTTTTATTCGCATAGCAAGACCATTTATGATCTAAAGCCAGCTTACCATGAACCAAAGATTGAATCTATATTAAAAATAAAAGTCCTTACTTTTTTTTTCATTTTGTTGATGGCTTCGTGCGATTAGCACATTTAGCCAGTGTCAAAGTAATTTTTCTAACAAGTAATATATAAATAAACAATATTTCTTTTCTGTATGATGATGATGAATGATAATAGAAATGAGAAGTGAGAAATGATATACCACCCAACCCCTCTAGTATCTCAGTAAAAATGTGGGGCTTTACTAAGTCCTCGGGCGGACTTCTTGAGAGAATTTGAAAAGTGACGTTGCACTGTTTTGTTTCATTTGCCAACACTCATGCACACTCACGAACACTTAACGGTTAATAATCCACCATTATTTCACATTAATATTCGACATAACACAAATTTTTGAAAATAAAACAAAACCGCAGACATGACTCTCCCGCCAAGAAATCAAGTCCTTACTTACTGAATCATGAACGCTTTGCCCAAACCTATATCAGAAAATTTGCAAGCAGTTTCCTTTTATGGCATAGGCAAAGATAAGACTGGACTTTTGAATGTACACACGCCGGCACATCAAGACTACCACAAACTGTAAAATTTCCTCAATAGATTTTTAACTTTATGTATTAAACATAGGGTTGAAATTTTAATGAACAAATTTAACAGTTTTGGATAGTTTGATGTGCTGTCTGTACGAGTATTTTAGCAGATGGTAATAACTTTTTTTTATATAGCTCAGCAAATGACTCCACCCCACCTGATGTTAAGTGGAAATGGAGTCCAGACGCGAAGATAACTGGTGCAGCGTGAAAACAAACGTAGCATCAGTTAACCTCAATCTGCCGGCCCACAAGGTGCTTCTTCACGCCTCTTTTGAAGGATCCCATATAACAGGAAGGAGGGAAAACGTGTGCTGGTAAACTATTCCATCTTTTGGAGGTGCGACAAAGAAATGAGTCACCAAATTTCTTTGTGCGCGATGGGATATTTGAGACAGTGAAGCGGTGACTCCGAAGAGCAGCACGTGTACTCCTATGAAGGAAGGGCGATCACTGTCGAGTTAATTCTTGGTTGTAATGTTGAATAAATTGTTTTGTTTATGTATTTTGTGTTTTGTATGAGCAGTCGGATGTAACTCAGTTTAATGTTTCAAATAAATAAAATAGCTGGGCGCCATTACTGAAACTATACCCTCACGTAAGCTGGCTATGTGACTTGATGTAAAACCGACTAGTCATTAACATTTTAATTAATGTGGAGTTGCGCAGTATCGTGCTGTTTATGGGGAAGTGGTCCGTTTATGCGGTGTCGTTTGAGTGCAACTGACATTTTAATTCATACTAACAATGTATACTACTACTATAATACTAACTATAACAATAACCCGGCAACGCGTCTGCGATTCCTCTGGTATTGCGGGTGTCCATGGGCGGCGGTGATTATTGTAATTAATTTAAATTATTGCGTGGTAAAATTTCAAATCCGGAATTGCTAAAGGGGGTGATGTTGCAGGCACCTGATAACTATGTAGGGAGGAGGTGACAGCCACGGCTGCTAGTGGTACCACTAGGCAGGAGTAATTTGCTTAGTAAAGCCCCGATCACACGCGCTCTGCATACACTCAACGAAATTTCCCAAATTATTGATATTTTTTCATGTTCTTTGAGTGTATTCACCTAAGTATCATTGTATATTATATGTTATAAGCAGTAGGGATCACGTTATCGAATTGAGATATGTCCTGTCATGATATTTTGTTTGTGTTAATAAATAAATAAATACTCTCCATCAGGTGACCCGCCTGCTCGTTTGCCTCTTTCTTTTATTAAAAAAAAACAATGATGTAGACGAGACAGTGCACGGTAAATAAAAGAAGAGGTTTTATATTCCAATTTTGTTTTAGACAACAGTTTTCTATAAACTAGGAAGCCAGCATGTCGATTCCTGTTACATGTTGTTGTCGACTTCACGATTTGACAGAGTTAGGGATATTTTTGCGGGGCCAGTACGAATCGATAACATCGATTATACTTCGTTTAGGCTTTAAACAAGAAACTATATTAAACAGAGGTTTGGCATTGATACATATATCAATAAAATAGTTAATTCAGCATTAGTCGTTGCTTAAATGTGGACTACAGCATAGTATTCTGTAAAACTCAAAAACGCCGAGGGCGCCTCACCAATCAATGTGGTAGTTAAATGAACTAACCACAATTGAGTTTTTGACATTACCGTGTCAAAAACTCGTATTTTTATGTCAAATAAAAAGTAGCTATGTAGCTTGAATTTAAAAACGCTGCGAGCGCCCCAACTATCGAGGTGGTAATAAAATGTAAACGATACAGATTTGACAGTACCGTGTCAAAATCTTGAATTTTCCTCTCAAATAATAAGTAGCTATAGAGCTATCTTTTTCACGGTCTATTGACAAAAGAGGTAGGTATTCTCATAGAGGATTTTTTAATGTTATTTTGGCTTATGCATTTTTAAAGTGTTACAATAAGTAACTTTGCTTTAAGTTGGGCTGCGAATAATTACGACTTAGAATATAATTATAAATGTACATAAATAATGTAGATAATTTTAAGATGTAGATGAGTTTAGGATGATTGCACTCATGGTCTAAGCACTCAGCAGATACTCCTTCTTGTATTGTCGTTTTATGTTGCCTAGCAACTTGCTTGTTATTTTTCGCAGAACATTACTGTCAATATACTTTTACATATATCAAAAATCATTTATTTCTTAAAGTGGTAGCAGATTATAGTTTTCTATTTGAAAACTTCAAAATAGCGATGGTTGCCGCGTTGGCAAAGGTCATGTTGGGAATTTTGACTCGCAAAATTATAAAACTTGGAATACCTACTAAATTCTAATAGCGCATAAGGCAATGCTGGGATTCATGGACAATATGCACAGCAAAAAAACCAGACCATTCGGGACGCCGACAGAGACAGCCGAAGATGAAGCAAAATTTGAAAGAGATTTCCTAAAATGTAAGAGTTTTAATAGTGCCATAAATGCAATAGAAAGCTGAAGTACATGTCAACCAGTCACTAACACTGTCCGCAGTAATAGCGTCTAAAGTAACAAGAAAGGAATTGTTCAGTAACAACGGCGGCGAGTTTAATAATGGCAAATTAAAAGCTATAACTACTCTGCAAAGAAGGCATTAAGCAGTGGCTAGTGATGCCCTATACTCCACAAGTCCACAGTACAGAAAGGGATAATCGAACAGTCGTTGCAACATGGCACGAAGTCTAATGAATGCTCATGCCAACATCTCCACGGGATTATGCGCTGAAATGGTTTTAACAGTGGTGTATCATCATCATCTCAGCCAAAAGCAAACCAAAGTTTTGTGCTGCTCGCATCCAGCAGCTTTCCGCGACGATTACCAGATCGTCGGTTCACCTTGTTGAAGGCCTGCCCAAAATGGTGTATATTCTAATTAAATCAGGTTCCACTTGTATGGGTGGAAAATTACCGTACGAGTTATCACCATAAAAAGCTGAGATTAAACCATTCAGGAACTTTTAAATTAGTAGAAGCCGCTGTATAAGGCAGATTGCAGCAGTTGCTGCAAGAGGAGAGCGGATGTTAAGAAGATGATTGCACTCAGCAAAATTCTCCTTGTATTGTCGTTTAATGATGCTTAGCAGTTTGCCCTTACTGTCAATATAGTTTTACACAATAAATCGTTTATTTTTTAAAGGTTTTTTGAAGTTAAGAAAACGTAAGTACCTACTCGTAGTTGAGGCAATTGTTATAGCTCTCTATAGATAGGTCCAACACTCTTTTACGAACAGGGTTGGAAGAGATGGTGTTAGACGTACTGTTGAGCTGTTGAACGTTACTTACTGTACACACTTACTATATCACAAAAATTTGGACTTTCATTTCTTTATTTAGTACTTACTACCATAAAGTTTTTTTCTTTTTTATGAGTAAACACTTGACTTTCATCTCACCTGTGATAATAAGGCCGAAAGCGCTCGTCATCCGGGATCCTTATCTCTAAATGTCGGAACATATCAATATTACTAACATTTAAATAAGATGGTGGTAGCTAGCCAGGCGGAGTAGAAACAAGCCTTTCCACCGACCTCTGGGAATCGAACCTGGAATCTCTGGGTCTGAGACCGGTGGGTGGTCTTAACCGCTAGACCAAAAGTGTGATATGGCAAGTGAAGATTAAATAGCAAAAAGGCAAATGAGTATAACAAATTAATCAAAAATCATTTATTAAGGAAAAATAAGTAGAATTCAATATAATACAGACGAAGAAAACTAAAAAAAAGTACTCAAGTCAAAATCAATCTATTTCACTTTAAATCTTAGTAAAGCTTAAATTCAAAACGAATTAACGTATAGGAAACACTTCACCTCAACAATTCATGGGCATATTGCATATACTTAGTCCAAAAAATTATTAAAAACCACTTGATGAACTTTGATGACCGACAAAATCTGGGTCATCTGTCAGTGACATTTTATTTCACATTTTCCTGGGTACCATGTACCTACTCCCAAAACCACACACTACACATTTATGTACGATTTTTCTTGATGCCTACCAATAACTAGTGTAGGTCTATTACAAAATTATCAAATTCGACCGTAATTTTGTTTAGGCTGCACGAATTGTATCCTAAGCAACGAAAAAATTTTAAAACCCGGCCAAGTGCGAGTCGGACTCGCGCACGAAGGGTTCCGTACTTTATGACGTATTAAAAAAAACTATTTACTAGATCTCGTTCAAACCATTTTCGGTGGAAGTTTGCATGGTAATGTACATCATATATTTTTTTTAGTTTTATCATTCTCCTATTTTAGAAGTTACAGGGGACACACATTTTACCACTTTGGAAGTGTCTCTCGCGTAAACTATTCAGTTTTAAAAAAATAAAATTAAAAACCTCAATATCATTTTTAAAGACCTATCCATAGATACTCCACACGTATGGGTTTGATAAAAAAATTTCTTGAGTTTCAGTTCTAAGTATGGAGAACCCCCAAAATTTATTGTTTTTTTTTTCTATTTTTGTGTGAAAATCTTAATGCGGTTCACAAAATACATCTACTTACCAAGTTTTAACAGTATAGTTGTTATAGTTTCGGAAAAAAGTGGCTGTGACATACGGATGGACAGACAGACAGACAGACAGACAGACACACACAGACAGACAGAAAGACAGACAGACAGACAGACATGACGAATCCATAAGGGTTCCATTTTTTGCCATTTGGCTACGGATCCCTAAAAATATAGAATGTGAGTTTGGATTGGCATTGACAGATGTCGGCCGCATTAAAGACACTCAATACGTGTGTGTCAAATACATGGTAGTGTGAGTAATGTTGTTTTTGTTAATTTAATGTATTTTATATGCATAATTTTAAAAAAATACTACCATTCGGATAACCTTCTCTATATAAACTATGTGCGAAATTTCATACTCCTCATAGTACATATGTAGTATAAAACCATATGTATGCTTAGATCTTTAAAACTATACATAACAGATTTTGATGCCGTTTTTTTTAATAGATAGAGTGATTCAAGAGGAAGATTTATAAAATTCAAAATTCAAAATTCAAAATCATTTATTCAGTTTAGGCTACAAATAGCTCTTATGAATGTCATTATGCCATCGGTTCGTAAGTCTACTCTGGGCGGGAGAACTTGTACTGAGAAGAACCGGCAAGAAACTCAGCAAGTGTCAAGCTCTTTTCTCCCTTACAGCGTCAAAAATATTGGAAAATGCCCTATCATAAAAGGACACTTTCCATCACAAACAAACACAAAAAAAAAGGAACAACACCCAAAAATACAAAAAATAATAATAATAATAATAAGTTTTGCAAAAATTACATCAGGTACCTACCAATTTCAATTTTCACAATGTCATACAGTACTAATAAAAGTCAAAAATTATCTAAGAAAACAAAGTTAAAGTATACGAGTACAATAATAATAAAATAAGATAAGTAAGCAAGAGCAGACCTGCCTCCACAGGAGGCACCCGTTCACGAGTATGACATATGAATCAGCCATCGCTTCACTCAACCATATCTTAGGGAATGTAACGACCCGATGCACATGCCACCACCGCAGAGACAATAAAGAGAGCATGCCACACTCAAGCTACTCTAAATAAGAACTCAATGAATTGTTTAACGCAACATAAATATTGTTTGTAAACTGTAGGACACTGCTGATAAAGGCTATCATACCAGCGCTAAGATATTAAAGTATAATGATTGATCCAAATAAAACAAAATGTGGATTTTTTATTATAACCAGGCTGCTTTATCATCTAAATATTCTTTGACTGTATAATAACCTTTCTTAAGTAAAGAAGATTTTACATGATTTTTAAACTTATGTAATGGTAAATCTTGTACAGTACTAGGTATTTTATTATAGTAGTGTATACCTTGCCCCAAGAAAGAGCCAAGAACCTTTTGCAGTCTGAATAGTGGCATTACAAGTTTTTTCTTATTTCTAGTATTGATATTGTGTATGTCACCGTGTTTAGTAAATGAGTTGATATTGCAACGCACAAAAACTATGCAATTATAAATAAACTGAGATGCTACTGTAAGAACACCAATTTCTTTAAAAATAGTTCTTAGAGTAGTTCGGGAACCTAGTCTATAGATGGTTCTTATTGCTCGTTTCTGAAAAATAAATATAGTTTCAACATCAGCCGCTGTAGCCCACAGTAAGAGGCCATACGACATGACACTATGAAAATAGCTAAAATAAACTGTTCTAGCAGTATCAACGTCTGTCAATTGTCTTACTTTTCTGATGGCATAAGCAGCAGAACTAAGTTTTCCGGCCAATTTCGATATATGAGGGTTCCATTGAAGTTTTGAGTCAAGTGTGATACCCAAGAAAACTGTTGAATCTACTAAATCTAATTTATCACCGTTTATTCTAACATCGGTTGGCTCAGTTTTAACATTAGGTAGTGTAAATTTGATACATTTTGTTTTTTTTGCATTAAGCTGTAGGTTATTAACAGTAAACCAACTGAGTACTTCTGCGAGAGCATTGTTTACATCATCATAATTATTCTTACACCTAGTAACATTAAAAATGAGTGAAGTATCATCTGCAAATAAAACAATTTCACAGAAGTTCTCCACAAAGAATGGCAAGTCGTTAACATAAATTAAAAATAGAAAGGGCCCAAGAATTGACCCCTGCGGAACTCCCATTTTTACATGAGAACCAGATGATTTAGTTCCATTAATATCGACAGTTTGTGTCCTTGAACTGAGATACGACTCTATCAATTTAAGTGCAAAATCATTAATACCATAGTAGTGTAACTTCATCACCAGAGTCCGGTGCTCAACGCAATCGAAAGCCTTGGATAAGTCACAAAAAACTCCAAGAGCGTTCTGAGACCCCTCCCAGGCATCGAATATATGTTTTATTAAAGCAACACCAGCGTCAGTAGTGGAACGACCCTTAGTAAAACCATATTGTTTCTTATGTAAAAGATTGTTTAAGTTAAAGTACGCCATTAATTGCTCGAGTATAAGGTTTTCATAAATTTTGCTTAATGCTGGTAATATTGAAATTGGCCTATAGTTGCTAGGGTCTTCTTTGTTCCCTGATTTAAACAAAGGTATAACCTTACTGAATTTCATAAGATCTGGAAAGATACCTTTATTGATACAGTAATTAAAAATGTCTGCAAGATAGGGAGCAATAGGATATATAATATTCTTAATTACCTTAATACTTATGCCCCACAAATCACTAGGTTTTTCATTTTAAGTGATTTGAATGTTTTTATAATATTTTAAGAATCAATGTATTTAAATTGAAAAGATAGATTAGGTTTAGGTACATATTTTTTGAGTAAAGATTGTGCAGCCTCTGGTGATGAATCTAAATTTAAAGTTGTTACCACTGGTATATTCACAAAATATTCATCAAAAATATTAGCAATTTGTAAATCCGAATTGACAAGGGTGTTGTGAACTTTCAAAGTGAAAGTATTGTCCCGTGGTTTAAATTTGCCCGTTTCACGGTTTATAATATCCCAAGTGGCTTTAATTTTATTGTTAGAGTTTTTAATTTTGTCTTTAATGAAATTTGATTTTGCTAATACGCACACTTTCTTAAACATTTTAGAATAATTCTTAACATATTCTGTAAAACTAAGAGTATGGTTATATTGTCTTAAATTATATAACTCATACAGTTTTTTTTCTACTATTATATATACCTGTCGTGGCCCAATCACAGAACTTGAGTTTATGAGAAATTTTAATTGTTTTAGAAGTAAAAACTTGATTGTATTCTGTTTTTATTAAATCAAAAAGATTACTATATAGTACATCTGGGTCATCATGTACAAAGGGTAACGCATCAATTTTACATACTATACTATTTTTGAAAGACTCCATTCGTTTTTTTGTTACTGGTTTACATTTTACTATTTTTGGCTCATCCTTGATATCAAAATCATAGGTCAACTTCAAACCACAATGGTAATACGTAAGATTATTAAAAACTGACTTAAAAACAGGATCATAGTCTGTAAAAACATTTATATTATTATATATTATATGTATAAAACATGCTTATAATTGGACCCGGTAGGTGGTGCTGCGCTGCCATAGGGTTCTATGGGATACGGGTGTTCACTCAAGCGGACGAAGTCGCGAGCGGGCCGCTAGTTATGACATAAAAAACAATATTTATATCAATAGCAGCCAGTATGCCCACATGGCTAGGTCCACAGACCTATATTAACCTATTATTATTTTACCTATTTCCCTAGAAGTCTTCATTAAAGGCTATAGCGCATTGTGTAGCATAACCAATTCCCATCTAGTTATTAAGTACTAACATAGGACCACTTATATGGATCTTTGTTGTCTGAGAAATAAAAACAATTTAATTTTATTTTATTTTATTTACACAATATGAAATTGAAATTGAAAAAAATGAAATTACGTGTGCCCTGAAAAAGAGTACATATTTTAAGTATATAAGGTTAGTGAGGATACATCTTCATAGCTAGGTATGCTAAGCAGAGAATAAACAGTAATGTTAATTCATTATCTGGAATAAAACAATCTTGTTTTATGGAGGTCATATTACCGATTAGACTAATATTATTTTAAGCTTAAAATAAAACGTTTTTGAAAGTTGATGGTAGGCCTACTGGAGTATTTTCTTCAGTATTACCAATTCGAGTCAAAGGTAGGCGCGCTGAGCGTATCCGGAATCACCTTAAAAAAATATTAGTTTACTATCAAAATACATAGTTATGGTTTGATTTTAACTTGTGTTCTTCTTTTAACAAATAATATTAACAATAGGCCGATGCTTGTACCGACTTGACGACGATAGTTCTACTAATTTTGCATGGGATTCGTCCGTCCCGTCCTTCAATAGATATTTTATGTAAGTAATATCTTTAGGATATATAAAAAATGTAGCAACCAGTTTTTACTTCAAAATTAACGGCTTTTAAAAGTGGAAAAATTTGTGTGTGAAAGTGGATAAATATTATTTTTCTTTTTCACTACAAAAATGATATTTCATTTATTTAGCTCTGCCGTTGGATTAAAATCAGTGTTATGCCTTAAGTACCATCACACAAACGGTATTTCCCAGAGAACTCTGCACTTTTGAGATGTTGCAATAGTAAAACTTTATCAACTTGCTGAGATGTTGTGACTCAGATATAATTTTCAAATTTGTTGGTTTAGGGGGACGTTTCGCTGTTATGGTAACATTATCAATTTTAAAAGGATTTTAAACACAATACTTACAAAGCAGAGCCACTTCTTTACCAGCATTAGTCAATGCCTCTAAGTGATCCCTTATAACACTGTAATTGAAGATAAAACTGTCATGGGTTGCATCACCATAATGTTTGTTCAGCATGTAACGTGTTAAGAATCGCATCAGAAATCAGTAATCTAAAAAATAAAATTAAGAAGTAGAAAGCTTGTTCATAATAATAATTTTTTTGCACCATTTACCAATTAAGTTAATTTTACCAATTGGACATTTGTTGCATGGTAGACTTTGCGACAGTAAAACCGCTCTTCGTGTTCTGCTAGTCTCTTCATGGCTACAAGAGTGCAATCTATGCAACTAACTATTGCAGAAATCTTAAACTCTTTATAAAACCTGTACTTTAATATTTATTGCACAGTGATTAACGCGCCCGGCGAGTGCTGAGGTTAAGCAACTTTCGCAAAGGCCGGTCATCAGATGGGTGACCAAAAATGTCTGGGCCTGCATGGTGGTTTACGGCCCGTTCTCCCTATCCATCCATAGGGAAGACTCGTACCCCAGCAGCGGGGACATAAAATGAGCTGATGATGATGATATTATTTACTAAATTATATGAGAACACTTCACATTGTACTTGCGTTTATTTTACACATTGATTTTATATTTTTTTATCCTGACGTTACGAACCCTTTGCAGGGTCGTAGTCATAGAGAGACTGATGTGCAGATTTGCCAATATTTTTGCTTTTGAAAGTGTTTTATTTTTTTCTTATAAGATTCCTGAAAACTTCTAAAGTTTCGGTCTTTGTCGAACCTTGAAGCCAGGAAGAGTACTCCTTCACTACCCTTGTACACTTAGATACTCGATTTCATGATTTTTTTAACAGACTCATAATCAAATAAACTACCAATGCAATAGAAAGGTACAAAATGGGAATGCTTGCTCACCTTTATACGAGTTGTAAGCCCTTTACCCCGTCGTTGAATACGTTAAAAGAGGAGCAGTTCAAGCTCTAGTTGGTTAAATAGCTCCTCAGATAACTTGTAGACTCGTACATAGTCGTCATCTCTGGTTAACAGAGATGACGACGATAAAGTCCGAATTTGGTTGGCTTGTTCACGTTTTTCATTTTTGTCTAAAGCATGAGCTTTCTTTCAATAAAGACAGTAACAAAACCGATTAATACATCTTCGAAAGTATTATTATTTTCTTGTGTTATGGCTTCTGGAGTGTCTTTCCAATTGAAATTATTGAAATTTTTATTAAATATGCGTCACTTTATAATTGACTGGTGCAATGACAAAACGTCAATACAGCAACAGCATCGGCGTAAAGACTATTTGGCTACAAATCTTTAATTTTAATTTTAAATACTGTAATTAACGTTTAAACTTAAAGAATAATGTTTAATTCACTATTTTTTTTATGTATATCTCAATGCCAAACCTCTGTTTAATGTAGTTTCTTGGTTAAAAGCAAAACGAAATATAATCAATTTTATTGATTCATACTTGTCCTAAAAAAACATCCTTGACTCGAAACGTTTTCGCACTCGAATGTGCCATGTCTCCGGAATCCCACTGCTGATATCATGCTGAGCGGGCACCTGTTAGTGCCACTTATTTTTTGAATTTTTGATGTAATGATGTGTGTTGTGTCACTAATAAATGTTTTCTATTTCTTCATTTCTATGATATGGGGAGGGGGATTGGGGGAGGGGGCTCCTTCGAGCGAGGCATGGAGAGTAGACCTTGTGGGCCGGCATAGTCAGGGTAACTGAAGTTGCGTTGTTTTCACGCTGCACCAATTGTATGGACTTCATTTTTTTAAATTACTCACTAGTAAGCATTTGGCTTTCATCACACTTGATGTTCAAATAATTTTTAATGCAAATTTTGTTGCGAACAATTTACAAAACACAAATGTTGAAAAAATTTCCACGAGCAGGATTTGAACCTGCACCCTTCTGACATTCCGGGTCAGGCGCTCTTCCAATTGAGCTATTAACTGATTTTTAATATTTGTAAAAATATTATGATCGGATGTTAGTGACGGTAGTTGTTGACATTGAAGGCGCCTTTGGCTTTCAAAGTAAAAAGTGTTGAATAATTTCGGCGTGCTGGTTAGAACCATGATAGCTCAATTGGAAGAGCACCTGACCCGGAATGTCAGAAGGGTGCAGGTTCAAATCCTGCTCGTGGAAATTTTTTCAACATTTGTGTTTTTGTAATCACACTTGATATTAAGTGACGATAAGCCCGATGGTGGCAGCGCACTTCACCCGGAATCCTCAATTACTGAGGCACTGGCTATCTTGTCTCTAGCTATCGAAACATAACATTGATGTTATGGCGATATATTTTGATAAGATGGTGGTAGCCAGGCGGACAAATAAGCTATAATACTAACCAAACCAAGTACACAAACATGTACCTACCCCCCGCTGGGAATTGAACCCAGGACCTTTGACCGGTAGTTTTAACCACTAGACCACAGAGGCGGTTAATATCGTTATATACTATTTAACATGAGGTGGAGTAGAGTCATTTACCACGCTAAATATAAACAAAAGAAGATCCCGAATTCTCAACATTTTTTGAACTTTATAAAACTACGAGAAAAACCCACTACCTACTGCTAACTACTGAGTAGCGTTAAGACTGTTTAATCCCCTTCTGAGGTACGCAGCGTAATAAACTCCTCTCTGCCTCACGTAAATTCTCGTTCGCGTGAAAGTGCTCGGAACAGTGCACGAGAGTAGCTCCAAAATTAATATGGAATATGTGCTAGTTTTTAAAACTGCAAAGCCGGTGTTTAAGGTAGGACGCACGCTACTGATATTATCTGTTTGCTCTTTATAATCCCACAGCGGGGCAGTGCTCGGCCTTCATCTCACCTGGGGCTCGATTCTGCTTCCATAATCCTTTCAATAAAATCAATCCATAAGCGAAGTTCATAATCGAGTGTCGGCAGTCTCATTTTGACAACTTTTGCTATAGTCCTAATCAGGCTACTAATACACTATTGAGACTTGATTGGTTTTGTATGTTCAATTTTATATCATTTTGTATAATTGTAACCCTGATGAGTATGTAACGATAAAGCCGAAGATGAAAGTGCATTTCAACTACAAGCTATCTTATCTCTTACTTATGAAATATAACAACACTATACAATATAGTATACTAACTTACTGTTGTAGTTCTCTTCTGTATTTTCGTAAAGTATAGAATGTTATGTAAGCTTTGTCTTGATGTATTTTTTCAGTTGGAATGAATGCTATGTATTACAAACAATAACAATTTTAAATATTTAATTTTATTCTTGAAAAGTTAAAAGTCAATATTGTTATTTTCGTGAAGATTTCTTTAAAATAATTACCAGTTATGTTAACTATCCAACATTAATTAATATTACTATTTATTTTGCGTACATAGATACTATCAAAAGTATCAGAAACGTGTTGAATTCCCGCCCTGGAATGCCAGAAGGCGCGAGTTTGAATATCGAAATTCCGCTTGAAAACATTGTTGCATAGTTTTTCGATATTAACCACAATGTTGAAAGGCACTAAGTACCTACCTACATAACAACCTAATTCAAACTCAAATAATTTACTTAAAATTTCAAATCGTCTAAAATTTTTTTGCTGCTACCCATTTAGGAAATCTTCTAGCTGTGGAGCAGAATGTGCGTAAGAAACTGCTCAATTAAAAAAGTAGTAACTGAATAATTCAATACGAGTCATCATCATCTCATTTTGTGTCCACTGCTGGGCACGAGCCATCCCTGGATGGATAGGGAGAACGGGCCATAAACCACCACGCGGGCCCAATGCGGATTTGTTGTTAACGACTGCTAATGCAGCCGGGACCAACGGCTTTACGTGCCTTCCGAATCACGAACAATACGAGTACTACCATACATTCAAAATTAGAAACTTTATGAAAACGCAAAAAATGTTTTAAGCAGTAAAAAACCTAATACACGCTGAAGCGTACAAATGGGCTGAGCATTACAGCCAGCTAAAAAAAACTGTGTAACTTCCGTATGCCGTACCGCACCACTAATTACCCTAAAAGGAAAGATCCCCTAGGAGGAGATAATCCCTTCTTTTGCGTGCCCGCTTTTAATAAACTCCACGTATTTTATTTTAATTAAAAATTCTCACACGTCCCCCAGCTGAGCGATGCCCCATAGGAATCTCTAATATCTTGTGACGTATCTGTCTGTGTTGTATCTGTCTCCGGGTCCGGACGCATTGCGGTTCAGTCACGCTTTATTGGTGTCTTTGAATCGTTTGGGGAATGTTGTTTTGGTGATACGTTTGCGTTTTGTGTGTACTGTCTATTTTTTACCTTTTTTTCTGTGAAAGGGTAGAGCTTCGCTTTCATCCCACCTGACGGGACGACGTCGTTCACTCACTGGCTATCTTATCTCTAACTAGCGAAATGATATGCATTGTTGTGTTAACCTCAGTCTTCTAGTGGCCATGAGACCAGGCCCGAATTATAGGTTTAAATTAATACGGGAAAAATACTTTTTTGACGGTTTTGTGACGGTTTCGAGAATATTCAGTGTCAAAAAACTCACTGGTGGTGCCGCCGGTGATTTTGAATCAAAGTTCGTTAGTCTACACGATATCTATAATACGAGTACTTATAAGGATGCAGTGGGGACATAAAATGAGCTGATGATGATATCACTCTTATAAATATTGTATCTCTTTACTTATGAACTATTTGTGGATATATATTAATATAAGACCTAATTTAACATGTATAAAATAATAATAACAATTTTGAGTTTACAATAAACAATTACATTTACATTTTTCCCCGTGTGGTGCCGGGGTTAAAGAATTGTACCACCCCATCTCTTCCCGTGGGTGTCGTAGAAGGCGACTATGGGACCTTTCCAGGGGATGGGCAGCAGCGTCTCTCTGTGATTATTATCACCTTACTGCGATCGCCAACCCGCCTGCCAAGCGTGGCGATTATGGCAAATTCCCCTCAAAATGATTTATCTTTGAGGGAGGCCTTTGTCCAGCAGTGGACGTCTTTTTGGCTGAGATGAAGAATTACATTTATTTATTGTAAACTCTCGATATATTAAGTTGATATCTTAGTAGTTTTTTTTAAAAGTTATGTAAATTATGTGATATTATATTATGTATGTTTTTTGTAATAATTATTGGCATGATAAATAAATCAGTGAGAAAATTAACGTTACCCAATGCCCGATGTTATTCCATAAATCCGTTCGAAAATAAGCTGTTTCGTTTCATTGTTTACAGTTTGCGTAAAATTTAGAAAACAATGTGATTGTTTATTTTTTACACAGATCTACTATTGTTTATGTGTTTTGGTGTTACCAAATTATCTTTCATAACACCAGGGACCAAAGATATTGTATCAAATTTGATTTATCATCAGCTTTCTAACGTCCCACTGATGGTTGATGGTGATGAAGCTTCCCATATGAACATAGGAAGGTCGAGCCATAATCCGTGTTGGTGGATTTTAACGACAGGCCGCCCAAAGTCCGGCGTGCGAGCCTCTCGGCTACAGAAGTCCTCAAATCACTGTTGGTCATTACTAAATGTTATATTTATTGGCATTATAATTAAAATAAAGAATAAACTTATCGGCTTTAGCTGACCGGGGAACTGACCTTTAAAGGCTTTGTTTTTAAGTTGTTATTGTATAAAGATAAGATAAGATAAGATAAGATAAAAGACAATTTATTTGTAAAAACATGGTGTAGGTTCATAGAGGTTATACATGGCACTTTGGCGGAAATAAAATAAAAAAAACTATCAACATGTCTTGCCTTAACTTGTTAAACGTACAAATATAAAAAAAAAACATTATAAAATTAAAATTACAATTGTGTTTGATGAGGTTAAATTTGTTATTATGTTAAATTGAGTATATCGATACAAAATTTCATTTTTGTATAAATTATTATATAGCCGATGTCCAGATACAAAATAAAAACGAAAAAAAATCATAAATAAAGAAATGTCAAAAAATATTAAAAACAAAAGTATCAAAAAACACATCATTCAATTATAAACTTTTATCAATAAGAAAATCATTTACATGTTATAACAAAGATTTCAACCTATTTTAAATACATTAACATTATAATAATATTCCTTAAATCGAGTTTGGGTTTTTATTACTCATATAATTTGGGTACCATACAAAAAATGCTCTTTCCTAAAAGGCTAGTTTTTACTTTCAGCGATTGAAGTCTGTTGTTGTCACGCCTATTACGAATAACATTATCTGAAAGTCGTGGAAACAAATGAGGGTTAGACTTTACGAACACAACCACTTCTAAGATGTATAAGGACGGAAGTGAGAGAATGCCGCCGAGCTGCCAGTCACTTTTAGCCCATACATATATATATTATTTATTGCACATAAACACAAATACAGAGAACAGTTTACAGACAATGGTGAGCAAAGGTGGACTTATCTCTAAAAGAGATCTCTTCCAGCCAACCTAAGGTGGAATGGGAGCATCATGTTTAAGAGGATGCGACAAAAGCGCAAACAAAAATATCTCAACTATGAATTACAATATTATGTACATACATACAACACATATACCTACATATAATAATAATAGGGTCAGATGCAAAAGGCAGTACTCCTAGACACGGCACGTATTGTCAGAAGGTTCCTCACTCTGCAGCCCTGACCACCGGTAGCTTGGGCCCTGCCCCGCTGCTGGTGGTACTCTAGGATTAGGTTTTTATAATGTTTTATTGTTTTTATATTAAAATATTGTAAAAATCTAGTTTTAAGAAAGAAAATAAATAAAGGAGATAGTAATAAATATAAATATAACATAGTGTCTATCATAGCTTCATTGCGATGACATAAATGACAGAAAGTGATCCTTGACTTTCTTTTTAAAGGATGTAATGGACGAACTATCCTGGATGTCTGTAGGAAGCCTGTTCCAAAGCTGCGCTGCTCTGACCGTAAATGAATTTAGGAGGAAGTTAGTATTGACATTAGGAATCTCAAGCGTCTTTTACACCTTGATCTTATACACCGTTTTTTGCATTTTAAATGCTACATCTCTATTGGTTGAGTTGCCTCAAACTATTATTCCAAATCTCAGCACTGATGCTACCATACCGTGGTATGCAGTTAATGAGGAATCAGTCTTTAATAACGTTGTAATAACGCTTATGCAGCACTGCAAAGCTTTTAGCAAATTTTGAGGAGAAGGAACTCAATGGCGCAGTGGTTAACGCGCCCGATCTGCGAATGCTGAGGTTAAGCAACTTTCGCAAAGGCCGGACATCGGATGGGTGACCAAAAGTTTATTATCTCGAGCTCCTCCGTGCTTCAGAAGGCACGTAAAGCTGTTCGGCTGCCCCATTTCAAAACCTAGTAAGGAACATTTTTTGTAAAAAGAGGTTTTTGCATTAATCTTCCAAATATTGTAAGTCCCTACACAATACAAAAACACCAGCATTGATATCTAAAATATAAACATAGATATTGAAGCAAATATATATAATATATAAAATAAAAAATAAAAAATAAAAATAATATAAAATAAAATATGTAATATACACATAAATCAATACATCAATAACATTTCATGTTTCGTATTTTATATATTATACAACCGAAAGATTTTTTCTTACTCAAGATAAATATTTTTCGAAGGCTAACCTATTTTACGTTTATACGCTCTCCTGTAAAATTTGCTTTTAGGTCCTTACTAGGTTTTGAAATGGGGCAGCCGTGTTGGTCCCGGCTGATTGTCGATGAGCTTTCCAGTTAAGACGGTTGTCAATTAAAAGACCTAGAAACCTCGTTATGTATATTTGTGCCAAATAAACTTTTTTTCATTCATCATCATCAGCTCATTTAATGTCTCCACTACTGGGGCACGAGCCTTCCCTATGGATGGATAGGGAGAACGGGCCATAAACCACCACGCTGGCCCAGTGCGGATTGGTGATTGTTAACGACTGCTAATGCAGCCGGGACCAACGGCTTTACGTGCCTTCCGAAGCACGGAGGAGCTCGAGATGATATATTTTTGGTCACCCATCCGATGACCGGTCTTTGCGAAAGTTGCTTAACCTCAGCACTCGCAGACCGGGCGCGTTAACCACTGCGCCATCGAGCTCCTTAATTAAATTCAAAATTGAATTGATGTGAAGCATTGAGTCACACCTTCCTTTTAATATGACATTAATCGACATAAATATCGGATAAACATTGCGCCCGCTGATAAACGATCTCCCTCGCGTGATGGTAACTCTGTACATTTTTCTCTTTTTATTCGTCACGAAACTGCTTTGAATCGGGTAACAAAAGCATTTTATCAAAGCCTATAAAATATTACCAGGACAGCAATCTCTTGTAACGCCGGAAGGTAAATTGGATGTCACGAATTTGTATATCTATATGTAGGTAGCTGTTTTTATTTTTCTAGATTTCTCTCTGTGTGCGATGCGATGCTTCTGGGAATACTTGGTAAAGATTTTTCGCCAGCTGGAAATGTTAGTCTCTCAATATTTATGCGAAGGTCTACCTGTAGGCAAAATGATCGATCCTTTTTTCTGGGAAAATGTGATTTTATTTATTGCTGTCTTTAGTACCCTTCTAAGTGGAGGACGTTTTAAAACAACCAGGCCAGAATATACCAAGAATAAACAAGTTCGAATGATGGGATAGAGTGTTGATTATCATTTCGTCGGTGGGCATGCGAGACCGCGTAAGCGCAGTTTATAAAAATTGCCTATCATTTACAAAATTTTACAGAAAGATGAGAAAAGTGAATATTTTGGTCATTTAAATAGATTTATCCGACTGAACTTGTCTGCTACTACTTTACGTGTCCATGGTGCAACTCGCTCGAGAGACAAGTCTTAAGAGCTCCGGATGAAGAATGCGCTTCGGCGCGTCTGATCTGGCGTTATGACCTGACGCAGATGGTCCCTTGTGCTTACGTGCTTGCAAGGTTGTCTGACACCTACTTTATGACCTGACGGTTGGTGGGGGGTGTCAGTATAAACTTTAAAGTCGTGTGCAGCGGGGTTGCTACTTCTTTGGGTTTTCATTTTTCTTTATTTTGTATTCACCAATCGACCACGTTCACGTTACATCAACGATACATGACTAGTTAAAAAAGTTCACAGATTTCGCAGTCCCACCAAGAATCGAGCATTGAAAATGAATACAACAATTTACGAAAAAAAAAAACATTTTATTTTAAATAACACATTACAAGTTAATTAGTAGGGTATTTTTTTATTTTTTTTCTAAATTTATTGACCGATTTTCAAAATTCCAACTTGAATGCGCTTCTCGCCTGCATGCGCATCTTTTAACATCATTACCATGACGATCAATCAATAATTATTTTATACGGAAATACCCGTTTTTCTACAATACCAAATCTAAAGGGACCACATTATTAACCGATTTTCAAATTTTTTCGCCATTTTGTAGCTAAACTAATACCTAAATAAAAAAGGGTCCTACCCTTTTTTCATTTTTTCTTAAGTCGGTTTTTTTTTTTAAATATTTACAAATTAGTAAACAAACACCCCCAAAATACCCGTTTTTTTCACATTTTTCAAAATTCCAAATAAAGTTTCCAGCCGAATTTCATAATTCAAACGCTCACACGTGTCTCGATAAATTCCTCAACTATTGGTACTATTTCCATCTCGATTCTCCCAAAATCCTCGGAGCTATGGCCAAAAATACGTCTCAGGCGATTTGTATCTGATAACCATTTTCAATAGTAAAATACATATATATTTATTGCATATTAAGTGTACATAAAGATCTTATTTTAGATAAAATGTAGGTGGCTTATAAACTTAATTACCATTTTCAGGTAAATAATCAATTATCGTCTATTGTTTATTTTTACCCACGGGGCGTTGGAATTGTTATTAGTTTTAAGCCGTTGTCTGTCTTTCGCAATATAGCTCTGATTTTGATGAATTAATTTCAATGCGGTTCATATATTCTTATTTTCTATATTATTTTGTACATCTATGCTAAAAGGAAGTCTAACGCGCATATTATTAAGGCTTGTGTTTAAACGTCTACCAAAAATGTATCAATTCTACTACCAATTACATTCGAAACGCTTACCAAAACGGATAAATGCTCACCAAATTGTGTTTCCTAAAATATTATAAAAAGGATACAATATATATTTTTATTAAATGCAATAAAAATATATGAATACCTTTTAACTGACAATCGCTACGCTGCACTTCGCGATTGTCTTAAATTTCTAACCTATCTCGTGACCTACAGGACAGTAGGGCAGCTAGTATCCTCAATCATTTGAATAATAGTGTTAAAATTTGGTGAGCATTTATCCATTTTGGGAAGCAAAAATAATATTACAGTCATTTAATTTATTTGGTACCTACTTAGGCTTAGGGTCTAAAAAATATTTCTGATGATCGTTTAAATTATACCCTATTACTAATATTTAAATTGTATTGTTTCAGGTATGTAAAGTCTACAGAAGATGTCCTGGTTTGTAAAAAAATATTGGTAATGTTTTAGTGTGACAGTGTATAATAGTACAAAACTAACAAATTGAAACAGATATCCTATGAAACGTCAAGAAAGAACACGATTAAATACTATGAAAGCTCGAAAACAGAAGCAATACCTACGAGTATAATAAAATGAATTGCAACTACGACTGGTCGCATTACGTAAGCACAGTTATTTTTAATTAAAAAGTCGTAGCATTCCCAATAAATCACTCCGTAGTTTCTTTCATGTCAATTCCTTTTTTAAGGCTTCAGGTTTTATATTACCTACTTTTTTTACCTACTGTATCTATTTTACCTACTTTACCTACGTTACCTACTTTACCTACGTTACCTACGTTACCTACTTTACCTTACTGGTAATCCAGCATATTATTATGATGAAAAAAATGGTGTTTCTCTTTTTTAATTAACTAGAGGTGGTTACAAAAATAAAGCTGTCTTTCCAAAAAGGAATCGCCGGATTAACTGTAATTCATTTATTCACTTTTCGTTCTGGGAATAAGTTCAATAAATTTCGTGTAGCATTATGAGTCAAAATCTTTGGATTAAAATCTTTATATTTTTATTATTATTATTTAATTATATTTGTAGGTTTTGGGGTTGTTTCAACGATTATTATTATGATGAAAATAACTTAGAATAATTTTTAAGGTTTCTTTATTTTGTTTCTTGAAGTCTGTTGTCAAGTTTTTTTGTAAGTTTAATTACTTTGAATTGTAATCGATGTCCCGCTATATTTTTATGTAAAAAACCAGTGCAATAGACCTCATTATGTAATACACATTACACTTATACCGTTAATTTTATAAAGAGTAAAAATTTGATATTTGTTTGTATGTAGAAGTATCTTCGGAAACATATTCAAAAATCTTTCATTGATAGGTAGCGAAACTGCCCACGAGTTGCTTAAGCTACATTTTATAATAATAAACATAGTGTTGTTTTTTTTCTTATACAAGAATAAAAATAATGTCGTAGAAAAATAAATTGATTCCACTCAGACAAAATGGCGGGAGAAGTCTTTGATATTTACTAAAATCCCAAAACAAAATTACATCTCTATCAGCTTCACTTACTCTCTGTGGGATTAATTTATTTATTATTTCACTGTAATTTAATTTCAAGGGTTTAACTTATAGGGATTTACTTCACTCCCGCAACAATCCCGCCAAATTAACAAGGCTTACGGACTGTCAAAGTTGTCGATATAACGCAAAAAAAAAAAAACAATCCGCGCGCTCCAAAACCCGCCAAAGACTCAACCGAAAATTTTTAATCACGCAAGAGATTTCTATAATTAAAAATGTGGACCGAGAAACGGAGCCATAATATTGTTTCATTCTGGTCCTTTATAGCGGCCATTTTGGAATATTAAAAAAGTTCTGTACACTGGAACACGTGGTCCTTTCTTTTTATTACGTCGTAATAAAACAATGAGGGGTTGAAACTGTACGTTACTTAGATACAATGAAAATAAAAATAAATTGATAACAGCTCTTCTTTTTCTTTTCAAGATCAGTGTCTGAAGAGAGTTGTAATATGGACACGTAAGTTCCTTATTGTACGGATAGACGATCGAAGGGCCTAAACAAGTCGCATAACGCTAGAAGAATAGAAATGGCATAGATTGACATAAAGCCAATAAAACGTCATTTATAAGTATCGTTAGCTTATGTCAATCCCATACTATAATCATTCTATTCAATTTCTATTCTATTAGCGTTTGGCCTTCTGCTGTTTCACTTTTCTACCAGCTGTTTGGCGAAGTCTTAAGAATTTAGCAGCCTCTCATTCAGTCCCTACTTAAAGGACCCTCTGTCTTAAGTTATTACGTAATTAGCTAACCTAACAACATTTTATAATGACCATATCAATATTAAAAATCTTTTATGTTTTAAATAAATAGATTGACTTGGCAATCGCACTAAACAATCTAATTTAATATAATATATGTATTACTTGTGAGATACATTGTGTTTTGATGCGATGGCCAAGTTAATCTATTTGTTTAAAACATAAAAGATTTTTAATATTGATATGGTCACTTCTCTATTATGGTTAGCTAATTACGTAATAACATAAGAGTAGGGACTGAATAAATTAACCAACTTGGTATTACATGGATCACACAACTTTTTACGGTAGAAGAACTGAGTTACGAGACTTGGTTTGTTTTTACAAGTTTGTTTTTGATGGCTGCTTTTATCCAGCGCTGGAATGAGGATGATGAAGATGATGGTGATGGTGTTTTAGTCAGTTTGGCAAACAACTTTTGGCACCGTAAACATAATATCATAATATAAACGAGAAGGCAATAAAGAGTTTTTGGGCTCGAGAAAAAAATGTGTTTAAACCTAATAAGCCAGGTTAGGCCGACGGTATAATATGTTAAAATGACTGCGCGTTTTAACAATTCGGAACAGCTGTCGATCGAATAACGTTCATTGTTATTGCGGGTCGGCATTGAATTTTGGTACCGGCCACGACCGCAAAATTAGTTGGGTTTGCGCGCCGCCCCTTGTAATTTGTGTCTGTTATTGTTCTCCCAGATGGGTATTAGTTTGTTATTCGGGTTAATATTTATTATTGTATGTGAGCTTATTTGCATTGGATTAGTAAATGTTGACATCATCATCATCAGTTTATTTTATGTCCCCACTGCTGGGGCACGAGCCTTCCCTATGGATGGATAGGGAAAACGGGCCAAAAACCACCACGCGGGTCCAGTGTGGATTGGTGGTTGTTAACGACTGCTAATGAAGCCGGGACCAACGGTTTTACGTGTCTTCTGAAGCACGGAGGAGCTCGAGATGATATTTTTGGTCACCCATCCGATCCGGGCGCATTAACCACTGCGCCATCGAGATCCTCCATAACGGTTATCTTGTTGTTAATGAAACTGGTAATCATTGAAAGAGATATTTTTCCAGCAATGGAAGTGTACAAAAGTTTCGTGTATATTTAAACATAAAATAAACATACTTTAAAATAAATTATACTATTATGAAATATACACAATATAAAACGTCAATATTAAATTAACTGTTTTGTATGCAGTTTTAATGTAAGTATCTACCTAATTTCATATCAATTGAATTCATTATCGGTATCTTGTTATTAATGAAACAGACAATCAAGAGGGAATTTTCGGTAAGCAGTAAAAATCTTTGAGGTAAATTAATAATGACGAAACCCTTTTGGGTTTTCCGTCCTCAGCCCCATTATCATCTAGTGTGTGTCACCAGTTGCAAATCAAAGATGAGTAGGTTAGGTAGACAAATTATGATACCTGCTGTTTGATACTATTCCTGCTTGGATTAATAATTGCGACACAGTCATCCGACGAATGCGGTTGTTATCGTTCACATTTAACTTTACAAATTGAAATGGTGCCAAATAAAGATTATATTAAAAAAAAAAAGAATTCCTGCCTAAAACGTTGTACTAATACCGTTACGCTACTTAAATAACTGCTATTGGTTAATTTAACGTCCATACGATTGACGTGCGGGCACCGCGACATGTGTTGTCTATGACCACGTCATTTAGTTAGCCATTATTAGCATACCTAATGAGTCTGTGGCCATTACACTAATTCTACGTGCAATCAATTTAATTCATTGAAATTTCAAAGTTCAAAATATTTATTTACAATTCGAGGAGCTCGATGGCGCAGTGGTTACGCGCCCGGTCTGCGAGTGCTGAGAGCAACTTTCGCAAAGGCCGATCATCGGATGGGTGACCAAAAATTTATCATATCGAGCTCCTCTGTGCTTCGGAAGGCACGTAAAGCCGTTGGTCCCGGCTGCATTAGCAGTCGTTAACAACCACCAATTCGCACTGGGCCCGCGTGGTGGTTAATGGCTCGTTGTCTGTATCCATCCATAGGGAAGGCTCGTGCCCCAGCAATAGGGACATAAAATGAGCTGTCAGAGCAATGGATCGGTTATCCAAAGGTCGTGGGTTCGATTCCCACTCGAGTTTCCTGATTCTAGTTGATTTTTTTCTAGTAAAATTTTATGTTTTAACAAGTGTTTTTTGAACGTCAATTCAAAACCATGACTTCGAAAACACTACGGTGGAGAATAATATGGTTAATTTACTAAAGAAATTTGTCAATTTTGGATAGGTGTGTGATGTGCTGTACAAGCACATGAGTAAATATCTAAGTACAATGTTGGTTGACACTTCCCATGACCCAAAGGCTGGCTTTTTCCTTGGCCTGAGGCTAAGCATTGCCATACAACGTGGAAATGCCGCCAGTCTCTTGGGTACTTTACCAGTCGACTGCGACGCGGAGGAATTTTTAGACGCCATGTTTTAGTTTAAGTTACTTTAGGTTATTACATAATATACAAAATTTTGTTTACTATTTAGAATTAAGTTAGTACAAGGTTAAAATAAACGTCTTAGTTTCTTGAATGTTTCATCTTCAATCGTGAAGCACCTTAGAAGTGAAGCACCCATAGGGTAGATCGCTAGCTTTGATATAATTCCTTAATTTATTCTTACTTTCTTACGTAAGTTTTTAAGTGATAACCTTTTGTAGTTTAAAATGTTATTATTTTCCATTCTTGATTTGTGTTTTTTATTTTTGTAACAAAACAAATGAGTGACGATATTTGTCTTCCCAACAATTTTAATTCTTTGATTCTATTCGCAATGCGGCGTAGTTTTGGACACTTATTTCTAACACTAACTTCATTTATATTTGTGTATGAGCTACAAGCATTTATGTAGATGTATATTACAACAATAGAAAAACCAATCTTAAAGTTGATCTTAAAGTAGGATTATTCTAAATTAATCTCAACAGTGAAAAGCTATAAAAATATTGATATGGAAAAAATGTTTACGAATATATCCACATTTAAAAAAAAAATGCATTCTGTGGGTTTTTTTATTATTACAGTGTTACTTAAACTTTCTCGTTTAAAAAAGACGTAACGCATCATTTCCTTTTTTTTCTATCTTCTTTTATCACGTACTTCTATTCCATTTATTGAAGTTTCCAAAGTTCGAATATAAAAAGCAAATTCAGGTATTCGCTCATAACTTTTTTATATGACTGAATTTAATCCAAAAAGGTGCAAAATTTCTATGAATTATGTATTTTTTCTACAATAATTATCTTTCAAGACTTCAGTAGTGTTATTTTTCAGTAAAATTATAGACATAGGAGCGTAATAACTAAGGTTTTAGAGTTTGCGATGACCGTGTTAAAAACTAATATTGACTGCTGTAGCATTTACCAAACAGCTAGACCAATACGCCTGTTTAATGAATCAATCTAATAAAAAGCTTGGTAATGCTTTTGTTACACCAAAATAGGAAAGTTTAGGCTTACATCTCACTTTATGGAAAGTGGTGTGGCCTTCTTTGTGGGCCGGGTGAGGGTGACCGAAGCTGCGATGTTTTCATGACCCTAACATCAGGTGGAGTAGAGAAAAAAGGAAATGCCAAAGCCGAAAGTAGGTAGCAAACTTCACTCGAAAATCGTAACTACTAGAAACTGATTCTGATCTGATCTGAACTGATCTTTTTATATTTTATAAGCACAGTGCCTTGATCTCACTGGGCGTAGCAGGGATGTCTTCTACTCACGCACACTGGGTTTATTCTTGAAAATAATACACTCAAGGTTGATTGAGATGACTTTTAATGCCTTTTGCAGGACAAATACACTGTATTACAATATATAACATACAGTTAAAACGGAGCTGCGAATATTGCTTGGTTACACAAGATGGATGCAGAGAAGAGAGAGCAAACGAAATATAATTATGTACCTTTCATTCGCACGAAACAACTATTATAAATGCAAAGGCATTATTGTTTAAGTTGCCAACACTCACTTGATGTTAAGTGATGTTAACGCCCATTGGTGGAAGCGCACATCACCCGGAATCCTCAACTATTGTGGCACTGGCTATCTTATCTCTGGCTGCCGGAACACAACAATGTTACACACATTGCTGTGACAGACCTTAATAAGATGGTCCTAAAACCTAGCTATATGGAGTGAGAGCTTAGAACAAGCTCTGCTAAATGAGTACAATATGTAGGTATACACAACGCTGGAAATCGAATCCAACACCTCTGTGTCTGAGACCGAATATCTAATCATCAAAAAGCTTTAAACAAGCCCTACATCAAACCAAACCAAGTATAACATAAATACATGATTCCGGATGCTAAGAATCAAACCCGGGATCACTGGGACTAGCACTCTAATTTAAACCACAAAGGCGGTTACGTTGTACGATGCAAAAACAAAAGTTCAAGGCCTATTGAATATATAGCTTCATACAGTTTGCCTGGGTACAATGCTGCGGTCGGTCTTTGAATAAAATATCAATAACATTATGCACACACTACTACACGAGTACTATACGATGAAATATATAAGTCAAGTAAATCTGAGAAAAGGAACTGTTCTAGCATATAATAAGGATACTGCAGGAGGTACATCAACAAATTTTCTGGATATCCACCATTAGGGCGATTTTTCTGTGCAGGGGTCAGTGGCTATACCCGTCCCTTTTGTTTTGACAAATTTTCTGAATATCCACCATTAGGAATCTTAAGAAAGAAATGAATTTCTATTTAAGCTTTAACAATGAACTAAAACAAGTGGCTTTGACAAAAAAAAGGTTGGAAGGTTTATTATTGGTCATTCTATGGTCATCTTCATGGTAGGCGGAGTTAACTACGAACGCCACGTTAAATCAAAAATGTTTGTAACTGGATATCCTTAAAATTTGTCGATCGTACAACTACAAAATCAGGAGGACCCAGCAGCGCTCGAGCTCGTCTGAGTGGTAGAGCCACTGCGTTGCAGCACGAAATGGGCCGATTCGCCCGGTGTAATACCACCCTCTCACATAATATTGGCGTGAAACAATGGCACTCGTTGCTGTTGTGTTTCGTCCGATGAGTGAAAGTACCGGACGCCCATCTCTCACCCTTCCCCCCCTCCCAATTTCTACTCCGTCCTCAAGATCCAACTTCTTCCTCAAGGCCGACAATGCATCTGCGATTGCTTTGGTTTTGTGGGTGTCCATGGATGGCGGTGATTACTTTCCATCAGGTGACCCGCCTGCTTATTAACGTAGACTTTAAGATAGTGTGTGAGTGAGTGACGAGTTGTAAAGAGCTGAGCTAAGTGTCTGAGAGTTGGCATGTGTCTCACATAGATCACCAAGTCCTCCCTTCAACCAACAATTTTGTTATTAACTTTCCTCTAACACTATGCATTTAGAATGTTAATAAATCTGCGTGAATGTTTTTTATGTTACCTAACATTAAGAATGTTTGCATGTTTTTTAAAATATTACTTACTTACTCCATTGGCGCAGGGATCCAAAGTTAGTCTTGGCATCCGATACGAGAACTCTTCACTTTCCCCTGTCCATAGCAGTCTCTTGCCAGTTGACGGCTCCGAGGTCGCGCAGGTCAGCTTCCACCCTATCGCTCGAGCGGTACCTGGGGCGACCAATCGGTTTTTAAAATGTTTTTGAAATTAATATATTCCTGTTGGATAAGAAGTGCCCGGGCCACGGGCTGATTAAAATGATGATGATGGAATAGCTCGAGGAGCTCGATGGCGTAGTGGTTAACGCGCTCGGTTTGCGATGGCTAAAGTTATGCAACTTTCGCAAAGGCCATTTATCATCTCGAGCTCCTCCGTGCTTCGAAAGGTACGTTAAGCTGTTGGTCCCGGTTGCATTAGCAGTCGTTAACAACCACCAATCTGCACTGTGCCCGCGTGGTGGTTTATGGCCCATCCATAGGGAAGGCTCGTGCCCCAACAGTGGGGACATATAATGAGCTGATGATGATGATGATGACGATGATGATGATGATAGTGTGAAGAACACTAGGTACTCTCAAATTAGCAGCCTTTGCCAAAACATATAAGCTGATTTTTCATTAGCTTAGTTCCAGGTGCAGGCGCTTCCACATCTTCAACCTTAACATTACTTATCATGAGGCAAAATGAAGCTAAAACAAAATTAAAAGAATCAAGATTACCGTTCATGCCTTAGCGAAGTCACTAAGAATAAACAAGAACACAGTATTTGGCCACATTCTGAACGAAATGTTAAATGAATGCCAAAAAAGCCGAAAGCCCGTTTATCATTACACCTCATATAGGCCTACTGACACGACCGCAAACTTAAGCACTTAACCCTGGCCAAGTGATGGCTTCAGCTAAACAATACGCAATGCATGGAGGCACAGAGACCCCATAAAACCCTACCATCTGAGTTAGCAGTCGGGCCCGCGTAGGGTTACCATTTGAGATGTCGTTAAATCAGGACAATCATAAAACGGAACGGCCTGTTTTTTTATATTCTTGGCTTGGGTACAGGTTTAAAAAGTAAATAGACAACTGCAATAAAGTTCTCGTAAAATCCAAGAAAACGATGAGTGTAAATTGTGTATTGTCTTAAATAAGAAAATTGTCTTCTTCTTCTTTGTAATCGTCTTCTGACAATTTTTATTTTAACCGAACTTTTACAACATTGCTTTCAAATAATTATATCAAAATGTACGCATCTATTTGTACATTTCGCATCCACAATGCTACTTTTATATCTAAAATGATGATGAACGGTATATCAGCATTGCAATTGTGGTAAATTTAACTACAATAGATGTTAATCGTATTCAATCACAAAATATGAAGAGCGATCGCGCGGATTGCAAAAGTTCGTGTGTCTTGCATGGTACATAGAGTACGTAAGTTTGTTTTACTTTTGTAATACTTTATTGTGGAACAATTTTTATTGTCTTCAAGTAATTCTTGCATTACTATGGTCCTGTTTGAAGAGGTGACAAATTACCTACTGGGCTTAGAAGATACGTGATGCTCTTGGATTGCAGGCGTGCCGTTTATCATCAGTCTCGTCATTCTAATCCCATATGCTCGTTTGCCATCTCAGTTGTTCAATGACAGTGATTAAAACGAAAACTTAAAGTTTAGCAAATCCCATGAAAGACGGATATATAGCGACCCTACGCACGTGCAATGTTTTAGCATAAAATGACTATAAAATTATACTTTGGCACCATCGCAATGTTTCCTTGCCCACGCCGCAATATGACGTGAAATTAAATTGTTAGAATGCTTCCATGGAAGATCATATTTCTGGGAAAGAGATATCTAAAGCGGCGTTCGTGAGAGTAATGTGAAATGATTGTTTTAGTTTGCTTAAACGTAAAATAGTTAGTTGTACGAGTAGTAATGTAAGTAGTAATTCAACTTATCCTGACGTCTTCTTTATCTGTCGCCGTAACAGCAATGTTAGTAGCGTTATTGTGTTTCGGTAGTTAGTGATAAGATAATCGGTTTGTGTTGTGTGTGTAGAGTGTAGTGTGTGTTGTGTGAGTGGAATTTCTTGCACCCATTCTTCTCCACAGCTAAAAAATAGTCGTCCTGAATGAGTAGTAGGTAAAAATATGTTTGGACGATTCAAAAGCACTTTTCTAAAGTTTTTATAAATATATTTGACTTTGACTTTGACTTTTGACTTTGGTTGATAGATAGCTTCTCAGTAATTGAGGATTCTGGGTGAAGTGCGCTTTCACCTTCGGACGTATCATTACTTTAGGATCAGACGTGAAGAAAGCCAAGCCCTTCAAAAGTTATAACTAAGCATTCATTAGTAATTTTTCATGTTTGTCATCATCATCATCATCATCAGCTCATTTTATGTCCTCACTGTTGGGGCACGAGCCTTCCTTAAGAATGGATAGTTAGAACGGGCCATAAACCACCACGCGGGCCCAGTGCGGATTGGTGATTGTTAAAGACTGCTAATGCAGCTGGGACCAACGGCTTTACATGCCTTCAAAAGCACGGAAGAGCTCGAGATAATGTATTTTTGGTCACCCACCCTTTACGAAAGTTGCTTAATCTTAGCAATCGCAGACTGGACGCGTAAACCAAATAGCCATCGAGCTCTTCATGTTTGTGTGAAAATCGCAATTATGAATGTTCAACTTTCCCAAATTACAGTAAGCTCGCAACTACAGCGTCAACATTCAAAATATTACAATTTCATATAACCCTAGTGGCGATATCTCATAACAAAACTCTTATTCAAATAACAGACACATTCAATGACGTCATCTCGCCTCCAACCGGAAAATGTACAGACCGAATGCAATTCAGTAATGAAGGCACCTAGTTTAATAACTCATGAATATTTAAGAGTTGACTAATTAAATGGAAGCCTGCAACGGGACAGGGATTTGGTAACTCAAAATAAGCTTTAGTTATTAAGCTCGCTAAGTAGGAACGTAGGAAATAAGGTGTCGGCAGAGTTGAGTAACTCGATATTCGGAGAAATTTAAATATGATGCTGGAATTTTGTTATGCTTTGCGCAGACTGCGGGATTTCAACGCTCTAATTCCTGACGTGTCTGTTGCTGTTAGTAGATAGTATTGTAGCTGGGACGGAATTAACTTTTTTAAATCGCGCTGCTGGTCGCATATAACCTTAACAGCAAAGCTTAATTTATTGACGACGTAGATGTTAAAATGTAACAGTTTTTTTATGGATCTACTCACTTATTTTGCAATATAAATGAATAAATGTGAAGAACTTAATTAGCTAATCCAATAAGACAAATGAATACACTGTTTTCATATTCGATCAATTATTAATTAAGTTATGAATAGCACGATGTTTTTTTTTTCCTTTTTCTTTTATAAATAAAAATATGTAAATTAATTAGTAATAATGTTGCAAATTTCATTGCTTTTTGGTCACTGCCGTTATTCACATGACTGAATATTCTAGAATTCACACAAGAAGTTTGGTCGACGATTCTTTATTTACGAATACACTGGAGCGTACTATTTACAAACACACTCGAGAATCAAAATGTTTCTTTTTTCTCTTTCCTCCACTATCTATCCTTGCCCTGTTTACCAGCCGCAGTCACCAACAATTGACCTGATATTCCCTTCTGTTGTAATAAGTATTCTGCGGCTCTATCGGCTTTGAAATGGAAAGATAATATTTTTGTTAGTTTTTCCTTGAAGGTCGTCTCCCCTCTGGAAATTTGATTCCAACACCGCTCCGGAATATAGATTTTCCTTTGCGTGCTACCGCTCGGCGAAAGGAAAAATAGATGGTTTTAAAATTAACGTTGAGAGCTCAAGATCATTTGGAAAAGTTTTTGTTACACTTTTTTTTAATAAGCTTTCAGTCTTTTGTTTTGTCGCAACGAGGCACGCTTGTGTTTTGTTTGTGGCAACGTTTGTCATTGCTGCCGGGCCTCGGTGAGGGTTTTGTATTTATCTATCCCTTGGATTTACAATTCGCTATGTTACTGCGCCCGTGTTTTGTTCTCAAAGTGGCGTTCTAATGTTCACTGATACGTTATTCTTTTGTTTGGTACCGGTAATAATATTTTTCATACAATAAACTGTTCTATATTTGAAAATGAGAAAGTTTAATAACACTTAATGGCTCCGCACACTGGACGACTTGTCGCTGCGTCTAGTCGCGTTGTGCACGCGCACACACGACGACAGTCGTGCGACAGTTGTGAGCGTCAGTTTCGCGACTCCTCTAGCTTGTCGTCCCGACTCTGCGACTGACGCCAAGTGTGCGGAGTGTTTGAACAAAATATATGAAAATTATCGGCCGCAGCCTGTCGTCGCGTCTAGTCGCCGAGCCGTTTGGTAATTTCTATTAAAAGAAAAAGTATCATCACAACCTTCATCAAGTTATTTTGATGACGTGATTTTCGTGACATCACGTCTTTTACTAGGAGTAGAACGAAGAAACATTTAATTTTGCATAGCAGCTAAAAGTATGTCGATTAACGAAGAAGTATTAGCTTAGAAAAGCCTTATCGGACATGGATTTTAATCTTAGGCACAAAATAAGGATACTATAGAATGTAAGCTCTCGCGCAACACTTACAGACAACCCCACGCAGAGACGGAATCCTGCAACAGCTATGTTAGGACTGTTCCAAGCTGTTTCCGTGAGAGCGTCTATATTCAAAATTCAAAATCACTTATTCAGTTTAGGCTACAAATTGCTCTTATGAATGTCACTATGCCACCGGTTCGTAAGTCTACTTTGAGCGGGAGACCTTGTACTGAGAAGAACCGGCAAGAAACTCAGCAATATATTATTGTGTCGGCTGCCGGGAAGGCAATGCCGACAGCAGTGGGAGCTGAAGGATTAAGGAGCTGAGGAGGGATGGATGATGAATAATGATGATATTTGGGACTTACTTGGCGAGCTGACGTTGACGGCGCGCGACGTAGCCACGACACGACTGTCATGGATATGGAGCCGAGCTGGTAGAAGTCGCTTGTTTCGCGCACACACACACACGCGCACACGCACCTTATGAAGGGGTGTACCGGCCGGTGGGCAATTTGTTAAGCTTATCTCCTGGGGTCACCTTATATTGTGTATTAGGGCATCTGACACGATTGCTTAAAATCGTACATATTATGCATTTTTCATAATGCCTAATCAGTGGATGGGTGAACAAACTTAACTTTGGCTCATGCAGAAAAGCCTGAGCTTGTAGTTCAACGTTGATAGTTATAGTAGTTACTATAACTATCAATAGTTGATGCACTTGCTCCACTTTTCAGGCTTTTTATTTAAATTACGATTCTGATAATGGATTTTATGTGATTTTTATTGTATTAATATAGATTGTGGTACCTATGTGAAATAAATTTTATATAATTTTGTTTTAATTAAGTAATTATTATTTTGTCATAGTTTTTATTTTATCATTATTATTATTTTTATGACATTGTTTTGTAATCTTTTAATTAGTTAATAATATTTGTAGTTTGTAGTGTCAATAATAATTATTAATGTTGTGTGCACTATTCATTGGAATACATATTAGAATCTATAAATCTAAAAAAATAAGGAATCAATGTAATAATGTGTATTCTGTAAGTGTACCTTATATAATAAATAAAAAATAAAATAGTTATCAAACTATAGGTAGTTACCTATACTAACATAATTTCAAATATTCATTCCAAAAAGATCTTTTTACCTTTATAATAAGAAACGTTTTACAATGATAATTCAGGTGTTAAGCTATCATTAACATTAATTGGCGTCTCTGAGTGCGGTAGTTGGCGATAACGCTTAATTACACATTCCGATAACGCATTCCTGCTCAAATCATTGAATAATTATTGCATATTCATGATTCATATACGAACTTTGAGGAACTATAGAATTTGGGTAGCGCATTTAGGATGATGAGGAGCTCGATGTGAAAGTGCTTAACGCGATTGGTCTGCGATTGCTGATGTTAAGCAGCTTTCGCAAAGGCCGGTTATAGGATGGGTGACCAAGCATGTATCATTTATTTTATTTTTTTATTTATTTATAATTACATACAACTATCTTTACAGGTTTCTTTTCTTTTTTAACCCAATACAATAGAGCAGCTATAATAATAATATGACTAAAATACACAACAATATACTTTACACTTCATACGACACAGTAAACAACGCAATTCTTGTGAATTCGCTCAGAGCACAGCAGAATAGATCAACCTTCTTATCTATTAGGTTGAGAGTGCGGAGCGCGCGCGTCAGCGGCGGCGCCTCGTTTAGCAAGTTGGTGCGGCCGCGCGGCACCGCTAGCAGCGGCGGCCGGCGGCGTCGCCACACGTACCGGTCCGTCATCTCGAGCTTCTCCTTGCTTCGGAAGGCACGTAAAGCCGTTGGTCCCGGCTGCATTAGCAGTCGTTAACAATAACCTTACCGCGGGCCCGCGTGGTGGTTTATGGCCCGTTCTCTGTGATGTTGCGATAAGAAAAGCTCGTACCCCAGAAGTGGGGACATAAAATGAACTTGATGATGTTGATGATTGTTTTATAAAGTTTGCTCTAGCACTAAATATTGAAACAGATGTACTAACGTTTTGTTTATATATTACTAGCTGACCTGGCAGACTTCTTACCGCTTTGACCGTTTCCATGACAACAAAACAAACAAATCATTTTGTATTGGAAAGGCTGAACGTACAGTTCACGCTTAGAGCATTAAACCAAATAATGCTCTAAGAGTTCACGTCATTCTGTCACATTCACTCACTCACTTTTTATATCATGATATTTAAAAAAATCATATTTTAGTAAAAACATCTTTTTTCCTTTTAGTTTTGTTCTGTACAAATCTTGTCCTTACAATAACAAACACAAAAAAAGAATTATACAACTTTGTGCAGTCGATCGGAAGTTATGCGCGTACATACATTTCAGTGATTCATTTTTATTTGTATATATTTTATATAGACGTTTCGGTCACTATGTAGGGTAACATCATCTCCCTATGTGCCATTGTTTAAGTTTAAAGAGCAATAGAACCCAACAGTAAGCCGATTAAATGCTAACGACGAAATTGGATTCCTTGAAACCGGTCCAAAGTTTTCCTTTCAATAAATAATTAGTGAGCTCTAAAAAAGCTCGCTTCATTTAATCAACAGAAAGCGTACAAAGAGCTTGGGCGTAACAGAACAAAACAGCAAAAAAAACTGGAAACTACAATAAATACAAATTATCCGCAGAAAAAGCTCGAAGCAGCTCCCTGGCACTGTTATTACGACACTTAACTTTTACTTTTTTTTCACTCGCGAATTTTTAGTGGTCCGCATTGTTGTACGGAAAGCCATGTTGTCCATGTTGTGTTGGCAGTGTCCATGTTGTGTTGGCTGTCAATCTTTCTAGACCAGTGGTTCCAACCTTTCTCCGACCATGAACCCTTTTCCTAATTTATTTGTTAGCAGTGACCACATAAACTGTTTTTAAAAAGGAAGTTTAAGCTTTATTCAAAACTTAAATTAGTATTTGTAAGCGTAAGTTCAGTAGTGACAGTTTGTCTTCACACTCCTGCTACCAAAAATGCTGATGCGAAACATTTTATGTTCCACACTGGGACCTAGGAATTACCAAATAGATAGCGTAGGTGATAGTGCAGGAATTAAAAAAAACACTGTACTGCCTTTTTGAAAATTATTTTGTGGATTTAATTATGTTCTGTCCCGCGGACCATTGCCGATGCTCTCTCGGACCATCTGTGGTCCGCGGACCACCAGTTGGGAACCACTGCTCTAGACGTAGCACACTTCCTATTTCCTTGTATAAAAAATATGCTTGATTATTGTTATAACGCCTCGATGGCCGAGTGGCAAAGCTTGGCCCGATACCCGAAGGATCCGGGTTCAATTCCCAGGTCGGGCAAAGTGTGTTCCGGACTTTTCGATGTATAGCCGGGGTTTGTGATCATCGACCCACATTTGGCAAGCGTGGTGATTAAGCTATTATTCATCAATTGTAGCGATGACTTGATTTCAATGATGGATGCCTTTGTCCAGCAGTGGGACAGCTATAGGCCACTAGGTGGGTTATTGTAAGCTCGCCTTAACAGTTAGTTCGCCTAAATGGTGGAAAAACATGCGTAAACTCGCCACAGGTAGCATTTTAAAAATACATTTTCTTTTTTATTATTTTTGTCTTTTGTAAACTCGCCACTCTAGGTGTTTTCGTATGGATTGCAGAAGAATCAAACACAAAAAATAATGGTTACACTTTTCTTTATTTACTATAGTTATAGATCTATTCATCATTTTTTTCTGCTAATGCAACCGGAACCAATGGCTTTAAGTGCCTTCCGAAGCACGCTGCTGGGTTCTTCTTAGTAGAAAAAACCTTCCGAATCAGCTGTAGAATCACATTAAATATATGTATAGCTTATTACTATTATTGTGTGTATTTATTTTATTTTATTATATTTTTATTTTTTCATTTTTAAGACATATACTTACTCGACTTTCATGAGTGCACTATTGTGCCTAACCTGAATTTTTTTTTTCATTTCATTTCATTTCATTTCATGGGCCGTAGGAACTTCTGGCCTGTTCTCCCTATCCATCCATAGGGAAGGCTCGTGCCCCAATAGTGGGGACAAAAATGAGCTGATGATGATGATGATGATGATGAGGAATCTTCTTCCCTTTGCCCATCTACGAAATTTAGCATTTTTTAGTTTACCTTAATCCTTAGGTACTTATCTATTGGCATAAACTAAAAAACACTTCCGAATATTTTTTTCACATTTCATTGAAAGATCCAACTAACTCAAAAGAAAGAAAATGTCGTTATAAATGAAAATAGTTAAAAGGTTAAAATATTCGCTGCCGGTAAATAACATAATTATATTGATAAAAAACCTCTTTGATATTTGAATAAAAAAAAATAACTTGGCTCGTGCAAGTGGGCAAGTTGAATTCCTCTTTTTAAAGATTCTATATAAAAGTGGATACAAAAATTGAGCCTTTTTATGCGATTTCAATTGTCCTTTTAAGGTTTTAGGTATGTTTCTTTATTTATCTTTTTTATTTACAGTAGATAGGCCACTGTCAACAAATTAGCAAGTGTGAGTTTGCTAGTTCGTCTGACACCATGCTAATTTAGCAACTACTAATGCCATTGACGCAGTTTAAAGAAATGCTGTCCCAAACAGACATTGTAATCCATTACACTACGAAGGAAATAATAAAAGGACCAATTATTTGTACTTTTTATATGTACTAATAAAATCGTCAACAATAAATATTGAGTATAGAAACAAACAGGTATATTTTATAAACCTATATTACGCATTGCATTTAAGACAAAGTTTTTAACTTAGGTTTAATTTGGGTTATAAAAAGGTGTACACATACCTTTTTATGAACAGAATAAGTTTGAACAGGGATTAACGCAATCTCATCATCATCATCATCATCAGCTCATTTTATGTCCTCACTGCTGGGGCACGAGCCTTCCCTATGGATGGATAAGGAGAACGGGCAATAAATAACCACGCGGGCCCTGTGCTGATTGGTGGTTGTTAACGACTGATAAAGCAGCCGGGACCAACGGCTTTACGGGCCTTCAAAAGCGCAGAGAAGCTCGAGATGATACATTTTAGGTCACACCCGATGACCGGCCTTTGCGAAAGTTGCTTAACCTCAGCACTCGCAGAGCGGGCGCGTAAACTGCGCCATCGATGTCCTCAGCATGTGCGTCCGGTCAAAAATCTAAAAAACACCAGCATGGGACAGGAACAGTCAGCAGTTACCATCAATTAATACAGACCACTTGTTCTGTCTTAGCTGTCGTTCTGTGAAGTGTCAATGAGTATCAATGTTATTTTTTACACGACTGCCAAAAAAAGGGGTGTTATGTTTTCAGGGTTCATGTATGTATGTATGTGATGTTTCTTTCCACCATAACTTCTAAACGCCTGAACCGATTTAGATATATGAGGTATCGTTACAATCCTTGCATCGTTACGACTAACATAGGTTAGTAAAAATTTGGAATTACAATCCCTATGTGGGTAAAATAGGGGATGAATTTTTTTTTTATAAAGATTCGTCATTATTGAAGTTAGAGACTAGAACTTGATGTTTAGCATGATATCTGTAGAGGTTAATTTTTATTTCTACTTGAATAAAAATGCTTACAAATTAAAATAGACTTGACTAGAATAAAATATATCATGCTAGGTGACATATTTTATTAAAATGGCAGTCGTGTTTTTTAGTTTTTTGGCGACGATAACTGTGTTGTACACTGGTCTTAAAGCGTCAAACACTGGGTGCCACTTCCCTACGTTTAATTCCAAGGTACGGAACCGTTACTGCGCGAATTCGTCACGCTTTCGGCTGCTGGCGTATTTTTTAATCGGAACACTAGAATGTGGAATGGAAACAAAGAAACTCCACGCCCTGCGAACGTAGCGTTAATTTATAAATACAGAATGATACCGACTCTGTTGCTAATAAAAGCTATAACGTTTTAAGGCCAATTCACACGAGTGGAAATTAAGGGGAGCTACTTACTAAAGCAGCATGCTTTTTACGGAACACTTTTCGCTGTTGGCTTTCTTTGTTTTGAAACAGGGCTATTTTACAAATTTTCATTATCTTTGTATTTTTTCATTCGGGTTTTTCGAATTATATGTAACATAAGCATATGGAGCTCGATGGTGCAGGTGGTTTGCCATTGATAAATTTAAGCAACTTTCGCAATGACCGGTCATCGGATGGGTGACCAAAATTGTCGAAAAATCGGAAGGCACGTAAAGCCGTTGGTCCCGGCTGCATAAGCAGTCGTAAACAACAACCAACCCGCACTGACCCCGTGTGGTGGTTAATGGTCCCTACTCCCTATCCATCCATAGAGAAGGCTCATACCCTAGCAGTGGAGACATACAAATTTGCATAATGTTTGTTTATACATTAAATCTTCTGACTGACAGTCAGTCAATTCAATCACTTTTTCGCTATAGTGACTTCACGAAGTCTAGACGTGTCCCCTCTGTATATGGTCTGGTTTTAGGCAGAACATTTGGCATCGTGGCGTAAGATAGGTGGAAGTAAGGTGAAAGAGTAGTAGCGCTAGTATCGTGCTCGGTGGCGTGCTTTTGGAGAGGCCTATGTCCAGAAGTGGACTAGTATAGGCTGATGATGATGATGATGAAGGTAAAAAACCTTTTAGTAATGGCAAGTGGTTATATGAGGAGCTCGATGGCCCAGTGGTTAACGGGCCTGGTCTGCAAGTGCCGAGGTTAAGCAACTTTTGCAAAGGCCGGTCATCGGATAGGTGACCAAAATTTTATCATCTCGAGCTCCTCCGCGCTTCGGAAGGCATGTTAAGCCGTTGGTCCCGGCTGCATTAGCAGTCGTTAACAACCACTAATCCGCACTGGGCCCGCGTGGTGGTTTATGGCCCGTTCTCCCTATCCATCCATAGGGAAGGCTCGTGCCCCAACACATAAATGAGCTGATGATGATGAAGTGGTTATAAGCTAAGCGTCAAGTCTCTGATGGCAAGATAGGTCGACAATATTAAAAACTCAACCGTCAGGACATCATCATACGAGCAGCACTGTCCTTTTATCTACAGGTCCTGGTTCCGAATCTCAGCAGCATTGTCGTACTCGATTAAGACAGGACTGGTTTTAAGCTTGTCTATTCTGTTCTAAGGTTCTAATCTTATTTGATTCTGTCGCCATAACTGATCTTAACAACTTAACTTCTGCGATCTTGTGACAGTTCAACATTTAACGCCAGTTGGAGCCAGTTGGAGCATTTGCATTAATATTTTGGTCACGCATTCATGACTCGTTATTCACGAAAGCTGTTTAGCATTTACGATCGTTTGGTACTTGGTACAATTATGTCAGGCACTGACCCGTAAACCATCGGAGAGTATCTACAAAAAAAATCTCATCAAATTGCCCATCATTTAATCTTGCGGTATGCAGGGCTGGCAGGCAGTTGTGACACTACGCGAAAAAAATCACCATTTTTTTTGTACATATACATTCCCCACAAAGCTGGAAGTCCGCGAAATCGGTTCGGTTTTGTATTTCGCGGTAGGACAATCCAATCGGCGTAAAACCCGGGGTCCCTGGAGATGGTCGCCATGGCAACGGGGCAGGCACCACCACCCCGCCCGAAAGGGGTCACAAAATCCAAACTTATCTCATAAATTTACACCGTGCCCCGATTTCGTTTCGACGTCGGCCGCGAGCGTGCGAATTCATTCAGCGACATGATCGCGCTTCATTCTCAAATTAAGCGCTACATTTTTTACAAGCATTGGTTATGGTGTTCTCGATGGAGTACATATTACATGGGGTTCTTCAAAAGGTTTTTACTTGGTCGGCAACACGTGAGAGATACCTCTGTTGTTGCAAACGTCTACAGACTACGGTAACTGACAGAAGGTACGCCTGATAGCCAACTTTGTGGCATAAAAAAAATACCTGCCCTTCTCTCTGACAGCGGGTGGTCATATTTTCATGACACTGATCCAACAGACGAGCAAACGGTTCGCCTGATGGAAAGCGGTCACCGCAGCGCATGGCGGCAATTTTTGAATATCACCGGTAATTACGAAATTAAAAGTGACGTGGAGTATAATGTTTTGTGCATTGTTTACGATTTGATTATTTAACTAGCAAATGGTTCGAGATTTTTGTGACAAAAATAAGTTACTAGTGACTTTGAATACGATAAAAAGGAGCACATGTAATTGTATTAAAATCATAAAGTGAGAATTATAGGCACCGGTTAAAAAATCGCACCCCATGAACGCTTTATCATACGCACGTTGCAGATCCTGCATCTACAGTTCCATAGAACAGGGGGCACTTTTGAATCAAGCGTAACATTGATCGCAGCTATGTAGTTGCTAAAAAACTAAAAGAAAAAAACTTTTTAAAAACAAGCTTTTATTACTTGTTAATAAAAAAAATAACTAAAAGGTTAAAAATAATTGATGGTAAATATATTTATTTACAAACAAGACAAAAACAAGATAATAATTAAACTACTAAAAATTTAATTTACAAAAAAACTATAAACTAAAACTACTAATTTTAAACCTGATAGTAAAAAAAAAAACCATTATATAGGTACCTATATTGCAACCTATCACTAAAATTGTATTAACGTCCTTCGTCTACGTCACAATAATCCCTCGTACATACCTAATTACATATTTTTCATCATCATCAGCTCATTTTATGTCTCCACTGCTGAGGCACGAGCCTTCCGTATGGATGGATAGGGAGAACAGGTCTTAAACCACCACGCGGGCCCAGTGCGGATTGGTGGTTGTTAACGACTGCTAATGCAGCCGGTACCAACGGCTTTACGTGCCTTCCGCGGCACGAAGGAGCTCGAGATGATAAATTGTTGGTCACCCATCCGATAACTGGCCTTTGCGAAAGTTGCTTAACCTCAGCACTCGCAGACCGGGCGCGTTAACCACTGCGCCATCGAGCTCCTCACATATTTTTATTAAACCTTAAAACTTTACACCTTGTATTAAATCTTTGCGTTTTTATCACGGACCCAATTTTTTTATAAATAAAACCTAATTTTTTTTACAAATTCAGGTTAGGTAACTAACTAAGCACTAGGTTCACCTAAAAATAAAGTACTGTCGGTGCAAACAAGCATTATAGGTACTTGATTTTAAAATGTGTATTCGAACTTTCGTAGCCGAGAGAGATCCGAACGAAACTAGAACCGCCTCTGTGGTCTAGTAGTTAAGACCACCGGCTTAGACCCAGAGGTCCCGGGTTTGAATCCCAGTGGGGGGTACTTGTTTGTGTACTCGGTTTGGTTGGTGGTAGGGCTTGTTTGTCCGCCTGGCTAGCTACCATCATCTTATCTAAATATGTCGCCATAATATAAATGTTTGTAGTATTGTTGTGTTCTGGCAGCTAGAGATAAGATAGCCAGTGCCTCAGTAGTTGAGGATCCCGGGTGAGGTGCGCTTCCACTTTCGGCCTTATCATCACTTAACATCAGATGAGATGAAGACAAGTACTTCCCCGTAAGAAATATAAAAAAAATGATATTACTGAGAAAGCACCGCCAGATGCCCACATGTTAAGTAACTAACAAAGCTCTGGGGCCACCTAAAACTAAGGTGCTATCGGTCCCAACAAGCGTATATGATTTTAAAATGTGTATTCGAACTTTGGTAGCCGAGCGAGACCTGAACGAAACTAAATTCACGGCTGTAGTTTCTTCGGATGCCTGTAGAGTAGGCATTAGGATGAACAAGATGTCAGTTTGCATCGGACACCAGTATCATTTCGTGGTAAGAATTGCGAATTTCAAAAGCCTGAATATGTGAACCAAGAAAAAAACAATTTCAACAAAATTTAATGTTTTAATTAACAGTATTAAATAATTTAAATAATATTAAAAATATGTTATGAAGTGAGGAAAAATAAAAATATTATTTATTTTTCTGAGAAAACCTAAAATAAAATGGAATTAATAATCCTACACTTATGAACGACTATACACACAATAAAGTAGCATGAGTAATAATCGCAGAAGAACATCACAGGATGTTCTAACGGAACTCTTAAAATAAAACTAGTCCAAGTTCTACGTACGTGCAAAGTTGTACCACTGTGCTATCTTCTCATCAATGTCCATTTACTCACATTAATAGTGTAGCCACAAACTCCAGCTTAGTGGCAGCTTTATATCGCCCAACTAAATTGAAGATGTTGCCAGCTTCAACAATATATTTTATAGCTTGTCAAATTGTTACAATCCTAAATCCGTACAAGGTATTATGAACTTTCCGCGAAACCCAATAGAGTGTATTTATTGAACGCGACACTAACAGATTTAATGTGACAACAATAAAAATAATATGAGCTATTTTTCACACAAAAACCTCAATGGTAGCCATGAAAGTTGTTTGACGAGCAACAAAGCAAAGCCGTTTATGATAGAAAATGTTTTCTGTCGATCATATTAAAAGTGATACCATATATTTTTCGTCACTGTGGCACAAAATAAGGAGACCCAGAAGATAAGCTTCTACTTTAAAAAAAATTGATAACACTTACAATAAGCTAAGCGGGAAAGTGAAAAGTCATGTCTGCGGTTTTGTTTTGTTTTCTAAAATATGTGTTATGTCGAATATTAATGTAAAATAATGGTGGATTATTAACCGTTAGGTGTTCATGAGTGTGCATGAGTGTTAGCAAAAGAAACAGTGCAACGTCACTTTTCAAATTCTCTCAAGAAGTCCGCGTGAGGACTTAGTAAAGCCCCACATCTTTACTGAGACACTCGAGGGGTTGGGGGGTATATCATTTCTCACTTCTCATTTCTATTATCATTCATCATCATTATACAGGAAAGAAATATTGTTGATTTATGTATTACTTGTAAGAAAAATTACTTTGACACTGGCAAAATGTGCTAATCGCACGAAGCCATCAACTAAAGGAAAAAAAAGCTAAGCAGAATAATTTTGCGCATGTTATCTCTAATTAAGTTAATTTTGTATAGGTACTTGTTTGAAATTATGCATGCCGTTGCAGCCTTCAAGCAGCGCCTGTGTAGTAGTTATAGGGTTTTTAATGTAATTAATGTTCTGGTGTATGTTTTGTTGGATGTCTTTAAATAAAAAAATATAAAAAAAACGAGCTCAAGCAACGCCGCACACAAAGACAACCTCTCGGAGCGCGAGGAGAACTCCTGTTCGTGAGAGAGTCTATATGAGCGTTGCTCGAGCGCGGTATGTATTAAGCTTGCCATACCTTACCTTACCTTTCTGGGTCTCCTTATTTTGTGATTGTGGCTAGAGTGTGCTACAAAAGGAAATATTAAGGTCGACTGATTATATGAAAGTAGACAAAATCAACATTTTGTAGTCCCCTGATTCCTCCTCCAAAACTGGACCGATTTTATTTACTATTTTCATTAAAAATTAAAGGAAGGCTACGGCTGTGTCCCTATGTTTTGCTTTTTTTTCATAAATTAATTATTAAAAAAGATATGAACCTTTAAAAATCTTAAAAATTGACCAGATTTTCTCTGTGGACAGACATCCAGCAAACACATTTGACGAGATTATATAAAAAAAGCAAAACATAGGGACACAGCCAAAGCCTTTCTTAAATTTAAAAAAAAAAAAAGTAATTAAATCGGTCCAGTTTTGGTGGAGGAAATAGGGGACTATGAAACGATTTGAAATGATTTTGTCTACTTTTCATATAGGGCATGTTCCGATATGCACTGCGAGCACTGTAAGGTGTGACGTCAATTTAGTTTACTGCGAAGCCGTTCCTTTATAGTTAGCTATACTGGTACTGTTTAAAACGGAACGCAGTCCAGTATACTGTCATCCATGCTGTCATCCATGTCATCATTTCTGGACGCCAGTGCGCCAAATGCCAGTGCTTACAGTACAAAAATGGCGACGATTTATGACGTCATATATTTCCCTAGGATACTGCGGCAGTATACTGTCAGTCCACAACGGAATAAATTTCTCACCAGTAAGAGCACTGGACAGTGCTCGCAGTGTATATCGGAGCATACCCATAATCAGTCGACCTTAGTATAATATACTATATTATACATATTATGTCAAAAATAAACTATCAAAAATAGGTTTATATTATTTGCTTCTTTTTATATAATTTGTATCTAACCTCTACTTATACCAGTAGTGTATCTAACCTAGATACATTTATTTATAAAAATAAATATATAAATAAATAAATAAATAAATATTACCCACACTCACACCAATTATCTAGCCCCAAGAAAAGCTTCCTTAAGAAACTCGTTATTTGGTTAACTAGACAACGGATAAACATACTTAATATACTTAAAATACATACTTATTATACATAGGAAACACCCAGACCCGAAACAATATAGAAAAACAGGTATTTCTAAATTGATCCGACCGGGGATCGAACCCGGGACCCCAGAGATAGCGACACCATGAAAACCGGTGTGCAAGCCACTCGACCAAGGAGGTCGTCTAATATATAACTACTGCATGGATTTTTATCCCATTTATGAATAAATATTATAACTTTAGCAGAGACAATTTTCTTCTTTATCTTCACCACAGGTTACAAAAAAAAACATAAAAACATAAAACCACACTAATATACTGCATGTACCGCTTTCTCGAACTAATTATCGTAGCAACTCCTTTGCCATCAGAGTGTCCAAACTGTATAATAGTGTTGATAAGGATATGAACCTAGACTTATTTAACTCATCCCTGAACCAGTTTAAAAACAAATTTAATAATAACTTCTTTTTGTAAAAAAAAGTCTTACCAACATTTTCCACTTTCCATCGAAAATCGAAGAGATTATGTAATCTGTATTAATCTGTATTAAGCTATAAGCGGAAACTTGTAATTGGCTGTATTTAATTTATAAACACTTTTAATTTATGTATTGGCTGTAAGTTTTCCAAAAAAAATAAAATAAAAATAAATATAAAATAAAATAAAATATAAAGCATGTGCAAAATGTTGAAGGTTCAAACAATATATTGACACTTAAGGCCTACTTGTGTCACGAGCACGATTCTCTTATTATCAGTATCGATAGGGAGAACGGGCCATAAACCACCACGCGGGCTCAGTGCGGATTGGTGGTTATTAACGACTGCGAATGCAGCCGGGACCAACGGCTTTACGTGTCTTCCCAAGCACGGAGGAGCTCGAGATGATTCATTTTTGGTCACCCATCCGATGATCGGCCTTTGCGAAAGTTGCTTAACCTCAGCACTCGCACCGGGCGCGTTAACCACTGCGCCATCGAGCTCCTTGTTCAACCGTATGTCGTAAACTAACTATTGTTCTTTCAAATCTTTTATTGTTGAAGAAACATTGAAAAGAAGCCCTACATACGCAACCACTCACGTTTATTTAACATATTATTTTAGCGTAAACTCTCGACCCCTTTCAAACCCTTTGCAAGGTCTTTGATTGGAATTTACAACCTGCCCGGAATCCTTTTATATCTCTACATCTATTTAAATTCCGCGAATCACATTGCAAACTAAAAGATATCGTGGGTTCACTTAGCTGAAATCGGAACCCAATATAACAATAATTTGAAGATAGAAATGAAATGTAAGTTATTTATTCAGAACACACAATTACTGTAAAAGACGAATGTTATGTTAGTTCTAATATATATTACTAGATGGCGCGGTTCGCATTCTCACTGGATCGCGCTATCGATCGGCCATATACTTTGACAATATAGTTGTTACTTATTTAGAACAAAGAAGCTACTAGCGGTTTTATTTTCAACCCTAATAGTATTTCCTTCAGTACAACGGTATACCATATTTCAATTACATTGCATAGGTAGGTACAGACGCTTAGATAAGATAAGATAAATTTTTATTGCCACAAAATTGTGTAAAATACATAGCAGGCTTGCAGATCAACTTAACCAAAACTGACAAAATTCTTCGATAAATGTTTTTTTATTTTATTTTACGGGTAAGCACAGAGCCTTGATCTAAACTGATGTAAGTGATGTTAGTGATGATAAGGCCAATGATGGAAGCGCACTACACCCGGGATCAGGTCAAACCCTTCCACTACTCAGATCTCCCTTGTTCTGATGTGCGGGAGGGATTACAATGGTTGATTTCAGTATTTCAGTGTTTACTTTAGCTTTTACTTTAGCTTCCTTAAGAAACTCGATAAATGGTTAACTAGACAACGGATAAACATACTCAATGTACTTAAATACATACTTATTATACATAGGAAACACCCAGGCCCGAAACAATTTAGAAAAACAGGTATTTCTAAATTGTTCCAACAAAGCTACAAATATTGATGTAATGACGACATACTTAGATAAGATGGTGGTAGCTAGCCAGGCGGACAAACAAGCCCTACCACCAACCAAACCAAGTACACAAACATGTACCCCCCGCTGGGAATCGAACTCGGTACTAAAGCCATTTCCCATCAATTGTAGTGATGACTTGGTTTCAGTCATTGAGGCTTTTGCCCCAACAGTGGGACAGTCATAGGTAATTTACTAGACAGACAAAGATAATAATAAGTAGTTATTTGTTTATATAATCTATTAAAATACGAGTACTAAAAATATCACTTAAAAAGACGACTTGCTCTAAATAGGATAAGGCAAGCCGTGTTTCAGATGCTACTGTTTGTATTTTTTTGTGACTTTTGACTATGTTTTTGACTGATACTGTAGGATTTTAGTTGAATAAAAAAAGACTTAACAATTAAGCGTTTAAACATCTTTATAGACGTCTCGTTTTCTTCGATCAACTCGACGCTGCGTGCACGTTCACAGGCAGATTATGTTATGTATTATCCATCATGTCTAAGACGGTACCTACCCCTTTCCCCGACCCTTATTTACGCACACATCTATTTTGTACCAAACAAACGAGATACGGTTTTCATCACGAGCATTCCGCAATAACGGCCGCCCATAGCCAGATGGGCGCAGGTGTGCCCCACTCCGGATTAGCTGCATGACAAACGACGCGAAATAAACATGTTATAATTAGGTGCGCTCGACAGGGTCGGACGTACATTAATAATGTTCAAGACAGAACTCGGTTGTCGGAGATATCTACGGATTTGATTGAGTTCGGTTTTGGTAATCCGCTGTACAGCGGATCGTGTACACGCTGGGCTTAATACGTGGAGTATTATTGTTTTGATGGTGTGTCGCAGTCGCTAGAAAATCCTGCATGCGATCAGCTCAAAACAGAAAGGACTGGCGTAAAATGGAGGAGATCTATGAAAATGATAATGATGATGATGTTGTTCGAGATAAAACATGGTTTAGCTACTTATAGACTTCAAATTAATAATGTTCAAGACGGAACTTGGTTGTCGGAGATATCTACGGATTTGATCGAGTTCGCATTTGATAATCCGTTGAACAGCGGATCGTGTACGCGCTGCGCTTAATACGTGAAGTATTATTGTTTTGATGGTGTGTCGCAGTTGAGAAAAATTTCTGAACTATATTGTTCAAGATGAAACATATAAGTTACTTATTGATGCCGGAGATATCTAAGCGAATTTAATAAACCACTGTATACGATCGGCTTATTATAGAAATATGATTGTTTAGTTGGGGTGTGTAACAGATTAGGAGAGTATTTTCTTAACAATTAGGTACGCTCGACAGGGCCGGACGTATATTAATATTGTTCAAGGCGAAACGCGGATGTCGGAGGTATCTGAGGATTTGATAATTCGCTGTACACGATCGGCTTTATATGTGAAGTATAATTATTTTTTTGGTGTGTCGCAGTTCAAGAGAATAATAATTCTTGAAAATGTTGTTTAAGATAAAACATGGTTCCGCTACTTTTACTCGTAGATGTCGAAGATCAATTAGGTGCGCTCGACAGGGTCGGACGTACAATTGTTTAAGACGGAAATTGGTTGTCGGATTTGATCGAGTTCGGATTTGATAATCCGCTGTACAGCGGATTGTGTACACGCTGAGCTTAATACGAGAAGTATTATTGTTTTGATGGTGTATCTCAGGTAAGGAGAACATTTATTAACAATCTTGTTCAAGATGTGACATAGTTCGGCTGCTTATTGATGCCGGAGATATCTTAGTGGATTTAATAATCCGCTGTACACGATCGGCTTAATATATGAAATATGTTTCTTTAGATGGGGTGTAGCAGATAAAGATAAGAGTGTAGCAATAAAATACTCTCCTAGTATTTTCTTAACAATTAGGTACGCTCAACAGGGTCGGACGTATATTAATATTGTTCAAGGCGAAACGTGGATGTCGGAGGTATCTGAGGATTTGATAGAGTTCGAATTAGATAATCCGTTGTACACGATCGGCTTTATACGTGAAATATGATTGTTTTAATGGTGTGTAGCAGATTAACAGAATATTAATCAACAATACAGAGTAGAACGTGCTTTTATATTGTTTAAGACGAAATATCTATGTAAAAAACGTTCCTTTGGGAATTGGATCCAGGTTCGTGAGTCTTCGACCGCTAGTGGAACGGCTTAACTACAGAGACTATTAAATATTTCATTATCTGCGTTTTATTATCATTTTATTAGTTGACGAAGACGTTCTGAAATATCACGACGCTATTATTAAGTTCCGTGCTGAAATCGTGTCCTCATGGGAGGACATGTTGGGCCATCTATAAATCCTTGCAGCACTAAAGAACGCCTCGGGTGAATCAAGGACCGTTGGGGACCAGGTGCTAGTTTGTGCTTGATTTGATTGTGATATTAGACATAAACTTTTTTTATATTTTTCAAAACTCGAAGCATTCTCTTTTTTGCTGGTAATACTTTGGTAATTAAATTTTCCATATTAGGAACACTTGTACATACTTTTTAGCTATATTGTTGTACCAAGTAAAAGTGTAAGCTAAGTGCGCAAATTAATTTCGATACAATAAGCAAAGGGGGTTGAGTAATTTCGAATGGAGGGGATTTAAAAAAAAAATTATGATTTTATTTTGTTTGATCATTACCGACATAAAATATACTTCAACATAAAAATAAACGAAAAGTCAGAAATCTCATACTTTGTGAAAAATGCTTATTTAAAATACGAAAATGCATGAAAAAAGTATTTTTTGCTTGTCGCGCCTCAATTTTTATTTTATTTGAAAGAAGTTGTAAAGACATTTAAAAAAATACTATTACAACATTTCCCAGTATTAGGCTGTTTTTGAGATATCCATTCTTGTTTGCTTTCCGTAAACCTGTTTAAGTGTAAATGTGGAATTGACTGTATTGATTTGTAGCTTGACCTGCTGTCGTATACAATAAACACTACATACTTATAATTACAGGTGGGTTTAAAAATAAAATGAGGTAAGTATTTACGCCAAGTTTTATTTTCACATTACATGAAAGTAACAATTTATATCTATACTAATATTATAAAGCTAAAGAGTTTGTTTGTTTGGTAGAACGCGCTAATCTCAGGAACTACTGGTTCGAATTGAAAAAATATTTTTGTGTTGAATAGTCCATTTATTGAGGAAGGCCATAGGCTATATTACATCACGCTATGACTAATAGGAGTTGAGCAGCAATGAAAAATGTTACAAAAACGGGAAAATATTGTTCGCTAATTAACGCGGGTGAAACCACGGGGCATTATTTGTATTTATAAAACCTAATAAATAATTAATTTCAGTATATTTTCTTCCAAGGGGATTTACACCCCTTTCGCTGTATACAATATATTTAACGATAGGTAAGTATTACAATTTAGGTACTAAAACTTCTTAACACGGTACCTAACTACTTAACTATAGTCCTAACAAAAAATTATGATTTACTATATCTACTAAATCTATGTTAGATCCTAATGAATTTTCGTCTAAAAAGGCAGCAGTAGAAGAAACATTAACCTGATGCCTTCCCTATCCCAATTACCACAGTATAGACATTATGCGAGAACAACAACCCAGCGTTCATTTGCCTATGATACAAGAACAAAAATATACAAGAAACATGTCTATTTCTATTGTCAGCCATGTCAAACGCTCTCAGAACAAGTCGATCAAAGCAGCCAAATCGTTGAGCAATCAATCACAAATGAACGCGCCAAGGTTTTTTAGGGAATCAAAATAGTAAGAAAAGAGAGTAGCAAAACACGCACGCGCACGACACTACGGAAGGATTGTGAGTCGCCAACGCCAGCCAGGGATGTTAGGAGCCAACTCAAAAATTATGACACCGGCCTGTCAAAATAAAGGTTTATTATTCACTAGTTGTCGCCCGCGACTTCGTTCGCGAAGACTACAATATCCCACTGGAACCTGTTACCGGGATAAAAAGTATAATATCCTAGTCCGGGTCATGGTCTGTCTATGTGCAAAGTTTCATCCAAATCCGTTCAGCCATTTTCACGTGATGCGCGGTCAAATAAACAGACAAACAGATAAACAGACAAAAATTCTAAAAACTCATGGAACGTGTTCTGTTATCGATTCTAAGTATCCCCAGCCAACTTTTTTTCGAATATCTTCCATGTACAGACTTTCGACCCACTTTAGCTTTATTATATGTATAGAATAGATAACGGGGATGTACGAGTACAGTTTGAGTTATGTATGTCAGAGACAGGAATAAAAAGAGTATGTAGTTAATAAGATATAATAGAGTTCACAAATGAGTTAGCGTTACAGTAAAGTAGCGTTTGCGTTGCGCGTTAGATGACAACTAGTCCGCGTTAGCCTACGTGGCTCCACGTCACACTCAAAATTACTTACATAGCAATAATGATTGAGGTTACTTAAATCAAAATACCAATGTTCGGTTGCTAACTGTACAGGGGAATTATGTTTTAATCTGAGGTTTTAATGCTAGATGTCAAAATTATGGTACTTTTGCGTAACATAATGGAAGTACCATGGTACACGGCGGCAGATCGACCTACCCAAAACTGTCAAATTTCTACAGTCAATTTTGAACTTTATTGTTCGGTTATAAGGACCAGAGAAATTTGACAGATTTGGGTAGGTTGATCTGCCGCCGTGTGTACATGGTACGAAGGCCTGAATTATGGTACGTATAACATAGTTATGGTACGTATAATATCCCTGAGTCGCCATTGAGGACTTTATGAACCGATTTTGAGTGACCAAGAAGTGTGCGATGGACAAAATAAACAAAGTGGCAGAATATGTTACAAGAACAGCATACATACCTACTGAATAAAATATTTTTTTTAAATATGAAATATCTCAAAATCTGCCCATGATAGACTTACTGTGTTAATATTTTTTTGCATAATTGGATAAGGTCTTTAACATGAAATTTTTTTTTTGAAGCGACATCGCTAAAAAATCTTCCAAATTACTCATACTCCTTTAAGATTTGCGATTTATTTTATAAGACGATGTAGGACACGGAGCCATTATTAAGTTCCGTGCTGAATTCGTGTCCTCATGGGATGAGGACATGTTGGGTCGTCTATAAATTCATGCATCACTATAGAACGCCTCGGGCGAAACAAGGACCGTTGGGGACCAGGTGCTTGTTGACTTGTACTTATTGTGATGTTGGAAGGACATTATTTCTGTATCCAAATGGTTTTTACATTTTGTGAAAATTTGGGGGATTCATTTTGTTTTTACACGTGTATTTTATATTAAATGTTGTTTACACAGTGCAATGTAAAATTTTTGGGTACATTAATATTTGGTGTCGGTATTTGTTTTCCTAAAGTTTCTTTACCAATTACGAATTTATTTGTCTTTCGGAGATATGTATTTACGATGTCACTATAAAAAAGGAAGAGTTAATTGGGTTGGCGATCAAACTAATATCTGCTACAGACTTCATCCATCCTTTCAGAGATAATAATAAAAATGTAAAAATTATCGACAATTACAGTTTTATTGATGTTTATCAAAAGATGAAGACGAAAGGTTTATATATTAATAATTGGGTTGTATTTAATCGATCACCAAACTAACCTAACCTAACCCACAAAAATACTAAGTTAGCACCTAAAAATACAAAGTTAGCACCTAAACTACTATTTAGATGCTAACTTAGCATTTTAGGTGCTAGCCTACTATTTTTTGTGGATCAATTTATTATTCCTCTTAATAATTTGCCTACTTTAAAGTTCGGTATCGATTAGTTTTTGCTCCCGTTTAAGTACCTAGTTAATCGCAATGCGTTGAACGCTGCGGACGCCGCATAAACGAGCCGGGCGCTTCCCATTCTGTAGGTACTTAACTTTAATTCTGTCATGTAACATATGCCATCTAATACGTCAAACACCCGCGTTCACTGGTGTTTTTAATTTAAAAAATCTACATCACCGTCATTTTCGGTAACTGCCGACTCAGACACCGCGTATTAATTTGGCTGAAACGCGATGCGTTATACGGGCCTGCGTTTAACGATTCCATACATATTTATGTGAGAATACCTACCCCATAAATATTTATAAAGAGGCTTTAGGGAGTGCCTGATCGGTATAATGTGGTTTCGACCATTCGTTGGATATGGTAACCGATGTGCTTGCCTTAGTTTTGCCTCGGTATTGCAGCGAGGACGATATTTGCTACTAGTTGTCGCCCGCGACTTCGTTCGCGAAGACTACACTATCCCACAGGAACTTGTTACCGGGATAAAAAGTATCCTATATCCTAGTCCGGCTCATGGTCTGTCTATGTGCAAAGTTTCATCGAAATCCGTTTAGCCATTTTCACGTGATGCGCGGTCAAATAAACAGATATACAGACAAACTCAAAAATTCTAAAAACTGTTGGAACGTGTTCTGTTATCGATTCTAAGTTTTTTTCGAATAATATGTACAGGCTTTCGACCCTCTTTAGCTTTATTATATGTATAGATATACCTTTATTTATTTATTTTATTTATTTATTTATTAGAAAAGGCTTACAAACTAAATACATACAGAACATTTATATAAACTTATATAATCATAAAAACGTGTATATACATATTTAAATTATAGGTACTTACGCACAACATATACTGAAAAATTAAAAAGACAAACTTAAAATAACGCCAAAAAATATTTTTTTAAAGTAAAATTTTAAAATAACCCAGTTTGTCGCTCAATATATCTATTTCCTTATGGCTTTTATATAATTATAAAATTAAATATTAAAATATAAATATATATATATATATATGTATATTAATTATTAAATTATATTTTAATAATTTATTTTAGTTATTTTATTATATTTTTTAAGGATTTAGTTTAAGGTTCATTGTTCTTTTAATTATATTTTATTATTAGATTATTTTAGATAGCTCATTGTAACACCTAAACATTGCAATAAGAGAGGAATTGCTTCCATAGTTGTTCCTTTTAAAATCAATCAAAAAAGGCTTAGAATTGTGCAATCTTTATTTGTACCTATATACACAGACATAGTACTATATGGTTAAGACATACAAGTCTTAATATTTTGTGGACTCTACTCGTGGAGCCACGATAGCATAGTTGGTAGTGCACCTGACCCGGCATGTCATGGGGTGCGGGTTCGAATCCCGCTCGTGGAGAATTTTTTCAACACTTTGTCTTTTTTCAAATTGTAATTTGTTCGCAACAATATTTGCGTCAAATTATATGTAATAATAACATAAGTCTTAATAGGTATACTGATGGGCTAGACAGTAATTCATAGTGTATACGATTAAGTTAAATAAAAAAAAATAAAAAAAAAGTAATAAACCAAACCAAAGTAATAGCGGGTTGATGAATATGGTATTAATGAATATAATTCAGACAGCTGAAAGGAGCTAGCTACAATATGAACAAACAGTCTTTTCAGAGCTCAAAAGCAATTATCATCAGCTCATTTATGTCTCCACTGCTGGGGCACGAGCCTTCCTTATGGATGGATAGGGAGAACGGGCCTCAAACCACCACGCAGGCCCAGTGCGGATTGGTGGTTGTTAACGACTGCTAATGCAGCCAGGACCAACGGCTTAACGTGCCTTCCGAAGCACGGAAGAGCTCGAGATGATAAATTTGTGAAAAATTCACCCATCCGATGACCGGCCTTTGCGAAAGTTTCTTAATCTCAGCACTCCCAGATCGGGCGCGTTAACCACTGCGCCATCGAGCTCCTCCAAAAGCAATGCGTGACTGCAATTTGTAATTAAAAAAGAAAAGGTGGTTGTAGGAATTGTTTTAAAGAGCTTTGAGAGTTAGTGTTTCTGATTTCTCGACCTTTTTTTTTCTCGAGTTTCGGGAATTCTCCTACAGCAGAAACCCTACTGAGTCTTTTTACATTCCCCATACAAACTTTATTGCTTTTTTTAAGAATTCGTAAATAGCCATTATGGATATAAATAAAATCAGTGATTTGTAAGTGACAATTATCGCTGTGCTTCTTTTAAAATGGTGGTATTCTATATTCTTTAAAATTGCATTGCTGCTCTTTAGCCAAACAGACTTGAGCTCAGCCAGTCATTGGAAGCACAAAATTTAATGTCTACAAACGTAACTGAGGTAATATTAAGACTAATTTGTAGCGAAGAAACAATGCAACAAAACTTGTTCCACAAAGCTTTTATATTAATTTCTATTCGAGAATTCCATTCTGGGTAGAGAAATGAAAATTATTTAAATATTTTCACAGACCGACAGACAGCTACACAGATGAATTAGCATCGCAAAGAAATAAAAATAAAAGAGGAATTCCTTCAAAGAGTCTGTTTCGTGCTGCTCCTGTAAAGGAATCCAATGACGCGGAAAATTAATCTCAGATGCAGTGTTTTGCGCCGGGAGGTATAGAGACAACGTTGTTGAAAATTTATATTATATAAATCTGATGCTACTTTACATTGGATATCGTAGGAGTTCATGTTTCCTCAAACTGAAGGAAAATATAAAAAAAAAAGTGTTGTACCAATTTCATCTGACGATGAACTTAGGATATCAGTACACAAAACCTCATGCGGTCCTATGTTGCATAAATGAAGATAGCTAATCTTATAATGAAGAAACTTTTTTTTGATTACCAATTGCATTATGAATGCTGCTGAAATATAATAAACAAATTGTGTTGGTAAAATGTTCAAATAATTTTAACGCAAATTTTATTGCGAACAAATTAGAGGCTCGGCGGGCTGGTTAGAACCACGATAGCTCAATTGGAAGAGCACCTGACCCGGTATGTCAGAAGTGTGCGGTTTCAAATCCTGCTCGTGGAAATTTTTTCAACTTTTGTGTTTTTGTAATTTAATTTTGTTCGCAACAAATTTGCGGTAAAAAATATTTGAACATTTTATAAATAGCTTGCTTACTTCTTAACTGAGCATTAATATTTGTAAAAATATTATGATCGGATGTTAGTGACGGTAGTTGTTGACATTGAATGGGCGCTTTTGGTTTTCAAAGTAAAAAGTGTTGAACAATTTTGGCGGGCTGGTTAGAACCACGATAGCTCAATTGGAAGAGCACCTGAGCCGGTATGTCAGAAGGGTGCAGGTTCAAATCCTGCTCATGAAATTTTTTCAACATTTGTCTTTTTGTTATTATGTTGGGGCACAAACACAGTGTTAGGTACGATATTTTAACTTTGAAATTGCTAGCTACAACCTGAACATTACCATCAACATCATTAATATCCATCAGTTCTTCGTACATGTTCTAGAAATCAAACCTTCTTGGAACTACTTGAGTTTTTTTAAATGCATTTTTATCTTAGAGTGTAGAACCTCATGCATGGTCCGAACGATAACTAATCCAACTGTAATGTACACTGCACAAAATAAACAAAGGAGTAATGTACAACCATCCTTATCACTTCGGTTGCTCGCTCTAGAACATGGAACTAATGTTATCACAAATAGTATATATTCGTACGTAGTGTAGCTTTCTGAGGACGTCCCATTAGATTTTCTTGTCGCGGATAACAGTAGTAATTATGTTCATGAAATTTTAACTCGGCTTCGTGAGTGTGGTAACTTTGTTGTGCTCGTACCGTTCTAACTCTACTTCTTTTTTTGTTTAAAGCAGTAATGATGCGACTGCATAGTGAACTAAAATCTTCTATTTACATGGAACTACTCAAGCGGTTGTGTAGTTCATTATGCATTCGCAGCTTGAAGCAATCGATCATGACGGCTGCCTTTGTATGGCCGCCCTAAGGTTTTTTCTATACTGTCACTTATTGCACTCAGAGTTGATTTTGAGATTTTGATGAACGTTGAAGATTAATTGTCATAAATAACAAACTAAAACTATTTAATATTAATAATAATATGCAACAAACATGGTTTTAAGAACTAGCAAAGTTTTAACTATAAATGATTAGTATTAAATGTAGAAGGTAGCAAAGGGTAGTCTGAAAATTACAAAATTGGAAATATTTTTCCAGTAAAATACCTACTTAGTTCATAGAACAAAACGAAGTTATGTTAAACCAAACGCTACGCTACGCTATTACGTACTTTAAGCCTTAATTTTCAAAATATACCTCGTCTGTATTAAAGTTTACAAGCTAAAATCAAATATCCGCTGTTTATATCAGCCTGCTCAAATATCTCCGGCACACAACGGTGGCCAAACAGTAACGTTATCCGATGTATAAACAAGACAATCGAGATCCGAGCATTGAATAAAACATAGAACAATCGGTCGAGGAATTTGAACGCGAATAAATTGGCCACCCTAAGGCTGTGTTTCCACTCAAAGCTGTGCGAGGTAGCTTAGCGGAGCGCGAAAAAAATTCACCAATAAAACTTCATTTTACACCGCAAGGATTCGCTAGAAGGGCGATGGCGCAGTGGTCAACGCGCTTGGTCTGCGGTTGCTGAAGTTAAGGAATCGGATGTGTAATCAGAAATTTATGTTATCGTGCTCCTCCATGCGACGGAAGGCACGTAAAGTCGTAGGTCCCGACTGCATTGACAGTCGTTAACAACCACCAATCCGCACTTTCTGTGTTTATTTGTGTTGAGGAGCTCGATGGTACAATGATAAACGCGCTCGGTCTACGATTGCTGGATTTAACCAACTTTCGCAAAGCCTGGTCATCGAATTGGTGATCAAAAATATATCTTGAGCTCAAAGACACAAAAGTTCTTCAATCCGGGAGGTTTAACAGCCTCCAATCTGCACTGGGTCTGCGTGGTGGTTTATGCAGAAACACCACAGGGAGATAGATAGGGTCATAAGCTTTACATATCGGGTCATAAAATTTTACATATCGAGGGCTTGTGGCCTAGCAGTGAGGACCTAAAATGAACTGGAGATGATAATGACACACAATCAAAAGAAAGTGACTCTATTGGTAGATATTTTTGCGCATCGCTTAGCTGCCTTATTGGACAGCAACCTGAACGACCGACAGAGGGATTCTGTTCATCGAAACTATACGGAAGTTTTGCAGGTAACCGCGCCATTGTTTAGGCCGTGCCCTATTACCTTTAAATTAAATTTGGAGATTTTGTTATGTTAATAGTAAGCTGAGGAACTCGATGGCGCAGTGGTTAACGCGCCCGGTCTGCGAGTGCTGAGGTTTAGCAACTTTCGCAAAGGCCGTTCACCGGATAGGTGGCTAAAAATTTATTATTTAGAGCTCCTCCGTGCTTCGTAAAGCCGTTGGTCTCGGCTGCATTAGCAGTCGTTAAAATCACCAATCCGCACTGGGCCCGCGTGGTGGTTTATGGACCGTTTTCACTTTCCATCCATAGGGAAAACTTGTGCTCCAGCATTGGGGACATAAAATGAGCTGATGATGAATAGTACGCTGCGTGAACTCAGTAAGACAATTATTGGAGTTACATAGTACTATGTTTTTTTTGAGGTTGTAAATATTATTTTCGGAAAATTTTGAAATATTAATGAGAATTTTGCGATGCCCTAAAACGGTATGTGCTAGGTTATCATATTATTATTCTCGTATTCATCATCATCATCATCATCATCATCATCATCATCTCAGCTAAAAAGACGTCCACTGCTGGACAAAGGCCTCCCTCAAGGATAATTTATTTTGAGGGGAATTTGCCATAATCGCCACGCTTGGCAGGCGGGTTGGCGATCGCAGCAAGGTGAGAATAATCACGTATTACTGTTTCTTTCTCGTATTACTGTTTTGTAACTAAGTTATACTTTGTACATATTTGCAATAAATTAATATATGGAAAAAAAACTTATACTAACACACAGTAACCCTAACACTTTATTACAAAAACACAAATGTTGAAAAAATTTCCACGAGCAGGATTTGAACCTGCACCCTTCTGACATTCCGGGTCAGGTGCTCTTCCAATTGAGCTATCGTGATTCTAACCATTCTAACCATCTTTATTACAAATCGCGATCTCGCGTTTTATTTTAGAATATAAATTTCAGAACATACTCTGTCTGTGCACTTTTTAAGTTTAATCGGTTCTGTCGTTTCGACGTGATCGAAGAGAAAACTAGATTGTTCTCGATTGTTCTATGTTTCTTCCTTCTACTCGTAGTATTTGTCTTTATCTATACTAATATTTTAAAGCTGAAGAGTTTGTTTGTTTGGCTGAACGCGCTAATCTCAGGAACTACTGGTTCGAATTGAAAAAATATTTTTGTGTTGAATAGTACATTTATTGAGGTGGACTATAGGATATATTACATCACGCTATGACTAATAGGAGTTGAGCAGCAATGAAAAATGTTGCAAAAACGGGAAAATATTTTTTTTGAGAGCTTTTCTTGCGTGCGCTGCGTAGATTGTTCGCTAATTAACGCGGGTGAAACCGCAAGGCACAGCTAGTATGTTATATCAAGACATTCAAATTTTTTTCCGTAATATTTTCTTCTGAAGGATCGAGTACTGATTAACATTTTTTTAGAGGTTATGTTAAGTGTAACAATACAGTTAAATAACATGAAAATATATCGAAGATACAACAATCGAGAAATAAAGAAATAACGATATGAAGAACTATAAAGATGTTAAAATAGCTGTTGAATTGCTCCCATAAATAAGTAACAGGTTAAAATTTACAAATGTTTTATTAAACTGGTACATATTTAAAATAATCATTAAACGAATCGTATCAAACAATGAAAACATTGAAACCATTGTATTTATACTAGCGAAATTCAAAATATTTCGTAAAATAAACGTCTATATTATTTGGTTTGAAACAATTTAATTTAATTGATGATAGTTTTCATTGGTTTAAAAGTAAAGAAAGTAAAAGCATTTTGGTGCTACGCATAAAATATTTTATCTACACTAATGTTGTAACATTCTACTTATGTTTCCAATACTTGACTTATAATTACTACTGTTATAGCGCAGACAACAAAACACTCAATTTAAGCAATTTCACATGATGGTATAATATCCACATCGATATCGTAAAATCTCATTATAACATCAATAAAACGCGACCAATTAACCTGGCGAGCCTTATGTCAAAATCCTCATACAAGTTGTATAAAATTTTGATATTAGGCTGGCTTTTGAAAACAGTTGGGTTATACGTGAAAACTTCGTCGAAACTACTAAACTTACATACACAAAACTCTTTGGTAAGATCTTGTGCCAATTAAATAAAAAAAGAACAGCGCGCGCTCGCTCCTGATTGGCCCTGCGCGCGCAGCTGCGCTCTCATTGGTTAGATTTTAATGGCGGCAAGTTCACTGTGACAATACACGTACGCGTGAATTTAATGTTTCGCAATGTGTTTTGGTTTTAAAATACAAATTAAAAGTTAAAAATGGACAGCGACGATGATATTTGTACGCCTCCGGATATTCTAGAATTGGCAACAAAAGTAACTCACAATCTTTTGCCAGAAAAATCTAGAAAATTATATGAAAAAGAATATAATAACTTTTTGGCATGGAAGATCGAAAAGAAAACTACATCATTTTCTGAAAATGTCATTCTTGTGTATATCAAAGACCTTTCCGACAAATTCAAGCCATCTTCTATGCTCAAGTCCACACTGAGTATCTACAACAATATTGATATCACGAAGTATTCAAAAGTCATAGCGTTCCTGAAACGCAGTTCAGAAGGACACAAGGAAAAAAAGTCCTTGACGTTTACATCAGGTCAAATAAAGATTTTCCTGGAAGATTCACCAGATATTTTGTATCTTTTTGAAAAGGTAAGTGTATTTTAGTTCTGTTATTTAATCTACCTAGTACTTACGTACTACACACGCAAGTTATCTAGACACTCCGTTTAAGCGCTTTGTGTATAAATTAGGTAGTAGGTACCTACACTTTACTACTTCATAAATCATAGTTTTTGCCTTGGCTATGTACCTCAAGCTTATTATATCGTTTATTGTTACAGGTTGCACTAATCTTCGGCATAATGGGGGCATGCCGAAGGCAAGAGCTATACAACATCCAGTTCGATGAAGTCTCTAACATAGACGACAGTACAATCATGGTGAAAGTTTCGAAAACAAAAACGAAAATAGATCGTTCTTTCGTTGTGACGGGCAACTGCAATGCCGTATGTAAAAACTACATGGAACTTCGACCCACCCCCTGTCGAAACCCTGCCTTTTTCTTGAGCTATAGATCGGGGAAGTGCGTCGATCAAAGAACTGGTATTAATAAATTTGGTGCTCTGGGAAAAACTATCGCAAGTTTTTTGAATCTGCCTAACCCAGCGTTGTACACGGGGCATTGCTTCCGGCGCACCTCGGCGACCCTTCTCATAGATAGCGGTGGTGATTTGACCGCACTGAAACGACACGGGGGGTGGAAGTCTTCTACTGTGGCTGAAAGCTACATTGATGAGTCTTTAATGAATAAAATTCAAGTCTCAAATACGATCTTGAACAGTATAGAAAACAAGACGATTGAAGTAATTATAAATATTCCGACTCCGTCTACGAGCTCTACTGCTTGCCCCGCGACCGCTACAGCTGCTGGATCAATAATTAACATTAACTTTCAAAATTGTACCATCCAAAAATTGAATAAATATTATAAATAAACTATTGTCAGCTTTTACTCTTGTTGTTTGACTAATTGCATTAGTGAAGATAAAGTAGTGTATGCAACTGCATATAACATGGGTATTAAAACACTCGTTACTATTATGAAACTCGCTGTGCTCGTTTCATAAACTCACACTCGTGTTTTAATACCCTTCATTATATGACAGTTGCATAAACTACTATTTCAATACTAAAATTTATACTAAAATGAATATTTATTGTATTGATGACGAAATTGGTTAAATTATGTTTTATAGTGTCAAGGTATCTATTGTTCATATATGTTTTCACTGCACTTAACGATAATAATTAAACATAATAGAAAAATATAATAGAAGAAGAGTAACATACTACATAAAGCGTGGAGCAAGCGCTACGAATACGCTACGAGTTTTCGTAGCTTATCCATACTACGAGGCAAGTCAAGACTTCAAAGCGTTATTACATCCATTCATTCCACGACATTTAGAAGAGGTCTCATAGTAGTAAGCGGTCATCAACTTGTCAAGATAGCTACACTTTTTCGCATATAGCCTGGATTTATCTAAATATTATATTATAGCCGCCTCTATGTTTAGACCACAGGTGCCGGTTTGATTCCCAGCGGTACAAGTTTGTTTAGTCAGTTTAATTGGTGGTAAGGCTTGTTTGTCCGCCTGGTTAACTACCACCAACATATCCTAATATTATGTCGCCATAATATAAATTTTAGTAGCTTTGATGTGTTTCAGGCGTTAGAGATAAGAAAGCCAGTACTTCAGTCATTGAAGATTTTAAGTAGTCACATAAGAAAAATGTTTTAACAGTTTCAACTAACTTGTTATTTTAAATATTTATAAAATACAGTGAAAAAATTAAACCACCCGACCTAGCCAGGAAACGAACCTGGGTCTTCCGCAATCCGGGCGGCTGCACTGAACGCTATGCTACCGGGAAGGCTGACGTAAGCGCTGAATTTTTCACAGTATTTTATAAATATTTAATTCAGCTTCAGTGCAGCAATTAGCACTTAAATCTATACTAATATTATAAAGCTGAAGAGTTTGTTTGTTTGTTTGTTTGTTTGAACGCGCTAATCTCAGGAACTACTGGTTCGAATTGAAAAATTCTTTTTGTGTTGAATAGTACATTTATTGAGAAAGGCTATAGGCTATATTACATCACGCTATGACTAATAGGAGTGGAACAGTCGCTAATTAACGCGGGTAAAACCGCAGGGCACAGCTAGTAAAAAATAAAATTTGTTATTTTACTATACTAATATTATAAAGCTGAAGAGTTTGTTTGTTTGTTTGTTTGTTTGTTTGTTTGTTTGTTTGTTTGTTTGTTTGTTTGTTTGTTTGTTTGTTTGTTTGTTTGTTTGAACGCGCTAATCTCAGGAACTACTGGTTCTAATTGAAAAATTCTTTTTGTGTTGAATAGTACATTTATTGAGGAAGGCTATAGGCTATATTACATCACGCTATGACTAATAGGAGTGGAACAGTCGCTAATTAACGCGGGTGAAACCGCAGGGCACAGCTAGTAAAAAATAAAATTTGTTATTTTAAACTAAATGGTTCTCATTTTGCCTCTCCTAATCAATGGACAATGATGCTACGACATTGAATTCTCCGTGAGCAGTATAATTCTCATAAGTCCTGTACCAGTACCTGGCAATACAATCCAAAAATTAAGGTGAGATAATATTTAAAGTATACTCCATTAAATATGTATAAAGACTTACACTTATATTTTGTAGTGTATATCAATACAAACTATTCTTACTTTCACGGTTTTTATATGCGTGACAAGCATGTTCAAAATTATTCTGCGCACACCTATTCTTTATAACAAGCGGTATTCCCCTTCTGCTGACTGAACAGTGTTACACATAATGTTTCGTGTCGAATAGGCTCACGTACCAGAGTGGGAATTCTCCGGAAATTCATTCACATTCGTAATGGCGTCGAGTTATAGCCACTGTGATTTATTATAGAAATATGAGATACGCTCCTACGCACGCCATCTTAAGACGAAACTAATAGCTTTGTGGGTGTGCCGGTACCACAGACTGAAAAATCGATTAGACAGAGCAAGTGTGCATTTTTTAAATAACAGATTTGTGGATATGCCTGTACCATAGAAACGTACTACACTACTTGTTTTGTACTAACTTTTTATACCGTGTTTTAGTGCAAGTAAATGAATTATGAATTATGACAAAAAAATTAATACTATGGTTTAGAACTTCTTTTGAAGTATTGCAATATGTTAACTAACTAAGCTGAATTTTGGAAGTAGTGGTTTGCGGAGACCGCTTACGAATCGCAAGTGACCATTAGAAATCTGATTTTTTAACTGTTGTAGCATTCCGACACTTAGTGATAGCCAAATGCTATGTTAAAACACCATATACTCCTGATAAATGTGTAGAAATAAACTTTTCTCGAGCTTATTTAAAGCCGTACCTTCTGTCAAAACAAGGTCAAGCAGGCAGTAGTTTTACTGCTATTGCATGGGTCAGAATGGTCTATTTGGTAGGCAGCCGGTCGTGGATTGTCAAAAAATACGTGTTCAAATCGCGCTTTTGAAAAATGTTTTATCTCAATTCTCTTAAATTTTTGGTTGGCAATAAAATTTGAGTAGTCTAAATAAATAAAAATACTGTTCGTTGGCGGGTGCATCACTTGAGAAGGGCTGAAAGAATTTCGATAAAATTTTACATCTATACAGACCATGACCCGGACAAGAATATCATACTTATTATACCGGTAGGTACCTGCGGAGTGTAATCTTCACGAACGAAGTCGCGGGCTACAGCTTGTATTTATATATTATAAAATAAGCACCGTTACCACTGTTACTACCTACTTTGTGATGAGAAAATAAAAGACTATTTTATTTGTGTTTATATTTATTAACTAAGAGTTCATAATTATGGATATTTCAACCAGCCGCCTCCAAAAAATAATCCTAAATAGCTTTACTCGTCTTGTTACAAATTAAACTAGCTACTTCAATTTAATTCGAAGATTTCGTAAGCTTAGAAACATCAAAGCTAGTAAGCATCTCTAAAGCGCTGGATAATTAATAAAATACATGAGAAGTTAATAAAGTACCTGTCGATAATTCATAACTTATTAACTTTCGAGCTAGGTATATAGTTGAACTACATCTGTTTTGTATATATTTCAGTTATATTTATTATAATGTACTTAACAGTTTTGTTAATCTATTCTATTTAATCTTTGGTCTACTTTAATGTCCTGTTGTATATTATCATGAGAATAAATATGACGATACGCCGAAAGGAACCTTGTGTCAATACATGTTGTCACAATGTTTAATATGCTTATCTTGAATAATTGAAGTATTGGTAGCCGAACTGATAGATGCTCGAGTTGGTCGGTCGGTTGCTCCGTTAGATAATTGACGTGAAACCAACAGGCGTATTAGTAGCTGACATAATCCTGCTCCAGTAGCTTTCTTTGCATATTTTTTTATTTTTTATATTTTTACGGGTAAGCACAGTGCCTTGACCTCGCCTGATGTTAAGTGATGATAATGCCAATTGGTGGAAGCGCACTTCACCCGGAATCCTCAACTAGTGAGGCATTGACTTTCTTGATGATCTTATCTCTAGCTGCCATGCTTTTTTGACTCACTAATAACGATGTGTCTCAGACACTGGCATGCCAGAAATTGTCTGTAACAAGCTGTCGAATTAAGCATTCAACATACCCAAAATATTACTGGGGATGTAGTCACAAACGTCATCGCATTAAACACGCCTAAACTAAAAGATTTCTTGCACAAAGGGCGAGGCTTGAAATACGCTCCCTTATTTAGGCCACTCAATAGGAGGCATACGCACAATAAAAACCTACGTCAACGCGCACAATACAACGGATATGTCGGCTCCACGTACGGTGGAATGCGCCTTTGTGTGTCAAGATTCATTTATTCCATTTAGGTACTGAGCTGGGGTAGAGTTTAGTTGCCTTAACTACGTTACCGGCTCGCTCACTGTAAACTTGTGCTGTAACGTTATTGTGAGTGTTACTGTCCCATTCCGTTGCGTTGTCACCGTGACGTGTTCCGACCGGGATGATTAAGACAATTAGACTCTGATATTTTCAATTTCTCGGGAATACAAATGTCGGCTGCATGTACATTGGAGTGCGCCTTTGTGGGTCAAGATTCTTTTTATTCCATTTAGGTACTGAGCAGGGATAAAGTTTAGTTGCGTTAAGTACGTTACCGGCTCGCTTACTGTAAACTTGTGCTGTAACGTTATTGTCAGTGTCACTGCTGACACTTTCAGATGCGTTGTCACTATGATTATGTTTTGACCGGGATAGTTTGTACAATTGAACTCTGGGCTCTGTTGTTTCCAATTTATCGTGGATACTGTTATGTTAAGTTTAGTAGATAGGGTATCGATATTTTTTATTATTTTTTAGTTTACAACAGGAAGGCGTGGCATTCATCTCACCTTAAGTTACGGTTAGACCTATTAAATAAGAGCACTTTCTGTCACAGACGTATAGAGTAATATTGCTGGCTATGCATTCACTCAACGCCGGTAGCTTGGTTCAATCCGCGTAGATATGTTCGACTAGTGTATGTATTTAGCCATTAGCTTTTCGTATGTGTTACCAGTACTATTATAAATGTGTTTAAAGCGTATAATCTCTTTAAAATAAATATTGATGATCTTTGCTTACTATTACAGAAATTTATGGTACCTAGCAATTTTATTAGCTATAAAATTAGCATACATACAGCTCGCCTGAAGAAGCAATTTGTTGACAAGAACGTTTGAAAGAACAACCATTATTTTTGTTTGAAGAGTCGTTGCGAGGTAAGAGAATAGGCGAACATACAATCTGAATCAATTAAATAAATAAAAATAAATGTTTCCCACGCTCACACCAATTATCTAGCCCCAAGAAAAGCTTCCCTAAGAAACTCGTTATATGGTTAACTAGACAACGGATAAACATACTTAATATACTTAAATACATACTTATTATACATAGGAAACACCCAGACCCGAAACAATATAGAAAAATAGGTATTTCTAAATTGATCCGACCGGGGATCGAACCCGGAACCTCAGAGATAGCGACACCATGAAAACCGGTGTGCAAGCCACTCGACCAAGGAGGTCGTCATTCGTCGGAATTCGAACAGCAATTGAGATCTCAACAGTTTTTGTCTGCACTTTCACTTTTCAATTCATCAGAACTTGCAGACATTATTCCAATTTCCATTTCAGCGGAAATATCGTTACGTACCGTGCTCATATCAATACCCTTGGCGCACGCTCCATTCCCCATGGCTGGCCAATTCGCCACGCAAACAGAATAAATAGAAAACATACAAACACAATACAGAATCCCGGGATTTACATAAAACCATTGATCACTATGTTGACCGCCGCACGGATTGGGGTTCCGCAATAAATCCGAGAAACGGTCTCGTACATCACGACGCACCGATGTTAGATGGATGGCATTGTGTGCTCTCATAGGGTGATTTTTCATTTTTACGGCATGCCAAGTGATAGGGGATGATGGGAGATAACGATGAATAGGTAAACATGTTAGGGTCCGTTGGCGCGAGAATGGCTCGGGGTAACTAACGGCTTTTCCGTGTTAATGGACTCCGGGATTTGTGTGCTTATGTGACGTCTAGTAATGACAATGTGAAATATCTGGCGCGTAATAAAGCTACTGTGACTCAGCAGTTGTGTTTGATTTTCAGATACATTTTGGGGTTACCCGTTCATGGGGAGGCGTGCCACATTTAATTGAACTATATACCCGCAATGTAAGATTGATAATCAATAAAATATGCTCTGCCCATTATGAGAGAGAGAGAGAGAGGAATACATTAATTAACCACACACACTAAAATTAAGAAAAATAAAAAACAATTTAGGATAACGGTCAATCAGGACTCCCTTTATTGTGTTGTTGTGAACGAGGCATGCCGCCACAACGTCAGTATCCTGGCGGATATTAATACGGTACTCTTATAGTAATATTATTTTTCAGGGTGCGAAGTGCGTTAAACCTGTATAAATAAACTAGCGGCCGCCCGCAATTTCACCCGCGTGGTTCCCGTGAGAATATCGGGACAAAAAGTGTTGTCTTTATTTCGTTGTTGTTATCTTATGTGTTAATCCAGGTTATAAACTATCTGTATGCCGAATTTCATTCAAATCCATCTATCCGTTGCAGCGTGAAGAAGCAACAAATATACACATATACACACAAAGTTTCGTATTTATAATATTAGTATGATAAAACCCAATGTTTAGTGCTTCATCAAATTCTATTAAAGACATTTTTCAAGCACCAAAAATTGAGAACAGAAAACAGTTTTCTTTTTCCATCTAACAACGGAAATTAATCGCTGAAAATATTTATTACAATGTTAGATTCGTGCCTTAGGTTTCTTAGAATCACTTTTAGACTATGTTTTTCGTAATAAAAACTTTTGTTCGCTCATAGTGTCGAAATTTATAGAGTTTCAGAAGTATTAACATTAGATCTATTGACTTAAACAGATTTCAAGCATTTGCTACTTACATGTACCTACATGCTACTTACTAGACGTGTAAGAAGAATACTCAAACTATTGTTAAAGCTGAATGTCTTGTGTTCTGTTTTATGTTGTACTAAAGTCAACTTCGAAAGAGCATATCTGAGCACTCAGTTGCTAAGGGTAATACCATTTTGGGAGTTGAATCATAGTTCGTGGGGTATTGTGCTCCGTCTTGAGAGCACTATAATTTACTTGCATCAGCAATAGAACGAAAATAATTTCGTTCTATTGCTCTAGAGTGGAATCCTGTTTTGTGTGTCGGGTGTATTTGAAAATTTATAACAAGAATACGCGGGACATGTTTGCTATTTTTAGAATATATTACATGGGAATCAAGAGTTTTAGTTGGTGTTATGAGATTTCAGTTAAATGATCCGTTAGTTAAGTGTTATTATTTTATTGTGTAAGCGTGGTAGTAAGGTTCTTTTCTATTAAAGTTAAATTCCCTTATTTTGTGACCGAACCAAAATTTACAAAAAACTGACTACTGATACTGTTTACAAAATAATTTAGAAAGAAAAAAGAAAGAAAAGAAAAGAATAATTTAGTGTAATTAACTGTATAATTTATTATACATATGTATTAAGTATGTAAAAATGCAATAAAGCATTAAGTTCGCCTTTAGAAATGTTATTGATCCGCAATACATATTAAATAATAACTTACATATTTACCAACTGCTGGGCAAACGCCTCCATCATTGATATCACGTCATCTCTACTACTCATTTATTACCTTAATCACCACGTGTGTCAATTGCGGGTTGGTGACCACAAGCCCGAGTTTTGCAAGGAAAAGTTTCAAAACACACATAGGCCTACCTGGAAATAGGCCTAGGCTCTTCGGATATCATGCCAAACTCATAGAAGGCCACCAGTTTTATGCAATACATAATTAAATAAGCGTATATATACATAATCATCATTATCATCAGCTCATTTTGTGTCCCAACTCCTGGGGCACGAGCCTTCCCTATGGATGGATAGGGAGAACAGAGCATAAACTACCACGCGGGCCCAGTGCAGGATTGGTTTTGTTAACGACTGCTAATGCAGCCGGGACCAACGGCTTAATGTGCCTTCCGAAGCATGGAGGAGCTCGAAATGAAAAATTTTCGGCATCCGATGACCGGCCTTTGCGAAAGTTCCTTAACTTCAGCAATCGCAGACCGAGCGCGTTAACTACTGCGCCATCAAGCTCCTCCGTATATACAATCGCATAAATAAAAATGCGAGGTAAAATCCATTGAAAATGAGACTCTCAACTTATACGAAACACATTGAGAGACTTATAATGCCAAATTTTATCAGCCCAGCAAAAACTCCAAGGAGGCTCTTATAAAGCATTCACAAGAGAAACTTTTGTCGATCAATCGCAACGGGCAATACGTTTAACTGTATTACGGGCTGTTCCAAAAATACTGCAGCCAAAAATCTGACGATAAGGCCTATCGGAAGCATCCGAGCAACAATTTGGAAGTCGATTTAACTTGGACCTTCCTGAACAATCTCCTCGCGAGGCCCGAGCGAAATTTATTCCCCATATCTGGGAAACAAAGCGGTTCCCTTCGCTCTCCTCGATTGCGAAACGCTGTGAACTTTTCGATTATACAGAATTAGGTGTGTTGCTCGTTTTGATATTGTGACGATTTGTTGTGTTTAAGGATAATTTGATTTTGGGTGGTAAAAGGCTATTTGAATTTCAACATGATGAATTATTCTTTCTTAACAAAGCCTTTCTTTTAACAAAGCAAAGTTTCGAAATATATATTTTTTTTTAATTAAATGATATCTATACGACATTTAAATTGATTACCCTAACCAAGAAGAAATGGCGGTGGTTCGACAAGAACCATTGCTCGAATTTTTTTTTATTTGATCTTTAGTAGCAATCAAGAAAAAAAATCTATATTCATTTTCGAAGTCGAAAACTGGTATCGATCACTGAGTTACTGTGTCAATCACTGGCGCCACTGCGATAGTACATTTCGTATTTTTGATTGGTTTTTAATTTTTAAATGTCTTATATTAATATCATGCTATTAAAATACAATATCAGCTCACCAATGTCTAGCTGCAAATTATTGTGTCTTAACCAACATCTATATAGTTTATATGTAATCTCTGTTGTGCGCTAATTTACCATAATAATGAATATGAATGCATCATTATCCGTTTTCTAGCGTTCGTATTTACAAACCAGCTCTACTCTGCTTGGAGTTGCTATAAATATTTATTAAAGCACCTACAAAGAGGTATGTATTCGTTTCAAGAATTAACTTTGCCAAGTAGAATTCAGCCAATGTGGGCCAAACAACAGTTTTACACGAAACAGATGTTAAAGCTGAAACTTTTGAATGTCACAATTATTCTAGAACGGTCCAAAGTGGTGAAACTGCCAAATTTTTTAGTGGACGCAATAGAATTTCGAATGCTTCACCCGCGATTAACTTCGCTGCTGTATCTGGCACGGTATTGGGCCGTCAAAATCTATAGACCGCGTTTGGGCACGTTCCAAACTTACTCACAAATGACAGCTGGCACTGACTGCTAAACAATGCAGGGTCTCTTCTTGAGGAGACAAATTTGTCTGTATTTACTTTGCTGCTACAGTAATCAGTAATTTTAATTTCCTAATTAAACTTACCTGAAGTGAAGTTCTATTAGACTACATAGTAAATTAGCAGAATCTATTTCAGACTAGAATAAGTCTAATTCTTTTTATACACGCAGGTTTAGGACTCCGGGCGAAGTGTGCTTCCATTTTAGGCCTTATTTATGATAAGGCCTAAAATGCTAAGTGCTTACGCGTAAGAAATTTGATTAAATAACCAAAAAACACCTGTTTTTTATTTTTTGGGAGTTTGTTAATTGCCTCAAACGGCATTTTTAAAGGGTTCCTCAAGCCGTGTGAAACGAATCACCTTCGGAGGTTCTCTAGAGGCAACGGCATCACGCACTAAGGCGTGTCCCCGTGCCCTACTAGATTCTCCGAAGGGTTCGGATCGGATCGGTCACCTGTCATAGGCATCACGAGTAACAGCTGAAAGACGTTTGCTAAGAATCGGCTACTGACTTGATTTCTGTAATTTGTGTTTCTGTCTCACAGCTAGGCAAAGAGACACCATCATTAAAATCAAGTCATAACTACAATTGAAGGATAGATTTTTTTTATGATTCATACAAATGTTCTTAGTAATTAAGTTAGTTTGAATAAAGAAATTTAGACTTAAACACTTTAAAAATTACTTTTCCTTTGAATAAATGAAAAAAAATTTAATATTTTAATATTTTAAATTATAGGAGAGTACTGCGTATACATTTCCTATGACCAAGTCGATGCACAACTTCGTTTGTGACTGCCATGGTTATAGGATTTATGGAATAGACGGTTTGTTGGACGCCAAATGCATTATGCCAATGACACATACAAGTTAATATGTCTATGTATCTATGGCATAATGTATTTGGATAAAAGTATACTGTATATGTCTATGAAATATGGTATAGGTTGTCTAAGAGCATATTATTATAATAAAATGCTTTTTAGTGCGGATTCACATAAATTTCAAGTCTATAAATGAAAAAAAAATTTTTAGATAGCCACAGTCAAAACTATGTTTACAAATTTATTGTTTTCTTATATTAACGCGAACATTACACATTAAAATGAAACACTTTGTACGGATTTACTTTAATTATTATTTTATATAATTTTATTTTACTTTATTTTACTCTTCTTACGTATTTCATTTCAACCTTTTTTTGCATAATCAGTCTTCAGCTGTTTCAAATAAATAAATAATTTATTTTTTCTCTACTAACTCACAAAAACACTGGTATTAGCAACGAAGGTACAAATACTATTTCAATTTACAATTAGATTGCCATTGCCAGACAGAAGCCGATTATAGTTGTCCAATTACTCAATGTATGAATTAACGGTTGGCTTAACATTCCAGCTATTGCTAGCACCAGCTTGGCTCTATGGGAATTCGTTATCAGCTGATTGCTGGGACGGCTCAAATTGGACTTTTAATGATTATAAATTCTAATTATCTTTACGATACTTATACTTACGCCTCAGATATACGGTTTAAATAACACACGTTTTGTAACTTAAAACGGATATACTTTTATTATAAGTTCACTTGCAGTGTATAGAGATGGCGCCAGTAGTCTAAGACATTAATGTTGTAACAAAATGTTACAAAACTTTGTTACACTTATGACAAAAAATTGTCATAACTGTCACAAAATTGATGTTGTTTAAATTTATAATGATATACACTGATACCCATAACATGTACTGTATTCAAAAAACGATATAACATACATATGTGACATCTACATACATGACTCGTACATACGAGTATAAGGCAAAGTATAAGGTAGCGCCACCAATTGGTAATTTGACAATTACTAACGGACCGGATCTTTTTTAAACATTGCGTACCGTCCGACAAAAGGAAAGCATCCATAGTATTTATTTAATAATTGTGCACTACTTTTTGTTGCGTGGTTTATTCACAAAACGGGCTATCTCATTTATTCACAAACAATGGCCACTATTGGTGTTATCGAATGAATACAAAAAGAAACCTAAAAGTAGTGCACAGTTATTAAATAATAGATGTTTGCCTAGTGTCGGAAGGTCCGCAATGTTTGAAAAAAATCCAGTTTAGCAGTTATCAAATTAAATTTATTAGCGGCGCTAGTGTGCCTTGCCCTTCGCCTTAAAACAAAATAACTAAAAAATAATATGTTCCGCAATGTACGACTTGTATGTATTATTGTTGTTATGTGTTGTGCAGGTCAATAGTTTCTTATTCTTCTTATTCTTACTTGTGTTAGTCGTCCGTTTGCACCAATATTTCAAACAGGCTGAGCGTCCTTGTTCCGCCCAAGAAAACATTGCGAAAACCAAACACTCTTGGACTAACACCGAATCATCAAAGGTATTAAATGAGACTCCCGTGTTTGTACAACAATACAAATACTGCCGGTATCTGTACATTCTTACTGTTTGTACGGGATCAACTTGCTTTTGTATTGAAGACAGGGAACTAACTACCTACCTGATAGCTTTAGCTTAGTTTTTATGTTAAAGTATACTATACTATTCGTAAAAGGCACACAGCACAAAATCGGTCGTTTTGGAGATCCCTGGGGAAGTCCTATGTCCAGCAGTGGACGCTTTTTGGCCGAGATGATGATAATGATGATGATGATGATGATGATACTATGCGTCATTTAGACCTTCGCAGAATATAGGAGCGCATCTGCAAATCCTACGTTGCGCTCTAGCAATAAGCTGAGTGGAGGCCTTTTCGCATGGCGACCAAGTACAAACTTTCCTTATTATTTAATGTTCCTTGTTTTAATATTAGTAAACAGAGTTGTTTTCTTTTTATCTTAAAGTTTATATATTGTATTAACTGTTCGTCAATAAAAGTTTATCCCTTTTCTTTTAGCTTTTTAATACTATCGCTTCGCTCAAATCGGAATACTATGAAGTAACACACACCTAATTTCTCGCTAAAAATAGCAGACTATCACAGAAGTTTACACACATACAGTACTAAGATTCCAGTAGCTAAATCTTGAGCACTAACCTAACGAGCTAATACTGGCCGGCGTCAATGTTCCATATAGAAAAATTGACAGATCAAGCGACGAAAACAAACGCGCCAAAAATGATGCTTCAATGCCTACCAAAGGGTGTTGTTCATTTTGACGTGCGAAGCTTAAACGCTTTTATCCGGTAGTAGGTGAAGTGTGAACTCATTGTAGGGGTAACCTGAGTATACGCTACCCCATCTCCACTGGATTCCGTGGATCGATTGCTATAGCCACGTTGGATTAAACTAACTACGTGAACCTATTAGCAGAAGCAATTAAGCGTAGTTAGCAGCGTTAACATATAATGTAATATAACCGTCGACAGTGCGTTAATACTCAACTGAATAAATAGCAAGTGGATTCGGAAACTGTGTGCTCAGTGATTTATTTTACAGCAATATTTAAACATGGAATCGATCAGCCTTTAGCTCAAGATGGTAAGTGACGATATGTTTGACGGTATTGTCAACTGTTCAGACTAAATCAAGGAAAACAAAACGCGAACGATGAAAGTCACAATTGGCCTTACATATAGCAAAACACGATATCATAAGACATCCAAAGCCAGTCGACTTACATGAAGAATTCTGTCTGTCACCGTGATATATCGAAAACGTTTCACAAAGAATATATAATGGCAACACACGTGAACAAAGTGCTTCTTTTGCGCCTGTAACAAGAATCGTTGTTTTCCTAAATATTTTATTTAACACTTGCTTTGAGTTTGATATTACTTTTACAGATTTCTTCTATTTGTGCCTACAGCCATCAAAGGCTTACGATTCAACTCAATCAATTGAAAAGGATGCTTTCTCAATAAACCAACGGAACATGTTTACGTTTGAAGAATAAAATTAGACGAGTCTGGCTTTGTATATTGATGAAATTATTTAATCACATCAGGATCGGTAGAAAATGTGTGTGAACTGTCAATTTGTAAATGTTACAAAACTATCATACTAATACTAGCAATAATCGCATGTTAAGACTAACATCTCAATAAGTTTATTTAAGATTACAACTAACCTTTTAATTTTAGTTTTCTTTTGTTATTTTAAACATGGCTGATAATTTGGATCATTTGTGCACGGATCCTAAGAGTTATAATCTAGATTATTGTTAAGTACCAAAATATTGTTATATACTCGTAACATGATTGTAACTTGTTTTGTGTGCCTTTAATAAATAAATAAATAAATAAATAAAATGATAGTGGCAGAAAATTTTACTGACACGAATATGGTTACAGTTACGGTTAGCTTGTATCATCCCATTATTGGGCAAATACCTTCTCCCATTCCCGCCACTTTCCACGATTTTGCGATACCGTTGTTGGCCAGAATATAATAAACAAAACTATTTAAATATAATTATCAATATCAGTCTTTAAATTAGTCACCGTTGGGCTTAGGCTTGGCACGTGCACAAATAAGAAGAAGAAGGGGGTTTATCGAGGAGCTCGATGGAGCAGTGGTTAACGCGCCCGGTCTGCGAGTGTTGAGGTTAAGCAACTTTCGCAAAAGCCGGTCATCGGATGGGTGACCAAAAATGTATCATCTCGAGCTCCTCCGTGCTTCGGATGGCACGTAAAGCCGTTGGTCCCGGCTGCATTAGCAGTCTTTAACAACCGCCAATCCGCACTGGGCCCGCGATAGGGAAGGCTCGTGCCCCAGCAGTGAGGACATAAAATGAGCTGATGATGATGATGAAGGGGGTTTATGACTACAAGATCACGACAATCTTAGACCAACGACTTTAAGTATTTTTCAAATGACTTTCCATGTAGGTGCTATAGATTATTATTGTTTGGTCACCCATCTGAAAACTAGAGCATGTGAGTAAGTCTGTCAATAATAAAAAAAACTACATTCCGATATATTTATTTGCTAAAAAGCGTTTTAGATATATGTTTTAGAGAACCGCTTTTGATATAGAAATCCTACGTAGCTATTCAATACGTAATCTAATAACAGACCTTGTTAATTCTTATCCAATTCTCCAACAATGCATACAGCATGGCTTTGTGTATCGATCACCCAGCACTAGTTGCATAAATTCATATGCATGCACTTAATTCTATTAAGATCGTGTGGCTAGCTGTCTTGGCTTGTCCAACTGTGGCCACAGATGGCGCAAGACTTATATGTGTGTACGGGAATAATGTTGCAGATTTATAACGAGAATCTGAATTATGAAATATGTTGGCAAAGCTCCAGTAAGGTAGGCTCCGTGATTTGATTTCGCAGCTATTCTACTCGTATACTGTAAATGTGATTGTTTTATGTGAAGTTGCAACGAAGATTTTTCAATTCTTATTCGAAAACAATGTTGTTACGCGAAAAGTCAAATTGTCTTCATTTAAATAAATTTCTTTTACTTTCTACCAATTCAGGACGTCTTTTGGCTGCGGTGAATGGGTGTAAGAAACTGCACAGTTTTTGTAGAAGAAATGACGCTTACAAAAAAAAATCGTAATTATAGTTGGCTAACATAAAACGATGCTTTGTAAGTGTTCAAAATTCATATTAAGTATAGAAAGAAAGTCTTGACAGCCTGAACAACGATCAACATCGCACAGTCCTGCTGGATGTCAGTGTTCTAACGCTGAAATTTTGGCAACCCTTGCATGACGTAGGCAAGAGATAAGGCGGGATTTTCTAAAACTTTCGGGATCACGGGATACGGTGTTCATGCGGACGAAATCGCTAGTAATTAATAAAAAACAGAACATGTACTTACGCCATTAATTTATATTCATTTAGTATTTAGTAGTCGCCCAGTGGTGGAAATTCAACTGTTTCATAATAATAAATTGTAATAAGTAAAACTCATATTGAAATGAAATTAAATAAGTCATAATAAAATAAAAAAATACTTAATAAGGCCGAAATTGAAAGCGAATTTCACCCAACATGCTCAACTGGTTGTTTGGCTTGCATTTGGTTGGTTATCTGGATGCACTGGCTATCTTATTTCTGGCTGTCGGAACACAACCATGCTAATAACATTGATGTTATGGCGACATATTTAGATAATATGGGACTCCTTCTCCATATAAATTTTAACTATACCAAATCTTTCACTCTACCGTGCGCGCAATGTACTAACATAAAGGCACGAAATTTTCTCTTCACTTAATAGTATTTTATTCTATAAAGTGTATTCAAATGTTTTGTAAGCTCCACGCACACCAAAACTAGTAAATGTTTTATTCCGAGCATGTTTGTTTTGGATACTGACGTCACAACATAAAGAATTCCTCCAGAGGATTCGGGAAGACGCCCCGGCTGTTCTCATAAATGTTTAAGTGGAATCGATACTGTTGAATTGTATATGACTTGTGGTTTGCGCTGCTTCATGCCTTTCAATACGTGGACTCCGGAGCACGTGTTGGTCTGCCAAAATAAAACTTAGCCGATCACACTCGACAAGGTATTCTCAAGTCGTTTTCTTGAATCTTGGATTGAAATCCGATTCCGTTGTGGATTCCAGTGAATATTTGATAAGTTTTGTGTCTTGAAATGTTTGGTTTAAATCTATTGCCTTTTACAAACTTGTTTCAACCGCCTCCATGGTATAGTCTAAGCACGGATTCAGACCCAGAGGTTTCGGTATGAATTCTCAGCGTGGAGTACTCGTAATGTATTGTTCGGGCTGGTGGGTAGTAATGCTTGCTTAGCTAGCCACCTGGTTAGCTACCACCATCTTATAAGTCTGTCGCCATAATAACAATATTGCCGTAAATAAAGAAAAGGTTATGTAAAAATATAGTACAAATAAATCGTCTTAGTAACTATATTGATTTTCATAATGTATTATTATTTTGCTCTAAAGTTACATGCTGACAATGATAAATTTAAGGTACCTTATTAGTGATTTTTATTCCTACATTTTTAAAGCTTTTCGATTTTTAATGTTTCTGTTTTGTACAAGAACGTAAACGCAACCAACTTAACCATAGAACAACTTAAATCATTCAACATTCCGTCTAAAGATAAAAAGAAACAAATCTCTTGTATTAGCGGACACAGTGCACGACGTGACCTTCCCCGGTCGTGGAACCCTCAGGGAAATCTCCTGTCTTGCTTGAGATATGAAACCGGGAAGGAGTAATGTTTGTTTCGTCTAGATTAGGATAAGGATCTTACGATAATATTGCGTCGACAATATGACTTATAAGCTTAGCAAGACTCGTTACGTTAAGGACGGATTCTTAGAAGGTAGTCATTTAACGTCATCTATTTCTGGAAGTTATTATATGATTAATGTCTATATATTTAGCTGATCCATCAATGCTGAAGATTGTGGCTGTTATGTATTACGAGAGACAGAAGAGTAGAAAGCAGGATTCATAAATAAATCTTGGACCAAAACACCAATTATTATATTTGAATTAGTTTCAATAGGGAATGTGGATGTCTGAATAATAATCAATGTTATCAACTTGTGATAAAATAAAATAAAGAAAGGTAAATACACCCATAATCGTGATGAAAGGTATTGATTTATTTAGGAGTTATCACCGAATGTTCTTCAGTATACCCAAATACATCAAAGAAAGCTGATTTAGCTGCTAATATCTTCTAGTCACGCGTTGGAGCCACTTTAACAGACCTCATTCGGTTTCTGAACACTCAGACACAATTCTTTAGTATTCTCATAAAATTCTCGAAACGTTCTAGTGTAAATGAAATGTAACTAAACACGAGAAGCACTCCAATAAAATTCTATTACCATTTGTATCAATAAAGTTTTTTGCGCTCGTCGTCAGAAACTAAGAAACTAAATATTTTAAATAGATTTTGTTTTCATCTTTGTAGACGCAGCGATGTGTTTCGAAATTAGTTAGAAAAAGCGAAAATGATAAAATTCTTTTCTTCGTTTTAATTTTCTTTTGTGTTTGGATGAAAAATAAAATTGTTCAAGTAAATGGAAAACTGTAGTTATTGAAATGATCAAAGTACACTTGGAACGTTTGCTTAAATTTTCTGAAAACGTATTGTTAAATTAAGTATTAATTTAGTATTCTGCATGCCGTCTTTTTAATGAGATATATAATATAGCATATTAACTCAACAAAAATAAACATTAAAAAAACTATGGTAAGTAACTAAATGTATGACTATGTAGTAGACACCCATATAACCAATAATTATTTTTGGAAGGTAAAAAGTACTTTTATTACAGCATCCAATCATCAGCATCTATAAAAAAACCCGTCAAAAATAAAACCAAGGTAGCAGTAACAGAAGTCATGTACTTGCAAGTATTGACAGAGGAATTAATACCTCCCCGAATGGCAACAGACCTTCCCCATCAACGGCTGTATCAACCGGTTATCCTCTTTATCGCAGTCGCAGAATATAAAACCCTCGCACGTAGCTCAAACATTGCTCTGCACAAACACTCCTGTTTGTTCACGTTGGGCAAACAATTTGTACGGACTTAGCTCGGTTTCACGCCGGCTGACCTCTTTCGGTCTCATTGCTTAGAATGGTACATTGTCCTGTTGTTTCGACAGTTTTAACGAAAGCATTTGCTGCCTTACCTTTGTTTAGCGCAACCACGCTCAAAGAGGAGTTGATAGTTCAAGTCCTTAGTCTTGTAGAACGACTGTATGTTGACTTATTTCTAGAAACGATATAGTTAGGCCATGTATCTACTATTTAAAGTAGGATTTTATCAAATCAGTGTCATGTATTGTAATAACATCTGTCAATTTACATACTACAAGAAAATTGTACCTATGCAGTTACAAAAACTATTTTTTATCTTTAAATATCACTGCTTCAGTCGCAACTCGTTGTCAAAAACCGGAAATTGTCAAATAACTCGCTTTTTCAACCTTAATTTTTACAGCCGCATTCAATCTTGAACTAGCGAGCTGAAAAAACCAATTCATCACTTGATAGCACTTCGCTTCCAAACTGGAAGCCTCCACGCAAAAGCGCTTGAGCACCCTCAGACATTCGCTTCAGAATTGGCACAATTGCAAACCAGCACTGAATAAATAGATAAAGCCGCTTTTTAATTATTCAAATGTCCCACTACCAACCATGAAGTACTAAACAGATCTCGACCTTAACACCGAAAGAGAAAGTCTTGATTCGCAAAAATCACGACACCGGCGATTCGTTTCAGAAATATCGGTGCTTTATTAAGCGTTTCGTGAGTTTCGGCTGCAGTTTGGGAGTAATAACGCTTTAAGCAATTTACTTCAGCGACAAAAAGATTGAATCGGTCTTTTGGTTAATATGATTTGCATAAGCGATTGGAGAGTTAGCACGTTCCATCCATAATTAATTAACAATAAAATGAAGAGGAATAATTCATAAACGAAATGAATAACGAATGAAATGTTCATTTCGGACTCGAAGGCGGGTTGTTGTATGTTTAAGAGGGTATTTGCATAACCATTCGAATTCTGCGTTCTGTACATTTTGATAATGTTCACGCTATTTTAAAATTTATTCAGCGGTTATATTAAAATAACTATTTAATCTTTATTATTGTATTCGGACTTCGATTCATAATTTTTAGACTACTTTTCAATGTTCATTGCCATTAATGACTCAGTGTGAAATAAAAAAACTTATTTTTGTTTATTGTTTAGATCATCTATAACAGTTTCTTTCTTAATTGTATCATGAAGAATTCGTCAGTCTTCAAAATTCGGTACAGTTCAATTTTTTTTAAATACCTATCTTATGTACTAGGATTTAAAGTTTTTAAATAAATAGATAGTAAATGTAGACTAATATAATCGATGAAACAAAGCATCTATTATGAAAAGCGGCTACTGCACGCTTGTAATCATGGGATCACACGTCTGTGTGTTGTTAAGGTACTATGGGCTGTAATTTTATTGGATTAAGTACTTTCCAAATCAAAACTAGCTATTAAGTCGCGGTCGCCATCCAGTTAGATTCCCGACAGAGTCCAACCAAAAGATATTTATAAATCATCATCATCAACATCATCAGCTCACATTAGTCCACAGAGCACGATCCGTGGCTACTCTCATCCAGCTTTAGCGAGTCACCTTGCGAATATCGTCGCTCCGACTAGTCTGAAGTCCTACACTACGCTTTCCGATACGCGGTCTCCACTCAATAACTACCCCGTTCATAAAATGATGTTCTGCATTTCCTTAAGTCGACAATCGATAGAGTTGTGGCCCCTAAAATATAACAACTACACCAGAGGCTAGGCCGGCAGCTCTCTGGCTGGACGTTCGGAAATTAATATCGTTTCCGAACGAGCCAGCGCGGACGCGAATGGGATGTTACGTTGCATCTACTCCATTTCAGGGGTGATGTTGTGTGATAGTTTATAGCAAATGATAACAAGACATGTAAAATATAGCCTGTGTTCATTGTCGTAATAAAAATTGGAAAAATTTATGTTTTTGACATTAGTGATTTTGTTTTTCGAAAAAAAAGTAAAGAACATAATTGTTAGCTGTATGATCTCCATGCTAAATAAGATAGTTGGTGAAAAACTGATAACGATCGAGAGAAGTGAAAGGATCTGAAGGAGGATATTGCCCGTCAATAGGTTATAGCCGAAATAAGCTGAGTACAAACATTTTCAAAATTAAAGGTTGGATGTTGACACGCTTTAAAGTTACACAAATATGATACAATAATAAGCATTAGCGTTGTAATATCAGATTTTTTTGTGACATAGTATTTATTTGGTCAACATTTACTTTTTTGTGACTGTACAACAGGGATCAACCATATTGTAATTAAATAATATATCTTTGCACAATTGCATACCCATGTTTAAAGTTTAGTATGTCGATATTTTGACTACCAAAAGTAACTTTAAATCGATGTCGCTAAGAACGTAAAACTAAGCTGTTATCACTGTACCAGGATCCCAAATGTGTGAAGTTTCGTGTCATAGCCCAATTTTCTATGCCACTGTCTTGTTGTGGGCATATTATTTGAATTTCAGCTTAGATGTGTGTAAATAATAGACGAAGAAGAGAGATTTTCATTTTTTTTTTCATTTATTTATTTAGTTACAAAAAACTTATACAACTATAATTACAGGATACCTATTTCTAATGCGATAAAACAACAGGTATGATAATTACAATAATGATAAGCAAAAGAAAAAAGCCTCCTAAATTTCTTGCCAGCTCTTCTGAGTCGCAAAGGCTTTACTAAAAACCGAACTAGTGATAGATTCAGTAGTTTCGCTTAATTAATTTTTATAGTTAGTTTTGACGTCGATAAATGCCTGTAAATGCTTAAATTGAATAAACGATTGATTGCAAAATGTCTATAAATGCAAAATGACTAAAAGCAGTTTGCATACACAGCAAAAAGTCTAAAAAATAACATTATTTTTAAAGACAAGCTTTTCGGTCAACTTTTAAAAAGCAGTATAATAAAAATTTTAATTATTATTATTATTATTATTTTTAAATAATTTATTCAATATCTTTTACAAAATAAAACAAAATGTACACCAAATTCTTACTAACTAGGAAAAATACAAATCATGCCTGAACTAGGAAATCCTGTTTTTCAGGCGAGAAATTAGGGCTAAGCATTTTAAAATAAGTATAATTATCATTACTTAATATTTATTATTAAGATTAAAGCAATCAAAAGAATTTTCTATGTATGAGCTTACCTTAAATGTATACAAATTACAGCTAAATGATATCACATCAAATATTCAGTATTAATCGCTGAGATGTTAAATAAAGCCGCTTTTCTGACCTCCAATCTCACTGACGCCACCCTGGGGAACAACAGTGGACATCCCTACCGTTATTTATTCGGATTTTGAATCTGTTTTGACAGTCGGCCTTACTTCAATCGTTGCTAGAGACTCCATGGAAATGTCTGCCTGAAATTACGTAGACGATAGAAAACCGAACGGATAACTTTAACAGGTTTACAGTCCTAGATTTAGAACAGTTAAACCTTAACTAGTTATAAAATGTTTTTGTTTTGTTTATATAATTTTAACGCAAATTTTGTTGCGAAACAAATTACAAAAACACAAATGTTGAAAAAATTTCCACGAGCAGGACCTGGTAGGCTACTCTTGACGCAAACTCAATCTCAATACAATTCCAATGCGATTATTATGTATCGATATTGGGATAAGTTTCGCAATTTCGGAACGCCCCATGTCGATAATAATTTGTTCACTCAATTTCCACGCAATTTAATTCCAATGTAAATGTATTATCGCCTTTAAGAGTGCCATTTGAATTTTTTAGATTTGGGATTGGAATTGTATTGAGATTGAGTTTGCGTCAAGAGTAGCCTACCTGACCCGGTATTTCAGAAGGGTGCAGGTTCAAATCCTGCTCGTGGAAATGTTTTCAACATTTGTGTTCTTGTAATAACTAGTTATGTGTCACATGCGATTTTTGGGACAGGGAAGAGGTTAATGTAATATCTTTAGATATGGTGACTGGATTTCACAAGATCTGAGTTAACTATATTATTTGAATCTGCACACATTTGGTCAGATTTCAAAACTGGTCACCAATCATATAGACTCCACATACTAGATAGACGAATAAAACCCGAACGAAACACTATACTGTCGTGTAGTATCTTTGGATGTGGCCACTGGATTTTTCAAGATCACCATATCGCCATAATATCACCAGCTCATTTTATGTCTTTATCTGATCTCATTCTACTACTAATGGTGGAGTACCCAACCTGCTGTAGACGCGGTCATTCAAGGGGCAGTTCCGTGATGGGTGTAATGTGGACTGTCTGTTTCTGGATCACGAGCCTTCAAGGTGCAGCCGGGACCAAAGGCTTTACGTGCCTTCCAAAGCATGGAGGAGCTCGAGATGATAATATTTTGGTCACCCATCCGATGTCCAGCTTTTGTGAAAAGTGCTTAACCTTAGCAATCGCAGACTAGGCGCGTAAACTGCGCCATTGTGCTTCTGTTTGTTAAGACCTAAATTTTAAATAAACATATTTTTTTAAACCTGCACAAACTCAGCCGGGTTTAAAATTAGAACACCAATATTTCAAATCTCACATAGTATTAAGTAATAACTTATAATAATAATAAATAATAAAGCCTTTATTGCCAAAAACTAAACTTATAAATACAGGTTACAGAATAAAATTTAGCACTTGCTCATCGATTAACCGGTCTAGTTATCAGCGTGTCCTGTGACACGTAGGCCTCTTCCAGCTCTTTCCATTCAAATCTATTTCTAGCTTTCCTCTCCCAAGTAAAGTCTCCTATTTTCCTTAAATCGTCTGTCCACCTTTTTAATTGCCTGCCTCTTTTTCTTTTTCCGTTTCGGGGTTGCCATTCTGTTACAATCTTGGTCCATTTCATCCTGCTCTCTCTTGTCATATGTCCCGTCCATCTCCACTTCAACTCCCTTACTTTATTTATTATGTCCTCCACTCTAGTTATTGATCTTATGACTTCTGCTGTATTGCGATCTTTCAAAGTTATCCCTATCATGCTTCTTTCCATTGACCTCTGGCATGTCCTTAATTTTTTCAGATGTTTTTGAGTCAATGCCCATGTTTGGCACCCGTACGTCAGGCATGGCAAAACACACAAGTTGAACACTTTCTTCTTTGCTGCCATAGAAAACTGTTTGTTCTTGAGTATTTCCTTGAGTGACCAATATCTTTTCCATGCACACGCGACTCTATTATCTATTTCCATGGTTGTTTGGTCTGTGAATGATATTAGTTGCCCTAGATAGGTATAAGTCCTAACGTATTCTATGTTATCATTGTCTACTGTTATTGGTATTTCTTCTTTGTTGGTCATCAACTTCGTTTTCGATTTGTTCATAGAGAGACCGACTATCTTGCTTCTCTCTGCCAGCTGTTGTAGCATCGTTTCGAGAGTCTTTGCATCCTCAGCGAATAAAACCAAGTCATCAGCAAATCTTAAGTGGCTAAGTTGCATGCCATTAATGTTTATACCGAATTGATTCCATTCAAGGTCCCTGAATATGTATTCCAAGATCGCAGAAAACAGTTTTGGCGACAACGGGTCGCCTTGCTTTACGCCTTTAGTTAATGGGAACTCTTCCCCCAGTGCTTCGAGTTTTATTTGTGCGGTACTATGTGCATATATATTTTTTATTATACGTATATATTTTACAGGCACTCCTTGCACATATAAAGCTTTCCAGAGCGAGTCGTGTTGTATAGAATCAAATGCTTTGCTGTAGTCTACGTAGGCAATGTACAACGCTTTACCGTATTCTTGGCATTTTTCTATTAGCTGCTTTACAACATGCATATGGTCTATAGTTGAAAACCCTGCTCTGAAGCCGGCTTGTTCCATGGGTTGCTGTTCATCCAGTATCCCTGATATTCTATTTAGGATTAATTTGGCAAATACTTTGTAAATGTTAGATATGAGGCTAATTGGTCTGTAGTTTTCAATTATACTTTTATCTCCTTTCTTATGTATTAATATGATTGAACTTTTGGTCCATTGCGACGGGATTGTTTCAGTGTTTAAGATGTCATTGTATAGTTGAGTGAGTTTTTTAAGGTTTGCGGGCTCGGCTATTGACAGTTTTATCGCCTCGTTTGATATTTGATCTGGCCCTGGTGATTTTTCGTTCTTTTGACTGTGTACGGCCCTTTCTACTTCGGATGAAAGAAATACGGGCACCTCTTCTGTTTTCTCTTCTAAAATATTTATATTGGGATCTTGATTATTTTCCCTGGTGACATCTGTGTAAAGTTCTCTGTAGTAGTCGGTTGCTAATTGTAATATATTTTTCCTATAAGTTTCTTGTTTTCCGGTTTTACTCTTAATGTTTGGTATCCATTTAGTTTTTCCTGTTAACTCCTTTAGCCCTTTTTTAACTCCTCCTGTCTTCTTTATGTGGTAGTTTAAAACGTCTAGTCTTCGTTTAGTTTTATCCTTCTTAATGCTGTTGCTAATTTTTTTGCTTACTTCTGATATAGCTCTAAGGTTTTGTTTGTCTTTTTTGAGTTTAAGTAGCCGTCTTCTTTCTTTCATAAGGTTTTTTGTTTCATTTCCTATATAACTAATCTTAGGTTTTATTGCTTTGATATGCACCCGTCTAATTATTTCATATATTTCTTTATTGTATTTTTCATCTATTTCTTTTTTTTACTAGGTTTGGGTCTGGTGTATTGTTCATTGTTGTTTTGAATGTAGTTCTGTTTTTCCTTGGTTCGTTACTTTTAATCACTGCTCTTACCATCCTGTGGTTGGTCTTAAAGTTAAATTGATTCAGAATATTTAAATTTTGGAACGCTTTTTGGTTATTGGTTGCTATGTAGTCAATTTCGTTTCTGTGCAAGCCATCCGGTGATGTCCATGTCCATTTGTCTTTCGTCTTTCGTTTGTAATAACTGTTCATATAGGTGAGGTTGTGTTCAAAGGCTATACTGATCATCCTTTCTCCGTTGTCACTTCTTTTACCGAATCCAAATTTGCCAATAATATTTTCTTCCCCTGATCGTTGTGATCCTATTCTACCATTGAAGTCTCCAATTACCATCACGTTCTTATGCGTTTCTTGGAGAACTGATGAAAGTAATAACTTACTTAAGTTTAAAAAAAACATGTTAATTTAAAATTTAGGTATTAAGAAACAGAGGCTCAATGGCACAGTTTACGCGCCCCCCGGCCCGGCCTGGCCCGGCCCGGCCCGGCCCGGTGTATGTCTTAACATACAACATGAAACAACCTGGTGTGTGTTAACTTGTCAGAAAGACGTGCCTGGTTACCTGATTTCTCGTAGTTGCCAGATACGTTTCTCTGATTTTTGCGCTCAGCTTTAAAGCCTGACTCATATTACATCGTTACACCAAGGAGGTTGGTTTGTTTTACAAATACAGGTTGTCTGGCACTTGGATCTACACAATTGTTTTATTTATTTATGTGGACAACAAAATAGATGACAATGATTGATATTCAAACATATTGTAACATATTGTAACATATTGTAACTTAGTTTGTGAATATTTTAAGTTGTAGGTACTATGAGACACATTTTGTAGGTATTTGTTTGTTGTTCCAAATAAAAAAAAATTGTTTTGTGCTACACTGTATCCTACTTATGTTGACACATCATTTCTGATTTACATAATAAGTGATTTACAATACAAAAAAAGGATAAATTAATAAAGCTACGTACTGAGAAAGCTACTTGAGGAGCAGATGGGTATGAATCACTCCAAATCCTTCCTAGGCGAAAACGCCTTGGGACGGCACTATGCCACAAAACAAATGCTCCATAGAATGCATCTATCAACAAATAGCTTGTGTAGGGCATGTGGGGAGGAAACGGAGTCAATTTAGCACCTACTGTGTGACTGCCACTCTCTGGCAAGGAAAAGAATGGGACTCCTGGGGTCGGCCTATCCGAAACCGGAGGACTTCAGGCTCTTACGTTAACGTCCTTAAGAGCAAAGGCTCTTAAGGACGTTGCCAAGTTTATGGCATCTATCTTTACAGAGGAAGAAGAGTGAAAGGATGGGGTTGCACAAAAGATCCCGATGGGTCGAAGTGTTGCTGCGAGAGGGAAACCTCGGCAGGCTCCACTAAGATAAGCTAAGATAAAAGAAAGCTACTAAGGCGGATCATTAGGTGTACATCATTTTCATCCATAGACCATAACAATATGTCCTAAGTGTCACGATAAAAGAAGTGCATAAGTCATTATTTTGAAAAATACTTAGGATAATTATTGCAACAAATGTTTTTCGTATTTTTACAGTTACTTACAAAAAGTTATGATGACTTAAACGGTAATCAAACAAACAAAAATCATACATTTATTACCATGACACTTATGACATAGGATCTAAGGGTGGTACAAAACAAGGATTGTGACGGTATGTGAACTAAACGCCATGTATAAGTCTCAATCAGTAAAGCGAAGCACGACCGGTGTGCAATCCAACCACACGATTATTTATCTTCTCATCGAAGACGGAAACATTAATAATATCTAGAATTGCAATGTAAGTTCAAAATAAACAGCTTGTGGCAGCGCCTTGTGACGACGGGAGAGGTATTCGAGACATAACTTTATAGTAAGATGCGAAATATTAACTACAAATGGTAAACAGCTAGGAAGCTCAAATAAATAATAACTAGGTGTATATAGGAGATTAATCAGTTTCATCGATAGCCATGCACTTAAAAAGTCAAAGTTAAAGTAAAAAAAATATATTAAAATAAACTTAAAAAGAAATAAATCCAAATTTTTACCTACTACCTATTAGAGACGTCTACGTTAACACAGACCAAATATAGGTCTGTGATCTTTTAACTATGGTACTCGTAGGTACTTGTAGAAGAATGGGCGTAAGAAACTGCACAGCTTTTATAGAAATACTTACATTTACAAAAAAAAACGTATGTTCTGCTCTGATATTATTTACGAAGGCGGTCGCATTTATCTACAGCATCACACATTCTTTTTAATTATATCTTTACGATGTCACTGTAAGATGCTTGTATCGTATAACCAAACAGTTTTTTCTATTGCTTTTAATTGCTTATATTTATTTCTCATCACATCGCGGCCCACATTGCATTGACGTCGAAATCAATACGGAATTCGACTCGAACTTAAATATCTTTTTAAGTACAATAAATCGGACACGCGAGGCGAGCATCTACGTCCGGGGCGTCCGACCGGACATCCGGCCGTTCCTTACTGTCCGGATGCACCGGACAAGTAACTGGAAAAGTGCAGTGGATGTATGTTAGTCCGATCGCCTAATGGGTGCCTTTGTTTCGCGATTTCTTCAAACGTTTCCGGGAAAATAATGGAGTGATTACTGTTATTTAAACCTTATGTTGGTAATGTTGTTGTATTTTGAAGCGACGGTATCTGAGCTGCATTAGCAGCCTTTAACCACCACTGATGACTGGGCCAGCGTAGTGGTTTTAAGCCCGTTTCTGCTGCATTGGCAGTCGTTTACAACCATCAATCTGCACTGGGCCCGCGTGGTGGTTTGTGGCCCATTCTCCCTGATATTTCCATCCATAGGGAAGGCTTGTGCTCATCATCATCATCATTATCAACTCATTTTATGTCCCCACTGCTGGGGCACGAGCCTTCCCTATGGATGGATAGGGAGAACGGGCCATAAACCACCACGCGGGCCTAGTGCGGATTGGTGGTTGTTAACGACTGCTAATGCAGCCAGGACCAACGGCTTTACGTGCCTTTCAAAGCACGGAGGAGCTCCTCTTCGCCATCGAGCTCCTCTAGGCTCGTGCTCAGCAGTGGCGTTATAAAATGAGCTGGTGGTGGTAGCCGTATGGATAGATGCTCGAGTTGTATGAAAAATTGAGAATTTCGAGAAATTGTGGTCTTATCCCCATAGCGTTGGTGTACCAGTGTTGCTACCGAAAAACCTTTGATATTCATTTCTCCTACTCAACAAACAAAGATATTATGGTGAGTCTCAAACAAGATAGTATTGTTAGAGAACTTTATTATTGCTCATTAGAATTACAATAGGTATTCACTTATTGAGAAACAAATTTTACTTACTAAACCAAAATCACAATAACTCAACAATCGAGCGCACATAAATAAAAATACACACTAATTATTTTAAACACGATAGTTATTTAAAAACGTCAATTCGTGGTGTACCATCCTAGTGGCGAATATTATTCTTACAATGCTATGGCTAGATTATAGTATAGCTAGATTCCTTTATCTCCAATTCAGGAAGGTGTGGAAATGAGATCAGGCGATAGCGTGCCATCGTTATATCTGCTGTGGTAGATAATATTGTAGAAGATAAAATAGACAGGAGTAAGGGTGACACTTCACTGAAGCTGAGCGGAGTTGGATTCAACCAATAGAGTCCCTTTATAGAAGCGGAGTGGAGATGAGCCTTTAAATAAAGAGACACTATTGGTTGATTTCAATTTATTTAACTCAATTTTTTTATTGCGTATCACATTAACGTATAAGGTGTTAAGTATAAATAAGGTATTTATGTGACATCCTGCTAAGGCACAACAAATAACGGGGCCAACTATTTTACAATTCTAGCTAATAACATAACATAACACCAATGCGACTAGCGTACATTAAAATAATTTCATTATAACAATAGAAGCACAATATCCATCAAAAATCTAAAATAATATTTATAGTAAATAGAAATATTTGGTGTATCCCACTATTTCCATTATGAATTTCCATTGATGGAAATACTGGGACAGGTTCTCCCACTATTTCAATGCTGGGGCGGTACTTGACGGCAAAAACGTGACGACAAAAAAAATCGCTGCATCACCTCCTTATGACTATAGATAAGACACTATAATGAGAGAGACTTAGTTCCGCTCTACTTCAATAGAGTGTCACCGTAACTAAGAATTTTTTATGTTTATTGATCTCACACTTGGTACAGTTGATTTTAGCCGTTGATGTTGATATAAACATTCATTATGTAACTTACATACCTTTATACCTTATTACCTATACAAATTATGTTGTTTTCCACTGTATATCGTATCATCCTTTCCGTGCGTCAATTGCAAGAAAAAAGTAGAGAACAGGGTCGGCAACTGTACCTCTGCTTTGTTGACCTGGAAAAAGCGTTCGACAGCGTGCCTCGCGAAGCCCTATGGATGGTGCTAAAAAAGCTGGGATGCACAGAGAAATTTGTGAGGCTTCTTCGACTCTTGCATGACGACATGCAATGCTGCGTTACCGTAGACGGCGAGCAGTCAGATTTTTTCCCCGTTACTTATGGGGTGAAACAGGGGTGTGTAATAGCCCCCACTCTGTTTGCCTTATACTTTGCAGTAGTTGTCGAGGAAGTCTCACAATCAGTCTCCGAAGGAGTGCGCATCCGCTTTCGCACAGATGGCGGGCTCTTCAACTTGGCTAGACTCAGGGCGCGCACAAAAGTGTCGCATACATTAATTACAAATATCATGTATGCTGATGACTTGTGCTTCCTAGCAGAATCCGCAGGTGCCCTGCAAAAACTTATGACTGTTTTTCACCAAGCTTGCTGTAAGTTCGGCCTGAAGGTCAGAGTCAAAAAGACGGAAGTGATGTCCCTAGACACCCATGGTCATGAGACACTGGCCATAAAACTTGATGAGGACGTTTTGAAGCAGGTACATAAGTTCCGATACCTGGGGAGCACTGTAACATCTAAGTGTAGCCTTGATGCCGAAATCAACAGCAGAGTCGGCGCTGCAGCTGCAGCATTCGGCAAGCTATGTTCCAAGGTGTTCTGCTCACACGATATAAAGCTGCCCACCAAAATATCCGTATACATGGCGGTTGTGCTGCCAAATCTTTTATATTCCTCCGAGACGTGGTGCTTGTATAGGCACCAAATGCGCACATTAGATCGCTTTCACCTGAAATGTCTACGAAAAATCTTGAACATCAGATGGTCTGACTGTGTGCGAAATACCGAAGTTTTGCGACGAGCCAATGTTGGTGGCATTGAGGCTTATATAATGCGTCGACAGCTTCGGTGGTGCGGTCATGTATCCCGTATGTCGGATGAGAGAGTGGCGAAGCGCATCTTTTATTCTGAACTTGAGGAGGGCAAGCGGAAAACCGGCGGACAACTCCTCCGATATAAAGACGTTCAGAAGCGTCATATGAAGAGATGCAGCATTGACCACTCTCTTTGGGAGGATTTGGCAGCACAACGGTCTGAATGGCGCGGGCATGTGCAGCGGCAAGTACGCAATTTCGAGGAGCAGCGTCAAGCTGACCTCGACGTGAAACGCGACCAGCTTAAAGCGCGTACACCCGCAGCTATTGTCTACAATATTGTAAACGGCAAACTGGAATGCCCACATTGTGCACGAGAGTTTGCCGCGAAGATTGGCTATGTAAGTCATCTTCGTGCGCATCAGCGCAGACCCGACTAGGAGACGAAGAGGTCGCCATGGCCGAAACCGGTCGGAATCCAATAATAATAATATCGTATCATGTCGCCAACTTTGGGTAAATTAGCTTGACCTATTCTTATAATATCTGGTTTATTAGCTTAACATGGAGTTTCAGTGCCAATTCTACCACCAGCAGAGCTTTTAGATCCTTAATTGTACAATTTTAGTTTTTTTTTTTGAGATTTTTTATGCATTTGTTTTTTAGAAGATAATTGTATGTGCAGTAATAAATGATATACTTACCTGGAATCTTAAAACAGTATGAAGTGGCTCAACATTGAAGAAATCCAAGTAAACAGAGAACAATAACCGTGCGGAATATCCGAAGCTCCAGTTCCCCCCATAATAAAGGGGGGATAAGAAAATTGAAAGCAATACGCTACCTATGTAGCATGTTTACATTAGCCGAGGAGCGTCGAGTTCGGCAAGGTACTCATCGTCACGGCAAGATAGATTGACAAACATTGTTACCCTGTTTTTGTGTCAAAATGTTTTTATCATATCTCTCTTATTAACATATGTATGAAAAGTGTATGGCAAGGTCGAGGGATCGCTTTTGTGTTAAATTTTAAGCGACACAGCGCTTTGGTTAATGAAAGGTAACTAACTTACATCAATACAAACAAACATACAAATACGCACACACAGACATGATTTTTTAAAATTAATATTGCTTAAAAAATTTTAATTTTATCGAGGACATTTTATTGATTATTATCGTTAAGACGTTGGTCCCGGCTGCATTAGCAGTCATTAACAACCACCAATCTGCACTGAGCCTGCGTGGTGGTTTATGGCCCGTTCTCCCTATCCATCCACAGGGAAAGCTCGTGCCCCAGCAGTGGGGATATAAATGAGCTAATGATGATGATGATGATAGAGACATTGGAAGGTTGCTGATGCTTACAGCTTAGGGTATCCTTTAGTAAGTGTCAGCAGAAAAATATTATGTATTTTTTAACCGTGACATAAATAATTAAATGTAAAAATTAACAAAAAAATCTAGGGTTTAGTAGTTAGACTATCGCTCTCAAAACCCAAAGTTCCCAGCAAGGGGTACATGTTGTAAGTTTCAGTATGTTGTTATCAATTGTTAATGCAGCCCCGACCAACGGCTTTACATGCCTTCTAAGACAGAGAGGAGCTCAATATGATAAAATTTTGGTCACCCATCCAATGACCGGCCTTTACAAAAGTTGCTTAACTTGAGCAATTGCAGTCCAGGTGCGTTAACCACTGCGCCATCGAGCTTATTTTTTATTGTTTTTAAATAAATGGGGGAAAATGCTACTCAAACTTTATAGCCTTATGTCTCGCATTCGAGTACTTTTCCTATACCAGAAACATTTAGTGGGTTCAGACTTGAATTACACGAACACTCTCATGATAGCACTTTGGGGCTATTAATAACTCTTGTGTAATCTTAGAAAGTAACCTTTATTTAAACAGAGAAGCAACGTGAGCCTATAGAAAGGTAGTACGATGAAATTAATTATATTTACTAGACCTTTATAAGCGTCATTTGACAATCATAATCTAGCATTGAACTCTTGGATATTACAAAAACTTGGATATTATTATTTTTTCCGCTTGCTTTCTATATAAGCAGTTTGTGGGAGTGATTTCGTGAAATGAGACGGAAGTATGTGTAACAAACAGTGTAACAGGAAGTCGGGGAAACGCACAAGCGCGCCATTTTGTAAATTTAAAATCGATATTATGAACATGATATATTATTATTATAATATGTGACATATTGTGTCATTTGATCACAGACCAAAGGTCATTTTGATATGACAAATGTCTTCTAATGAGTATTTACTGCATTTATTTTATAGTTATAAATTGATGCAATACCTGACCTATTTTTTTCAGAATATAATGTTAAAATTGCTTATTACTAAGGTGAGATGTCAAATGTTACACATCATATGCAACTACTGTAAGGCTCGCTCGTTTTTATTTTTTTAATTTAGATACTTTTAACACATATCTACAAGTCACCAATATATCCAACGTTTACATAGACTTCTGAAATAACAACCCAGTTGCGTTTGTATTAGTAACAAAATATTAAACGAGTAATATTTCAAACCCAAATTTTTCAACCTAACTTTTAAAGTTACGGCATTAAAGATTAATATTTTTGAGAGGTGTACATTCATATTTTTGTTTAAATTTTACCACGGAATTGATATCATGACAAATTTGATATTTATGATTCGATGATTTGGCAAATTGTAACATTGGAGTTTTATTATAGTACTTATGTGTCTCTTTTTCCCATGAATGATCTTCTGCAAGTCAAAATTTAAAAGAACTATACGAGTTTAACTGGTCACTAGTGTTAAGTTTGTATACATCGCAAAGTAATCTATAAATACAAAAGAAATGTTTTGGCACAACAGAGTCTATAATCTATCCCGTACCAGCTATCCCACGACCACTGGCGTATTGCGACGCCGCGAGCCGATTTCTAGTTCATTGCGTTCTTTCTATCACCGTTGAATATGACTCCCGTAGTATGACACACAATGAACTGGAATCCACTCGCTGCGTCGCGTCGTAAGTCGCTTGTGCTCGTGTCTGAGGCCTTAGGGAAATGGGCGTGAGACTATTTATTATGTATCCGTTTTAACCACAATACTGACTGAGAACTGCATCGCTCGGATCCGATGCCAGTCGTGTGATTATGGTCATTATATACAATGGGATACGTCGTAATCACCACTGTGGTCTGTGGTTTCATCACTGGTTCAGACTTAGAGGTACCGGTCTCACAGATACCGAAGTACCGATATCCAAGTGGAAGGTCACTTCCAAAAAAGTACAATTTAACGAATTAAAAGCTTGATTTAAGTACTTACCTTCTATTTAACATGTTATCTTATAAAAAAATATCTGTTTAAAATAAATAAGGGTACGAGTATACTCATCAAGACCCAAGTATAATAGATTTTAGTATATTGTAACAAAGGAGTTTTGGTCATTCAAAAATAAAGCATGATATGGAAGCGCACTGAATTCACCCTAAACTTTTAACCACTGAGAATTCATCACAATACTACTAACTAAGTATGTTGGCTTTAAAGATAGGACGATAGTAGCTTAGCAGGAGGACTTACATCATCTTATCATCATCCAAACGGTCAGCAGGAGTACAAACAGTAGTGTGTACCTACTCCCACTGTGATTCGAATTTGTAACACTAGAGGAAAAATAAACAGCCCTTCCCGAGGCTTCTTCTCGGTACAGGGTCTCCACCGTAGGGTTTACGAAGTCGTGGCTTTGAATTGACGTTCAAAAAACACTTGTAAAAGTTCATATTGAATAAAAAACTTTGAATTTTTTGAACTTGTCCGAATCGGTTAACGGAAAACTCGCAACAAGCGCCTCTAAATGCTAGCAGTATCTTTTAGTGTGACAACAACATCATGTCACGATAGGAAAATTTCATCTCAGCCAAAAATCATTATGAGCGGATTAATCATTTTGAGCGGAATTTGCCATAATCGCCACGCTTGGCAGGCGGGTTGGCGATCGCAGCAAGGTGAGAATAATCACAGAGAGACGCTGCTGCCTATCCTCTGGAATGGTCCCATAGTCGCCTTCTACGACACCCACGGGAAGAGATGGGGTGGTGCAATACTTTACCCCCGGCACCACACGGGGATTTACCTTATGTTTAATAACATAATGTTCTCTTTTGTCGGCAGTGCCAATGACGCAGGTGGTAGCAGTTGCTGGCGAGCCGGTCTACCTGCCGTGCGACATCTCGACACAGGACGACGTGGACGCAGTCTTGCTTGTGCTGTGGTACAGGGAGGACTTGGGCACGCCAATATACAGGTAATTTTCATCAACAGCCTCGTGGTGAGGAGCTTGATGGCGAAGTGTGAAGCTAACGCGCTCGGTCTGCGATAGCTAAAGTTAAGGAATTTCCGCAAAGGTCGGTCATCGGATGGGTGACCAAAGATTTATCATCTCGACATCTTCTGTCCTTCAGAAGGCACGTAAAGCCATTGGTCCCGGCTGCATTAGCTGTCGTTAACAACCGTCAACGCGCACTGAGCCCGCGTTGTGGTTTATGGTCCGTTTTCCTTATCCATGTATAGGGATGGCTCGTGCCCTAGCAGTGGGGACGTAGGTATATGAGCTAGTGATGGTATGTGGTGAAGCACTTAACCCGTTATCTGGGGGTCCTGGGTTAAATTCCCAGGTTGGGTGAAGTAGGTATCTTTCGAATTTTGGATGTTAAGCCGTGGTTTGTGATCTCAATCCCACATTTGGCAATTGTGGAGGTTGAGTCTTACGTTTATTTATTAGTTTTTTTATCTTTGTCGTGTACAAAGATATAGTTAATATTATATAATACTAGCTGATTCGGCGAACTTCGTACCGCTTTGACAGTTTCCATCATTGAGTTAAATATATATCAATGGTTTCCATGACAATATTAGTAGTATTAGTATTTTAGTATTTAGTATTTTATACATATTTTATTAAATATAGACTATGTTACTCAGCGCTAATGTAGCATTCTAATGGTGAAAGAATTTTTTAAATCGGTCCAGTAGTTTTTGAGTTTATTTGTTGCAAACATACATACATACATACAAAAATACAAAGGTTTCCTCTTTATAATATTAGTATAGATTTGGAATCACAAAAGTACAGGTAAGCTTATCTCAAAACAGAGATTTCTTTTAACAGACCTTAGTGACAAGGTAGTGTTGAAGTAGCTAGTTAGACATCACGGAGAGACTGAAACAGAGGTCGTACATCTGCGCATATATTTTCATTGGTATATACCTTGCAAGTCGTATTAGCAATTAGTGAAAAGTCTCTATGTTTAGTCCAGTGGCCTTACCATAAGCTCCTAAAACGGTATTGTTGCGGTTGTGAACACGAAACGCGTATAGCGACGTACCTATATTACACACGTCTTGTTTTTATAACTGCAATAATACTACTAGAAAAGCTTATGGTATGGCCCCAAGACCTAGTTTCTCATCTAAGTCTCGCTCCCGTCTACCACCTGTGATTCTCAAAACTTTTAGAACTTTTTTCACACGAACCTATGCTTTGTCTCTTTTTAATTCTATACGTGTGATAGTGACAAAATCACAAAAACAAAATTAAACACTTTGTATCCTCTCAACAAGTTGAAAATAGGACGTTTGGTGCTGCTCATTCAAATCCTATTAACTGAAGGACCGAAATTACGGTTAATGGCATTCTTCCTACAATAATAGATTTATTTACTTGTTCTTAAGGGCTTCAACCCTTAAGAACAAGTAGGTAAGTAGTTAGGCAAGTAATCATTAAGGAAAACCAATCGTTTGATCAATAAAATTTCTAACAACAATGGCACTTTGTTCTATTTCTGTAATTTTAATTTACTGACTAAGGAGCACTTGTAAAGCACTTGTACTTTAAGGTTTCTCAGTAGGTTGTAACTTTGAGGACGATATCATAAAGCAGGCAATGTAGTTATATTATCTATATATTAATACGTAAAGCAAAAACTTTGTACCCGTTTTTACGAAAATAATTGTGCGGACGGAGGAGTATGAAATTTCGCACACTAATAGTTTATATGGAGAAGGTTTTCCGAATGTTAATATTTTTTTTAAATTATGCATAAAAATTAAATTAAATCAACAAAAACAACATTACACATACTACCATGTATTTGACATACACGCATATGTATTTGACACACGTTTTGTTTGTCTTTAATGCGGCCGACATCTGTCAATGCCAATCCAAACTCACATTCTACCTTTTTAATTTTCCATTGCTTAGGATACAATCCGTGCACCCTTAATAAAATTACGGTCGAATTTCGACCACTGGGCGACCACTAGTAATTATTATTATATTATATTAAGCTGTCATGTACACAAAATTAAGGTCTCACACAAGTTGCTAGTAAGTAGGTACATCAGTTTTAAAGGATAAGCTGGGGGCCGACCGCCTAACTCTCTCGCTTTCGATCGCTTTGAAGGCGAGGCGAGGAGGAGGCGTCATCTTGTCATTTCGAAAGGAATATGAAAGCAATATCGAATATATATCGAGCTATAGCTTTCGATATAATTCGATATTATATTTCGTTATTATATTAGAAGGTAAGGCGAGGGCCTCGCCTTCAAAGCGATCGAAAGCGAGAGAGTTAGGCGGTTGGGGGGCTGGTGCAGTGCGTTTGGCTTACGATCGTACTACTAAAATACTATTATCTTAAAATTCCCAGGTGATCAAACAACAATATATCTAGATAATATATCGATAATAGAGACGACTTAGATAGCCGAGTGCTTTGCGCGCCGGACTTAGGGAAACGCTAACTCTGAGCTCCGGGGTACGATTCCCGGTCGGGTTAATGTCGAAAACGAACTTTTCGATGTTGTGTCGGGTCTGGGTGTTTGCGGTACTGACGTTGATTCTGATTCTCATAATACGAGTGCTAACTTGGGATCAGAAAACCTATATATAATTTATCGATCTCCTTCACGTTTCAAAAAACTTCAAAAATGGCTTTGGTAAGCACTCAGTTTATTTAGAATGGTTCGTTATGATCCAAATGGACCTTAGACCTCCAATTGTCGGGCCTACCGCCTAGCCACTCATCCACCAAAGCGAATCATTATAGTCAAATAAAAAGGTTAGGTCATCTATCGAAGTTGGAATTTCATTTGTTTTTTATTATTATTTCTTACGGGCAAGCACTTGACTTTCATCACACCTTATGTTGAGTGTGTTATTAATAAGGCTGAAGGTGGAAGCGCTCTTATCCCGGAACCCTAAACTACCTACTGAGGCTTGACATACGTTGTAATAAATGTCACTGGCAACAAAAAATTCTAGAACGTCACAAAACTTTTAAAAGCATAATACCAACATCAGTGTTTTTTTATCTTGACGGTATATTCTCTTACTGCAAACGGTAATCCGGTCGCTATACATCCAGAACCACTCCAAATATTCTCAGTTGAACACTTAAGATTCAATACGGAAGCCCGACGGGAATTTCCGTCATCCGGACGCTTATTGCCAATATTCTATAAACAACACTCAAACTATAAGCGGGCTGGCGAATTACCTTATTTGAGTTTGGTGCAATTTATAGGAGCGCGAGCAGTCTCCTTGTGTTGAGCAAAGCAATTGGAACTGTCATAAACGGTTCAAGGATAAAACAAAACAATAAAGAAAAGGAAAACTATTCAAATCATTTACCCTTTACACGTCTACTTTTATTTTGTACAAAATAATATAGTTACCATTTTGAATGACACGTACGAAATAATTTTTGGTAATATCTAAGTTAGTGCAAGGTTAAAAGATGGTGATATTGATGCATTGCTTTGCTACATACCCATTTTAAAAGTTATTTTATTGTTATTATTTTCCATAAAGACCCGTAACTATATTGCAACAAATATGCGACCATGTAAAAATGTCCTCAGTAAAAAGACGGATATAAATCAAACAGGTCAACGTAACAATAAACAGAATTTCCCACAGCAAAGAACCAAGAAAGTCAGAAATAGGTATAATGTAATGTCTAGTCGCTCTACTAATTAGTATATGTCGAAGAGCCTATCTATTACGTTTGTCTCTGTTATACGATACAAATATGAAAGCGATGATGCTAGAATTTTTAGAGGACAACATTTAATAAACTTCTTTCCATCCAATTGATCCTGCAAACAAGTGTATGCTGAATGGAAACAAGTGAATGCGGTCTGAATAGACCGCCTGGTGGGAAGTGGTCACTGCAGTCTGTTGGTAAATATAGCGCGTACTTACCATTTAGCTGTAGTTATGCTTCTATGTACAGAAAATTCACCAGATGTTTTACTCTTTAATTAAACGGAATCTCAGATATGATAATGTTGCACCATAGTTGCGGTAGAAATAGCTAGATATATCTTTATACTGGTATATTTGTCACTGAACTCCTCCTAAAAGGCTGGACCGACTTTGATGTTTTTTTTGTAGGTTGAATGGGTCTCTGAATAGTTTCGATTCACAATTGGACCCGGTAGATGGCGCTGCAATAGGGGTTCATTATGGGATATGGGTGTTCTCAAGCAGACGAAGTCGCGAGCGGGTCACTAGTATGTATATTGTTTCTATGCATCCATACAACTCACTTACCTTAACATATTCCGAAATTATCCGAGTTTCTAGCGGCTTTTTCTAGGTAAAAAATATGTCATCGTAAGGCTCGTCGAAATTAAATGAATCTTTATTCAAGTAAACTTATTAAATAAGCGCAATTGTATCGTCTCAAAAAATTTTTCCGAATTTCTAGACGTCTATTAGCTGTGCAGAAGATCGGGCGCAAGAAACTTAACGAACCTTAACATTAAAGTTGCAAGAAGTTCCATTTGTTAATATACATTTTTCAATATAACTGATTTCTTTGAACTATCTTTCTCTAAGACCATACATTTTTCACTTATTATGCTTATTACTCAAGCCACAACCCGCAGTGCCTAAATGAGTTATAAGAACACTTGAAACAAGATAGCTTGAAACTTAACAAGAGGTAAAACTTAATCACATTGTTTTACTTAACATAATAGAATTTAATACTGATAATAATTCTTGTTTAGTTTCAATTGTGTTTCATTCTAACAAATCCTTTAAATTTGTAGACTAAATTCTTTGAACCAATTAAAACTTAGGTACTATTTTGTCTGGCTTTACGTAATTACAATTTAGTTAGGTAATTAGCGGATCTGCGATGGATGTGTTTCATGAACTAGCTTCTATCTTTGTTTGGATCAAGAAGTCTAAACTGATTGAAGCATGATTGACATGACAGTCCAATTCATTGGACATACAACGCCTGAAATAGTCCGATATTTTCCAAAATTCCCTCGCGATCTCATATTATGAGTGTTACTGCGGACGAAGTCGCGGATGGTCACTAGTAACTCATACTTAGACTTAACAGTTCGTAGTATAGGTTTTGAGAGTCTGGTATAATTATATACATAGGTACCATGAAATTTTTTCGAATGAAAAAGACCTCACTCACCGACTGCCTCTGAAGTTGTACTTAATTCACGCTAGGTCTCCAACTTTTAAACAAAATGCTAAACAATATTAAAAAACAAAATCCCTGGCAACATGTAAGAGACTTTTTCAACAGCATAATAATCCTAAACTTCACTAGTATGAGTCACTTCCAGTTGTGCCTATTCTGTGACATGTATCGTTGGCATTTGCGAGATCACTATGTTTTTTTTTTTAATTATTACTAGACCCCCAAAGTGGGTCAGTGTCGGAGATTTTTGGTACCTTACTCTATTCTATACCGTTACTATTTGGCTTCCTAAGCTAGAGTGGCCTTGAGCCTACATATCCTTGCCACGGTTGCGGTTGTTGTATCTACTTTTCACTATCCTATTCTAGGGCTATATAAGAGATCAGTATGTTAAACATTAGGAACATTATTATTGACTTTAATATTTATCTCTTCTTTGTTTATATTTTTTTTTTCATAAAGTGAGTGTAATTTTTGTATTCTGAAACCTTAGTTATTGCGCATGAATACAGTCCAAAACTTCGTGATTAATTATCACGATAGACCCACGTTCTACTTACGCGAACGTTGTCACGGCCAAACATGTTTATCGCCAAATATTCTGTGGACTTTCAGTATGTTCGAAGATTTGTTTCTGTGTTCCAAATTTTTTGTGCAATGAAACTTTTACTAAGAAAATAGACGAGGCGCACATAATAAGTCGAAACTTGAACAATTGTAGTTGGCGCCAACTCTAGCCTAATAAATTGTGTGCGTAAATTATTTGCGCCCATAAACATTTGTGTACAGACATAGGTACTTTGCGGGCTCGTTACTATATTTACCTTAATTTGTGTTGGCTAGACGACAGAGGGAATGTTCGTAAGCAATTTCTCAGGTAGACTTTCTTGGACATCAAAGCTGTTTACACAATTTTGTTTAGTATTTATTGTAGATATTTATTCTGTAACAAGTAATTTAAAGAGGCTTCAATAAAATTGTACGCAATAATAGTTGATTAATGTTAAATTAACGTAAGGAGATCCGTTTAACAAGCATGCTACTGTTATGTCTACTACATCCTACTAATATTATAAACGCGAAAGTTTGTAAGTATGGATGGATGGATCTTTGTTACTCTCTCACGTAAAAACTACTGAATGGATTTGGATGAAATTCGGCAAACAGATAGTTTATAATCTGGATTAACAAATAGGATAGTTTTTATCCCGATATTTTCACGGGAATGAATGGAAACTGTCAAAGCGGTACGAAGTCCGCCGAGTGCACTAGTAAATTATAATTTTAATTTTTCATTGCCAAATGTGGGTTGGTGATCATAATCCGGGCTAAACACTTGGCAGTTAGCCCCAGGAACGCAACGCAAACTACTTAGTGTAGGTACATGAGTAAATTTTGGGTATTTACCCATGTGGTGTAGGTACCATAAAATCCCAACAGGTAATTAACCCGTGACCACGTGCGATGCAACTTAGTCTAAACTCTGCTAAATAATGTGTTTAGTTAATTACTTTTTATTGATAAGAAGTATTAGGAAAACTTTTGAATTTTTTTAAAGATGGATGACTTTGGCTGAGTTGATGATAATGATTGAGGAGCTCGATGGCGCAGTTAACGCGCCCGGTCTGCGATTGCTGAGGTTAAGCAACTTTCGCAAAGGCCGGTCATCGGATGGGTGACCAAAAATTTATCATCTCGAGCTCCTCCGTGCTTTGGAAGGCACGTAAAGCCGTTGGTTCCGGCTGCATTAGCAGTCGTCAACTACCACCAATTCTCACTATCCATCCATAAAGAGGCTTGTGTACCAGCATAAAATAGACACGACATAAAATGAGCTGATGATGAAATGATGATGATGATGATAATGATTATTATAAGAGTGAAACAAATTCGACAAACTTAGTTATTTGGATTCTGGTTGCATAGTAATTCGGGGGGTATATGTATGTACTCTGTGGTAAAACATGTCGTGTTAGCTTATAATAAAAACAACACTATAACTTGTAATTTTGAAGTGTTCTTGCTAGCTGTCTTTAAATAAATAAATAAATAATGATTAGGCAAATGGCTCTACTCTACCTGATGTTATGCATAAACCTGATATTGAGCAAAAGCAGAGATCAGATGCATAGACAGCCAGTGGAACAGAATGGTGTCTTGCATTAACCGTCCTTACCTTACCTACCCGTTAGAAAGTATCGAAAAAAAGACGATATATTATATAATAGCAATTTTATACTGCGTGCATACCAAATGTTGATACAAGATAAAATTTTACTAAAAAAAATCAACCAGTCTCAGGAAGCTCCAGTGGGAATCGAACCCACGACCCTTAGATTACCGGTCCAATGCTGTGACCGCTGAGCTACCGAGACCTTGTAACTACATATAGCATTGTATATAAATGTTAAAAATAATAAAAAAATCAAAAAAATAAATTTGTAGACAGGTTGGGATAAAATGTTGGCACCCCAAATATGAAACTGTTTCGGTGTCATTAATTGTCGGGGTAGCAGAGCGTGGTCATTCACATTACTCGTTTGTCCGCAGCGTCGACGCCAGGGAACGTGACTTCGGTGTCGCTGAACGGTGGTCGGACGAGAGTGTCTTCGCATCCAGGGCATACTTCCTCCCTGAACGTAGACCGGCGGAGCTCGGAGTGGACCGGGTCAGGGCGTCCGACCAGGGTGTCTACAGATGCAGGGTGGACTTCAAGCAAGCGCAGACCAGAAACTCAAGAGTCAACCTTACCGTTATAGGTGAGTTATGCCGTCCATACACTATAATTTCAATTTGGTAAAGTGTTTAAATATGTTAGTACTTTATTGAGTGAAATTAAAGTAAGATATTGTGTTTTTTGTTGTTGTTGGTAACTAGGTTCTGCTGAAAGACCAGTGCTGTGGCCATAGATTAGGTTACAGTGCACGCAGAGTAGGGACCAACATGGTTATTATAATTATATAAATACTACTTTAAACCTATCTGTAACTTCCGATGGATTCCAATTTTCTATGTTTGTAATAACTAATAAATATTTTTCATTTATTATTCATTTTATTATAATGCCGTTATCTTCTAAAAACATAGAAAAAAATCACAGATTTCGCAGTCCCCGCAAGAATCGAGGCATTGTAAATGAATACAGCAATTTATGAAAAAAAGGAACATTTTATTTTAAATAACACATTACTTACAAGTTAATTATTATATTTTATATATTTTTTATTTTTTTTATTAACCGATTTCCAAAATTCCAACTTGAGTGCACTTCTCGCCTGCATCCGCATCTTTTAACACCATTACCATGACGATCGGTCAATAATCAAAAAAGCTACATCACTTTTTATATACGGAAATACACGTTTTTCTATAATACCAAATCTAAAGGGATCACCTACATACAGGTCACAATTATTAACCGATTTCCAAAATTTTTTTTGCCATTTTGTAGCTAAACTAATACCCTAGGACCCTTTTTTTAATTTTTTCTTCAGTCGGTTTTTTTTTTTTTAATATTTACAATTTAGTACACAAATACCCTCCACTCATATGTGTCTCGATAAATTCCTCAACTGTTGGTACTATTTTTATCTCGATTCTCCCAAAATCCTCGGCCAGCTATGGCCAAAAATACGTCTTACGCGATTTGCATCTAATAACCATTTTCAATGGTAAAAACGGGTCAGACGATGGCACGTTTTTTTTACCATCTTCACCTTTTGCCATTATTATTATTATTATTATTTTGCTTAATTTATAAAATACACATTATTCTAGTATGTTTTAATAGTTTCACCTCTGATCCTACAGTTTATTTAGCTCTCTCCATCCAACTGTTTGTCTGAAAGAAATCGCGTGAAAGCGATAAGACCGCCAAATTGTAACTTTGTAATATTTTTTTGTTTATGTTTATGTTTTATAGTGTTGCAATAAAAGTATTATTTATCTATCTATCTAAAATTTAAATGAATTCTAAGTACATTAATTTAAAACAAATAAGTTTTTAGAAAGAATTTAACAGAAATAAAACAAACATAACTCTATCTATCATGAAATCAACATTTTAAGGTTTAAAAAATATGAAAGTTCCGTAAAGCCGGATCACCGGATGGAAAGATTTATATTCTGTGGTCTGGAGACCTTTACTCCCGGTTGTTGTCTTAAGATGGTGTCGTCGTTAAATTGTTAATACGTGGGATGGCCTGGGCCCCACAGTGTTTTGCATGCCTTTATTGGATTTTTATAGCATGGGTTGTTTGTCTTTAATATATTATTATTTATGTGACTATACGAGTACTATCAGATTAGCCACCCTGCGCCTTAAAATCTCTATGGGTGTTAATTAAAAATAATACAATAAAATAAACTTTATTTTCTCATCACAAACACCATGTATACAATTTTATGATTATATAAAAACAGTTGTACATTGAAGTAGTTTGTGTGAGACTGATGCCTGTGATTGATATTAATATACCAGTTGTACAGGTCATCAGGCTCCCACCACCTCGGTAAGAACAGGAACTAAAGAAAGAGTTATAATATAAAATCATAGTTGAAAAATTTCATTGTGTCTATAAGATTCAGTGTTAGATGTCGGTTTATCCGCCTCTGTGGTCTAGTGGCTAAGACCACCGGTTTAGATCCAGAGGTCCCGGGTTTGATTCCCTGTGGGGGGTACATGTCTGTGTACTCGGTTTGGTTGGTAGTAGGGCTTGTTTGTCCGCCTGGTTAGCTACCACCATCTTATCTAAATATGTCGCCATAACATCAATGTTTGTAGCATTGTTGTGTTCCGGCAGCCAGAGATAAGATAGCCAGTACCTCACTAGTTGAGGATCCCAGGTTAAGTGCGCTTCCATCATTGGCCTTATCATCACCTAACATCAGATGAGATCAAGGCACTGTGCTTACCCGTTAATATAATAATAAAAAATCATTTCTAATGATAGATCGTTTAGAATAATAAGGCACTGTTAGAACGAAATGTATTTTATCACAATTTGACGACTCTTTATTTTATAATAAACGAATGAAGAACATAATAAACAAACTACTTCCGCAATACAATATTGCCAATACAATAATTACTTTGCCATATAATTACTTTACCAGAAAAATAATTGTGCAATATTATTCATTGGAAAACTTTTTTCTTATCACTTGGTTGAATCAAAATTTATAACTGGATTTCCGATACAAAATATGTGGCGGGATGTAGGCACTGTTTATAGTGATGAAGCATAGAGGATTTCCATAATTCAAAGTCTGTCTCATACGCCAGACGCACGCCACAAATATATACAGCAGATTTCTAAATACCAGGGCTGCATACAAAGAGAGGAGGTGTATCTTTGTCGTATATCAGCACGTCTAGGGGAATGCGCTCTAGCTGAATAAGATTATTCCGTGAGCACAAAGTGTATGACTCTTGGACCGAATACAAAGGCTGGTTATTGCAACATACGGCGTTCTATACAGCGCAAATACACTAAATATGTCAAGGGGCGCGCTTTTGAATTTCTCTCTCGAATTCAGTAAGCTTGGTGCGAACGTGAAAGACGGGCTCCGTTTTGGCGCACCGCTCTATAGACGGGATTTTTAGGGTTCCGTAGTCAACAAGGAACCCTTATAGTTTCGCCATGTCTGTCTGTCTGTCTGTCTCTCTGTCCGTCCCCAGCCTAGCTCATAGACTCTTAGTACTAGAAAGCTGTAATTTGGCATGGATATACATATTAATCACGCCGACAAAGTGGTGAAGTAAAATTTTGAAAAAAAATTTTTTTTGCTTACCTCCCCTCCCCTACACGTGAAGTGGGATTGTATTTTTTTTCTTATCTACCCCATAGTGTGGGATGTCGTTGGATAGCAATTTCAAAAATATTGTTTGTGGTAACAGTTTTTTTATTGAGGCATCCGTTTGTGAACTATTAAGCTTTAAAGTGCAAAATGTTGTTAGAGTCAAGTGTCCCTCCCCCCCTTCCAGCCAAATGGTTGTTTTTGGATACGTGGAAAAACTCACGTTAGTTATATATGACGAAGTTAAAATGAAAACTATCACAGCTAAATAGGCTTTACAAGTTTACGAGTAACAGTCGACCAACTTATAAAATGTACTTGGCGCAGTACAAATTCCTCATTGGGAACTACTCAAATAACGTTGTCATGTGTGTGAAATCGGTAGTATATGAGCAATTTAAAAATATACAAAGGTAATATAATATTTTTTCTAACTTCGATGTCATAAGCCGCCGGATCTCTTGACGTTAAATACATATTCATAAAAGCTCTTTTCTCAGAGTGCGCATTATTGAGATGGGCTATGGAACCTTACACTGCGCGTGGCCCGACACGCACTTGGCCGGTTTTTGTGTCGAAAATTCTGACTGCTTTGCTATAAAAGGAAGGTTAAGTGGCTGACGTGCCGCTCCCAAATCTGAATGGCTGTTTATTATTTTACTTATGTATAATGTTAGTCAAATGTACAACACAAAACGTAACTAAAATGTCTTTTTATAATACAGTACCTGGAGTATCTTTTTACGGATAAAACGACGTTTTCTAAAAATGAAACCTAGCTAGATCGATTTATCGCCCCCGAAACCCCTGCATACTAAATTTCATGAAAAACTTTGGAGCCGTTTCCGAGATTCAGATTATATATAGGTATGTACATAGGTAGGTATATGGCAAATCCCCTCATGTATCCTTATGTATCCTTGGGGGAGGCCTTTGTCCAGCAGTGGACGTCTTTTGGCTGAGATGATGATGATGATGATGATGATGATGACATAGGTATATAAAAGAATTGCTCGTTTAAAGGTATTAGATTCGTAATTATGAAATCAGGACTTTAGATTACAAAAATGATAACATCATAATATTGACTTTTGACAGACTGAAGCCATCACAGATACATTTCTAAATAGTAGGTGAGTGAACTCTTAAAATTACTCTTAATTCAATAATTATATTACTTATCACAAGGAGGAAGCCAAACCATTAGTAGAATCACTAGCAGTTTAATAATAACAGACAAGCGGCCGGCTATGAAAACAAACACAATATCTTTAGAAATGAGCAAAACTTTGTGTGTATCTAGATACCTTATTGACACAAATAAACTGATACCAGTATACTGCAAGATGATGGATGACTGATGATAAAGGTCACCACACCAAACAGCCGTCTGGTCATTGTTCTGCCAAAGCTTTGTAGTGCTATAATTGATGATTTGGATAATGAACTTAAAGAGCTTCATTAGTTAATTCTACATCTGTAACCATTTGTATCGTATAATGTCTTCACTATTATCCTGAAGTCACTAGGTATGACTTGTTTAAAAAATGACCGCTAAGCCATTTAATAATGATTCTTATTCTATGCTAATAATAAGGGGGTGCCGCGCGGAATTTCGAAAATTTACGTGTTTTTAAGTCACTGGTGCTAGGCGCTGAATAGGTCATATACATTAAAAGGACTAGTGTAGGTTAGCTTGATCCTTTCATAAGGCCATGGTTGTCTTGGAATTTGAAACAAATACCCAGAAACTGCATAAATAATACGTAAAAGTAATGATATCTAAAAACTTATTTCTTCAGAAACTTTGTAAATATAGCACTAATAAAAAAATGATCCGACATCAAAATGATTGTATTGATATTCCACAGGCCACTTTTGTCTTATTTTTCAATTAAAAAATATGAATGTGAAAATATTAAGACTTTTGTTATTTTTTACCCAAACGCCTATGATTTTACGAAAGTAAGTAAACATTGCTCTAATTAAATCACCAGCCTACTCTGTACAGATATTAGTGTGCGTGCGTATTGGTAGTCGTGCGCCGTTGTCACACCACTGTCACGCGCCGCTCGCTCGCTATCATAAAGAAACTTGAAACTCGCAGTTTTGCGTCCGCGCTGCACCCCTTATAGCCGAGTGGCTAGCACGGCGGCTTTGGGCGGCGCTAACTCTGAGGTCCCGGCTTCGATTCGCGGTTGGGTCAATGTCGCAAACGAACTTTTCGATATTGTGTCGGGTCTGGATGGTTGTGGTATCGTCATTGTTTCTGTTTTCCATAATACGAGTGCTTTTTATGTGATGTTGTCTAATAAAATAGTTTGCGAACTTTCAGTAAGCATATTAATAGTGAGTATAACTGTTATATCCCCAAATTATATTCAGCATAATTATTTTTATGTAATTGTCAAAAAATTTCTAATTTTCCTTGTTACTTCAAATATTTCATATTAAATTTTGATTAGACTTGAAAAATTATGTTTTTTTATCTTTTATTCTTTATTTCTCTTTAGATTGAAGGAGCGTTAAATGTTTATAACAATATTATATTGTAACCCATTTTAAACATAATGGTTTTACAACTTTTGTTAGCAACGATAAAATGGGTAGCCATTTTGAAATTCAAAGTTCATCGACAAAACAAGTTGTGATAAGAAAAAAAAAACTAAACAAGGACGACTAAATAAAGATACAAATTTTTTGTTCCACTTAATTTGACGCCATTCCTTATACTGATCGCAATGGTAATAAGAAATCCCGAGCCTATCGACTTATTGGTAATGAGCCCCGATATAATTTCATGGTCCTTGTTCCCGGATAACTTCGCTGAAATTAGCTTTCCATCATAAGTTTGGCGATCCAATTTCATGGAAACCTTTTTCTTATGGTTATCTGATGGCGACAATTTTGAAATTGCCGTGTAGGTTTAAACGGCTCTTGTAACATAACACTGACATCGCGTGGTTGATACTGCGAGCGTAATAGTGAAGAGCAGAGATTGGAATAGAGGAGGGGGGGGGGGTAATTTACCTAAAGTGGACGACAAGACAAGACTAAGAGTGGATAAAACCACCATTAACTTCTTTTATCGAAACCCGGAAATAATTTTACTTTTTAGTAGTCATAGTACATACATTTTGATAATAATATCACAATTCACCAATACATTCACAAACATTTTGTCGCTCGTTCTCTTAGTGTCTCGTCAATTTTACCACTGTTTATTTGAAAAATATGTAAATGCAGACGTGCTATAAGATACAACAATACGAGTTATTATATGCGTACTAAGACTACTTAGAAGTAAAACTATTTCCGGGATCCGGGATTCGGGATTTCATAAACATAAATTAATACAGTTTTGATGGTTTTAACCACTCTTAGTCTTGTCTTCGGCGACTTTAGGTAAATTAGCCTCTTTCCCATTCTGATCACATGAATCACGTATTTTTATTTTTAAAACAAACGTAATGGCGTTTGATGTTGCTTAGGTGGTTGAGTTAGGTCAGTTACCGCTTTATTTAAATTCCATTAGCCGTTAACTTCACACCTCGGTGACCGATGATAAAGCGCTCGGCTTGCTATCCATAGTTCTGAGTTCATTTCTAAAGTGGGGCAAAGTGTGTTTTAGATTTTTCGATGTATAACTACGCTTCATGTCATAATTTTTACTGCGCACTGGCAGGGAGTCGAATTCTCTGCAATCGTCTGTGTCTAAAAATTTTTAACCTGAATGCCTTCAAGGCGAGAGTTAATAGGCATCTTCTGGGGCCTCATCTACGCTCAACGTCAGGCGAGATAGAGGTCAAGAGCTGTCTTATATAGGCATAAAAAAAAGAATAAACAATAGGTAACACAGGAGAACGGAAACTCCCGCTCTGGACGAGCTCAGAGTCGCGATATGAGAGTACTTGTTAAACAGTATGCTCAGTCAGGCTATCACGGCCGGCGTCAGTGCACGCGCCGTGCGTTTGCCTGTTTGTTCGTTCCGTACGATTTTGGAAACCAATTACAATGGCGCCAAGTTTTTGTGGTGTGTTTGGTTGTACAAACATTTCAAAAACAATGCCACACTTAAGCTAAATTAATCAACACTATCTACTTTTACTTTATAAGCCAAAGGAGACCTATTCAATGTCGACAACTACGTCATCAACATCCGATCTTAATATTTTTACAAATATTGAAAGATCAGTTAAAAGAATTAGGGTAGCTATTTAAATATTGTTTTTTTTTTCAAATTTTGTGATGGTTTCGTGATTGTTATATATTTTGTTCCCAGTGCCTCCTAGTAAGATGGTGATCATTGATGACAAGGGTGATGTGAAGCAAGCAATCGTCGGGCCGTACATCGAAGGGGACACTTTCACGCTCAAATGCGACGTATCTGGAGGTAAGAAGTCACAAACAAAACCTGTAGCCTTTGTGGTCTAGTTGTCAAAACCACCATTCTCAGATACATTGTTCCCGGTTTCGATTCCTAACTGAGGGTACATGTTTGTAATTAGTTCAGTGGTTCTCAGGGCTTGTTTTATGTCCGCCTAGATAGCCAACACCATCTTACATAAAAATGTCGCCATAACATCAATATTAGTAGAATACTTATAGTTATTTGTTAGTGTTCCCAATAACTACGAATAAGGAAGAGTTCCTAAAAGCTTAGGATTCCAGTTGAAGTGCTTTCCCTGTAAGGAACAATAAAAACATCTCTGAGCAATAATAAATGTTAATATTCAGATCAAATACAAAGCGAACACATTCCAAAGTACTTTATTGTAGAACAAATTAAAACATCAATAAATCTGTCACGGCCGCGGAACAGAAACGATTTTATGAAGTCGAATGATAACATCAGAAATTAGGCGGGTTATCCTCCAAATAAATGTTTACATCACAACCCTCATTAAATGGCGTCGGAAGAATTGACATCCAGCAAAAATGGGGCAACCCTTTTCATACTAATTTATATTCATAATGGACTTCACCGAATTATATATAGCGTGAGACGAAATTAATTAATTTTCAACAAGAAGAATTTATTACCATCCTTTAATCGCATTAGGCCAGAACGCGCGCACCTCCGTGCTTAAGTGGATATTTTAAGATAACAACCTGCAAAATCATTTTACACAACCTTTGAAGATGATTCTATTTGACAAGTTTTTATGAGTGGTTCCTAGAGAAATTGAGCTTTGTAGCTGTGGCTTATGAAAGAATAACACTGTCCAATCTTTGCTGGATCCATTACATAGGGTGAGCTTAAAGTACTCAAGCTTTGAAGTAAACGTTAGTATGTAAGTTTTTTTATGATAATTTATTACTTTAAAAGGGAGTCACCATGACACGATCCCACTTTTATGGTTTTAAGTTAAAGATAAGCTTTAAAAATTGTTCTCTTTAAAAATTTTATCTGTTTCATGATTTGATAATTTTTAATTGAATAAAAACTACGACCCTTGGATTACCGGTCCAATACTCTGACTGCTGAGCTACGGAGACCCTAATATAGACTCGTTGAATTTTCCTATTACTTTGTGATTAACGTAGTATCTTGTAACTACATAAAGCAATTAAAATAATAAATATTTTAATCTGTGTTATGACTATTTTGTGTTATCGAGAACTTAAATACATGCTCTAGAAGATTTATTTGCTCTTTTTAGATTTGGTCTACTTTTAGTTTTGGTAGAAAAATATGTGCGATACTGGTAAACTTTATATTTAGTAGCAAAGTGACTACTAAATTTAAAGCGTCTGTCGTTACATCAAATTTGACCACTTGCAATTCTAAAGCGCATTCCATTGTATTCGAATTGTAACTCCTATATAATACGAGTGATTGCGATCTAGTTGAAGAGGTTACTATAGTATTGCTTTGACTTAGATCGTAAACTGCTAACTGGCGTCCTCGGAATCGTCAATTAGCATTTACTGTCGAGTAGTTATCGAAATGATAGTCAAATAATATACAAAGTTGATACGCGACATTGTTATAATGTTCTCTTTGGACCGGCACACTTAGTTCATTCATAACGAATATTTTTGATTTCGATTCGATAATGTCATATTTCTACGAGTACAATACTATTAGCGGCGTTTTAATTTATGTTAAAAAATATTTTGAGAATTATTTCTTGAAATGATAAACTTTAGAAGGATCTACTCATCTTCTTAAATATTATTTTGGCCTAACGTCATTTTCTTCGAAAGGTTTTCGCTCACATAGAGATATTATTACTTCGTCGGTTCTTCCAACATAAAATTCACTGTACAAGTCGTTTTCAGGACGTCCCAGGCCGTGGGTGAAGTGGTTTAGAGATGAAGTGGAGACGGACACACCAGCGTCTCCGCTATCCGGGAATGGCGTCAGAGGAATCCTCAGGGTTGGGCCGTTGACAAGGGCCGACGTCAGAGCTGCGCTTACGTGCCGAGCTTCCAACCACCCGAGGGCACATCCTATGGAGACTACGCTCACATTAGATATGAATTGTAAGTATATCAGCCTATTTTACTTTCATAGTAGAAATTATGGTGATAATAATAATCTGGCTAATGGTGCGTACTTGCACAGACATAACCTTGTAGCCAGGATTATCCATCAGCAACTTGCTCTTCGATATAGTCTGGTAGAATCTGAGGTGCCGTACTATAAGTACACGCCAGCACCAGTTCTCAAAAATGGTTATGCCACGCTCTAATAGGATCGATCTGTTAGCACGGACAGGACTATTATTGCCAATAAGTTTGATATCGTGTTGACAGCTCGATCGACGCGCCAGGCAATGCTCATCCATATCACCATTCCGCATGACGAGAACCTTGTGAAAGCCGAGAAGGACAAGCTCACTAAGTACCTTGACCTGGCTCACGACGTGACCGCTATGTGGGATGTGGATTCGACGATCATTGTCCCCATAGTCATCGGCGTTCTAGGTTTAGGTTTTATAAAAGTTGTATTTTTATTGTAATAAAGAGTATCTGGAGTCCTAACCACCGGTAGCTTGAATCCTGGTCCCGATGCCGACGGACCCCTATTTTTTTTTGGAATGTTTTATTTAAGTATTTTGTTTTTAAAAAATATTTAAAAATATAAATGTGTATGAGAAAAAATAAATAAAGAGAATAATAATAATAAATAAGTTTTTATTCTCATCACAAAATAATGTTAACAAAGGTTTAATCAGGCTAGCTTAAAGTACAATTACATGGGTTATTTTGTGGAAGACTGGTCCCTCGACCTCAGACATTATTACCAATAAGCCTGTTTACAGTATACATGTCGATATTACGATATCGTTAAAGTATAACATACAAATTTATCTAAATCTATAACAGGTGTGTACATAATTTTATATTCTTACTTACTTGTACATACATACAATATATACGTTATTATATAAACTTAACTAAATTATAGGTGAAATTATTATTATTTGATCAATTTTTCTGTGTTTTCATAGGTTAGGTTTAGAGCCAAAGCGTTAGTTTCTTTTTACATTCAATTTTAGTATTAGGATATATGTTAAGGATTTTATTAGTATGGTTGTATAGTCTGCTACCAAGGTAAGAGAAAGATCTTTTTGCAAAAAATGTGCGAAAGTATTCTAAAGTAAAGACGGCATGCTTCCTTCTGGATGTAACAGTATTAGATGAGTAATTAATAGATGAGGGCTGTCGGACTATACATAAGAAAATGAATAAATTGTCTTACAGCCAGGACTTCCGCTAGTTGAAATAAGGCGGAGGTTGAGTATAATCTCGGCTTAAATAAACTTACTTTCAATATAAGCCTTTGTGCTCTCTCTAATTCTATTAACTTCGTTTTAGCTGCACCACCCCAAGATGACAAACAATAGGAAAATATAGATTGAACAAGAGCCATGTAGACATTTTTAATGGTCTTCTTATCCGCAACATGCCTCAGCTGCTTAAAAACAAATGTTAATTTCAAATGAGCAATCCCCGATCTTGACGCACTGCTTTCGGTTTGTCAAATTATTTAGAAAAAGTTCCAGCTGTTTTTCCCTAATGCCCAGTTTTTCAAGCCTATTTACAAGATTGGGGACAGATATCGAGTCTAAGGCCTTTTATAGGTCAATAAATATCGTTACACATTTCTTGCTGCCGTTCAAACACCAGCATAAAGAAGTCAACATAAATATTCACCACATTGTCTGTAGACTTTCCAGATCGTAATCCGAATTGAGTGTCGGCTAAAAGATGATGTTTTTCCAGGTAATCTGTTAATCTTTTGCTAATTATTCGTTCAAAGACTTTAGACAAGGTGGTAAGAATTAAATTTGGGCGGTAATTATTAACAGAGTCCTTTGCATTTCGCTAGTCTTCTTTTCAGTGTGGTTTAAAGCAGCAAGCCACAGTATCTGTTTGAAAAACTAACATTCTCCCGAAGAGACATTAGGATGGCATCGAGATTTAGCTGTCCTAAACATAGATCGTCTGCATTTTGTGGTAGTTTCCGCTATGCTGCCACTAAATGTTGGAATAATATACCTCCACCACTAAGAAATTCTCAAACTGTCCATTATTTTAAAGTAAGGTACAGGAAATACTTACTTGAGCCACAAAAAGGGCAACAACTTTAAACAGGCGGCTTTTATTTTTTATTATTATTTGTATTTTTAAAGATGGTTTTTGTTTTTTACATTTTATTCTTCATCTTAGTTTATGGCACAACCACAAACTTTGTTTATCGTTAGGTATTTTATTATGTAATCACACACAGGTATAATTAAATATTTATTAATAGCATTATTTTTTATAACATTACGCATACGCACACACACCCTCATACCCTCACACACACCCCCACACACACACACTCACATCACGGGTTCCTCTGAAAATCAGCGTTGCAGTTTCTTGAAGCTGCAACTTATGCTGAGAGGAGTCCAGTTCGTCGTAGCATTTTAATTTTAACTTTATGTTTTTGTTTTATTGTTAGAACCTAAGCCTGCTACGCCGAATAAATCTTTTGAATTTGAATTTGAATTTGAATTTACTACCAGTCTTGTGAATCGGATGTACAATTGACTTTTTAAGTGCATCAGGAAAGATCTCATTTGCCATACATCGATTTAAAAGATCTGTAAGTGGATGTGCAAATACATCGACATTATCTTTTAAAATTTTAGAGGTAATAGAGTTCCAACACAGGCACAGCGGGGCACAGTCACTTTTTAGATTTAGAATAACCGCTCTTACTTCCTCTAGAGATGTCTCAACCAAAACAAATGAGTTTGTAACAGACACATTCTCGCCAAATTGCAATCCATCGGCTTTCTGCGTAGGTATAATTGGTATACAATCAGCTAAGTGTTTCCTGATATTACCAAAAAAGCTGTTTACACTATCTACTGACTCCTTGTTCGTAGCTTTAATTTTAGTAGTTCATGTGGGACCAATTTTTGGTTATCCAAGTTAGTGATCGATTATATAGTTTTCCAAAGTTTTTTTTTTGTGTTGTTTCCTGCTTTTAATATTTGTTTCCTATCATATTGTAGTTTTATTTTACCTATTAAATTATTGCAAAAGTTTCTATATCTTTTATGTTACATTAATCACTTAATTTTCTGGTTCTTTTTTAAGTTTTTTATGCATTTTATCCCTTATTTTTATGCAACGTAATAAGCCAGTAGTCATCCAGGGCCAGAGATAAGAAAACAGTCTCCTGAGTTTTCTGCCAACCAGGGGCGACCTATTACAGCCAACCACGTTCTGGTTGGCTTTAATAGGTCGCCCGACGCGACTTTTTGGTTTAAAGTCGTTCAGCTCATGTTGGGATCTCGTTTACAAATATTATAATCATCAAGACTTGATAATTGGTGTCATCATCATTAGCATAAAGCAGACCTTCAACTAAGAAGGGCGTAGGATTTTCAAAAGCGGGATTTATTCGACCACAAAATTTGTATAGGTCTGATACTTTCATGGTGGATCGTACATCATCGTAATGGGCACTTACAGCGTCTCAAACGGTGCGTTATCGAACAGCCGTAAGGTTTATATAGCTATCCACTTTATCACGTCGTAGGCGTTTACACGAAACAAGCGGGGCCTTTGACGTGGCCGGATACAGTCGCTCCAACTTAAGTATGTCAGGAACTCAGGAGACGAGGAACGAGGCGGCGGGTCACAACTTGTCATTATTTTCTTGTGTGAACAACTGCTTGATGACTGTCGTGTGAATGCGGAATAATCACTTGTGTGGATAGCTAAATGCCTGGTACCTGCATGGATGCATTGCGATTGCCTGAAGAAAAGCTGCATGATAGTGTCTGTAAAGGTACGGCTAATCCATAGTGATAGATTCTTTCATATACGAAGTGGTTGCTTTGAGTAACCGCTACAAAACAGACTTTAGACTGTAGTGGTTAGACTAACGGTCTCATAGCCTTAGGTGCCGGGTTCCATTCTTAGCACAAGGTACTTTTTTTTCTTTAGTTGATGGCTTCGTGCGATTAGCACATTTAGCCAGTGTCAATGTAATTTTTCTTACAAGTAAAACATAAATAAACAATATTTCCTTCCTGTATGATGATGATGAATGGTAATAGAAATGAGAAGTGAGAAATGATATAAGCCCTAACCCCTCGAGTATCTCAGCAAAGATTTGGGGCTTTTCTAAGTCCTCACGCGGACTTCTTGAGAGAATTTGAAAAGTGCCGTTGCACTGTTTTGTTTCATTTGCCAACACTCATGCACACTCAGGAATAATTAACGGTTAATAATCACAAATTTTAGAAAATAAAACAAAACCGCAGAGATGACTTTTCACTTTCCCGCCAAGAAGTCTCTACAAGGTACTTATTGTACTCGGTTTAAGTTAGTAGGGTAGAGGCACCATCCCGTAATATTTCACAGAAAATCTATGATATTAAAATGGAACAACTTTTACGTATACATAAAAAGTAATGTGTAAAATAAACGCGAGTAGATCCGTAAAAGTTGTTTCATTTCAATGTGTAGTGTTCGCGTAAACTTTAGAAAAAAATCTATGATATTATTTGGCGACGAAATTGTGTCAACGACTAGCCTTAAAGTGTCGAACACCGGTGCCTTTACCTTGGTTAGGCTTGCTTTATGTCAACCTGGTCTCAATACTGTTGTATCAATATCTGTTGCCATTACAACTAAGTATACAATCGCCTGCCAAGCGTGGCAATTATGAAAAATTTCCCTCAATCTTGAGGGAGGCCTTTGTCCAGTAATGGACGTCTTTTGGCTGAGATGATGATGAAGTATACGATAACCTTAGCTAAGGCATCTAACCTACTCCTCGCCATAAAACCTTTTTTTCCTATTAGGATTGTATCATTTGTTATTGTTACAGTTCCACCATTAACGGTCCACATCCTGGGTTCGAACCAGCCGCTGTCGGCCAGCAGGCGGTACGACCTGCTCTGCCAGAGCTCAGGGTCGAGACCGCCTGCCTCCATCACTTGGTGGAAGAACGGGCATAGAATAAACAACGCTAAGGAGACGGTAAGTCGTGATAATGAAACTACAAAACCGTTTTTAATTTCAATTTGTTCACTTTAAAGTGACACCCTGACACACATACACACTTAACTCGTTCTTACATACATGCACTCCACATTTATTTTCAGAATCATACTGTTTGGTTATAGTTTGTGACGAATAGCCACATTGCTACTTTGCTAATCCTAGATAATGGACCCCCACCAGCCAGGCCTAGCCTGGGAGTCATTGTACATTCTACAGTAATGGTACACACAATAGTACAAACAATGGTACAGTAAATGGTAAATAAACATTTTTATTATTTTTTTATTTTTCAATTGTTTTTTTAAGGTTGTTTTAATTTTCAAAAGCGTACAGTATCTTTGGTCTGGCAGTATGGTGTTGGGGCTGGGATTTAATATCAAAATCGTTCAAGTTAACAAACATCATTATTTTGTAGTTTATGCTTAAGTATATTCTTGTTTGTATCTAAGCTGACAAAACTATTGATTGTAACAGAAATACTTATTGATAAGTTTTATAGTATAGCGTACGAGTATATACGCAGGTATATACCTGTCCCGCTGCTCGACAAAGGCAGATCATTAAAATCAAGTCAAAACTACAATTAATGGGTATAAGAATTAACCATAGCGCTTGCTTAATGCCTTAAAATAAAAGTCGCAGTAAGCGTCCTGTAAATACAAAAACACACAATACAAATTCTTGACACACGCCTAAATTGTGTTAGAATGTTCGTTCGTATCATAAAATTACATGCAAACCATCTATTTACATTATCAAAGTAATTCAAAGCGGAATGGTCTGCACAAACACCAACTTAATCGCGTTGAGATAAGGCTTAATATGCCCTATTCGCGTCATATACGTACTCATGAAATAAACATTTCGGCTTAAGATTCCGGCTAATCAAAAACTCTTTAGTCTAATAATAAATAATGCCAGTCGTTCCGGCTGAAACGCGAGGGCAATAAATTACAATGAACCACGTTATTCTTGGTAAGATTTACAACAAAAAAATTATTATATCGTTATTATGGTATAAAATCTGAAACTGAACACGAAAGTCCAAAAATTAGTTTTTTATTAAAATATATAATAATCAACATTAAGGTACAGTCGATAAACTGAGCGGAAGAAAGAATTACAAAAAAGTTAGTACTGATTTAAACCCAACCCAAAGATTTAATTAACTTTTTCCAGCAGAATCTTTATTGAAACAGGCACAGTACAGTTTTGCGTGTCTGTCCTGTTATTACACTTAAAAAGTGATAAAATTAATACATGGTTATCTCAACAAAATAAATGATCCCATTACATGGCTCAACGGCCATTTCAATAGCCTGATTTGGTGAGAAATTTATCCAGCTATAATCTTTAATGCCATAAGGAACAACATCGAACCAAACTTAAAATAAGGGCACGTAAAAGTAATAAATGTAGATTGAATGGGACACAGAGTGCTCTGAGCGTACTCAAATCGGTCGTAAGGGACCATCCTAAGTTTGAGACGTAAAGCCACGGTCTGGAGAAAGCGTGAAGCGATGAGAATAGCTATAGTAACCGCTCGTTTGGTTATAAACGCGAACATATACATGTACGTACATTCATATATTCATATTTATATTTATGGGTAATAATTCATATTACATGTCAAAATTGTAACAAAAGTAACTGTTAAGAAATTAATATAAAATAAATTGTAAGAACATAATTGTAATAAAATAAATTGAAATTACATACACCGCATATTATGGACGTGTTAGTGAAGCGTATTGGCAATGATGCAGTGGCGATATTTAGCAGTTTTTAAGAATGAGTTACCTATTTAAAATATATCACTAGAGGTAAATATTTATTATATGTCTTTTTTAACTAACTTTGTTTTTTCTCCACATTTTTTAATGAAAGTGTTGTAATTAACGAATGTGTCCGATACATATATTTACTATGCACCCAGTTTAGTGCAGTTCTCATAAACGTGTCTTTTGTACAGACACGTTGTGTTCATGGTAAAACTTAATTTTAGATACAAAATATTAGCTTCATTATAATAGGAAATCATAATAAAACTAACATTTACATTTGCAACTAACTATGGTCTTATAATGAGAACTACGTGCCTTCCGAAGCACGGAGGAGCTATAGATGATACATTTTTGTATGCCCATCCGATGCGAAAATTGCTTAACCTCAGCACTCGCAGACCGAGCCGTTAACCACTGCGCCATCGAGCTCCTCGATATAATATATATTTTCACATAAACAAAGTGAGGCCTACGCCCAACAGTGGGTCAAGAGAGACTGATAATGATGATGATGATGACAATAATAATATATATTTTCAAAAAACTTAAAATATTAGTTGATTTAAACGCTGCATCATAGCCGCAGCCTATCGTTTGACTCGAGTAGCAAGATGGCGAATAAGTAGCTACGTCGAGTTGACAAGTTGGGCCGAATAAAAACATTTCTCCTGACCGTCGAAGCTGCGAAACAAATTAGAAGTGATAAAATGTAAAGCAGGATGAATGAACCCGCTTAAAAAGTTAGAATGGCTTATAAAACTGGCTTTTTACAGTTCAAGTTTTATATTGGAGAGATGCAACGAGTTAGATGCAGACAGAAGGGAAGATAATTTGACAATTTGTTCCGGAGATCGTTTCTTTGAAAGAAATTCTTTCGCATAATATCGATTGTCCTAATAACACTTGGCTTAGGTTGCACTTGTAGGTAGTAGTGTTTGTCATAATCATAACACAACGTTTCGCCACATTATAAGAATAAAAAAAGTGATTTCTTATATATTATAGATTTAGAAGCACCTATAGACTTATGGATTATAGTTTTTTATTGTTCACTGATGCAATAAATTTTCCAACAGATCTTTGTGTTACGATAATCAAAATTTTTGTCATAATTACAATTAATTAATGACCTAACATGAAAATTATCAAAATGTTTATGTTAACTCTACAAATTGTAATATACCTACCTATAATTTAATAGGAATGTGCAAAGAGCTTATCGGGTGATTAAAACACAATAACGTTATGTCAATCAACAATCAACAGATTTACTGTGGTTTAACTAAATGCTTTACTCTCAGTATGGTGCGTAATTTAATTAAATCCTCTCTAACATGCCACGGTGAAATTAATATAAACGAAACATGATTAAAATCAATATGGGCGGAACCAGCAACATTCTGTTGGCAGTAACTTGTTTATGTGTTTATAGTAAATTGGTAATGTACCGTTAATTACGTACCTAAAGGTACTTGATTTAGAAAGTTATGTCACTTTATGTTAATTAAAATGAAATAGGATATTTCTTTATATAATGAAGGCTTAAAATGTTGAAGTATCAATTAGAAAATACAATTATATTCCTTTTATATTAACACGATAGAATTGTCAGAAGAATTTTGCTAATGTTTAAGCCAGTTGATATAATCTTGATCAGAATTTTATCTTTATATTAATATTGTTAGTTCGAACATGTCTTGTATTGTTTTTTTTTGTGAAAAAGGAACAACGAATTATTTATAAAATTTTACTAAAATCAACAGGTCTCAGGAAGCTCGAGAGGGAATTTAGGGAACCCACGACCTTTAGATAACTGGTTCAATGCTCTCACCGCTGAGCTACCAAGGTCACAGTAAGGCTCATTGAATTTTTTTAGAAGGTAGTTTGTGATTTCCTTCCTCTGCAAGCGTGCCAGGGTTCGATTCCGACTCAAGCTTTTGAGGCTGACTGATTTTTTGTAGTAAAATTTTACCTTGTAATTTATAAATAATATTGTCTTTGTGAGGAGCTCGATGGCGCAGTGGTTAACGCGCCCGGTCTGCGATTGCTGTGGTTAAGCAACTTTCGCAAAGGCCGGCCATCGGATGGGTGACCAAAAATTTTCTATCTCGAGCTCCTCCGTGCTTCGGAAGGCACGTAAAGCCGTTGGTCCCGGCTGCATTAGCCGTTGTTAACATCCACCAATCCGCACTGGGCCCGCGTGGTGGTTCATGGCCCGTTCTCCCTATCCATCCATAGGGAAGGCTCGTGCCCCAGCAGTGGGGACATCAAATGAGCTAATGATGATGATGATTGTCTTTGTGAGTCTCCAAATTTAGTAATGTTTTCTTTTCTGTTACTTATTGTTATTTGAATTTTTTATATCAATATTTTTTTGTACAAAAATTTTTTGACAATGAAATCACTAAAATACTAAAAACACCTACATTTTTAATATACGAATATGTAACTATTGAGTGGAATTCACGAACCCTTCCCGACGTTTGGTTATAAAATAGAGCAAACTTTTCCTTATTTAAACTGAGCCAGTGCTTGAATTAGAGTTAGTAAACGATCGAGGGTCCCCCGGGGGAGTTTCTCGAGGAAATCGTTAATTGCCCAGATACTCAATTTACTTTCTTAATGGTACGCAGACGTTGGTTGGTTACTTGTCGCCAGTAATTCAACATTCCAATAGAGGATAACGGAACTAGACCAACGTCGAGAAGCACTGCTTTTTAGTTTCAATTTTCATCATCAATCTTAAAATTGAAAAAATTATAACATTTGAAGAACTGAGTTTTCATTTTTCAATGTCAATGCAACATAATATAATCGTAGTAAGTTCTGTGCTTCAAATGTCTTTAGACGGTAGTCGTAAAAACCGACCAATCTGCATTCTTCAACAGCCTCTGCTACTAGATCGTACTAACCACTAGGTTAAGACCACTGGTCTCAAACCCAGAGGTCCCGGGTTTAATTCCCAGTGGGGGGTACATGTTTGTGTAATCTGTTGGGTTGGCGGTAGGGCTTGTTTATCCGCCTGGCTAACTACCTCCATATTATCCAAATATGTCGCCATAATATCAATGTTCGTAGCATTGTTGCGTTTCGGCAGCTTGAGATAAAATAACCGGTACCTCAGTAGCTGAGGATCCCGGGTGAAGTGCGCTTCAACCATTGTCTTTATCATCACTTAACATCAGGTGAGATGAAGGCTTTCTGCTTGCCCGTAGATATATATTTTTAAAATTAGGGCTATCGCAGCGTAGTGGATTATGGCCTGCCATGGTAGCCATGAGTAGGACTAGTGTTGTTGTTACAGATACGAGACGCGTGACGTGACGAGTCTATTTGCGTCTCTTTACTACAATAACATGGTGGTAATACTAAGAGCTTATGGTAAGACTCCTAATCACCCCAAGTATTGTAGGTACATGTAGAATGGGCTGAGTCTAGCTGAAGGTCGTTTATAAGCTAACTAGCGGCCGCTCGCAGTTTCACCCGCGTGGTTCCCGTTCCCGTGGGAATATCGGGAAAAAAGTATTCTATGTGTTAATCCAGGTTATAAACTATCTGTGTGCCGAATTTCATCCAAATCCATCCATCCGTTCAAGCGTGAAGAAGCAACAAATATACATACACACACACAAACTTTCGCATTTATAATATTAGTGTGATGTGATGATAATTAGAATCAGTGCAAAATGACAATAATTATAAATAAAATATTTTGTTAACAGTTGTCTACGGATGGTAACACCACCACGTCGACAGTGTCCCTGCAGCTGACGAAGGCCGACGCTGGTGCCAAGCTGGCCTGCAGAGCGTCCAACCCTCAGATGCCTTCCGTCCCAGCTTTGGAGGACGACTGGACCTTAGATATACAATGTAAGATACAAAATTGGTATGGTAGGATTAAAAGGACCCTTTTGAATCAGACGAACTTGAGGTCAACTTCACGTTTTACTAAATCATGCGTTTAGATAACGATAGTTTCTTTATGATAGACGATATTTACCAAATGGAAACACAATCAGAAGACAAAGTAAAAAACAAAATAGAGCTTTTTAACTAAAAATAATTACACCTTGATTTGGTAAGTCAGTTTATTGAAAAACTTTAAAGAAGGAGATAAAAGGGGATTGATGAAGACTTAGGTATAATATTATTTGATAACATAAAGAAGGAGGTAAAATTAGTGTCGTAAATGGCGGAAAAGAGATGAGAAGATTAGCACTTACTCGTCAATTAAGAAAAGAATATAAGGTCACATTTTATCAACTGCAAATATTTTGAGGGTAAATTCAACAACATATATAAACAATTTTTATAAATAAACATAACATTTTTATACGCTAGTTTTCAAGAAAAACTCCAAAAAACATTTCGATTCAAAAGAAAAATAAAACACTTTCGGTAGTTTCAATTCATAGGAGCCAAAACAGAGAGGCCGCATTGCCTTCACCGCTTACACGTGCACCTAATTTCATTCAAAATAGGTCGACAGAGAGGCCGCTCTTAAAAATATTACAATTTTTGTGTCAGGAAAAGTAAAAAAAAAATTGAATTTTTTTTAAATGCTAGGGCCTTATTTCTCTGATAAAATTAGTTGTTTTGTCAAAATATTTGCAGTTGATAAAAAGTGACCTTATATAACAAAACTTTACAATAATTGATCTATCTAAAATAATTGCAATAAATAACGCTATATGTTTTTTCTCGTAGATGTGCCAGAAACCATCGTTCGGTTAGGAACAAATTTGGACCCAACAAACATCAGGGAAGGCTCCGATGTGTACTTTGACTGCATTATCAGAGCTCACCCTTACGTCTACAAGGTGGAATGGAGACACAATGTAAGTATAAAACATTACAAAAAGAAAAACGTGTTATTCTAAATACAATTGAAAAGTAAACTTAGTAAATAAAAAACTGCTATGTTTTTTATAAAATTTTACAGATTTCTGTCTAACAGTGATCGACACGAACCAGTTGTCGACATTTTTTTCGTGCAATCGTTAAAAATAGGGGTCTGCAACTTTCAGTAGCCCGCTCTCTTGTCAGTGGCGGTGACAGTAACACGTCCGCAAATGTCTTCATTATTTGCTTCTCTTCCTTAGTAACCTCAAGTTCCGCTCTCTTTCATCACAGGGCAAGACCTTGCTACACAATGTGGGGCAAGGTGTTATAATAAGCAATCAATCCCTGGTGCTCCAAGGCGTGGGCAGAAGAACAGCTGGAAATTACACCTGTGTCGGATTTAACGCAGAAGGCGATGGGGAAAGCAGGCCCTTCTCACTTGATGTCCTATGTAAGTTTAACCACATTGTATGTATAAATTGTATTATCTAATTATTATGTTTTTAGTTGTTTTTGAGTATCCGATATTATGACAGTTGCATGCGCCATGATCAAAGATGTACTGAAGTTAAACCTAACATATACATCCGAGCTTGAGCCGACATAGATACCTATTAGATAGTAAAAAACAAAAAAAAACCTGATAAGAATCTTGTTAATAATTACTTTAATCTAAGTGACCATGATATTTTTAAAGGCTTAAAATTCTATGTAAAACTACATTGATAATGTGCTTTTGGAAGCACTTGTATCGGGCGGTACGTAAGTGGACAGTAATTTTTACAAATCCTCTCTTAAAGTAACATTTATTTAGTGGAATCCCTTATTTCATGCTATCACTGTACTTATTTATAAATGGACTATCTAGTTGTATGTAAATTCTAGTCTAGACACTGGCAACCAACTGTCAACTTATTTAAGACGAAGGGTAAGGCACACCAGCGCTGCTAATGGATTTAATTTGATAACTGCTAAACTGGATTTTTTTTCAAACATTGCACTAGGCAAACATTTATTTTTTAATAATTGTGCACTATTTTTAGGTTTGTTTTTGTATTCATTCGCTAACACCAAAAGTGGCCATTGTTTGTAAATAAATGCGATAGCCCGTTTTATGATTAAACCACGCAACAAAAAGTAGTGCACAATTATTAAATAAATACTACGGATGCTTTCCTGTTATCGGAAGGTACGCAATGTTTAAAAAAAGATCCGGTCCGTTAGTAATTGTCAAATTATCAATTAGTGGCGCTAGTGTGCCTTACCCTTCGCCTTAAACAAAAAAAATATTTTCTTACCTCCTTTAAACTTTCCGGTCACAAAACTTTCCTATTTGCGTGTTAAAACAAATAACTTATTGTGTAATGCTGCGTAAAGGTCACAAAACATTGCATTATACGATTATAACTCCCGTAGACACCTACTAAGCATTCAGTTGGTCTGCTGACTCAGCAACTCTGATAATGAGTTCGAGTTTCTTTCTGCATCACGCGATTTTTACTATTCAGTGAATAGTCATGCTTAGGAGAATACTTTTTTCTCATGGGTGTTACTGAGGCATCTACGATAGATAAAAGCAATGATTTGGTAGAATAGTCCCACAGTAAATAGTAATATGACTGAATGTGTTTTGTGTGAATTATCTCTATAATATAAATACACAATTGTTTTAAATACCGATCATTATCTTATAATCATGCAATTCGTTAATCAATATTTTAAACTTTTTTTTCCTTTAGTTGATAGCTTCGTGCGATAAGCACATTTAGCCAGTTGCAAAGTAATTTTTCTTATAAGTAATACATAAATAAACAATATTTCCTTCCTGTATGATGATGATGAATGATAATAGAAAAGACAAGTGAGAAATGATATACCCCCCAACCCCTCGAGTATCTCAGTAAAGATGTGGGGCTTTACTAAGTCCTCACGCGGACTTCTTGAGAGAATTTGAAAAGTGACGTTGCACTGTTTTGTTTCATTTGCCAACACTCATGCACACTCACGAACACTTAACGGTTAATAATCCACCATTATTTCACATAAATATTCAACTTAACACAAATTATTGAAAATAAAACAAAACCGCAGACTTGACTCTTCACTTTCCCACCAAGAAGTCTATTTTAAACTTTCCGAGTGTGAAAGAGTAACAGCTGTGATTTTTGCATAGTTCACACGCTTGCATATCAGAATACAACAAGCTTTAAATTTTCCTCAATAGTCTTTCAACTAAAAACTTGTATTGGCCAAACACCAAACTGTCTACAGATCATAAGCTGCTTAAAAAAAACTGTTTAACTTTATTACGTCTCGATGAACTTTATAAAGAACATGAGTTTTATACTTACTAAAATGAGTCACTACGGCAAAATAATAATAATTGTTTTGGTGGTCCTAAACTATAGACAATTTATTATTCTCAATTTATTATTATTTTCTTGCTTTTTTTATTGACAGATGCCCCGACCTGCAGAAGCTCCCAGCAGAGAGTGCACGGTGTAGCCAAGCAAGAGAGAGCCCACATCACATGTCACGTCGACGCCAACCCACCCGAAGTCATCGTAAGTTTATTTTGAAAGTTTACATAATTTAAATTATTTATTTTTTACTTTTTAGTTATCGCTACTTTATTTTTCGAGTTATTTTCAGCAAGCACTTTCATTTGGTACCCATATTGTAGGAATGCATTAAAAATAATTAGTCCGCCATCTTGGGTGTGCCGCCATCTTGGGTGTGCAGCCATCTTGGGTGTGCCGCCATCTTGAGTGTGCCGCCATCTTGGATTTAAAGTGACGTCACGTCCAAACTGAACATGTATACAAAATTTCAGCTCAATCGGTTGAAGATATCTGCTTCAAAATTGAGTTGCAAGATTCCAAACAAACAAAACAAACATTCAAAACAAACATACATATCTACATACATTGCAAGTTAAAAAAAAGGTTGTAAAAATGCAAGCAGCACAAAACTGTTTCTTGTGGAGATCCTAAGGGGAGGCTTTGTCCAGCAGTGGACGAGAGAGTCTTTTGACTAAGATGATGTAGACGGTTTTAGAGATATTTTGCTGATTGCCTCACGCGGCATTTTCAGCGTCACTGGACATTTTTGGGGCGGCGAGAGCTTAAAGGGTTTCTCAAGCCGGCAGTAGTTTTCTAGAGGGAATGGCATCACGCACTAACCCCGTTCCCTACAAGATTCTCCGAGAGATTTGGATCGTATCAAAAGCGGAACAACTCGAGGGCGCCTCTTAAAGCTAGGACCTCGGCTTAGGATCGGGTCGTGAAAATGGGGAAAAGCGCCCAGGTACATGTCTGTACCTGGCATAGAGCGCGTGTGAATCGGGTCGTCGTACCCTTGTTGTACGAGTGTTGAGACTAAGCGAGTGAGCATGTTTTATGTGCTAAGTAAATGTGTAGTGGCATTTAGGGGATCGGCTTGATTGACCGATCCTCATCCTCCTCTTCAGCTCATTTTTATGTCTCCACTGCTGGGGCACGAGCCTTCCCTATGGATGAATAGGGAGAATGGGCCATATCTGACCGATCAAAAACAGAAAATTCGTAATTCAAACATTACACTTTTTTATATCGTTTATATTCTACGGGTAAGCACCTGATTATAAGTGATGAATAGGTCAATGGTGCAAGCGCACTTCACCTGGAATCCTCAAGTTTTGAGGTACTGCATATCTTATCTGTAGCTGCCGGAACACAACATTGCTATATACATTAATGTTATGGCAATATATTAAGATAGACGGTGGTAGCTAGCCAGGCGTACAAACAAGCCCTACCACCAACCAAACCGAGTATATACATAAACATGTACTCCCCGCTGGGAATCGAACTCGGGACCTCTGGGTCTGAGACCGTTGGTTAACCACAAGACCACAGAGGTCGTTAATGCTAAGTATCCCTTTTTCAATAAAGGCGGCTCACTTCCATTTTTCAAAAGAGTCTTGTATCAAGAACTGAAACTTTTTACTCGAATCGGTTGTTGTGTTGATAACGATACTTTTTAACGCATTCTAAAATTGATCCAATTTAATATTGTGCAAAGTCGCGAGCGCGCGCCATCCCTGAACTTCAAATAACGGTTAAAAACTTTAATGAAGGAAGCCCATAAAAGTTTTATTTAAGCGGAAAGTTTATTAACCCGTCCCGCGCTGTAGGTATAATTAGCGGGCCACCTTGTGTACGACCGTGCGTACATATGGCGCGCGAGGACTTAATGTTACTTCACCAACTTTTTAGGTATCTCATACATAAACAATGAGCAAACATATTTCATTAAAATGGAATTAGTTATGTTCCTTGATTAAAAGCTTTAATTATTTTCTACATGGTTGAACTAAGTCCCTATCATACCGTTGCTTGGCGGATTTTCTACGTATAATAAGAAAAATAGACTGCCAGTGTTAGAATGATTAAAACCTAACAAGGATAACCTTAGAATTTTTATATTACATAAAGTTTTTCTGTACGCGTCTATAAATGCAACAAGATTTTGATCAAAATCCTGGTTTCAACAATTTTTTTCTTCGTTCGCGAAGACTACACTATCCCACAGGAACCTTTTACCGGGATAAGAAGTATCCTATACCCTAGTCCGGGTCTGTCTATGTGCAAAGTTTCATCCAAATCCGTTCAGTCATTTTCACTTTCAAAATCGGTTCTGCCGAGCAGACGTACTCGCGCATTTAGTAGGTATTTAAACATAGTAAATAAGACAATCATTTTATCAAGTCAAACTCTGCGAATTTATCTGCGACATATTTAGTGTCTTTAGTTGAGTACAAAAATTAAATGTAAAATATCAGTAGTTTAGTCATAATATTGAAAAAACATTACAAAAAGGGGTAACTTTGGGATTTTTTTTCTTTTGAGTGAAGTTCATTGGATCTTGTAACTGAATGCGACTTTGACTAGATTAAATCCTTAACTAATACATACTTTTTTCCAGAATTCAAACCATTATTTTCTATGTCTCAGATGGTTTGAAAAAACTCAAAAGCGCGGCCTCACCTTAATACAGATCGCGCTCGAGCAACGCCGTTCTCAGAGGCAGCACAACATAAGGAGACCCAGAAGGCACACCTAAACCCTTGCACGGGCACGGATCGCTCAGTCTGAGCGGAGCGGTTGCGAAATTCCTTACCTTCTGTAGTCTCCTTATTTTGTGGCGGCAGCGGCGAACAACCCAGCTACACACGACTTTAAAGTTTATACTGACACCCCCTACCAACCGTCAGGTTACAAAGTAGGTGTCAGACATCCTTGTGCAAGCACAAGGGACCATCTACGTCAGGTCATAACGCCAGATCAGGACGCACCGAAGCGCATTCTTCATCCGGTACTTTAAGAAGAACTCTAAGAAGACTAGTGACACGTATAGTCGTAAAGACAGATGTACAAATTGTATGAAGCATGCCACGACGCTGGCCGAACGTGCCGTTCTCAGCGGCAGCACAACATAAGGAGATCCAGAAGGCTTAATACAGATCGCGCTCGAGCAACGCACACGTAAACCCTTGCACGGGCACGGATCGCTCAGTCTGAGCGGAGCGGTTGTGAAATTCTTTACCTTCTTCTTTTCTCCTTATTTTGTGGCGGCAGCAGCGAGCAGTTTTTACCACATGAGCAGTAGAGTAGTTTTTACCGAGCCAATCGCTGCGACGCGTGCGCGTTCGCCGCTGCCACAAAACGTAACGCCAACATTCGTGGCCGGGCTGTTATCAGGCGACCAACACCCCAGTCTCCCTGTGACCACGGGCCTTGCAAAGACTGAGATGTAGATATCGAGATAACCTTGATACCATTAGAAACTGGGATGACTTCGCAAGGGACTGGACGATTGGGGGGAAAAGTGTGGGGAGGACTTTGTCCAGAAGTGTGACACTTACGGCTGATTATAATAATATAAAAAACAAGAGATTCGTTTAAGTATTTCATTGCAGAAAAGTAATGTGGATTATGTGGAAAAATTTGTTACTTATCTAAATAATATTTTTACCGCTTGTGAAAAGATTAAAGGTCGTAAACGGGAATTTACGGATTATGATGGCACATATCGGCAATTTTTTGTTCCAAAGGTATATAAATAGGTTATTTTTTATCACGAGTTCAGCTTTATAACGTGAAAGAGATCAATATGTCAACCGCAAAATTCAATCGACTGAAAAAAGGTGCTTTCTTTCTTGAATGTTACGTTACTTTTACCGAAACGTGAGTTTTGTTCATAGTACAGTCAACACTATATAGATATAATATGTATTTAATGTTACTAACTCTTTTGTAACATCTTAATTTTTAATGTCTTCTTTTCTTTAATATGATTTAGTTTTAGTGAATGGAAAAACCACAGAGACGACGGTTCATAAGGCTCTTTGTGGATTAGTGGTAGTTAACGACTGCTAATGCAGCCGCGATCAACGGCTTAATGTGTCTTCCGAAGCATGGAGGAGCTCGAGATAATATACACTTTTGGTCAGCCATCCATCCATGACCTTTACAAAAGTTGCACAGCACTATCTACTGCGCCATCAAGCTCCTTAAAATAATAGTTATAGTTTAATATTAATATTTGTATTACCTGATCACATTTGTTTATAAAATACTTCGAGATCCGACCTTGTTTTTTACCTTCGTCTCCTAAAGAGCACGGTGATTTATAGCTCAAAGTTATGTAAATGTACAAGAGAATAGTTCGAGCAATTTGTAAAAGATACTCAGGTAAGTAGAAATATTTGAAAAAAATATAAAGAAAAGTTATTTGAATCGCCCTCAACAAGCGCGTTCCAATCGAGTTGTTTGAGATTTTTTATGACGTTTTTATGGAATCGTAAATGAGTATTAGATCGGTGAATAAAGGGAAAAGTTTTACAAAGCTCTAAAATGAGATTGATGCTCTCATTCTTTTAGTTAGGTAGATTCTCAATATATCGGTGAAATTAGTTAGCGGTTAATAGCATATCAAGCATTATTAAAAGTCAGTCAGTCCGGGACTCGAGGTACCGGACTGCAAAATGTCATGGGTTAATGTAGGTTAGTGTATGCCTTGCATGCGTTTCATTTATTACTTGTGTTTAAAGCTGATATATATAATCAAAAGTCAGTGTTTAACTCCCTCGATATCACACTGAGAATACCTCACGCACTCCTTTCGCGTTATAGACATCTTTCTTCGCCATTATATAAAAACCATACGTTTCTCCACCCAGTTCCGATGGACCTTCAACAACACAGCCAACAGCAACGAGGTCAGCGACACCTACGTCTCAAGAACTGGTACCAGCTCCACTGTTACTTACACACCTCACACCGAGATGGACTATGGTACCTTGCTCTGTTGGGCACACAACAGGATCGGCAAGCAGCGGGTGCCGTGCGTGTACCACATCATAGCTGCAGGTAAATATTTATGTAACTCGATGGCCAAGTAGCAAAGCCCTCTGCCCGATAACTAGAACTCCTTGGTCTAATTTTCAGGTCGACAATGTGTTTTTAATCTTTTGATGCATGGTAGTGTATATGTGTATTTATGTTTATGTATTATATTATTACTGTACACTTTTCATCTTATTTTATATCTATCCTCTCCATCCCTAGGTTGCCTGGAAGATATCGCTTTTAGTAATAAGGCCGCCCATTGTAAGACTCCTATTAATTTTTTTATATCTTTCTTTAACATGTTTTTGTTTTTTTGTTTCTATTCTATTCATAGTTCGTATAGATAGAGAGATTGAGCAATACCCTCACAAAATGTAACACTCTCTACAAAGAGGCAAAGCGACTGCGCAGCTAATATCTGTCTCTATTTACCAATAATCCAACCAGAATTCTAGAAAGAGACAACTACTGTCCGCATGATTGCTTAACCTCCCTCATATGCGTTGCTGGCGCGATAAATGGCTGAAGACTAATATGTGAAGCCTCTGAGCCCACAGTTTATTTAATGAATGTGTAAGTGGACTGGCTAGAAGTTGGATGTGTGAAATGTATAGATATCATGTTGTCTACAGGTCGACCAGATCAAGTACACAATTGCACAGTGGTGAATGCGTCGCTGACTTCATTCGGCGTTCGATGCTCGGAAGGTTTTAACGGAGGAATGCCGCAATCCTTTCTCTTGGAAGTCAGGGATACTGTCACACAGGTAAAATAAAAAAAAAATATAAAGTAGATTTTTTGAAGAATTCATGTTTAAAAAAATATATTGATATATAACGTTAAACTTAATTTTATTTTCCATAAATAATATATTATACACCTTGATAGGTTGTATATTTAGTAGCACATTCACTTTTAACGCAAATACCTTTCATTGTAATAAAAAAGCCAAGTAAAGCTTTACTACATTTTTTATCACAAAACATAAAAATACAAACTTCTTCGAGATGTACAAATAGCAGACAACATTTAATAAACACATTTATTCATCTGAATTTATGCGATTTGAAACTTTTCATATTAGTCTTATAAATCATATAAATTCAGTGGAATAAACGGTTTTTTCAATATTGTTCACTAACTATCTAAATACCTATCTGTATTTTATTTAAGCATGATATAAAGTTTCATTGAACATGGCTCACTGGTTTGAAACATTTTGAATATTGAAAATTGTTTGCGATACAGAAATGTATAAAGCCTTTGCTTTCGACATGAAATTGTTTTTATATTGAATTCGACAATGATTACACAAAATCAACATTTAGATACATGGTGCCATGTTTAACCAAAACACGGATGAATATTAATTGCAGCAGCAAGTTTAGTTGATGAACATTACAGCAAACATTAAAACAGTATTTTGATATATAATTTTATTTTGCCAAATATTTGAACACCTTTGCGAAACTATCATACCTAAACATAAACATTTAATTATAGGCTTAATTATTATCGAACCAAAACACAGATTCCCTTGGCAGTGTTACCAAAACAATATCGCGGGTTATAAGCGTAATAACTCTTATTGGAAACATAATTGAGTGGAAAAATTACGTGGATTTCTGTTATTGCTTTTGTTTTATCTCAAATACGTCCTGAGCTATTTGTTTCTTCAACTTATTACAAATCGCTGTGTGGGAGATGAGTTCACCTCACAAGAATGATTTCAAAAATGTCGTTGGCTCCCTTCTATGTATATATTAAAAAAACGTTACATATTAAACTTGGGCTTAGAAAAATAGGCGCAACAAATGCGTAGAGTAAGGCGCTAAAATTTTTTGGATTTTTTATCGGGTTGTTTTCTTTTGGTATTGAATAATGTAAAAAAGTGGATACTGACCGGAGCATTTTGCCGTAACGTAACATGTTCGATGCGAGCATTCGCATGGTCAGAACAGTTAGCCGAACCGCTCGCCTCTCGCCCGCCCTATTATCAAGTTCGCTGCGAACGGTACGATAAGGTTAACTTTACGATGATCGCATAAGTCATTCGCCACCATTTCGTTACTATTGGTGTAGTTATTATAATTCTTGGCGTAATTTTTCTCCGTTCGCTGTTAGAGACGTTGCCAAACTTATGGCGTGTTATGGAGTGAAAGGGTGGGGTTGCACAAAATATCCCGAAGGGTCGAAGTGCTACTGCGAGAGGTTAACCTCAGCAGGCCCCACTAAGATAAGATAAGATATGATAGCGTAATTTTTTTATCAGGAAATAGTAGCAAACGTATCGAGCGCAGTGCCTCGATTCACAGCAGTGGGGCTACAACCAGGGAAGACGTACGCTGCAGCGGTGCTAGCCTACAACGCTAAGGGTCGGGGGGACCCTTATCCTTTAAGGGCTGGCACTCTAAGGCCACCGGAGAAACATCACGTTCATGACAAAAGTCTAGGTAAGTATTGCATTGACACTAATCAGAAATAGTATACGCGTACGTTTGTAAAAGCGTGATTGTAAAAGTCGCTTAAATTGTAAAGTGTAATCAGCTGATTACAGTTTAATGTTTTCTCTATTTAGTTACTACCACCTTCTACCACAGTAGCTCCCACATTCACCATCTGCTTACCAAGATGGAAGATAGATAGAATCAGTAACTAGCTTGCAGTCGTCAATTTCGCGATAACCAGCGTATAATTTATTATACTTATCGCACCTATAGCTATTAGTTATAACCAATGATCGGAATAGGTAGAGCTATTTTTGGTACTTATGATAGAAATTTAGTTTGTGGTAATAATATGGACATACCCTACGTCCCGGAATTTAAAAGTGAATCCCGGGATTTCATTTTAGTTGAAAATTACTTATCTAAAAGCTTATTAATTCTTAGGAAGTTAAGCCACCCATCGCGCAATGCTTACAATAAGGTGTAAGGGTGAAAACACAGTGTAGAGCGCGACATTGCCGAAACAATCACCAGTGGCATTTGTCACATGATTCCTATGGCATAAATTTGACCGGGTATTTAGTTTTGCGAAATCTGCTGGCCACAAAATGTGTTTTAATAAACATTGAAACTTGAATTGGATTAGGTATTAGCAAAATAAACACAAAGACTGTTCTTAAAAATTGCATTTTTATTTGTTTATTGCGTACAATAAGTTCTAATATACTACCAGAAACTAACATCAGTCCAACAAACCAATCGCAATACATCAGCAAACATAATTTACAAACTCATAAAATAAAAAACATGCTTTATTAAAAAAAAAAACGTGTGGCAGTCGGGGACTGCCGCGGTAAAGCTATTGCATAGCATTTTTTATCAAATTATGCAACACGCTAGTCCACACGCATACGTCTAGCCGCACGCACACAAACACCGTGCCGAAGTCTGCCGAACTGAAACGACGTTAGACGAGCACGGCTTCCGTCCCCGCACCGCTCTGCCCCCGTAAGAGTGGGGGGTGTTAGGTTCACTTTTTCGTTACGGAATTTTTGCTTTCGGTCTCCATGCTCAAGGCCCGCGATAAAAGCTATGCAATAGCTTAAAAACAATAAAAGAAATATTTGTAAGGACCGTTTAATCTTTTTTAATCGTTTATCGTCTCCTCATTTTCATGTTCGGTTTCACTGGAACATTGACCATGGCCCGAGTAATTAAAATAAATTACAATCAGTTTTTCTATATTTTCTAATTTTAATCTGTTTCTTTTAATGTCTAATATCCACTTATACGTAGAAAATGAACGTTCGACATCTGTAGAAGCTAAAGGCGCTGATTTGTAGGGCAAAATTTCGTCATTTATTTCATTACTAGATAATATTTCACTATAGGCTCTAATTGTGTCTAGATCCGGATTTCTATTCATAACATTTTTAATTTTGTCTTTTATTTTATTTATGTTACACTCATTTAATGCAGCTCTGACTTGGTCAAGAACTAATAGTGATTCACTAATTGTTAAATTATGTTTTTGCAACTCTTTTAAGGCAAATGGAATTATCATAAAATAATCAACTATATATTGTAATTGCTCTTGTATATAATCCTTATCTAATATAATTTTAGCGTTTCGGATTGCATTTGAATCAGAGTTGCGCAAATGAGACAAAACATTTTTAATTTCTTGAAAATACTTTGAATAGTACGAGGCCGCCTCCAACCAAGTGCCCCACCTAGTTATAACTGGCTGTGGAGGTAGAGGTAAATTGGGATACATTTCTTTTAGAATTTTAACTCTACTTGGGGCTTTTAAAAAGACTTTTTTTACATTTGCTATTAGCAAGTCTACTTCAGGGTACTCTGTCCGTATTTGCTCGGACACGCGATGAAGAGCGTGTGCCAAACAAGTAACGTGTTTCAATTCCGGTAAATAATTTTTTAATCTACGACCCGCAGCTAACATGTATGCTACACTATCAGTACATAGTACCAACACATTGTTTACTTTTGTTTCGAACGAGTCTTGCCACAGATTTTCCAAACACTCAATAACAAAGTTTGCTATGTTCTGTCCATTTACTACCTCAAGCATTTTACATGCTATTAAATAAGGCCGACCTGAAAAGTTTCCATTTAAGGGTTTTACTAAGAAATGAACTATATAACGGCCTAAAAAGTCGGTTGTCTCGTCCAGCGATATCCATAATTTCTCATCTTTGACCGTTTGATAAATGGATGCAATCTTATTTTCATAAAACTTGCTCAGATACACTTTTCGTAACAAGGATTCGTCAGGAATTTTATTCTTAGTGCATTTGCAACAACAATTACAGCACATATATTTTTGGAAAAAGTCCTTGAATGCAGGATTTTTTAATTGCGACCATGGTATGTTGCATATGATTAAAAACTGCATAAGGTCGAAGTAAAAAATCTCTGCAGGTAATTTATAGGTTCCTTGATGTACGGCGCCTTCAATATGCCTTTTTACATTTGATTTTTTGGTCGATATATGGCTTTCACACTTTGTACAGTATATTGTACAACTAGCCGGGTCGTAAATCAGCTCAGGATAATTGCATATCCACTTCATAACTGTTTCAGCCTTGACCGAAGTCATATTTGAGGTGAAGACAACCTAAAAATTAAAAAAAGATCTTGGTTTTTATTCCGCTAGGTAAGTGAGAAGAAAAATATAGTTTAAAAACATTAAATATTGAGGAAAAAATGACAATAGAAAATTATCTTTCAATTTAAAGCTAAAAATGTCAATCGACTCGATTATTGCCTCCTCCGCTCGATAAAGCTCCTCTCGACTTATCTAAGGTCTGGAAGAAATCCCGATGTGGGATAAGCTCGCTTTTGCATTGTAATACTGTATTTTCCTTTATCTTATTTTTGTTACTGCAATAAAGAGTTTACATACACGCATACAATCAACCAACGGTGACTGCTTACTATCTGGTGGGCCTTAAGCTTGTTTGCCACTATAGTGGTATAAGATTGCCAGAAAAAAAATATTAAAAATGTCATTGTTAACCACATAGTCCGATATATGTATACCTATGTCCCATTTAAATAGTACGTTAATCTTCTTCAGTAGCATTTGGAATCATTCCTATTTTATTGTGATCGTATCAAAGAACTCCTGTGTTAAAACTATAAATTTTCATAACATCAACATCACAAACATAGATAAACATTCTACATTAGTAAAATCTAGTATTAATGTAAATTTAAAATAAATTTTAATCACTAAACTTACCAAATAGAGCACCAACTTAAAATATCCAATAATCGAATGCAATAATCAAAATCCGTAACTGCACGCCAAAATAATCGTATTAAGTAGGTTCCGGAGTCCAATATACAAGCCAGGGTCAAACAGAATTCACCAATATTCACCATACAAAGCACAACAGGAAGAAAAACGAGCGCACTCTACAAACCGAAGTAAGTGAATGCGTTACCGATTAATGGCCGCCGAAAGAAAGAATGCATTCTGACGTTTATCAGTTAGACATGACTAGTGATGCGACAATGGACCTTATGGAATGTGCAACGCGTTCGAGTTTGGCATATCAAGGCAGAAGGCGAGGTAGTAGGCGGCCATTTTGTTTTAGTGTCCCGTATTCCCGCTATTGTTCTCTTTGTTTCCACAAGCTGTGTTTTGTATGCTAGAAAGACGCGTGTGCGCATTGGACTTTTCCATTTCGGACATGCGATGTCGTTGATGTAAGTTTGACAACGTCGCGTGTGCAATGGTTTGTATTAGGTACTATTTAATTGTATTTTTTCAATTGGGTTTAAATTTCAACCTCACGGACCTGATAATGTATTTTTAATTTTTAAATCCCGGGATTGTAGTCAAAATCCCGGGGTATGTCCATATTAACATATACGTTTGAGGTCAATGAACCAAAATAGCTCTACCTATTCCGATCATTGGTTATAACTCATAACACGAATGACACAACCCCATCGAGTTTAGGCTCGTATGATTCGTTTTGACGAGTACTTTGGTGCTAGATGGTAACCAGGGTCTGATGATGGAGCTGGAAAATGGCCATAGGAACTCGGGAAAATAAGTTCGATCGTTCCGTTTGTTATGAATGTGGATTCTGTCTTTGATTAGATGGATGACCCAATGTGAGCACGTGCCGAAGGCTGAATGGTATGAGGATGTTTAAACATGTCATTCTAAAATACTAAAAAGTTACAAATAAAATTAACAGAAAAAAGAACTTTTTAAAAACAAGCTTTTACTACTTGTTAATAAAAAAAAGAACTAAAAAGTTAAAATAATTTAATTTAAAAATATTTTGCGTTTTTACCACAGATCCAATTTTTTTTAAGCGTGTTACATTATTATTGCAAAAGAAAAATAATAAAGGCGTAATATGCTAAATGTTCTATATTGTTCGATTTTATTTATAAAAAAATTGGGTCTGAGATAAAAACGCAAAGTTTTTTAAATGAAATTATTTTAAACTTTTTAGTTATTTTTTTATTAACAAGTAATAAAAGCTTGTTTTTAAATAGTTTTTTTTCTGTTAATTTTTTCAAATCATAACACGATCTTTACTTTTTTTTTTAGTTAAGTTACGTCTTGAGAGTGTGTTATATTGAAGTAATTTTTTGTGGGTGGAACTCGGTGCTGATTGTTATTATCTCAAGCCGTGGCAGGGAAAGGATGGTACTATGGTTTTTAGTAGATAGACCTCCTCTTCCCTCAAAATAAATACAGGACGATTTATTTAATCTGTGCATTGTCAACAGATTTGCCCAGAACAGCTTTCCAAATGTCTGGAGCGATGTCAGCAGCGGTTGGAGGCGGTGGGGTGCTCATGGTAGTCCTCGTACTCTTCATGATCGCTGTCAGACAGAAGTGCGCCAAGAGGAAGCCTCGATCAGCTCCACCGCCGTCCTCTCAGCCTGCCTCTCCTGACAAACTGAGGGAGAAGGATGACAGTGAGAGCGATGATCGAAACCCTGATATCATTCCATCTGATACTGATCAGATGCAGGTGAGTTTTGCGAGTTAATATATTGAAATGTAAAACTCCTTTATGAATAACCTAATAAAAATGTCTGCATAATAAATTGAAATACAATGATTAATATTTACTTTAGTTATATAGACATCATCGGCCTATAAACGTCTTTCTACTGGAGTCAGGCTTCAGATGAATAAAAGCACATGAGAGATTGGGATAACCCACGATCCTTTCCCAATATGGGTTGGTGGGTTAATATTTTCCAATAAGTTACTTGTACTCTTTAATAATACTTTAAAAATGGGTTATTATTTTTATTTATTTATAAAAAAAACATTACGTAATGTTTTGTTTATAAATAAATTAAAAAAAATACCTTTAAGGTAGAACTGCTGACGCCAGCTTAAACTGGTATCATGTAGCCAGTATCCTTTTTTAAAATCTAAAGTATTAAAACACAAAGCATTCCTAACAAATGTTTTCAACTATCCAGCCCGGCATGCTACATAACCCGTCCTCACCGCAGATAGACTACTATCGGCAGCAGCAAGTGTCTACCATCTCCCCTCCCCCGGGGAGTAGGGGGCCGAGGGGCAGCGTGGCCGGCGTCCGAGGGGGGCTGCCGGCTTACTGTGCGCTGCGGACGGCACCGCCACCGTCGCATCCTGTGATGCATGAGCCTTCGGTATGTGATTTAATTGTAATTTTACAGCTAGTCTTAGTGTCCGCAAAAAGTTTGTATCATCTCCTCTTCTCCCGGGAAGTAGGAAGCCAAGGGGCAGCGTGGCCAGCGTCCGAGGGGGGCTGCCGGCTTATCTGTGCGTTGCGATTGGCACCGCCACCATCGCATCCTGTGATGCATGAGCCTTCGGTATGTGATTTACTTTTAATTTTGCAGCAAGACTATTGTCCTGGATAACTCTGTCAGCAAAGAGTCTGTCTTATCGCCCTTCCCTCGTGAGGCAAGGGCTGAGGAGCAGCGTAGTAGATGTCCAAAGATAATGTGAATGGCACCGCTACCATCGTATCCTTCGGTCTGTACTTCACTTTTTATTTGCAGCTAGTCTTGGCGTTTATATGCTAAAAAACTATCCTCCCTCTTGAAGGAAGGGTCGAAAGGCAGTGATACCGCTGCCATGGGTGGGTTATGTTTTAGTGCATAGGAGTATCCTTGGTGTTTAAATATAATAATATTGTGAAATTTTGACTGGTGGTCTTCTTACTAGAACTTTTTGTCTTTTTCTATTCTTATTATGTGATAAACGTACCTTCGATTATTTTACACTGTATTTCTGTTCGCGGCTTAACCTTGCGTCTGCTTACTGCCAGATCCGTCCTACAAACGATTAAAATTCTATTGTTTCTGTATTCACAGCAGACATCATATTAAACAAGCTTATAAGGTATATACTCTTTTAGTTTGCTAATGTCTTACTTAATGAATGGGTTTGAACGGTGAGTAATTACTCCTCGCTACAGCAACATCTTTTATCATAAATCGTTAATAAACTTGTGTCTGCTAAGTATCCCACGAATATTGTGTACACGCCTGGAAATAAGAGTATTCACTGGCACTTCTACAATTAGTCAAGTTGTCTGGACCGAAATTTACTGCCTTTAGTCACACGGAAAATATCATGTAGACGTGACTTTATTGTCTTTAGTCTCTATGCTTTTTATCTTTGCTATAGTTCTTGATTTGTAAGTCTACGACAGGGAAACTCCGACTTAGAAGAACCATCATCATCATCATCAGCTCACACTACACACGTCTACTGTTGGACGTAGCTCTCCAAGTGCACGCCACTGAGCACGATCCGCGGCTACTCTCATCCAGCTCCCTCCACATTCTCATGCCAGCCACTTTGCGAAGATCGTCGTTCCACCTAGTCTGAGGGCGTTCTACACTATGTTTGCCGATACGCGGTCTCCACGCATGAACTCGTTTACCCCATCAGTTATCGGTTTTGCGGCTTATATGGCCGGCCCACTGCCACTTCAGCTTGCTAATTTTGTGGGCTATGTCGACGACTTTGGTTCTTTGTCGGATCACCTCTTTCCGGATCCGATCCCTCAAAGAAACTCCAAGCATAGCTCTTTCCATAGCTCGCTAAGCGAATAAATTTGTGGACCAGGCCTACCGTGAGTGTCATGACGGGTCGGACGCACTAATTGAAGACTTTCGTCTTTAGACTCTGTGGAATAGGTGACGTAAAGACCCGACGTAAAGACCCGACGTAATTTCCCATATGCTGCCCAGCCTAGCTGTATTCTACTGTTGGCCTCTTCATCGAAGTTGTTTCTACCCAACTGCAGAGTTTGCCCGAGGTAGACACACTCCTTAACAACTTCGAGAGTACTGCCTTGAACTGCAATCAGTCCCGAAACGGCATATTCGTTGAACATAATCTTGGTTTTGTCCAAGTTCATCCGAAGACCGTTTACCGTTGATATTAGTGCCATGTCCTTTCCAGTCGTTTTAAACATATCTTAGAAAACATATTTTGTAAACAATTTAAGGGATATAACATCCCCTTGTCTCACACCACGATGCAAGGGCATATTATGCTTAGTCTGCTAGTTTTGTACTTGAACGGCCATGAAGGCGGCATTGTAAAGAGACCTCAACACTTGGATATATCGCCAGTCGACGCTAAGACTCTAGAACAGCCCAGGTTTCGATAGAGTCAAATGCTTTCTCATAGTCCACAAATGCTAAGTTCAGGGGCCGATTATACTCTCGGTCTTCTGTATAATCTGCCTCACTGTGAAGATGTGGTCTATGGGGCCATATCTTCCTCGAAACCCGGCCTGTTCCAGGGGTTGAAATTCGTCAAGATTTAGCGCTAGACGGTTTTTGATCACTCTTGAAAATAGCTTGTAGACATGGCTTTGGAGTGAAATGGGTCGGTAGTTCTTCAGTAGGGTCTTGGCCCCCTTTTTTGAAGAACAGCATGACGACACTCCTTCTCCACGCCTCCAGAGTTCTCCCATCGAAGACAACGGTGTTAAAGATATTTTGGAGTTCCTTTAACACAGGTTTACCGTCTGTTTAAGGAGCTCAGATGTAACACCGTCCTTGCCAGGGGCTTTTTCGTTTTTAAGCTGTTTAAGAGCCAACTCAATTTCACTCAGGCTGACTTCATGCAAGTCTTCGGTAAAGTAGCGGGTCAATGTGGCTCTGGTGTCCTTATTTTCGGGATCAGGTTAAGATGCATGCGAAGCGTATAGCTGGCTGTAAAAGTTTTCAATTTCAGAAAGAACCTCTTCTTTCGAAGCAACGACTACTCTACTGGCCGTAGTCAACTTCGTCAAGTGGCTTCTCCCAAAAGACCGGACAAACACTTTCGTCCCCCGATTTCGCTCAATAGCTCATTCAATCAAGCGTGTATTGGAGCGTCGGAGGTCGTAGCGTACCAGTTTGCCAATCTTTTGGTTGATAGCCAGTTGTTCGGACGAAATGTCAGAAGGGTCTTCAAGTCGTTTCTTCATGAGCCTAAGGGTTTCACTTAGAAGAACTGGCATGAAATTCAGCAGGGATGTTTTTCTCTACTCTTTTTTTACAGCGTTCTTACTAGTGATGAAAGGACTCGAGGTTTTTAAACCTTTTCAATCAAAACTCGCCTCAAGTTTTAGGACTCGACTCAAAAAATACGACTTGAGGCTTTTTACTAATGTAAGATGACTTTAGTCATTAAGAGTTCAACTCTGAAATAAAACGACTCGAGTCTTTTAATAACAGTTATAACGACTTAGTCACAAGCCTTTTAGTAAAGAACTCGAGTCGTTTAACATAAGATGAGCTGTTTAACATGAGATTATAAAATAATAAACTTCAGTGCTTGGTCATTGCATTTTTATTGAGTTTTCTAGTTTTGCATCACTAAATATTTTTGTTGTTACAATTTAAAGATAATTATCGTAATTGTAAATTATTACAAAAAATTTTTTAAAAGCAATTTAAAAACTAAAACGCCGTTTTAAAATTTTATCAATTTCAAAAATTACCTATGCAGATAAATAAAATTGGTGTGTCTGTTTGTAATATTAAAATAACTACTTTTTACTAAATGCATATGAATGTTTATACGGTACCTACATATACCAAAATAACATATTTTACAACAAAAACAACGGGAACTAATTACTATTGCAATCAGTAAACAAGCAAGTGTAACTATATTTATGCCAATCTATTTGCAAAATAATGTTCGCAGCAAAATACCCTCACTAAAAATATTCTATAACTGCCATAGATCATTCGTCAAGAGATGGCGCCACGTAACTTGCACTTAACTAGTAATTTGTTAGATTTTAAAATAAGTATGAAATGTTAAAAGAATTCTAAAGATTGTCAATACAGGAACGGTAATTCATCTACAGCTACACTAATATAATAAAAAAGAAAATATTTTTTGTATGTTTGATAAGAAAAAACTCAAAAACTACAGGACTGATTTCAAAAAATCTTTCACCATTAGAATACTACATTATCCTATTAAATATTGATTGTCTACCCGTATTAAATAACAACAAAAGACGTATTTTAACACGTGACAATTTAAAATCCAAAAATAAATATGCCTTTTTTACCTGTAATAATTAGCGTGTGAGTACGACATACATACATACATATCCATATTAATTTTAGTATTCGAGAATAAGCGCGCCTCACGACTTAAGACTCCCGCGAACCGAGTCGTTTTAAAAGGGTTCGAACCTTTTCGTTGAGACTGAGTCGTTTAAAATTCCGAGTCATTTCAAAATGACTCAAGTCTTAAAATAGACCTCGAGTCCCAGTCTTGGACTTAAATAAGGCTTGGGGTTCAGGGTTTAAAGACTCATTGAGTTGTTAACCGTATGACTTGAGTCGAGTTCCTTTTAAAGAGCTTAAAAACCTCAAGTCCTTTCATCTCTAGTTCTTACGCTATATAATAATGAATATTAGGAATATTCATACATTTCATCTTTGTTTTGTGATCCATAATAATCGTATCAAAAATGAAGAATCAACGAATTGCACATGAATGCCTCGTTCGCAATTTGTTTAATGTACCATTTTGGGTCACATTCACAGAACTTCCATCTTCCACCAAACTTCAAATGTCAAATTAAGCACATACAAGACTCTCGTTATATTTACAAGATTTTCAGTGAGCTCACCGCTTAATACGTAAACCGAATAAGTTAGGGCCTCGTCAAAAGTCGGGACACGCGTCACGCTTAGCGTATGAGGCAGAAATCTTGTTGCGCCTTGCATATTTCACTTGTTATGATTACGAGTTCGCATGTAAGCTGCTGAGTGAAGAATTAGATTCAATAAAGTCGTCTGTTCCTTTGTGGTAGAATTACGAGGTTAAGCACAGGTGTGTTTTTAATGCTCGAGGTACCTTTTTAAGTTCCAAAAGTCGTGTTCTCAGCAGCAAGATTATTTAGGTGTGCACTGATAGATAAAATAATGAATTTAACTGTATTTATTCCAAGGAATTCAAGGGGGCATCGGAAGAAAAATAGGGCCCAGGCCCATGTATGTATGACAAGTAGTGTGCCTTTGTCTTATTCGATATTACATGAGAAGTGCATCATTTGACAGAATCTAGTAAAACATCGGTCAAATTTTATTTAATTTATTTATATGTATAACAGCAATACTGAACTAAGTACCCTTATTATCACCATCAGTCCTACTAGTCCACTGCTGGACATAGGCCTCTCCAAGTGCACGCAACTGAGCTCGACCAGGTGCTACTTTCATCCAGCTCTCGCCAGCTACCTTGCGAAAAGCCTCACTCCACCTAGTATGAAGGCGTCCTATACTACGTTTGCCGATAAGCGGTCTCCACTCGAGAACGGTTATCGGATTTGCTACTAACATGGCCGACCCACTGCCACTTTACCTTGCTGATCTGGTGCCTTCAGCCAGCAATCAAATTCGTCATGATTAACTAAGCATTCTCTTCCAGAACGCCTCGTCAGGCATCCCCCCTCCCGCGCGCTTCGCGGGCAGCTCCTGCACACTGCCGCGGGGGTCAACAATCATGCCGCCACCCGATGGGCGATGTGGCATACCTCTCCAACATCTTCGCACGCTGCCTCGCCCGCTACCAGCCCCCGCGCCCGCGCCCGCGCCCCGCTCCACCCCGCGCGACACGCCGCTCTGACAGACGACCCAACTCTAGGACATGTGTAAATAGACTGTGCTCAACCGTTTTAACCCTACCTGAGCATAATACCAGATAGGTAATAGTTAGACTAATAAATTTCGTTACGATTTGTTTGTAAATCTTTTGTAAATAACCCCCCATCAAATTAATGTGATCGCCAAATTATAATGAGATGCGATGTTAAACTGGACACAATAGGGTAAATGGATGTGATAAGATTTTTTTTACATTTTTATTTGCTAAGAAATTTTACCTACAACTATTTTAAATTACCTTTTTTCAAATATGATAGTTCAGATTGCGATGTAAAGGTTTATTTGTTTAAACTACTTAAATTTACACATAATATTTTAAATAAAGTGAATTGTATGACAGTCGTAGATACTGGCAACTAGACTATGACGTCATAGGAAATGCGTCAAAAAAGTTCATTAACAAATCAGTTTCATGCTTTGAATGTTCATTTTATACAAAGTTGAAACTGTTTACGCAAGTGATTGATCATCATCATCATCATCATCATCATCATCATCTCAGCCAAAAAGACGTCCACTGCTGGACAAAGGCCTCCCTCAAGGATAAATAATTTTGAGGGAAATTTGCCATAATCGCCACGCTTGGCAGGCGGGTTGGCGATCGCAGTAAGGTGAGAATAATCACAGAGAGACGCTGCTGCCCATCCTCTGGAATGATCCCATAGTCGCCTTCTACGACACCCACGGGAAGAGATGGGGTGGTGCAATTCTTTATCCCCGGCACCACACGGGGGATGATACGATTGCAAGTGATTGATACTTTTTCATTATTAAGCAAAGTTATCAATTAAGTAAAAATATACCTAAGCAGGGCACATTCATATACCCTATTGTGTTATACTTTGAACGTTTGATTTTTCAGTAAATGGTTGTGAGAAATGCAAATCCAGTTATGTAAAATATTAGTGTGTAATTACCAGTAAATACCATTTTGAACGTTTAAAACCTTTTGGGAGTGTCAGTATAAAAAATATGACAAAACAGAGTTTTCGAATGATTACTTCCTAAAATGTAATATAGTTGAAACTAATAGTCATTAATATCACACTCACTAAAATGTGATACTATAGGGTTTCGTCAATGAGAACATTGTTTATTTAAATTGAAGTGTAATCATTTTGATCGTCTGTAATTATATTTTAAACTTGCTCTTTAGCATTTTGTGACTATCAATGATATGGCAACTGCAATTGATTGTGATAGTAACCATTGCATACATTGAATCTTCGCTAATAGGATTTTACAGCATCTTTATGTCTAATTTCTTAAGTAATTACACGACCTCAGAGGTAGTTTTGTATCAAGATCTATTTTATATTAATTTAGGTTATATGATCTTTAGGAGTGTGCGGACTAACCATGGACTACGGAAGATTATGCTAATAGCTCCTGAAGCCATTATGTTAATAGTGAAGGGAAATCGGACCTTTCGTATTCCCCATGCTAAAAATGCCAAAGAAAAGGTTTCTAAAAACTAATTACAAACTATCAAATTGTTTTAACTCAAATTAAAGATTTAATGTTCTTTTTGGTAAAACCTTTATTAATTTATCTACATCGATCTTTTCATTATGTTGTGTCCTAATTAAAAAGTGTAACTATAATAATTGAGTGCGCGACTGATTTTTAAACCTGTGGTTACAATGTGAGCGGTTCTAATTTATTACTCGAAAAACGCTTCCGCTCACATTGAAACTACGCCGTACCATTAAATGACACTGCCTAGTAATATAAAAATAAAAAATAAACTTATGACGTAAGAATATTTACAGGTGAAAGGATCGATGCATCATAGTGTTAAAATTAAATTGTCCAATAAGGAATATTTTGTACATATGAATAAGTTTAAAATGTAAATATGTTTTGTATTATACAGTTATTAATCCTTATTGTGTCTTACAATGTGTTTGGGCCTTTTAATTGGACTTACGTTTATGTTGCCAAGTCTATGCAAGTGTATCTGATGATATGGCTGTTTGTTTTGTTTAACATCCAGTGACGACATAAAGTATTAAAACTAATTTTATTATTAAGTTTTGTAATTAGTTTGCTAAATGAAAAAAAAAACTATTTATTTGATTTGCTTTTAAATATAATATTAATATGTAATATGACTATTCAATTCGAAGTATTTATAACGTTCTTAAAGTACCTTAAAACCTTACACTACTACGCACAGACATTTTAAAAATGTTCAAACAACCTAGTTTACCCCATCCGTTCGTTGGACCTAAATTATTTAAATATCTTTCGAGTAAGCACAATGTCTTCATCTTACCTGATGTTGAGTGATAATAAGGCCAATGGTGGAAGCGCACTTTACCCGAGATCCTCATTATTATCGCAATATATATTCTTCTACAAAACCCGTATTCAACATCTTTATATCTGAATTTAACGTAGATATCTTTAGAAATTTACAAACGTTTCAAGGCATACTTCTATTAACATTACATTCAGAATAAGCGATTCTATTACCAAGTTTCCACTGTGCTAGGAATAGTATCAGTTGTAATGGTTTATTCATACGAAGCTCAGGCCGACTGTGCGGAGATTTGACAGTGAGCCGATCAAGGAGACACTGAGTCACAGTGAATGGGTATCGAGAGTATGGTAAACTTGTACTGTTAGCAACGAAAGTGAACACCCAACACCCAAAAAAACTTGTACACCCTTATTTTTCTTTTCTTCGGTTCGATTCTGTTTCTGAGGGATCGGTAGCTATTTTAACTCCAATAACAACTCCTTATAAATGTTCAAATAATTTTTAACGCAAATTTTGTTGCGAACAAATTACAAAAACACAAATGTTGAAATTTTTTTTTCCACGAGCAGGATTTGAACCTTTACCCTTCTGACATTCCGGGTCAGGTGCTCTTACAATTGAGCTATCGTGGTTCTAACCAGCCCGCCGAAATTGTTTAACACTTTTTACTTTGAAAGCCAAAGGCGCCCATTCAATGTCAACATCTACCGTCACTAACATCCGATCATAATATTATTTCAAATATTAAAGATCAGATAAGAAGTAAGCAAGCTATTTATAAATGTTCAAATAATTTTAACGCAAGACGGAATGGAAGAGCACCTGACCAGGAATGTCAGAAGGGTGCAGGTTCAAATCCTGCTCGTGGAATATTTTTCAACAACTCTTTATTTTTAAACTTCACTAGCAATAAATGATTGTAAATAACCTGCGAATTGAACCCGGAACCTGCGAGTCTCGAGCCGAGCGCTTTTTTACTCAACCACCTACAACTACAACTCTGCGACCTACAACCCTTACTTGGAATCGAAATAAATACTTTAACATACTTGGCAACATAAACTTAAGCATTAAAAAACCGGCGGTAATCATCGAATAAAGATTATCTCAATTATTCAAAACAAATATTATTAAGAAAAAAAACAATGTTTACTTTTTAACGGATATAAAATATCCTGTTCTGTTGCTAGATAATAATTTTATGTATTATAAAATACTTTGCTTAAGTTTGTTCGTTATCATAATGTAAATAGTTTAAACAAAAGTCTTTCTAACTGTCAAAAGTTTTCAGTAAACTTATTGGAAAACGAATAATAAATGGAAATATTCGCGAACGTTTGTGTGCAGTTTTTTTTAACATCCATTACTTTTGTATTATTTATCACACCACTGATATTGTAGTACCTATATAACATGCATTATACAGTGAATCAAAAGTTTAAAAAAAAAACTTAAAGGTAATATACTCATACATTAGTGTCTCAGTTGGTTTATGTCTATGTTTCTTGTAAATCCGATCCAAATGTCATAAGCAAGCGATACACGATTTGGATCACAGGTACGAAAAGACAAATAAATTTGGAATCGAACCCGGGACCTCTGTTTGCTTGTTTAGCAAGACCGCTAGATCACAGAGGCCTTGGAAGTCAAAGTCAACGGTATGTATTGCAATTCATGACTTTTTTTTTATACATAGCACGGCATATGACTCCATTTCACCTGATGTTAAGTGAATAAAGAATCCAGATGCGACGACAACTGGTGCAGCGTGAAAATAACGCAGCATCAGTTACCCTCACTCTGCCGGCCCACAAGGTGCCTCTTCACGCCTCGTTTGAAGGACCCTATATCATAGGAAGGAGGGAAAACGTGTGCTGGCAAACTATTCCATGTTTTGGAGGTGCGACAAAGAAACGAGTCACCAAATTTCTTAGTGGGCGATGGAATATTTGAGATAGTGAAGCGGTGACTCTGGAGAGCAGCACGTGTACTCCTATGGAGGAAGGGAGACTGGTAAAAATAGGTGACTATTTCATTTCATTTCCTTAATCAAATACCATAACATGAGCCTTATAAAGTAACACGGTAAATTAAATCAAACAACTAAAATGAATTCAGTTTTAGAGTGCAGCTTTTACAGTTTCCATTTTTCTTCTTTTGAGAGCACAAACGAAAAAAGGAAAAATAAATAAGTAATGTTAGTATTAGAAGGATATCCTTTTGTAAAAACATCTGTTACGGACAAAATGAACTAATTTCTCTTGAAATCTTAAGAGGAAGAGTGGTTAGTGTAGAAAGTCTCCACTGTAAGCGGAGCGTTACGGTAGGTATTTTTTATTCTATTTTAGTTTATTCCCAATATAGTTATAGAAACTAACTTTTGCTCGCGGCTTTGCTCACATGGGCAACACGACTTGTAATTGTTTTTATAAAAGCCAACCTTATTAAAGGTCCTGAAAAATCCTGAAACACTTCATAATTTCTAACCAAGTCAAATGCCTTTATATAAATATAAAGAATGACACATTGCCATACAAACTTTCCATTCTTATTTCACCCCTCTAGGGAAGGTTTTTTGAAAAATGCTATAACACGTAATTTTTTTTTTCATTCTTTTTTCATTTACTTTCATACAAACATTCACCCCCTATTTGACCTCTTTAGGGTATGATTTCCCTAAAATCCTTTCTTAGTGGGTGGTTATACGTCACTCAAATAACCTACAGTCCAAATTTCATCTTAAGCTTCAGCGGTTTGGGCTCGGCGATGATGAATCGACTGACTCATCATGTTACTCCCAAGGAATGTAGCATTCTATTAATGAAAACGAAAATTGAAATTGGACCAATAATACCAGAGATTACCCTCCTCAAACAAACAAACAAAGTCACAACCTTTACTTCCTTATTAAAGTATATAATCGTAGATACAAAATACCTGATCGCCCGCTCACACTGCCGCCACACCCCAGTGCAGGCTTAATGCGTCCGTCCTCAGAAATATCACGAGTCTACGTGGTGCGCCGCAACTAAGCTGGGATTAACGTTTTTTTTTGTTCCAGATCCCACCATTAAACCAGGGTAAGCCCGCGTTAGTCCCGCCTCGGTATGTGCATTCTGCTGCGTTGTTAAAAGGGTAGTCGCTCTTTCGTTACCAGTTGGTTTCGGTACTGGCTTTAAAGTCTGGTACACTTCTTTGTTTTTTTCATTACCAATATTTGGCTTGTTCTACCGATAACGGGATTTTGTCTTTGTACCCTTGTTTCAGTGCTGCCCTACTGTGCAAAGCTTCGAATATTAGTACAATTTTTTTTTATCATGTGGCACTTTTTTGTTTTCTATTGTTTATTGGTTTGGAAGAGCACCTGACCCGGAATGTCAGAAGAGTGCAGGTTCAAATCCTGCTCGTGGAATTTTTTTTTAACATTTGTGTTTTTGTAATTTGTTCGCAACAAAATTTGCGTTAAAAATTATTTGAACATTTTATAAAAATAGCTTGCTTACTTCTTAACTGATCTTTAATATTTGTAAAAATATTATGATCGGATGTTAGTGACGGTAGTTGTTGACATTGAATGGGCTCCTTTGGCTTTCAAAGTAAAAAGTGTTGAATAACTTCTGCGGGCTGGTTATAACCACGATAGCTCAATTGGAAGAGCACCTGACTCGGAATGTCAACAGAAGCAAAGGGTGCATGCAGGTTCAAATCCTGCTCGTGGAAATTTTTTCAACATTTCTCTTTTGCTATTGGTAAGCGTTTGACCTCATCTCACTTGTTACAAATTAAGCCGATGAAAAGCCAATAGAAGCACTTCATCCGGTATCCTTAACTACCGGGGAGTTCCCCAGCCTATTCCCATCCTATCCTACCCTATATTATACTTTGGAACACACCATTGCCTACAACCATGCTATGGCTAAATTTGAGCTACGTACGCTAGCTAGCTAGCTAAGCAGACTTAGAACAAGCGCTTCCACCAATCACACTGAGTAGGTACATATTATTGTACTCCTGCTGAGAATCGAATGAGTGGCCTTTCTAAAGGTTCAACAACTAGACCATCGACGATAGTAGTTATTTGTATGAAGTTGAGGTAATTTAACTTTCTAGTAAAAAAACAGTCAAATGCGGCATTTTCTACCCATCTTAACTAAGTGTTAATTTATTTTATTTAGGCCTATCAATGTTTGTGTCGAAACATATGCCTTTGAACTATATTTGGATCTCGAGAACTTTCAATTTGATCGCCATTGCCAACGTAGTTTCACATACCGATGGCCCCTACGTTAACAATCGAAACTTATTTTAGACACTTTTCACCAGCGCATTTTGAAGTTAATTTGTGGTAATTTTTTTTAATTAAGACTTTTACATTTAAATGAAACAACTTTTACAGATCTACTCGCGTTTATTTTACTTTACACATTATTTAATGTTTATCCTGACGTTTCGAATCCTTTTCAGGGTCCGTGGTCACAGGGAGACTCCCATTAAATAATGTGTAAAGTAAAATAAACGCGAGTAGATCCGTAAAAGTTGTTTCATTTAAATGTGTAGTGTTCGCGTAAACTTTAGAAAACAAGACTTACATTTAAACTTGTTATTTTATAAAAACTTGGTAGGATAATACATATATTGTGCATTATCCCCCTTATTCATAAAAACTATTTAAGCATTATCTAGTTAAGTATTGTTTTGTCAACGTCACACAAACGTCATTTTGAACTTGAGAAAAAGAGACAAAACAATGATTAACTAAATTTTGCTTAAATAGTTTTTATGAATAAAAGGGTATGTGTTTATATGAATTTATGATAGTTTTGGAGTTAGTAGAGTTACGATAGGTTACGTCGTAATAAGTGGTATGCTGCACATCGAAGTTACCACTTTCGATTTTTTACGTTTATTTTATATTTGCGAGTTTTAACGAAACTGACAAATTCGATTATTTACCTGGAAAGTATTGAATGTAACTGTCAATTTCGATAGTTTACGACGAGAACGTCATAATAAAGTTATTAAAATTATCAATATGTTTCGTATTGAAGCCATGATTTTAAGGCCGTTTACATAAATAGTATAAGGAAAACGAATTATTCATATGTCCTACATAATTAAGAGTAACTTCTTAATTTTAAGAATGGCACTTTAATCACTGGAAATCGTATAAATCACTCATAAATGTAATTTTACTTATTTAAATTTAAATAGCAACCACAGTACGCATTTAAAACAATCTTATTACTACACATATTTTTTATTCTTCTTTTTTATTTTTTATTTTTTTTAACAGGTAACACTCAAATAAAAGTAGAAGAAATGAATTACAATAGTTTAAAACTAGATCGAGACCCAAAAACGTGTACACACAGCATTATATAAAATTTTAGCGCAAACATACCTACTTGTCACCACGACAGAATTAAAAATTAATAAAAACAAGCTATCTACTGACTCAAATTAAAATTAATCACTATTAAAAACTTCATATATAATAAAATCAAATTACAATAAATTAAATTACAATGAATTAAATAAAGTTACAATTAATTTAATTTAATTGGATTCCAAAAAACATACAGTAAAACAAAACATTTTTTATTTTATAATTATTAAACATTTGAGATCACAAATCAACTTATACCGTGCATCCACACCGCAGTAACTTTTTGTCGAGCAACACTCTATAACACGGTAACATTAGGCAACATACTATAACTTTTGTGGCTACTTGTTACTGTTTGTTGATTGTCACTCATCGCGTCCATTCCGCCAGTAACATAAATTAACAAAATATAACGAACCGAGCACCCACACCGTAGTTACTTTTTGTAGATCAACGTTCTCAAGTGTTACAATATGTGTAACATCCGTCAACAATCGTGAATCGAGTAGCACGACATATGTTCTTCAACCTCTGCAGGTAACAGACGTGTCTCCATGGAATAAAATGTTATCGATTGTTACATAATGTTGACTGAGTAGGGCAACGTTGCTCAACATATAGTAACATTGTTAGAGAATGTTGACTGTTAGGACGTGTAGGGCAACATTGATCAACATATACTAACACGGCAACATTTATTAACAATAAATAACTTTTTATTGTCGGATGTCGCTGTCACTTGGAAACGTTGATCAACAAAAAGTAACTGCGGTGCGATGCACGGATAGAAACATCGCCCGTTGCTCACTAAAGCTATGGTTTCCTCCAATAGCGGTGCCGTCATTATAGCGGCCGTAATACCACAGAGTAAAAACTAGAAGAACTAAAGTGTCAATTCAAGTCAATACCAACAACTGTGCACTTTTTTTAGTGTCAGAAACCTGGATACGAAATGAAAATCAAATCTTACAACTACAGACAATTAACTACACGCATTATTTACTCATGTGGTAATACCGCCGGTCATCAGCGGCAAATGACGTCACTAGAACGTTGTCTATGTAATGTAATCAAAATGGCGTGGTATCCTAGAGAGCGGTATATGACACCGTAGTCCGTACGTCAAAAAGCGGTGCCGTCATTTGTATGACGGCCATCTTGTCGGTGTCGAATGGTTTGTAAACGTTTATTTGATAGCGGTGAAGCCGTTTTAAAATATTTTTGTACAAAATGAATGCCAACTCGAGCTGGAGCAGCGAGGACGACGAAATTTTTAGATGAAACTGACCTCTTTTTCAGCTCCATGGCAAAAATTGTTAAGAAGCTGCCAAGGTACGAGCAAGCACAACTTAGAATGTAAATGGGTCATTGGTTGGTAATGCAGAATTGCGCTAATATTCTATCGATTCAGATCCAATAAATTCACCAAGGCCCAGCACAAGTACTAGTCATTATTCCGATGATTATTCCGAATTAGCCTACACCAAGAACGAATACTGGTTCTAGTTTAGTTCCTTCACGTCCATCCAGTCTCTACAATTACATTAAATGAGAAAGGACAAATATATTTCATTCCACAGGATAACATACAATTGCAATAAATGACCAGAGCCAAATATATTTCATAGAATAACGTTAAATTTCAATAAAGATGTACATTAAAAATATGTTGTTTTTGTTTTATAGACTTACTTAATAAGTATACATAATTTTTGTGCCGGACATAATTGGCTGTTGATGTCTATTGTTGGGATTATAACTTAATTCGGGTTGGACTTAGAAATCGGTCCCCTGAATCTGAGGAAACTGAATGTGTAGGGGGCTCAGATCCCCTAAAACAATTCCGGCTGCTGGAGTTACGTTTCATTATAATATAATAATAAATTAATTTTTAAAATTCGTATGAAATGTACTGTGAATGTGTGAAACGAAACGTATTTTCGATACTTTTTTAGTCTCAAGCTATGTTTTTGAAACTTTTGTCCAAAGAGTTCATAAGGTTAGGTTAGGTTAGATTATTACGGTGACCAAAAACGCGCGAGCCGAGCGAGCGGAGCGAGCGTGCCGCGGTAGCGGCCGGCGAAGCGCCAGAAACGACGTTTTTTGTACGTGCAACGTGTTGTACATACTCTCTTCCCTTTCCTCGCTTCTTTTGAAGTTAGGTAGAGTTTTTTTTATTTCCGGCAGACGAAATTGATGGAGGGTGACTCCCACATACCTCCCCCTCCCCCCCTCTTCCACCCAACCCCCAAAAAAGGCGACCGATTTCTTTTGTTATGTGATTTAATACATAATCAAATAAGACTGGTGTAAGACGAAAGTATTCCCAAAACTTTTCGTCATTGAAGTGCAGACGATGACGCACTAAAATTTAAAAAGCACCTTCAGAAGTACGAGCTTTGTATAAATCACTTTCCCCCATACGAATATTTTTGTCTTCTGATGATTGCTCACCTTAAATCAATGTCGTCCATTTGCAACCGTTGACATTAACTTTGTGGTCTGTTCTCCGCAATAAGACGGCCGTCGAAGTCTCGAACATTCCACAGGTCTACGGCCGTCTTTTTACGGCCATCATATTGCGTCCGCTTTATGACGCACGCCACCGCTTTTGGAGGAAACCAAAGCTTTACCGCCTCGCAGCGTAAACTGTCGACAGTGGTAGTTTCGTCTCGCTCGCACGTCACTCGCTCCGGCGTAAATGATAGAATCTATAGTCTTTCGATTATTCACGGTGGAAATATTAGTGTGTTTCGATATTTCACGATTGAAATTTTTGCCAAAAACGAAAAAATTACGTTGCTACCTCAATAGGAGCAAATTAAACGAATAAAAAAAATGAGAATTTTACGATTTGATAATTTATGTTGGGGACCGGCGATACACTATCGCCGCTGCACGCAAGCTTTATCGCGAGCAAAATTAAAGTTATAACAGCTGTTATTACTGTATGCCGCATGGTGTGTGTGTATAAAACACAAATGTTTGTTTCGAATTTGTGTGTTGTGTTATCATTATACTGGCGGAAATATTAGCTGGCACACAGTGTCTACTCGTGTTTGTGTGTATAAATGGTATGCTATAATTAACTTTTGAAATAGAACCTTTGAAGCTTATGTTGCTTTATTCTACTATTTGACCAATGTCCACGCCAGTAGTCTAAACGCCCCATATTCACGGGCACTCCTTCGCGCCAGTTCATCACTCCAAATGAATGGATTATTGAATGTTTGGAAATCCAACGCAATGGACAGCACGCAATCCACGTATTAATGTGGTTAAATTTGGAGTGATGGAGTGCCCGTGAATGGGAGTTATATAGTTATTGGATTCGGGGATTATAAGAATTTATTAAAAAAAAAAGTGGTTGCTGCCGGGAGCATTAACAGTTGTTAACAACCACCAATCCGCATTGGGCCCGCGTGGTGGTTTATGGCCCGATCTCCCTATCCATCCATAGGGAAGGCTCGTGCCCTTGCAGTGGGGACGTATATGAGCTGGCGATGATGATATGATACCTATACATAGTAGCTTGCGTTAATCCCCGTTATAAAAACCTTTGATGAAAATGAAACACGAAAGTTTAAAAGTGTATTAAGAATTTATTTATTTAAAGAAAACTATCCTACATTTTAAATTTTCTTATTTTAAGTTTTGAACTATACAAGTTCTATTAATATAACATTTGGAAGTAATTATGGTCGTTACCTTTTAACCCTGCAGTGGTCGCGTGGATTACATATGTAATCCAGGGTGGTAAAAAACTGAATACTTCGCAGACGGTTCAAATTTGTTAGCTCAGACTCCATGTACTTTAAGCTCGATAGTTTCCGCCCCCACTCAGTTGCGCTCGCGCATAGGCGACGGGTGATTGTTTCGGGAGAGGGTGTGAAAGCGCGCGGTCTACATACGTAATCCGCGCGACCTATTACGTAAGTATTTTTTTCGAACTAATTTTATATTTTGAAGGTAGTTGTATTGTTTGTAGTGCATTATATTGATTGTGTTGTTTTGTTACGTATTGATATTATATCGACTAAGAGTAATTGAAAACTATAATTTTTATTGTGATTTTGTAGAAAAAAATTGGATTTGAGAAAAGGGGCCCAAATCCAGAATTGATTTCACGAATGTGACCAGCAAACACATTTGTCCGGACCATTCTAGAGTCATGTGTGCGATTCATGTTTAGAAAATAATGAATAAATATAAGTAATATTCATTTTTTAATCTCATATTATCCAAAGTGATCATTAAAAGACAATTTTTAAGAAGTTTATGTTTTTGTAGATTTTTAGAAGAATTATGTTGATTTTGAGATTTTTTTCAGTTTATATTGAGTAGTAGATAAGTTTTCTCAAAATATTAATAAAGAAAATGGCATTAAAATTAATTTTATTTAAAAAAAAACCTGAAAATAAAACGGACTACATATGTAATCCGCGCGACCAGTTGTGTGACTTTTGGGGGCGCGACCACTGTAGGGTTAATAAACATAGTTAGGTAATGGTGTTCAAGGTAATTTTTATTTTAGGTCTTGCATTTACATTCATATAAATAGCATTGCCATTGCCTTCATCTCACCTGATGAAGTGATGATAAGACCCATTGGTCTCATCATCACTTAAAATGAAGTGAAGTGCGCTTCTACCATTGTAGAAGCGCACTTCACCCGGGATCCCCAACTACTGAATCACTGGCTATCTTATCTCTAGCTGTCGGAACACAACAAAGCTACAAATATTGATGTTATGGCGACATATTTAGATAAGATGGTGGTAGCTAGCATTGTGAACATACAAGTCCTACCACCAACCAAACCGAGCACACAAACTGTACTCCCCATTGGGGATCGAACCCAGGATCTCTTAGTTTGAGACCGGTCTTAACCACTAGACTACAGAGGCGGTTATGCAATAATGCAAAGTTTAGTTATCTTAAACTTTTCTCATATCATCCTTTATATCCTTTCAATTGGCTGGCCCCGCCCAAAGGTTCGCATAGCAGTAGTCTAAGAAAGGAATGTGGGTCCGTTAAAGGAAATACTATTTGCATTTATTTACCTGGGACCGGGGAGCATACACAAAACAAAGGTATAAACGAACTTCTCACTAAATTGATGGAGCCCTTCCTAACCAACCGCTACTTACTTCGTTGAGGGAAAATGTGACTTAAAAAACGATCATAGGTCACTTTTTCTATTGGTTTTAGTCGATTCAAATCTCTGCTGCTTATGAAAATATAGGACACAAAGTGAGGTGTTAAAAATCAGAAACAATTGATTGACAGGAAGCACAAATCACTCGTGAATTCAGCTTAATGTACACGTGAAAATTACTATTTTTAAACGAATTTTCAACCATTTTGTATTTTAGGAAGGTGTTGAACTGAGAAGTAAGTATATTTTATTTTTCATTCCTCTTCTAAACAAAACAAACATTGTTATTAAATTAGTCATCATCATCTCAGCTAAAAAACGTCCACTGCTGGACAAAGGCCTCCCCCAAGGATCTCCACAACGACCGGTTTTGTGCTGCTCGCATCCAGCAGCTTCCTTTTCCAGATCGTCAGTCCACCTTGTTGGAGGCCTGCCCACACTGCATCTGCGCTTTCCGGTACGCGGTCGCCACTTGAGGACTCTTCCACACCAGCGGCCATAAAACCTGCGAGGGATGTGCCCTGCCCACTGCCAATGTAAAATATTATTATAGTTATAAAAAAGGCAGTTTGTAATAAAATTTGCTTTAGATGGAAAAACCATAAATGACAATATAGTCCAGACCCAACCATCAGGCTATTGTAGCTGTAGCAATCTCACAATTCGTTGCAAACAAAACTGCTCAAAATTTATACCTTTATCTATCAGAAGAATCTCTAAAATTGGAGAGGGAGAGAAAAAACCAATTGGTTAAGATATGGGTTAAGTGCGCATTACGTTCCATTCACTTGAAAACAGTAATTCCGAGTAGGTATCCAATCAAAAAGGTTGTATCTAACATCAGCCGTTCGCAACAAAACCGTCCTAATTTCAGCGGGCGCCCCAGTGACGTAAAAGGGCGTAACTATTTTACCGCGAATCGAGAGGCCGTCCAATTTGCATTTATTACCCTCACGTGCTTGCCCCACCGTAGCTGCTCCTATTTACTGGAATCGTACACGGACGCTGGAAAATTCCGGCTACGTGATACTAGCGCCTGACAAAATGAACTTAGGATTAGGCTCGTTCAGTGTTAACGCGCTCAGATGATTTTGATACTTGCAAATTGTGTGTTCAAAATGGTCGATCCGTTATTTAGGCCGTTTTAACGTAATGATGTAAACAAATATAATACAACAGCACGCGACTTTATCTGGGTAGCTGTTTATGATTGTGGTTAAGTATAAATATTTTATGATTATTTACATATAATTTTACGTAAATTTTGTTGCGAACAAATTACAATTTGAAAAAGACAAGTGTTGAAAAAATTCCACCAGCGGGATTCGAACCTGCAGTCCCATGACATGCCGGGTCAAGTGCACTCCCAACTATATAGTTAACGAGCCACTATAAGCATAGTTGGTAGTGCACCTGCGCCATGTAGGTACTCCAGAATTTGTTGATTATATAAAAAGTATGTCATGAATTGTTAAGATTATATAATACAGTTAAGAATACATATTATTTTTTGTTAAAAACAAAAGCAATGTGGTTCAATTATTAATGGTGTTAATTCTCGTTTTTATTACTGTTACTACTTGCCCCAATGGATGTTACAACAAACCCCAAGCACGGGGTAAATTGTAACACCTCCCTTTTTTAATAAAAAAATTAATAGCGAAAAAGTTACCTGTAGATTTGATATTTTTTCAATTTGATTTAATAGAAGAATAGTTGGAGCATCAATCAATGTTTAGTTGGCAGTAATTTGAACAATACATCTCAAGATATATTAATTTTAGTAAAAATTGTTACAACAAGCCCCTCGCTCCCCTACTTTTTTTTTCAAATTGGTATGTAGCTATTTTCGAAAACAGAGAGGCATTTTTTTATGATTAATTAATAAATTTATCATTTTGTTTAGGTAGCTAACATCATTATTCACAATAGGGAATATGCATGATTTTTTTTTATTTCTTAAATTAATCATTTACGTCTTTATAACATAGAAAAAATATAATTAGGCTTGAAAATCTTCAAATTATTTTTAAAAATTAAATTTAAAACATTGAATAAATTTGAGGCGTTCAAACGCCACCATTTATCGCGCGCTTTTGATGACGTCATTGGTTGTGTCTCGTGTTTGTTTACAATAGCGTTTCAGTTACTTCATACTTATTTTCAGTTTTAATTGCTATACAAAACATGGAAGAAGTTAAAAAAAACCTTCTTACAAGTATTTTATGGTACCGAAGTGCAAAAGCACTATTATTAGTACACCCGATAAAGTGTTTTTTCGTAAAAAAAAAAACACAAATGTTGAAAAAATTTCCACGAGCAGGATTTGAACCTGCACCCTTCTGACATTCCGGGTCAAGTGCTCTTCCAATTGAGCTATCGTGGTTCTAACCAGCCCGCCGAAATTATTCAACACTTTTTACTTTGAAAGCCAAAGGCGCCCATTAAATGTCAACAACTACCGTCATTAACTTGTAAATTGTTTTTTCGTATTCCACGCGATGCGAAAGTATGAAAAAAAATGATGTAAGAGGATGAGAAGGGATAATGTATCTTCATTATCGGTTGTAATTTGTTGTGAAGATCATACGTAAGTATGCTATATTTATGTACAGCTTAGTGTGAATTAGCTAGTAAGCAATAGAAGATTCGGTCTGAAACTAACCTAACCTACTTTACTTTTTTGATGTAAATTTGAAATTTTGATGATTTATTTCAGGTAAAGGAAGATACGGTTAATTATCTTCTATATACATAATAATGACTTGTCCTGACTGATTCATCATCGCCGAGCCGAAACCCCTGGAGCTAATTAGATGAAATTTGATCGGTAGGTTAATTGAGTGACGATTTTACGGAATTCATACCCTAAGGGGGTCAAATAGGGGGTGAAAGTTTGTATGAAAGTCCGTCAGCTTTCAAGTAAAATACATGAAAATTGGTATTTGGCTTTTTTAAAAAAAATAAAGAATGACGTGTTTCAGAAATTGTGTTTTTTTTAGAGGAGTAAAAAAGAGAAGAAGGTTTTTTATTTTTAATTTTTAAAGTAATTATCTATAAAAATGAATAATTTAATCGATCTATAGATTTTTCGATAAAAATAAAGTATGATGTGTTTTTGCATTTTTCGAAAAATCTTCCCTAGAGGGGTGAAATAAGGGTGGAAAGTTTGTATGGAAATCTGTCATTCCTTAAATTTCGGTATTTGGCCTGGTTAGAAATTATGAAGTGTTTCAGGATTTTTGGAAAATGATTCCTTAAGTAAGAGATGACAAAACGGACCAAAATTACTTATACAGAGTGATCTTTATTACGTTGTTTTGTGTTAGACACTTTTACTAATTCTAGCTCGCATGGATGATTGATGATTTATAATGATAAAAAATGTAAATCTTGATGTTGAAATGACGTGACATGTTTTGTTTCTAACCCCTAATTACATATACCCTCATGCTATTTACCTTTGATAAGTTTGGCTTTTATTACGAATAAACACAAGTTGTGTAGCCCACGTGAGCAAAGCCGCGGACAAAAGCTAGTACGTATTGAATATAACATAATGAAACAGAGAGGGCTACGGTTAAAGAAAGGAGTTGTTCCTCATATATTTTTGTGTCAAAAAAACATTTCATTATGCTCAGGTGTAATCCGAGCTTTAACTACGCATATACTATTTATAACGTTTCCTTTTACGAGCCCGTTGGAAGATATTTCAGAACTGAAATAAGCAGCGCCCTTGTACTGCATTTACCCGTAGAACTTATTTTGTTACCCTGTTATGTGTTTACATAAACTTGTAAATAAAAACAGAGCAGATACTTAGCCTGTACAAGGCTCAAGTCCGTTCGTGCATGCAATACTGCAGTCACCTTTGGGACGAATCTGCCAAATACCAGTTGGCCGCACTCGACTCGGTGGAACGCAGAGCTATAAGACTCATCGGTGATAACGCGCTTGTCGAGGCCTAGCTTACCAGCCTCGCACACCGGCGTCGTGTCGCCTGCCTGTGTGTCTTTTACCGACTTTACTACGGAGAGTGTGCCGAGGAGCTTTTCGAGCTCATACCACCATCACCCTTTTACCACCGAATCTCCAGACGATCTGCAGGATATCATAGCACTAAGCGCTTCATGTCATCATTTTTACTGCGCACTGGCAGGAAGTGGAATTCTTTGCCATAGTCTGTGTTCCCAAAAACTTATAACCTGAATGCCTTCAAGGCGAGAGTTAATAGGCATCTTCTGGGGCAGCTCGCTCCATCGTAGACCTCATCTACGCTTACCATCAGGCGAGATTGAGGTCAAGAGCTGTCTTATAAGACAAAAAAACATATGTCTCTATTTCGTTTCACTTGGACATAGATAGCTAACTGCTGAATCACCGTAAGATTCTCGTTCAGATCTGAAACAAACAAGCACTTAAATACTAAAAGAAAATTGTTCATGTAAATCGGAATATCGTATTTATCTAATATCTACAAAAAGTATATAAACACATCATACTTGACTGAGCTTCAATAAATAATATTACGTGTAAATTATAATGATATAAACCTACTACCACCCTAGCTACTCCCCTACCGCTATAGCAGCGCCACCTACCGGATCCAATTGTAAAACTAAACCATTCTCGAACTCACTTGAACACACACAGTAAATTTCATCCAAATTGATCCAGGCGTTTAGAAGGAGTTCAATAACATACACACGCACAGAAGATTTTTATATATAACATTTTCTGGGTTTAAATAATAACTAAATTAAAAATATAAAGAATCTAGAAAAAATATTTGAGTCAAATTTAAATTCTATGTATATTCCCTATTTTACTGACATTAACAAATTATGAGCAAATAGCGGCCCGTCCCTGCTTCGCACGGGTGGACTTTTTTTTTAAATATAACCTATGTTACTCAGCACTAATGTAGCATTCTAATGGTGAAAGAATATTTTAAATCGGTCCAGTAGTTTTTGAGTTTATTTGTTGCAAACATACATACATACACTATACATACACTACACAATACACCCCCCGGAGCACGGAAAGAGAAAGGGTTGCAACCCTTGATTTTTCCCTTTGTCGCACGATTTTTGGACGGCGTTGTGGAATAATGGATTAAAAGCTGTATTGAAACAGCATGAAACTGATGCCGTACAGAATAAAGTGACCAAATGTACCCTGGAAAATGTCAGAAAATCAAAAAAAATCCCTACTTTGTGGCGCATCATTTTTTTACGGCACTGCGCGTTTTCTTATTATTTTTCATAGATCTAACGATGGTAAAAATAACGTACAAAAATATGTGAACAAAATCTACTCACTACTACCTGCACTTTTGAATTTTCACCAGCACTCAGTTGGACACCTTACAAGTGACGGCATAGTGCTGAATCTTATTATTGCATGGTCTTATATCGTACTATATACGTCACCTGGTGGTTCATATGACCCATCCATTTTTGGACATGGGCCTGTAGTCTATTAGGCAATCAATTGTTAACATTAAATTATTTTGTTGTCGTGTATTTATTTTATAAATGAAATATAAACATTTTAAAAGTAATGTAATTCGTGTTCTATCGAACTTATAAATAAATACCGCTGCTCTAATCATTAAAATTATTTCAGTTCGACGATAAATAATTATAAATTACTAGCTGACCCGGCAAACGTCGTTTTGCCATAAAAAATAAAAAAAAAATTAGGGGTGGACTACCCCTAACATTTAGGGGGATGAAAAATAGATGTTGGCCGATTCTCATAGATACCGGATGACCCGGCAAACGTTGTTTTGCCATAAAAAATAAAAAATAAATTTAGGGGTGGACTACCCCTAACATTTAGGGGGATGAAAAATAGATGTTGGCCGATTCTTATAGATACCGGATAAGCACAAAAAATTTCATCAAAATCGGTCAAGCCGTTTCGGAGGAGTATGGCAACGAAAACTGTGACGCGAGAATTTTATATATAAGATTACGAAAGCGTAGGTAATCATTTATCCCATTTTTTTTTCGATCTATCACATGTTCCTAGCTAGTTAGCTATAAAATTAGCACTCACTAGGTATCATGAGGTTATTTAGTTTTTTTCAGTCTTACTTCTACAAATGTTTGACTTTTATCTGTAACTATTTAAAATAATGTTCAACTAGTTTTGGTAAAATTTAAATACTAATGCCGTCACCAACAAAACATTTAAACTGCTTTAACATTACAGTATTTCCAAGCGCATTTGCCAACGTCGGGATAGGGCGGGCAACGGACATTTCTCAACGTTGCTTTTATTAAACGTCTGATGTATTTTGTCACTAGCACAATAAAGGACTGCGGCCGCTCCAGGTATGTCTGTTGGGTGGTTTGTAGTTTGTAGATGAAATGAAACTGTCCTCTTTATCTTTGAAGTTGAAGACGGCTCTGAGGTTGCGTACTGGCACAGGTACTGGACATATTCCATTACAATAATTTCGCTTATCTTATTTATTTATTTATTTAGGTATTTGAACACCAACGGCCAATACACATATTGGAAACTTAAACTAACAACAAAAGCGAATTATACAGGTACTCTCATGTAGCAAAAACAAATTAGGGTTATAACTGCATTACAAGAAACATTATAAAGTATCGAGTCTCCAGTACCACAGTTTGAGGCACTGTGAAAAATTTATTCAACTTTTTGACGGAGTGTGTCCGATAGTGAGGTGAGAGACGGCAATTGGCGTCTTTTATTGAGTGGAATTAAAACAATTGTTCGGAACAAACTGTAAGGCTGTATGGTCAAATGGCCAGTAGCGCGGTGCCGTAAAATAAAAGAAAAAAAATTGCAACCGGAAGATGACAACTGTCATGTAATGTCAGATTTACTTGAGAACATTATTGTCGGTGCGTACACAAATTACTTTTGATAACTTGTGAATATTAACTTCTGGCGAGAGGGAATTGTACATTGTTGCTTTTTGGAGTGTAATGTCCTGCCGAGGACAGGTCTAGTGTTGTGGTTTTTGTTAGTAAAAACTTGGGTGACTCCTTAAGAGCAAGTGAACACGCAGTGTAAAAGCGCCGAAGCGTGAATTCGAAATACGATCGGCATCGGCGCCCTGCTGACGCCTGCCGGTCTTGCGTGCCGATTAGAGGCACCGATCGCCTTCAGAGTGTTTGATAGCACCGGATTTAACAGCCAGCTGTAGGCTCAAGAACCTCTACCATTCCCTGGCCTTCCTTACCACCACCCCAATCTGTCCCTTTAGCGATACAGCTCGGAGGAGCGGACAACTGCAGCTTGGGTAAGTGGTCCTTGTATTGTGCACAGGGTGCTGTCCTTTTAGCCACTCGTAGGAGCGGCCAGCCTAGGAACAGGCTAGTCAGAAAAGTCTATCTCGGTACATCAATTTAAAAGTAATATCAATATTAAAATATATAAGTAATGTATTTTTTGTAATTTTTAATTACAAGATCACCGGGGGTGTCTGCGATCGCTTCTTTGGGGAGTAGACACTCCCTTAAGCTTAAGCAATGCAATAAAAAACCTTAATTTTTCATGTTAATAAATATATTTTTTTATTTTTTATTTTTAAGTATTAATTGCTGCACTTAAGCTGAATTAAATGTTTATAAAATATATTGAAAAAATTAAATACATACCCGACCCAGTCAGGAATCGAACCTGGGTCTTCCGCAATCCGGACGGCTGCACTGACCATTACATACCTACTACCGGGAAGGCTAACGTAACGAAAGCACTGAATTTTTTCACTGCTTTGATTTTAAGTACTTAAAAATAATAATAAAATAAAATTTACTATAGCGTTGTTTAATCTATCACATTTGTGGTATTTCATCTATAAAGATGAATCTGCATAGCCAATCGGTTGCAATAACCGTTGGATAGATGGCACTACTGCCGTTAAAAAGAGTGAAAAAAATCAGTTCTTACGTCAGCCCAGGTTGGGAAGACCCAGGTGGGATTCCTGGTTGAGTTGGGTAGGCATTTAATTATTTCACTATATTTCGTAAATTACTACGTTTATTTGTATGTCCGTCGATGTAGTGCTCAGAATAATAGTTATTGTTCTGAGATGTAGTGACACATGACGTAGCAACAAGTGTCGCGCATCAAAATGTCATGTGACAGGTATTAAAGTCTCCTTTTAAGCATCTGCACGACATGTTACACAAATGGCAATAATAAAACAATTTTTCTCAACATTTTATTTCCCCATTTGAAAGGCATCAGGACAAAATATAATACGCGACTTACCGACTCTGTATTCAATTTTGTCGTAGCTTGTGTATTATTTTTGTGTTACTTATTTCACTTGCTCGGCATCGTTTAGCTTTTAAGTATAATAGGTAGGTATGTAGCTATAGCTATATATATATTATAACTTCTCAGAGCGATATCAAAGCACTTGTGTGTACCACGGATAAGGAAGGCTTTAATCGCTTCGATAGTTCCTGTGCAAATAGATTCTATAAATATGACGTGCGTCCGATCCGAGCCGAACCCTTCGGATAATCTAGTAGAGAAAAGAAACGCGCTTGCGTTTTTTTAAAAATACCTTATGGGTAAGTGCAGTGCCTTGATCTCACCTGATGTTAAGTGACGATAAAGCCAATAATGGAAGAGCACTTCACCTGGGACCCTAAGCTAATGAAGCTATGTTATCTCTAGCTGCCGGAACACAACAATGCTACAAACATGGATGTTATGGCGACATATTTAGATAAGATGGTGGTAACTAGCCAGGCGGACAAATAAGCTCTACTCATAGAAAGACCATATTTTAGAACTTTTTATTGAATACGACGATGACAGCAGCTCTCGATACCTGTGATTAACGACTGTTTAAGCAATGGAACGTTTATAGTTTGATAAGTTAGAAAACTGAAAAACATTTCGAGTGATAATAGTGGCCTATAATGTACCGCTGAAGTCACTGGCGAGTAATGTTCATCACATGTCTGAATAGGTCTTTTCAATTTATAACTCACTATCTATTAAAATATTTGGTGTAATAGAATTATTATCAGCCACAACTTTCCCACTGCAGTGTAAAGGCCTCCCCTACCAGCCAAACCGAGTACACAAACATGTACCCCCCTTCTGGGAATCGATCCCGGGACCTCTGGGTTTAAATAGACTGCAGAGGCGGTTAAATGGAATGAAATGGCGTGATGCCATACCCTCCAGAGACCCCCGACGGTGCTTCGAATACACGGCATGATGAAGCCTTTAAGTTTCTCGCCGCCCCAACAAAAGTCTGGTGACACTATGAAGGCAGTACGAGGCCATCAGCATAGACTCTCAAAAAAAATAGTTGCCGTGCAGTTTTGTATGACGACCGCACCTGAACCGCACGTGAACTGCACCGCAACTATTTGAAACGTGTTAGATCCTGGGATTGTGACCTGCTTTTGATAAGTTCCCCATACTCCTCATGTCAAAATCACGCTGCTGATACTTTATTGAGATGCTATCATCTCAATAATGTATGTCTCAGTAATGTGTTAATTAGTGTTTTAATAGCACATTGCTAATAATTAAAAAAAACCGTTGGATATAATAACCAGTGGTCTAACCTAACTTTGAGTTATAATATATAGCGACCCGCCTCGGCTTCGCACGGATGCAATACATTGATTACTTGAATCACTCTATCTATAAAAAACCGCATCAAAATCCGTTGCGTAGTTTTGATAGGGACAGACAGACAGCGGGAAGCGACTTTGTTTTATACTACGTAGTGATTTATACATAGATAGATAGATAATACTTTTATGGCAACACTACAAAACATAAACATGAACAAAAAATAAATAATTTACAAAGTTACAATTTGGCGGTCTTATCGTTTTATTTATTTACTAGTTGTCGCCCGTGACTTCATTAGCGAAGACTAAACTATCCCACAGGAACCTGTTACCGAGATAAAAATTGGTTGTCTGTAAGTCGGTTTACTGACAATAGTTGAACGTGACAACGTCTTAAGAAGGTGTCGGGAGGTGTTGGGGGTGTCGGGGGGTGTTGGGGTTACGTACCGCGGTGGCGATGCCGGCCACGGGCTTGCACAGCAGCCTGCAGCAGTCCGTCGAACAGGTAGGCGGGAGGAGTTGGGGGTGTTGGGAGGTGTTGGGGGTGTCGGGGGGTGTTGGGGGTACGTACCGCGGTGGCGATGCCGGCCACGGGCTTGCACAGCAGCCTGCAGCAGCCCGTCGAACAGGTAGGCGGGAGGAGTTAGTGGTGTCGGGAGGTGTTGGGGGTGTCGGGGGGTGTTGGGGGTAAGTACCGCGGTGGCGATGCCGGACACGGGCTTGCACAGCAGCATGGCTAAATTTCTACTCAGCCGATTGTGCTTCTTTGTCGCTCGTTCCGCGCTCTCGCTTGCACTTCAAGCCTTACATGGAACGCCTCAGAGCGAGGTAACGCCGAACTTTTTCGTGCGTGCAGCCGGCTCTATCGAATTATAAGACGTTGTCACGTCAAAAGTATCCTATATCCTAATCCAGGTCATGGTCTGTCCATGTGCAAAGTTTCATCCAAATCCGTTCAGCCATTTTCACGTGATGCGCGGTCAAATAAACAGACAAACAGGTAAACAGACAAACAGACAAAAAATCTAAAAACTGTTGGAACGTGTTCTGTTATTGATCCTAATTATCCCTAGCCAACTTATTTTCGAATATCTTCCATGTACAGACTTTCGACCCTCTTTAGCTTTATTATATGTATAGATATACAATATATTAAGGAAATAATAAACCATTTTGAAGCTGACCTCACATTGTAGTTTCTGTTATATTTACTTACCTTCATTAACAGCGTTTAAGATAATAACTACTATCCATTGTTCGTATGATGTCGGAAGACAATTAGGGCATTATGACAAGAACAGCTCTTCGAAGATATTTGGTAGGTATAATATAAAATTATTTTGCGGTTTGTGTATAAATGCAAAAACAAACAAGTTATTGAGAATCATTTTACATTTCGGTATCTCATACATACGTTAAAGTTTTTATTTTTCTAAACCGATTACCCGATTTTAAGGCACGATAAAACGTTTTTAAGGCACGTTAAGCCGTTGGTCCCGGTTGTTGTCGTAAGATGGCAGTCGTTAAAACCCACCAACCCGCATTGGGCCAGCGTTGTGGGTTATGGCCCAATATCCCCACGTGATACTGATCATGTGGGAGGCCTGTGCCCAGCAGTGGGACGTTTATAGGCTGATGATGATGATGACCCGATTTTAATGTTTATTTGTCAACTTGTTTTATGCGATTTGAAACATAGTGGACATTAAATTGTATAAACTAAGTTGAACAAACGTGTTTTTTTTAAATATTTCCTTTAATTATTTAGTTCTCTATATTTCCATTAAACAATGAGGAGCTCGATGGCGCAGTGGTTAACGCGCGGTCTGCGAGTGCTGAGGTTAAGCAACTTTCGCAAAGGCCGGTCATCGGATGGGTGACCAAAAATTTATTATCTCGAGCTCCTCCGTGCTTCGGAAGGCACGTAAAGCCGTGGGTCCCGGCTGCATTAGCAGTCGTTAACAACCACCAACCCGCACTGGGCTCGCGTGGTGGTTTATGGCTAGTTCTCCCTATCCATCCATAGGGTAGGCTCGTGCCCCAGCAGTGGGGACAAAAAATGAGCTGATGATGATGATGATGATGATAGAAATGTTCATTAAAATTGTTAAATCTGTTAAAGTAATAATAAAAAACATTGAAGTGTGTTTTAAAAAGAACGCTGGTTCGTTATCAAAGTTGCCACAACCTATTTAATATTTTCCAGCGGGCATGCAATTTTTTTTCGTCTTAATCAAGACTGTGTAGTGCCCCAACCACTTATTTCAAACAAAAGAAAATTTCGCCGTTACACAAGGAGCTTGTAGCGTAATGGAATAATTTGCCTGTCCACGATAAGGTGTACCATTTTAATTAAGTCTTGTGAGGAACAAGCCTCATAATAAGACGGCATATTTGATGCTGCACTCTCGAATTATACTTGCCGTACATTTGGGGACAATGAAAATGTTTACTTGTATTAAATTTAAAAAACAAATAAAAAAAAAATATATTGGTTGTTTTATGACTTTATTTGTAGTTAACAATGCATACCTACACTACTTCTGATGTTATTAAAAATATATTTATTATTGTTGAATTAGACTTTGCTCTTTTTTTTTAACCTATGACGTTCAATCTTATAATGATATAAAATGATACAAACTCTTTGAAAATTATGAAGACTTCAGTCTTTTATTTATAAATAAATAAAATAATAAATAAATGTTTCTTACACTCACACCAATTATCTAGCCCCAAGGAAAGCTTCCTTAAGAAACTCGTTATATGGTTAACTAGACAACGGATAAACATACTTAATATACTTAAATACATACTTATTATACATAGGAAACACCCAGACCCGAAACAATATAGAAAAACAGGTATTTCTAAATTGATCCGACCGGGGATCGAACCCGGGACCTCAGAGATAGCGACACCATGAAAACCGGTGTGCAAGCCACTCGACCAAGAAGGTCGTCATATCATCATATCATAATAGAAATCATAGCACTTTGCCAGGCTAGAGAGTAATTCATAAGTAGTGTATACAAAATTTTAGACAAAACTAAGTAAGTAGGTAATAAGTTACTTTTTAATCTATAAAATACAGTTATTTAAATAAACTAAAACAAACGGTCTCTAAAATAGAAACCATATGCAGGGTTGAAGACATTTAAGCTTGAGCTGAGATAATATTGAATCATCACTAAACATTGTTATTTCTATTTATAAACGTTTGACGATTTATGCTATTTATTAGTAGTATACATACATTTAAAATAAATAAATAGTTACTTTTAAATGTGAGTTTTTACCTTAGAATCAGGATCCATTTCTCGGCAGGTCAATTTTGGCGGCCATTTGCAATAGATTGTTCGCCCGCCAGTGTACACTGGCTGGAGTAAGTGGGGATGATGGGGTACTGCAAACAAGGCAACAGGATATTGCTGTGTTCCTAAACTATATCTACACTATATGTCTTGCAACTATATGGATCTGCATTGTGTTGGTTAAGAATCATTGATGCATAGTTAGTCAATGTTATGTTAGTGATCCTCTCGCCTTGGTGGCCTAGTGGCAGAGAGCTCGGCCCGATACCCTGGGTTCAGTTCCGATCGGGCAAAATGGATTACGGATTTTTCGATGCATAGCCCGGGTTTGTGATCATCAGCCCGCATTTGGCAAGCGTGGTGATTAAGCCATTACTTTGACTAATCACTTCAAGCTATATTATTGTTATTGTTTATTTTTATATACTTAACTAACTAACTTATCTCAAACTTGCTTCCATAAGCTTAATTCTCCTTAGAATAAATATTGTTAACGGGTTATTTTTTTTCAAATTCTCCTATTTGAAAAGAACATCGTGTGTCATTTTGATTTTGACCTTTTCTTCACGTTTTAGACTTTCCAAAATCTGGCAAAATCCGGCCAAAGACCTCCAGCAATATTATCATTAATGATTTAAAAAATCACGCTAGTAATTAAATGCATTCATCATGATTACCTATTATTGTAAAAAATACAATTATTTCTACTATTAAACCTAATTAAATCCACAAACAGCAAATTGAAGCATTTCAACACTAATGCCGTAATCCAACAACGTTTTGTTACGTAACATGTTTATCTAACAAATTGGCATTTTGTATCAAACGTTTTATCGAAAAATTAATTAAGTGGAACCTATCGCACTCACAACCTTCATAGTTCCCGACCAACATGCGAAACCTTATCTGTTCATCTAATTAACACCTACCCTTCCTTCCTGAGTTGAGCGTTCCGCAAAATGAATTCAGAGCCGACTGAAAGCCTACGCTTAACCTCTAAACTAAACCTTCTTCCCTATACAACAAAGTCTACACCAACTGCAGCAACGAGCATTAGTGATTTCTCTACTATGCCGATAGAAATTAGACTTTAACTGTTAGCAATAGGAACTATCGTTGTGCAGTTTGAAAGTCAAAGTTAGTGTGAAAGTCTGAGTGAATCATACGTTAAATTATGTTTACTGTTTAACATTTGTTTGCTTCTGGTGCCTCCTATGAGTTTTAATATGGCTTTGAAAATATGAAGACGTAATGCTCCTAATTGATTCTAAAAGTACATGTGTTAGCAAAGAGTTATTAAGAAGAATTATAATAAGAATAATATTTATTACAGGTATTGTCTAAATTTTTGCAGGTGATAAAACAATACATAGGTATTATATATTATCAACAGTCATACACATTTTTTTAGGCAAATCAACAAGGCAATCATAATTATGTTTGTTATCACAAGCTTTAGAGTCATAGGCACGGCTGCAATAAGGTGGATGACCAATTTAGTTTGTGGTCAGTTTTTTGTCATGATAGAAGAATGCATCTTTATTTTATAATGTTATCATTAAAAAGATACTATTTCAAAATGTTTACATGCGTAACATACGTATGTTACGTTACTTAACATCTGGTGAAATGAAAACCAATACTTCCGTGTTGTATAATTTATTTGATTCTTAAAGCAAAAATATCTTTTTAGGTGCAATTGAAAATCAATTCCAAATAGCTTAGCGGTATGGCCAACGGTTTGGCCAACCGTACTATTCACTCGCAACGGGAATTCTTTCTCCGACTACGAGATCACAAATAGTAAAACACGTTAAAAGAGACAGGTTAGCATTCTGTTCATTCTTAACAACAGTTGAAGTAAAAATGGCGTGTGCAACAAACATACATGCCCGCGTTGAGTTTAAGCGGCCATTTAAAATGGACGGTCTAAAGGTGAGTCCACATTAAGTAACATGTTACATAATTTAAGCTATGACATGTTACAAGATATAAGGCCTTACAAATAAACAAAGAATAAAGTCGGAATAGTTATTCCGTGTTTTGTTCCTGTCATGTAAATGTCATTTCAAATTGGAGTAAAAGAGACAAAACACGGAATAACTATTCGGAGCTTATTCTTTATTTATTTGTAAGGCACTAAAAGTATAAGGTCGTTCTACTGACACTATCGTCCACACTAAGAAAACATGTTACATAACTATGCTTTATAAAATGTTTTGTCATATAGTCTGGACGCACCTCAGGGGTGACACTCCATTAAAGCAGAGTGGAGAATAGCAGAGAAGAGTGGAGCATCTTTATCCACAATTAAACTCTTTTAAGGCGGAGTTGAATAGAACGGAACAGCTTTATCCACAATCAAACTTCATTAAAGCGAAGCAAGTATAGCGGAGCAGCTTTATATCAAAAAAAACTCTGCTCCGCACCGCTTATCCCTACGACACCCCGCTCGTGGGACGAGACGGCATTGTATTGCTAGGGCAAACTCCATGGATGAAGTTTCTATTGAGCTTTCATTAGAAATACGATGCCGCTCATATCTGCTCCGCTAAACACCATCCATTGGAGCGGAGCAGAGAAGAGCCGTTAAAATACTTAATTGGTTGATTTTCACACAGCTCTCTTCCGCTCTACTCCGCTCCGCCTGAACGGAGTCTCACCCTTACAGTGAGCTAGTCTTTCATATGTCGATAACGAGTGTAGCTCTCACTTAGAAGGCTACAGATGAAGTTTCCTTATTTCAAAGCCTTTATACGTTGCTCTTTTCGAAAACTTTGACGTTCTCTTTTCAAATTTTCCTATATAAAAGAGCTCTGCGTTTTTGCAAAGAATAATGGAAGTATTACAATTGTTGTCTTTTTTATTGAAAGATAGAAAAACCATTTTTTTTTTTATATAAACTAAAGAATTGCGAGTAGCACGTGAAAAATTACTGTAGTGTGTACGTGCCACACTACACCTTTTTAAACCTTTTTTTAAAGTGCTAACATAACAAAAAGTCATGAGTTATTGAATAAAATATTATATACGAACAATTTTACATACCATTTTATCCGGGTATGTCGAACCTCTTGCAAGGTCACAGAGTGAGACTAAGGTATTGGTCGTCCCGAATTAATTTGTAATATTTTACCGATAACCATTTTTTGTCTAGTGTCTGTTTAATTTGTTTTATATAGGTATCTATTAAACTAACGCGTTCATTCGCGTTAAATCAAATGTATCCTAGACATTACTTAAAAATAAGAGTAATAATATATATTTTAATTATAGTTTATTTTAACTTTACATGTACCTAAAATTGTACTATGTTACTTTATGGACAGTGTGCTGAAATTAAATAAAATTAATAATTATTCAAGTAAATTTATTATATAATCGTTTCTGAATCGTCTCAAAATAATTTATCTACGACCTGAAATAACTAATCATATAAATTGTTAATAGTTGAAGTTTAACAAAAACATTTGCTTCGAAACCGAAATTAGCCTGATTGAAATTATCACCACGTAGGCGTAGGTAAGTAATTAGTGCGTTGTAACAAAGTTCTCTCCGCAAAATTATTTTACGTTGCGTTCTAAAATGAAAATGTCGGCCACCCAACTGTGGTTTGACCGCAAACAATGGCTCGCGCCGGTACTCGCTGCGTTTGACGTTGTCAGCTGATCCAATATGGCTGCGAATGCTGTTATTAGGGCGTAATTTTAATAATGTTTTGTTCTATTAGTGAACTTTTTGCATTCCTTCCACTCGACACCACCAAAACGACACCATCCGTGGTGTCGTATGGAATCTCTAGTCCATACGACACCACCCTAGTGATGTCCAGAAACGCGTGTTTTTGACTAACAGCTCCCAGTTCATTAAAATAAATAAATAAATATAAGTTCTGAAAAGATAAGATTTGTTAAAAAAAAACAATATATTGTATAATTGTTTCTAACATAGTTTTTAAGTTTCAATTGTTACTAACCCATGGATCAAATGGTCTGAATTAAATGAATTATTATTATTATTATATTATTATGCTAGTGATTCAATTCTGCTTAGTAAAACTGGTTGGCGACCATCTGAATAACTATTTCTGGCGCTGAACAGCATTATTTAACATTGCGGCATCGAGTGCGGTATAATATCAGTATGTGTATACGCTTCTAATTGTCAAATCATAAGACAAATTATTATTGATTTATATGACCATAACATGATTTAGTTTTCTAATTTTTATTTGATTTTGTTATTTATATAAAAATTTTGCCAATATTTTAATATTTGGAAGAAAAAAATATCCAATCGAATATACCGTCGATTGGATATTTTTTATTGTTGTATATCTAAGAAGGAATGTATTCTTTATTTTATATTCTTGCAAATAAATTATAAATTAGCAAAATTGTAGTGGGTCTCTCCTTATTATGTTATAAATGGTAAATAGTACAAAAAAAGACCGAAAAATGAATGCGCGACGTCTTACAATGTAATGTTGATGTAATGGAAGCACTGGATAAATCACTTACTTACAAAAAAAAATGAAAATTACCAACAGGAAAAAGTAGTGTTAAGCGGGAAGCGGGAAATCATAAGTAAAATTAAATAAATATATCAGGGAAATGCTATGCGTAGTACGATATAATGTTATGTCGAAATTATGAATTTCATTATAAAGCAAATTTTCTTTTTTCAAGTTTTATTTTCACTTTTGGTTGACAAGACATAGCATTGTGTCAAAAAAAAAGTAATCGAGTACCAGCTTCGAATGGCGAGTGCTATGAAGATCTATTTAACCTCAACCTACCTTCTCCCTTCCTCCACAGGAGTACACGTGCTGCTCTTCGAAATCATCACTTTACTTTATTAAATATTCTATCGCACACAAAAAAATTGGTGACTCGGTTCATTGTCGCACCTCCAAAAGATGGAATAATCTACCAGCCTCCTTCCTATGCCATGGGGTTCTTCAAATGAGGTATGAAGAGGCGCCTTGTGGGCTGGCAGAGTAATGGTGACTGATGCTGCGATGTTTTCACGCTGCACTTGTTGTCTTCGCAGCTGGACTCTATTTCCACTTAACGTAAGGTGAACTGGAGTTATTTGCCGCGCTAAATATTAAAAAAAAAGTTGTAAGTATTTATTTTGTATTTTCAAAGTGAAGTACGTAAACATTTACAAACCAACAATGCATATTAACATAAGAAGTTACAGAACCAATACTATCTATGCTATACTATAACCCACAAATTTTGTCCAATGCCGATGGTTTTAATAACCTTAATTTCGGACACATTACGACCAATCAGAGGAAATAAATATAATTGTTAACCGTCACCCAAATAGAGAAAATAGAGATAAACAATTCAATTTTATCTACTGTCCAATAAAATACGGAAAAATAGAACAATATATTCTAACAGTAAACAAAAATGAGACATACAATTAAATATCGTATTCTGTTCCACCAAAAAAAAAAGCGAAACCATTTAACAAGACAGCCGCAAACGAAACGAACCCAAAAAATGAAGTCAGCGAACGCCTTGATAAAAAAACCTGATACGCCAATACACCCGAACACGGCTCCGCAAAAGGACGGTGCCTTCGGCGTATTTTTATGCCCTCGCAAAGACAATCTCTCAGCGAAATAAAAGGGTCGCTATCAAATGATAAGGAAGGGTACGTATCATTTGCAGCGAAACCTTGGGAACACAACAGTTTTGAAACGGGACACTCCTATTTTGCGGAAGGTGCGGCTACGGCAGAATAATATTCAAATATCTTAGCTACGAGGCGCTGCTACGTAAATTCGTAGCAAAAATCGTTGCTACATATTGTGTTGGATACGTAGGATGGAGTGTTTTAAAATGAAACTCTGTACTTTACTCATCTCAATCTTATGTTATTATTATTATTACCTCTTTGGATTGCCAGGCTAATTGGAAGAACTTTCTGCCACGTTCTTTATTATTAAACTAGCATACGCTGATGACTTAAAAAGGTCACTGTCAAATGATAAGGAAGGGTACGTATAATTTGCAGCGAAACTTTGGGAACACAACAGTTTTGAAACGGGACACTCCTATTTTGCGGAAGGTGCGGCTACGGCAGAATAATATTCAAATATCTTAGCTACGAGGCGCTGCTACGTAAATTCGTAGCAAAAATCGTTGCTACATATTGTGTTGGATACGTAGGATGGAGTGTTTTAAAATGAAACTCTGTACTTTACTCATCTCAATCTTATGTTATTATTATTATTACCTCTCTGGATTGCTAATTGGAAGAACTTTCTGCCACGTTCTTTATTATTAAACTAGCATACGCTGATGACTTAAAAGGTCACTGTCAAATGATAAGGAAGGGTACGTATCATTTGCAGCGAAACCTTGGGAACTTAACGGTTTTGAAACGGGGCACTCCTATTTTGCAGAAGGTACGGGTATGGTAGAATAATATTCAAATATCTTAGCTACGAGGCACTGCTACGTACAGTCGTAGCAAAACACGCTACATATTGTGGGTGTATTAAAACGAAACTCTGTACTTTACTCATCGCAATAATATTATTGATAAAAACCGTTTATTTGCTCTTTACAATATTAGTCAGCTTATGTCTGGGATTTATACTCTGTGAGTTAATTTGTGAGGAGACTAGGCACCTGAAAATAATTCTTAAAGAACCTGTATCACAGTTTACTAGGCCTGACCTGCATTTAATTTGGCTTCAGTAAACAATTGTACAAAGAAAAAACTGCTGATTATTGAAAACGAAAAAGAGATATAAAATAAAATAATAAAAAGATTAAAAAATGTTTTTTTTAAAGTTAAACAGTTTTATTGAAAATAAAGATTTTAAAAAAATTATGTAGACAATGTACTAAAAGCTAAAAAATAAGTCGCCCAACGATTTTATTTTTTGTCAGTATATTATTAACATTAACTAAATTTAAATTATATATGGGCCTGTTATTTAATTTATTGTTACTAGTTGTCACTTATTCACTCACGTACCAATTGTCACCTAATCATTCTAGTAAATTAGGTGACAATTACAGACAATAGAAAGATACCACAAATCTTACACTATACGGATAAGGCAGTTATTACGCACTTATTAATAGCCACCGCTTTTCAGCAGTTCAAGAAATATAAAGCATCAAAAATGTACTTAACATTCATTCGTCGTTGGGTGGCCGATCAAGTTTTCTTATTTAAAATCCTTCATTAATTGTCCTCAACTTCTTTGCCTGTTATTGTTTTTGCACTATAGTTTACCAAAAATGTTTTAAAAAAAATTGTTATAGTTAGAAAAAAAATATTTTAGAGAATAAGAAATTGGTGTAGCAATGTTGGCAATCATTATAAATAAATAAATAAATAAATATTCAATAATAGTAGATACCAATTGTTACTTATTCGTCCATGTACCAATTGTCACCTAATAACTAATAATTCCAGTAAATTAGGTGACAATTACAGAAAAAACAAAGACACCACAAATCATAAAATTTACGGACGCGGCAGTTATTACGCACTTATTAATGGCCGCCGCTTGTACAGCAGTGGTGACATTAAAAGCTTATTCAGGGGCTTACAGACGTCGGCCGGCATTAATTTATGCAACCAGCACTCAATGTTTCAGCTTCGGTACACAACAAGAGCTTGATGTCGCAGCGGTTTGCACGTTCGGATCGATCCTGGATGTTAAGCAACTTACGCGATGCTGGGGACCGGATGGGTGTTTAAATTTAATAGTTCGAGATGTTACGTACTTGACACGTTAGTTGGTCCCGGCTGTTGGTCAACCATGTTGGCGATCCAACATTGTGTAAGTTGTTTAACTTTCTAGATCGTTACCTGAGCGCGCTAAGCGCTGCGCCATCAAATTTTTTTTTTAAACTATCTGCTTATCAATAGACACTTATGAAGTGTTTTTTTAATAGCCTTACCTATTACTAACTATGTTTATTGTATTTAAAAAGTTGTTTGTTTTGCTTTTTTTATTTTTAAAGCTCCATATTAAAAAGTTTAAAAAAAATGTAGGTAATCTTGATGAATTCGGTTGGACAGAATCACGATAGCAAATTTTTATTATACCTCACCCTAGTAACTCAGAAGGTGCGGGTTCGAATCCCGCTGTTCAAAAATGTCAAACACTATACCGAATCACATTCACTCACACTACTCATATCTACGAAATCTTTTTATTATTGATATCATATTAAAAACACGTCAGATTTCTGCATGTATTAATAATTGCCATTATGATTAATATCTGTATTTTTTAGTTCCGTGAAAATTGATTTCCCGGAATCAATTTTCTTTTTCAATCAGAAAAAGGAATTTCACAGAACTGCCTATGAAACTATTAATTATGTACATAGTATATACCAATACACCACTTAGCTAAGTTATTGGCACGGTATACGTAATCCTCCATTGCGCAGATTACTCCATTCATTGGTCCACTGTACAGTTGCCACCGAATGCACTAACACTATACAACCCAATTATTGGTTGCCTAAACCTCAATTCAAGACTTGGTATCAATCAAATACTATTCTAAGAATTAATCGTCGAACTGTTTACAGTGGAATCTCTATTAAGAGTGCTATAGAGCATATACGAGTAGTAATCATATAAATTAATATGCGCTTTCATAGCATAGGTATATCATATGCACTATATATATATCATATGAGCGAGTGAAATCTTCACATAGACTGGTGGCTTTGTGAGCTTTACTTCATCACTTGATACCCGGAACGTTTGAATAACGTATTTGCAGTCTTGATTAAGATAAATGGAACCTAGAACTTTCAACAAGATAGAGGTTTTATTACTTCAATTAATTACTTGTAGATTAGGTGAAACCATTAAAGCAAAACACACGCAAAGAGAGCATAAACAAAACGCACACACGAAGACACGAATATCCTATCCCATTATAATGTAAATAAACGATTGTTTATAAGTTTGATCTATATCTTACAGAAAATAAATTATTTATTACTTTTTCTAATACATGCATACGCACACGCATACGCACACGCATGCGTTCACGCACGCGCACATGCAGACACGCACACGCCCAGCCCATACACATCTACATACACTCGTTCACACATTCCAACAAAATAAAATAATCGTAGCTTGTCTCGTTGGTTGCACAAGCACAGTATCATCATCATCATCATCTAAGCCAAAAGACGTCCACTGCTGGACAAAGGCCTCCCCCAAGGATCTCCACAACGACCGGTTTTGTGCTGCTCGCATCCAGCGGCTTCCCGCGACCTTCACCAGATCGTCGGTCCACCTTGTTGGAGGCCTGCCCACACTGCGCTTTCCGGTACCGGTCGCCACTCGAGGACTGCTCCGCCCCAGCGGCCATCAGTCCTGCAAGCAATGTGCCCTGCCCACTGCCACTTGAGCTTAGCAACTCTTCGGGCTATGTCGGTTACCTTTGTTTTTCATGGGGATCTCCTCATTTCTTTCGATTCGATCTCGCAGAGAAACCCCGAGCATAGCCCTCTCCATTGCTCTTTGAGTGACCTTGAGCCTTCTGATAAGGCCCGTAGTGAGCGACCACGTCTCAGTCCTGTATGTCATCACTGGCAACACACACTGGTCAAAGACTTTCGTCTTCAAGCACAACAAGCACAGTATATGGAAGAAGTATTACATATACTCCTACTCCTTTCTTATACCGTGCCACAAGTCAGGTTCGTTCTAGAGACATCGCTGGTAATTGAAGTCATGGATGTATTTTGTTTATAAAGTTCATTTTTATATCATTATATATAAAAATCTTCTGTGCGTGTGTATGTTATTGAACTCCTTCTAAACGGCTGGACCGATTTGGATGACATTTTCTGTGTGTGTTCAAGTGGATTTGAGAATGGTTTAGATTTATTATTTGGCGCTGCTATGGGATACGGGTGTTCTTAAGCGGACGAATGACTTGTTTCTTTTATTGTCATGGAAACTGTCAACGTTTTGTTTGTTTTGTTGTCATGCAAACTGTCAAAGCGGTACGAAGTCCGCCGATCAGCTAGTAATACTATATAACTAGACATTTCAAGATTCAAATTTCAAAATCATTTATGCAGTTTAGGCTACAAGTAGCTTTTATGAATGTCACTATGCCATCGGTTCGTAAGTCTACACAGGGCGGGAGACCTTGTACTGAGAAGAACCGGCAAGAAACTCAGTAAGGGGCGTTTTTTTTCTTCCTTACAGCGTTAATATATTGGAAAAAGCCCTATCATAGCAGAACACTTTCCATAGCAATTAAACACACAAAATATAAAAAACAACCACAACATGTAAAAAAATACAATAAAAAAGCTAAGTTAGCATTATTATTATACTGGTGGACCCGGCTGACTTCGTACCGCTTTGACAGTTTGACAGTTTCCATTAATTTTCGAGAAAATATTGAGATGAAAACTATCCTATGTGTTAATCCAGGTTATAAACTAACTGTATGCCAAATTTCATCCAAATCCATCAATCCATTGCAGCGTGAAGAAGCAACAAATATACACACACACACACACACACATATACACAAACTTTCAAATTTATAATATTAGTGTGATAAACACAACAATAATAAACCTTTATAGAGAAAGAACAAGAAATTCTAAAACAATCCAATTGGAAACGTACCATAAATAAGGTGACATGTCGGAACTCTACAAAGGAATATTAACCTCGCCCATAGTTAAAATAACAAAGGCCAATCACTAGATCATAATTCAAATGATGAAAGGGTCCTATTAATCATGTTTTACTAAGCAAATAATTGCCCTCAACACTTGTGTAGCTAGGTACTCAGACAAATACTTGAGCGGATATAACAGGATAATCCCCTCCGGTCCCCACAATGCCTCGTATCGAGATCAAAATGCTTACAGCGGAATTAACAAACACTATTGTTGATTCTTCTTGAAATAATGATTCTAAAGAATTTTCAACAAAAGCCTTTTGCGAGAACGAAAAATAAAATTATGTTTTCACAATGGTCAACGTTAATTATTATGATAACTTAAAATAAAATAAATTAAAGTGCTTAGGTCACTTCAGTCACATTTTAAAAATTCATTTAATTTTCTTCCGTGCTTCGAAGGCACATTAAGCCGTTGGTCCCAGTTGTTGTCGTAAGATGGCAGTCGTTAAAACCCACCAACCCGCATTGGGCCAGCGTGGTGGGTTGTGGCCCGATATCCCCACGTGATCCCCACTATTGATCATGTGGGAGGCCTGTGCCCAGCAGTGGGACGTTTATAGGCTGATGATGATTTAATTTTCTTGCTAGAGCTGCCTGAATGTGGTCTTTAGACAGAATTTATAAATCTTTAATTGTCGAATGGTTTTTGTAACTTTATTTTAAGTCCTTGTACATGGATGACCGAGATTTGCTCGGTATTTTTTTACGAATAAAACGACGTTTTCTAAAAATGAAACCTAGCTAGGTCGATTTATCGCCCCCAAAACCCCCTGCATACTAAATTTCATGAAAATCGTTGGAGCCGTTTCCGAGATTCAGATTATATATATATATATATATATTTGACGACCTCCTTGGTCGAGTTGTTTGCACATCGGTTTTCATCGGTCGCTATCTTTGAGGTCCCGGGTTCGATCCCCGGTCGGATCAATTTAGAAATACCTGTTTTTCTAAATTGTTTCGGGTCTGGGTGTTTCCTATGTATAATAAGTATGTATTTAAGGGCGGATTTCACCAAGGTAGTATAAGTCTTATTCCGAGAGTAAATCGCTAATTACTCGAGAGTAAACGAACTTTTCATTTCACCAACCTTTAACCCAAGGATAAATTTACTATACTAGAGTAACTTCTTATACGGCCGATTTCGGCCGAGTAAGCTGTTATTCGTAGATTAAGTTGCGTCACAATAACTGTCACGGACAAATTTTGTTATGTCGTTACGTTTGAATCAATTTATTGACTAATGACGATATATTATTATTTTGGCCGTCGCCCAACATGGTTTAAAGAAAGGACATAGTACTTTGAAGATAACGACGACTACGACTTCGCCATATAAGATTCCGTTTGTCAAAAGCGTCTGTGTATAATTTGCTAAAAAATTGAGCATTGTCTGAAGTATGTTACAAATAGGTAGGTGAGTTGTATGCGCTCGTTGTATTTACGTATGTACGTACCAACTGGTACATATTAAAGAATTACGCTATTCATGACTTCTTATAGCTTTACAATATTCTCTGTCAACAAACAATCAACATAACAGAATATTTGAAGTTATTCAAAACGTCAAGTAGACGGCCAACGGCGGTAATACTCGGCCGAAATCGGCCGTATAAGAAGTTATTCTAGTATAGTAAATTTATCCTTGGGTTAAACGTTGGTGAAATGAAAAGTTCGTTTACTCTCGAGTAATTAGCGATTTACTCTCGGAATAAGACTTATACTACCTTGGTGAAATCCGCCCTAAAGGTATTAGATTAAAAAAAGTAAGAATAAATGGTTCATTTACTAAAAATAAAATACTTTTAGGAATGTACTACGCTTACTGGTTGGTAAGTCTACAAGGCGGAAATACCGGCAAAAAACTCAGCAAGTACATTTCGTTATTACCTTTCTTTTCATTATTTATTTATTTATTTAGGTCCACTTACAGTTTATGTATTTCAAAACTATAATTAATTTAAAAATAATTAAAATATAAATAATTAATACTAATATAATAATAATAATAATATGACACGGCACGCATTGTCGGAAGGTTTCTTTCTCTGCAGCCTTAATCGCCGGTAGCTTGAGTCCTGCTCTGTTGCAGGCGGTGTTCTATGTTTAGATTTTTATAAAAGTTGTATTTTTTGTATGTATTTTGTTATATTTTACTTTTTATATAATTTTTATAAAACCTAGATCTAAGATTAAAAATAAATAAAGAGAATAATAATATATAGATTATTAATTATTATTTTAATTTAAAATACACAAACTACTTGCAAGTAGACACATCTTGTTTTACTGTGTCTTACAAGGTAACTATGTATTTATTAACAAAAACAATAAAAGTAATAGGGTACGATATTTGAAACTTCTGTAGAATTATATGGCGTAACTAGCCGTCACCCGCCCGCTTCGCTGTGCGAAAATAATGGATCAATGAATGCTAAATAAAATAATTATTAGGTTTACCAAAAGCATAAGCCTATCATTTGCACAAGCTCATGTTCTTACTACATACAATTTTTCATCAAGATCGGTCAAGCTGTTCTTGAGTTATAAGAACACATACAGACAGACAGACAGACAGACAAAAATTTCAAAAATCGTAGAATTGGTGTCAGTGAGTCATAAAACGAATATTTATCCTCAAAGGACATGGCTAAGCAACTGCCCTCAAAATGTATATGAACTTCTCACTAGCTTGAATTATTCAAATATCGATTAAATAATAATAACTTGTTTATTATTTTCCTAGAACTTTCGTGAACAAATCAATAATTTAAAAGATGTTGACTTGTTTTTATGGTTTTGTTTGACAAGGAAACCATAAATACGATTAAGACGTTCCGTTTTACAAAAAAAATATGGAAAATATATTTTTATCGTTGTTGATTTAGTTTTTCCAAGCAAAATATATTTTTGTACCTAGTTTTTAAACTAACGCCTAGCTAAAATTTATAGTAAAATGTCTAATTGAAGCTATTTACGAAGTAGGAGTTTCTGTGACTTTATTTTCAGAATGGCAAAGACTTGAAAAGTTCCTTAATCGTTTTACATATGAAATAACAATATTTAGCTATCCAGCATTACGTACTACTAGATACGATGTTTATACATTGCAGCATGTCGATTCCTGTTACATGTTGTTGTCGACTTCACGATTTGACAGAGTTAGGGATGTTTTTGCGGGGCCAGTACGAATCGATAACATCGATTATACTTCGTTTAGGCTTTAAACAAGAAACTATATTAAACAGAGGTTTGGCATTGATACATATATCAATAAAATAGTTAATTCAGCATTAGTCGTTGCTTAAATGTGGACTACAGCATAGTATTCTGTAAAACTCAAAAACGCCGAGGGCGCCTCACCAATCAATGTGGTAGTTAAATGAACTAACCACAATTGAGTTTTTGACATTACCGTGTCAAAAACTCGTATTTTTATGTCAAATAAAAAGTAGCTATGTAGCTTGAATTTAAAAACGCTGCGAGCGCCCCAACTATCGAGGTGGTAATAAAATGTAAACGATACAGATTTGACAGTACCGTGTCAAAATCTTGAACTTTCCTCTCAAATAATAAGTAGCTGTAGAGCTATCTTTTTCACGGTCTATTGACAAAAGAGGTAGGTATTCTCATACAGGATTTTTTAATGTTATTTTGGCTTATGCATTTTTAAAGTGTTACAAAAAGTAACTTTGCTTTAAGTCGGGCTGCGAATAATTACTACTTAGAATATAGTTATACATGTACATAAATAATGTAGATAATTTTAAGATGTAGATGAGTTTAGGATGTTTGCACTCATGGTCTAAGCACTCAGCAGATACTCCTTCTTGTATTGTCGTTTTATGTTGCCTAGCAACTTGCTTGTTATTTTTCGCAGAAAATTACTGTCAATATACTTTTACACATATCAAAAATCATTTATTTCTTAAAGTGGTAGCAGATTATAGTTTTCTATTTGAAAACTTCAAAATAGCGATGGTTGCTGCGTTGGCAAAGGTCATGTTGGGAATTTTGACTCGCAAAATTATAAAACTTGGAATACCTACAAAATTCTAATAGCGCATAAGGCAATGCTGGGATTCATGGACAATATGCACAGCAAAGAAACCAGACCATTCGGGGCGCCGACAGAGACAGCCGAAGATGAAGCAAAATTTGAAAGAGATTTCCTAAAATGTAAGAGTTTTAATAGTGCCATAAATGCAATAGAAAGCTGAAGTACATGTCAACCAGTCACTAACACTGTCCGCAGTAATAGCGTCTAAAGTAACAAGAAAGGAATTGTTCAGTAACAACGGCGGCGAGTTTAATAATGGCGAAGTAAAAGCTATAACTACTCTGCAAAGAAGGCATTAAGCAGTGACTAGTGATGCCCTATACTCCACAAGTCCACAGTACAGAAAGGGATAATCGAACAGTCGTTGCAACATGGCACGAAGTCTAATGAATGCTCATGCCAACATCCCCACGGGATTATGCGCTGAAATGGTTTTAACAGTGGTGTATCATCATCATCTCAGCCAAAAGCAAACCAAAGTTTTGTGCTGCTCGCATCCAGCAGCTTCCCGCGACGATTACCAGATCGTCGGTTCACCTTGTTGAAGGCCTGCCCAAAATGGTGTATATTCTAATTAAATCAGGTTCCACTTGTATGGGTGGAAAATTACCGTACGAGTTATCACCATAAAAAGCTGAGATTAAACCATTCAGGAACTTTTAAATTAGTAGAAGCCGCTGTATAAGGCAGATTGCAGCAGTTGCTGCAAGAGGAGAGCGGATGTTAAGAAGATGATTGCACTCAGCAAAATTCTCCTTGTATTGTCGTTTAATGATGCTTAGCAGTTTGCCCTTACTGTCAATATAGTTTTACACAATAAATCGTTTATTTTTTAAAGGTTTTTTGAAGTTGAGAAAACGTAAGTACCTACTCGTAGTTGAGGCACCTGTTATAGCTCTCTATAGTTAGGTCCAACACTCTTTTACGAACAGGGTTGGAACAGATGGTGTTAGACGTACTGTTGAGCTGTTGAACGTTACTTACTGTACACACTTACTATATCACAAAAATTTGGACTTTCATTTCTATATTTAGTACTTACTACCATAAAGTTTTTTTCTTTTTTATGAGTAAACACTTGACTTTCATCTCACCTGTGATAATAAGGCCGAAGGCGCTCGTCATCCGGGATCCTTATCTCTAAATGTCGGAACATATCAATATTACTAACATTTAAATAAGATGGTGGTAGCTAGCCAGGCGGAGTAGAAACAAGCCTTTCCACCGACCTCTGGGAATCGAAGCCGGAGTTTCTGGGTCTGAGACCGGTGGGTGGTCTTAACCGCTAGACCAAAAGGGTGATATGGCAAGTGAAGATTAAATAGCAAAAAGGCAAATGAGTATAACAAATTAATCAAAAATCATTTATTAAGGAAAAATAAGTAGAATTCAATATAATACAGACGAAGAAAACTAAAAAAAAGTACTCAAGTCAAAATCAATCTATTTCACTTTAAATCTTAGTAAAGCTTAAATTCAAAACGAATTAACGTATAGGAAACACTTCACCTCAACAATTCATGGGCATATTGCATATACTTAGTCCAAAAAATTATTAAAAACCACTTGATGACCTTTGATGACCGACAAAATCTGGGTCATCTGTCAGTGACATTTTATTTCACATCTTCCTGGGTACCATGTACCTACTCCCAAAACCACACACTACACATTTATGTACGATTTTTCTTGATGCCTACCAATAACTAGTGTAGGTCTATAAAATTATCAAATTCGACCGTAATTTTATTTAGGCTGCACGAATTGTATCCTAAGCAACGAAAAAATTTTAAAAACCGGCCAAGTGCGAGTCGGACTCGCGCACGAAGGGTTCCGTACTTTATGACGTATTAAAAAAAACTATTTACTAGATCTCGTTCAAACCAATTTTCGGTGGAAGTTTGCATGGTAATGTACATCATATATTTTTTTTAGTTTTATCATTCTCCTATTTTAGAAGTTACAGGGGACACACATTTTACCACTTTGGAAGTGTCTCTCGCGTAAACTATTCAGTTTAAAAAAAATTATATTAAAAACCTCAATATCATTTTTAAAGACCTATCCATAGATACTCCACACGTATGGGTTTGATAAAAAAATTTTTTGAGTTTCAGTTCTAAGTATGGAGAACCCCCAAAATTTATTGTTTTTTTTTCTATTTTTGTGTGAAAATCTTAATGCGGTTCACAAAATACATATACTTACCAAGTTTTAACAGTATAGTTTCGGAAAAAAGTGGCTGTGACAGACATACGGATGGACAGACAGACAGACAGACAGACAGACAGACAGACAGACAGACAGACAGACACACACAGACAGACAGAAAGACAGACAGACAGACAGACATGACGAATCCATAAGGGTTCCATTTTTTGCTATTTGGCTACGGATCCCTAAAAATATAGAATGTGAGTTTGGATTGGCATTGACAGATGTCGGCCGCATTAAAGACACTCAATACGTGTGTGTCAAATATAGTATATGCGTGTGTGTCAAATACATGGTAGTGTGAGTAATGTTGTTTTTGTTGATTTAATGTATTTTATATGCATAATTTGAAAAAAATACTACCATTCGGATAACCTTCTCTATATAAACTATGTGCGAAATTTCATACTCCTCATAGTACATAGTATAAAACCATATGTATGCTTAGATCTTTAAAACTATACATAACAGATTTTGATGCCGTTTTTTTAATAGATAGAGTGATTCAAGAGGAAGATTTATATGTATAAAACATGCTTATAATTGGACCCGGTAGGTGGTGCTGCGCTGCCATAGGGTTCTATGGGATACGGGTGTTCACTCAAGCGGACGAAGTCGCGAGCGGGCCGCTAGTTATGACATAAAAAACAATATTTATGTCAATAGCAGCCAGTATGCCCACATGGCTAGGTCCACAGACCTATATTAACCTATTATTATACCTATTTCCCTAGAAGTCTTCATTAAAGGCTATAGCGCATTGTGTAGCATAACCAATTCCCATCTAGTTATTAAGTACTAACATAGGACCACTTATATGGATCTTTGTTGTCTGAGAAATAAAAACATTTAGTTTAATTTTATTTTATTTTATTTACACAATATGAAATTGAAATTGAAAAAAATGAAATTACGTGTGCCCTGAAAAAGAGTACATATTTTAAGTATATAAGGTTAGTGAGGATACATCTTCATAGCTAGGTATGCTAAGCAGAGAATAAACAGTAATGTTAATTCATTATCTGGAATAAAACAATCTTGTTTTATGGAGGTCATATTACCGATTAGACTAATATTATTTTAAGCTTAAAATAAAACGTTTTTGAAAGTTGATGGTAGGCCTACTGGAGTATTTTCTTCAGTATTACCAATTCGAGTCAAAGGTAGGCACGCTGAGCGTATCCGGAATCACCTTAAAAAAATTTTACTATCAAAATACATAGTTATGGTTTGATTTTAACTTGTGTTCTTCTTTTAACAAATAATATTAACAATAGGCCGATGCTTGTACCGACTTGACGACGATAGTTCTACTAATTTTGCATGGGATCCGTCCGTCCCGTCCTTCAATAGATATTTTATGTAAGTAATATCTTAAGGATATATAAAAAATGTAGCAACCAGTTTTTACTTCAAAATTAATGGCTTTTAAAAGTGGAAAAACTTGTGTGTGAAAGTGGATAAATATTATTTTTCTATTTCACTACAAAAATGATATTTCATTTATTCAGCTCTGCCGTTGGATTAAAATCAGTATTATGCCTTAAGTACCATCACACAAACGGTATTTCCCAGAGAACTCTGCACTTTTGAGAGATGTTGCAATAGTAAAACTTTATCAACTTGCTGAGATGTTGTGACTCAGATATAATTTTCAAATTTGTTGGTTTAGGGGGACGTTTCGCTGTTATGGTAACATTATCAATTTTAAAAGAATTTTGAACACAATACTTACAAAGCAGAACCACTTCTTTACCAGCATTAGTCAATGCCTCTAAGTGATCCCTTATAACACTGTAATTGAAGATAAAACTGTCATGGGTCGCACCACCATAATGTTTGTTCAGCATGTAACGTGTTAAGAATCGCATCAGAAATCAGTAATCTAAAAAATAAAATTAAGAAGTAGAAAGCTTGTTCATAATAATAATTTTTTTGCACCATTTACCAATTAAGTTAATTTTACCAATTGGACATTTGTTGCATGGTAGACTTTGCGACAGTAAAACCGCTCTTCGTGTTCTGCTAGTCTCTTCATGGCTACAAGAGTGCAATCTATGCAACTAACTATTGCAGAAATCTTAAACTCTTTATAAAACCTGTACTTTAATATTTATTGCACAGTGATTAACGCGCCCGGCGAGTGCTGAGGTTAAGCAACTTTCGCAAAGGCCGGTCATCAGATGGGTGACCAAAAATGTCTGGGCCTGCATGGTGGTTTACGGCCCGTTCTCCCTATCCATCCATAGGGAAGACTCGTACCCCAGCAGCGGGGACATAAAATGAGCTGATGATGATGATATTATTTACTAAATTATATGAGAACACTTCACATTGTACTTGCGTTTATTTTACACATTGATTTTATATTTTTTTATCCTGACGTTACAAACCCTTTGCAGGGTCGTAGTCATAGAGAGACTGATGTGCAGATTTGCCAATATTTTTGCTTTTGAAAGTGTTTTATTTTTTTCTAACAAGATTCCTGAAAACTTCTAAAGTTTCGGTCTTTGTCGAACCTTGAAGCCAGGAAGAGTACTCCTTCACTACCCTTGTACACTTAGATACTCGATTTCATGATTTTTTAACAGACTCATAATCAAATAAACTACCAATGCAATAGAAAGGTACAAAATGGGAATGCTTGCTCACCTTTATACGAGTTGTAAGCCCTTTACCCCGTCGTTGAATACGTTAAAAGAGGAGCAGTTCAAGCTCTAGTTGGTTAAATAGCTCCTCAGATAACTTGTAGACTCGTACATAGTCGTCATCTCTGGTTAACAGAGATGACGACGATAAAGTCCGAGTTTGGTTGGCTTGTTCACATTTTTCATTTTTGTCTAAAGCAAGCTTTCTTTCAATAAAGACAGTAACAAAACCGATTAATACATCTTCGAAAGTATTATTATTTTCTTGTGTTATGGCTTCTGGAGTGTCTTTCCAATTGAAATTATTGAAATTTTTATTAAATATGCGTCACTTTATAATAGACTGGTGCAATGACAAAACGTCAATACAGCAACAGCATCGGCGTAAAGACTATTTGGCTACAAATCTTTAATTTTAATTTTAAATACTGTAATTAACGTTTAAACTTAAAGAATAATGTTTAATTCACTATTTTTTTTATGTATATCTCAATGCCAAACCTCTGTTTAATGTAGTTTCTTGGTTAAAAGCAAAACGAGATATAATCAATTTTATTGATTCATACTTGTCCTAAAAAAACATCCTTGACTCGAAACGTTTTCGCACTCGAATGTGCCATGTCTCCGGAATCCCACTGCTGGGCAGTCGTCCATATTGTATTTAGCCATGATTATCAACATCAATGTAACAAATTAATGTTGTCAACAATGTCTGTGGGTCAAAACGTAAATTACCTAATTCTGTATAATTTCAATTAAAATCTATTAGTATTTTTTTTTAAATATAACATTTATTTATTATTGAAAATTACAAAATTAAAATCTGAGATTGTATTAACCTAAAGTAACTAAAACTAATACAAAACTAAAATACAGCGTCAAAAATTTCCTCCACATCGCAGTCGACTGGTAAAGTACCCAAGAGACTGGCGGCATTTCCACGTTGAATGGCAATGCTTAGTCTCTGGCCAAGGAAAAAGCCAGCCTTTGGGTCATGGGAAGTGTCAACCAGCCGTTTGGAGATGTCATTAAACAAGTAAGTAAGTATGTAAGATTTTTAATTGACAAGTACAGTTAACAGTCTTAATGTATACAGAGGCAACCACACAAGGCTCGCAGGCCTGAAACTGATCTTTAATATCTAAAATATATTAAGATGGGATGCTGTCGACATTGAATAATGCTCATTTATTTTACTAAGTAAGAGAAGATAGTGTTGATTAATTTTAGCGGAATTGACAGAGTCACGATAGCATAGTTGGTAGTCCACCTGACCTAACATGTCATAGGTTTAAATCGTAAAGTCAGGGTTCACGAAAAATACTGACAGATACGCTCTAACCAATCTCAAAACATTTATTTTTCACTAAAGTCTTTGCTTAAAAAACATGTCGACCAGTTCGTAGCGGAGCTGATAAGAATTTAATTTGCAGAATACTGGGACCTCAGAGTCGAGCAAAAAGGCTTAAATCTAATTGAATTAGACGACCTTCAAAGGAAGTTAATGTATTAGTGTTTTAGTTACGCCTGATTTAAATACGAGCTTAGATTGGAGGAACGGATCGTATCATGCAGCTGGTAAAAAGAAATAAAGTATAGCCATATATAGCGTGGAAAAAAAAGACCGTGATTGGAGGAAAAGTACCCTTAATATTGATGATGGCAAATTTTACTGAAAGGAAACATTTCTTTATTTTAAAAAATAATTAAAACGGCATTTATAGATTTTTGAAAAATCACCTTTTTGAGCCGGGAATCGAAAGTGCCCACTAAGTGTAAAAATATTTTTCTTGGTTTTTCTTTAATTTAAGATACTATGTTGCGTAAAATAAATTGATCCTTAGGAATGACTCTTTCGGTTGGTACCATAAAATACAGGATGTTTTTTTTCACATTTCACCGGTTTGATTCCCGGCTCAAGCAGGTGATTTTTCAAAAATCTTTAAATGCAGTTTTAATTATTTTTGAAAATAAAGGAATGTTTCCTTCCAGTGAAATTTGCCATCATCAATATTAAGGGTACTTTTCCTCCAACCACGGTGTTTTTTTTCCACCCTGTATATATGTATACTGTGACTGTCGCACTGCTGGGCTAAAGTGCTTCCATCTTTAAATCGAGTCATCACCAAAACTTTTAATGTTGGGTATTGGCTTCATGCGGGTAAGTGATCACAAATTAGTACTGTGCATCGAATAAAAAGCCAAGAGCTCGACAAGAACTCGAAAATCGAGCGTTTTGACATTAGGCCGCCGAGTCATGAATGACCTCAAGTACTCCAGGATCTTCATTATGTCTATCAACTCTTAAGTGGATTTTAGGGCTTATTAAATCTACGAATAACCGTATAAAATTGAAGATGAAGAGATTATCGTTACCGATGCTTACTTGCTATATCTGAGCCATTAACTTAACCCAGTATATGATCAAAGTCTTATCTTTCCTATTAATGAACGAACCACACACGCCAAAGAGACTAGCTCTATCAAAAAAAATCATTATGCTTCACAAAGGCGTGTTCAGACTGGCTTTGCCGCCTTTGAAAGGGACCTTTCAGACGCGCATTATGCTACGTTTTGAGGGGAAAATGCTACTAGATTTTCTGGGACTTTAGTGAAATCGAAAAGCTAGTAAGATTATAATTAACGTAATTGCTTTAATTATGAAAATATGAGTAATATTTAGATTTGATTCAATTAGAATGTGTGTAGTGAATGTTATCTATACTAATATTATAAAGAAGAAACCTTTGTATTTTTGTATGTATGTATGTTTGCAACGAATAAACTCAAAAACTACTGGACCGATTTAAAAAAAATCTTTCACCATTAGAATGCTACATTAGCGCTGAGTAACATAGGCTAGGTATATTCAAAAAATAATAACACATAAAGAACGACAATTTAATTTTCCAATAAAAATTATTTGTTTGTTTTGTTGTCAAGGAAACCATTGATATACATATATTTAACTCAATGATGGAAACTGGCCTAAGTCCGCCGGGTCAGCTAGTCATTAATAAAATTCATTTCATTCATTTCGTTTCATTTCAATTAAATAAATTAAAAGAGTTGATAACATCAAATATGCGTTAGCTGGTAAGTCCTCACAATGCAAAATTGAATTGTTTTGCTCACACCCACGCATGCACGTATGCAAGCACGCACGCTTGCACGCACGCAGGCACGCTCGCACGCATGCATTCTCCCGTTGGCTTAAAAATAGTTTTTTGGGATGAGTAAATTAATCATAAGGTATACAAATCCCATTTCATACTTTTGATTGATAGCAACATTAACAAAAAGTAAATACTAATATCCCCCGGGTTATGTCTACAACGCTGCATACAACTGAATATTTATAACATTAATGAGTCCAGGGATTGAGTGTCACGTTGTTTTAAATTTGGGTCAGACTTAATAAATGATGAAGCGAAGGGATTTCTCTTTTGAGTGGAAAGAAAATTGTTTCGACAGAAAAGGTTAATTTATTATAGTAAGAACAGAAAGTTGTAGCTCGGGAGGGCCAAAGACATTTTTTTTGTCCGTGTTTTGTTAGAAAATTTAAAATCATTTTATCTATTTAATACCTAGTATTTGTGTATTCTCATATCAGGGTTCCGTGCTTTATAGTGGAAAGACCGTAACTTTGGGATCGCTTTATTGTTGTCCTAAGTCCTGAGTATTTTTTTAAACACTTTGATTTAATTAGTGGTTTCAGACATTACTTTCCATAATTTACCATCCATTCCAACAGAGTTACATGAAAAATTTGAAACTGTAAACTAAAACATATTTATGATACACATTAACGCTAGTTATAGTTAAAATACTATATTTATGTACACATCTAAATATTTAGAGCAATATGTATGTAAATACAATCTCATTCTAGAATCTTCAATACTCCACTCGTTTCTACAGTCACACTGTTTAGATTCTAAGGCTTCAAACATGCAAGAAGTTAGAACGCCTTTCTGCTTCCAGATATTCCGGTATATTCAAAAGCTTTCTCGTACTAAATCTTGAGTCCAAATGAGCCCGTCCACGGCTCGATTGGACTCGATACATCTCGTCCCGAAACGCGACTCCGGCATAAATTCAACATGGACGCCGACCAATGCTGCCGATTTATCGCCACATTTAATGTTTAGATTGTCTGTTTGTTCCGGCGTGTTATATTCAGATATAAATTACGATTGATATATGTATATGGACGGAAAGAGTGGATTATTGGAATCATTGAAATACTGTGTGTTGGTTGATTGTATTGAACTGTTTTGTGTTTGATGAAGGCTGCAATACAGCTACAGAGGTAAATCGTTTGGTCTTAAACTCACCTAATTGTAGAAGAAGAAAAAGATGAATGTTGAAGGTCAAAGCACACTTTAACCGAAACCTCCAATTACTGAGGTTTACGGGCCCCAACCCGTACGTAGCTGATTGTATGCTGTTGGTGTGATTTGGTAAGTTTGACGGAGTGCCGTCTGTAAGGTAATGTCGTGGAGAGGTAAAACACGTACGCTCAATACAATGTCTTTATTAGCACAAAAATAGTTACAATACATAATATGTTTAATGTAACAAGCGCCAGTGATAAGTGAGCTGTTTTTTAATCACCATCCAAACCTTCTGAGATAACTCCCGTGGTACAAACGAACCAATTTTACTATTAGACCAACTTCCTAACTCGAAAAAAAAAATCGGCTGTTCCATACAAAACATCAATATTCATTCGACCAAAATGTATAGAACAGCTGATATATTTTTTCGAGTTAGGGGGAGTTGGTCCAATAGAAAGAGTTGTTTGTTTGTATCACAGGAGTCATCTCAGAAGGTTTGAATGGTGATAAAAAAGTCGACCTGTATAGATGCAGAAACGGTGAATGACGGCAACTGCTAAGGATATTCTTAGATTCAATCATTTCCGTTGTCTTACCTAAGTTGTAAATCAAAAGTTTTATACCCACAAGTTCCGTGTTCTATTCCAAGAACATTAAAAATTCTCACAGAACCAACCGATTCTAAAATTCCTGATTGTAAAGGAAAATCAAACGAATAATTGAACTCCACACACAAATAAATTATCTGCGCCATTGCGAGTACGCGGTGAATCTCACTAAATTAATCCCCCAATCTAAATGAAGCATCGTTTGTACCGCATCGCGAACAACGACGAGTTTCCGTAAGAACGCAAGAAACAATTTGAAAGAATCCCCAGAACTCGCATCCCGACAAATTCGGAACTATACATCCTTACGGATTCTCGAACTCGATTAAAGTGTCATGAGAACCTCACTCAATTACTCCATCTTAGTTATTCTGGAGTTTATTCGAAGAATTTTCGCCAAAAACGAGCCTTAGCGAGAGGAGAATCGATTTTCAAATTTGAAAGTGAAATTTTGAGACTGTATTCTAAATTATTCGACCCTCTAAACAATGCGATGGTAATTTCGCCATGAGATTTGCATACCGGCTACAGCTAAATGTAATTAAACGGATGTCTGTATAGACAAAGAAATTTCGTTGGAAACATACCTACCATTCTTACCTGTGTAGTCTATTCGGAGGTATTAAGAGAAATTGTTGATGTTGCTTTTGAGTAAATTGCTCTTTCCTTTATTTTCCGTTGAATAATCTAGCTAAGTCAAGTTTAGATTCTACTTAGGTATGATAGACAGCCGAGATCGTATTTGTCTTGAGAAACTTTCCTGTGCAGCGGTTTGCGCGATTTGATTGCGATCTTGCAAGTTAAGCAACTAAAGGTTTCCGGATTGGTAACCAATTATGTCATTGTTATTGAGAGTCTCTGTGCCGCTTTGATCCCGGTTGTTGTCGTGAGACGGCACCGCAGTTGCATAAAACCACCTACCCGTATCGGACTTGTATAGATTATGATGATGTAAATCAGATGTATGTATTTTTAAAGTTTTTTCCCATCCTAAGATGAAACAACTGGAAGGAAAAACTTTTATTTCACTACGGAAAAGCGCTAGAATAGAACTTCATCTCACTTTATAGTTAGTCGTGAAAGAGAGGAAGATAAAAATACAGTATAGCCGGGATCCAAAACCACTGAAGAACTGGCTATTATAGTTCTAACTGTTATAACAATTATATCGGGCTTAGAGTAAGCCCAGCACAACATTAGTACTTTAAACCCCTTCTGGGAATTTGCAGCCGGGACTTTTGGGTCTGAAACCGGTAGTCTTACTCAAAGGCCACAGAGGCGGCTACTTTGTTACTGACGAAACTAGCTTTAACCCAAAAACAATTTCTCTTCTTTACCATTATAATTTAACCTTATCTAAGCTTATTCTAGAAAAAGAAGTTTTATTAAATAGCACGGCAGAACAAACACATCGAAGTGCGACTTGGATGCTGAAATAAACACCAGAATTAAAATTAAAAAGTTAAATCAAGTCGCGTTTAATTTTACATGTTTTATTGAGAATTCTCTTATTGTCGTCCTTTTGGATCCCTCAGAATCATATTAAAAATTAAGTGGAGATTAAATAGTTCTAGTTGAATATGCCAGTTATTTGGTTAATAAAATATAAAGAAAAAAAATTGACATAGCATTTTTTTAAATATCAAATCTACGGAGGAGACCTTGGACCAAGAAGAAGTAAACATGAAAAGCGGCTATATCTTACTTATATAAGATACAAATTACATAAAACTTATAACATACATTTCTCGTACACTATTATTTATGTGAAGCTTTAATTTAGCTTTCAATATCAAACCCAATAGAGCTCTGGCAATTATTGGTCACCATAATTTTAACCATCTTGACATAGGTCGAACACCAATGAATAAACTTTACATGTGCCCGTTAAAGGGTAACACCAATAAGTAGGTAATTTAGGTACCTGCAATAGTATCTATATTAATTACAAAATGAGTTGCTTTGCATTAGTCACTCTATGGTACGTACTACTAACATATTTAAGATTATGGTTATATATAATTTTACGCAAATTTTTGTTGCGAACAAATTACAACATATATTTTTATAATTCTAACATACTTAACGTCAATTATACTTTAAAAATGTAACCCGCTGCTTGTCTATAAAAAAATAATACGAAGCGTGACAATACACAGAGTTTTTTCTCGATATACGTCTGACGATTTTATCAAACATGTTATTTCGTAATCGTGACAGTAAATCTTACGAGTAAGATACAAACACAGGCGGTGGCGGTCGCGGGCGCGATTTCAATTGGATGTGGTAGTCAGTATAATATGAAGTATTTTAAATAAACGCGGGCAGCCCACGATATAATCGTCAAGTTCTAGGTGAGATTAAGGCACTGTGCTTACTCGAAAAACATAAAAAAAAGATCTACAGGTTGGCGCCTACGACCGCTCGCCCCACTCTTTTCGCCGTCGCTGATGTCTAAATGTCTATGGTGACGCACTGTCATACCAGCGACCTCCCTCCCGATTCTTAAAATTCCACTACACATTAAAATGAACATGCACACTTGCAAAGGCTCAAGACACCGTACTCGAAAAAAAAAAGTACGACGACCCGGTTCACATGGGCTCTATACCAGGTACAGTACCGTACAGTACCTGAGCGCTTCTCCCCACCCCTACGACCTGGTCAACCCGAGCCGAAGTCCCAGCCTTTAGAGGCGCCATCGGGTTGTTCCGCTCCCGATCCACCAATCCGAACCCCTCAAATTTAGAGAACGGGGACACGCTTGCATGATGCCATTACCTTTAGAAAACGTTTGACAGTGTTTCGATCACACAGCTTGAAAAACTCTTTAAGTTTCTCGCCGCTCTCAAAAAGTCAAGTGACGCTGAAAATGGCGTCTGAGGCTATCAGCAAACTCTCTCCAAAAAAAACCAACGATCTCTCAACGGTCACCGCGCTAGTATGCACTAAAGGTCGGCGCGCGCAGACCGCCACCGCGTGTGTTTGGGCGAGGCGTAAAGCCGTTCGGTGGGACCCGCTGAACGAATTGAATCCGTCTCTCTCACAACACACTCGTCGAAACATTCAACATTTCCAAAATCAGAATCAACAAGGCCTGCTCGCCTTGCTCCGCGCAACGAAAACACAGCTTTATATAAATCAAGTTAGATTTCGGATACAACTTGTTTACAGGACAAATTAATGTTGAACTTTTAATTAACTGGATTGCCGTTTGCGAAAACAACTTTACATTCCCCAAAATGTTATTGTTTGATTTACATTGCTCTTAAGTCATCGAATATTCTATTAATTGTATTGTGGATTGAATTAAAAAGTTAAAGTCATGTTTGTTTGTGAAATGAAAAGTTTGAGTGTGTCTTATTGTGTACCTTATTGGAGCCATCTAATTTTAATTGAAGACTTTCAGAGATTTCAGAGAGAGTGAGAGAGATCTGCAGTGCCAAAGATCTTCGTCTTTGCCACTAAGTTCAGTTAATACGCAAGTGAACTTACTTATTATATAGGGGATTACTTGTTGCCCAATTTTGTATGTATATAAATTGTTTTTTGAATAAAACTGTATGTATAACTGATGACTGAATGCTAGTTAATGATAAATATGTCGTAGGAGTTTGTACGTAGGACGGTCGAGCAATGTTGGATTCGTCAAAAACACTTCATCTTGGATCTTCAAAATAAACCGCAGTCATATTTCTGTCACTTTAATGTTATTTTAACATCACAATTAAATTATTTAGAAACAGTTGCCCGAAGCAAATGGATTTTAGAAACGTAGCGAGTTCTGTGCGTGTGCGTATTACTCTCCGACCGCACCCGTTCAAATGTGTGCAGTCCGTTGTCGCTCCAACTGGTGTTGACGTTTCGCGTACCATAGAGCATAGGCTGCACAGCTCACACTTAAATATAGACTTTTTTTTTCTTTAGTTGATGGCTTCGTGCGATTAGCACATTTAGCAAGTGTCAAAGTAACTTTTCTTACAAGTAATAAATAAATAAACAATATTTCCATCTTGTATGATGATGATGAATGATAATAGAAATGAGAAGTGAGAAATGATATACCCCCAACCCCTCGAGTATCGGAGTGGCTTTACTAAGTCCTCGGGCGAACTTCTTGAGAGAATTTGAAAAGTGTCGTTGCACTGTTTTGTTTCATTTGCCAACACTCATGCACACTCACGAACACTTTATCATCATCATCATCATCATCATCTCAGTCATCAAAGGCCTCCCCCAAGGATCTCCACAACGACCGGTATTGTGCTGCTCGCATCTCGCTTTAGTTTCACGTACACTTAACGGTTAATAATCCACCATTATTTCGCATTAATTTTCGACATAACACACATTTTAAAAAATAAAACAAAACCGCAGCATGACTCTTCACTTTTCCGCCAAGAACTTTAAGTATAGACTATACTTTCTAAACGTCATTCGTACTTTACTCATTGTTCTGAGGTTCGTACTATCGTTTCTAAGCGATGCTAGCGCTATGTCTCCAACAAACATATTTATTAAAAAGTAGCTAAAAGTAGTTGCTTACTGTTGAAACTATACATCTAAGATGCCTATACTAACATTATCTGTTAAAGTATCTATTCAAACAAAATTTACCTCGACTGTTTATTTTAGATCCATTACATCTGCTACGTTTTAAAATGGTCCCTAGTGGGTCATCCAGACATCGATGCTGCCCTCTACAATCTATTCGGTGGCAGTTGGCAAGTTGAAAGTTTCGATTTGGAGGTGTGTGGAAGCAACATTTCTCTTGCCTCGGGTGCAGTACGTTAGCTGGAGACCTTTGTGTTTTCCAAAACAGGACAATGGTAGGGTTAACGATATCGAGTAACATTTAAATTAGTTTATTTATAAGTTTTCTTAGATTTTTTGATGATTTTCTGTTGTTTCTCGTGGTTACGTATCTCTACGCATTATAATTTTCAATTTTAGTTAGGATAACATAATGATTGTTTATCGGCTAGTAATATATAAAAGCTTTGAGATTATTAAACGGCTTCCACCGTCAGTGCCAATAAATTATACATTGGTTATTTATGAAAAACGTTGATTTTAAAGCCAAACATTTGTCATCACTGTCACAAAGCTTCTATCTAAATTTTTTTTTTATTTTTCTCATTATAAAAAAGTAAGTATCTGTACTTATTTTTGTATTGCACATTAGATTATCTAAAAGTGACAAATGTCTTTAATAAATAAATAAAATAAATAAATGTTCAATAAGATAAGATAAAATAAACTTTATTGTACACCAAGAATAAAAAAAATTACAAAAAAAAACTACATAAAAATACACGTACAAAGGGCGGTCTTATCACTAAGAGTGATCTCTTCCAGACAACCTTTGGATGGACAAAAAAATATTTGAGATTGAAGTGGGCTTGGCGTCGCGTCGATGCACCATATTTAACTCAATGATGGAAACTGTCAAAGCGGTACGAAGTCCGCCGGGTCAGCTAGTAAACTATAAAATAGTAAAGCCATGTAAAGCTTTTAAACATTTTCATTTATCTAAAAGCCTTCATTTGTTTGACTACAAAACACACTAGCCATTTCAAAGCTGGCCACTTCGTTGCGCAGAAAGCTTGCTCAGTGCATGTTAAAAACGTGCCGTCTGAGCATGCACTAACTAATTGAGTTTGAACACTTAATTAAGCTCTGCGGTGGCGCCTTCGCAATAAGTAAAGCAATAACACTATTCAGATAGACCGGGAGCATACCTATGTGAATTTTAGCTCGGCTGTTTATGAAGTTGGTTTCCGATATTAAATTATAGAAACCGTGTAAGGGCAGACAAACTAACTAAAATTTATGAGAAGTCTTTGTGGTATTTAACAAAATAGTTTACATCTAGTGACTTTTCTATACCATTGTTTGGTATATTTTTATTTACTATTGTTTTATTTAAACATCTCATAGTCTCTTCTATCTCAGTGAGGTTCTCAATTAACGTAGGTATCTCAATAACTCAAGGAAACTAAAATAGACCGCCGTTTCAGGTTATTGGCCCTTTAAATATCAATAATAAACTATATCAACGCTATAAGATGTAACATCTGTAACATTCGACCTAATATTGTTTCATTTTGTACTTATTAAACATTACTACGTCCGTCCATCTAGTGCGCAAAAATTCTGAAATCATATTTCAATATCAATCATATTATTACAATTTTAAAACGACACAGATGTTGTTTATATAACTTTGCAGCGAAAGCGTAACCAAAGAAAGATTGGAAATGCCAGCCTATCATCTGCATCATTTCCCGCGCAGACTTGGGCGTCGGCTCCCGCGCTTTATTCGCCTGGCTACCGTTTATTACTCGACATTAAATGGAAATATTCATTAAACTTCCCTCCAACAAGCACAAGTAAATCGATTCCAGTTTATATTACAAGCTATAATATTCTATTGTACAACCTCGTGTGAGTTGTTTGATGCAAATGGCTGCATGAAAAGTGAGAGTACTAAATACCATAATTATAAAGAGGAAAGCTTTGTATTTTTGTATGTATGTATATATGTTTGCAACGAATAAACTCAAAAACTACTGGACCGATTTAAAAAATTCTATCTACATGAATGCTACATCAGCGCTGAGTAACATAGGCTATATTAAAAAAAAAAAGAAACACGGTACGAAGTCCGCCGGGTCAGTTAGTATGTAATAAACCTTAAATTTTATTTGTTCGTTCTTTTTGATAGGTGCCGTTGATATTTGTTTGTTTTTTTATTATTTGCAAATCAACTAAATCTATAGAGTCATGTTTTTTTTATTGAACTCTCCTATTTATTGAGTTGAATACTACGTTAAGCAGAAGCGGAGTATAATGTGATGACAGTTAGTGGAGCAGAAATGTGCGTTACTAACCGTTCTCATGTTGCCGACCCGCAAGTTGCTTCTTTACACTTCGTTTAAAGGACTCGGTTTAAAGTTTTACTTCTTTATTTAGATTTTTTTATATATCTTATGGGTAAGCACAGTGCCTTCATCCCACCTGATGTTAAGTGATGATAAGGCCAATGGCGGAAACACACTTCACCCGGGATCCTCAACTGGTGAGGCACTGGCTATCTTATCTCTACCTGCTGGGACACAACAATGCTACAAACATTGATGTTATGGCGACATATTTAACCGGTGGTCTTAACCACTATACCACAGAGGCGATTAAAGTATATGTCGTAACCACTTTTTGCTTCTGGATTTTGAGAACGGTATTTTACAACTAGACCACACACTACGACGAAACAATCAGTTTAAATTTTTATATGAGTGTTGAATTTTTTGTACAGACCGTCTGCACAACAGGCAATCCAATACTGTAAAATTTCCTCAATAAGTGTTCAAGCATATCACATAGACATAAAGTTCAAAGTCTCCTGTAGAAATTTGACAGTTTGTGATAGTTTAATGTACAGTCGTGTACTAAATAGAGCCAAGTGCAAAAGTTTGACAGAATGCATTAAGTTGCACGAAACGTAACTTAAAAGCCAAGCAACATTAGTGTTTTGAACTTTGCTCTTTTAAAAATGCTCAAAGTTCGTAGTAGTTACAATTAGGAGACTATCTTCATCACTGGTATTTTAGCCTTGGTGATGCATTGTATCTCTTATTTGTACGAAATTCTTGTTTACTTTTGTGCTCAAAGCGTCGTGTCGACCACCTGCTCGGTGGACGAAAGTGGTGGGAAGTGGTTGGATGCGGAAGGCGGAGGACCGGTTGTGATGGCAAACTATTGGGAAGGCCTATGGTCAGCAGTGGACCTATGCAGGTTGATAATGATGTTACAAAGTCAGTCAAACAGACTCAAGCGGTGGGAAAAAGAAATGTATATAAATAAGGAATAAATCCAAAGTTATGCGTCCAATTCACAGATTCGTCTAAATCGTCTCGCTATCTTCGCCTTGGTCAGCCATGCTGCCTTTTTGCTTTGACTTAAAGCCCGTCTGATATGCGGTGGTATATTATGAAACAAATTATTTAAGTTTTTTTGTTTATTATTTAAAAAAATCTCTTTTAAAAGTTTCAGTAATAACATTTAATAGTTAATCAGTAGAGTATAACGGCAGCCTCACATTATCAATAAGACACTGTTGATTCCTTGTATTTTTATTGTCTTGTGTATGTGTTGAAATAAATGTTTTTTTATTTCTTTTTGTCTTTCTAATTAACCATAAATAAAAGTTATTACAGCCGAGGCTATACCTAGCCGTGGCGTTTTTTACCAATCCCAATTACCTCCAATGAAACGACATTGAAAAAACATGAGCTTTATTGATAACAGGACTAGAACCAGAATCAACATATTATATTTCCTTAGACAAACATAAAAAGGATCAATGAAATAAAGTAATAAAGGATCATCATCATCATCTTAGTCCATTGCTGGACATAGGCCTCCCCTAATGAGCGCCATAGCGCCCTGTCCTCAGCTTGACGCATCCAGCATCTGCCTGCAGTCTTTTGCAGGTCATCATCTCACCAAAAATAAAGGATACTATCCAAAAATACAGCAGGCTTACTCGATTAGCGAGATAGTCATCAATTCCAAGTAGTTATTCTTAGTGCTTTAGTAGTAATTTAAGTTGGCCCGACTGTTGCAAGTGCGCCGACTTAATGGCGTGCAAACATTAACCTAATTTTAAGGCTTGATGTTTAGAGAATTTATTGCTGGAGTAACGATTTGTAGATTGCGATGTTTTCTGTTTTTGTTTTTTTTGTTGTTTCGATCGAGCTTTTTTGTTTAAAGTGGCCATTAAGTGTTCTCTGTCGTGATATAGTCTGTACTGTTTAGTCTGTAGATCACATGAGAACTTTTAAAAAGAAAAAGGATTTATGTTGTAATCGAAAATGAACTGAATCAGTACAGACAAGAACGTGGTAGGGGTTAAATTTCAGACTGGTTAATTAGTATTTGACGCCCCTGTAGTTTACTGGTTACTCCACCGGTCACAGACACATAGGTGCCTGGTTCGATTCCAGCAAGGGTAACAAGTTTTTCTGGAGCTATCGCCAAAATTTTGCAAGGTCGTGCACATAATAAGTCATTCTTGAAATAAAATATAATTTTTTATCATGGATTTATAGGCACAACACGACTTATTTTCTTTTTCCAAAGCAATTTTTTTTGAATTAAGAATTAATATTTTATTATTTATGTGTACATTTACTTACGTTTTTAAAAGTGCAACAAATTAATACCCTAAAATACAGCACAAATCTGATTATTACTATTCAAATAAAGTAGAGTAAAGTAAACAGCCTACAACTGTCCCACTGCTGGGCAAAAGGTGATCACAAACCCGGGCTATACATCGAAAAATCCGAAACACACTTTGCCCGACCTGGAAATTGAACCAAGGACCTTGGGGCATCGGGCCGAGCGCGTTGCCACACGACCACTGAGGCGTAATAATCTATATATTAATACGTGGAGTAAAAACTTTGTACCCCTTTTTACGAAAATTGCGCGGACGGAGGAGTATGAAATTTCGCACACATATAGTTTATATAGAGAAGGATCGCAGAATGTTAATATTTTTTTTAATTATGCATAGAAAATACATTAAGGTTAACTAATTATCGTTTTGTGAATAAACCACGCAACAAAAAGTAGCGCACAATTATTAAATAAATACTATGGATGCTTTCCTGTTATCGGACGGTACGCACGTACGTTTAAAAAAGATCCGGTCCGTTAGTAAATGTCAAATTATCAATTGGTGGCGCTAGTGTGCCTTATCCTTCGCCTTAAATCAATAAAACAAACATTACACACACTACCATGTATTTGACAAACACGCATATATACTTTTTTCAAAAATTTCAAAAATGGAAGAGGATCGGCCGAAATCTGTCAATACCAATATAAATATAAACTCACATTCGATGTTTTAAATTTTTCATTGCTTAGGATACAATCCGTGCAGCCTTAATAAAATTACGTTTGAATTTCGACCACTAGGCGACCACTAGTACAAATTAATACACAATACAATTAAATAAATTTTTCTGTACAAATAAAAATCCACAGTGCCATAATTATATTTTCCGCTGTTACGCCCAAAGACTACTCGTCTAATTAGAGAATTGTTTTACAGCGTTTCTCTACAAAAAAAAAACCTCTGAACAAACTTTGCTTCTAAGTCTTAAAAAGAAAACAAATTTAACGAGGTAACTTTGCTATGTCGCCGAAGTTTCCTTGACAAAGTGATTTTCTTAAACAAGACGGCTTATTATTTTTAATTGATTTAACTGGGAGCGTAATGTGTATGTCAATTACTAGGTTTTTTTTCTGTCTGCGTATAAAAAAGGTTTTTATTAGTTTTAAGGAGGTACTGGAGTACTGGCTTAGTTGCTTGCGCGTTCATGTTGTGAGCAAGTAAAGGATGGGAAGTCATCATCATTATCAACAGCTCATTTTTATAATAAAAAGTAACAATGACAATGATCAGAAGATACTGTTAGTTTACAGTAGTAATGGATTATATATTTTTGGTGTCATTAATAATATTAAGTTTGTCAATGTTATAGCCTGAAGCATTTTATAATTCAATCATAATCAATAATGTAACGTAAAGCTTTCTAACTATTAAAAAAAATGTAATAACTAAAATTCATCTTTGTTTTATGCTGTTGTGGAACACCAGTAATTAAGATTGCATTTAGATAAAAGTATAATTGACATTAATCCTGCGTGGTGGGTTTATTAATGAATAAGACATACCAACTAAATATGTACGAGTACATCATCATCATCATCATTATCATCAGCTCATTTATGTCCCCACTGCTGGGGCACGAGCCTTCCCTATGGATGGATAGGGAGAACGGGCCATGAACCACCACGCGGGCCCAGTGCGGATTGGTGGTTGTTAACGACTGTTAATGCAGCCGGGACCAACGGCTTAACGTGCCTTCCGAAGCACGGAGGAGCTCGAGATTATAAATTTTTGGTCACCCATCCGATGACCGGCCTTTGCGAAAGTTGCTTAACCTCAGCACTCGCAGACCGGGCGCGTTAACCACTGCGCCATCGAGCTCCTCCGAGTACGAGTACATACCTATGGGTTATGGTAGGACATTGTCAATGTTCCCACATTGGACGGAGACCGGGGCGTGTTTATGGGCTATTGTAATTACCGTTAATCAAAAAGAACGATGAAGACCGCACCGCGTATTGCACCGACCGTGGTGATAATATTGGGAATTGGGAATAGGGTAAGCAAATTAAAGAAAGAAAGAAAGACCTAAAAACATTTATTTGGGACAGAACACATTAATACATTACACACAAAAAGAGACAACATTAAAAAAAAAACGGTCCCAACTCCTCGGCAATAAGTTGGCTTTACGACCAACGCTGAGCTTCCGTCGGAACCGGTTTGGTGGTGCTGCAGAACAGTAACAAATAAAAAAATCAATTAATAACAAATAATTATGATAATACAAAAGACTGTAGACTGTAAGTAAGTAAAGTAAGTAGACCGTATCAATACCGTAAAAATACCTCTTAACCTAAACAAAAAAAACAGTCAATTTAAGTAAAACATTAGACCGGCCCCCATTCTATCGATATCAATAATTTAGGTAGCGCTGCAAAGGGGATTCAACAATTCGGCTGGGATGTAGCATATTTCAAACGGGATTCAATATGTGACCGAGATCCGAGCGTTACCTTTGGCCAGCGGACGGCTAATAAGTCAAGCCTTTGTCGGAGCTAATGTGAGCCATTTAACACGGTGCAGTTGCCGTCGATTCTTTCAATTTTAGCTACGGACCGAGTTAAGGGGATAAGCTACACCATGGCGAAAAATATACGAAAAAGTATTGACAAAAATTAAATTATGTGTCAACGAAAATGAAAAAGTGTTGACAAAAATTTCACCAGATTATGTGATGGAGATCCGAGTGTTACTTAAGGCGAACGGCTAATAGTCAAACTTTTGTCGGAGCTAATGTGAGCCATTTTACACGGTGCAGTTGCCGTCGATTCTTTAAATTTTAGCTATGGACTGAGTAAAGGAGATAAGCTACACCATGGCGAAAAATATACGAAAAAAGTATTGACAAAAATGAAAATGTGTCAACGAAAAAAAATGTTGACAAAAATTTCACCAGATGGGATTTGACCTTGCTTTTTCTAATGTCAAGAGCTAGGTGCCCAGGTGGAGTAGGCTTTCTTGATTGTAGAATCATAAGGAAGCTCTTGGTTATTTTCAACTTCATTAATTATGTGATGGAGATCCGAGCGTTACTTAAGGTGAACGGCTAATAGTCAAACTTTTGTCGGAGCCAATGTGAGTCATTTGTCAGCTAGAGGCCGAGTTAAGGGGATAAAAAAGTGTTGACAAAAATGATAGTGTTGACAAATATGAATAAGTGTTGACAAACATTTAACAAAATAGGATTCGACCTTGCCCTTTATGATGTTTAGAGCTAGGTATCCTAGATGTAGCTGGCTATCTTGGTTGTAGAAATCTACGAAGGCCCTTGGTTTTTTTTAAGCGGGATGCATAGTTTGACCGATATGATCCAAGCACAGCGATACTTAAGGCTAAATGGTAGGGCTAATCAAGCTTTTGTCGGAGCTGTGCGTTATTAAGAGTTTGAGAATAGAAAATAAAACATTAACAAATATACAGAAGTCTTGATGAATAAATTACATAATACAAGGTATTTTATAATAATAGAATTGCCGTGGCCAAATTACGAATCAAATTACATTAAAACTTTTCTTGTCATGAATAATTACAATCTGCTTAAGTAAATGAAACAAACATATTTGAGATGATTCAAAGAATATTGTTTTCTAAAGTTTACGCGAACATTTGAAATGAAACAGCTTTTACGGATCTACTCGCGTATATTTTACACATTACTTTTTAATGTTTATCCTGACGTTTCGAACCCTTTGCAGGGTCCGTGGTCACAGGGAAACTGAGGTGTTGGTCGTCTCATAATTAGTTAGTAGCTTGTATACCCTCATTTAAATTTAATCACATGCGTTTCGTTTTACGCAGAAAGAGCTTACAGTATCATTTGATCTGGCAGTATGGTGTTGGTGCTGGGATTTAATATTTTGTATGATGGGATCCCTGGCTGGTGGTAGATTCCAACCATTTTTCTCTATTGAAATTAGGATGTTTTTTAATTCAATGGCCTTGCGTATCATCCTAGGGATAAATCGTTGTTCTGTAGCAAGTATGTGATGGTTGGGCCCCTCTAGGGCGCATGTTCGCATACTGCAGACTTATTTTCGCGCCTATACTTGACGTCCGCTATATGTTCTTTAACGCGGGTTCCCACACCTACCTCTCTTTGTTTGCCCGATGTAAGTGAGCCCACAGTCGCAGTCCAGTTTGTACACGCCTGCATCTTGAAGGGGTATGTTGCACTTGACAGGTCCTAAAAATTGGTTGATCTTCTTCGGCGGCTTAAAGTAAGTGTTGATTGAATCTCGCTTTAAGATATGTCCAATCTTGTCAGTGACACCTTTCATATATGGAAGTACAGCAGGTTGGCGCTCGACTGTGGTTGGATTATTGCGTTTTCTGTGACGAAGCCGTGGTACTTTCAGTTTATTATGCTGTAGTACGTGCTTGACATGCTGAAGCTCAGCAGCCAGGTGTTGGGTGTCACAAATACCGCGTGCTCTCTGAAACAAAGGTTTCCCTACAGTAGCCAACTGTCTAGGATGGTGGTGAGAATCACCATTGAGGTACCTATCTGTATAGGTTACTTTACGATAGACAGTGTGACTCAAACTATGGTCGGGATTCAAAGAAGGTTTGATATCCAAAGTGGGTTTATAACTATTAAAAAATAATATATTTTACTTGTTTTACCTAACGCCTAACCTAACGCCTAGCTGAGAGGTAAAGCGCTCGGCCCGATAGCCGAAAGCCCGGGTCAGTGACCTCCAACCCGCATTAGTGCAATTAGGCAAGCGTAGTGATTACGCCAACACCCATCAATTGCAGCGATGACTTGATTTCAATGATGGAGGCCTTTGCTGGAGCACGGGCACTTTCGGGGGGCATCGGCTCTAATCGTCAATCGTCGGGCGGGCGGCTCGCGGGTGGCGCGTGGGCGGCAAGGTACGCACGAATCTCTATCACCACTGCCAACACGACGGATCCGTATCCGTTGTAAGTACCCGTACACTTTGCGGTCAAAGATATAACAATGTATAATGTACGTTATGGCTATGTAAATACAGTCCATCTATAATTTCTATAAATCCCTCAGTTAGGACCCTATCTTATCTTAGTGGGGCATGCTGAGGTTTCCCTCTCTCATTAACACTTCGACCCAGGGATTTTGTGCAACCCCATTATTTGACTCTTATTCCACTGTAAAGATAGATACCATAAGTTTGGCAACATCTTTAACAGCGAAGAGCCTGAAATCTTCCGGTTTTGGATAAGCCGATCCCAGGAGTCCCATTCTTTTCCTAGCCAGAGAGTCGAAATCACACAGTAGGTGCTGCATTGACTCCGTTTCCTCTCCACATTCCCCACACAAGCTATTTGTTGATAGATGCGTTCTGTGAAGCATTTGTTTTGTGGCATAGCCCTGCCAAGGCATCGATGGTTAATCAGGCCTGCCTTCTACTGCCTCCGCATATGAACTTTCTCCGTCCTAAGGCGTTCGCCTAAGAAGGATTTGGAGTGTTTCATACCCGTCTGCTCTTTCCATTCGATGCCGTGCCTGTTTCGATGTAATCACAGGTAGGAGGACCCTAAAACCTTTGCCCATGGGGGGACAGTCAATATACAATGTAGGTTATTTACGTTACGGTAGAAAGGGGCTACTTTCAAATCAAGTGTAACATTGATCACAGCTCCTGTTCTCTTCAGTTGCCTTCCACATGTAGTTCTACGGTATGACCTTGGAGGGACGATTCCCTCCAATAGTGCCATCACTAGAGACGCCTAGATCGCTAGGGATACCCATATTTGCAGCTACTTAAGGATTTATAGCTGCGATCAATGTTACACTTATATCAAAAGTAACCCCATTGTACGGTACGTGTTTTACTCGCAATCTCTAACGTAAACAGTGTTTCAACAGGCCTTCAAAACCATTGTTTTCAAAGACGTTTTCGGTAACAATTGGCTTTAGTTTTGCTTTGACTTGCCAACGATAAATACAAAATTAATATTTGCCAACATCGTTGTTGTTTTAGACCATAAATCATTTAGCAGGACAAATTGTTTCCATGTTTACTATTGCGTAAATCGCCATTAAAATAATATTTGTGACTGACATTAATTGTGATTCTATAATGATTGATGTAGGGTTAGTTAACGAATATTGTTAAATTAACATTATGGGATAAGTATTATAGATGAATATTTCTGTATTTAGTAATATGACCACCTATCTCAAATAAAAAGTTATCGGGTTCGATTCTGCGAAGGGACTTAAATGAGTATAGTTTCGTTAGTACCACGGCTTGTCTTAAGACTGTCTGGTTAGCTACCATAGATAAATATCGCCGTAACTAATTATTGTTAATAGCATAGTGTTGTATTCCGTGAATAAAATAATAGCCAGTAGCCAGCAGTAGCCAGATAGCCAGTTTTTCAGCTGTTGAGGAATCAAAGGAAACAATATACTTAAATGAAAGTTTGCAATTTAATTATTGTTTGTGGTTTTACCAAATTGTATTATTAAGGCCATACAAAAATGGTTATTTAATGATGACAAAAAAAACAATAAAACAATAAAGGCCTGAAGTGGCTTCCAAAGCGTAAAGAACTTTGAATTGATCAAATTTGATTACAAATCAAAGCCAACAATACAAGAGTTGCTTGTTTTTTTATCAAACACAACCAAATTCACACAAAGTCAACGTCAAAGTCAAATAATTTATTCAACATAAGCCTTCACGGGCACTTATAGACGTCAAAACTATAAAATCCAAATCCAATCCACACACACATAAATTGATTAAATTATCGTTGCAAATGCTGTGCACATCTGTATTAGTCACTAGCTGACCCGGCGGACTTCACCGCGTACCGCAATTATTCTTTTTTTTAATATAGCCTATGTTACTCAGCGCTAATGTAGCATGGTGAAAGAATTTTTTAAATCGGTCCAATAGTTCTTGAGTTTATTCGTTGCAAACATACATACATACATACATACATACATACATACATACATACACACACACATACATATATACATACATACATACACACACACATACATATATACATACATACATACATACATACACACACACATACATACATACATACATACTTACATACATACATACATACATACAAAGGTTTCCTCTTTATAATATTAGTATAGAAGTATATATATATATCACTAAGCACTAGTAATTTTTTCTATAATGGTAATGCTATAAATGTACCGTGTTTATAATGTAGATGCCCTAAAATAATAAATAAAAAAAACGTAATAGGTAGTTTAATTTCATATTTTTTATTAAAAGAAAGCCTTCCTCTTAAGCGTTCACCTAGAGAATTAATAACGACCGATCCGGCTTTTACAATATTCCCCATGATTCATTACCATATATTGAAATTTTAATTGAAATCAGAATTGTTCCATACAAGGGACTGGCCAGAAGTAGGCGTCCACATAAATTGTCGATCCAATCTTTTGCGTCCCAATCTGTAATGGCCGATTTAATTTTTAATTTTTAATGGACCCCGTTTTTTTATTTGACTTCGCCCGACTGACGTGTTTGTGTTATAGTAATCTGTTTGATCAAAATGGAACGAATGGAAAATTGGTTAAGCCGATTTTATATTTGACAATATTTTTCTGGGTTACTAAATCAGATGATGGATTACTAATAAAAGTAAACAACGGGTTTTTGTTACGTGATTTAAATATTAAAACCGCCTTTGTGGTCCAGTGGTGGATAACCGGTTTCATACATAGAGGTTCTGGGTTCGATTTCAACTAAGTGGGGTTCATGTTGAAATCGGTTTAGTTGAGAATAAGTATACCTTTCTCTGAGTGCGCTTCGCTAGATACGATAAACCCAATGTTATTAGCACTACAGTACTGTGTTCTCATAATTAGAGATAAGATAGACGGTTCCTTGTAGATAAGAGTTGAACATTAGAGAACGAAATGTGCCTTTATTTATGACCATATTAATTCAATAGTACAACCACGGACTTTGCAAAGGGTTCGAAACGTCAGAAAGTAGATCCGTAAAAGCTGTTTCATTTCAATGGTACAAAAAGGGAAAACAGTTCAACACAATTTTTTTTAATATTAGTTTGCATTATAACCCAGTATTTTATGAAACCCAGTTTATCCTGACCCTTTTTTCACGAAACTTTTTTACATATATCTTTCAGATTTGGGTAGTTACATAACATCTCTTAGGATAACCTAATACTCTTCCACGTGCAACCGTAACTCATTCAATACAAATATATGAACGATATTACTCGTGCGTACTGAAGTAGGTACCCCACTACTGCTTGGGTGCAGGTAGCTCAATAATATTTACTCCTAACTCAAGTTTATTGCTTCAATATCTATCTGGCAACGCAAACAAGCGACTGACGTATGTACTTCCGATCGGTACCAGGTGGTGTCCTAAATAAGTACTAGGTAGTATATGTATCGTAGTACCTTGCGTTCTGAGTCTGAATATGAAATGGGTTATGATTTTTATGCCGAACGGGGGAATGGTTTGAACTTCATTACATTTGGGCTACGATTTTGCTATTTCTTAACGTTCATAGTCGTGTAGCTCATCTCCCGATGCCGCAGTGTTTAACGCATCTTTGCTAAGGTTAAGCTATTTTCGCATATACCGGTCATCGGACGGGTGACCAAAAATTTCTAATCTCGAGCTCCTCCGTGCTTCGGAAGGCACGTAAAGCCGTTGGTCCCGGCTGTATTAGCAGTCGTTAACAAACTCCTACCGGCACTGGGCCCACGTGGTGCTTTTCTGGCCGGTTCTCCCCATCCTTCCATAGGGAAGGCTCGTGCCCCAGCAGTAAGGACGTATATGAGCTGGTGATGTGAAGATGAATCGTGTATCAGTGGTATGATTTTTATTTTGGAACTATGTTAAAATGACAGTATTAGGCCACTGCGACTCTTTGGTCCTGGCGACGATGGTGAGTGATGATATCGCCGAAAGGTGGAAGCGCACTATTCAAATTAAAAACCATTAAAATGTTTCAAAACGAAGTATTTATAAAACCTCAAAAGAGAGAGAATTACTTAATCATAGGCAAGTATGTTAGAATAAATAAATTGCTTAAAAAAATTAAAAATCGAATTACATTAAAAGTTTTTATGAAAACGCCTCCTTTCTATCACATTTAAACTTTCTACTTCCATTTTAAACAAAGTTTTATAACGCAAACTACATAATGTAGGAATCATTAGTGAAGGAGTTAGCGTGGATTTGTGATAATCAAACAACAACTGAAACTATAACAACTGTAGTTTTAATACGAAATTGAAATAATCGCGTAGTTGCAATGACATCGGAAAATAATCCTATTCAATGTCGACAACTACATCGACATTGAATAGGACTCCTTTGGCTTATAAAGTAAAAGTAGATGGTGTTGATTAATTTCGTCGAATTGGATTGAGCCACGATAGCATAGTTGGCAGTGCACCTGACCCGGCATGTCATGGGGTGCGGGTTCGAATCCCTAGTGGGTTTTTTTTCAACACTGACTTTTTTCAAATTGTAATTTGTTCGCAACAATATTTGGCAAAAATATATACTTCAACAGCTGCGTGGCAACGTTTTAACAATTAGAAGCATACCTTACAAGTATATTCGACGTTTCGAGCGAGTTGCACCATCCGTGGTCACGGGCTTACCTATCTGACACCTATGATTTGTGTTAATCCTCGTTGTTTCGGACCCTCTGGACCCCCGGTAGGTCTCCGATCAGAGGGCCAAAGCTGCTGCGATACGCAGCGTTAAACTTATTAACCTTCACCCACTGGTGGCCGACGCTCAGCTTGTCGCGCGATAAAGGATAGGAAGGTGGGAAGGGATGATCGCAGCGCCGCTGCCAATCTCGCGTTGTCCCAACAGTGGGAATCCGACCAAAACGCACCGAGATCAGACTAAGTTTCTCCCAAACCTTACAAGGTTACAAACTCGAAGGATGTTCGGAATCTAGGCCGCCAATCAGACTTAGTACCGTATTTATTTCCGCAAATTAACCACCGATCGCTTTTATAAAAATGGAATCAATTATTCCTTCCAATAAGCTCTTAAACGTGAGACAACAAAACCCGCGCCAGCTCGCGACCCGTATACCTACGAATGTCAAAAAAACATGGACATCTCATTCTGACGTTTCAGTTGCGTTCCGTTTTGCATACTGGTTTTCAACACCCGTTATAACCGATAAAACGTCGTCTTCTATTCAGTTGACCTCCACAAATCAGCTAATGCAATCTAGTTCACGACAAACCCAATAACACCATTAACTCCCTCCACAGTCTCACCAAGTATCTCTTTAAATTTTTCCGTATATTTTCAGAGTTGCCGGCGACATCCATCGCTCATCGCACACAATGCTAAACATAGTCGCCCGTGTCACGTCACCCGATGACATGTGGACCATTAATATCCCCTTAGCACCCAACTTGAATTCATTTACACTATAGGGGAAAGTGTATTAAAACTAAACAGTGACTTGGGTTAGGGTAGCAAATGATGTACTAACCCCCTTATTCATAAAAACTATTTAAGCATTATTTAGTTAATCATTGTTTTGTCTCTTTTTCTTAAATTTAAAATGACGTTTATGTGACGTTGACAAAACAATATTAAATAGTTTTTATGAATAAGGGGGTAAGAATATTACATCAGACGGAGACCGATCTCTATGTTCACTAATACCTATTTATTGTGTTACTTTTTCAGATTTCAGTAGACACCAGTCTAAAAATATTCTAAAAACGGTGACTTATCGATTTACAAGATTTTTTTTTTATCTTTTAAATAGATAACCTCGATAAATCGGGGCCTCGGTAGCTTAGCGGTTAGAGCTTTGGACCAGTTATCCAAAGGTCTTTAAGGCTGGTTGATTTTTTCGCTGGACCGCTTAACTGAGTCCTCGCCTATGGTAGGTACGCGGGGTGGTAGGTACGTAGGGCCTCTGCCACGAACCCGAGCGACTTGCGATGCGGCGAACGGTTTCTAGTTCATTGTGCGCTATACAACGGCAGTAATAGTCAACGGTTATAAAAATAACGCAATGAACTAGCAATCGCTCGCTTTATCGCAAGATATCAGTGGTCTTGGCCGGGCGGTAAGGGACTACACACGTGATAATTTTAACGAAATTTTGCTGAAGATAACCAATGATAATTATAAGGTGCTACTTTTAAGCCGTCCAAACATTTTTTAACCTACTACCCATTCAGAGCGTTTATATTTTATCTGTGGAGAAGAATGGGCGCAAGAAACTGCACAGCTTTTATATAAGTAACGACATTTACAAAAAAAAATTCCTATGTCGTTACCAAATCATGCAATATTACAATACATTTTATTTCATTACTCGCGCCCTTCGATTCGATCGATTTGCTTATTGATCGAGGCTCGCGCCGCTGTACATTTACTCTTGTGGTACTAGATCAGATCGGAGTAGACTTACGTATGAAAATGTTGTTTTATCGTTGATTTGTTTGTTATCTATTAGCTAAAAGTGCACTATTGTACGAATACCTACTTATTATTTTTATTACTATGCGCTCTGTGTAGATATTGAAATCAGAGTTAGAAATTATTATTTTTTGAAATATTATTCAATTTTTCTATAATAAATAACGGCTGCGAATTATAATGTTTTTTTTTACTTTTCTCAAAACAATTGACTAGGTAGGCAGGCACCTATAATTATAATTGCTTCTTCAGATGAATCTTGTTAAAATTATCACGTGTTTTTGTTTTAATTATCACGTCTTCTGACGCGGCAAACGGATTTCTGCTGACTATGATTGCCGTAGTATAACGCGCAATGAACTAGAAATCCGTTCGCCGCGTCGCAAAACGCTCGTACTCGTGGCAGAGGCCCTACGTACCTTCCGCCCGCGAACCTACCGCAGGCAAGGACTCAGTTAAGCGGTCTAGGTATAGTAAAATTTTATCTTGTAACTATATATAGCATTGTGAATGCTAAATTCAAAATAATATAAAGACTTATCGATTTATTCAAAACTTTACACGCAAAACTAAAAAACTAGTTACATATACAAGTGTTGGTCTGTGTGGCGTTTTAGAAATTACCGATTAATGTGTATTATCCGTAGAACATTGAAATAGGTAAATTATTATTCAGTGAGTACGTAAATCAGCGTCTGAGAGTGAAATGCGAATTATAGTTCAGTTAGAGGACAGTAAGATACATTTTACATAAGAAAATTGTGGTTTAAAAGATCACAAGGGTAATACTACTTAAGTCTATCCTCAAAACTCATTTCTGTCAAAGCTACTTTTGACTAGACATAAGTGTTAAGGGGAAGATTTTTTTAAATGATACTGAGCCATTATAGACGTAAATTACCCTATATAAATATAAATGCTTCCCATATTTTAATATTTAAAACCCTTTGAAAAACTAAAAGTAAAATTAAAAGCAGACTGCTTGGAAAGAAAGATGATGGATGAATGTCAAGTATGTGGAATAAAAGTGCAAGAGGAATAAAAGATAGAACTGGTATGAAATAGGATAATAATAATACTAAAATCTCCGATAATGTTGGAGTAAGTAGTTGCCAAAAAAAACATGCGTATATATACGCGCAAAAGCGGCTACCACAGCCCAACTTTGCATCACGCAAACGATGCGAAACGATGCAAACAAATGCTGCTAAAATATATAATTTAAACCCATGCTCATTGCACATTATTTTAGTATGCTTAAAGTATGTAGTACGGTTTAAGGCGACGGTTAAGGCACACTAGCGCCACCAATTGATAATTTGACAATTACTAACTGACCGGATCTTTTTTTAAACACTGCGTACCGTCTGATAACAGGAAAGCATCCATAGTATTTATTTAATAATTGTGCTCTACTTTTTGTTGCGTGGTTTATTCATAAAACGGGCTATCGCATTTATTCACAAACAATGGCCACCTTTGGTGTTAGCGAATGAATACAAAAACAAACCTAGAAGTAGTGCACAATTATTAAATAATAGATGTTTGCCTAGTGTCAGAAGGTCCGCAATGTTAAAAAAAAAATCCAGCTTAGCAGTTATCAAATTAAATCCATTAGCGGCGCTAGTGTGCCTTACCCTTCGCCTTAAAGCGATAAGACCATAAACTTTTTTTTTAAGTATATATTTTTTATTTAAGTAGGTATGTATGTATGTTTGTATGTATGTATGTATGTATGTATGTATGTATGTATGTATGTATGTATCTATGTATCTATGTATGTGTGTGAAGGGTATTATTTGTACTTTTTTTTTTTAAATGTTAGCGCACTTCCTCTATCTCTTTCTTAAATTTTCTAAAAAAAGGTTGTCTGGAAGAGATCGCTTGTAGCGATAAGACCGCCTTTGCCCATATTACTAACTTTAAGTTTTATTTAATTCCAATTCATTTGTGTGTGAGCAATAAAGAATTTATCTATCTATCTATCTATCTTGTTACTTCAATTTTTTTTCCATTTTCATTTTTATGGTATTGCAATAACAGGTTTTATTAAGGTATCTATCTAAAAAATAGAGGAGACTGGGCGTTGTGTTTGAATTGCACTGTTTTTTTGTGCTCTCTGTCTTTGTCTTCTCCGTTTATCCCGACACTCTCCAAATATCCATTCATCCGCCTCTGTGGTCTAGTGGTTAAGACCACCGGTTTAGACCCAGAGGTCCCGGGTTCGATTCCCAGCGGGGGTACATCTTTGTGTACTCGGTTTGGTTGGTGGTAGGACTTGTTTGTCCGCCTGGCTAGCTACCACCATCTTATCTAAATATGTCGCCATAACAACAATGTTTGTAGCATTGTTGTGTTCCGGCAGCTAGAGACAAGATAGCCAGTGCCTCACTTGTTGAGGATCCCGGGTGAAGTGTGCTTCCACCAAATGGCCTTATCATCACTTAACATCAGGTGAGATCAAGGCACTGTGCTTACCCGTAAATATAAAAACAAAAAAGAATAGCATGTGTAAGTAAGTAGTAAGTAAGTAACTTTTATTTCACACCACAATCATATGCACAGTAATATAATTACAAAAAATAGAGTTATACAACTTACAGATTGTGGCGGGCCGATACCTGAACTAGGAAGTTTCCCGTAAATACAGGTTATCGACCCCCCACCCCAAACAATGGTCAGAAAAATAGGTACCTATAATTAATTGTTACAATAGTTTTCTTTTTTCTTTACAAGGGAGACGATAAAGCCACAATAAGTGCACAAAAGTAAATTAAATATCGGAAAATACATATTTATGCTTATAATTATTTATTTTATGGTTCACAATGCCAAACTTTTGATAAATTATACATACATACATTAATCTTTTGATAGTAAAATATCTAAATGAATATAATGAGTTAATAGATATATGATTGCGAAGGTAGAAACAATTTAACAGGTAATTAAATACTTTGTTGTGTTGGTGAGTGTAAGCTGGTAAGATCTGCTGAAGTAAGAGAAATCTAATGCAAATCTAACGCAAAAAGTGCCAGCATACGAGTATATTGCATATTTTAAAGTTCCAAGTTACTATACCGTTTCTTATTGACTGCGTTCTTTACCTGCTTCAGTAAGCATAGTAAGTAATTCAGCGGAGTTTGCATAAAACCCGATATATTTTCTACAAAGGTTTCGCAAGCTGATACTTTTGTAGCAGAAATCTCTTTTGACGTGCGTGAATCTGAAAGTCTAGACTTGCATCATACATATTAAGGTAACAAAATTGAAATAGACTGACTGGTTGGAATAAAACGAACATTTTGAAAAGTACGGCGTGGTTGCGCGTACAAAGTTCTCGGGTGTAATATTTTAATGATAGCTGTGAAATTAAAATATTTTTTTTCAAATATATATTTTACTAAGCACTTGACCTTTACCTCACCTGATGTTGCCGAAGGTGGAACCGCACTTCACCAGGAATCCTCAATTACTGAGGCACTGGCTAACTTATCTCCAGCTGCCGGAACTCAACAATGCTACACACATTGATGTTATGGCGACATATTTAGATAAGATAGCTAGCCAGGCGGGTAAATAAGCCCTATCACCAACCAAACCGAGTACACAAATATGTACCCCCCCTGGGAATCAAACCCGTAACATCTGGGTATAAAACGGTGGCCTTAAACACTAGACCACAGAGGCGATTAATAATAGAAATACACTACCATCATCATTATCACCAGCTCATTTTATGTTCCCACTGCTGGGACACGAGCCTATCTATGGATGGATAGGGAGAACGCGCCATACACCACCACGCGGACCCAGAGCTAATAAACTATGTCATATAAGTAACAGTTTTTGATTCTTTTCACAATTTATTTGATCTGGTACAAGACATTTGAGAATGTTCAGTATCGAAATAATCACCAGTCATCAGTAATGTCGAATATAAGTAATTGATATCATAGTGTGTGCCTTCCGAAGCACACAGAAGCTCAATGTGATTTTTTTTAGTCATCCATTCGGTCAGCAATCTAACAATTATTCTAACAATATTATTGTATATACCAACAAAAAAGTACCATAATTTTTTGATAAGACTCCAAGGTAATTTGTAAATATATATAGGAAATTAATTATACTTATAACTTTCATACGCGTTGTCCATATTTGTGTTGCTGTAAATACATGATGCCAACAAATCAATGTCAAAGTCAAAATATTTATTCAAATAAACTTAAGAAAAGTGCTTTTGAATCGTTCAAGACATTGTTTCACCTACCACCCACTTCAGGACGTCTATTTTTAAGCTGTGGAAAAGAATGGGCGCAAGAAAAATAATGGGCGCAAAAAATTCCAAAGTTACAAAACAAAAGTATGTCGATACCAAATCAAACAATATTGAATTTACCTTTTTTACAATTAAAAACTTTCGGGAGCCCAAAATTTAAAAAAAATGCTTACATCTATACTGACATTTACTTAATATTACGAGTACACTACAACCATAATTATCATATATACCAACAAATAACCGCATATGTAAACAAACACTGCGTACATAAAAAAAATATAATATAACAGTGATGTTAAAAGGTTTTTGTCCTGCGGGACTGAATTGAAAATTTCATAGCATTAGTACAATTTTCACATGAAATGTTCGTATCATAGCGTAGGTATATCTGCGAATTATTTATTTATGAAGCGAAATATCGAGAAAAAAATGGAATTTATCTCTTGCTTTAGTAAAAAATAATATAAATATGTTTGTGCACACATTTATGAGCACATACTTTTATTGATATTATGTTGAGTATGTTGTTGTTATATTATTAGTGGTTCGTGAATGGAAGAGATAATATTTAATAATAGATAATATTTTAACATTTTTTATTCAGGTTTAGATTTTCTTATAACCAACCCTATGACGAACTTTATAATAGGTATGGACTAATTATTATTAGTTCATGAACATGATATAACCTAGAAAAAAAGTCAATTGCATTATTTTTATTCTACTATGAAAATAATAAAAAATAAATAAGCCCATGTGCAATTACGAGAATAACATCAGAGAAGTAATCAATCACGGAGGATAACATTCTGTCCACATGCGATAAAATAATATGAACGAACCAATACGTCTGCTCAGACATGGCTTATAACTTGCTCGAACAGTCTTATCCTTAGCTTGTTTATCAGGAGTAGTCTTGTAGCCACCGAATACAGGGTGACATAGATTTTTGTAAAAACATAGATACTTTTTGCAATTTCTCATGAGTCATTCGAGATTGTATTTATCTGGAATCTTGAATGTTTTTTGGGAAAAAATAATGCAATGACAATTTTTTTCAAATTCGACTATCATCATCATGACTAGCTCTTAATGTCCCCACTGCTGGGACATGAGCCTTCCATATGGATCGATAGGGAGAGTGGGCCATAAACTAACACGCGGGACCAGTGCAGATTGGTGGTTGTTAACGACTGCTAATGCAGCCGAAAGCTTGACATCAGCATTCGCAGACCGGACGCGTTAATCACTGCGCCATTGAGCTCTTATACTAACAACAATACAATAAACACACACAAATACCACGACTGCCGATCATAACATCAAAAAAATATGGTTATACTACTCTTATACTAAGTTTGTGTTTTCTTTGGATAATGGTGTGCTTGTTGACTCAGTGCCGGATTGGATCGGATTGGAGACGTAAATGGCGAACCGATAGTTTTAAGTCTTCAGTTAAATGTACCTAGCTTAAGTTTTTGTTCCGTGTCATAATCTTGTTTTCCAACTTGTGCTTGGTTTGCAGTAAGTCATAATGTTATCCTAGTGTGCTTTATACTTGTAGAAAGATATGTGTTCAGCAGAGGGATGCTTTAGTTTAAGATGAAATAGAATAACGTTAACTGATAGTTTAAAGACCATTAAAATATTATTATGGAAAATAATACAATACGTAAAATTTTTGTTTTCTAAAAATATTAATCGTTTTTCGTTTTTTTTTAAATACACAATGTTTTTTACAACAAGATTCTCATTATTAAAATTACAAAGGGGTATGTATTGGAATGTTCGTTTGTTCGATTCTCGGCTGACGTATGCAACTTTCATTAATATTATAAGTGCAGTAATAATTACTTTTAAGATATACAATTCTAAAGACAACAAAATGGAAGAAAGTAAATTGCCAACCGATGTGAGCATGATAGGCCTCATCTTGTCCTATATCTCCACATTAAGTCAAGAGCAATCCCATATTGTGCAAACATCACACAAAAAAACATGGCGACGATGCTTCCTAAACGCAAAAAATAACTGCAAATACAATTTTTAACAGCTGAGTACCGTATATTTATGGTACTTACGCCACCAGAAAGCTTGCTTTACGCATTGAATACAAAGGAATCGATGGATTCATCCTATCAACGCGCTCACGTATCTATTTTGTCATTCGGAGCCTCCACCGCCGGTCGTAAAGCCGGGAAAGCGCGAAGTGTGAGCTGCTTGGAGAATGAAATAAATTTCAAATACCGCTTGTGTGGAAACGAGTGCCTTTTTTTCAAGATGGCGGTTGTGGCAGTTTATTTCGTGGATGCTTTTTCACACTTCTAAACTCTAATTCTTTCAATTCAATAAGCCAATTTTAATAAAACTTTTTATGTTTAAGTGAAGATGGAAAATAAACGTTTGAATCTATGCAAATGATAGTCCACTGCGGTAAGTTTCAATTCACATAAATTTTGTGTTTTCTATTAACTGGCTCTGTATTGCCCCTAAGTATGGAAATTTGCATTATCCTTTCGTAGAACTTTAACTGTTTGTAGGACGGGTCTGGCACCAAGCAGACGAAAGGTAAAATTAATTTGAAATATTAAGAACTTTGACACCTACCTAAATGTGAAAGCGGATTATATAAGTTGATTTTATCGGTACGTATTTATATTATTTATACACCAGCAAAAGAACGTTGCAGTAAATAAAGATAAATATACTTTATTTATCATACTTTATTCGTCGTATCGTATGTACACCACAAAAATATTTTGACTAAGAATGTATTTGGACAAAGGTTTTATCACTGAAAGTGATCTCTTCCAGAACACTTTTAAAAGGATGAGATATAACGGTCAGAATAAAAAAATGTATATTTGTTTATGAGACTAGAAAGAAAATAAATTTTAATTTTAAATGCTATATAGTACCGACTTAAAATCCTGAATAAATAAATGAAAGTTTCTGTCATCCAAGGCAAAACGTTATTACAAAATTGTCACTCTCTCTCTATTAAATAACTTGCACCGCCCATTTCTACTAGACTTTTGACAAAATGGCTTAATTTAATGCCTTATTTTCACTTACACTCTTCAGTATACTCAAAAACAACAAAAACATAGTAAAAAACTTGTTAATAATTAAAATCTAAAGAGTAAATCTTGCGAGCGGCACGCACCTGAAATTGATTCCTACTCAAATAAACAACGACAATATAAACTTGAATGGTGAGATCATTCCATATAATGAATGCTCAAAGATTTGGAGTCCAGTATTCAAAACATGGTCACGCATAAGGAATTGACCCAAGGAACGGAACCATTAAGTTCCAACTAATTCAACGTCAGCGAAGCAGAAGCATAAGAGAACACTACATGCTTTTGAACATTTCCTTCAATACACGTTCACAACCCTCGATAAGAAACATACGCAATCATAGCCATAATCCAGACAGGCTTCAAAATAATGTTATCTATAAATGTTAAAAGATAAATCCAGTTTCCTGGATTCGAACCATTAAAAAGACATGGACATAATGAACACAACAACAGATCGAGGCAATCCACAACCGTGAGACGTTGCGATGAACTATTAGGAGGGCTGACCCCAAATAAATAGGGAACCTAGCAAAGACAAAGAAGAAGGAAAGATATACAACGAAAACACCTGACTGACAGAGAACGATCGACATTGTACTCGAAATTTTGAAGGTAACTCCCGCATATATATTTATTAAGATAGTAAAGTCGCGAGCGGCTTTACTATCTTAATAAATTTGCTGTTAACAATATTTGGCTGGTTGTCGGGGATACATGGCTCGACCGGAAGACGGTAGATGGATCCGGTCACGGACAGAGTGGTGGCCAAGATGAGATGATCGTCAATCAGTTGGCAGACCTCAAGTTCGGTGATCAGCCAACCTAATCCAATTGGTGGACAGGAAATAGATGAAGATAGCGCAGCGTGGCAAGCAAGGGAAAAAAACCTATGCAGTTGCCGAAAGTTTGCCGATGATGTATGTTGGAGTGTGCCCAGGATCCGACTGGACTTTAATCAGCAGAGTGACGTTTAACGAATGAGGTGACAATTAGAATGTATTCCTCTAAAAAGGTATCTTTAAAGTACCGACCATAAAAAACAAATGAAGCGCTAACGTTCCAGCCCCGAATGTGTTCGGGCCAATTAATTCCAGCGTTACATAGGACATAACCGTTCCCATCGCAAAAGCGCGGAACCCCAAATTCGTCAAAGTGAAGTTCCGTGGACAATGGAGTTGGAAGCAATTTTTCACGCGTGTTCGGGTGTTATGTCCGTTCCTCCCGAATAACCATTATGCCGTGGGTAATAATGTTCTTTTGTATTGGATTTTTTTTCTCTGTCTATTTTCCCGCGATGAGTTGCGTTTTCGCGCGAAATGAGGTTGCGTTCGGTTTTTGTGTTACTGTGCTATTGGTTAACGCTTTGTTATGGAAATCATGAGGCCTTAGTTACCTAACGCTGAAGCTTTTACGCTACCAGCTCGGTTTATATTGCTCTGACATCAATTCGGCATAGCCTCATCTCTAACCGCGCCGATTAATTAACTTTCACCTCTAGATCATTTTATAATATCCATGGTTTCAATTCACTAGTCGAGCAAGTGTGTTTGAAATTCTTTGGATGCATACCTCATCCAATCTTGATTTCAATGATGTAGGCCTTTATTGAACAGTGTTGCAGTGTATAAGCTAAATCGGGGTTACTTTTAAATCAAGTGTTATATTGATCATAGCCTTTATTCTTTGCCATCTGCGTACAAACCTATGTTATGATTTTTTAGATAGTGACCAGAAACACATAGAATGTTATGAACACCCATCTTAGGTACATAAGGATCTGATCTGATGCATGTGATCGAAATCATACTTGAATCAAAAGTAATATCAGTTTACTGTACTTTGTTTTACCTCGAACAGTTTCTCAAATAGTGAAAGTCTCACTACCCTTCTGAAAAACTTAATCGTAAAAATCCCTCTGCTTGTCCAGATATTCGCTAGATCTTGGGCTAATCTATCAAAGAGCTTACTACGATTCCACGTTGTCATGGCAACTAGAGCACAATACATCCAATTGAAATGCATTCGCTTTAATCTCGATATGCTTCTTGAAAGTCAATGAGCTCCTGTTCGTAGGTTACATAATAAATACTTTTTAAATGCAACATATAATTTAAGCTTTACTGCATTGCATTGCGATGCGTTTGGTGTTTTTATTTTAAGATTTTTTAATTTTTCAGTTGATATAGTGTTCAGAATGTTAATATATTGAAGTTTTATTTTTTATGTTTGATTTCAACTTTTATTATGTATGTAAAAAGTATCAGCAACTTTGCCAAAATTGCAAAAATGTGATGAAATCAAATATCAACCTAATAAAAAAAATCAAATCAACGTATTAAATAAGCACTTTAGAATCGTAATAAAAATAATTTACCTAATACCCACACTATGTGTAGTGTTTCCAATAAGGTGCTCTTCAATGACACACAGAAGTTAGGAAAAATTAACCTTTTAATTGCGAATGCACACAGGACAATTTAAACGAAAAGGTGTGTGATGTCGCGCTCGGATGGTGGCAGACTAAAAAGACCGTTTGCTTTTAAAAACGAGCTTCAATAAATAAAAACGACGTTTCGTTTTACAAAAGACACATTAGGTATAGGCATATTGTTGCGAATAAATAATAATTTCCAAAAGACAATTAGTAAATTTAAATAAACAAATAAAATAATTACAAAAATACGATTTCAAATTATTTTGAGCGCGTCGCTTACACTATGTTCAATATTATTATGTGCTGGGAGCTGGGAATCGAACCCGAGACCTCAGAGACCCATGTACTAACCACTAAACCACAGAAATGGTAACACACATTTTTATACTCGTACTCAGAGAAGCTGTTGATGCTTCAGCTCCATTCATTGACCGACTTTTATTTCAGAACACAATACAAACAAACTAAAAGGCAGCTTTAAATTGTATACCGAAAAATGTTATTCTCGCGAATTTACTGCGGTGTATGAATAGATTTCGGGTTGTCGCGTTTTATTTTTGCGCCGCGCGGATGTCTTTTTAATTTTGTCCTGGCATAGCGTACTCGTATTCAATTGATTGTTTGGTTCATGTAAGGAATGCGAGTTGGTCTTTTAGCTTTTGTTTTATTTTGAAAGTAAATCTTTTATAAGGTGGAACTTCATACTTTCCAGATTTGATATGCTCAACGTAACGTGCAGCTATGTGACCTACTACCCAATGGAAGGAATTCAAAAGAGTTCAGGGAACTGTTTTGAAGTTTTTCAATGCTTCTTGCATGTAAAAGCGGCCTTTTTCTCTTCACTTTGTTTTATTTTACTTTGCAGTACTACCTTTGCAGTACTATCTACCGTCCAATGGGGTTACGTATGAATCTGGAGGTTTTTTGTTTAAAGAGTTTGCATTTTCAGCTTTATTGGGCTTTTTTGGGGGCGGCGAAAAACCTAAGGGTTCCTCGAGCCGTGTGAAACGAAGCTCCGTCAGAGGTTTTCTAAAGGGAGTGGAATCACGCACAGTGACCCGTAACCTACTAGATACTCCGAACAATCCGTGGGTACCGGGTTTATCGGGTCGCGGGGGCTCGGGTTGACCGGGTTGTGGGAACCTGGATGAAGTTAATGGCGAGCAACACTTTTTATTTATTTTTAGTATAATTAAATATGGTATGTATAAAATTAAAAAAAATATTTCGAGTAAAATTTTACAAAGTGAAAGCGTTGAAAAATTTTCATCGAATAATGATTGATAAGATAGTTGTTGACACTGAATAGGGCTCACAAAGAAAGCAGATAGCTTAGTAGCTTCGTTTGTTTATTAAACACTTACACATAAAATTGCTCGTATGCTTGCGTCAGCGTTGACAAAACAGATGAACGTCACTTTTCAAATCTTCTCAAAAAGTCTTCGAGGAGTTATTAGTAAAGTCCCAAATTTCTACAAGCCATGGACATAATCCAAACCAAACTATCAGACAGACTGTCCATCTGACGATGATTACGCGTGTTTACCGACACTCAATCAAATATAACTGAAATCAGACAAACTTTATATATCTAGCAAGCACAGCACCTCTTCGTCTGAAAGCAGCAATAAATACAGCATTACAGTTGTCGAAAAAAAAACATAAGCCTACTTCGTCGATAAAGTACAGTGTAATAAATAAATTAGGCGGGTCCCCGAGGCGCGCGGGTCTGTCGTAAATATTCTTTGGATGCTGTCCCGAGGAGCAACTAAGTTTCCGTTTGCTATCGGCGCGATAAATCACTCGCGTATCAAATGTTGAACGGAGGCTTAATACAACGAGTAACATGTTGGACATGTAACGTGCTCAGAGTACATTGTGTAAGATTTGTTTAATCCGTATTCATTCGATTACGAAAACGAAAATTAGTATAGCATTGAAGCAGCGCCTCCTGGCGAGAAGCGAGAAGAGTTAAAATTTTGCCATACAAATTTTCGTTTTCGTTAACGTATTCGAATGTCACTCACACTAGGCCCTCTGAATTTAGTATGTAAAAACGGGACGTAAAACGAGGTTACTTAGAATCTGAGGTAACATTGACAACGGTGCAGATTCTAAAGTGACTACTTCCTTTGGACCGCCACAGCATGAATGCGACGCCGCGTTCTGTACGCCAAGCATTCAATTCAGAGTAAAACTTGCAGCAGGAATAAGGATTTCAAAATGTTCAGTTACCTTTATTTTGTGTTTTTGTATAGTATGAGTACCTAATGTTGATCATTGCCGTCTTTACCGTCCAAGGTACGTACCTGATACCTGGTACTGATAACGTTCAGTCCAAGGTACGTTATCATTGCCGATTAGGTATAGCCGAGTGTGGCGGTCAAAAGGTTAACGGTGACCATAATAGCGCTTGGCTAGCTCCGATACCATCCTGTAGGGTTACATGTGATCTTCTGCTGCTGTTTCTTTCATATTGTCTTGGTAGTTAAAAGTGAAAGAGCAATGTGTCTGAATTGCCGTGGCCATGATGGCAACAAGACCATCTGAAGCAGTTGCTTGCATCCGGCCGGTTGAAACTAATACATACATTAAATACCATCGATCTATACATACAATAAAGCTTAAGAGAGTCGAAAGTCTGTACATGGCAGATATCAAAAAAAATGGCTGGGGATACTTAGAATTGATAACAGAACATGTTCCAACAGTTTTTAGAAGTTTTGTCTGTTTATCTGTTTGTCTGTTAATTTGAACGCGCATCACGTGAAAATGGCTGAACGGATTCAGCAAATATTGTATACTTATATATTATTTTCAGTAGCCGATTCCTACCAAGCTCTTTTCATGGTTTTACTACAATATTACATGTTGTATATTTTCGAATAGAGAATTGTACCTATCGGTACACCCTGAAATGTTTTCGTTTGCAACGCAAGACACAACAAATGGACACTACGGTGCAAATAGCGCCCAAGAGAGGTCCGCAAACGACCGCTCGCGCGGCTTTGCAAACACACGCGCTTGAGAGCCGTGTTGTTGGGTTCGATCGAGCGAAATCGCGGCTCACTGTACCGAGGACACAGGTGTGAGTACACACGACAGTACAGTATAAATGTGGAGTTAGATGCTGGGATAGTTCAAAACCGCGTACATAGTATTAGTAAGGAAGAGGTTAGATAGACTGTGGTATTAGTCGTTATATTCGAAACGAGTATATGCTGTTTGATTGAAGGAAGAAAGAAAAAAATGCAGCCACGAGATTACAGCAAAGTACATTATAACACGACCAAAATATTTTTTTTTTGACAAGTTCACTTGTTAGTTAAACACGTAAACAGGCGTGTTCAATCAAAACATTAAATTAAATTAAATATATTTATTAGAACACACAGTTGGTAAAAACTTTAAATTAAAACAATCAGTTGAAACACAAACCAGCGCAATCACAAAATGTCCTTGTAGATAACTTGTTATTCTTTTAAATGAAAGAAATATGTATTCAATAAGCACTACGTAATATAATTATGTAGTACTTTTTTCTAAAAGCATACACGACTTCATTCTTAGTGGAAAAATCACAAATCAAAGAAAGATTTTCTTCCGAATTCTTCTTCATTTTCACTGTAATATCAAAAAGTATCAATTACAAAATGTCTCACGTTTCTCGCAAGTCGTACTCTCTAAAAGTTATCAGTCGGAACGGTTTTAATTAATTAAAAGGTCGATGCAAGGGATCCAAGATAATGAGAAAGAAGGAAAATTTTAATTTTCCTAGAGAGGGGCTCGTTGTCTTTGCCAAACTAAATTTGATTAATTTCACCATTGCAATGCATAATGGAACCTTATCGTGAAGCAAAATCAAGGTTTTGCAAAGTATTTAGTTAGAATTTTAATAAAAAATGAAAAAAAAAATGTGGCTATCCATTTGATGTAACTTGTAAACTAATTATTTTTAGTTTTAGTTTAATTTTATAATTTATTTTGAGAAGTTTGTGAAATAATACAGGCTTGTTATTAAAAAGCCATCTAATATTGCAAAATTCCTTACTTTTTAAACAGGCCTTAATTCATAAATATACTTTTTATATGTACACTTATTTAATTCTAATAAAACGTTATTTGCAAATGGCAGAGAACTAGTTTGTAAAAAGACAACATTAAAAACAAATGCGAATAATTCAAAGTCCACTGTACAAAGATTCAAGATCTTGCAAAGAGATGCGTTCGAAAAGCACTTTGAAATCAGTATATCTGCTCAATTGTTACGATATATGCACACAGCGCAGGCATTCACCTTATAACACGGCTCTTTTTGATTATGATTCATAAACAACTGCCACAACTTCTCCAAAAAAAAAAGTAAACAATGTAACCGTAATCTGAACTTGTGCTGAAATTTTCCAACTGTAAATGTCAAAAGAAATTACTTTGAAGTTACGCTAAGTCGGAAAATGGAAGCTGCGTGTCCTACATTTAACTCCTAGCACTTCAAATGAAAAAAGTTTAGTCTCACAATTTCAAAAGCTAAAGAACATTGAATTCTCGTCTTTGACGCATGGGAATAAAATTATCCGTTGCATAAATTCGCTCAAACTTCTCCCTTCTTCAGGCATAAGGCGTCCAACAAATTTAACAAACCATTAAAAGGGGCTGCCACTCACACAGTGTCATAACAATGTAACAATTTCTTTTAAAACCATATGCAACAGTTGACGTGATCAGAGTCTGTTAATTTTTATTCAGTTTTATCATCGTTTAACGTAAGATTAGAATTTCAAATTGATAATATATACAATATTTTAAATTGAAAACATTAAAGTCGTTCACATGTGTGATGAAACAAACAATAATGATAATTAAAGAAAAAAAACATAGCTTTTGAATAAAATGAATCCCGTTCCGGTCACTGCTACAATGTTGAATGTAACTTATGCGGGCAATTTAAATATTGAAAAGTAGATTAATTTGATAATATAATAAAAAGTATTTATTTTATCATATTATATACAATTTGTCTTGGCGCTGTTCACCTCTCACTCCTATATTAATTAAATTACGAACGCTACGTTAATATAAAAAAGTTCATAAAAATAAAAAGTAACTTTGTTTAGTTCCTGTAAAAAAACAAATAAACCGTAATTATTTTTCGGTGTAAAACCCATCCATTACAAAGCTCTTTTAGCTTAGTTTCCACTACATTAAGCAATGGATTCGTGATCTTAATTTGTTAGCGTTAAAGATCAAACTTGTTTGCCGAGATAAATTGCATCGAATTCACTTTATTCAACTTGGCAGCTAATGTTTTTACTATGTAGGTACTTTGGTATTCTAATGCAAATTAAAGACGAAAGCCACTTTGGTGGATGATAGTGATAGATATGGTTAAAAGCGATTTGCTTTTAAAACTTTAAAGTATTAATCAATATCTGAAAATAATAATAACTTACATTGTTTTCTACTGTTTACGCTAACACTATACATTGACTATACTTAATACTGATCAACTCACTATGATTTTACATATACACTACGTCAAATTTATTAATCTATATACATTATATTAAAGCATGCGCCCATTCTTCTCCACAGCTAAAAATTAGACGTCCTGAATGGGTAGTAGGTAAAAAATGTATGGACGATTCAAAACCACTTTTCGTAAGTTTATTTGAATACAATATTTTGAAAAACACAAATGTTGAAAAAATTTCCACGAGCAGGATTTGAACCTGAAAAATTATTTCAACATTTGTGTTTTTGTAATTTGTTCGCAACAAAATTTGCGTTAAAAATTATTTGAACATTTATAAATAGCTTGCTTACTTCTTAACTGATCTTTAATATTTGTAAAAATATTATGATCGGATGTTAGTGACGGTAGTTGTTGACATTGAATGGGCGCCTTTGGCTTTCAAAGTAAAAAGTGTTGAATAATTTCGGCGGGCTGGTTAGCTCAATTGGAAGAGCACCTAACCCGGAATGTCAAAGGGGGCAGGTTCAAATCCTGCTCGTGGAAATTTTTTCAACATTTGTGTTTTTGTAATTTGTTCGCAACAAAATTTGCGTTAAAAATTATTTGAACATTTACAATATTTTGACTTTGACTTTGACTTTATATAATGACTTGTCCTGACTGACTGATTCATCGTCGCAGAGCCGAAACCGCTAAAGCTAATTAGATGAAATTTGGACTATAGGTTAATTGAAGGCCGTAACAGCCACTAAGAAAGGATTTTATGGAAATCATACCCTAAGAGGGCTAAAAGGGGGTGAAAGTTTGTATGAAAGTCCCTCAGTTTTAAAGAAAAATACATGAAATTGGTATTTGGCTTTTTGAAAAGAAATAAAGAATGACATATTTCAGGAATTTTGTTTATTTTCCATTAAAGGAGCAAAAAAGGGAAGAAGATTTATTTTGGGAAAAACGCCCAACGATTTTATTTTTTGTCTGATCAATGCCCTAGGTTGATGAGGACAGTGGTGTGATGACTGGTACCTAGGACCTACCGACTTATTTTTTTAGCTTTTAGTACATTGTCTACATATTTTTTAAATCTTTATTTTTAATAAAACCGTTTAACATTAAAAAAAATTTACAAATTTTTTTTGTTTATTAATTCTCATAAAGTTTTTGGTTTTATTTTCTGTAGCTGTGCTTTTAACATAATAAATACTACTCGCAGCATCCTCGATGAGATAAAACGTTTAAGAACTCTTTGGATGCACTAACAAGATTGGTATGTTCATTGTCTCTACGCGAGTAGTTGATGTAAAATATACAACGCCTCTCTTATCTAGTGATTGGATCTTCACGGGTCTCCGACCTCAAAGGTTTCAAGTTCAATGGTCAACTGGGATACATAATGTACTTGGATTTGGTTGATGATAGAGTTTATTCTCTAAAAAGGGAGAAAGTGAGAACGGAAATAAGATCTATACCCGACTCAGTTGTCAACCTCTCCAGCACGTTGTGGTTCTCCCTGCTAGATAACGAACAAGGTAACCGATCAATGGCGGTATAACCATACGCCCGGTCGAACACCCGTATCTGGCTGTAAGAGGCTTCAGTGACCTTGGGGTTTAAATCACTCCTAAAAGACCTGGTGCAGAAGGCAAGGGGAAACCACTGCATTATTTTCCTAAGAAGGTCTTTATGGACCAAAGTAACGACCACGACCACTCTGCCAAGATACTAGATAAAATATCCGGAACAACCCAGCTTCACACGACTTAAAAGTTTATACTGACTCCACTTACCAACCGTCAGGTTACAAAGTAGGTGTCAGACATCCTTGTGCAAGCACAAGGGACCATCTACGTCAAGTCATAACGCCAGATCAAGACGCGCCGAAGCGCATTCTTCATCCGGTACTTTTAAGACTAGTGTCTCGAACCAGTTGCCCCGTGGACACGTATAGTCCTCTACCTATTATCCAGATAGGTTACCGAAGCTGTAAGCTCGCTCACTTCTCGTTGCACTAAGAGCACAACTCGCAGATTCCACTGCTCTGGTCGTCGACTCTAAAGTCGACTTTTTTGCTTATTGGAATAAGATCTTTAACATGAAAATTTTTTTTTGAAGCGACATCGCCAAAAAAAATTACCCCCAAATTACTTATACCCCTTTTATGCTTACTGCGAACTGGTATGTCGGCAATTGTACGTTATTATACAAAGGCATAGTTGTGTACCGTCAACGCGTAAGGGCACGTAGCCTGTAATAGGAATTAGCTAGGCCTGCCTATGCCGCACTAATTGGTGCCACAGAACTCTGGAATGCTCATGTCATGAGCAGTAAATGCTACATAATGTTTGTGAGAATGGCTAGCAAACTTCGTTATCATCACGCATACAACAAAACGTTTAACTATTTTATTTACTTTTAATTTGCAATGTACAAGTCGCATCATGGGTCCTCCTTTTGGTTTGCCACAAAAAAGGCTCGTCCTAGAGTGGAAACCGCTGGATATATTTTTTTTAATTTATGGCATGTACGTGTTCATTATCAGCTCAGTTTATGTCCCCACTGCTGGGGCACGAGCCTTCCCTATGGATGGATAAGGAGAACGGGCCATAAACCACCACGCGGGCCCAGTGCGGCTTGGTAGTTAACGACTACTAATGCAGCTGGAGCCAACGGCTTACGTGCCCTCCGAAGTACGGAGGAGCTCGAGTCAAGATGTTACTTGGTCACCCATCCGATGACCGGCCTTTGCGAAAGTTACTAAGTTTGCTCATACTTAAATTTTGTACATAGTTTGTTTTTGTTCATTTATATACTTTGTTTTTGTACTCTGTCTGTAAATACTTACGTTTTGTTAAATAAAGATTATTTTTATTGTAATCAGCCCACTGCTAAGTGCTAGCGCGAGTTTCACGTTAGAGAAACTTTGTATGGCGTTGAAGTAGCGTCTCGTGACAAACGTGAAGACTTAAATTTTGCATTACATTGACGTGATGTAATGGCAAGTAACCCGCACTGTAGACATAGTACTCTTTCGTATCTCTTTCTCTTTTTATCTTTGGCTTTTTAGACATTTCTTCTGCTACCAGACATCTTTCGAATATAGTCAGAAGGGTGCAGGTCCAAATCCTGCTCGTGGAATTTTTTTCAACATTTGTGTTTTTGTAATTTGTTTCGCAACAAAATTTGCGTTAAAATTATTTAAACGTTTCAATGGTTATAGTTTACAATTTGTACTTGCCATTTTTTTCTTTTATTTACATATCCATCATTTGCTCGGATCCAAACACCATAAAACCGTCTCTTTTACCAAAGAATTAAATGATGCTTATGCTTTTTAAGAACTAAACAATTAACATTTTCCCCAATCACAATCTATTAAAGATGGATTCCTCTTGAACTAGATTGAACTGGTGAAAATAGTAATTTTTTTGTGACACACGTTTTGGCGAAACTATAACCAATCATAGAAATTCGACAATCATACAAATAAAGTGGTTAAAACAGATAAATAGCTAAACAGCTATTTGAAAGATACTATATAATGTTGCTTTTGCATTCTCAACTCTATTTATCGGTGCATTGTCTAATTAATATTAGGTACTAGTGGTCGCGCAGCAGTGTTCAAAATTCGACCGTAATTTTATTAAGGCTGCACGGATTGTATACTAAGCAATAAAAAAATTAAATAAAAGATCGGTATAATGTGAGTTTGGATTTGCATTGACAGATGTCGGCCGCATTAAAGACGAACAACACGTGTGTGTCAAATACATGGTAGTGTGTGTAACGTTGTTTTTGTTGATTTAATGTATTTTTATGCATAATTAAAAAAATATATATATTAACAATCGGATAACCTTCTCTATACTATAAACTATAAGTGTGCGAAATTTCATACTTCTCCGTCCGCGCAATTTTCGTAAAAACGGGTACAAAGTTTTTGCTTTACGTATTAATATATAGATTAGTTTTCGTTTCGTCAAAACCACGTGTCGCGCATTGAAGTGTCAAATTGTGTAAAGGCACGAGATTCAGCGTGCATTTCTGCCCAACGTTGCGCACACACAACCATGCAAATATTGTTACGTAATGCTAAGTGTGAAATAATTGTAACGCATACAAATGTGGTACTGATGACTGGTACTGGTGAGAGCAGGTTACGGTAATTAGGTAACAAAGGGATAATTATTCTTCAGTTATTATTTAAATTTTCAATATATTTTATACTAGCTAACCCGGCGGGCTAAGTACCGCATTTCTTTTTTTTTTAAATAAAGCTTATGTTACTCAGCGCTAATGTAGCTTTCTATTGGTGAAAGTATTTTTTAAATCGGTCGAGTAGTTTTTGAGTTTATTCGTTGCAAACATACATACAAAAATACAAAGCTTTCCTCTTTATAATATTAGTACTCGTATATAGGGTCACATTTTATCAACTGCAAATATTTTGAGAATAAATTCAACAACATAATATAGACAATTTTTATGAAAAAACCTTAAATTTTTATACGCTAGTTTTCAAGAAAAAAGCCAAAAGACATTTCGATTAATAAGAAAAATAAAGCACTTTCGGCAGTATCAATTCAAAGGAGCCGAAACAGAGAGGCCGCAATGCCTTCACCGCTTACACGTGCCCCTAGTTGCATTCAAAAGAGCCGACAGAGAGACCACTCTTAAAAATATTACAATTTTTGTGTCAGGAAAAGTAAAAAAAAACTAGCCTGAATTTTTTTTAAATGCTAGGGTCTTATTTCTCTGATATAATTAGATGTTTTGTCAAAATATTTGCAGTTGATAAAAAGTGACCTTATAGATTATGCAATTTATGTTTATTTTATTTTATATTACTAAACTTCTTTGTGGCTGAGTGGCTAAGAACTCGACCCGAAAACCGGAGGAATTAAAACGAAGAAGTTAAACTCCCCCAAATTCTGCCAGTTAAGCTTGACAAATCTTTTGGCTAATGGTAACAAAAAACGGCCTAATATTTATTTATATACCTTACCTTTGATGTTTAAATTGTTGAGCATGCATACCGATAACGTACTTATTAACACTGAATAAGTCTCTCAGTTTGCTCCACTAATCCGCACTGGGCCCGCGTGGTGGTTTATAGCCCATTCTTCCTATCCCTAGGGAAGGCTCGTGCCCAAGCAGTGGGGACATAAAATGAGCTGATGATATGGCTCGGTTTGACTAAGTTGAAGATAACATTGACAAAATTTGTACAATTACCTACAAGTACGAACCTACGAATCCCGCTCGTAGGGCTTTTTTCATAACCTTTTCAGCTGTTATTAATAATATTCTTTCATAATTATACGTCCAATTTTCCACCTGTTACGCTTCCAAAGAAAAACGGTAACGCCGTTAATTTCGGACGATAAATTAGTATTCTCAGTAAACAAAAGAATATAATTCATCACGAATTGGGTTAGAGCTCTTTACAAAAGGTCGGTCATAAGACAATATGCTATTAAGGAATAGTACCACTGATGTTTTTTTATGTAAAAGGTGACAAATGAGTCAGGATGAAACCTGATAGAAAATAATAAGCGCCACATATGAACCCCATAACATCAGAGTAATCATAGATACGTTACCGACCTTGAAGAGTAAGCCACTTTAATACTGCCTCGGTGCTCTGGTGGTTAGACCTCCGGTCTCAGACCCAGCTGTCCCGGGTTCGATTCTCAGCTGGGTATGTACATGTTTGCACTCGGTTCGGTTGGTTGAAAGGCTCGATTTTAGCCCGCCTGTCTAGTTACGACCATTTTATCTAAATATGTCGCCATAACATCAAGGATAGGAGGATTGTTGTGTTCCGACAGTTAAAGATAAGATAGCCAGTGCCTCAGTAAGTAAGGTTTAAAGTTTGATCTTTGGTCTTATCAACACATTAATAGCAAGATTAGGGCCAATTGCTTACCCGTAACAATTTATTTTTAAACTCTTTCAAAAATAGAAATAAAAACAAAATATGTATACATAGAAACTACACAGGCGACAATGATCTGGGTTGCCCAGTCATTTGTTTTATTAAAATTTCGCAACTCACGCGCGCCAGACTTGTTGAAAGGCTATTCAAGGTTAGAATAGCGCTTCTAAAAGAGGTTATGTTCGGCCTCCTTGTATTTAGGACAACGCTACATTAATGAAACATACCTGGTGTAACGTCAATCCCTTCGAGGGTAAGTGCCGCCCTTCCGATAGCTATTACAGCCTCCACGAATGCGACGCTTAATGTACGGACGACATCGGGCGCTAAACTTATTGCTTCTATTAAGGGGGTGCAGCGCGGAATTTGAAAATTTACGTGTTTTTAAGTCACTGGTGCTAGGCGCTGAATAGGTCTTATACATTAAAAGGACTAGTATAGGTTAACTTGATCCTTTCACAAGGTCATGGTTGTCTTGGAAATTGAAACAAATACCCAGAAACTGCATAAACAATACGTAAAATAATGATATCTAAAAACTTATTTCTTCAGAAACTTTGTAAATATAGCACAAATGAAACAATGATCCGACATCAAAATGTTTGTATTGATATTGCGCAAGTCACTGTTGTCTTATTTTTCAATAAAAAACACGAATATGAAAATATTAAGACTTTTCTTATTTTTACCCTAACGCCTATGATTTTACGAAAGTAAACATTGCTCTAATTAAATCACCAGCCTACTCTGTACAGATATTAGTGTGCGTGCGCCGTTGTCACACCAATGCCACGCGCCGCTCGCTCGCTATCATAAAGAAACTTGAAACTCGCAGTTTTGCGTCCGCGCTGCACCCCCTTAAGGGGAACTGGCTTGATTCTTAAAGTCAATTGTCATGAGCTTTTAGTAAAAAAAATATGTTAATGGTACTAGTTGGCAGCCGACTCCACGCAGCAGCAGCAGACGACGTGTCGTCGCGACGCTACTGGTTTCTGTGTATTTCTATGACGACGACGCCGAGCGACGTGTCGCTACGGAGGAATTCACGTCGTCGTCAGGAAGGTCACGTCGTCGTCTGCTGCTGCTGCGTGGAGTCGGCTGCCAACTGATACCTTAATCCTGACATTTGTCGTTCAACATTTCTTTAAAATGTAACTCAAAAACTCAGAATATAAATAAAATGCTATTTATACGGATCTATTCGCGTTTATAACGATGTATGTAATATCACGCTAAGTTCTATTATCTGACTTTGATTTTGTGGTATATAATAACAAAATATTGAATGCTATGATAACGAACGTTCATACATTACTACGTTAAACTGTTACTACTTAATGCAATGAAACACAAATATCACATTAAACAATTGCGTACACCTTGTACATTCACGTATCTACCAAGTCATCACATCATCATCATCAGCTCATTTTATGGCCCTACTGCTGGGGCACGAGCATTCCCACGCGGGCCCAGTGCGGATTGGTGGCTGTTAACGACTGCTACTGCAGCCGGGACCAACGGCTTTACGTGCCGAAGCAAGGAGGAGCTCGAGATGATAAATTGGTCACTCATCCGATAACCGGCTTTGGCGAAAGATGCTTAACGTCAGCAATCGTGGACTTTTGCATTAATCACTGCGCCATCGAACTCCATCCGTAAATCTTCTACGTAAATCATTGTAATTTGATTCTATAATTTTGACAACGAAGCTTGGCCTTAACACTGAATGGCCGTGCGGTGGTGAAGCTGTAACATCACGACTACCCATAACCTAAGCTATTAAACCAACTACACACTTATCAGGTACATATAAAAATAATAAACGGGCCCAATGACTTACTATGTTGTTGTTTTCTCGCTTGACAACCGCCATTTCTAACTTTTACTGTTTAATACCAAGTTTTAATACCATTTCCAGTACCTACATTATATTTTACATGCAATGGACGTAAGATAAAAAGGCTTTGGTGCAACGGTTACCTGTGACGGAATATCCCACGATTTAAGTGGGATTTATGTAAGGTACACAATCCAAATTTTCGTGCATTAGACTCAAACTTTGTTTGAAGTATTTAGATATTACGTTTTATCATGTATGTATAATTCGTCGCAGTCGACTGTCATAAGCATGGCAGTACGCTTTTTATTTTCTGCCTTATAGTCCCGAATCATCTATATATATTAATACGTGAAGCAAAAACTTTGTACTCGTTTTTACGAAACTTGCGCGGGACGGAGGAGTATGAAATTTCGCACACTTATAGTTTATATAAGGTTATCCGAATGTTAATATTTTTTTTAAATTATGCATAAAAAATACATTAAACCAACAAAAACAACACTACACACACTACCACGAATTTGATACACACGCATATGTATTTGACACGTATTGTTTGTCTTTGATGCAGCCGACATCTGTCAATGCCAATCCGAACTCACATTATATCTTTTTAAATTTTTCAATGCTTAGGATACAATCCGTGCAGCCTTAATAAAACTACGGTCGAATTTCGACCACTGGGCGACAATACAAAATACAAAAACATTACCCTCCTTCTGACGCAGTCGGGTAATAATGGACTTTGTTCAGCAAAGGAACAATATTTAGGTTATTTAATCATTTTTTATTCCATTGCAAAAGAAACAGAAGCTAACAGGCACACGAGACCATGTGTAACAAGAAAGAAGGTAATCAATTTACCAACCGTTTCGCTTTTTCACTTCGCGGCTTTAACAAACGCACAATCAGAATTGTGCAATGAAAATTCGACAAACCAATCAAGCGGGATAAAACTCTGTTCTCGATTAATACACCATATAACTGAAAATCCTAATACTTATGTAATTTTTTTTTTTCATTTTAATCTCGAACAAACTTTATGATTGAGTACGTTTTCAGTTTTGACATGCTTTGACATGTTTTCAGTTTGAAAATGCATCTCTTGTTGAACTTTTATTCATTTTTTAGGTTCAGCCAACGTTCGGGCAATTTTAACCACATGGAACGACGTCGTCGATTTTAAATTTGATTGAAAAAATGTTTTAGACAATATTAAAGCTATCTTAATGACATAATATTTTCCATCCATCTCAGCCAAAAGACGTCCACTGCTGGACAAAGGCCTCCCCCACGGATCTCCATGAGGGGTATTTGCCGTAATCGCCACGCTTGGCAGGCGGGTTGGCGATCGCAGTTGGTTAAGAGTAACCTCAGAGAGATGCTGCTGCCCATCCTCTGGAATGGTCCCTTAGTCGGCTTTTACGACACCCTCGGGAAGATATGGGGTGGTGCAATTCCTTATCCCCGGCACCACACAGGGGATAATATTTTACTAACATTATATTTTTTGTATATTAGTTACTAAAAAAAAAATTTATGTTGACTAAATAATCAAAAAAAAACTAATCATCTATGATGAACTAGCTCATTTGAACGCCCACACTGTTGGGGCACGAGGCTTCCCTATGGATGGAAAAATGGAAAAACCACGGGGAGAAACGGGCAACAGACCATCGCGGGCCCAGTGCGGTGCGGTGGTTGTTAACGACTGCTAATGCAGCCGGGACCAACGGTTTCACATGCCTTCCGAAGCACGAAGGAGCTTGAGATATTAAAATTTTCATCACCCATCCGATGCCCAGATTTTCGAAAGTTGCTTAACATCAGTAATCACAGACTGGGAGTTTTTCGCGTACCAAAATAAAAAGTTCCAAGATCCATTAGAGTCTGTAAAATTTTTAGGGGTGATTAAACTGACCTATTTTTTATAAACTGAATTTCCATAAAATGTACATACCACCAGTCGAAACCCAGTTTATATTGCATATTACTTCATATAAAAAAGCTGTTTATCGTAGTAACAGTAACTAAGGCTGAGTTTGAATACGTGTCAAATTAAAATGTTACGTCTGCATTGGCGGCAAACCGAACGCACGTTGCATGGCTGCCGAATTCAATAGACCAAATTGTGGTTAGACAGTGCTCTGTAAATGGCTGAGGCGGCGTGTGGCACAAGTGAGGAGAGGCGAGAGATTCCGTTGTTAAGAAGAAAATGATGCTTGTAGTAAACCTACAAATGGCTGCCTAGTCTTGGCAAATAATAGCTTTTACGTTGTTTAAGTATTTTGCTAAGAAATCTATCCCTAATATATAATCTAATCCCCATTTTGTATTTTGGGAGTGCCTTCAACAAAGAAGAGCTGACCAAAAAGTAAAGAGGCCTATTTTCTCCATCTTTTAAACCAAAGTATAATGTTACTTCATCATCATCATCATCATCATCATCATCATCATCATCATCATCATCATCATCATCATCATCAGCCTACACACGTCCACTGCTGGACATAGGCATCTCCAAGTGCATGCCACTGAGCACGATCCGCTAATGTTACTTGTACGTACCTATTAATTACCATTACTAACACTGCCATGCGGCACATCCAGTTGCGCGAAGTCGGTGTTACCGTGGCATCCGTTACTGGGCTAAAGTTAAGCGCGGGCCGAGTTTTGCTTTGGATGTGTAACTCCCTCCTTAATTATTAAGTTAAAATTAATAAACTGTTCGCGAACGATTTGTAGTATGATAGTTTAGTGCTTGTTATGTTTTGTGTGTTAATTTTTTTCTAAAATAGCCCAACAAAATGTTTTTAAGTGTTCTGTTTGTCATGTAAGTGATTTTTGTTAATCTTTATGAGAAAATAAATATCTTTAAACCTTAAACCTTAATTAATAAAATATGTAGTAGCATTGTAATGTTCTGACAGTTATATAAGACATGATAGCCAGTTCTTAGTAAAGTAAAGATTCTGGGTAGAGTGCGTTTCCATCTGCATTCTCAGACCATCAAGTAAGATTAAGGCCAAGCAAACAAAAATGTCATTAATATTGTTGTATTTCGGCCTTATCACGATTTATCAGGTGAAATTGTAAACCAAGCGCTTCTCCGTTCCACGTAAAACAAACACTAAAAGCGTTTTTCTTTTACATCTTGTACCAAACATTGACAGCTCGACACAGGAAGGCTGTAAGCCGTTGGATCGTGCAGGAAATTACGCGGTCAACGGCTCAACGTAACAGTCTTGTTTTGCAATGTAAGACATTGTGCACCCTTAGTAGATCATCTACCATATTGCTGTCATAGGAAAAAAAGGGAGTAATCACTAAAATCAAAAATGATGAAATTAATATAAAGTTAGGCTTGCTCTAGGACATCATGGCTAGCTGCTACCATCTTTTCTAAGTCTACCATACAGGAATGTTAATAACATAGTAATATTCTCACTGTCCGGAATGCAAAGCTGTATGGGCAGTGTCTTTGCCTTCAAATATTTCTCTATAGACAACTGTCATGTAATGTCAGGTGGAATTGAAAAATAATTGTGGGCGCGTACAAATTACTTTTTGGTAACTTGTGAGTACTAACCTCTGACGAGATACCAGGAAATAGTCAAACTTTGAGTGTAACTTAATTTTGTAATGTCTTAGCGAGGACAAATATCGTGGAGTGTTAATTAGTAACATAGTTTATTTTATTAGTGAAAACTTAAAACACCAGTGCTTTGGGTGTTTGGCTCACGAAGAGCATTGAACACGAGGTGTAATCGCGGAGGCGTTAACCCAAAATTAAGCCCTGCACAGGCGCCCCGGTGACGCCTGCAGGTAGTACGTGCCAATTGGAGGCACCAAACACGTGGCTGGCAAAGATCGCGACCGATTTAGGCGCAGGCCTTTGGCTTTGGAATCCTTATCTTCCTAGATCCTTCCCTGCCACCATCGCCTACTTCTTTCCATTTAGCCATACAGCTCGGAGGAGCGGCCAACTGCAGCTTGGGTAAGTGGTCTTTATATTGTGCACAGGGAGCTGTCCTTTTAGCCACTCGTGGGAGCGGTCAGCTAAGGAACAGGCATAGTCACACAGGTATACGTCTAGCTCGGCGAAACGCCTGACTAGACGGGGTATTCCACATTGACAGCTTGGCGTTTGCGCTATGGGCCCGGCAAACCAATAGCCAGCTGGTGGTCTACTTAACACTCACAGCTAAGAGTAACATAGCCAGTTTCGCAAAAAGTGAGATTTCTAGTTGATGTATGCTTTAATTTTTAACCTGGTTGTCATTTACCCCTCGGTCCTGATTCTGCTATTTTAAAACGTCGTCAATAACCATGTTACTACAATAATGACCTGATTCTGACATTGTCTGTCATAGTCAAAATGTCAAATCAAAATTCAAAAACCATTATTATATATAACAGAAAGTTTTAAATGAGCGATTTTCTGACAGCCCAAATTAAAAAATAAAAATTAGTTCAAAAAAACTCGATAGATGGCGTTTTATTAAAGCCGAGCCGTACATAGTGGCTGTAATAAATTGTGCAGTACACAGAGTGAACTTTTGCTTGTCAACCAAAAAAATAAAAAATGAGTATTTTCATTTCAGGACCTATTCCTATTTTCCATAATTTTGTTCACAGTTTAACAGTTGCACAATATTGATATTTCTGATACCTTTGTGTGTATCACCTTTTCAAGCAAGTGTTTTCTTTCAAAGAAATGCCAAACCCGTGCATTTTTGATTTGTGTAAAAAAATGGCTTAAAAAGGCAATGGAATAAATATTACGCAGCCATACACGTGCTTTCCATGGACTCGCCTTTTACTATGCGCCATCTATGAAGTCATTTGGAACTAATTTCTTTTTTTTTTGGGGGTCGGAAAATCGCCCATTACTAAAACACATTGTCTATAAGATGGTAAGGCAAATCCTAGTGATGGAACCCAAAACACGTTCAACTTAAGCCCTACAACATCTCTAAAGTAATATTAAAAAAATTAACAAAAGTAATACAAGTACTTGAGAAATGTAATCGGTTAGTGAGTTAGCAATTTAAAACGGTTCAGTTTTATTAAAGAGGAACGGGGCTATTGTCTCACGTTGATTAGTTTCAGTTTCATACTTTGTTTGAAGTTGTTCGCAAGAAAATTAATTTTTAGCTTGCACTCTCAGCCTGCTAGTTTTCTTGGGCGGAACGTGGTGACAATGCGTTACTGTTTTCTGGAGATTTAAGACGTACCTACTTTTTGGCATCAGCTTTCATTTATTTTACTTTTGTTATCACTTCAATGACTAAACGTAACAAGAGAAGCATTAGCTCGTATTAATATGCCACAGTAACATCATTTTAGACGTTTAAGAACAGTTCTCCTGACATTAGTCTTAACTAATCTTAATGAATGGCTTTGCGGTAAACGCATTCAGCCGATTTCAAGTAGTATTGGTAAAAATTAACTAAGAATTGTACGTGACGATTTAGTTTAAATGGAGTCTCAACACACTGATATTATAAAAACACCTCGGGTGAAACTCTCAATGACAAAACGTAACACGAAAAAAAAATGCTAATGTCAAATGCCATTGTGACATCATTTTAAACGTTCCAGAGCAGCTCTTCTTAAATTAATCTTATTGAATTCAACACTTTTAGTGCATGACGTAGTGAGTATTGAGTGACGTAGTGAGGGTACTAAAAGTGCCTGAATACCGTGCCATACTAACTTGCTTAGTTAAAAAGTTAAAAAGTTGCAGATATGCATCTCCGTCAGATCATAACGCCTAGATAGAAAAAGGAAACGTGTTCTTCATTATAATATAATGCAGTTGACTACAACATATAATTACTCATCTGTAAACATTTTTTTTTACTGCTGACAGACAATATTTAAACGCAATTCCACCTGGTTTAAAGGACGATTAAATTAATCTTTAACAAGCATAAACATCTGACAAATCTTTGGCACTAGTATGTTTTCAAACAGGATTTTTCGAATGTATCTTTCTTTTGTCATTGCAAGTGTTGTCACCCTAGCCAGGAGGGAAATTGTGAAAACTTGCATTGTGCCTAGATATTCACCGTTTAACTTAGTCGCAGTTTACGTTCCGATGTTTGAGGGCTGAACAATATTTTTCTACAGTCTTATAAGAATATCAAACTTAAATAACTCAATGTTCTATAGAGCAACTTCATATAATAGTAAATGGCATACTGAAGCCTGAAGTCATTTGTAGGGATGGTGTTTCACGTACTGCCTGTCTTCTTTGTGTTGATTGTATGCGATTTTGGAAACTGAGAAAAGAGAAATAAGTCCATAAAAGATGTGAATAGAAACATAAATACTATTATATTGATTATTTAATAATTAAAAGAAAAAATATAGATTAAAAAATTCGTTGAAAAAATGGTTCTCATAAACTTAAGAAAACAATAAAGATAAATTATTAACTACAGCAGCCCCTAAGAGGAAGTAGCAAGAAGCGATGCCTTCTCGTTGTAATATTAAAAAGATTCTACTGCGAAACGGCCAAAGAAAAGGAAAAGTACTCGACAAGCGACTTTAAATACCAAACGGTAAGTAATAACATTTTAAATGTTTAATTGCTTCTTAAAAAGGTATGTCTGTAACTTGGCCTTGAATTTTTCGTGGCTCTAAATATTTGAGATTGTGATGACCTTAATAACCTTTAAATTAAAATATCTTCATTCCAGCTCGTAAGCACCTATTGCTAGGTATAAGCCTCCGCTTTAACACGTCAACTTAGTTGGTCCCGTGCGAGCCTCATCACTGCCCTCCAGCACAAAATAAGGAGTTTAATACATACTGCGCTCGAGCAACTTACATATAGACAACTTGCACGGACACGCATCTCGGAACACATCCCCGCTACACACGCCTTTAAAGTTTATACTGACACCCCCCCACCAACCGTTAGGTCATAAAGTAGGTGTCAGACATCCTTGCGCAAGCACAAGGGACCATCTGCGTCAGGTCATAACGCCAGATCAGGACGCGCCGAAGCGCATTCTTCATCCGGTACTTTTAAGACTAGTGTCTCGAGCCAGTTGCCCCGTGGACACGTATAGTCCTCTACCTATTATCCAGATAGGTTACCGGAGCTGTAAGCTCGCTCACTTCTCGTTGCACTAAGAGCACAACTCGCAGATACCACTGCTCTGGTCGTCGACTCTAAAGTCGACTACCAAATGTCCTCTTTGGTGGCGGACTTGTAAGCCCACTCACTTCTCAGTACCCATCCAGGCACCTTGCCAATTTCTCAATCCTACGCGGCTGGCTCAACCGGAGGTATTGCATATAGCGGGCACCTCTACTAGTTATCCAGACTAGTACCGGAGATGTTGGAGTTCTGCTCAGTAAAAACCACCGAGCACAGCAACCAACTATGGGCAACTCACGTGCCCCGCAAGTCCTTTCGCATCGGGCCCCTCGAGGCCGCTACTTAGACCCGCTCGCTGTGCACGAAATGGAAGCCTGACCAACAACAGACAAACATTCCCACTTCTACAGCTAACCGCATGCCACCACGAGTCGAGTCGGAACGAGTCGTAACAGTCAAAGCGCTGCTGTTGTGAGATTCCGTATCCGTGAGAGGTTGCCTATGGTGTGCGTTGCTCGAGCGCGTTAGTATGAAGCTTGCGTTCTGCAGTCTCATATTTTGTGCCTCCAGCCACCCCGACAATATCGTCTGACCATCTGGCTGGTAGTCCACGTCGAGGCAATGAGACTGGCTACGGGCCTCTTTAAAATATATAATTAATAGCTCTACTAACAGTTTGAGAAAAAAAAAACACGACGTTATTAATAAATTAAGCATCGGTAGCCGAACGGATAGATTGATTAATAGATGCGTGGAAACACCGTTGGATATTGACGAGAACTCACTCATACCTTATAAGTAGACTTACGAACCCATGGTTTAGTGACATTCATAGGATCTAATTTTTGTAGTCTAAACTGAATTTAAAATAATTTTGAATTAATAAAAACAATTTCAGACAACTAATCTGTGTCCCGTGAACAAATACTAAGACGAAGACAAGAAAAAAAAATTGTCTTTCTTATAAGTAATTTATCTGCCAATTTCAAATTTGTAAACTTTACAGTTTATGAGTTTTATGTGGTTTTTGCTTTTTAAATATAATTATGTCATGAACTTAAACATTAAAAGCGTCAAGTTTTTAAGTAGGTCCCAACTTAGTGAAAAGCTATTCTTACAATTGCTTTTTCGCGTTGCGTAAACTTCTCCCGAAAAAATTGCCTATTCAAAAGTTGAAGTTTCTGTTTGTACTGTGTTTTTTCCAATGGTCCCTCGAACGATAAATCCCATAAGTTATTTATACCGCCCCCGAATGCTAAAGGGACTTTGTCAAAATTAAGATATAAATCTCCTGCTCTTACATTTTTCTAAACGTACCAACTTCGCTTAGAACTGTCGGAGGCCATTCGATATAAGAAGGAAGAGTTTGTTCGTACGTGAAATTACTTTTTAATGAATGTTGCCATAGATGTAACCACTATAATAATAGAATTCAACAATTACAGTCTTTTAACGTCCCAATGGTGGGCTCAGGCTTTCATATAAAAAATAGCAAACGAGAGCCATAACCCACGACGACCGCCATCTTATAAAGCACAATAAAAAAAACTACAAATTAGTCTGGAAATACATAAAAAGTAGAAGAAAAACTCAAACTCAGTTTATGCCACATTTTCTTCCCTTTCAATTTTCACAAAGGAATCCCATGGTTTATTTTCCCGCATTTATCTCCCTGAAGAAGTACCGGGAAAAAATCTCTGGTTTGATCCCCATACGTTTTTGGTTTGTGTACTAACGTTGATGGTAATCAAGGGTCTTGAATTCATAGGTCCTGAATTTGATTACCATCGGCAGGAATGATTGTTTTATGTTTGATTAGTTGGTGGTGGTTTGGCTAGATATCACCATCTAATCTTGCTTTCATCTCATCATCATCATCTCATGCTTTCTTCGACCAGTTTGGTAGGCCTCCTTCAACCCCCTTGCTTTATAAAACCACAATCTCAACAGCATAATTGTCAGTTAAAGATAATATAACTAGTTTCTCAGTAGCTTAAGATTCCTTGTCAGGTAAAAATCTCGTTACGAAGATCAGGTGGTTTTCAGTTGTGCCATCACCGTTAATTAGGAGTACTATAATAGAAGGATTCAAGCTATTCAGCTAACCATCAGCTGAATATGTAATGTGCCATAAAAAAAGTTTCCCGTTCGAATGCCAGACATTGCGAGGCAACCTCTTTTCTTTTCCTTTGAGATGTCTACAGCCGAAGTCGCGTGCTCCTCGCAGTATCGAATAAATCATAGCGCTTTGTCCGAAGTCTTGATAACAACCCACGATAATTTATTTATTATTGCTAAAAGCCGTCTGTTATTCCGTTTAGTTGCCCCTTCTTATTTCTGTGGTGATATTCGCGAAACGATTGAGGAACTTCTGTAAAAAGACCTGTGTATAGAAAATTAGTAATTAATGGACGAGGAAAGGGATAGTATAAGTTGAGAACCAGCAGATTTTGGCGATTTAATTAAAAATATTTTCTTATAACTTTTTAGCAAACTCATCAGAGTAACAACCCGAATCCCTTGATGAACTTCATTAAATACTTTTCTTTATTTTTTGCCTACGTCAAGAATAGGACAAGCCTGCATCAACGTTTTAGGTTCAGCGGCTTAGATTTTGTTAGTCAGGCAGCAATTCCTACTTTTACCTATAGCTATAAACTCATCAATTCATAGATTATTTATTGTTAAAAATATGATACTTAGTGGTGTTATACATCGGTACGCTACAAAACCTAAATGTAATCTCGAACATTTTAAAGTTTACATTTTTTTACAGAGTAGCATGTAGCTGGCCAGAAAACTAAAAGAAGAAGAAGAAAAAGAAATTGTAACTACCTAAAAGAAATTGTAGACTAAACCAAACATCGTTATTTGTATCACTATTTCGTCTGCTAGGCGGCCATTTGTATTTGGTAGTCGTTGATGTAAGTTTTTATTTTGTATGTATCTTTGTTATCTCGTGTAAAATGTAATGATTTATATTGTTCTTGCTTTGTGTTTTTGTGTATGTTGCGCTCCCTAAGGTGTTTGCGGACCAGCGTCAGGTTTTTTAATAATCTATAATGCTGTACGAGCACCTTTTAGTGCCACTTACTTATTGATAAAATTGTATGTAATAATGTCATTTGTGTTGTGTCACAAATAAATGTTTTCTATTCTATACTAGCCGGAGAAAACGGCAGTTCCAAATAGAATCTAAAACATCGAAAAATGTATTTACAGTATTTATACTATCTAATTCCACTTCAGCAGTTCGTAGTTGGCGGAGTCACAGGGCATCTTGGCAGCGCCGGCCAGTGATTAAAATCTCCAGAGCGTATACCAGATAATCTGGCATCAAACCAACGCGCCGAATCTAAATAAAAATAGGAGAGTTATCGCTTTAGAGATATCAAGAACAATATACAATAGCTGGACGCTGGATACACACACGGGGCGCGATAAAGATCTTCGTTTGTTTTCTGTTATAGTGTATTTTTTGTTTTTATTCCAAAAAATGTAGGTAATCTAAACCTCTTTTGTGTTTTTCTATTCTTTGTAATCTTTGATCAATTAAGTACTAGATTCCCGATGAGCGCTTGAAAAACGATACCTATTCGACTAGGGGCCACGAGCCACAATGACGTTTGAGGGGATGACAGCAAACATCAAGTACAAATAGTTTGCAACCGTAATTTAATTTTTATTTTTAAGATAACGAACGAGCGGCGCGTGGCAGTGGTGTGAAAACGGCGCACGACTACGAATACGCACGCATACTAATATCTGTACAGAGTAGGCTGGTGATTTAATTAGAGCAATGTTTACTTTCGTAAAATCATAGGCGTTTGGGTAAAAAATTATAAAAGTCTTAATATTTTCATATTCATGTTTTTTAATTGAAAAATAAGACAACAGTGACCTGCGGATCATCAATACAAACATTTTGATGTCGGATCATTGTTTCATTTGTGCTATATTTACAAAGTTTCTGAAGAAATAAGTTTTTAGATATCATTATTTTACGTATTGTTTATGCAGTTTCTGGGTATTTGTTTCAAATTCCAAGACAACCATGACCTTGTGAAAGGATCAAGCTAACCTATACTAGTCCTTTTAATGTATAAGACCTATTCAGCGCCTAGCACCAGTGACTTAAAAACACGTAAATTTTCAAATTCCGCGCTGCACCCCCTTGTAAGCTGAAGTTGTTGATGCTATCCAATATTTCTTTTGAGATGCATTTTTGTTCTGGATCCTTTATCTAGTACATAATTTGATCGTAGTTTGTAATATTGACAAAGCGTTTTATTCTTCTCTAATAATGAGTCATCTATACACCGTTGGCCTGAATAACCCGAAAGATTTAACTTAACGATTCTACAGCCTAATTAGAGTATATAAAGTTATGTAACACATAGTCCTAAACCCCATAATAAAGGAGATATTCATTATTTAAAACAAATAATAATAAAAGTAATTATTCTCTTATCAGTAAGACTGATAAGACTAGATTAATTCCGCTCTCAATCAGCAAAGTGCAACCTATTTGCCTTCACTGACAACTAGCTGATTCATAGTTTGAAAGTTGAACATGATTGATACATGTGACATATTTCAAACAAACTGATTTCAAATTATTACTGATTGTCACGTAAGAATTACACTGTTATAATTTAATAAATAATATTCGTTATGCCGTCTTATCCGCCGGAACATTTAGCGGAAATACATTATGTGTACGGATTCGTGAAGTGTCATGCTCGCTCCCTGTTTCTCAACTTGAGATTAATATGATTCGCTTACTCTCTGAAGTAAAGGCTTGACCATAAAGAAACACGCTATTACTATGATTTAATTTGTATTGAAAAAGTGGGTCAATTAAAACACACATTTCGACCCATGGTAATATAACGTTATTTACTCGTACTGTCGTTAAGAATACGTGGTTTAAATCTTTCGGGTTATTCAGGCCAACGGTGTATATTAAGCTTAGTAATTGTAATTTGTAATGTAAATGTCAACGGGTTAAAAACTCCTTAAAGGTATTTATGTAAATATTAATAGTCTGTTCAGAGAGACATATTTATAGACCTAAAAACATCAAGCGAAGACATTGCAATAACATTATATTGCCTTGAATACTGCTCAGAATCCTACTACCACCCTTTTACCTATTTATTTTAACAAGCAGCAATGTTTATGTTCCCATAGACATCTGCAGCATTCGGAAAGCTGCTTGCGTGACCGACATTTAAGATCTATGTCAGTCTCTGAGGATTCCGTGGTTTGCCAATATTAAGTCTAATAACAGCTCTCAGACTTCGTTCAGGACATTATCCATCGAAGAAATACGATCTACTTATGAGAAAATTAGAATCTCCTCATTGCGAAACTTGTGGCACTGTGGATGACGTCCAGCACATGTTCTAGAATGTATCAAATACCATGGAGCGAGGGAATCGTTGTTGCAGAAATATAATATAAATCGATTTGATGTAGGAAATTTCATGTCTTTACTTGCAGACCCGTAATTGGCGGTGTTCAAAGATTTCATTAGTATCTAAAGATGATTGAAAAAAAGATCTATATAGCCAAAGTCAGTCATCTATCGAGAAGGTAAACCTCAAAAAATCAAAATAGTTTGCTGTTACTGATAGAAATTAGAATGTAAAAGTCGTACCAACAGGAGTGGAGCGAATGGAATCTGTTCCGTGGGCACAGTTGTGAACTGTAGCAAAACTTTCATTGCTTTTTCGTATCACAAAAGAGAATTAATTTCGAGTCCGCCCCTTGGACCGGTTTCCAGAGACCAAAGTTTCCAGACTTTTGTCACAATGAACTTTGTGCAGTCTGCGATCGTCTTTAATTGACACTACCGGGTAGTACTTAATGGAAATAGTTTGTAGTTGTTAGAACAAATACCGCACTGCACTTTGATAGCTTACGAATTATAACAGAATGGTTTTTGTGAAATCAATACTATTCGGATAATTATTAGGTAATGGTGGTGCTTTGGACCCAGCATGACAGAGGGACCAAATTTCAGTCAACAACTGATTATTGCCTCAAAAAATTTCAATTCTATATTATTTTTGGCAACTGGAGTCGAATATTGGGTTACTGTGTCGAATATTAGGTTACTGTGTCGAACACTGGTGCCACAGCGATATGTACCCATTTGACATTATTACAGTTTTTTTTTTTTTTCAAATAATTTAAAGGTACTAACATAAACATAGGTCGTAACATTTATATATCACGTAAATTAATAGGAATTCATTTTTTTACTCCCATTCATTGGCCACAGGCGTTCTGGCAGCGTCGAACGAAAAGAAACAAATTTCAAAAACATTTAAATAAAATATGGCTACCACTAGAGCACGGTAAATGACTATTTTATATCCGCGCTAAAATGTGAAACAATGAACTTTTAACTAAAATGTGACTTTATCGTGGAAATGAACGAGGATTTACTGTCCTTGTTGCGGGAAACTGCAATAAGTCCCTAATCATTTTTATAACGAATCGTTTTATAAATATTTGTTTATAAATATAGATTTAATATTACTAGTGGTCGTCCGTAATTTTATTAAGGCTGCACGGATTGTATCCTATGCAATGAAAAAATTTAAAAAAGATAGAATGTGAGTTTGGATTGGCATTGGCAGATGTCGGCCGCATTAAAGACAAACAATACGTGTGTGTCAAATACATATTATGCGTGTGTGCCAAATACATGGTAGTGTGTGTAATGTTGTTTTTGTTGATTTAATGTATTTTTCATGCATATATTTTTTTTAATATTAACATTCGGATAACCTTCTCTATAAACTATAAGTGTGTTAAATTTCATACTCCTCCATCCACGCAATTTTCGTAAAAACGGGTACAAAGTTTTTGCTTCACGTATTAATATACAGATATAAAAAATATGTATATTAATGTGTCAACATTATATAACACTAGTTTGTTTTTCAATATTGAAATGCCCTTGCAGGACCCATTAGTGGACCGTATGTCTAGTTTTAAGATCATTTAAATCAAATGGATCAATAAAGATTTATGAGTATTATTATGATTATGCTAATTACATTGCTTACTATCAAGTTTTAAGCTTATGTACTGGGGCCTCTTTTCTGTTTTAAAACTTCCACTTCTGGCATTTTCGAAGGTGTGATATAAATTTTATCGGTGACTATTAAATAACTTATTTAATTAAAAATTAGGCTATGCAAGGTATCATGGGTCCGCAGTAGGGTTATTATATTAGTAGTAAGGGTAATGAAACTACCAATAAAAGTGGTTTTTAATGTAAATAAGGCTTGTTTTCGCGGGATTATTTAAATTGTGAAAGTGTTCCGTGACTGCAAAAAGTTTAAAAAACCCTCTGCCATTTAAGTGTACTTAGTGACTTCGAAAACAATTAAAGTGAAAGCACTTTTTATTGATATGACAGAGTGAGAATTAATGTTATCGGTTCAAAAATAGCACCATTTTGCCAATATCAAATAGTACCTGTGGTTGTCTAAATCTCACCTTATATTCGTATGTTTGTACATAAGATTTTACACATCTCAAAAACATGCATAAAACCAATTTAAACGGTAGGTTACTAAAAGATTCTAATCTCTTATACTTTGATAATTATGTAAATCCAAATTGAATATGAAACAGAGCTGGGTGCAGTGATTATGTAAATGCAGCGATCAGCCGACGCCCGCGACGTTCGTTTTAGTTTGCCCAATTGTTTTAATTTGGTAAGAGAGGTCAATTATCAGGAGAATTAAAATCATATTGTTTACATTTCGGTGCTGATAGTCTGCTCTGTGTAGAGGTGATGAGTTTCATTGTTATGTCGGCTAAAGTGTGTTTCCGATTTTTCACTGCGTTAGTTTGGGATCACCATTCCGCATAAGGAGGTCGATGCCGCAGTGGTTTACGCGCCCGGTCTGCGAGTGCTGAGGTTAAGCGACTTTCGCAAAGGCCGGTCATTGGATGGGTGACCAAAAATGTAACATCTCGAGCTCCTCCGTGCTTCGGAAGGCACGTAAAGCCGTTGGTCTCTTCTGCATTAGCAGTCGTTAACAACCACCAATCCACACTGGGCCCGCGTGGTGGTTTATGGCCCGTTCTCCCTATTGGATGGATAGGGAAGGCTCGTGTCCCAGCAATGGGGACATTAAATGAGATGATGATGATGATAATGATTCCGCATTTGGTAAGCGTGGTATTAATCCAAAGCCCTAAATAGTAGCGTTGATTTGGTTTCAATGTTGGAGGCATTTACCCACCAGTGAGATAGTTTATAGGGCAATTAGTTTACCTTTCTGATCTTCTTCTCCAGTGCCATCTCCTATCGGAGGTCGGCTATCATTATGGCAACTTGGGTCCGTGATGTTACAGCTCGGAAAAGCTCTGGAGTACTCAGATTGTACACTCGGTGAGGTGCTGTAGCCATTGCACCTTTCTCTGGCCTTGTATTTTTCCTTGCAGTATGAGCTATAAGAGACTGTACTTATTGCTGCGCATAATGTGCCCGAAAAGTAAACGTAGTAGTATAAATGTAAAATAATAATATATCACATAACTTAAATATATACATAGGTATATATATATATATACATAATATTAAAATACATACATAAATTATTATTATTTTCTCTCATACATAAATTTACATTTTTAAATATTTCTTAAAAACAAAATAAATAAAAAAATTAATATATAAAAAAATAGGAGTCCGCCGGCATCGGGACCAGGGTATTTATTATTATTATTAGCCCTCACTGTCCCATAAATATGTCAAAAATATACCCTACACTAGTTAAATCTTTTGATTTCTATAAATATTCTAATATGCAGTCTCGAGCCAGGAAGCAATTATCAGATAGTGCTGGCTTGTTTGAACCACAGGGTAGTAATATTCCCAATTTACTGTTACCAATAGTATTCTGAAGCGAAAGAGGAATATATATTTTTGTTACCCATGCCTATACTAACATTATAAAGAGGAAACATTTGTATTTTTGTATGTATGTATGTATGTTTGCAACGTATAAACTCAAAAACTACAGGACCAATTAAAAAAATGTTTCACTATTAGAATGCAACATTAGTATTTAATAAGTTTGTACCGCCACGGTGGTCTAGTGGTTACGATCACTGGTGTCGGACCCAGAGGTCTCGATTTTGATTCCCAGAGGGGGTTCATGTTTGTTTGCTCGGTTTGGTTGGCAGGCCTGGCTTGGTACCACCATCTTATCTAAATATGTCGCTATAACATCAATGTTTTATTAGCATTGTTTTATTTCGGCAGCTAGAGATTACCCTATAAGATAGCCAGTGCCTCAGTAGTTTAGGATCCCGAGTTAAGTGCGCTTCCACCATTAGCCTTATTATATATCATAATATCAGGCGAGATTAAGACACTGTGCTTAAGATATTTAAAAAATATATATTATTTGTCTTAAATAATACAGTCAAAAGTTCTAGGCGGGAAAGTAAAGAGTCATGTCTGCGATTTTCTTTTGTTTTCTTAAATTTGTGTTTTGTCGAATATTCATGTGAAATAATCGTGGATTATTAACCGTCAAGTGTAAGCAAATAAAACAAAACAGTGCAACGTCACTTTTCAAATTTTCTCAAGAAGCCCGCGTGAGGGTTTAGTAAAGCCCCACTTCTTTACTGAGATACTCACGGGGGCATTTGTTACTTTTTATTACTATTATCATCATACTATATTTATCATCATCACATATTAACAAAAAAGAAATATTATGTATTTATACTTTAAGTGCCTTACAAATGAACAAAAATAGGGTCCGAATAGTTATTCCGTGTTTTGTCTCGTTTACTCTAAATTGAAATGACGTACACGGAACAAAACACGAAATAAATATTCGGACCTTATTTTTTGTTTATTTATAAGACCCTTAATTTTTAAGAAAATTACTTTGACAATCGCTAAATGTTTTAACCACACGAACAATGTGTGTGATGTTGTCTAATAACTAAAAGAAAAAATACAGTTAACTTTAAGGATTCTATAAATCCATAGAGAATTAGGAACATCACATCTTACATAAAGAGGTAACGTGTGTGACTGTGTATGTGTTTGTTTGTTTGTATGTCGGAGCTAAACTCTGGAACTACTGGACCAATTGCAAAAAATCTTTCACTGACATAATGCTATATACCTTGTTGCTAACATAGGCGGCGAAGTCTCAGGTAAAGTCATCATCATCATCATCATCATCAGCCTACAAGCGTCCCACTGCTGGGCACAGGCCTCCCACATGATCAGTAGCACGTGGGGATATTGGGCCATAACCCACCACGCTGGCCCAATGCGGGTTGGTGGGTTTTAACGACTGCCATCTTACGACAACAACCGGGACCAACAGCTTAACGTGCCTTCCGAAGCACGGAGGAACTCGAGATGTTTTTAATTGGTCACCCATCAGGCGACCCGACATTGCAAATATTGCTTAGCGGGCAAGATCGCAAGCCGAACGCGCTAGCCGCTGCGCCATCGAGCTCCTCATCGAGGTAAAGTACTAGTATAAAATAAAGAAATAATATTAAGAGCTCCCTCCCTTATATAGAAAGTGGTGGAGACCAGTTTTGTCACTCAACAAGGATTACTTTAAGGATTAAAAAAATACTGTTCAAGTAAGTACCTGTACAGAACATTTACGAGAAAATATCTCCCCCTCCCGTCCCTCCTTCTCCCTCCCGTCCCTCCTTCTCCTTTCCTTACCTCCTAAGATTCGTAGGCAAACATTTCAAACTTATTTCTTACTTAGACATAATTTACGTAGCTTTAAATATTTACAGTTTTTCTAAAGAAAACATCATCATCATCATCATCAGCTCATTTTATGTCCCCACTGCTGGGGCACGAGTCTTCCCTATGGATGGATAGGGAGAACGGGCCATAAATCACCACGCGGGCCCAGTGCGGATTGGCGGTTGTTAACGACTGCTAATGCAGCCGGGACCAACGGCTTTACGTGCCTTCCGAAGCACGGAGGAGCTCGAGATGATAAATTTTTGGTCACCCATCCGATGACCGGCCTTTGGAAAATTGCTTAACCTCAGCACTCGCAGACCGGGCGCGTTAACCACTGCGCCATCGAGCTCCTCAGAAAACATAGCTGGTTGCATAAAAAAACATTTCTAAAAAATCTTGTTTAATTAAGAGCTATTAAGCAAATATTAACTGGAAAAATAGTCACTTGGATGGCGAAAGGTCATGGGGTTACATCTCATCTGAAGAGCCCACTCCAGCATTCTTAGAAAGAATGTTGTCTACCCATCTAGTTAAAGGTTATTGCTTAATGTTTTCTCAAAGCATTTAAATATCAAGGTAATTAATTAAGCATGAACTCGCTCGATCCAAAACTGCCAAGGGCTTACAAGGACAAATTTTTTATCTTTGCAATTAATAAAAACAGGGAAATTCCGCCTGTTTTTTCACGATTACAATATTGCTTTCCTCACCCGGGCTATTAGCTTAAGCCCCTTAATGAGGTCTCTATAAAATCCTCAGATATAATTTATCCCCGTAATCACCCTTGACTTAAGCCGGTACCTGTCAAAGGGTGTGACACGCGCGAAGCTTACGATCCAATATGTTGTAGCTTAGATACGTTAAGAAAATGAAAGACTAACACTCAGTATGGGCCATTAACGGCTCTGAGAATTTAGTATCTCAGCTTTTGCTGCATAGAAAAAATATTTGTGGAAAACTTTCATATTTTTTTAAAGTTTTTTGGTATCGTATGTCTCGTGCATGTCGTAAGAGACGACCTAAGGTCATCAGGCGATTGGCTAGCTACCGATCACTGATGTTATTTGTTGGCGTCTGTACTCGGTATGGTTTGTCGTCCGGTTTTGCCTGTTTACCTGGCTATCTACGTCAGTCACCTTCAACATTGTAAGTAGTGGCATTGTTGTATTTCGACAGTTGGAGACAAGCTCGACCCGCTTCAATCTTCAGCTTTATCGGCACTTACAATCAGTTGTGACAAAGGTAAAGCTCATCCTTATTGTAAAACATAACATAACAATGATTATTTACATATAATTTTACGCAAATATTGTTGCGAACAAATTACAATTTGAAAAAAGACAAAGTGTTGAAAAAATTGCACGAGCGAGATTTGAACCCGCACCCTATGACATGCCGGGTCAGGTGCACTGCCAACTATGCTATCGTGGCTCAATCCAACTCGCCGAAATTAATCAAGACTATCTACTTTTACTTTAAAAGCCAAAGGAGCCCGGCCCTATTCATAAATATAGCTTGCCTAATTCTTAACTGATCTTTAAATATTTGTAAAGTTATAAATTAAATAAAGTTGCTTAAGGCGAAGGGTAAAGCACACTAGCGCCACCAATTGATAATTTGACAATTAATAACGGACCAGATCTTTTTTTAAACATTGCGTACCGTCCGACAACAGAAAAGCATCCATAGTATTTATTTAATAATTGTGCACTACTTTTTGTTGCGTGGTTTATTCACAAAACGGGCTATCGCATTTATTCACAAACAATGGCCACTGTTGGTGTTAGCGAATGAATACAATATAAACCTAAAAGTAGTGCAAAATTATTAAATAATAGATGTTTGCCTAGTGTCTGAAGATCCGCAATGATTGAAAAAAAATCCAGTTTAGCAGTTATCAAATTAAATCCATAAGCGGCGCTAGTGTGCCTTACTTTTCGCCTTAAAAGAAAATCATATTTGGAATACTATAAGCGCGCGATTAAGTGCAAGTTATCGTTCCATAGTGAAACAAAGAATTTAAACGGGAAGTAACGCAAACTAATTAGTAAAAGGTATATACCTTCTTATACCCGACGTTTCGACCGGGTCACAACGGCCGTGGTCACGGGCTGACTGAAGGTATGATACCTTTTTTAATTATTTTGCGTTCATTCCCGTTAATTTCTTTGCTTAAGTGCAAGTTACATAACACAGCCAAATGTACGCTAACACACCGCCAGAAAACTTTCTAACACAATTACGTAGACAAAATACCACTATCAAGTTTCCAAAAATGACAAAGCAGCAAAATTTATAAACACACTACTGCGAGACACAAAAGGAGAGAAAAGAAAAATTATCCAAGATAAACACTCTAAGAGCTGCACAGTTTCGTTTGCCAAATTCGTAAATGCAATCTTCAGACTTGGAGTATCAAATAATAAAGATGGTGGAACGTTTCCGAACTCATCTCGCCAGTATGAAATAATGATATTGCGTTTGGCAGTACGCGTTGTTGCTTTAGACCGTGTCGCGAGATGCCACCTTAACGTTTGAATTTGAAAGCCAACTGGCCTCTGTAATGGTAACATACTCTTTGGCCTTCTTGGTAAGAATTTAAGTAGATTGTAGAATTATTTTGTAAACTAGCGGTGATAGCACTTCTGTTTGCATACGTTTGTACGTTTACGTCCATTTTAGCCAAGGCCTCCATTCTGCTTCTTAAAAGCTATGACTTGGATGAATTCATTTTGACATTTACACTTTGGGAAAAATGTCGTAATCATGTCGACTAAAACAAGACTGTGTACGTTTTAAAATGTAAGTAGGTTACTACCTAGTAGTAGACTAGAGGCTCAGTTAGTAACATATTAACAATTCTGTAGATTTATAAAACATCTGTGTACATTTCGGTTATTACTTTGATGATTTACAAAATTTTCAGTATTTATTGTAGTTTTTTTTTATAATTATTCATAATACGACGACCTCCGTGGCTTGCACGCCGGACTTTGGGCGGCGTCGCTAACTTTAAGGTCCCGGGTTCGATTCCCGGTCGTGTCAATGTCAAAAACTAACTTTTCGATATTGTGTCTGGTCTGGGTTCCATAAAACGAGTAAAAACGAGTAAAAACGGGTCTGGGTTCCATAAAACGAGCGCGTTAGCTACTTACCTTGGGGTCAGAACAATGTATGTGATGTTGTGTAATATATACAGTGGTGGACATATAATTAGAAACACTACCAACGGAACTTAACATTATACAAGATATTTGATCCTAATACTTTTTATTTGGAAATGAAACAACAAATAGCACAAAATATGTTCAATAACTTATCATTTATTAGAAAAAAGACAACAAAATGTCAATTTAACAAGTACCGATTCAATATTAAATTTCATACAAACAACTAAATGAGTTTTAAAGTACCAGCAATAATGGAAAAGTAATTAGAAACAATACAAAAAAAATTTAAAGATTTATAGGTTTAATTATTGAGCATTATATAATTTAAGTGTGTGTATAGGCTACTAAAACTTTTAATAAATATTTTGTAACGTATCCTTTATTACAATACAACGAGGTGGCATTGATTCAACCCATTTCATATATGTTTCTAATGGGATTGAATTCCATACTTCGACAAAAGCTTCGTAGAGTTCGTTGTGACTGGAGTTACGTTTGTTTGAGACTTTCTTTTTTACGACATGCCACAAATTTTCTATGGGATTTAAATCAGGGCTATTTGCAGGTCAGTCTAAGACGGAAATACGCTGTTCCCTAAGAAAATATTTTACACTGTTTAGGGTCACTATCATGCAGGAAGATCCAGGTTACAGGCAAATTGTCGTCAGAGTAGGGTAGTAGTAGGAATCATTGTCTCTTCTAAGATGTTTTTGTACTGCAGTTGATCCATTGTACCTTCAATCTTTCGAACGGGTCCAACTCCACATCCGGAAAAACATCCCCATACCTTGATATTGCCGCCCCCGTGCTTAACTATGCTTCTAGTGTATTTATAATTAAAAGCATGGTTTATTGGACGTCTAACGTAGTGCTTGCCGACTGAATTTCCCATTGTTAAAATCTGTAAAAACTTGCCCAAATTATACAGTTTGAGCAAGTTTTTACAGATTTTTTATTAGAATACTTGAAAGTGTCAGTTTCACCGACACAAGGTGACGCCACTGCTCCCTGTTTTATTTTTTCCAGTTCCGTTTCTGTAACAAAATAATATTTTATTTATATACAACAAAAAATAAACAAACGAAAGGTTACCAAGAATAGTCTGATCGCAACATCCAACATTAAATTATATACCATAGTCTCCTATTGAGGATTCCGCCAAATTAACCAAATTGAAACGTATTTTAATCCTAAAGTTCTTTATGCAAATGTTACTCCCAAGACTCGAAATTATTTTATTCTTTTGCACCCTCCCGGGAAGAACTTGGGAACATCCGTTAATCAGTTCGAAATCATTAAATCCCTTTCACGTTTACGATAGGGAAAATTTCGAAATTTGTTTTCTCAATTATTAATGGAGTTTAAATGTTTGAACTTATGCGATGACGCGATTTTTTCATTTTATTTACGAGAGTTTTTAGCTGCTGCTCCGATTGATGCTTCAAATTCTATTTGAATTACATGCATGCTTAAAATCGCTGGCCGTCAAAAAGTTATTAAAAAATCTTGAAGAAAACTTACCTAATTGATAAGCACTTTTGAATCGACCAAACTATTTTGCTTAGGTTTCCATTCAGGAATCAGGACGTTTTTTAGTAGAATGAGGGCAAGAAACTGCACAGCTGTATAAAAACATCAGTCAAATTACTCATCCCCATTTTTCATCCAGGGGATATTTTTTTTTGGCGATGTCGCTTCAAAAAAAGTATTTCATGTTAAAGATCTTATCCCAATAAGCAAAAACTATCATGGGCAGATTTTGAGCTAGTTCTTATTAAAAAATATATTTTATTCAGTATGTATGTTGCTCTTGTAACATAATCTGCTTCTTTGTTCTTTTCTTCTAACTATCTTGATTCCCTAAAAAACTGAATGAAAATATACTGAAATTCCAATTCCACATTTACACATAAACAGGTTTACGGAAAGCAAACAAGAGGAGCTCAATGGCGCAGTGGTTAAGTCGCCCGGTCTGCGAGTGCTGAGGTTAAGCAACTTTGGCAAAGGCCGGTCATCGGATGGGTGACCAAAAATTTATCATCTCAAGCTCCTCCGTGCTTCGGAAGGCACGTAAAGCCGTTGGTCCCGGCTGCATTAGCAGTCGTTAACAACCACCAATCCGCACTAGGCCCGCGTGGTGGTTTATGGCCCGTTCTCCCTATCCATCCATAGGGAAGGCTCGTGCCCCAGCAGTGGGGACATAAATGAGCTGATGATGATGATGATGAAACATGAGTCGATATCTCAAAAACTGCCCAATACTGGGAAATGTTGTCATAGTATTTTTTTTATGTCTTGACAAGTTCTTTTGACAAAATTGAGACTTGACAAAATTGAGGCGCGACAAGCAAATTGTTTTTCATACATTTTCGTATTTTATATGAGCAATTTTTCACAAACTATGAGGTTTCCGACTTTGCGTTTATTTTTATGTTGAAATATATTTTATGTCGGTAATGAATTAATAAAATAATAAAAAAAACCCACTCCTCCATACAAAATTACTCAAACCCCTTTCATTGAAATTTTACTGGGTGACAGCTACAAAAGAGGTGGCATGTCTTTAAGTCATCATCATCGGCCTATCTTAGTCCACTGCTGGACATAGGCCTCCCCCAATGAGCGCCATAGCGCCCTGTCCTCAGCTTGACGCATCCAGCATCTGCCTGCAGTCTTTCGCAGGTCATCATCCCACCTGGCCGGAGGTCGTCCTACACTAAGTTTACCGAGTCGTGGTCTCCACTCAAGAACACGTTTACCCCAGCGGTTGTCGGTTCTTCGCCAGATATGGCCGGCCCACTACCACTTCAACTTGCTAATTCTTAGAGCTATGTCGATGACTTTGGTTCTCTGTCGGATGTATTCGTTACGAATCCTATCCTTCAGAGAAACTCCGAGTGTCTTTAAGTGTCTCTTCTTAATCGGGCACTTTTGGCAGAGTGGTCGTATCTGTCGATGGGTTGCAGCTCGCCGTCGCCTCTCGGGCGGCCGCACGTCGCGCGATGTCTCTCCACTTCGGTCGACTTTCTTCGTTGTGAGTACACCGTACTGCGGTCGGCTGCGTAGTCTTCCTAATAAGGTCGATCCAACGAGTAGGAGAACGGCCTCGTGGTGTCTTCCCTTCTGTGTGGCCTTGTACTACAAGCCTCTCCATCGAGTTTTCGTTTCTGGAGATACGCCCATGTCTGTATGTATGTATACAGGGTGGCTCATTCAAATCGGTCAGTATGGGAATGTCTGAAACTATAAGACATACGAAGATTTGTTCTTAGGAACCATGTCACCGATTTTGATAAAAAGAAAAACTGCTTTCATACATTTGAAAAAAAACTGTACCCAGGTCGGGAATCGAACCCGGTTGTTTTGAAAAAATAAACTTACACTTTTTCTATTTAAATATCGATTGTGTAGGTCTTAAGCTGTAAATGTCTCTAAGAAACATGATGTCTAAAATGAATAAAATGCATTGTTTTGACATACTTTAATTTATCATAGTAGGTGTTCGAAGTGACCACCGTTTTTTTCAATACAATATTTTAATAATTATTTTTTATTATTTTAATATTTTAAAGATTTAATGCAATGCTAATGCCACATGATAAGGTGTATGTAACAAGTAGAGAGGTACATACAAACAGCCATAGAGACAATTTTACATGCCTGAACTTGTTGAATATTGTAACGGTGGTCACTTCGAACACCTACTATGATAAATTAAAGTATGTCAAAACAATGCATTTTATTCATTTTAGACATCATGTTTCTTAGAGACATTTACAGCTTAAGACCTATACAATCGATATTTAAATAGAAAAAGTGTAAGTTTATTTTTTCAAAACAACCGGGTTTGATTCCCGAGCTGGGTACAGTTTTTTTTCAAATGTATGAATGCAGTTTTTCTTTTTATCAAAATCGGTGACATGGTTCCTAAGAACAAATCTTCGTATGTCTTATAGTTTCAGACATTCCCATACTGACCGATTTGAATGAGCCACTCTGTATACAGGGCGTCCCACGGCCATGCCACATGGAGGGAAAGTACTTTAATTATTGAAGATGGAACATTTTACTGAAAGAAGACTTTATTTTAATTTTAAAAACAATTTAAACTGCATTCATACATTTTTAAATAATTGCCTGGTTGAACCGAGAATCGAACCCGGTACACGAGAAAAAATCACCCTGTAGTTTTATCATACCGATCGGAAGGTTTCATTAAAAGGATTATTTTTTGATAAATAATATAGCATCAGAAAAAAAAGGAAGACCATGAACTTTAACATTTTATGTAAGATTATGTTCAGAAAAAAGAAAAGCTGACATTGCCGTAACGACATGTAAACATTCATTTTCTGTTTTTCTAAATTGTTTCGGGTCTGGGTGTTTCCTATGTATAATAAGTATGCATTTAAGTATATTAAGTATGTTTATCCGTTGTCTAGTTAACCATATAACGAGTTTCTTAAGGAAGCTTTTCTTGGGGCTAGATAATTGGTGTGAGTGTGGGAAACATTTATTTATTTATTTATTTATTTATTTATTTTAAAGTACCTTTACTAATGAGTACCCACTTGAAAAGTACGCATCATTTCCCTAGTAATTTAAGTGCCTGATAAAATGATAAAAAGATACGTAATTAGTAGGTACCTACTTGTTGTACAACGGACACAACAATCGTATTTGGTCCAGGGAGAATCCCTTACGTATCCGCGAGACTAATGATCAAGTGCGTTTTTCATTCAACTGTTGGTGTGGGATTGTAAAAAACCGGGTCCTCTTAGTACATTTTTACGAGGGACATCTGAACACGGAAAGGTATTTAGAAATACTTGAGATTTTAAAAAGCGAGATAAATGATCTTCCGGATGCAGAACGACAAAAACTTACTTTTCAGCAAAATGGGGCTCCGGCTTATAACAGTCGGAGAATAAGGAACTATCTCAATGAATATTTTCTCTCCTGGATCGGGACAAATGGACAAATTAGTTGGCCGCCGAGATCCCCAGATCTAACCCTGTTAGATTTTTTTTTATGGGGTTATGTAAAAAATGCACACACACACAATTGTCCACGAGCTACAAACAGAACTTAGACGTATTATTCTAAATATTTACCATAACATGATCAAAAAAACGACAGGGAGTAAAATAATCAAAAGAGTACGACTTTGTACTCAACAGAATGGGACTCATTTTGAGCATTTAATAAATTAAATTGATTAATTTGGAATTAAAAATGTTAAAATTCATGGTCTTCCTTTTATTTCTGATGCTATGTTATCTAGCAAAAAATAATCCTTATGATGACGCCTTCCGATCGGTATGATAAAACTACAGGATGATTTTTTTCTCGTGTACCGGGTTCGATTCCCGGTTCAACCAGGTAATTATTTTAAAATGTATGAATGCAGTTTAAATTGTTTTTAAAATTAAAATAAAGTCTTCTTTCAGTAAAATGTACCATCTACAATAATTGAGGTACTTTCCCTCCATGTGGCATGGCCGTGGGACGCCCTGTATAGGTATCTATGTATATGTATGTCTTTAAGTGTAATAAAATCGAAAATCAGAAGCTGCCCTCTATTTTTAATGATTAAAGGAAAAGTGTCTATCACTGGTTCGTAATGAATATTGGTGCACTTACCCCAACTATATTACTATTATTATTATAAAACACGGAATAACTATTCGGACTTTGTTCTTTGTTTATTTGTAAGGGGAAAAGATTATAGGAGCTCGATGACGCAGTGATGAACGCGCCAGGTCTGCGATTGCTAAGGTTAAGCAACTTTCGTAAAAGCCTGAAATCGGATGGGTGACCAAAAATGTATCATCTTGAGCTCCTCCGTGTTTCCGAAGGCATGTAAAGCCGCTGATCCCAGCTGCATTAGCAGTCAATCACCAATCCGCACTGGACCCGCGTGTTGGTTTATGGCCCGTTCTCCCTATCCATCCATAGGGAAGGCTCGTGCCCCAGCAGTGGGACGTAAAATGAGCTGGTGATGTGAGTATAAACCCCAGACCTAAGCTACACTATTATTGTGAAGAGCAATAAACGGTTTTTATTATTATTTATTATAGCTGTACCCCGCGGTCTCACCTGCATTAAATTTTTTTTCCCGTTTTTGCATCATTATTCTTTGCTGCTCCACTCCTATTAGTCAAAGCGTGATGTTATATAGCCTATAGCTTTCCTTAATAAACGGACTATTAACACAAAAATATTTTTTCAATTCGAACCAGTAGTTCTTGACATTAGCGCGTTCAACCAAACAAACAAACAAACTCTTCAGCTTTATAATATTAGTATAGATTAATTACTCTTCTAGCGTTATGCCACTTACAAAAAATGTAATTGGAATAATGTAGGTAGTGTCAATTCCGCTAAATTTCTCGTTTATTCAGCTTGGATGCAGTACGCATGCAAAAATTTTTTTTCATTTTTTTTTATATTTACGGGTAAGCACAGTGCCTTGATCTCACCTGATGTTAAGTGATGATAAGGCCATTTGGTGGAAGCGCACTTCACCCGGGATCCTCAAGTGAGGCACTGGCTATCTTGTCTCTAGCTGCCGGAACACAACAATGCTACAAACATTGTTGTTATGTTGTTAAAAATACCGATACTGAGTGTCGGTGTTGGTGTGCATGTTCGCATGCATCCATTGTTTCTTCTGCATGTGCATATTTTTCGCGGGCGAGAGGGCGGTGCATGCGTACTGCATCCAAGCTGGATAAACGAGAGATTTAGCGAAATTGACACTACATATTATTCCAATTAAATTTTTTGTACCATGGATTTCCGCAAAATAACACCTAATTCCAAAAATTATGTTATGCTATTATCGAGGCCTACTGACCTCCCGAAGATGTTTGTATATTTCGCATTTACAACAAAGCCCCATTACCTTCCCCAATCTAGCTGCCACCCGGCAAGTGATCAATCCAGTGTCCGCTGCGAATCAATCTTGATGCTCTGGGAGTTATCAACGTCAAGTTAATTGATTTCTTTTCCGCGCTAATGCGTAAATAAGAAATTGGTACATCACTATTTTTGTATATTTTTTTGTATTTTATTTGACAAATAAAATAAAATATAAGCTATATTATATATCACGAGAACAGCAATGGACAAGATGAGGAAAATATGGAGGGACAGAAATTAACTAAAACTACTAAGACCAGACTCGTACGAACGATTATTTTCCCCATATTCCTGTACGCTGCAGAGATGTGGACATTGCGAGAAGTGGAAAGGATAAAAATAGATGCTTTAGAGATGTGGTGCTGGAGAAGAATGCTTGGTGTATCGTGGACCGAGTTTCGCACTAACATCTTGACACTTCAAGAACTCTGCATTGAGCAGCGTCTATTTTCAGTAGTACAGTCTCGCATACTCACATTCTTCGGACACGTCTCTCGACACGACCATCAGTCCATCGAACGTCTTGTCGTTCAAGGAAAAATGGAGGGCACAAGACCGCATGGAAGGTCTCCCATGCGATGGACGGACCAAATTAAGTCAGCCGTGGGAGGTCCATTAAACGACTGTAGCAGGATGACCTCCAACAGAGAAAAGTGGCGCGCTGTCGTGAGGCGAATAACATCTGCCCAAACCACTACTACATGACGACTACGACCGCTCTAAGATCGTAGCGGATCAGAAGAAGAAGCTATTTAAACATAGACCGAGTAAATAGTCTATTACGGTCTTACTGCTGGGCAAAGGCCTCCATTATTGAAATCAAGCCATCGCTACAATTGATGGGTAATGGCTTAATCACCACGCTTGCCAAACCCGGGCTATGCACCGAAAAATCCGAAATACATTATGCTCGACCTGGGAATTGAACCCGGAACCTTCGGGGCCGGGCAGAGCGCCGACGAGGCGTTACATAGACCGAAGGGGAATCTAAATAAATGATCATCGCTCATTACATAAACGTGTTTAAAACACTGTGTGTGCGAGTTAAATACTGTGTCGCCATGACACTAATACAAACTTTTGTCCGAAGTAAACAACATTTTTTAAACATTATTGCATTATGTATAATGTAATAGGTACTATTATGTATTCTGTGGTAATAGTGTGCATTGAAAAATACGTTGCATTTATGATCCAAAGTCCCAACTAAACTACCCTCCGCGGATCCCTTAAAGCTTTTGTTAGATACTTCGTTTATATAACTTTTTAAACTATCATGGTCACTTACATTAGAATAAATATTATTAACGAGATTATTACCATGTTTTTTGTTGTGTTTGAGTATCCGATATTTCGGCACAGTTGCATGCGCCATGATCACGGATGTACTGAAGTTATTGCGGGTGGGTGATTATGAGCAGACAAAACGATCTACTCACTCTCTCACACTCACGGATACTCAAACACAACAAAAAACATGGTAATAATCCCGTTAATAATATTTATACATCGATCAATAATGTACTAGATAAAAAATCAGGAACAAAAATGCATCTCGAAAGTGATCTTGTTTGCATTTATATACACATACATTTAAATCTATATAGCTGTTCGTTAGTCTCGCTAAAACTCGAGAATGGCTGGACCGATTTGGCTAATTTTGATTTTAAAATATTAGTGGAAGTTCAGAGAACGTTTAAACGGTGAGAAACATATAATAAGTAACAGAATATACTAGAAACGACAATTTAATTTTCCAATACAAAATGATTTGTTTGTTTTGTTGTTGGAGCTCGATGGCGCAGTGGTTAACGCGCCCGGTCAGCGAGTGCTGAGGTTAAGCAACTTTCGCAAAGGCCGGTCATCGGATGGGTGATCAAAAACATTATAAGAAAAATGTCATAGGAAGTAACTAGCATCTATGACACAGGCTCAGCCTAGTTTTGATGCTAGTGATCTTGTTTTTAGTTCTATAAAAATTGTTATCATTGTTTTAAGTCTTCGTCTTATTTATATGTATTTTCTCGGCCAATAAAGTATTATTATTATATTTTTTTACAGAGGAAGAAGAGTGAAAGGACGGGGTTGCACAAAAGATCCCGATGGGTCGAAGTGTTACTGCAAGAGGGAAACCTCAGCAGGCCCCACTAAGATAAGATAAGATATAGTACATAATTGATCAAAGGTTACATAGCATTTTATTTTATTTTGTTTAGGGAGCTAACAGCATTTTTCACAATTTTACTCGACATTTAACAAATTATGAGCTAATGACAAACTACCACATATAAAATTGCAGCATGCACCATTATGGGATACAATTAACTATGTAGTATTGAAAGAAATAAGGAAACTAAAGGAGATATCCAATTCCTTACACGCAAACAAACAGGAATTAGCCAATATTACGAATTAGATAACTCGGGAGTGTTCTATTGAAATACCAAGTGACTTGGCGCTGTTCCAGCGATATAAAGTAGCAGCTTAAGTCCAATTCCATGATATTTCGGAGCAGATTCGTAAGTGATGGTGTATGCAGAAAGAGTCAGTATCGTATTCCAAAATAATATTCACATTTTTATATTGAAGAATTTCGTTTAAAACGTACGGTAAAAGGATTACTCAATTCTTGTTTTAAGAAGTTGTGTGTTGCAAATGGTAGTTAGTTCTTCATTGTCATCATCAGCTAATTTTATATCCCCACTGCTGAGGCACGAGCCTTCCCTATAGATGGATAGGGAGAATGAATCGATGAATACTATCAATGTTAGTAACTATTATTGACACGACGAGTTGTTTCTAGTTCATTGCATTAAGTGTTTTTATAAAATGTTCAAATAATGTTTAACGCAAATTTTGTTGCGAACAAATTACAAAAACACAAATGTTGAAAAAGTTTCCACGAGCAGGATTTGAATTTGCACCCTTCTGACATACCGGGGCAGGTGCTCTTCCAATTGAGGTATTGTGGTTCTAACCAGCCCGCCGAAATTATTCAACACTTTTTACTTTGAAAGCCAGCACCTGCTCGTGGAAAAAAAAATTTTTCAACATTTGTGTTTTTGTAATTTGTTCGCAACAAAATTTGCGTTATAAATTATTTGAACATTTTATAAACAGCTTGCTTACTTCTTAACTGATCTTTAATATTTGTACATTGAATGGGCGCCTTTGGCTTTTAAAGTAAAAAATGTTGAGTAATTTCGGCGGGCTGGTTAGAACCACGATAGCTCAATAAAAGAGCACCTGACCCGGTATGTCAGAAGGGTGCAAGTTCAAATCTTGCTCGTGGAAATTTTTTCAACATTTGTGTTTAATTATTATTATCACCAACCAAAAAAGTAAGAATATAATAATATATAATAATAATAAATTTATTTATTTTCTCTCCACAAAACTACAATAAACAATGTGCTTAACCTATAACATAAATTTAATATTTGTGGGGGACTGGAGTCTAAACTCGGCAGTGCCCTGCCGGTAATTTTAGAACTCCAGGCCTCCTACCCTCGTAATACATGGGTTTTACTTAAAGGTACATCATTGCGATTAAATTATACATTTGGAAGAGAATCATTTACTACTAATTAAACGAATTTTAACTAAGTGTATAAGTGTTAGTGTGTATGTGGGGGGTGTGTTTGTGTGTGTGTGTGTGTGAGGGTGTGAGTGGGGATATGTGTGTGTGTGGTGTGTGGGTGTGTGTGTGTGTGTGTGTGTGTGTGTTGTGTGTATGTGGGTATATGCGTTTTTGTATTTTAACTGGCATTAAAATTTTACTTAATTAGTGCTTCTGTCTGGTCGTATGTTTGCTTCAATAGCCATAGAGTAACGAAAGTGAGAAAATACTTTGAATTATCAAACACACATACCTACATGATCACATATTGTTTTCAAAAGTTTACGCGAACACTGCACATTGAAATGAAACAACTTTTACGGATCTACTCGCGTTTATTTTATACATTAGTTTTAATTAATGTTTATCCTGACGTTTCGAACCCGAATAGTCTCCCTATGACCACGGACCCTGCAAAGGGTAGCCAAAAGTGCGTTGCGTGACGCAAATAACATACCTTATTAGTTCTCACAATTGCTTTATACGGTTTCTCACGGTTGGAAAGATAAAAATTATAGATAAATAAATATAAATAAATATATAAAAATAATAATAAATAAATAATAATACATAAATATATTTGGATAGATGGCACTGTGCCGCTATTTAAGCACTCAAAAATTAAAAAGCAGTGTTAAAATTCAGCGCTTACGTCAGCCTTCCTGGTACCATAGCGGTCAATGCAGCCTCCCGGATTGCGGAAGACCCAGGATCGATTCCTGGCTGGGTCGGGTGGGCGTTAAATTTTTTCACTGTATTTTATAAATGTATTATAAATGTTTAATTCAGCTTCAGTGCAGCAATTAGCACTTAAAAAAAAAAGTAAAATTTGCTTTATAAGGATTTATTGTTTTATATAAGTATCTATTATTTTTAAAAGGCTTCATTATATTATAGTAAACATAAAAATATGCAAGATGTGAGTAAAGCAAATGGCATAAAATACCTATGTTATGACGTAATCATAATTTTTTATCACAAAAAAAAATTAAGATTGCTGAATAGTCGTTAAAACAACAATTAAACTTCCTCACGAAGAAATTTACAAAGTTTGTGTTTAATCAAATGAACGAGTAGTACATGTCGTTCACCATTAAAAGATTATCATAGACTCGAAGCTAATAAAATGTGAAAACTCATCTACAATTTCAATCAAACCACCCTCGCATTTTCAAAGCAAAACATTGCTTTTCAGCGTACAAAGTCCACGCTAAAAAGTAGTCTATAAATCAAAATTTTAACCCTTTAATCGCGAGGCAAAAAATAATAAATTGACGTCGTTTTGCTGCGCTGCAGCGCAATCATGCAACCGCCTCTAGACGGCACGAGTTATTGCATCGGGGGCTATTATCAAGATCGCTTAAAGTCACTATTAAATTATGAACTTTTGAACCGTAGCTTTACAGGTTTACAGTTCGAGAAACAAAACAACTTGAAGTAGATGACACGTGAAAATACTTAAAATATTATTAGTTAATTCGTTAATCGTACTGTGCCTTTGTTTCATCTGATGTAAACTGATGTTAACAGAACTCGTAATCAAAAATTATTTTCTCTTCAGGTATACCGCAATGATACTTCATTTTACAACCCCATAATTCGTATGTGTCGCCAATACGACGAGTTGACTCAAAGCAATCATGAGCATGACATAAATATTTTTACCACTAGTAAAAATGTCTTCAAGAAGAGCCTCAGGACCCTAATTGATTAAACAAAATACCTAAAATAAAATAAAATAAAATTATAATATAATATTCACGGCCTTAAGGCACCAATATAGCTAATAATATCAATATGTAAAACCATTAAATTATACTCATGTCAGGGATGCATGCTTTGAGGTGATAGTTTAGTGTATAAGCTTTCATAAAAATTGTGCTACTTTTTTTAACTGTTGCCTGTAATGTGTTCTTATGAATAAAAATAAATAAAAAAAAGTGATGATTAGGCCAATGGTGATAGCGCACTTAACCCGGAGTCCTCAACTACTGAAGCACTGGTCATACCTACTAGCTGCCGGAACACGCTTGAAACGATTATGACGATTGACGAATATTTTCATAAAATGTTCAAAATGATTTTTAAAGCAAATTTTGTTGCGAACAAATTACAAAAACACAAATGCTGAAAAAATTTCCACGAGCAGGATTTGAACCTGCACCCTTCTGACATTCCGGGTCAGGTGCTCTTCCAATTGAGCTATCGTGGTTCTAACCAGCCCGCCGAAATTATTCAACACTTTTTACTTTGTAAGCCAAAGGCGCTCATTCAATGTCAACAACTACCGTCATTAACATCCGATCATAATATTTTTACAAATATTAAAGATCAGTTAAGAAATAAGCAAGCTATTTTATAAAATGTTCAAAATGATTTTTAAAGCAAATTTTGTTGGGAACAAATTAAAAAACACAAATGCTGAAATAATTTCGGCGGGCTGGTTAGAACCACGATAGCTCAATTGGAAGAGCACCTGACCCGGAATGTCAGAAGGGTGCAGGTTCGAATATTTTCATATTAATTAAATTTTTAAAAAAATACTTTCGAGTGTTTTCTTCGTAGCATAAGTCGTGCAACTGTAGTCGTTGTCTCTTTTTTGTTATTGTTTGTCAATATCTTTATTCATTTAGAATTGTAAGGTTTAACCTTTTATAGGGCAAATTGCGAAATCGCTCTATATTTCGGCCACTTGTATCCCCATAGATATAAGGACTAAACTCCTATAAAAACAGCTTTTTTAGGAGTTTAGTCCTTATATCCTACAACTACATTTAGTGTAGCAAAAATTGAGTTACAAAAATCATCATCATCATCAGGCTATCGCAGCTCACTACTTCTGCTACTAAGTTATCTCCCAAGCCGCCCCATTGAGCCACCCAGCGATAATTTACAAATATAGTAACAAAGTCAACCTAATGTTAAGATAAAACAAAATGTTAAAAGAGGTTTTTATGTACAAAGTGCCGCAATAAAGATTAAAACAATAGTTTTAGAATTTTAGAAATATATCTTAACCGTAAAGTCTCTTGATAACGAGAATAGCCACCCAAGTGTATTGCAAAACCGGCAACTACCGGCAATTAAGTGTTGAAACTCAATTACGGTAACAACTTTGAAGAAAACGCTTGGTTTCTCGCGCTTCGACCGGCGACCATAAAGTGGGTGTAATGAATAAAAAACCGGTAACTTCACCGGACTTAACTTGGGGATTGAGTGGCTCGATAGTCGATAAGTGTCGCGTTGTTTTCGAATTTAATTTATGTATGTATTAAAACCAACAGTTTATTACAATGAATACAAATAAATGTTTATAATAAAAAATACAGCTTTAAGTAGTTAGAGCCTTACAGTTGTGGGGGAAAAAATATTGGTTCGATTCCTAAACCAATTATATTACCGTTCCCTATAACTTTAAACTCTATTACATCATGGTAACTCATAAAACAATTTTCTTCATCTCTTACACTTTTATCTACACTGACCTAATTATACACCTTGTATAAGATAAGATAAGAATAATATTTATTGCCATAAAATTGTGTAAGATACATAGCAGGTGTTGAGCATAATAATGGGAACAAACAATTTACCCTAGTCGGGCATGCAAATTTTAGTAGGTAGGTGTTACATATGTTACATAGAAACAGCCGCTATGCTGTTTTTGTACCGAAATATTCACTCAAACTATAGAACACCTTATAAGCAATCTTTTTAATTAATTTTAAAACAACTTAAATTTACTGAGGCTTTTTGATCTGTGGGCAAATTATTGAATATTTAAATACCAGTTACATAGGCACTCTTGTGATACAGGGCATTATTAATATGTGATAAAGGACTTCATTTCCACTTAACAACAGGTGAAATATAGTCATTTGCCCTGCTAATAATAAAATGAAAAGTCAACCTCATTGTCCCTTAAAAAAAATGTCATACGCTTACCCATTATACACCATATATATAAATTACTGCTCTAATTACTAGCCATTTTTGAGTTGTGAGGGAAAAAAAACGATTTAATAAAATAAGTTGAGAAAAACATGGTTCCTTAAAACAATTTCCCCGTCTATTATGCGGGCTGTTCCACGCTGACCCATTATACACCCGGTACATACAAAGTAAGGCACTAAGTAGTTACCGCTTTATGTTATTTGCACACACTACGTATTAACGACACTAACGGGTGCGGTGGGAAGTAATTAATATTCGTTTACGAGCCACCATTACACAAGTCAAGCTTGTCGTTGGAGTAAGATGGTTATAACTGCGTCATAATCGTCTCCCTAGTGATATACCAGAAGATAGTTGCATTAAAACTACATATAACTGTCTCATTTGATTTGATTATAATGTTTCCTAAGTCTTTAAGAAAGAAGCGTCGTCGTTCGGACGAAAAGATGCTCGGTTTGAATGCGAGAAATTGTGATTCGATATCGTCAGTGAAGTTCTAACAGTGCGTAAGTAAAAAATGGCTACTTTACAGGAGAGCGAAATAACTGTATTAAAGTGTAGTAACAAACATTAGAAGTATATATTTTTGGAAGAGGTACTTACAGTTGTAAGGATTAAAACACGGTTTCGCCATAATGCTCTTTATTTTTCTTAAATCACCCTTCTCCTTCCTACATACTAAGTTAAACCTATCCAATCTATCTTCCCTCTCATTCATCGTACTCGTTCACTACTTCATGCGTCCCTGTCATACATCAATAAACTCACGCTTTCTGTCCCTTTCGCACCCTGACGTTCCTATTAAATATCACCTTACATGCCCTCTGAAATATATATATACAAAACACATTTTGTATATTTATATTTCACTAACCTTACATGTTCTCGCTTTAAACATAGTATTATAAGCCAAATACCATATGTCTAACGTTTGAAGCTTAAGCAACCATGAAGCATTTACTTTTAACTTTTATAAATAAACAAGAGATTGCTTCAACTTCAACTTACAGTTATTTTTTTTTTAAAAGAAACTAAACAAACTGAACTATTGAACTGTTTTTTTTTTTAAATTAAATATTTACAATACTACAATGTAAGTTAAACTAGAGAAATGTGTCTTTGAAAACAATAGAGATTTTACAAATAAATAATGTTGTTTTATTTACTTTAAATAAACTATGATGTTTTTGGAGTGGCTTACTGGGGTACCTATTTAATACAATGCTTTTACTTAATATCTTTTAACTATAACTTATTTATTATCTAGTGTTGCGGTGGCTATTGAGATAAGTATATACATACCTACCTATTACTTATTATGTTTTTCACAATGCTTGTTACAACTAACTAACTATTAAATATTTATTACAATTTACATGTAGTTATTGAAAGTGTAATGTACCTATATATTATATGCTAGCTTAATAAACACAATAACAGTCTATGCATAGTTTTATCAGATTTAGAACTGTTTACTATTTTATTTTTATATAAAATTTTTGAGTTGAATCATGTACTTATGTATGTATCAAAGTTTAACTGAACAACTATAACAAAAAATAAATGCTAGGCAACCTTAATAATTTACCTTAATTAACTACAGTATTTGTTTGGTACTCTTGTGACGCGACCTCGTGACGTCACAAATGTTTTGTATTGTTCGGGTATAGTGTCCTTTCCTTTGTCATCATCATCATCATGATCATGGCTGGTGTGGATGTTGCTCGTGTTGTCATCGCTTGGGTCTTTATAACTCTGGTCTGGGCAGGTGTAGTTGTCACTGGTACTGCCATCTCCTTGGTCATCATTGGAAGTGCTGTCTACTGTAGGGTTGTTGCACAGAATAAGATCTCATCCTGTTTAAGTTGCTGTAGTTGTATTTGTAAGTTTTTTAGCTCAAGTTGCTCCGACATTCGTTTTGTACGCTCCATTTTGTAGTCGTCCAAAATACCATTTTCGATTTTTGTCACATTGTCCTTGTGAAGTCTGCTCACCAAATCAGCCTTGTTGCCGCTTATAGGCAAATATCGTATTTTGAGTTCCTCTTTAAGTTGATTTACGGTAAATCGATCGAGATCTTCCACGTTGGTCGAATCCATGACGCGGCTGAAAACCTAAGTCCCTATTACGTATAAAAAACTCGCGATGTACTTGAAATAAAACGTATTCTACGTCGTACTGTATAAATATGAAACGTATACTCATAAAATTTAACTTTTTAACGTATTCTACCATTAGAATTAAAAAGATTTACTTTTTTCGCCGCAGCGCCATGTAAGAATTAAAACACGGTTTCGCCATAATGCTCTTTATTTTTCTTAAATCACCCTTCTCCTTCCTACATACTAAGTTAAACCTATCCAATCTATCTTCCCTCTCATTCATCGTACTCGTTCACTACTTCATGCGTCCCTGTCATACATCAATAAACTCACGCTTTCTGTCCCTTTCGCACCCTGACGTTCCTATTAAATATCACCTTACACAGTAAACCCTTTGAAGAAATTAAGGACGATTTCTGATTAGTTGAAACGTAGCGCGCGTTTGTTCTTTATCGAATCACGACAAAATCTTAAAAGCGCCAAAAATGACTTACGCACTGTTAGAACTTCACTGACGATATCTGTATGCGCCAGAAACGCGACGGTGCACTCACTTAAATAAAAGATACGCCACACAAGCCGGCGGCGGAGCTAGTGTGCTGACGGACCTCGCGACCTTCTCTCAGCTGCATTGACGTGCAGCGTTCAGTTTCGTCATTAAGTTGCGCATGTGTGTGTGTGTGTGCACGCGATATAAGCGACTTCTACAGGATCCGTTCCACCTCCGCGACAGTCGTGTCTTGGCCACGCCGTCAACGTTAGCTCGCCAAGTAAGTCCCATATATCCCATTATTCCTTATCCATCCCTCCTCAGCTCCCTATTCCTTCCCAATCTGCCCACTCTGCTATGTCGGCATTGCCTTCCCGGTAGCCGATACAATATCCATAGGTCCATCAGCCCATTTAAACCGACCAGGCGTTTGTGTGTGGTTGCAACTGAAACTTTAAAAGTATCACGTTAGGGTATTTACATCTTTAAAATACTTTTAGAAATGTTATAACACCCAGTAGGATTAAGTGAATCTACTGACGAGAACCCATACCTAACGCAATTAAAGTAATTGGGGTTTCCTGAATTCGGAGTGATACGTAAAAATTTAAATAAACTTACAAAATGGAGACATTCAATTTTGTTGTTAAAAAAATTGTTGACCAACACTACATCAATGAGATCCGTACGATTTTCAAATGAAAGTTAATTAAAGTGTTGAAGTCTATTTTTGTAAGAGACGAGTTTCTTATACCATCTGCAAGGTGGCCATACACGGGCAGATTGAAGTTGTCAGGATGCGACTGCTTCTGCGACTGCATATTGAATTTCAGTCTTCTATTTAAAAACAAAAATGGGACCGCACAAGCAGTTGCGTGTTTAGCCACCCTAAGTTGCCACATAACACGTATTATGTACGCTCTTCAACCGTTACGAATGCACAGAGTAATGTGGTCGCCTCACTACACTACAGTATTCCAGAATTCTACTAAATAACATAATATTTGATAAAATTATAATGTTTCATCATCATCATCATCAGCTCATTTATATCCCCACTGTTGGGGCACGAGCCTTCCCTATGGATGGATAGGGAGAACGGGCTATAAACCACCACGCAGGCCTAGTGCGGATTGGTGGTTGTTAACGATTGTTAATGCAGTCGGGTTCAACGGCTTAACGTGCCTTCCGAAACACGGAGGAGCTCGAGGTGATACATTTTTGGTCACCCATCCGATGACCGGCCTTTGCGAAAGTTGCTTAACCTCAGCACTCGCAGACCGGGTGCGTTAACCACAGCGCCATCGTGCTCCTCATGTATGGGGAGTCCGTTTCTACGCAGTGTATCAGTGCGTTTGTGGTAGAGCTGATCTAATTCTACTGCTAATGGTGGAGTACCCAACCTGCTGCAGACGCGGTTGTGGTCATTCAAGGGGCAGTTCCGTAATGGGTGTATAATGATTCTCTAGCCCAAAACGTCGTTTGGCTTTGGTCGGTAGTCAATCGAAAAGATACTCCGGTTGAATGCGATAAACTGTGGTTCAATCCCTATAACTATTTTAAACTATTGACGTGAACCCATTCCTAAAACAATCGTATAAGCTTTTTGATAAGTTAACAAGACTATAATAATGTGTGAATAGCGCATTATTAATAATCTTTATAATAACAACAGAATTTGTAATTGTATCCCAAAAATCAACGCCCGTCACTAACAAATAGATGGCTCGTGACAGTTCTCAGAACTAGAGTTATTATTTTCTAGATTAGTTTTATAATATTACTAGACCTAGACCTTTAGACAGTTCAATCACCAGTGAGATAGTTATGAAACTATTACGTAACGTTAAAACCAAAATAGGTAGGTATCGCATTTATACACTTCAAACGATAAAAAAAGACTTCTTGGCTGGAAAGTGAAGAGTCATGTCTGCAGTTTTGCTTTATTTTCTAAAATTTGTGTTATGTCGAATATTAATGTTAAATAATGGTGAATTAATCATCGTTAAATGTCCGTGAGTGTGCATGAGTGTTGGCAAATGAAACAAAACAGTGCAACGGCACTTTTCAAATTCCTGAGATACTCGAGGGGTACTTACATCATTTCTCACTTCTCGTTTCTATTATCATTCATCATCATCATACAGAAAAGAAATATTGTTTATTTATGTATTACTTGTAAGAAAAATTACTTTGACACTGGCTAAATGTGCTAATCGCACGAAGCCATCAACTAAAGGGAAAAAAAACGATAAAAAAGTTATCGCTGCCACACAAAACGGGTCATCAATCAGCTGTATAAGGCAGACTGCACATCACATAATTTGTTAATTAATATAAATTTACTTTACTTAATTTCAAAGTAAAGTCAAGAATGATGTGTCACTCATCATCATCATCATCATTAATTGCCATCTTCATGTTGAAGTTTGGAGATCAGTATACAAAATTTTCTGCGATCCCACGAAATAATAATGGAGCAAATATCAGAACTTAAGCATATGTTTATCACACTAATATTATAAATGCGAAAGTTTGTGTGTATGTGTGTATATTTGTTGCTTCTTCACGCTGCAACGGATGGATGGATTTGGATGAAATTCGGCATACATATAGTTTATAACCTGGATTAAAACATAGAATAGTTTTTATCCCGATATCCCCACGGGAATTAAAGGAAACTGTCAAAACGGTACGAAGTCCGCCGGGTCTACTAGTTGTATCATAATGTTTAATGTGTGTTCTGTGATTGTAGCTGTATAAATAAATATACAAAATACAGCTTTATAAATCTTACAGCTATATAAATATTATACTAGCTGATTCGGCGGACTTCGTACCCCTTTGACAGTTGCCATGACAACAAAACAAACAATCATTTTGTATTGTAAAATTAAATTGTCGTTTTTAGTATTTTATGTTTTTTTTTTAATAACAATTATTCTATATCTTTTCCAATACTTTTGAGAATGTGTGTACAAAGTTTCATGATGATCGGTTGATTAGTTTCTGCGTGAAAGCGTAACAAACAAACTCACGTTCACATTTATACCTAATATTAGTAAGGATACACCTACTACTACATACTTCCTTTACATAACGACTATCCCCTTACCGTACTCAATGTTTGTACTAATATCCAACAGAGACACGCCGTAAAAATAACTAATCCCATCTATAACCCGTACGGATAATGTACGGTTCGTTCCGTACAAGTTCGCAGGGCTAATTCCGACTGGCAAATTGAATCCGCCGCGGCGCTGGGACTTTGAAAGTTACCCATTACCTAGTTGCCATATATTTTATTTTGCTTTCCACGATTGATGGTAAGTTGATGATTTCTTTTGGGGAATGGATAAGACGTGTTGTTTTTTTAATTTATAATCTTAACCTGTTAACATTAATAAGGATAATTATGCAAGACAAACAGGTTTGGCTTGCATAATTATACCGTGTAACGAAGAGTGTGTATCCGTCTTAAACACAGTCTGGTAATACGGTTAAATCTAGAAAAACATGTTTAACTTCTTAACTTAGCAGTTAGTTGCTTAACTTAATAAAATTATAACTATACACAATATACAATATAGGGTAGAGTTTATGGAAAGGTAAGCTAAGTATATCTATTTTTGTGTTTGTGACTTTCGATACGACTGTTTACTTTTGTTGGATTGTACGTGATTTTATTTTGTTGAAATGGTGATTTATCCAAATCCTCTAGGTGCCCTCGAGGTCACCATTTCATACATTGAAAATGGAAGGAAGTTACTAATAAATTAAATAACGATGCAACTGGAGATTCGGCCAGAGGAAAAATAAAAATAGGGACACTTCGTCTGCGGCGTATGTGGATTGAGTGTTACAAACAAAGCCTTATAAAATCCAAGTAAACCGATAAACAAATCTAGTGGGTAAAAGGTACAAATTAAGGCATTTGCTTAGGCGAGTAGATTGACACCCGTTTGCACTAAACTTATGAATCGCCTAAGTCTTGGCCTAAATATTAAGTAGTTAGGCAAAGACTTAGGCGTATGAATCGCCATTCATAAGTTTAGTGCAAACGGGTGTACCTATGTGTTCTAGTTATTTGACCCGAACTTAAACTTTAAAGTCTTTACAATTATTTCCTAAATATTTCCCTTGATTGGTAAGGTTGAATCAACTTTCAAAAACGAGCACACACGCACACACACGCTCACACACACACAAGTGCACATAGTCCATTATGCATAAGGTTAATAGCAATTGAAAACTATTTTAATGGTTAATAATAATTAATTATGAATATTATTAAAATAACTACTTACCTATGTACATATAACATTTTTTATAATCTACCTAGCTTCTCTTTGTTCATTTTCAGCGTTTTAAATTACCTTAACTTGCAGCAAGATAACAATATAACGCACTATAATAATTGCTATGTGTTCCTTGCATCTTTATTTACTTATTACACTATCACTAATCTTTATGTAAAGTCTTGAGGTAAATAACAACGAAAATACAAATTTTTAAACGAATTTATTATTACAATTACGCTGAGGTAGGCTCTAGTTGGCCTCAAACACACACACCATTGCTCTTTTTCTATTTTATTTGTTTTTTAGTCTTAATTGATCTGTTTTTACTTTGTTTTTGTAATTGTCTTTTTTTGTGTAAGGTTAATAAATGTTTTTCTTTCTACTTTCTTCTCTTACTTCAGTTTCTTACACCAACAAAATTCTACGTGAAGAAACATTCGTAAGTCACGATAGCCAGCCTTCGTCATTGACGATACCTAACGTCAAAACAATGTTCGTGCTTCCAATTTTAATATAAACAATATAAAGTGACGTTAAACTATGATACGATATGGCGATACATTCGTGCTTCTATATTTGATTCCTTTTACGTCCGATAGGGGCGCTGCTCAATTCTCATACAAATTGTTGACGATGACGATACGAATACTTTTTCGCAAATGTTCGCACTTGCCTTACTGATGTTTAGAAAGTGAGAAATTTATTTTAAGAATTTACATATTTCAATAATTTATTTTGCTTTAATTAATTATATTAATGCATTTGTCTTTAGAGTATTATTTTTACTGTTTTAATTAATGTTTTAATTGCATGCAGTGTTCGCCTCGAGAAGGTCGTGCACGTGCGTATTTTGTTAATATGTAATATGTTACTAAGCTAAGTTTTTTTACTGTGCAGACCAGTTTGGTGGACCATTAATAAAAAATAAAAAAAATAATAAAAAAAATGACCCACAAACTGATTAACCAACTTTAGCATTAAATGTGTTTTTTTGGCATTAAACTCTTATCAAGTTATCCCATCCCGTGTATCACATAAATAAACAATACCATTCTCTCGGTTTTTGATTAGTAATCTAAATTTTATCGAAAGTGTAATTCCTCAATGAAATATGTCATCCTTTCCTCGCATTTGGGATTGGACTTCAAAAAATGCCTTAACAAGTTATTATGTAAGGTTTTTGTACATGTCATAAAGTACACTCGCAGTCTTGCAGCTTAAACAGTTTGTAGACGAACCGTGTAAGCGCGATGTAGAAAGGTACAGCGCAGCGCCATCTCTTGCCAATACATAGTAAACACAATCGTTCGACTCTGTAATATAGGAGCATAAGAGTCATTTCACATTAGAGTATTAACCATACAAACTTCAAAGCTTTAAACCATTATGCCGGTTTTATAATGAAACTTTTTACTTAAGGAAAATACAGATATGTTGATAAATTGATAGAAAATATAAAAAAGAGTTTTACTGTTAATAATTTGCAGATAAAAAGATGGTTTACTGTTAATAATTTGCAGCTTAACGCTAAAAAAACAAAATGTAGGTATTAAATTTAGATTACCAAATGTCAAGAATGAACCAACCGATATTAGAATAAATGGTGATCGATTAAATTTGGTAAACTCAACAGTTTTCTTAGGTATAACCCTTGATTCAAAAATGCTCATATATCAAAATTGGCCGGCAAACTCAGTTCTGCTGCTTATGCCATTAGAAAAATAAAGCAGTTAAATGACGTTAAAACTGCTAGAACAGTTTACTTTAGTTATTTTCATAGTGTCATGTTTTTTTTTTTTTTTTTTTTTTTATTTTATTTAGGAACAAACAGTTACACATTATTTATAAATATATACTAAAATTTATTGTAAAATAAACCTATAGTTCCCTAAATTTCATTCAACAATCAACGGTACTTACACAAGATACATACAAATTAAAAAAAATAAGTAAAATAGCAGACATTCACTATAACAAACAAAATTTATCCTTAAACACCGAATCCGCGCGCAAGATACAAATTACAATAATGACAAAAGCAACAAATATACAGTACAAACTCGCCAATCCAACCCACTACATTATTAACGAAAAAAAAAAAAAAAATATATATATATCTAATATTACGAATTAAAAAAAAAAACAGTCTCATAACAGCAAAAATGAAAATAGAAAAAAGATAACACAATTATTTAAATATAATCATTCAATTAATAAATATAAAACAATCAATCATTAAATAAAGTAAAATAATATTATATTATTAACTTGTAATACTACAAGTTAAAATAATACAATACTCATTCAATAAATAAATAATTAAGATATTAGTTCAATTGGTAGCATAATAATTCAATCATTAAAATCATAAAACCAAAAAAAAAAAAAAACAGCAGAAAACAGCAAAATAAAATAGAAAATAAAATGGTAAAATTATTTAACAATTTCATTGTTTCTGCGCAGCAGTGCGTGTAAGTTCAGTGATGTGGCTTCTAAATTTTATTAACGACTGATCAAATATGTCTGCATTAATGAATATGTCATTATATATAGTACAAGCTCTCTTTATAAAACTATTACTGCCATAGCAAGTCTTACTAAGCTTAATGGTAAATAAAGATTTCTTACGATTATTTCTTTCTTGCCTACGAGGTACACGAAAGTAGATTTGTTCCAACAGAAAAGGGGCGTCGACCATGTTATGGAGTATTTTAAATAAGAAGGTCATATCAATAAGCCTGCGACGTTGCATCAAGGAGTCTATTTTATGAAATGCAAGGGAGGATTCATAGTCTGTGTGAATGTGACCGGTTCTGTAGTCCAAAGACTTCACAAATTTTCTTTGTAACCTCTCAATTTTATCTTGATGAACTTGCTGATATGGATTCCAAACAGGGCTAGCAAATTCCAGTCTACTTCGCACGAAACTGTTAAATAAAAGTTTATAGGTTGATGCGGTTTTGAATTTTTTTCCTACACGTAATATAAATCCCATAAGCTTGTATGATTTATTAACTATCTTATCGATGTGAGGAATAAAAGAGAGTTTGGAATCCATTGTTACGCCTAGGTCCCTAATTTCAGTTACGCGATTAAGATCCTTTCCGCATATTTTATAAGCATAATTGATTGGGTTTTTTTTTCTTGTGAAGGATATTGTAAAAAATTTATCTAAATTTAGGAATAAGCTATTACTATTACAGAAGTCAACAAAATTATTCAGATCACGTTGCAGTGATTTAGCATCATCTGGTTCTTTTATTACTCTGAACAATTTCGTATCATCCGCATATAGTAATACGTTTGAGTTAATAATAGACTTGGTCAGATCATTGACATAAATAATAAAGAGTAAGGGTCCCAAATGGGATCCTTGCGGAACTCCAGACGGTATATTTTTATACGCAGAACAATTACCACACAATACAACAGCCTGACTACGATTTTCTATGTATGAACGAATCCATCGAAGCAGGTCACCATGAATTCCGAGCTGCCAGAGCTTAAGAAGTAGTGTATCGTGACAAATCTTATCAAAAGCTTTTGCAAAATCTGCATATATTGCATCCACTTGTGCATTATCATCCATTGCTGATATAATAACTTCAGTAAAACTTAACAAATTACTATCCACACCGCGCTTTTTACAGAAACCGTGTTGATTTGGGACAATGACGCGCTGCACCACCTCAAATAGCTGATCTGTAACAATCCTTTCCTGTAGTTTAGCAAATTGACAGAGTTTGGAGATCGGCCTATAGTTGGCAACATCGTTACTGCTATTGCCTTTAGGAATAGGTGTTATCCAAGCACTTTTCCAAGCTAGAGGTACACTGCCACTGCTAAAAGATAATTTAAATATATGTACGAGGGGATAAGTAAGTGTATCAGCGCACTTATTGATGAATAACGGATGTATGCCATCGGGCCCTGCACCCTTATTTGTGTTATTTTTCTTTAAATATTTGTTAACCAGCTTAGCAGTGATTTCGACGGAACCTATATCTAATAACGTGTTGCTAGGAGGGTCCCATTGATTAGGAAAATATTGTCTTGGACTGCTTACAAATACTGAATGAAAATGATCATTAAAAAAGTCACAAATTTGTTTCCCGTCACTACTACTCTGCCCGTTATAAGTCATAGTTTGAGGCAGCCCATTACTTGCCTTAAAAGCTTTGACATAAGTCCAAAAGTATTTAGGGTTAGTTTTAAGTTTACCTTCTATGTATTGCACGTAATTATTATGACACTCGACCTCCATATGCCTAGCCCTCCTTCTCAAAACATTAAAGCTTTGGTAGTCTAAGGGATTTCCATACAATTTCCATAGTTTGTGGTATTTTTTTTTTCGTTCATAAGTTTTCGTAGTGGTTTAGTATGCCATACAGGAAAGGATTGTGTTGATCTAACTATTTTACGAGGAACATGTCTTGAAATAACGTGTTTTAAAATGTCATAAAATTTTGACACACATTCTTCTAAATTTAAATTTGTAAATATTTTAGGCCAGTTCACGTTTTCAAGCTCATTATTGATAGAAACGAAATCAGCCGCAAAGAAATTGTAATTGTACGTGGGAACTGATTTCATAGAAATAAAATTGTTAATATTTAAATTAATTTCAATAGACTTATGGTGGATATCTTCTTGGGTTAAAGGTTGCAAACAATTAATTACTTGACATTTAATATTACTCATCACAAGGTCCAAGATTCGATTATTAGCATTATGAATACCGTTAAATTGTTGTAGACCCGTGAACGCTAAAAAATCTCGTAATGATTTTACCATACAGTCTCCGCCTTTTTGTAGTAATTTGCTGCAGGTACTAGTTTCTTGCCAAACTGCATCCGAGACATTAAAATCGCCGACAAGTAAAAACACGTCATTTGGGCGATCGTTTAGTATATCGCCAGCGACATTAAAAAATTCTTCCAATGCATCACGATAGCCCGGTCCGTGCGGTATGTAAACACAGGCTATGTTCAGACATCTATTACTATCTGTACAAATGGGTATAGATAGCCAAACGCAGTCGGAGGAGGCGCGCGGCGGCGTAGGCCAGTCCCGGCGCAGCGGCATCAGCTCAGTGCGCACTGCAACCATGACGCCGCCACCACGCGTCGCGCCGCTCTCTGCGTGCGAACGGTCACAGCGAAATACTACGTACCGGCTGTCGAAATATTCTCGGTCATAAAAATCAGGTGTTAACCAGCTTTCCGTCACACATATAAAATCGTAGTCAGTCGCAGCTATCTGGGATAGAAAATCGTGAGATTTAGTACGCAAGCCCCGTACATTCTGGTAATAGCCTAACAGAATCTTAGCTTTCGGATCCATTTAGGTTAATAATTATTAATATAAATATGCATTCTACCATTTCATTGTAAATGTTGTATGGCCTCTTACTGTGGGGAACAGCGGCTGATATTGAAACTATATTCATTTTACAGAAACGAGCAGTAACAACAATCTATAGACTAGGTTCAAGAACTTCTTTAAGAAATCTTTTTAAAAAGATTGGTTTCTTGACAGTGGCTTCTCTATTTATTTAGGTATAATTGTATAGTTCTTGTACGTTGCAATATCAACTCATTTCTGAAACACGGTGACGACAATTTTAATACTAGCTAGAAGTAAGACAAAACTTGTAATGCCACTATTCAGGTTACAGAAGGTGCTTGGTTCTTTCTTGGAGCAAGGTATACACTATTATAATAAAATACCAAATACTGTACTAGATTTACCTCTAGATAAGTTTAAAAAACATGTAAAGTCTTCTTTACTTAAAAAGGTTATTATACAGTCAGAGAAAATTTAGATGATAAAACAGCCTGGCTATAATAAAAAACGCACACATCACTACTTTTTATAATAAAAAATTATACTGATATAATAGCCTTTATAAACAGTGTCCTAAAGATAACAAATAGCGTTGCGTTAAACATTTCAATTAGTTTTGATTTAGAGTAGCTTGGGTGTGTTATGCTCTCTTTATTGTCTCTGCGGTGGTGGCCTGTGCGTCGGGTCGTTACATTCCCTAAAATATGGTTGAGCGAAGCGATGGCTGATTCATTATGTCATACTCGTGAACGGGTGCCGCCTGTGGAGGCTGGTCTGCTCTTGCATACTTGTCTTGTTTTTATTATTATTAACTATAGTTTAACTTTGTTTTTTCTTAGACAGGTTATGACTTTTACTAGTACTGCATGATTTTGTAAAAAATTCAACTGGTAAATGATGTTTTTGCAAACTTAAATATTTTATTTATTTATTTTTTCTTTTTTGTGTTGTTTTTTTTTTACATGTTGTTATTGTTCTTTATATTATGGGTTTCTATTTTTATTATTATTTTTTTTATACATAGCACGGCAAATGACTCCAATTCACCTGATGTTAAGTAAATATGGAATCCAGATGCGACGATAACTGGTGCAGCGTGAGAACAGCGCAGCGTCAGTTATCCTCACTTTGCCGGCCCACAAGGTGCCTCTTCACGCCTCGTTTGAAGGACCCCATATCATAGGAAGGAGGGAAAACGTGTGCTGGCAAACTATTCCATGTTCTGGAGGTGCGACAAAAAAACGAGTCACCAAATTTCTTAGTGCGCGATGGAATATTAGAGACAGTGAAGCGGTGACTCCGGAGAGCAGCACGTGTACTCCTATGGAAGAAGGGAGAAGGTGGGATGAGGTCAAAGAGTTCTTCAGAGCACTCGCCATGGTATAAGCGGTAAAACACGCTGAGTGACGCAATATCTCTTCGCAATTGCAGAGTTTCAAGAGTATTTGTGACGTCTGCGTTGCCGATAATGCGTACAGCGCGACGCTGCAATCTGTCCAAAGCATCGAGAAGGTATTTTGCGGAACCGTCCTAGATGTGCGAGCAATACTCCACGCAAGACCGTACCTGTGTCTTGTACAAAAGGCACAACTGGTCAGGCGTAAAGAATCGCCGCACCCTGTTCAGAATACCGAGTTTTCGCGAGGCTGTTTTGATCACGGCTTCGATGTAGTCCTTTTGGTTCAGATCACAGCGAATCGTCATACCGAGCATGTTGATACTGCATTGCAGGCTTAGAGATGTACCTTGAAGAGTTGACTTTTTTGCCGTGAACGCACACACCTGTGTTTTCTTGGCATTGAACTCAACAAGATTATTGGAGCCCCATTTAGATATGAGGTCCAATACCCGATCGAGCTCAATGACAAGATTCACTCGGTTAACTTCGGTTTCGACCCGCCCAGCCGCTGGGTGACCGTTATATCCCCCATGCACTGTGCTATCATCTGCATAGCAATGAATATTTCCAAGTGGAAGCATATCATTGATATGCAGAAGGAACAGCGTGGGGAACAGAACGGAACCTTGAGGGACACCAGCGTTCACTGACATGAACCGCGAAGCGCATCCATCAGACAGGACACGGATTCTCCGCTCATGTAGGAAGCCAGCGACCCAGTTGCAGAACTGAGCAGGCAGACCGTATGCCGGGAGCTTGGAAAGAAGAGCTTTGTGCCAGACCCGATCAAAAGCCTTGGCTATGTCTAGGCTAACAGCCATTGACTCACCACGCTTGTCAATAGCCTCACCCCAGAAATGTGCAACGTACGCTAGAAGATCACCCGTTGATCGTTTCGGCCGAAACCCGTATTGGCGATCATGAATTATGGAGTGTTCTTCCAGGTAGTGTATAAGTTGTTTATACTTATGATACAAAACAATATCAACAATGTCACAAATATATATACTATATATTTGTGATGGAAAGGGTCCTTTTATGATAGCGACTGTTTACTGGCAAAAGGTCCTAAGTCATTTTCACCAACTTTTCAGGAGGGACAAAAATGTGTTTCTAATAACAAGGTATAAGAAAACCATTTTTTATCAAACAGTATTAAAATCTTCTTTCTGAATTAATAGGTAAATAAATATTTCTTATTAGAGATTATGAATTGAATTAAAGGCGTGTTCCCACACATTACGGTACAAATAATAAAGGTGCTAACAGACTTCAATATGCTATAGTACCTACTTAGTTTGGTTGGTGGTAGGGCTTGTTTGTCCGCCTGGCTACCTACCTCCATCTTATCTAAATATTGTGTCGCCATAACATTAATATTTGTAGCATTGTTATGTTGAATGCCAAGTGTTTACTTAATAAACTTTTTTTGAAATAAACATATTTTTTTTGAAATAAACCCAAGCATTAAAAAAAGAGCCTAAGATCGGCCTCAGTGGCATGCATAAGGAGAGGACATTTTTTTATTCCATCAGCTATATATTCAAAATCGATTCGCAGACTGTCTTAGGTAGTTACCTTCAAAAGCGTATAGATACCGACCATACTCCTGAAAATTCTTAATGCATATAAATCCCGGGCAAAGCTTAAAGTTTTAAGCCCCAGCTCTTAACATACGTAGGTACCTACGTTCGCGACCGCCATTTTCCATCTCGGCTGCTAAGCATTTGTCTTTGTTATTTATTATTATTGTTCAATATAAGACGTCAAAGTTTCGCATACAGAGTGCCTTATTTCATAACTCGATGGCAACTATTACGGAACGATGGTGCAAGTTAAAAGATGACAGAGTGAACATCATACGCTGTAAAAAAAATATTTAAATTCTTTGTTTAAACTGATTTTCTTAGAATTAATAATTAATCCATATTTAAATATATTTGATTCCCGACAGAGGAGCGAACTTCACATAGAGTTCTTAGCTACTTACTGTAGGTACTTTCCAAGCTATCAATTTTCTTCGATCAATTTTCAACGATATGCCATTCATATAGAGTTCAAAGTCTAATGTCAGTGTTGGCGATTGGCTGGTCCAAATTTTCTTTTGCTATTCAAATTAAGAAATGTGTTTAATTTTTTCTAAGACTTTTTTGACATGATGTTAGTTGTTTTGAGTCCTTAGTTTTTGTTTGAAGTTATCAGTCAGGTTATTTTTCCATGAATAATTGTATTATATTAAACTTATTAAATATTTACAAAATACTACATGTTTCCTACAATTTATCATACAGTCCACTACTCCATAACAGTCAGTAACAAAAAGTCTAATAACAGTTGGTGGTAGTCTTGTTGTGCAGGCATGTGTATTATCTTATCTCTAACAGCCACATTATGTGGAAAATACAAATATAAGAAAATAATTATATTATTTAGAAATTTTGCATTCGCAATAATTCTTTTAACTAGAAAAATCAACCAGCCTCACGAATTATTTACATATAATGTTACGCAAATATTGTAGCGAACAAATTACAAATTGAAAAAAGACAAAGTGTTGAAAAAATTCCACGAGCGGTATTCGAATCCGCGTTCCATGACATGCCGGGTCAGGTGCACTACCAACTATGCTATCGTGGCTTAATCCAACATGCCGAAATTAATCTACACTATCTACTTTTACTTTGTAAGTCATAGGAGCCCTATTCAATGTCGACGTTTTTTCAGCCTCACGAAGCTCAAGTGGCAATCGAACCCACGACCTTTGGATAACCCGTCCAATGCTCTGACCGCTGAGCTACCGAGGCTCGGTAGTTCAGCGTTGGGAAAATGTCAAAAAAATACGAAAGAAAATGTAGGTATATGAGTAACATAACTTGCTTTTGATACTACAATATTTTATTCACAACAAAAAGAAACATAAAACTTTAAATCAACCAGAGAAAAATAAATAGCAAATTATTAACTAAAATATACCCTAAACACCAATGCTCCCAGGAATGCTTGCAACATTATATGGATTGTCAAGCTAATACGCTGGCAGAAGTAGCTGCCAGCCTTCTTGTAACCGGAGGCCCGTAATAAGGCGAGCACTTAACTCTTTATAAAGATGCTTAATTTATAAGCTTTTTTTGGCGGGGTGGAAAGCGCGCGGGCGGGGGGAACCTTACCTCGTTGGTTAGGCGGGCTCATGGAGTTTTAGTCACTATGAGTCACTTCGACGGGAAGCAACGCGCATTTTGCGTGCGCGCGTTTTACCAGACCTCTCGTTCATACGTTGTTATTAGGCGACTATATTGTTCTGAATATGAACTACGGCGAATCAGTCAAGCTCCGAGTGCTAATTTAATTAAAATATGGATAAAGCGTTTCGAAGAGACTGGCTCAACGTTTGAACCCAAAGCAAAAGGTCGTCCAAGAACATCTAGGACCGAAGACAATATTGAGAGAGTTATGCAGTCGGTACAAGGAGAACCACAAATGTCTACTCGCAAGAGATCGTCCGTCTTACACTTATCGCGACGAAGTTTGCAACGAATTTTAAAGTTGGATCTTAAATTGCATCCATACAAGCTGCAATTAACACAAGAATTGAAAGAATCTGACTTCGGAGCAAGGCTCGCATTTGCTGATGAAATGCTGAATCGGTTTTCCAATTGTGACAACATCCTTTTCTCTGATGAGGCTCATTTTCTCATGAATGGGTTCGTAAACCATCAAAATTGTCGTTACTGGCAAAGTGAGAATCCTAAACTTAAACATCAGAAACCACTGCATAGTCCTAAGGTGACAGTATGGGCAGCAATCTCGGGCAGAGGAATAGTGGGTCCGTTTTTCTTTGAAAATGCGCGTGGACAAAACGTCACTGTTAATACCCAACGCTATGTTACTATGTTGGAAGGCTTTTTGGCTCCAGAACTTGAAAATTCAAGAATAAGGAATTCTAGGACATGGTTTCAACAAGATGGAGCCACTTGTCACACATCTAATGACTCCATGGCGGTTGTGAAACAGATGTTCCCTGGAAAAGTGATTTCAAAGAGAGGTGATATCCCATGGCCCCCACGTAGTCCGGACTTAACGCCTCCTGACTTTTTTTTGTGGGGATACCTTAAACACAAAGTCTACAGCAATAATCCGAGAAACATCGACGAGCTCAAGCAGAATATCCGTGGTGAAATGGCAGCAATCACACCAGCATTACTGAACAAAGTTTTCGTTTGCGGTTAGAGGAGTGCCGTCGTAGAGAGGGTCATCATTTAGATGATGTTATTTTAAAAAAATAAACTTCAGTTCTTACTTAACAATTCCTCAGTTTTATTTTAACTATACCTGTTGTATTTATTTTTTTATATTTTTTTTAAATATGCACGTTCTATTGCGCCACCCTGTATAATAACTCAATGCACAAGCTGCTTCAAGCACTGTTCCAACATAAACCCCGTAAGTCTAGATTTAAAGACACTCTTAATACACACTAGGAAGTGCCCTTACTTAGTTACTTGTTGGTTCTTATCAGAATAAGGTCTCCCGCTCTGTGTAGACTTACGAACCGATGGCGTAGTGGCATTCATAAGAGCTATTTGTAGCCTAAACTGAATCATTATAGTAAATTATTTATTCAGATTTTGAATTTTTGAGTTATGAATTTTGTAGTTTTGAACACTAAACTACTCGGCTGTAATCAGTCAAACTCTCATGACTTGCGCACCGCCGGTAAGAATTCATATAGATCTCTATACGCTGCCGTTGAAAGTTACGGAAGGAATTTTCTATGTTGTGCAACAATTCCACGGTGTATATTATTTATTGTGGAACATTAACATTATACAAGACAAACGGAGCCGTTGAAATAATTTTTGAATAAAATCACTTACGTATAATAAGATTTTCACAATTCAGTTAGAATATATTTTTGACATAACTCTTTTTATGACAAATATTTAAATGTCAGGTATTTAGCATTAATATAATATGAAAGTACTCTTTTAAAAGTAAAATTAGCACTACACCGCAGACTTGGAAACCGGTAAATTTTTGAACCGGTTTCACGAAGTTATGCATGGAACTTTATTAAAAAGTTACGTTTCATTGAACCGGTATACAAACAAATGGGTTTTTTTAAATAAACCGGTTAAAATTTTAAATGATAAATACTTGATTTACGTTTTCGACCCATATTGATAGGATGCGCGCAACTATCAAAATGAGATAGCGCTCGCGACGCAACACTGATGCGCGCCGCGCGGGTATTTCGTCTAACAAGCTACAACAATTCGCAGCCAGCGATCGCTAGAAATAAACCGGTTTATTTAGGTTCGAAATATCGCTCCTATTTGGTTCCGCTCCGTAACGGTACTTTACGATAGTACAGGTTTTACCCTAATGAAACCGGTTTAAAGCCCTGCTACACCAATCAATCACTAAAATGATTTTTTTTCTTTTTTTGTTAACTTCTTCTATTTCCTTTTGTCTCTTGTCTGTGTTAAAATAAATGTTTTTTCTTCGTCTTCTTCTTCAAATTGATCAAAAATCTTTAGCCATCCATAGCCATCCACAGCTTCAATGCCATACATGATCTGCTGGGGCACGAGCCTTCTCTATGGATAGATAGGAAGAGCGGGCCATAATCCACCGTGGGCTCAGTGCGGTTGGTGGTTCTAGACCACGCTAATGCATTGCTAAGTCACACATCCGACCGGCCTTTGCAAAAGTTACTTAACTTTAGCAACCGCAGATAATATTGACAGATAATATAACTCCCGTAGACACCTACTAAGCCTTCAGTTGGTCTGCTGACTCAGCAACTCAGATAATGAGTTCGAGTTTCTTTCAACATCACGCGATCTTTACTATACAGTGAATAGTCATCGGATGCTTAGGAGAATACTATTTTAGGGTTCCGTAGCCAAATGGCAAAAAACGGAACCCTTATGGATTCGTCATGTCTGTCTGTCTGTCTGTCTGTCTGTTCGTCCGTATGTCACAGCCACTTTTTTCCGAAACTATAAGGACGATACTGTTGATACTTGATAAGTAGATGTATTCTGTGAACCGCATTAAGATTTTCACACAAAAATAGAAAAAACACAATAAATTTTGGGGGTTCCCCATACTTAGAACTGAAACTCAAAAAGTATTTTTTTCATCAAAGCCATAAGTGTGGGGTATCTATGGATAGGTCTTCAAAAATTATATGGAGGTTTCTAAAATTTTTTTTTCTTCTAAACTGAATAGTTTACGCGAGAGACACTTCCAAAATGGTAAAATGTGTCCCCCCCCCTACCCTTAAAAAAATTAAAAAATATATGATGTACATTACCATGCAAACTTCCTCCGAAAACTGGTTTGAACGAGATCTAGTTAGTAGTTTTTTTAATACGTCATAAAGTACGGAACCCTTCATGCGCGAGTCCGACTCGCACTTGGCCGGTTTTTCTTATGGGTGTTATTGAGGCATCTACGATAGATAAAAGCAATGATTTGGTAGAATAGTACCATAGTAAATAGTAAAACAATCTTTATTTGATACAATACATAATCTTTATTGGTACACTTAAAAGTATATTTTTGTACATACGATTTTTATTTTGTGCCAGATGGCAGTAGAATAAGATCTGTATGTGCACATCAGACTACCTACCACAAATTGACAATGTTCTTTTTGTCATTCGATAACGTTAACGAAATCGAGACTTTTGTATGGGACAATTTTAACTCTCGTATGTCGCCGAGGCGCTGCTTCAATGCCATACTAATTTTCGTTTTAGTAAACGTAATCGAATGAATACGGATAGCAAACAAAACTCACACTAGGCACCCTAGGCATGTTTATCCCAGCCGAGACTCCGGTCTCTCACAATGTGTCAGTAATAGGCATCATCATCGTCATCATCATCATCATCATCATCATCATCGTCATCATCATCATCATCATCATCATCATCGTCATCATCATCATCATCATCATCATCATCATCATCATCATCATCATCATCGTCATCATCATCATCATCATCATCATCATCATCATCATCATCATCATCATCATCATCACCATCATCATCATCATTATCAACATCATCGTCATCACCCTATACTAGTCCACTGCTGGACATGGCCTCTCCAAGTGCACGCCACTGAGCACGATATGCGGCTATTCTCATCCAGCTCTAATAGGCATAAACATAACAAAATAGGTCTAAGGTATTTTGGGTTACTGCTAAGTTATGAGATAATAAAGCTTTTGTCATTGTTATATAGCGATACAACAACAACAATGACGAAGTCTTTATTTACGGATTTAACACCGTTACGTTATACAAGGCAACAATAACAAACAATTAGAAAATGTGTCTTCTACTACAGCTAAAAATATAGAACCCTACTAATTTTGTAACCAACGACAGTATGTACATATTGTACAACTTGAAATCGAATCCGGAACATCCGAGTCCGATGACCAACTAGTAGAGCGCAGATGCGGCGAATGTGTTTATGATTTTTTCATTTTCAACAGACACAGATTTAATGAACTTAAAAGTTTATATTGTGTCCGCCCTCAGACGGACCGTGTCATTATTTCGGTCTGAAAACAGACGAAAAACTTTTAATTTTCCGTTATGACTCAGCGCACTAATTAACGCTGTGCCTTAATGGAACTACAGTATTTTTTTTTAATTGGTAAATTAAAAATATAATATGCTGGCGCTTATTGCAGAATGTTAGTGCTTGACGCACTTCTGAGAGTTACGCCTTTGTAGTAATCAAGCAGTTGGTTGTTTTTTGGTGTTCCATGTTGCTGGAATTGGTATTCTATTTAATACAGCCTGGGAAAGGCGAACAATTGTAACTGAAGTGTGATCAAAAGCATTAATTTAACGCTAAATACTGTAGATACTACAGTTTGATAAATGTATTATGGTTATAGTTAATTAGTTGTATATAGCCTAGATATATATTATTTGTAATGGAAAGTGTCGTGCTATGATCGGGCATTTTCCAATATTTTTGACGCTGTAAGGGAGAAAAGAGCTGGACACTTGCTGAGTTTCTTGCCGGTTCTTCTCAGTACAAGATCTCCCGCCCAGAGTAGACTTACGAACCGATGGCATAGTGACATTCACAAGAGCTACTTGTAGCCTAAACTGAATAAAATGATTTTGAGTTTGAATTTGAATTTGCATATTGAACAGCTTCCAAGGCCTTAATCATTGAAATCAAGCCATCGTTCCAACTGATGGGTATTGGCTTTATTTTGCTAAACCCGGGCTATGCATCGAAAAATCCGAAGCACATTTTGCCCAACCTGGGAATTGAACCAGAGACCTTCAGGTCCGTGCGCTTTGCCACTCGGCTAGCGAGCTGTTCAAGTATTGTTTCAGAGTTTCAGTAAAATAACAACTTGTTTCGGTTTGCTAGATAATTGTGTTTTATAAGTAAGTCAAATTGGCTACCCTCCAAAGAGCTCTTTTGCTCTATTAACCTCCCCGTATATTTCTTACAAACATCTCAAAATATTTTCTTAAACCCACCTCGGGAGTCTTTGTCAGAAAATCCATTACGAAAACCTGCTAAACTCCCACAGGAAATAAATTAACTGGTCGCAGCCACTCAAAATGGCCACCTCTCTCACTAGGTTCTTTATTGTTACCTCCAAGAAACGGTGCACCTTTCATAGAAAGCGTTTCACCTCAAAGTCGACATGTTAAAATAGCCACAGGGATTTTCGCGCGTATTCACGTGGAGGCCATTTTAAGATTTAGTTGAGACTCCGAAGAATATCCTCATTTTGTACAACTTCACAAACTTTAAAAAGGTTGCTAGTAAATATATTTTGAGCTTAACTAATTAATTAATATGAAACTATGTATCAATGTCGTTTTGATAATAACTAATTATTCATAAATCTGGTTAAGGAAATAATGTGAAGTTTAGTAAACACTCAAGATTAGAACATTAATTTACATAATCCTCATCCCAAAACAAAACACCAAAGAATATATTAAAGAGTTTTTAAGTGTTGAAATACCCAAATATAAAAATAATTAAACTTCAACCCTTGAAAGACGCTTACTCCGGTGTCTGTATAATTCGTATAAAGACGGCAGCTATAAAGCATTTTGCATGGTTTTCAAACTGTCTTTGATCCGTAACAGCAAGTATTCTTAAACATTTTCTTCTCCACAAACGAATATAGACCTTTATCCTTGGGGATAGGGTTCACCCATATCAACTATTCAAGTTTAGAAAGAAAAATAAAACTGTTTCGAAGTAGCGCCCCTGAAGTTTGATAAAAATATTGTTCAAATTATCTTACAAGTGACACAACTTTCACATGCCTATATCATTGAACTAGCTTCTATTGTAATACTGTTTCGAGTCGCCTCAGCGTCTCGTTGTCATATTGGAGTTTGTTGACCTTTGGGATATTTTCAGAATGTCAATAAATGGGACATGGTGCCTTCCTTTGAACCTTTTTAGTAATCATTTTATTTACGTTACCGTGAAAAACATAATTATGTTACGCCAAATCTTTTAGCTCTTTCAGGGTCAGTGGTTAGCAAACTAACCACATATTTAATTTGATTTTCAATCATAACTCAATTACATAAAGTTCAAAATGTGGTGGGAATATACATCCCTCTGAGCCTGAAAGAGTTTAAATCAATGCCACGTCACTATTTTTATTAAATATTCAGGTAAGCATTTGGCTTATATCTCACCGTTAAGTGATGGTAAGGCCAAAGGTGAAAGCGCATTTCACCAGGAAACTTCAACTACTGAGGCACTGGCTATCTTATCTCTAGCTGCCGGAACAAACAATGCTAAAAATTTTGATCTTATGGCGCCATTATTTCAATAAGATGCTGTGAATCGAACCGAACCCCCTCTTTGTTAGACGGTTAACGATTAATGTCGTATTTATATCAAAATTAATCAACATTCGAGTTTAAAATAATATGTGTAACGACTGCTATCATATGACACCACTCAACCCATACATAATCTATCTAGTTTTTACCACTTTTCGACATAATCAAATCAAAATAAACGCTTTGACGGAGAGCGGGAGCTCTCCGTCTCTTCATTCTTCCTTATTCATCATACGTGTTCGGTCAAAAAAATCGTTCTCCGCCAACTTCCAGTGGTTTATCCTGATATTCGTCGGCCCGTCCACCATTATGGCGGCCGCATTCCGGCAGGGCCCCGGGGACGTCGTCGCCGATATGTGACGCAATTTCCTATGAGTTATTGAATGTTGTGTAATCCTTGATCCGGCCCTGCAATAACAGAGATAAGCGACGCGATGCTACGAGACGGTAGGTTAGTAAGAAAACATGGCTGAAGGTGTTAGGTGACGATCGTGGATAAGTAAGATAAGTGGCTAAGCTACTTATGCTGTTTTTTTTCCTGTTATTTTTTTTATTCGTAGCACGGCAAATGACTCCATTTCACCTGATTTTAAGTGAATATGAAATCCAGATGCGACGACAACTGGTTCAGCGTGAAAACAACGCAGCATCAGTTACCCTCACTCTGCCGGCCCACAAGGTGCCTCTTCACGCCTCGTTTGAAAGACCCCATATCATAGGAAGGAGGGAAAACGTGTGCTGGTAAACTGTTCCATGTTTTGGAGGTGCGACAAAAAAACCAGTCGCCAAAGTTCTTAGTGCGCGATGGAATATTTGAGACAGTGACTCCGGAGAGCAGCACGTGTACTCCTATGGAGGAAGGAAGAAGGTGGGTAAGGTCAAAGAGTTCTTCAGAGCACTCGCCATGGTATAAGCGGTAAAACACGCTGAGTGACGCAATATCTCTACGCAATTGCAGAGTTTCAAGAGCATTTGTGACTTCTGCGTTATTGTTGAAAACTCAATCTACCTTCCATTCTTTTCTCTTCTTCTTTTACAGTACGTGTGGAAAGATCTGGATTTTTTTGTAGCGCTAGTTTTTTGTTTAACAATCATCATCATCTCAGCCAAAAGACGTCCACTGCTGGACAAAGACCTCCCCCAAGGATCTCCACAACGACCGGTTTTGTGCTGCTCGCATCCAGCGGCTTCCCGCTACCTTCACCAGATCGTCGGTCCACCTTGTTGGAGGCCTGCTCACACTGCGCTTTCCGGTACGCGGTCGCCACTCGAGGACTGCTCCGCCCCAGTGGCCATCAGTCCTGCGAGCAATGTGCCCTGCCCACTGCCACTTGAGCTTAGCAACTCTTCGGGCTATGTCGGTTACCTTTGTTCTTCTGCGGATCTCCTCATTTCTGATTCGATCTCGCAGAGAAACCCCGAGCAAAGCCCAATGGTTAGGTATATATATCAAACCTGATGGTAAATTATTTGATGGAAGGTGAAAGCACTACTATCTCATATCTAACTATCAGAAAACAACATTAGAAATGTCTGAAAACGCTTTTTACTTGGAATCCCTTAAGTAAAATGTAAGCTAGTAATTAAACAATTTTTATTACGTAGTGTTAAAGATCTAAGCATATACATGTATATACATACATAGATACATAGGGACAGACAGACAGAGGGAAGCGACTTTGTTTTATACTACTATGTAGTGATAGTGAAGATAATCATAAAGTTTCCCTTGTTCGTACGAATCGAAATTGTTGTGAGAGTAATCCCCAGACGATAATTCTACTAAAACGAATCAATTGGTTCGCGGTGGACCATTTAGTGATGTATGCTTTTTAATTAGTGGTGAATGATATATCTAATGATGATAACCCTGACGGTTTAATCTTGTAGAATAATCTATACTAATATTATAAAGAGGAAAGCTTTGTATTTTTGTATGTATGTATGTTTGCAACGAATAAACTCAAAAACTACTGAACCGATTTAAAAAATTCTTTCACCATTCGAATGCTACATTAGCGCTAAATAACATAAGCTATAATATTTTTTTTAAATGCGGTACGAAGTTCGCTGGGTCAGCTAGTATAAAAATGAAATGAAAATTTGACTAACACGCAATTTGCACGCCGGACTTTGGGCGGCGGCGGCGTTAACTCTGATTCTTATTTCGATATTGTGTCGGGTCTGGGTGGTTGTGGTACCGTCGTTGTTTCTGAGTACAATAAAACGAGCGCTTTAGCTACTTACCTTGGGATTAGACCAATGTATATGTAATGTTGTAATTTTTTTTTAACAAAATAACAACTGAAGCTTAATTTTTCTGGAAGATTTTCAAATTCTTTTGTTTGACTACATCCATTAATCTTACTAATCCAACGATCATTCGAAGATAAAAATTTCTTTGTTATCTGAATAAACTTTAATTATATTTTGGTCCGACTGCAAGCAAATAGGTTGAAGAGGCATTTGTAATTAAAGAGTATTTATTAACTTCTGTACTACTAGTCGTACTACATAAGCGGAATTGGAGGTGTAAAACTTATCTTATTTTTTGATTTATTACTAGTACTATTCCTAATACAGTTCCGATTCCGCTTAGGTAGTACGTTGTCTGAGCGATAGAGCCACGCTGCGTTGCAGCACGAAATGGGCCGGCTCGCCCGGCGTAATACCATCGTCTCACAGAATATCGGCGTGAAACAATGGCACCCGTTGCTGTTGTGTTTCGTCTGGTGAGTGAAAGTACCGGAGGCCCATCTTTCGCCTCTCCCCCCTCCCAATTCCTACTTCCTCCTCAAGATCCATCTCCTTCCTCAAGGCCGGCAACGCATCTGCGATTACTTTGAATTTGCGGGTGTCCATGGGCGGCGGTGATTACTATCCACCAGGTGACCCGCCTGCTCGTTTGTCTCCTTTTAATATAAAAAAAGTCTCTTAGACATGTAAAATAATGGATACAAAAAGCTTCACATCTTTATATATAAAAAAAAACATCTTTAACATCAAGAAAAAAGTTCGTTCCAATTTCAAATCATGCAATATACATTTATAAATTAATTTTTAATTAGAAATACCTGTTGGAGTATTTGGATCATTTCGTTCTAAAGCTGTTACGTGTTTTGTGTAAAAAGACACTTTATTTTTTATAAGCTTTTTTAGTAAAGCTTCTATAATTACAAAGGAATATACAAAATTTATATTATACTTACATATTATATATTTTAACCTATATACAAAGAAATGAATATAATTACGCTAATAAACTGCCAACATTCTGATTCGGATTCTGCCACCTTCTCAGTAGAGCTGTCTTTGCATCTGAATACTGCTTCTGCTTTACATCAGGCACTCTGCTCTGCCTAACCTTCTATAAACAAACAATGTAAATTCATGTATTATTAATATCCCGTTTGTTATAGTTCTGTTATCATGTTTATTTTCTCTTTTGCAGTATATTTACTTGTATTGTTTGTGTTTTCATTAAGTTTTCATTCTTATTATGAAACGTGTCTGCACAATCTAAAATTATCTCTAGCTTGACATCGTTTCGTCTCAAATTCCGTTCGCAGACTTCCTCCCTCTCCTCCACTACTAATGAAGTCTCTTGTTCGGCTCAAGCGTCCCTTTTTACACTATTTGTTCGAAGCTCCGCTAAAACTGGAGTGAAGTAAAGTGAAGTGAAGTACGGCGGTACCGTTGACAAAAGCTTAGTGCCACTTGTCACGCGAGATCACAATGCTCTAACTTTTATTTTATTTTTTTCACTAAATGTACAGACACGAGCAGCAACTTTTAAACAATATGCCATCAAACACAAACTTGTAAAAAAAACCAAGTCTCCCAACTCAGTTCTTCTACCATAAAAAGTTGTGACATCCATGTAATACCAAGTCGGTTAATTTATTCAGTCCCTGCTTATGGGACCTTCTGTCTTAAGTTATTACGTATGTAATTAGCTAACCTAACAACATCTTATATCATTATTAAAAATCTTTTATGTTTTAAATAAATAGATTGACTTGGCCATCGCATGAAAATACAATGTATCTCACAAGTAATAACGTATTATATTAAATTATATTGTTTAAAAATTTATATAAAATACAGTGAAAAAATTAAACGCCCATCCGACCCAGCCAGGAATCGAACCTGGGTCTTCCGCAATCCGGGCGGCTGCACTGTCCGTTATGCTACCAGGAAAGCTGACGTAAGCGCTGAATTATGTCACTTCTGCTTTTTAATTTTTTTGAAATGCTTTAGAGCGACATTAGTGCCATCTATCCAACGGTGATTGCAACCGATGGACATGCAGATTCATCTTTGCAGATGAATACCACAAATTGACAACACAACGCTATAGTAAAATTTTTACTTTTTATTTTTAAGTGTTAATTGCTACACTTAAGCTGAATTAAATATTTATATAAAATACAGTGAAAAAATGAAACGCCCACCCGACCCAGCCAGGAATCGAACCTGGGTCTTCAGCAATCCGGGCGGCTGCACTGACCGTTATGCTACCGGGAAGGCTGACGTAAGCGCTGAATTTTGTCACTGCTTTTTGATTTCATTATTGATTATTGATGATTGAATATTTAATTCAACTTAAGTGTATCAATTAACACTTAAAAATAAAAAGTAAAAATTAGATTGTTTAGTTTATGTTGATTGTCGTGACTGTACTCATTTGCTGCCTTTGTTTTTCTAATACAGGTCTCTTATCCAAAAGTCTAGTTTTAAGGAATGTTTAGTTAATTGCTTTCTATCGTTAAAGCGAACACTTCTTACACATTGAAATTAAATACTTTATACGAAATCAAATTAACACGAGAAAAGTTTTAGGTTTCGACTGTATTATTAACTAGCTGACCCGGCGGACTTCGTACCGCTTTTTTTTTAATATAGCCTATGTTACTCAGCGCTAATGTAGCATTCTAATGGTGAAAGAATTTTTTAAATCGGTCCAGTAGTTTTTAAATCTGTTTTAATTCTAAAAAGTTTTTGAGTTTATTCGTTGCAAACATACATACATACAAAAAATACAAAGCTTTATGAAATGACAAGTTTTATTTAATTATTATGTCTAAGTAACTCTGCATACAAGATCTAGATCGGATAAACTTTGGATATTAATTTCATTATTACTACCTCAAGCGGCGAAAGTATAATAACCTTATCGGTAATTATATTTTCGAGCCGTTTGGGGTTGAAACCCTCGGGCCGTGGGGTCCGAATGCTCATGTTTTGTTTAATGACATCTCCAAACGGCTGGTTGACACTTCCCATGACCCAAAGGCTGGCTTTTTCCTTGGCCAGAGACTAAGCATTGCCATTCAACGTGGAAATGCCGCCAGTCTCTTGGGTACTTTACAAGTCGACTGCGATGCGGAGGAATTTATTGACGCCGTATTTTAGTTTTGTATTAGTTTTAGTTACTTTAGGTTATTATAATCTCAGATTTTAATTTTGTAATTTTCAATAATAAATAAAAATTACTAGTTACACATTGTATACACAATTTACTGTGACCACGGACATTATAAAGGGTTCGAATTTTCAGGATACAATCAAGTAGGTATAATTATTCTTCGCGAGCAGATTCGAAACATTGAGCCTGTGTTGGTTCAACCAAATAAATTTATTACAATTATAATTGTGTATCAATCCCGTAAGCAGCCTTTGAGAGATGTTGTATAGTATGTTGTTATTAAGTTCAATGGGACCATTGATGACCGGCGGCAGCTGGCAAGCCTCCAAGTTGGCTTTTGGCATGTAATAGCTAGACATTTGTACACCTATTCGCTAAATGCATCGACGAGCGGTAATGGCGTATATTAATTTACTTATTTGGAATTAATGACAGGTTACGTAGACCTATTGGTTAGTTATAATGGTAATTATAATGTTCATTAGTACATTCAGTAAAATTTATCAATGCAACATAGGGAACATTTTTTCTTTTAAATTATATGTCACTGTAGTTACTATTATACAGGAAAATTACAATGAAGTTTTATACACCGAGAGATTTTAATGGTTGTTTTCCCGCAGGTGGGTAGGTCAGACCATGACAATGAACCTGAACAACTTTCCCCAAGAAACATAGGTCAAAAAACGAGATTTTTTTTTAACTTTCCATACAAACCATGCTCGGTCAATAGAGGCTTTGTATAGAAAAGTGAAAAAGTTATCTCGTTTTTTGACCTATGTTTCTTGGGGAAAGTTGTTCGGTTTCATGGTCTGATCTACCCACCTGTGTGGGAAAACAACCACTAAAATATCTCGGTGTATAATTTTTTGGTGACGAATTACTAGTAAGTGGTCAAAAGCAATTTGGAATTTAAGTAAAACGAACCATATTGTTATTTCGTTAGAGTAGGTTTTTGATTAACTCTGTCAACATTTATGTGATCATTGAATATTAAAAATTAAACATAATATTGACCCTTGTCACCTCTCCGGACACATTCGGCTAATGCTTTTTTTCGGCCGTTGTCTCTCACAGTGAACAGACGTATTTGTTGTTACCGAATTTTGTAGTTAAATTTGAAAAATTGTGGAGTGCTGTCCCGGGGCTTCGCCCTTTTGTGCACCGATTTGCTGGGATTCCTCGGATTGACTCCGGAGCCCCTCTGCTGCGCAGTTGAGGAAATTGATTCTTTTTCTCGAGTTTGCGCCGCGGAGGTTTGAACCCGGTTTTGGTGAGTTGTGGCTGGCGCGCTATCCGCTGCACCACGAGCCGTGGACGCGCCGCGCCGAAATTAGCGGTCTGTTGCTGCCTGCGGTTGACGTCATCGCGCGCGTCGCCTTGCCCCCCGCCGTCCGTTGCCGAGGCGCCGTGTACGCACTGCCGTTACCACGTTATCAAGCGACAGGCAAGCGATACCGCTACTGTGATCACAACTTCGTGTTAGAAAATACCGATGATGCATTGTTGCGCAGCCTGCCAGTCTACAATCGATGACGCAAATTGCTTAGAATGCCTCTCCTGCGAATCGTTTTACCACAGTTTATGTATTGCCATTTCCAATGCTGAATTCGAGAGACTCTCGCAAGACATTAGGGCAAACTGGCTTTGCCCACAATGCCAATCAAAAAAACCGCGTAGTGATAACTCAAACACGCCGGTTCGTGCGTTAACACCAGACGCCAATGTGACCCATCGGGCTAAAAAAGGACTAAAGCAGTCAACTGCTGTGTCGAAACAGATGACTTCGGGTTCAAAACATTCAACGGCGGACTCAAAACAGACGACTGTAGGGCCAAAACAGACGTCGGCGTGTTCCGGGTCGTGTATCTCACATACGGAGTTGCGAGTCATCATACAAGAAGAAATTCGTGCCGCCATGAACGAAGGCGTTAAGGATCTCAAACGGGACATAAACAGGGAATTAAGGGATGTTAAACTGGAGATTGGGTCCCTTACAGAGTCAGTTAATTTCGTGCATGAAACCTTCGAAAAACTAAAATCGGACGTTAGCACCTGCAAGACCCAAATTGAATCCTTAGTGAAGGAGAAGGAAACTCTTCGCAGCGAGCTAAATGCGATCACCAACCGCTTCAATCAACTTGAGCAAGTTACCCGCTCATCCAACTTAGAGATACAATGTGTTCCAGAACGTAGTTCTGAGAACTTACTAAATATTATAAAGCAGGTGGGTAAAACTGTGTCTTGTTCTATCAACGAGTCTGACATATTTTATTGCTCACGGGTAGCGAAGAAAAACCCTGATAGCCCTCGACCCCGCTCAATCCTCGTCAAGATGAACAGTCCTCGTTCAAGGGATACATTCTTGGCCGCTGCCATAAAATACAACAAAAACCACCCCCAGGAAAGACTGAATACAGGACACCTGGGATTTGGAGCAGATAAGAAGGCAGTGTATGTGGTCGAAAACTTATCGCCAGAGAATAAGTTTCTCCATGCAGCGGCTCGTACTCGTGCTAAGGAACTTAAATACAAGCATGTGTGGGTCCGGGGTGGCCGCATTTACATGCGTAGAACGGACACATCCGAATATATTCTTGTGCGGAATGCGGGAGTGCTAAATGGTTTATCTTAGTTAAGTAATTATTGACTTTAATTTAGTGTACAATTATTTAGGCTTAAAATACGCGAATTTAAATGTTTATTTCCAAAATGTTAGGGGTCTTCGTACAAAGACCACTAATTTCTTTAAAAATGTATTGAGTTCCGATTTCGACATAATAGTCCTTTGCGAGACTTGGTTAAATAGTACAATTTTTGATATGGAGTTATTCAGTGACCACTACCTTGTATACAGACGCGATCGAGAAACAGGCGATTTTCATAAAGGCAAATCTGGTGGCGGGGTACTTATTGCTGTGTCTAGGCGTATCTGTTCTCGCAGGTTACCTCATTTTGAGAGTAAATGTGAAGATTTATGGGTTGAATTGGAAACTCGTGGGGTGAATGGTACAATGGAAAAAGTGTTACTGTGCGCAGTCTATCTCCCTCCGCCCGTGCAAAAACATGTTTTCGATCATTTTAGTGAAAATACCAGTCGTATACTAGAATCACATTCAAAGTGTTTAGTTCTGGGAGACTTCAATATGAGCAATATTAACTGGAACGCTGCTTCCCATTTGAACTGTGCCGGAAAGTCTTCACTCGACAACAAGTTACTAGACTTCATCGCCTTGAATAATCTCACTCAGTTTAACAACGTTAAAAACGACAAAGGCAAGATATTAGATCTTATTCTCTCTAATTTAACAGTCACAGACGTAGTGCGCAGCAGTTCTCCTTTAAGTAATATTGACCTTTACCACCCGCCACTTGAATGTAATATTTCTTGCCTCGGATTGCAACGTCTATCACCGAACACCACTACCAACAGATATAATTTCCGCAAAGCTGATTTCGACAACATAATGTCGGATTTGTCTTTTATCTCTTGGGAAAATGAGTTGTCCTCTTGTTGTTCGGTGGACGATATGGTTGATAGGTTTTATAGGTTAATGAGACTCTCCATCTCTAAGCATGTTCCTAAAAGTAAACCGGTTTCAAAGAAGTTCCCGATCTGGTATTCTAAAGAACTTATCCGTCTACTACATGAAAAATATAAGATCAGAATAAAGTATCGTAAATACAAAAACCCATTAGATGAACTTGCCTTGCATACCATTAAAAAAAGATGCTCAAATCTGACCGAAACTTGCTATCTCAAATATATTACCGATATAGAGCAATCTTTGCCAGATAACCCGAAACTGTTTTGGAGTTTTTTGAAGAATAAGAAGCGGAATAGTAATAGTTATCCTTCGTCCATGAGTCTCGGTGACAGCAAGGCTAGTGGCGGGGACACAATATGCGATCTTTTTGCTTCCTTTTTTTCTTCAGTATATAGTAATTGCCCTAATTCACATACTACAGCTGACAACACCATGCTCACCTCTAACTACCTCGCAAATGTACAGTTTTCACCAGATGAGGTGTTGAAAACTCTCAAATGCTTGGACCGGAACAAGGGTGCTGGGCCTGATGGGATTCCCCCTCTGCTTGTAGTTGAATGCTCTAAAGCAATATCTCTGCCTCTATCCATCATCTTTAATTCATCTTTAACCTCTGGCATTTTTCCATCAGCCTGGAAGGAAGCTAGAGTTGTTCCAGTTTTCAAATCTGGTGATGCCACGATGGTTAAAAATTATAGACCTATATCTATCTTACCTGTATTTGGTAAGGTATTCGAATCGTTGTTGTGCCCCGTCATATCCTGGCATATTAAACAATTAATCTCATCTCAGCAGTCTGGGTTCCTATCATCTCGATCTGCAACAACCAATCTTGTTTCTTTTGTTCAACATGTGTCCGAATCACTAGATACGCGTCTATCGGTTGATACTATTTATACAGACATTAGTAAAGCATTTGACACCGTAGACCACAAAATTTTGCTTCATAAACTCTCTCTCTTTGGCATTTCTGGCAGTCTGTTGGAATGGTTCTCATCTTATCTCAGTCTGCGAAGTTCTCGAGTGGTGGTGAGTGGATTCTCCTCGGAACCATTTTTTTCCGCCTCTGGAGTCCCCCAGGGTTCCCATCTCGGCCCGATCTTGTTTAATGTTTTTATCAATGACGTTGTTGCCATTTTCAAACATGCTAATTGTTTTCTCTATGCTGATGACATGAAGTTATCCATGCAGATCAAAGATGTTAGTGACACATTGTTACTGCAGGATGACTTGGAGCGGCTCGCTCTTTGGTGTCATGACAACAGATTGTCATTGAACATTAATAAATGCAAGTACATTCGTTTTTCGAGAAGCAAGAACGTCTCGTCGCAAAAATATACAATTGGTGGAAATGCGTTAGAAGAGGTGGATTCAATTCATGACCTGGGAGTTATTTTGGACAAAAAGCTGAGTTTCCACGAACACATAAACCACATTGCCACGAAAAGCTTCCAAATGCTAGGATTCGTGATACGTAACGCAAAAGACTTTAAAAGACCATCAACAAAAATTCTCTTGTTCCAGTCATTGGTCCGATCGGGTCTAGAATACTGTAGCCAAGTTTGGTCCCCACAGTATGACGTACACATTAAGCGAATCGAACGCATACAAAAACGTTTTTTGTGGCATCTCACCTACCAAAATCACAAGGTTAAAGAGCTTCCCTCCTACGAGAAGCGGTTGGCTCATTTTGGAATGAATAGTTTACAGGAACGGAGATTTTTGTTGGACTGCATGTTTTTGCACAAAATTATTAATGGAGTTGTTGACTGCTCGTCGCTGTTAAGATCAATCAACTTTAATGTCCCACTTAAACAGCCTCGCGCCTGCAGATACGTTCCATTTTCAATAAGGGGTTCTAAAACTAATTTAGGTCACCACGCCACCATGAATAGACTTCAACGACAATACAACGCACTTAAAGGCGAATCTATTGATATATTTACTGATAATCCGCAAAAATTTAAACGTAACATACTTACTTCTTTCTCGCCCGGGTCTGTTTAATTAGCTATTATCTCCATTTTCTTTCTTTTTTTAATGTTTATCCACTTTTACGTTAAATCTTAGTTAAGTTTTAGGTTAATAAATAAAATACTGAGTTCACGTTTGCATGCCGTGGCAACCTTTAATTAAGTCAGCACTTAGAATGAGATACAGTTCACTTACATAAGTCTTTTGTAGTGTATGCCTTGTTGGTTGTCCTAATAAATAAAATAAAATAAAAAATAAAATAATGTACCCCATTTTTGCCCATATCAGTTTATTATTATTTTTTTTTTTTGAAAAGTTTATGTTTGTAAAAGTAGTATATAGCCTATGACTGTCCCACAGCTGGGACCTCCATCACTGAAATCAAGTCATCACTACAATTGATGGGTAATGGCTTAATCACCACGCTTGCCAAATGCGGGTTGGTGATCAAAAGCTGTGCATCATCCGAAACACGCTTTGACCGACTTGAGAATTGAACCCGAAACCTTCGAGTATCGTGCCGAGCGCATTGCCATTCAACCACCGACGCCTCACCGAGAGTTTATTTATACGCGTAAATCCTTTAGCGTAAACGCAGCGAATGCGATTGCTCTCAACAAACTGAGCTTCCAACTGTTTGCTCTTCCAAACGATGCGGGCGCGGCACAGTGGATCGGTCCCATACTAGCGGCCGGACTTAGAGTTTATTTTATTTATTAAAATTGAATACATACCACCTTCTACTCTAGCTGTCATCACGTAAAATTTCAATGAAAATCTATGTTAGTTTTTGGCGAAGGTGTCAAACATTGGGTTTAAAGTATCGAACACCCGTGCCACCACCCCATGTCGATTCGGCGTGAAACATGAACGCACTCGATTACAAATTGTTGACGCTAATTAGTTATTAATCCCCCTTTCGCTATGGGAAGCGTAATTATGACATCGTCGTTGGCAACCTCCAAATAATAAAGTAGATACCTGTTAAATTAAAAGTACGAAATAGCAACACATATGACGCCCACTGCTGGGCATAGGCCTCCCCCAAGGATCGCCACACCAATCGGTCCTGCGCTGCCCGCATCCAGCGGCTTCCCGCCACCTTGACCAGATCGTCGGTCCACCTTGTAGGGGGCCTGCCTACGGAACGTCGTCCGGTGCGTGGTCGCCAATCGAGAACCTTTCCGCCCCAACGGCCATCGGTTCTCCGCGCTATGTGTCCCGCCCACTGCCACTTTAGCTAAGCAATCCTCTGAGCGATGTCAGTTGTTTTAGTTCTCCTGCGGATTTCATCATTTCTGATTCTATCGCGCAGGGACATACCGAGCATCGCTCTCTCCATTGCTCGCTAGGTAACCTTGAGCCTTCTTATAAGACCCATAGTAAAGGACCACGTCTCACTCCCGTATGTAATCACTGGAAACACACTCTGGTCAAAGACTTTTGTCTTGAGACATTGAGGAATTTTGGATGCGAATACATTACGTAGCTTCCCGAATGCAGCCCATCCGAGCTGGATTCGTCGAGAGATCTCTTTCTCAAAGTTGGACTTACCTAACTGGACCGTCTGTCCCAGGTAAACGTAATGGTCAACAACATCGAGTGTAACGTTCCCAACATTAACTGAAGCGGGTGCAACATGGGCATTGGATATGATTTTCGTCTTGTCCATGTTCATCTTAAGACCCACTCTTTGAGAAGCATTACTGAGATCTTCGAGCATTGTGTTCAGGTCTTCCAAGATCTCAGCTATGAGAACTACATCATCGGCAAACCGAAGGTTTGTAAGATACTCGCCATTGATGTTGATGCCGTATCCTTTCCAGTCTAGAAGCTTGAAAATATCCTCCAACGCAGCTGTGAACAGTTTCGGAGAAATAACGTCTCCCTGTCTCACACCTCGCTGTATTTCACACAACACACAACACACAATATTTTAATTAAAAAAACCGGCCAAGTGCGAGTCGGACTCGCGCACGAAGGGTTCCGTACTAAAGTACGGAACCCTTCCGTATTAAAAAAAACTACTTGGGTAAATTTTCAAGCGTACTTTTTTGGGCGTCCTATGTCCTTTATTAAGAAACTATCATTCAAAACAGACTAAACACACGCGTTCATGAAAATATATGTCGTAGTTTAACCATATATATAAAAACTTGATTAGAATTAATATAAAACTTATAAAAAATTCCACGCTGAATATCCGGCTTGTATGAGCGGCCTACCCCTGAGAGGCTTGTCCCACTTCAAATTGCGCTCACAAAACCACTCACTATTACACGAAATTTTAACGTAACTTTTATAAAAGTATCTCATTTTAAAGATATTTACTTCATTTCATATTTTAAAGCACAAAAACGTTACTAACTATTAAATAAAAAAACTGAGACGCCAATATGTCTTTGTCCCGCGTAAAACTGCGTTTCCGATGCTTGCAGTTGACTACTTGTTTTTTATGGGTCAAGCAATATCACGCCATATTTTTGTTTTGCATCATCCTGAGCGTTAGACGGGCCCCAAACTGTGTGTGGAAGGACGGCGCATACGGAAATTTAATCTCGTTCCCGAGGTAAGTTTTTCGTAAAATGTGTTTTGGTCACCGTGTGCGGTCAGCTCGGTGGCACGTTTTAGATAATAAACATAGTGATGTATTGTGTCGTCAAGTAAGTATGTTGTAGATAATTGCCTCGATATTACAACCTGTAAATTTCTACTAAATTAAATAGGTAGTTGGGTAATTAAAATGAAAAAATCCATTTTGTCGTCATTACGGTGGCGTCATTGCGGTGGCGTAGTGGACCACCGGAATGACGAATGAGCCACCGTAATGAAAAATACCTGTATAATCAATACTATATACTCTTTAAATACATAAAGTTTCAATATTTAATATTAATTTTGTCCTAAAATACAATATTATGTATATGTGACTTAGTTTGCTAGATAACGGTGTATGTAGTGTCTAGTCTAAGCAAATTTTGTACCGCAGTCACACTGCCTTAGTCTTCATAGTATTATTACTTTGTTCAATGTATTAAATCAAAAATGGGAAAAACACGTCAAGTAGAGAAGAACGGCTGGAGAAAAAGAGGATTGCGGAACGGAAAAGAAAGGCAAAATTAAAAAATAATCCTGAAGAACATGAGAAACAAAAAAGAAGACATGGATAAGTATCACAAAAAAGGGCACAGATTTTTTTTTATTTTGACCCACCAAAAGCGTGCGTAGAACCAATACCAATGCAACCTCTCATAGCCCTGAATAATCCATCTGCACACAAAGAAACAAGCCTTCCAGCTGCACAAAGGAGTAACAATAGACATGCCAACGTCTCCGACAATTTGGTCATAGATTCAGATGATAGTTTCTGGGTGAAAATTTCAACTTATGAAATTAATATAACTCCATCTACTTCAAATGCATTACTTTCTACACTGAATGAAAGTTGTATTTCAATTCGGACTCTGATGATGAAAATATTTTTTAAGTATTTATAAAGTTCTAGAAAGACTGCTGAATTAAGGCTGATTATACGTGTGATCTCAGTAGTCATACATTTTTTATGTTATATAGAGAAATAGTTTCGTTGTGTTTGTATAAGATTTTTGTATTATCTTTTCAAATTTTTTTGTTGTTTATTCTAAATGCTCAATTATTGTTACATAACTTTAACTATAATGTAAGAATATGAAGCCTAGCTTAACCTATTAAGACATAGTACTAGTTTTTTTAATATTATGTTACTGTGTCATCAATGTTTCTGGTACCAAAATAGTTGATTACTAAAAAAATAAATCATATAAGTACATTACCGCATTTTTTATTTGCATTATATGAAAATTTGCCATCAAAATCAGTCATTTCAGTGGCTTTTATTATCATTTCGGTGGCGCAAATTAAAAAAACAAAAATTCTCCGAAAGTACTGTGTTCTAAAGGGTGCCTCACAAATTATTAGATTCACAGCATCTTAATCTATAATCTAGCGCATTTGGTTTGGGTAAAATGTGAAAAAATAAATTCGCCACCGCAATGACGGAAAAAAGTCCGCTCTGAAAATTTACCCACTTACTAGATCTCGTCCAAACCAATTTTCGGTGGAAGTTTGCTTGGTAATGTACATCATATATTTTTTTTAGTTTTATTATTCTCTTACTTTAGAAGTTACAGGGGGGGGACACACATTTTACCACTTTGGAAGTGTCTCTTGCGTAAACTATTCAGTTTAGAAAAAAATTATGTTAGAAACCTCAATATCATTTTTGAAGACCTATCCATGGGCTTGATGAAAAAAAAAATTTGAGTTTCAGTTCTAAGTATGGGGAACCCCCAAAACTTTTTGTTTTTTTTTTCTATTTTTGTGTGAAAATCTTAATGCGGTTCACAGAATACATCTACTTACCAAGTTTCAACAGTATAGTTCTTATAGTTTCGGAAAAAAGTGGCTGTGACATACGGACGGACAGACAGACAGACAGACATGACGAATCCGAATTCCGTTTTTTGCCATTTGGCTACAGAACCCTAAAAACTATACAGCACGTAATTTCAAAACATTTACAATCTAATTTTATTTCGTGTAGGTTTATTAAGTTTTTTAAGTGCAATATTTTGTTACCAACATAGCCCGAAGAGTTGCTAAGACACGGCACTTCGCTCGCAGCGAGCTGCGAACCGGGAAACGCATTGTGGGCTAGCCTACATCAATCAAGGTGGGCCGACGATCTGGTGAAGGTCGCGAGAAGCCGCTGGATGCGACCAGCACAAATCCGGTCTTTGCGGGATCCGTGGGGAAGGTCTTTGTCCAGCAGTCCACTGCTCTCTGTCTTTTGGCTGAGATGATGATGATAAGGATTTTTAATGTAAAATAAATAGTTCTTAATTTTTAACTTTTTTGGTGCTGGTGTTTCTGGTTTTACCTCAGTTTTCCTTTGTCCCAAAGGTTCTATGTATCTATCTATCTATCTATCTAAACAAAAAAAATTAGGTATTTTTTGATTAAAACTAAAGTAATAATATATTATACATAAATGTAGACTTTATCCAGGTGTAACTAAAGTACAAAATAAAACAATACAATCCTACGACCTTCTTTTACTGAACTATCTGGCATTTGTAACAATGCGCTCGGGAAACTAAGTAAAAGTATTCTTGTATTTTTTCAACATTCTTGTAGCCTTCTAGAAGCATTTTGGTTAAACTATATTATATCTTTTGTAGTAGGTAATAAATGAAACGAATGATTACTAAACGGCTTGAAATTAAATAGGTGTGTATAGTGTTCATGTAGCATAGAATGTTATTATTTACAAACAAAGACAATAACAAGCAAATTAAACTTTTAAAAAACTATAAACTATATATAATACTAACTAGAAAAAGTTGCCCCAAATCATCCCCATCAAGCAGTGCCCAGTAAGCGAGCTTCATTGCCACGTTGGATAGCAATGAATACAGTATGTTATAAAGTTCGATAAAATAGTTTTGGAACTTATATTTTTATTTTCTGTAAATATTACTTTTTCCATGTATGTTAACTATTACAGGTATTTTCTATCAAATTATTGTGAATTATATTAAATAATTTGATAATATTAAATGTTTATTAACTATTATTCTAAACAAACTTAAATACAGAACTTAACTTGAAAAAAAACAGAGAAAAAATAATTAGAAATTAATAACTAAAGACCTATAAATAAAAGATGTCCTCCAACTGTGGGCTCATGGGAACGGTCCCAAGAATGCTTTTATTATCAATTATACTTAATTAATAATTTTTATGTTATAATGATAAGAATATTTCTTCTATGCGAATCCTTCTCACTTTAATGGTTATGTCCTGTTTTGTTCTGTTTTATGTTTTATGTTCTGGTTCTGTTCTGTTTTGTGATACGAACAAATAAGTTTGTTTCTTTTGAACCTCCGGATATCAGGCCAAGCATTTTGCATGATTAACGTGTGAAATATAAAATAAGAAAATAATGTATACATATAATCCAAACGCCATTATAAAACGGTATAGTTATTCATATTTGAATAATTTAAATTACAAATGCCGGGTTCAGCGGTTGATCTGAAATTAATGGCAGCTGATACTATCGCTCGGCCTGTGATAATGACAGTGTTAGATCATTAATAACCGCCATATTACTCTAAAATGTGTTAATAATGGAGGATCACATTTGGCGAACTGTTCTACGCATAGTTTATAACGTTGAGGTTTTAGAGAACGTACCGAACAAGCTAGATCGGGTTACGAACAATCATGCCAATTTTTTCAAAGTACTTATGAGATTTTTCAATCTAAGCTATGTTTAATATAAATAAAGGACATCCTACAAAAACACAAATGTCAGAAGGGTGCAGTTTCAAATCCTGCTCGTGGAATTTTTTTCAACGTTTGTGTTTTTGTAAAGAACACCCTGTTAACAATCATTTAACTTTTTAATTTTTCTTCGTAAATTTTGTTATGTTATATTATCTTAACGATACCCGAAGATTCTAGGTTTAATTCCCAGGTCAGGTTAAATGTGTTTCGGATTTTTTAATGCATAGTCCGAGCTTGTGACAACCAACTAGCAGTTAGCAAGCGTGGTGAAACCAATACCCATCAATTGTAGCTATGACTTGATTGGATGGATTGGATCCATCATTGGAGGCATTTTGCCCAGCTGCGGGAAGGACAGTATTATAGGCTATTAACTTTTTCTCGTTAATATGTAGTATAGTTTGGGCTTGAAGAGCGATTCCATTCGAAAAGAGAAATTGTTTAAAATTAATTTTATCAGTTATTTTAAGCTTCAAAAGTTTAATAAATCACGGTCCGGTAAAACGTTGTACCTACATTTTTACTTAAACATTTAAGTTACAGACTTACTCATTTAATTTTCTCATACTGTAAGACAAACACATAATTTATATTAATCAATAACCGACTAAAAATATCTCCTAAAAAGTTAGTAGGTCCCGACGTCCATTAAGCTCTCAACACTAAAATCCGTAGCCGAAGAGAAAAAATGGTCCAATAAACACCTCTCGCCGCTCTTTGGTAGGTAGCTGCAGTGTGATGATAACTGCGCGCTGAATTCTCCTGAAAAATCATGAAATATTTCAGCTTTTTCAGTTTCAATAAGGCTTTTTGACGTTGAATGGTTTCAGCTGATAGAATAGTGATAGCGATAGGACAATGGACATTACGCAGTAAAACTACAGATTTTGAAAACAGACAGACTGACCGAAACTATAACATTTATTTACAAAACTTATTCACGTAACAAATCCTTTTATACGGATCACACACATTCTCCAAAGGGCTAACAAAAGACTAAATTGATATAGAATAATGTGAGGCACAAAGGTTTCTCCCTTAAAAGCCGAGTTAAAACGCAAACAACCCATACAAATCTTTGTTCAATTACTCTCACACAAAGCGGATTCACTCTGGCCAATATGTTTAATCATCTACAATGTCAAAGGGTCGAACCTGTAAGGCTTTAAGTGAAAAAAATCGAGTGACCGTGGAAAACTCAGTGAACAATGACTACAGTAGTAGCGTGTTTCATCACCAGCTCATATACGTTCCCACTGCTGGGGCACGATGCTTTCCTTTGGATGAATAGGGAGAACGGGCGATAAACCACCACGCGGGCCCAGTGCGGGTTGGTGTGGCGTATTTAAATGACACAAACCCAAGAGGCTCAAGTAGTATCCCATATTATATAAATTGATTATTATTTGAAATATAAATTGAATGTATTTTTTTCGATAATAATAAAAAAGAATATAAAATTATGACAATGTAGTGTACACTAGTAGAAGAAGGAAAAGAAGAAAGAAGAGAGAGAAAAAACGTTAATTTTAACACAAACAATAGACAATAGGAAATAGAAGGAGTTTATAAAAAAGAAAAACAATTATGTGTCTCACGGCTGCGCCAAAATAAGTAACCAATTTAGCGTATGTCAGATTTAGAGTATAATATTCATATTTATCTTACAAAAAGAGATAATAAACAGTATGTTTTGCACGAGTAAATCACGTGCAATGAAATAATTTCGTCTTTTGAGTAGGTGTTTCACTCTTACCACCACCACTCCACCTGATATTGAGTGGAAATGGAGTCCAGTAAAAAATATATACCTATGTTTATATTTAGTCAATATAAACATGGTGTCTTGTCGCAGCGTAATTTGGTTAATTTGTGTCTATGTTATCGCGGAACGAATGACCTAACGTGAGATACTGGGGCTTAGGCTGCTGGCGCCGAGCCAGCCTGCGGCGTGCTCACCGGGGCCTAGAGTGCGGTGGAAAACTGCCTTTTAATATCCAGTTACAGCGATAATCATTATTAAAACATAACTTCGCCGGCAGTCGTTAACAACCAACCGATCCGCACTGGGCTCGCGTGGTGGTTTATACCCCGTTTACCTGGTCATGTTTCCATCTATAAGGACACCTCGTGCCCCAGTAGTGGGGTTATAAAATGAGCTTTTTTATGCCTTTTAAGCCAGCTCTTGACCTCGTCTCGCCTGACGGTGAGCGTAGATGAGGTCTACGGTGGAGCGAGCTGCCCCAGAAAATGCCTATTAACTCTCGCCTTGAAGGAATTCAAGTTATAAGTTTTTGGGAATACAGACGATGGCAGAGAATTCCACTCCTTGCCAGTGCGCAGTAAAAATTATCACATGAAGCGCTTAGTGCGATATAGTGGAACTTCTAGTAGGTGGGGATGATATCCTGCAGTACGTCTGGAGGTTCGTTGGTAAAAGGGCGATGATGGTATGATGATGAGCAGGTGATAATGATGACGAAGTTCACCGGTAGTGGCATAGAATGCACGAATAGTGAACGAGACACTATTCGTCTTTCAGTAAAGAACTTATACGCGTTTACAAGGATGGTAACCGTCAAAAGGGTTATGGCGAAGACTTTTTAAAAGAGTGATGAGATGACACACTGAGTTGACCACCACGACCACTCTCCTAAGAGTGTAACGACAACGATCAAGAATAATAAGATATGTCCGTCTGAATGATTTGAACTTTCTACTTTGTATAGTCTATATATATATATATATATATTCTTTATTGCATAAAAAACACACATACAGAGAACATTTTACAAAAAATGTTGACCAAAGATGGACTTATCTCTAAAAGAGATCTCTTCCAGCCAACCTAAGTTGGAATGGGAGCATCATGTTTAAAAGGAAGCAACAAAAGTGCAAACAATAATATCTCAAATAAAAATAACAATATTAGGTACAAATACATAAACAATACAAAACAATATTCTTAAAAACTACATAAACATACGTAATAATACTACATAAATATGAACATATATATTTAATAATGCGGGTTGGTAATTACAAAGCCATGATTGAAAACTCCGAAACACACTATGCTCAACTTGAGAATTAAAACTAAGACCTCCGAACATCAGACTTGACAGCCTCAGAAACACGCGAGCCTGTGTGTGTCAGCTTCTAAAAGCCCCATCGGGAATGGCTCAGTTTTGACCCGGTTTGAGGCACTTTTAGATTCTAGCCGCTCATAAACCCGGTTAGGCTAAGACCATATGCAGTCAATGGCGAATTATTTATTTTGTAAGTGCTTACTCTATAATCAAGAGTTATCATATATCTTTCTAGTGTAAAGATTAACATTGTCAGGACAAAAGGTTTTTGTTACATTTAAGTAAACATAAAAATAATACTACCCCATCTAGACACAAAGAGATCAGTGTTAAGATTTATGAGGTCTGGCTTCACGCGTCGTGGCCTTGCATTCGTCGCATTACACTAAATTGTTCAGGTTATTGTATAACAAAGTAAGAAAATAGGCTTTAAACTTTCCCACTGCTGACAAAAGACTCCTTTATAAAAATCAAGTCAGGAGAAGTCTTTCTGAATGTGACCGTGTCTTTCAGATGAAATTCGGACTTTCCAGCCACATCAGAGCACGCCAGGAAGCAGTGACGGTTGCTGTCGTCGGACATGACGAGGAGGCCATCATCATCATATCCTATATATAGTGACCACTGCTGGGTAAAAGACTTCTTCCTAAAACCAAGTCATCGCTTTCACTGATGGGTACTGGCTAAATCACTATCACAAACCCGGGTTACGCATCGAAAATACCAAAACACACTTTACCAAACCTGGGAATTAAACCCAGGACCTCTGAATACCGGGCGAAGCGTTTAAGTACGGTCATTGAGGGTGCTTTGCATATAATAAGCTATTTACTTTATGAGTTCCTTCCTGCAAAATATTAAACGGGGCTTTACGCATCCGTCAAATAGTTTTTTATAGAATAGAAGTTGTAAGCTTAGATACGTGTATGTTACAGTTACAGAGGGGGGTACATGTTTGTGTACTCGGTTTGGTTGGTGGTAAGGCTTGTTTGTCCGCCTGGCTAGCTACCACCATCTTATCTAAATATGTCGCCATAACTAACTAACATAATGTTTGTAGCATTGCTGTGTTCCGGCAGCTAGAGATAACATAGACAGTGCCTCACCAGTTGTGGATTCCGAGTAAAGTGCGCTTTTACCTTCGGCCACATCAGGTGAGACGAAGGCCAATTGCTTAACTCTTTCAGAGTCAGTGGTTAGCAACTTAACCACATATTTAATTTGGTTTTCAATCTTGTCACAATCACATAAAGTTCAAGATGTGGTGGGAATATACATCCTTCTGACCCTGAAAGAGTTAAAAAAATGAATAAATGTCTACTAATACATAAAAGATACTCATGATTTATCAATATAATTGAAACAATATTAACATTTGAAACTCAATGTCAATAGATAATATTGGATATAATAATATGCGATATCATCTTGCTGAGTAAACACAAGTAAACGTTTTGTTTATTCGAACGTGAAATCAAATGTATTAAGATAACAGATTCATATGATCTCATTTGCTTGTAAAGAATTTATGTTATTACAAATAATAGTCAAAATCGTTTTTCTATTCAAATATACTGAAAAATAAGTTTGATTATGGTTACATATAATTTACGCGAACAAATTGCAATTTGAAAAAAAAACAATCTGTTGAAAAAATTAATCGAACGGGATTCGAACCCTCACCCAATGACATGATGGGTCAGGTGCACTGCCAACTGAGCCACGATAGCATAGTTGGTAGTGCATCTGCGAATTCCACTCGTGGAATTTTTTCAACACTTTTTTTTATAGGAAAAAAAGTGCTTTTGAATCGTTAGAACTGTTTTACCTACTACCCATTTAAACGTCTATCTTTTAACTGTAATCTAATGACTGCCGTTTCTAACGTATTCTATCTGTTGCCTTATAATTTAAGATACATTTGGGTTACTATAATTAGTAATCCAAATGTGTCTTAAATTACAAGGCAACTGTTTTTAGATATCGCAATTTCATAACGTCTACAATGGCCTGACATTAACGTTTGGACTATGGAAAAAATGTAAATATGTTTACGTACGTAAAAAAAAACTTTGTTCCCCTTTTTAGCACATTGCACGCTGCACGCACGGACGAGTGTGAGATTTGTCATAATTAAAATTCATAATTGTGGAGAAGGAGTGCAGAAACATAATTTTTTATGTATATGTATTACATAATTTTATTTTTATTGTATTATTATTTTATTATTGTTCTGTGGACCGACGATCTGGTGAAGGTCGCGGGAAGCCGCTGGATGCGAGCAGCACAAAACCGGTCGTTGTGGAGATCCTTGGGGGAAGCCTTTGTCCAGCAGTGGACGTCTTTTGGCTGAGATGATGATGATGATGATGATTGTTCTGTATATCTGTTAGTTTGTTCATTCTTGGTTTTACTTAAATGTATAATAAATTACATTATATATTTTGGGAATAACGGTCGAATTTCGACCATAAAGTCAAAGACAAAAAAATTTATTCAAATAAACTTACGAAAAGAGCTTTTGAATCGTCCATAATTTTTTTACCTACTACCCATTCAGGACGTCTATTTTTAGCTGTGGGGAAGAATGGGTGCTAGAAACTCCACAGCTTTAATAGAAGAAGACGACATTTACAAAAACATTTACACAGGGCGACCTCTAGTTATAAATTAATACAATAGACCTACACACTTTTTACTATTTAAATGAAAGCTTAGCTTGGTGGTAGGAGGTTTTTTTAAGTCAATATATATTTAATAACAATGTTTAAAGCATTGATGTGCTTCTACAATTATAGGTTTAAAAAAGAAGCTGAATAATACAATCATTGAAAGTTGAAAAAAGACAAAGGGTTGAACAAAATTCCACGTGCGGTTTTCGAACCCGCACTCCATGTAATCGCAACAAAATTTGCGTAAAATTATCATCATCATCTCAGCCAATAGCCGTCCACTACTGGACAAAGGCCTCCCTCAAGATTGAGGGGAATTTGCCATAATCGCCACGCTTGGCAGGCGGGTTGGCGATCGCAGTATGGATAGAATTATCACAAAGAGACGCTGCTGCCCATCCTCTGATATGGTCCCTAAGTCGCCTTCTACGACACCCACGGGAAGAGATGGGGTGGTGCAATTCTTTATCCCCGGCACCACACGGGGCGTAAAATTATATATAACCATAATCATGACAACTATAGTGACAACAATATTTCATAAAATTTTGAAATCTATCATTGTCGCCCTATTTCATAACATGTTTAAGCGAAAGAGTAAATTACATTTGAAATAGTCCCAGAACTGGTTCAACTTTCAAATTGATTTGCCAACTTCTTCCTGCTGACTACCTACTGCATAGACCATTACCATTTGTCTGTAGTCAACTCGTTTACTTATCACTTTAAACTACGTATAAAAGAAATGAAAATTCGATTTCACCTAATCCGATGTAGGCACTTAGAAACTTCTTTAAAAAGAAAAAAAAATTTAAAAGAAAATCAGATCAGATCAGTATCTTTATAATAATAATAATGCTTTATTTCTCTTCACAATAATTTGTTTAACAATAAATTTGGCTTGTAAAGTACAAATGTGAGTTGAATTAAAATTATTGTGGAGACTGGTGCCCGCACTAAAGTACAAGACCCGTTTTACAGGTCGCCAGGCCTCCACATCCCTGATTAGAGTGATGTACAATTAAATATTTATTAGTATTAATCCAACTCAGGTTCGCTTCTTTGGCCTTAGTTGTCAATTGCAATTATTTATATATTAGCACTTTGCCCGCGACTTCGTCCACGTTGATTACTAATCTAATATTTTTTATCAAAATAAAATGTAGCCTATATTACCCGCAATGAATCATACTATCAGTGAAATAATGTTTGGAATTGGATAAGTAGTTTCGTAGATTACCCACCTCAAACAAAAAAATCTTTCTTTACCTCTTTATTAACATTACAAAAATCACCGAAAATTGAATTTGAGAGCTAAGGTAGCATTCCGACAGCAGTTTCTCTGCTAAGTTACTACATTATTATTGTTGTTTTATTATTTCCATGACTAAGAAAAATTTACAAAATGAAAAAAGAAAAAAAACACGACAAGATTCCGGAAAAGAGAGCTCCGGGACGTCCGCGCAAATGGCTGGACACATCAAGAAAAGCGGCCAAGTGCGAGTCGGACTCGCCCATGAAGGGTTCCGTAGCAGCAAGTAACATAATATAAAAGTTTTTGTCGATTTATGGCGTATTAAAAAAAATACTTACTAGATCTCGTTCAAACCAATTTTCGGTGGAAGTTTGCATTTACATCATATATATTTTTTAGTTTTATTATTCTCTTATTTAAGAAGTTACAGGGGGGGGACACATTTTACCACTTTGGAAGTGTCTCTCGCGCAAACTATTCAGTTTAGAAAAAAATGTTATTAGAAACCTCAATATCATTTTTGAAGACCTATCCATAGATACCCCACACGTATGGGTTTGATGAAAAAAAAATTTTGAGTTTCAGTTCTAAGTATGGGGAACCCCCAAAATTTATTGTTTTTTTTCTATTTTTGTGTAAAAATCTTAATGCGGTTCATAGTACATCTACTTACCAAGTTTCAACAGTATATATAGTTCTTATAGTTTCGGAAAAGAGTGGCTGTGACATACGGGCGGACAGACAGATAGACATGACGAATCCATAAGGGTTCTGTTTTTTGCCATTTGGCAACGGAACCCTAAAAGTGGACTGGACTCAGTTTGCTTTTTAGAAAAAAATTGCATACTGATCTCCAAACTTCAGTATGAATATGGCACTAATGATGTTGATGACTAAGTGCTATTTCACAAGACATCGGCCAAAGTTTATGTTTGTTTTGTTATTTTTTTACAAGATTACATGGAATAGTCTACCAGCACACGTTTTCCTTCTTTCCTATGATATGAGGTCCTTCAAAAGAGGCGTGAAGAAGCTTGTGGGCCGGCAGAGTGAGGTTAACTGATGCTACGTTTGTTGTCACGCTGCACCAGTTATCTTCGTGTCTGTGGGATGGAGTCATTTGCCGTGCTATTTATAAAAAAAAGATTATTAGGTACTGTAACAACCCGCTGGGTCGTTACTTAAGGTACCGGGGGTTTTATAGAATAATAATGCTTTACAGCTTCAAATATTTATATTAGTTTAACATGTGATAATAATAATCTATTCGTCGTCGCGGCCCGTCATAGAGTCCGCGATGTTCTTCTTTTTCTCTTCCACCTTTGTCTTCTACTACGTTTGAATGCAGGCCACGGCAGCTGCCAGTAAGCATGTCCGAGCAAGGAGTTTCGGTTGCTACAGTTCTAACTACTGCGCTGCACTATTAACACATTAGTAACAAAATTCAAAATTTAATTCAGTTTAGGCTACAAGTAGCTCTTGTGAATGTCACTATGCCATCGGTTTGTAAGTCTACTCTGGGCGGGAGATCTTGTACTAAAAAGAACCGGCAAGAAACTCAGCAAGAAACTCGGCCTGCTAACCCACCAAAAAGCTAATATGCTTGTGATAAACATGATCAGTAGTTTAATAGAGCTGCAAGTAGCAAAACGCTAATAGAATAGAAATCAAATAGAACGATTATTGTACGGGATTGACATACGTCAACGATACGTATAAATGACGTTTAATATGTCAAATGTGTCAATGTCAATGTCAAAATTTACTTAATATGTCAATGTCAATACAATAATCATTCTATTTGATTTCTATTCTATAAGCGTTTTGCCACTTGTCTGCCTCAGATAGCGATTGAACCACGAAACTACTTCTTCTCACACTCAATCTGAAAAACTACCCGGTCGGCCACCAACGCACGACGTAAAGACGTTTCTGTTCGTTGTTCAAGCAAAGCATAACTAGATGGGATTATGTCGCGACTTCAAACACCCATAGTACCGGCAATGGCTAGATTACGTCCCAATCTGTATCTACGTGTACACAAACTTGATTATTTGTTCGGAAAACAGTATAGTTAGTTGAATGTTATGTAGGGTTGTCAACTGTAAAAGATATTTAAATTTTGAAAAAAAATTGACGAAGAACTAATCTGTAACATCAAGGAAAATAAAAAAATAAAACAATACAATCTACTTTGGATTACATCTGCTACATTTTAAGATATTTTTTTATGCATAATCAAAAATCTAATTATAAAAAATTCAAAATCGTTTATTTCCTTAACAGTTTACAGTTATTATGGTTAGATCTGTCTAGGAGATATTATAAAAATACTTGTTACATATAGCCCCGATATCATATCAAAAGTGTTTGAAAATGCCGGTATAGTTGTAAACCCTACTTAACTCGAACTTTGCGGATGATGAACTAAGCCCTCGGAAGTTGAAATTTAAATCTCCAGGGACAATACCGTCGTCGGCCATCGAAAATGATCAATGGAAGGTGTGTGGAACTTCTGGACGTCTTTAGGTAGCTTTTCCATAAGAACTGAGCGAGATAGCCAAGCGGTGCGTGAGGAAAAAATCCACATATGGGATCACTTCCTTTTTTTGCGGTTTTATTAAGTTTTCAGCGTCATTGGACTTTTTCGGGGGCGGCGAGAAAGGGATTCCTCAAGCAGTGTGATATAAACACAGTCAGAGGATTTCTAAAGGGAATGGCATCACGACAGCGTGTCCCTGTTCTCTGTTAGATTCTCCGAGGGGTTCGGATCAGAACGGGAGCGGAACAATCCGAGGGCACCTCTAAAGACTAGGACCTCGGCTCGGGTTGACTGGGTCGTTGGGGTGGGGGAAAACGCACATGTCTGTACCTGGTAAAGAGCGCATGTAAAACAAGGTCTTCGTACTCTTGCTCTACGATTGCTTTGGCCCTACGCGAGTGTGCATGTAAAATGTATCAAGTGAATGTGTCACTACTCATTCGCTTGATACACTATACATCATCATCATCATCATCATCATGATGAAAGATTGTCATCACTATAGTATAAAACAAAGTCGCTTCCCGCTGTCTGTCTGTCCCTATGTATGTATGTATGCTTAGATCTTTTAAACTACGCAACAAATTTTGATGCGGTTATTTTTAATAGATAGAGTGATTCAAGAGGAAGGTTTATATGTATAATACATGCATAGAATCGGACCCGGTACTCAAGTGGACGAAGTCGCGAGCGGGCCGCTAGTTGCGATATAAAGTGGAGCTATCCTATTGGTGGATTATTTTCGGACCGCTTAGCTACCTTATACAGCATTGGTGGAAAACCAGCCTTAGACATCTTGACGATAGAGTACAGTCGCTCTGGACACGGTGAGTGATGTCGCATTGTCACTCAGAACTTCCTTCAACAGAACAGCCTTCCTTGACTTTGTGAACTTCTGATAGGATTATTTGTATCGCTTATTCAATGGGATATCTAAATTAGAACTCTATGTACAGGTTAAATGAGAAAGCTTGGCGTTTGTTCCCTTAATTATAAAGTTAAGTTTTGACTAAAACTGTCAATATATAACTACTTACGCAAATTTATGGCACCCGAATTGTAATTCAGATAGTTTTGATACAATAGCTTTCTTCTTACAAATAAATTGAGTATAAGCTCGTTTCATATGATTTAAAATTATATTTGAGTGACATATGTATACTCTTGTAAAGGCCTGATCAGAAAGTGCGTGTTCGAGCTGCTCTTGGTACTTTTCAACAATTTACATAAGTATAGTTCGTTCGCATTAACGTTTGCATATACATCCTTAATAAACAAATTGCCCCCTTTTTAATTTAATTACACTTAAATTTTACTTTTTATTTTTAAGTGCTAATTGCTGCACTGAAATGTATATAAAATACAGTGAAAAAATTAAATGCCTACCCGACCCAACCAGGAATCGAACCTGGGTCTTTCACAATCAAAAAGCAAAAGGCATTTATTTTTTTCATTGTATTTTATAAATATTGAATTACATTTATTTAAGCACATTGTAAGCACGGAGGTGTGTTTGATTCGGCATAGTATAAATCCATATGGAGGAGGAGCGCAGGAAGATAAAATGTATGTATAATAATTATGTGCTATATGACATTGTACAAATAATGTATATTTTGTGATTTTACTTATTACAAGTAGCTAGGAGTATGCACTATAATTTATTTTGCTACATTTTTATACTACGTTTGCCTCCTTCTAATATCATAAAGGCAAACGAGCAGGCGGGTCACCTGCAAGACCAAAGGAATCGCAGATGCGTTGCCGGCCTTTAAGCCTTCCTTATTTCATAGGCTCGTTTCTTGAAGATCCCTAAGCCGTAATGATCCGGAAATACCACCGCTAAGAGCTGGTTCCACAGCACTGTAGTTCGTGGTAAAAAATTACGTGAGAAACGCACAGTAGTAGACCGCCATCCATCAAGATGGTGTGAATGGAAAGACAGTCGGTTGCGTGTAGTGCGGTGAAGGAAATCAGCGGCAGGGATCAAACCGAACAATTCCTCGGAGCACTCCCGACTACAGTCTACAGAGAGACGCAATGTCTCTTCAAAGAGCCAGTGGATCGAGCCGACCAGAAGTTACCACGTCGTCGACAACTCGAGCAGCTCTGCGTTGAATACGGTCAAATGGGAGGAGTTGTTACTGGGGCGCTTCAGCTCAAAAATGGGAACAGTATTCCATATGACGCCTGACCTGTGCTTTGTAAAGCTGTAAGCGATAAGTCGGCGTGAAGTACTGCCCCGCTCTATTGAGCATACCAGATTTTTCGAAGCTAATTTAGCTTTATCTTCCAAATGACCGCGAAATTGAACGTCACTCGAAATATCCATGCCAAGTTTGGTATCAAGTAGAGCTTCTTCAAAGTTTAGAGATACGACGAAAGGATGCTTTTTTGCGGTAAACACGCAAACTTGTGTTTTAGAAGGGTTAAAATGGACTAGGTTAAGTCAGCCCCAATTCGAGACATGACTTAACATGTTCTCAATGTCAGTCACAAGTTTATTCCGGTTCTCCATGACGTTTTCTAGAGAAATATTCGTACGTCCGGTGTAAATCGTATCCCCAGTACTGTCGTCCGCATAGCAATAAATGCTGTTTTTATGCAACATGTCATTGTTATGTAGAAGAAAGAGAGTAAGCGACAGCACACACTCCTGCGGGATTCCAGCATTCACGGGCTTCAGGTCAGAGGATGATCCGTCAACCACGACTTTGATGCTACGCCCAGAAAGAAAGCTGGCGACCCACGCACACAATTTCTCAGGAAGCCCGTATGATGAAAGTTTAGCGAGAAGAGCTTTTTGCCATACCCTGTCGAAAGCTTTCGCTATGTCCAAGCTAACTGCCAGCGCCTCCCCTTTCCTCTCGACTGCCTCCGCCCATCGGTGAGTGAGGTACACTAAAATATCACCAGCCGAACGACCGTGGCGAAAACCATACTGGCGATCGCTTAGTAGCTGGTTCTCTTCAAGGTACCTCAAGAGCTAGCAGTTTGTAATGGAAAAAAGAGCCTTACGAACCGAACGTTTGGCAACGTTTAGAACTAGCGCAATGCGGTATGGTGTGTGGCGAGTTTTCCCCATCGTCCAAGGTCGAGTTTGATGCGAAAAGAGTACCCAAGAGATCGGTTTTCTCTTTTGCAGTATGTGCAAGGCAATCATCGGTCTTGTGCAGTGGTGGAAGTGACGGTCGACAGAAATTCCCTAAGACAGCCTTGGCGAGAGACCAGAATGCACGCGTACACGAAGGAAGTCGCACTAGCCTTTCGCCAATTCTACCTATGAACGATGACTTTGCCTTGGCAATGTCCTTCTTAAAGGACCTGGCAGCAAAGTTGTACTTCTTTTTCATATTTCATATTTTCTCTGAGCAGATTAAGGCTACGTTTTCAACCCCAATTCATTAGTCACTGTTATAATTAACTTAGTCCGGTTTTTAATCAGACCCTGGTAACCTCGTTTTGGTTAAGCCAAATGAATAAAGTTGAAAAGTTGCCTTTTAGGGTTCTTTGCCGCATAGAGACACCATTAATGTCCTTTAAATATTGTACGAAACATAAGAAAAACTATTTAATGTTGTTTATTATTGTTATTTTCACTAAGAATATAATACTTATTTCTTACTTTGTTATTGCGACTTTTAGGAATAGAAAATGGAAAAGTCGTTGGTGGTAATACCATAATAGACTATTATACTATTATTATTATTTTCCCTATCCATCCATAGGGAAGGCTCGTGCCCTAGCAGTGGGGAGATAGAATGAGCTGATGATAATGATGATGATTATTATACGTTGGAATGAAACTCTTTAAATCGTGTTGGTATGCAAAGGCATCTCTCATAACTTAATCGTTCTACTGTGTGGCATAGCAGATTTAATAAATAATTAGCAACTGAGGAACTAATGAAACAAACAACGCTGATTATATTGTTATTTTAGCGACAGACTTAGATAAGATAACTAACAAAACCGCGTAAAATAATAATATGTATCCTGGCTGGGAACCGAACCTGTAAGAGTCTGAGCCCGTAGTGTAACCACTAGACCACAGAGCCGATTAACCTTCTATATATTTTATATGGTGCATGGAAAAAAAGAATTACTGTTTTTTTCTTCTATTAATTCATCTTCTCCGCAAATTTCCTCCCATTGAAATCATCTCGCTACACCGTCATTCATCTGCCACCGAAGAACAGATTTCCTGCAATCCCATCAGAAGGCAAATGTTTGTACCGTTTGTACCCAATTCACAACTTTGAAAAGGCATAAAAAAACCCGCCCCTTTTTTGCCGAACTCTGAGAAATGATTCGCTTCCAACTTGTCAGAGATTAATGATCGTCAACTCGAATTCGACTAGCGTTCGCGGGCTCAGCTTAGCCATAGCAAATATGGTGGGACAGTATGATATCTCCGTATGAGATCTCTCTCAGTATGAGACCTAGAGACCGAAGTCCCAAACGCTGGTCTGGCCAAAATATCTAGTAAACTAGAAATACCTATCAGCGACAAAGTACACCAAGCGCCGGAGCGTAACCGATGGAGGCAACTAGTTGACGGAGTCAGGAGTCACGATACTCAGTAGTGAGTCAACGACTATAAAAAGAAAAGATGAGATCTCCGCTAGAGGAAAAATTTGCTGTTGACCAAACAAGACATTTATAATTTGTGTTGCAATGCATATTTTGTATAACTATTTATATAAGAATATGTACCTTCGCTGGGAATCATAGCTAGAATCACTGAGCCTGAAACTGGTGACTAACCACTAGACCAAAATATATAGAAGTCTTATCGGGTTATTCTCAAATTTCTTAAGCCTATTTTTCTCAAAAAATAAAATATCATACTGTAGTTACGACCAACGACCTTCAAAATTAAAATATTTGATATTATTTGTGGTGGCATGATGGTTTATGGCCCGTTCTACGTAGGTTCATCTATCCATATGGCAAACACGTGGCCCAGCAGTGGAGACATTAGAGGAGCTAGTGATGTGATATGGAAATATTATTTACTTTCCCACAACAGGGAATCCGTAAAGAAGTTGGGAATAAATTTATGAAGGTCTGGGAACGACCTATATTATCATCGTAACTTTATCTGAAATACAGTTAAAATCGCATACTGTTCATACATTTGCTGTTGCTCACAATAATCCGCCTCTGGTCTTGTCGTTTGTGTTAATCTAAATTATATTAGCGTTTGCGCACAAAACAATAACAGGATTTGGTGTTTTCAAAAGGCTTAAATCCTCGGGCAGTTTAGAGATCTATTTAACAAGAGTTTACAACTTCCAAAAGTGACAGACAATTTTACTATGGAAATTATTTAGATACTGATCACTGACATTGAACCGCTAAGAACGCGATCGTTATTTATTAAGATATAACGATAAGTCTAACGAATAACCGAACCTTTTTGTTTATCATTTATCTTGCGAAGACGTTAGCGTTTGCGACCTAAGCAAACTTAAAATGTTTTATTTAGTTAAAAAACTAGATTTTATAAAAGACACCACGCCTTCGGGCTACATACAGGGCGGGAGATCTTGTATCTGAGCAGGACACCTGTCCTGCTCAGATAAAAGATGACTTTGATACCTAACAAAGTCAGCAAGCTTTTGTAGGTATAATGCTGTTATATTATCGATTCTTCCAACACAACACAACACACACTACACATGCACACTAGCATAGGTGGTAGAATCACAACTATCTATAAATGTAAGTGAATAAAGTTTAATCATCCAGTCCATCATTGAAATCAAGTCATCGCCACAATTGATGGGTACTAATGACCACGCCAGCCAAATGCGTTTCGTTGTTTACAAACCCGGGCTACCTGTGCATTAAAAAATATGAAACACAATTTGCCCGACACGTGTTTTTTTAAATTACTTACTTTGTAATGAGTTAGCGATGAAGTGATGTTAAGCGATGATAATACTGAAGGTGGAAACACACTTTACCCGAAATCCTCACTTATTGAACCCACGACTTCCAGTCATCGGGCCGACAGTGAATCGGCCCCTGAGGCGTTTGAAAATGTACTACATGACACACTTTGGAGAGTGTGCGAGTGATCTGCACGTTCTTGTTCCTCCAACCCAGTTACTAGACACAGGTTAGCCTACCAACCGTACGTGGTCGACATTCTACCTGTCCGTACCAAGCGGTTTGCTATCTCTTTTCTTATGCGAACTGCTAAAAAGTGGAATGCGCTGCCTGCGTATGTGTTCCCTGTTCACTACAACCTAGGTCTCTTTAAGGCATGAGTAAATAGGCATATCCTGGCAAAGCATGTACCACCTTAGGCTACATTTAAAGAAATAAGTATAAACTTTAACAAAAATGTTTCATTTAACGTTTCTATTGTAAACAGTGCACACTCAAGACGTGATACCTTCGCAGCAGTAGCTTCAATAAAACGTTCACAAACGCGCATTCAATGTAAACTTAGTTTCGAACGGGCCGCGCGTTTTGTGCCTGATCCAAAAAGGTTTACAAAGAATTCGTGCGTCGTTTGATACTCTTTGTGAATTTTCTATTGAACATGCTTGAAAGAAGTTTAAAATGCATTTAAGGCGAAGGGTAAGGCACACTAGCGCCACCAATTGATAATTTGACAATTACTAACGGACCGGATCTTTTTAAACATTGCGTACCGTTCGATTACAGGAAAGCATCCATAGTATTTATTTAATAAATGTGCACTACTTTTTGTTGCGTGGTTGATTCACAAAACGGGCTATTGCATTTATTCACAAACAATGGCCACTTCTGGTGTTAGCGAATGAATACAAAAACAAACCTAAAAGTAGTGCACAATTATTAAATAATAGATGTCTGCTTAGTGTCTGAAGGTCCGCAATGTTTGAAAAAAAATCCAGTTTAGCAGTTATCAAATTAAATCCATTATCGGCGCTAGTGTGCCTTACCGTTGGTTTAATGCTCTAAGGTCTTACCCTTCGCCTTAAAAGAAAACTGCAAACTCTTTGTTTTGTATACGGTAAAGTTGTGACATGGGCAAGTCAATTCTTTATTTGTTTTTAGCGTTAGAGATAACTGCCCCTTGACTATGACCTCCTTTAACAGTATTATTGCAGTTGTGGAAAAGAGACGCATGTACCTATATTCGCCGCTACACCTGTCACGTTTTCACGACTGCAATAATACTGCTATAAGAGCTCTTAAGTGCTATAATGTTAACGTTTATAATTATTATGTTGTTACAATTGCATATAGTTTAGCTTGAAGAGGGTTTTAAGATCAATTAACGTGTCACTTTTACAAGAAACAAATTTAAGTTTCCCTTAATAAGCCGTTCGATTATTTTCCGTCAGACGTATGTGACTGATACATAACGTTCACATTGTTACGGCATTTCGCTCCACGTTCAATGTCACTATCAAACTTTTTATCTCTCGTAAACAATCTTCCCAAATACACAAACTCTTTCAATTGTTCAACAATGTCACCATCACCATCAATCACAATTTTGCATTCTATTACACAACGGTACACCATTCTGTTCCACATTCGGTTCTGGTACAAATTCGCATCTATCAATCACCATCTCTTTTTCTTATTCACATTTGCTTTCCCTTCCTTTCAAATATGCATAATCGTTGCCATCGTGCGTATCGATCTCCTTACCTTTATGCTTTTTATTTAAATTTCCTTATCTTTTAATGCTTTTCGCCCCAAACTTTGTGAGACAACATTTTTTTCCGTAGGCACTCGTGCTGATATGACGCACGTCAACATTCTACAAAACAAGAATCATTTAAGTAAACTTCAACCTTATTGTCTAAGTGATAAGATGGTTACATTTACACTTGATGCGCTGAATTGTACTGGTGTGCATGAACACCCTACTCATGTCATGACATCAAAGAAATACAGAAGTATTTCTTTGATGTCGTGATAACCGAAAAGTAATGTGGCACGTACCGAGTACCTACTACTTGAAGAACCCTTAAAAATATCCACTTTACTCGTATATCTGGGAGAGTCTTGTAAAATTACGTTATTTCCATAACGTGTAAAAACAATCTTCAGAATTCTAAAAATGAGGTGTAAAAATGCATTCCTTCTGTATTTTTAGTGTTCGTATTTGCAGAATTTTAGATGACTTACAATTAGTTCCCTTAATATATAATTATATTTTGAAAAAAGGTTTTAGTACTTACCTACTTATATTATTTGTTTATTCATTTGGCTTTTCAAAAATGTGTACACCTTTACAATACAATTAACAAAACCAAATAATTTTAAATATCATAGTGACACATTACATACAGAAAAGCGTCTCATGCACAAAAGTAGTATGTATAAAAATTACTATTTTTGGGATTCCAACCCGCACCCGACAAGCCGGCAAAATTATTCCAACATTTTTTCAACAATTTGTAATTTGTTTGCAACAAAATTTGCTTAAAATTGTGTATAACCATAATCTATTATTATTATATACTATTTTGTATCTCAAAAAAAGCTAAGCATTTCACCAATCACTTGTTAATTTATTGAGAGAATTACTTGTAGTAGTTTTAGCAACAGGCATCAAAAGAGACAAATATCACCCACACAGCCACATCATCCCTATGTATGAGTATTTTATTTTATTAATTCGGGACAACAAACAGTTACAATATATTATTTAAACAAAAACTCTTACAAATCTGGTATCATAATCTGTAATCATACCACATCAACATATACAATATTGTAACCCACGACATTATCCACTTATTAACAAAGAAAATTGTGCAACTGTGGATCTTAGGCCACGAAAGCTAATACAATTTTGCATTACAACAATAATTGACATATGTATACACAATTTTTTTTTAACAAAAATCAATATCATGAATATAATGAATAATTAATTTTAGTTTTGTTTATTGTTACAAGATTATTTTTAATAATGTATTATTTCTAACATTTGTCAATAATTTTTTTACTTTTTATTTTTAAGTGTTAATTGTTACACTTAAGCTGAATTAAATATTTATATAAAATACAGCGCTTACGTCAGTCTTCCCGGTAACATAATGGTCAGTGCAGCCACCCGGATCGCGGAAGAGCCAGGTTCGATTCCTGGCTGGGTCAGGTGGGCGTTTAATTATTCACTGTATTTTATATAAATATTTAATTTGTCAATCAGTTTATTTTTATTTCCTTCTCCTGCCTTTGCATACAAAATCCTGAGAGTATCACCGATGCAACGGCATTGGTTTACATTTGAGTTATTATAGATACATCTTGCTATAATACACAAACAATACAAGTGGTATTTAAAACGTCGAAGTGCCAATCTAACTCCTACTTACCCTATCAACGCCGGACACAAACTAGTAATTTCCATAGAGCTACAAAACGCAACAACAGGCCAAATGTTAACATTGCCTCTTTAAATACCGAACTAAGGGTTTTGAGGATATTTTGAATTTCATCGAACTATTGCGGAGTCACTCCGAACTGATACGAAAATTAAGCGATGTAGGTCAGCCGCGTCTAGAAATTCTATCCATTAAACATTCAAGTTCGGTATTAGAGTACCTATTTGGTGCCGAGTCAGTGATGAACTATCCCGATACAGAAACTTGTGAATAGTACAGAGTTGCAAAATGTATATGAAATTGTGGACCGTCGCGTCGCTATCTAAGCAAATGGATTTGGTAATGAAACCTTTGCTGCATAATTTCGGTATTCGTGCAATTTGTCAAGTTATTACGTGAGCAGACTGCAATTCGGGGAACACAACACTAACTTGCTTAGTTGCTTTATTCTCTAGTCATTAGAGTTATATTCGCAGTTTAAAAGTTATTCCCTGTTTAATATTGTTTTGATGAATGGTCGAAGTTGAGTCGTCAAACTTTGCTCGCCAGAACCAATAGCTTTACGTACATTTTGAGCACAATGTATATCAGCTCTTCAGCATCCGCTTTCGATTCGACTGCGATTCTTATTTAACATGAGTTTATTCATTTATGAACATAAAATCTACAGCACTTTACTTTAGGGGCAGTGTTGCCAGCATTCTTGGGACCGTTCCCATGAGCCCACAGTTGGAGGACATCTTTTATTTATAGGTCTTTAGTTTTTAATTTTTAATTATTTTTTTTCTGTTTTTTTTTTTTTAAGTTAAGTTCTGTATTTAAGTTTGTTTAGAATAATAATAATGTCTTGTTTTTAAATAAATATTATAATCTTACTTTATAAACTAAATTATTACATTGTATACTTAATCTACTGCCAATTACAGATCCCTACTTTGTATAACTATGTTTTTAATATGTCGCTTAAGCGAATTAGAAAACAAAACAGACAGACAACACAATAATTTAGAAACGGCAAATACAATTTAAAAAACGAATAAATTAAAATGGCAGGATTTGATACAAAAAAATAAATAATAATAATAATAAAACAGACAAGCAGTAAAAACAGTGGTACGCACCGAGCAGTGTTTGAGCGTGTGAGTGTTAGAGTATGTGAGTATAGTGTGTGTTTGTGTGTGTGTAATGTAAAATGGATGTTAAATGTGGTGCATGAGGGTGTTTTATTTACTATTCAATTACATTAACGAAAACTAGAATTTGTATGGTAAACACACCTCGTTTGTCAACAAACGAGACAGTAAGCGCGTTTGATCGTTTACTTTATAGAAATTGCACTAAGCACTCTGGAGGCATTGCTTCAATATCATAAATAATCTCGTTCATGTTAACGTAATTAACTGGAATGGTCAATAAAACTGTCTAAAAAGCTTTAAAGTAAAGCTGACCATAAGAAATATAACTGCAGCTTTTAAACAGCAAATAAGTATTTTGGTGTTGATGTTTGTTATTTTTTAACGGAAAAGCACTTGGCGTTCATCTCACCCGATGATAAGTGTTCATAAGTCTGAAAGTCTTCCTTCTCCGTTTTATCATCATATATACGTCCCCACTGCTGGGGCACGAGCCTTCCCTATGGATGGATAGGGAGAACGGGCTATAAACTACTACGCGGCCCAGTGCGAATTGGTGGCTGTTAACGACTGCTAATGCAGCCGGGACCAACGCCTTTACGCTCGTTCCGAAGCACGGTGAAGCTCGAGATAAATTTTTGGTCACCCATCTAATGACCGGCCTTTGCGAAAGTTGCTTAACGTGAGCAATCGCAGACCGGGCGCTTTAACCATTGAGTCGTCGTGCTCCTTTAGCAGGTCTCCGTTTACCAGGAACCTTTTAACCACTAAGGATAACCTAGCTGTACTACGTATAATAATATATTCTTTGACATGTCATTTGACATTAAGAGGACAGAGGGTGACAAAGAATCCCACTTAAAACTTGGGACTCATCATTAGACCGTCGTCGTAGATCAAAGCATAACTTCAGAGACAACATAGAGATTAGATTTCGACAACGATATAGATTTTATGTTCTGGAAGTGAAATTTTTAGACACAGACATTACTTATTTTCTTGAATGTTGTTATTATGAAAGCTTAGTGAAGTAGTGGTTGTTAATGTGGTCTTAGTTTTCTGATTTTGCTTTTTTTAAATCATTTTAATTAAAAATACATTATGCGCATGTTTAACCTACATGTTCCTTACTTCTTAGCATACCTTAATGTTGAATGTTACTTATGTTTACTTATAAGTAACATTCACCTTGTAAAAGCTCCTTCAGCTGAAACCAGGAAGTTCTTTCTGTTCTTGCCGATAGAAACTTTTTTCCGGCAGCTTGGGTTTGGTCTTCAGCTCACCATATTTTTGTTCCGCAAACACAACTTACAACACACTTTATTACCGATACACTACCACATCTAGTCTATCTATATCAATACGCCCCCAGTCGTATAAAATATTCTGTTTATTCCTTGAATTTTAGAAATAAACTTACTTAAGTTGTCGAAGGGAAGTTAGGAGGGATCCCAGCAATTGGTTAGCTGTTCTTATGGCAAAATGTTTTTTTCTCGGCGAGTATGCTTTGTCACTTTTTCAATCTATTGGAGGCTTTTAGAGGCGCCCTTGGATTTTTTGCTTTCGATATCAACTCCTCGGTAAACTAGCAGGAGATGGGACACGCTTGCATTATGACATGCCCTTCTAGAAAGTCTCTGAAGATTGTTCAGTCACTGAAGCTAGAGGAACCTAAAGTTTTTCTATGTCCCTAAAGCCTTTTACCTGACCTGACGGTTGGTGGGAAGTGAAGTCGTGTAAAGCAGGGTTGTCCCTCAAACCCGTAACTATGTAAAGGCCATGGGCAGCCTACAGCAATTCTTTTACAAAAAATATATCTGTACTTGCACTGTTTTCTTTTCTCTACCTGAGTACCGACTATGATCATTCGTTTTGATTAAAATCGGGTCTTATTTTCTTGGAACTTCACTTAGGGACAATAGTCAAAACGCCTCACGCGGCGTCGAGGAGCCTCGGCAGTAAGCCCAGCCGAGTGTGGTAGTCCCGAGGTAGTTGCCGGATCGCCTGGTAATGCGCTGGCGGCATTGACGGGAAAGCTAGACGTACTCGTGGAGGAAATACGCATGTTCCGCAAAGAAATGGCTGAAACGCGTCTGCAGGTACAGACGTTCGACGAGAAGCTGTCTGGAATTGTAGCACAAGTGGACACGTGCGTGAGTGAAGTGAAGGAACTAACTTCTCGCGTTGAAAGACTGGAAAGCCGTAGCGAAACCAACACTCAGACCGGCGATGCTCATAACATCTTGGTGAACACCATCGAATCGCTGAAGGCCGAGCTGAACGAGCGCGACCAGGAGCTCCTCTTGAACGACGTGGAGATCACCTGCATACCGGAGCAAAAGGGCGAGAGCCTTCAGCATATCGTCATGACCTTGGCCTCTAAGATCGGGGTGCAGCTGGGTCAACAGGACGTGGTCAGCGCTACTCGCGTCGGCCGCCCCCCAGAATCTAGCGGGGGCGCCGCGGCGGCGTCGCGGCCACGCCCCATTATCGTCCGCCTGGTGCGTCGCGCGGAGCGCGATGAGCTGCTGCGAGCCGCTCGCGTGCGCCGTGGAGTAACAACCGAAGGCGTCGATCTACCCGGGCCGCCACGGCGTTTCTACGTAAACGAACGTCTGACGCGTACAAATCGTTCATTATTCCGGCAGGCGCGCGAAATCGGGGAGCGGCTGAGCTGGCGCTTCGTCTGGACGAGGGATGGCAAGATTTTCGCGCGTAAACTCCCTGGACAGGATGTTCCTCGTCATCGCATTCGCACGCTAGCGGATCTGGCTCGAATTTTTGGGTCAAGTGCCGTTGGCTCACCTATAGTCACCGCGGCCTAAAATGGAAAGAATTATATACTGTAAACATTAATTTAATACACATTTGCCTGCTTCATATTATTGTGCTACCTTTTACTCCGAATTTGTCATGTGAGTGTTTAAGTTCTTATATTTATATTAGTTCATTAAAATTTGTAGTGCTTAATTTTTATTTTCATTGTTTTTCATCGAAGGAAATGTACTCAATGTTATTACACAGGAATGTCGATGCATGTATAATACTAGCGATAAATACTGTTGGCTATGATGTAACTTGTGTTTTGAATGATGTTTATGCCACTCTTTGTTATTTGTACACTGATAATTTTAAACATTCAAAACTCAAAACTTGTGATTATGATTTTATTGTCTATATTATCTATATATTCCATGATTACTACACATATATGCAAACAAAACATAGACACCATAGAATACCACATGTTATGTGGCATGCACTCGGTATGTTCTTAAATACACTTCTTTTTAAGCTACGGCTAAAACATAACGCTTCTAATTTTAATTTTTTTATAAATGATTAAAAGTATGAACTTAAAAGTTGGTCTCTTTAACGCTGGGTCTTTAAGCACGGGGCATGAGGAGTTCATTGTGGCTACTGAGGATCTGGCTCCAGATGTGCTGGCCATAAATGAAACATGGTTAAGGATGGGACAGAGTGAAAAGGCGCCGAAACTGGCGAACTATGGTTTTGTCATATCCCAAGGCCCGACAGCATTCGTGGTGGGCGTGGTGGTGGTGTGGGGTTCTACATTCGCAGGGGAACGAATGCACGCGTTTGTTCACACCCTGTTGTTGCAGCTGTGGAGCAGATGTGGCTGAAGGTACGACTTTACAATTTGGACATAGTAATCGGAACTGCTTACCGACCACCATGGCAAGACGTAAATGTCTTCCTTGACGCAATTTCAGAGTCAATCGCCTCTTTTCCAAATCAGGATGGCCTGATACTGGTTGGGGACTTCAACATAGACCTCCTCAATACAGCCAGTGGCAAGACCAGGTTTTTTGAGCAAATCCTATGCTGCATGAACCTGAAACAAGTGGTCAATGAGCCAACGCATTTTACACAACACAGTCACAGCCTAATTGATGTTATCTGTTCTGATATAACGGTTCTCAATGTTACAGTTAAACATACCCCAGAACTGGGTGGACATGCTATGGTGACAGCAGATTTTAAAATAAAAAAAGATAAACCATTGTCTCAATCGGTTACTTATAGACCCTTTAAGAGCATAATTTTGGATCAGTTTAATGTCGATCTTGAATGTGTCAACTGGGATTATTTCAGGCGGTCAGGGGAGAATGTTGATGTTCTTGTGGATCATTTTACGTCTGCCATTACAGCACTATTTGATCTGCATGCTCCAATCACAACTAGAAAATTTAAGTCTCCCCCTCACCCCTGGATAACAGACACAGTTAAGTCAATGATGCGCAAAAGAAATACTTATCACCAAAAACACAAAAGGTACAAAACTCAAGCCATCAAAGACAGATACCTTTTAATGAAACACCTAGTGACTGAAGCCATTGAACATGAAAAGACTAGCTATTTTGCTAATAACATAAACAACAATATAGGCAATCCCAAAAAGTTATGGAAAAACCTTAAACAGAATATACTTCCCAGCAGCAGGGCCGAAATTGTTCTACCACCATCTCTTGATAACCCTGATGCAATCAATAGGCATTTCCTTAATAGGCATAGGTACCTGGCGAGGACCGCGTATCAATCTCCCATCTCACTTTCTTTGAACACCATAGGCATAGTGTTGGGACCTTCAGGCTGCAACCGGTCAGTGAGGATGTGGTACTTAAAGCCATTAGAAGACTAAAGTCTAACGCTCAAGGGGATGACCATATTTCACTGGAGATGTTGCAGTTGACTTTGCCGCAGTCATTGGAAGCAGTCATAAATATAATAAATCGCTCTATAGTCGAAAGCACATTTCCAAGAGGCTGGAAGCAGGCAGTGGTAAAACCCCTACCCAAAATTTCTCATCCCACGACAATGAAGGATCTCAGACCAATTAGTCTGCTTCCTTGTATTTCTAAAATACTTGAAAGAATAGTCTGCGACCAACTCACCAGGTACCTCGAGGATCACGACATACTCCCACAATGGCAATCGGGATTTCGTAAGGGTCGTGGCACCGCAACTGCCCTTTCTGACGTTGTGGACAATCTCCTGGCTGCACAGGACCATGGAATGGTCAGTATGCTGCTGCTGCTGGACTACTCCCGTGCTTTCGACTGCATAAATACAACACTTTTGTTATCCAAGATGACATACTATGGCTTTGACACGAGTTCTGTAAAATGGTTCCATAGTTATCTAACAGGCAGGCAACAATATGTTGAGCTATCTGCAGCTGATGGGACCAAATTACGGTCTCACTCTCTCCCAGTCACCAGAGGCGTACCGCAGGGCTCCTTGCTGGGTCCCATTCCTTTCATTTTGTACAGCGCAGATGTGATAGGCAGTATTCGCGAGTGTCGCTATCACGTATACGCTGACGACATACAGCTTTACTGTTCATTCAAAACATCTGAGATCTCCACTGCTGTAGACAAGGTGAACAGGGACCTGGCCAGGATAGCAGCATGGTCACAATCTAATTGTCTTGTACTAAACCCTCAAAAATCCAAGCTACTGCTTATTGGTAGCAGAAAGAACATTAATAAGCTCAATGTCAGTACACTAAATATACACATTGATGGTGTAATCATAGAGCGGGTGGAAAAAGCCAAAAGTCTGGGTTTGACTTTTGACAGTTCTCTTAATTTCGAGACTCACATTGCAGAGTGTGCACGCAACTGTTTCTACAGGTTAAAGCTGTTATACAAAATAAGAAAATATTTATCAGAGCAACTTAGAATTGCGCTATGCGAGTCATTGGTTTTGTCCAGGCTCAATTACTGCGACACAGTCTATGGCCCATGTTTACTGGCAAGGACAGCCCGGCTCATACAAAAAGTGCAAAATGCGTGCGCGCGCTTTTGTTTCCACATTCCACCACGAACACATGTCACCCCCTTTCTAAACTCTGCCAACATACTGAAAATGGAAGCGCGCAGGCGTGTGCATCTGGCGTCCCAGTTGTTTGGTATCATCCACACGGGTGAGCCACAGTATCTCTTGGAGAAGCTGGAGCGGGCACAAGATCACTACAAGTACCCAAAAAGGTCCTGTACTCATGTGTTCTCAACTCCTAGACACCACTCTGTAGCATTTCGAGGTTCGTTCAGATTTGCCGCCTCTAAGTGCTGGAATGATCTTCCTCCTCCGTTGCGAGATCTAAGGACAAAGCAAACGCTAGTGAATCGCTTGAAGCGTCACTTAATGACGTTGCAAAATATGCAGCCTTAAAGACAAAACTAAAAATAATTAATTTTCATACCTTTTTTTTACATCCTAAGGCATCTTTGTTGTTGTTATTCTTTGTTTTGTTTTGTTTGTGCCACGTAGCAGTAATAAAATTGGTAAACATTATAATGTAAAAAATTTCCACAAATTTGTTGTTACAGTTTTGTGACAGTTGTTATTTTTATTTTTATTTTTATTTTTCTATTCATACCCAATAGAAAGGGCTAAGGAGTTTTGGTTTTTCTGCCAACGCTTGTGTTGTAAATTTTTTCTCTTTTGTTTCGATTGTATTTGTATTGTATGTGTTTCGAGTGTTGTATTTGTTAAAATCCTTGTATGTAAGTAAATGTATGTATGTTTTTAATAGTACCCAATTAATGTTGCGCACTCAACTCGCGCACCGGTGGGCGCCGGTGGCGGCAGGCTCCGCCAGAATACCAGCGTTGTTGCGATACGCTTCGTTCGCAACGACACAAGCTGAGGCGGGGTCCTGATTGACCTGTTGTTTGTTTTATGTTTTTTATTTTTATTTTATTTTGTATGTGTCATGTGGTCAATAAATGTTTCTCTCTCTCTCTCTCTCTCTCTCTCTCTCTCAAAAAACCTTGTATGCGTACTGTTATTTAAATTTAAATATATTCACAGATTTTTATTTTTTTGTTCGGATTTCTTCATTTTTTCACGATTTTTATGGTCCTATCAGTTGTAAATCGCATAATGATACTATACGATGAAGCTAGTAAATTAAAAACCATGTTATAATTCCATTAAAAATAATCTCGTTGATTTTTGTTTTTTTTATGATAATTTTTATCTTGTGTAGGAGGATAGTGGCACCATGAGTGTTCAACAGGAACAAATCAATAGTACTCACATCTGCACATAAGACGTACCATACCATAAACTGTTAAATTTCCTCAGTAGACTTTGAACCTTATCTTTATAACATATGGTTGAACATTGATTGAAGAATTTACATATAATTTTACGCAAATATTGTTGCGAACAAATTACAATTTGAAAAAAGACAATTTGCTGAAAAAAATCCACGAGCGGGATTCGAACCCGCACCCCATGACATGCTGGGTCAGGTGCACTGCATGTAATTTTTTCGCAAATTATATTTACATATAATCATAAATATAGCTAGCGTAATTCTTAACTGATCTTTTAATATTTGTAAAAATATTAAGATCGGATGTTGATGACGTAGTTGTCGACATTGAATAGGGCTCCTTTAGCTTATAAAGTAAAAATAGATAGTGTTGATTAATTTCAGCGAGTTGGATTGAGCCACGATAGCATAGTTGGCAGTGCACCTGACCCGGCATGTCATGAGGTGCGGGTTCGAATCCTGCTCGTGGATTTTTTTCAGTACTTTGTCTTTTTTCAAATTGATTGAAGAAATTTGACAGTTTTAGATAGGTTGCTTTGTAGGCGTCTGTACAATAGTATTAGCTAAGTGCTGTAAAAAGTGCTACTGAATAATAAAATTAACAGTAGGTATAAAATGTTTTTGTTTTGTTTATATAATTTTAACACAAATTTTGTTGCGAAACAAACTACAAAACCACAAATGTTGAAAATGAGGAGCTCGATGGCGCAGTGGTTAACGCGCCCGGTCTGCGAGTGCTGAGGTTAAGCAACTTTCGCAGAGGCCGGTCATCGGATGGGTGACCAAAAATTTATCATCTCGAGCTCCTCCGTGCTTCGGAAGGCACGTAAAGCAGTTGGTCCCGGCTGCATTAGCAGTTGTTAACAATCATCAATCCGCACTGGGCCCGCGTGGTGGTTTATGGCCCGTTCTCCCTATCCATCCATAGGGAAGGCTCGTGCCCCAGCAGTGGGGACATTAAATGAGCTGATGATGATGATGAAATGTTGAAAAAAATTCCACGAGCAGGATTTAAACCTGCACCCATCTGACATACCGGGTCAGGTGCTCTCCCAATTGAGCTATAGTGGTTCTAACCAGCCCGCTGAAATTATTCAACACTATTTACTTTTTTACTTTGAAAGCCAAAGGCGCCCATTCAATATCTACAACTACCGTCGTTAACATCCGATCATAATATTTTTACAAATACTAAAGATCAGTTAAGAAGTAGGCAAGCTATTTATAAAATGTTTTTTGTTTTGTCTATATACTTTAATTTTTTTAAATTATATAAACAAAACATATTATGATCGGATGTTAACGACGACGGTAGTTATTGACATTGAATGGGCGCCTTTGGCTTTCAAAGTAAAAAAGTAAATAGTGTTGAATAATTTCGGCGGGCTGGTAAGAATCACGATAGCTCAATTGGGAGAGCACCTGACCCGGTATGTCAGAAGGGTGCAGGTTCAAATCCTGCTCGTGGAAATTTTTTCAACATTTGTGTTTTTGTAACAGTAGATAATCTTTATTTATTCTTGTTTACACACGTCCAAGTTATTGTCTCGCAGTGTACACAGAACAAGTCGTAACACGGCCCGGACCTAATTGAATGAAGCATTAATGAAGTGAGCAAGTTTCCGACCGGCCATGCTTGGCTGACTTTGACGCTGGGCTTCGGGGACGGGAGACAAATGTATCGAAATAACTCCATCTTCCGATATATTTGTCTCTTTCTAGACTAAGAGGTTTGAATATACAAAGCGTTACTCCATTAGTCGTAGTATTAATTAGTCTTATTCTTACTTTTGCAATGTTGGGCGGAATTTTTTGAACCGGTAACTAATTCTCACGGTATGATATCAATTACGAGTGCCCATTTTACGTTACGTTGATAAAAAACCTTAAAAATAGTTTCAAGTAAATGACAAATAATAATTGGCAATAAGCTTAAATATAATAATACAACATACTTATAGTTATTATATACTAGCTGACCCGGCGGACTTCGTACCGCTTTGACAGTTTCCATCATTGAGTAAAATATATATCAATGGTTTCCATGACAACAAAACAAACAAATAATTTTGTATTGAAAAATTAAATTGTCATTTTTAGTATTAAATTTAAAAAAAAATTATATACTTAGCCTATGTTACTCAGCGCTAATGTAGCATTATAATGGTGAAAGAATTTTTTAAATCCGTCCAATAGTTTTTGAGTTTATTCGTTGCAAACATACATACATACATACAAAAATACAAAGGTTTCCTCTTTATAATATTAGTATAGATCATTTAATTTGATTTTGATCAAACTTTTTGTGTGTATATGAGTGAGTCCCTAGATGCTTTAGATTGGAGTCGGTAAGTGACGCCGGTAGTATTTTTTAAACCGTCATGGGATACCGGTGTTCACTCAAGCGAACGAAATGGTAAGCGATCCGCAAGTTATAAAATAAAATGTTCATTGCGACTTTACAAAATATGACAACATGACCGCACCTTTAGTCCCCAAATTAGGTTTAAAGACATTTATTTCCCATAAGAACTTACAAACAGTTCACTTAAAATAAGATAAGATTATACACTACTAGCTGTGCCCTGCGGTTTCACCCGCGTTAATTAGCGACTGTTCCACTCCTATTAGTCATAGCGTGATGTAATATAACCTATAGCCTTCCTCAATAAATGTACTATTCAACACAAAAAGAATTTTTCAATTCGAACCAGTAGTTCCTGAGATTAGCGCGTTCAAACAAACAAACAAACAAACAAACAAACAAACAAACAAACTCTTCAGCTTTATAATATTAGTATAGATAAATTTACCTGTGGGCTAGCGCAGCTAATATCGTTAACAATGATTTTCACTTTAAATAATTACTCACTTATTTATTACCATTAACAAGTTGCAAGTAGTTAACTAGGTACTTTCCGGACTCAGTGACAAACTATTTGGAATTTAAGAATCAAACATCATGACAAGCACTAAACACTTCTACCTTCATTTGGCTTAGAAACGGCGCGTAGCCGTGTGCGAGTCAAACAATAACAATAAACTGGTTGCTTCATAATCTGTCGAGATTGTCGAAATTAAATATTAAATTAAAAGAAATATTATACTTTTTTAAACCTGCATGGGATACCAGTGTTCACTCAAGCGGACGTAGTCGTAAGCGTTCATCATGACTTACCAGAATATGACAACATGACTGCACCTTTAGTCCCCAAATATTTCCATTGTGCACGAACGGCCTTTGACATTATTTAGATAGCCAGCCCGTAATGGGCCAGGCCGCCACAACGGCCGCGACAATTATGTCAATCGGGTTCCGGGCCGTTGTGTGCCAGAGTGTAACTATCAATCACGAGGTTTCGTTAAAGCAGCGAAGGTATTTGAGGGTTAGATTTTAGCTAGGTTAAAATGAAGTCGCAGAATCGGTAACTGTTTGGAAAACCGACGGCAAGGCAGATGTAGAGCGAGCATTTCTTTGAAGATATTCTGTTGCGGTAATACCAAACCATTATGGCAAGATAAAATTTTACTAGAAAAAACAACCAGTCCTAAAAAGCTCGTCTGGGAATCGAACCCTCGGCCCTTGGATTACCGGTCCAAGGCTTTGACCGCTGAGCTACCAAGACCCCTAAAATTTTATCTTGTAACTAAATTTTAAAACAGCATTATGGTGAATGCAAAAATTAAAATAATAAAAACATTATTAGTTTGAGCCAAGTTAATATTGCGTTGCTTAGTGGTTCTAGTTTTAATTATATATGTGATTTCTATCGGTGAGAACCTATAAGTGACTTTTATGTGTTTTATTTTGTAATCCTATTAAAACTTAGTAATCCTTGGTTTTCCTAAAGGTGTGTCCAGACTATATGACAAAACATGTTATATAGCAAGGTTATTAGCAAGTTTTATTAGTGTGGACGATAAGTGTGAATACAACAACCTTATACTTATTATTTGGGGGTTAATGTTACTAGCGTCCGTAGGTATACCCTTGAGACTCTACTCGTGACCCCTGGGTGGTGCTACATGAGTGACACTGTCTGAGTGGTAGAGCCACGCTGCATTGCAGCACGAAATGGGCCGACCCTTTCACACAATATCGGCGTGAAACAATGGCACTCGTTGCTGTTGTGTTTCGTCCGGTGAGTGAAAGTACCGGAGGCCCATCTCTCACCCCTCCATCCTAATTCCTACTTCCTCCTTAAGATCCAACTCCTTCCTCAAGGCCGGCAACGCATCTGCGATTACTGTGGTTTTGCGGGTGTCCATGGGCGGCGGTGATTACTTTCCATCAGGTGACCCGCCTGCTCGTTTGCCTCATTTTAACATTTAAAAAAAATACTTTTAGTTTTGTAACACTTCTTATAGCATGAGTTATATAACATGTTATGTGACTCACCTTAAATAATAAAATAAATGAGTTCGCAAGGTGGCTGCCAAAAGCTGGATAAGAGTAGCCGCGAATCGTACGCAGTGGCGTGGACCTAGTGAGAGGCCTATGTCCAGCAGTGGACTAGTATAGGGTGATGATAGATACTTTTTTAAAAATTTGCTAGCGTTTACTTTTACATAATATTATAAGAGTAAATATTATTAACGGGATTATTACCATGTTTTTTGTTGTTTGAGTATCCGATAAAAATTTCAATCACGAAGACTGTCGCGTATCTGGAATCCAGTGATTAGCTTATGTAAAGACCGCAAAAAGTACAAAAGTGCCGTTTCGCGATCTGATACGGTCAGTGTAGTATGTCGAGAACAAGTTCGAGTGAATAGTGACTTTGAAGACTTTGTCTGCTCATAATCACCCACCCGCAATAATTTCAGTACATCCGTGATCATGGCGCCTGCAACAGTGCCGAAATATCGGATACTCAAACACAACAAAAACATGGTCATCCCAAAAAATTTTGGTCGTTTGTCAAGACTAAATCTAATACCAATGCAATGCCGAGCAGTCTTAATTATGGAGATTCTGTATGTTGCACTGGTTATTCCATGTGTAACGCTTTTTCAGACTATTTCTGTTCGAATTTCTTGGCCAATCCTACTTTCTCATCGAATTCGGTATTTTCCACGTCTACAGACCGGGCTGTCTCTGATGTCGCTGTTGGGGTTTGGTCATTTCTGAAGGTACTGTACACCAAACAATATTTTTAGATATCAGAAGGAGTGAAATAAAACCAGGAGATTGGGTGACGAGCGGCCAGGACCGGCGCGCAATGGTAACTGTCATTTATTCCTTTTTTTACATAGGTATACATATCGAATATAGATCGGATGCAAGGTTAGCTTTAGTATATACCTACTATATAGTTATCTATGTGGTGCAGCGGTTCTGAGAATTTACAATGTGTGCCTACATCAGCCCCCCCTTACGGAAAAGAAAAGAAAAACATTGATTGGAAAGAAAGAAACAGAAATCAATATACAATTTTACCAGGTGTTGACTTTATCAATTTGAATACAATATAAACTTATTAATATTACCGCTGCCCGAATCCCGAACATTACTTGCGAAGTGAAACATGATACGCTGATAACAGATTGTGACTCGAATAACATAATGTGAACTGAACAACATGGATATAAGCTTATGACATAATTTTACATCACGAATTTGGTTGCCTTTACACTTGTTTTATATACCTATTTACTTTTAATATTAATAACAATTGTTTTTTTTTTGTGTTATTTATTTATATTCAAAATAGAAACAATACCAAAATTTTGACTTTAATTTTACAATTTTTTAAATTTAATTATTTATTTAGAAAACCAAAATGTTATAAACATTTTCTTTAATACAATTACAAAGCATTCACCATTGTTTTTTTTTTGTTTTTATATATATACCTTATTACTAGTACATTACATAGAATATGCGTTTTGCGTTCCCTGCGGAGCGGAAGTTGTTGTTTGTACCACCGGCACCGTATGTACCTTGACCACAGGAGGCGTTGAACAAATGGCAGCTGACGCTTCTTTGCGGAGCCAGCTTCGCATTCTCTTCTTAAACTGACTTTTTACCACAAATAATATCAGCATTCCAAATACTACTGCAAATACTATGAGAACAATTCCCATAAAATTCACTTTTTCTCCAATATTATCGTTGGATACACTTTGTGCAAGTGCCACATTGTTTTGTTGTGGTTTACTTTGAGAATAACCCATTTTGCAATTCGTTATGAGAGTACAACACAACCACTATAGTTTAAATTCCACAAGTGAAATAAAATTTTATTATTAAAGTGTCAGTTTAAGTAGTATGAAAAACCAAGCGATTTTCACATAATAATATACATTTTTAGTGCACTCAGCAATTCATACATGAACTTATATAACCTTTTATGAACTACTTAATTTTCAAACCATTGCAAAATTTTGTCAAAGCATTTACTTTAAACCTTGCTAAACAATTTATAGAAAAATTATAAGTTTAATAAAAGTACATAGCTACATTATTACGTAACAGTACGAATACAATAATATTACATTATACCTTTTTTTTATCCAGCCCTACGACATACCTATGTCTTGGGATCGGTGTTACTTAGTGTAATACAGCATACCACTGGACGAAAAATAAACCTAACATACATGATAGGTTAATAATATGGTATAAACCCTAACAAACATAATACATGTTCTAGATACGTAAAAACTATCTTAGTTACTTACAAAATCTTACCGGTCTGTTGACCTGTCGGCCACTACGAGTGGTAAAGGTGTGTGCAGACGTTAAATTATCATTGTTACTCATCGCGGTTTTATTTTTATCCGCGCTACTAGTTACTTTACTACCTTGAGTACTCGTCGGTAAACAATCATTTCGTCGCTGGTTCGGTGAAATGGGTTCATTGCTAATTACGTAAGCGGGTTTTAACCTATCGATAGACACTTTTACACTTTTACCGAGCATTTGTAAAACAAAACATTTATCTGACCTTTCTATAACACGATAAGGACCCTCGTACGGAGGTTGCAATGATTTTTTAACTAGGTCAACGCGAACGAAAACATGTGAACAGGTACTTAAATCTGAATGAACGAAAATAGTACGCGAGTCTCTTTGTTTTACAGGTTTTGGTTTAAGCCTCTTTATGATATCCCGAACGTTCTCTGCGTATTCATATGAATCGCTATATTTACTATTACAATTCCTAGAACTGTCGTAAAAATCCCCGGGCATCCTTAACGTCTTACCAAAAACTAGCTCAGCAGCACTCACTCCAGTGTCACTACGTGGTGCTGCTCGTAACCCAAACAACACGGTAGGTAGCTCCTCGACCCATTTACCTTGGTCACCTCGGGCCATTAGCGCTGCTTTCATCGAACGATGAAATCTCTCCACTGCCCCATTACTTTGCGGATGGTAGGCGGTGGTACGTAACCTATTAATACCTAGGCATTTCATCAGTTCGTTGAATAAGCTGCTCTCGAATTGCCTACCCTGGTCGGTTGTAATCCTAACAGGGCAGCCATATCGTGAAATCCAACCCTCATACAGAGTTTTGGCTACCGTTTTAGCATAAATATCTTTTAGCGGAAAAACTTCCGGCCAACCCGTAGTCCTATCGATAATCGTTAAACAATATCTAAATCCATCTTCCGAAATAGATAAAGGCCCTACTAGGTCGATGTTTATGTGGTCAAAACGGCCACAAGGTTCAAATTGTCCTAACCCTGACACCGTGTGCCTAACCACTTTTGATTTCTGACATTGAATACAGGTTTTAGACCAATTTCTTACGTCTGTATTCATGCCTGGCCAAAAATATTTTGATGTTACCAATTTTGTAGTCGTCCTAATTCCGGGATGAGATAGATCATGAACTGCGTGAAATGCCTTTTTCCTAAATTCCACTGGTAAGTACGGTCTGATGATATTGGACGAGACCTCACATAAAAGTTCATTCCGAGAATCAGTCAAAACAATTCGCTTGAACATTATTCGCCCACTCGCTTGCTCTAAAAACTTCGTCAGCTCGGTGTCTGCTTGCTGCGCTGCTGCTAATTCCGCGTAATTAATCACCATGGGACAAGCTATAGTGTCGACACGCGAAAGTGCATCCGCGACAATATTCTCACTACCACTAATATGTTTGATATCCGTGGTAAATTCGCTTATAAACATAAGCTGCCTAATTCGTCTAGGTGTTTCTTTATCACTAGGTTTCTTTGAAAACGCAAATACTAGGGGTTTATGGTCGGTAAAAATGGTAAAAGGTCTACCTTCCACTAAGTATCTAAAATAAAGTACTGCTAAATAAATCGCCAATAACTCGCGATCGTACGCACTATACTTAAGTTGAACGTCATTGAGTTTTCTAGAAAAATATCCTATTGGCTTCCAGTGTGCCCCTATCCTTACTTGTAGTACACTACCTACGCATTCGTTCGACGCATCGGCCATAATAGCCAGCTCCGCGTTCTTAACTGGATAAGTTAGCTCTGCGGCGCTTTGTAAACTGGTCCTACATTTGTCGAATGCGGCGACAGCTTCAGGTGTCCACTGAATAACAGATTTGTCTTTCTTTTTAGCTCCTTTTAAATATTTATTTAATTCTGCCTGATATTCGGCTGCCCTAGGTAAACTTGTCCTATAAAAGTTTGTCATGCCCAAAAAACGTCGTAACTGTTCTATCGTTTTCGGTTTAGGAAAATCGATTATAGCTTGCACTTTATTTTTTAAAGGGCTGATCCCGGATGCCGTAACCTCGTATCCTAAAAAATCGAGTTTCTCCTGCCCGAACAAACATTTTGACAAATTAATTGTGATCCCAAACTGATTTAACCTTTCAAAAATAGCTTTTAAATGTGCTCTATGCAGTTCTTCGGTTTCGCTTGCGACGATGACGTCATCAATGTAACAAAAATAGAAAAAGTCCGAATGATTATTATTATATTTATATTGTTCGACGTTCGATTCTGTAAACGAATTTTCTAACCCTTGAAAAACGGTGTTATTCATAAATCTTTGGAATGTTTGCGCTGCGTTTCGCAAACCGAAGGTCATTCGCGTAAACTCGTATAATCCAAAAGGTGTTGTTATTGCCGTTTTTTCAATATCCTCAGGCGCTACTAAAATATTATGGTAAGCTCTATTAACATCCAACCTCGAAAAAATTTTTTTATTACCTAACACGTAAGTAAAATCGTGTAAACGTGGTATAGGGTACCTATCTGGCTTAGTAATAGCGTTTAGGGCCCTGTAATCCCCACAAGGACGTAATTGTCCATCCTTTTTCGGCACGACATGCAGGGGACTCGCCCACGCGCTTTTCGAAGGTCGACAAATACCAAGCTGTTGCATACGTCTGAATTCCTCCTTTACCGCGCTATACCTTTCGGGTGCTAAAGGCCTAGCCCGCGCGAAAACCGGGGGACCGACGGTTTCGATATGATGATATACCGAGTGTGGTGGATTTTCCCTAAAAGACACGGGTTTCGTGATTTCTGGATATTGAGACAGCAAATCCGAATAAACATTATTACTATTTACTGTAGTCAACGACGAACCATTCCACGAAATAATTGAACCAATAACACTCAAGTTAGTAATTTTATCTAAAAGTTTTCTACCACTTAAGTCAACAAGTAATTTATGATACAGTAAAAAATCAGCGCCGATTATGGGCTGATTAACATCTGCCATAATGAATGTCCAAGTATAAGGTCGCCGCAACCCTAAATTTAACGTTAAAGTTTTTATTCCAAAAGTCTTTATTACTGAACCATTAGCGGCGTACAATTTATAATCAAATTTATCAACATTATACTTATGAAAACAATTCTTATTTGCCGGTAAAACAGATACATTAGCTCCGGTGTCAATTAGAAAACGCATACCTGATATTTTATCGCCCACTATAAGGCGGTTATTTATAGTGCAGGGGCCCGCCATCGGCTGCACTACGTTTAGTTTTCCGGCTGCTTGTTAATCTTCTCGCCTTTCCAATTACATGGCTCGACGCACTTGACAGCTTTCTCCCGATAACGGAAATGGTAAAAACACAGCCAGTTCCCGCTTTTCCGACTGCTGCCGCTTCGCGATTGCGATCTGCCCTTCCGTGATGATGATCTGGAGTTAAACTTATGTCCGCTTAGGTTGTTCTGCCTTGATCTGCCTCTTTCGAGGTTACTCAGGCGCAGATTTATCTTGGCCAGCTGTCCTAGGAGGACGTCCGTGCCTGTGGCTGTTTTTCCCGGATTTTCCGTGGTCTCCGCTACTTGCACTGGTCCCACACTGGTATTTTCCATGACCTTGTCTGCTATTTTTGCCAGCACGTCAAGGTCTTTTGCGTCCGCCACCGCCAGAACTGCTTTAATCGCCGTCGGTAGGTGTGATTGCCATAATACCGTCAAGGTTTCATCAGGCACCCTCTCTTGGGCTAGATTGCGCATTCTGCGCAGGAGCTGTGATGGACGCTGATCTCCCAGCTCCATCTCTCCAATTAGCTTCTGGACTTGCCTGCTAGCGGACTCCTCAAAAACGGTCAGGAGCCGTTCCTTGATCGTCTCATACTTATTAGTGTCAGGTGGTTTGACGAGTATGTCAGTCACTTGGCCTATAATTTCCTTGTTTAGCTTCGTAATCACGAGATCATATCTGGCTAAATCTGACAATCGTTGCTGGTTGATTGTAGCTTCCAATCTGACAAACCAGACACGCGGTTGATCGGGCCAGAATTCTGGAATCCGTGATGCAATAGTTATCTGCTCTAAAGCTGCTCCAGGTTGTGGTGGTGCCGCAGCAGGATGTGAAAGCGCCCCCATACTTGGTTGCACCACCGGAGTAGTCATGTTTTTTTTTATTATCAATCACGTAAAACCGTAACGTTCGATTACGTAAAACCTTTGAGTCCGGGCCCCGCGACTAAAGGGAGTTATCACTGCGCGTCAGTGATTACGTAACACGGGCCAACTAATTTTAACCACACAATAAAATCCTTGAAATTTATTTTCACTGGTCACAAGTGTTCACTTTAGGGGTCACCAATGTTGGGGTTTGGTCATTTCTGAAGGTACTGTACACCAAACAATATTTTTAGATATCAGAAGGAGTGAAATAAAACCAGGAGATTGGGTGACGAGCGGCCAGGACCGGCGCGCAATGGTAACTGTCATTTATTCCTTTTTTTACATAGGTATACATATCGAATATAGATCGGATGCAAGGTTAGCTTTAGTATATACCTACTATATAGTTATCTATGTGGTGCAGCGGTTCTGAGAATTTACAATGTGTGCCTACATCGCAAATATCAGAGTTAGAGTTGAGGAAGTAGAGAAGCTGCTTCGTGGTCTGGATCCATCCAAATCCGCGGGCCCGGACTATTTGCCGGCTCGTTTTCTTATAAACTGTGCAAAGACTATTGCTATTCCAATTTCAATTCTGTTCAAAAGATCTCTAGAGGAAGGAATCGTTCCTATTATATGGAAGCGTGCCTTCATCACGCCAGTTCACAAAAAGGGCTCTTAAACAGATGTCACCAACTATCGGCCAATATCGAAGCTTTGTATTGTCTCTAAGGTCTTCGGAAAAATTGTTTATGGCCAAGTCTACCCAGCACTACAGCAGTCATTTAGCACCACTCAACATGGTTTCTTGAAAGGCCGTTCCACTGTTTCAAATCTCGTTTTATTGAATGGTTCTCTTGCTGAAGCTATGGATAGTGGTTATCAGGTCGATGTCGTCTACACTGACTATAGTAAGGCGTTTGACAGAATCCACCATAACTTACTCCTACTTAAACTTAAAAAAATTGGTATTAGCGGTGACCTACTTAGATGGTTTTCATCATACATCGATAATCGTTCGCAGGCAGTGGTTGTCAATAACTATATATCTGGATGGGTTATGGTCCCCAGTGGGGTACCTCAAGGGTCTTTGCTTGGACCTCTCCTTTTTGTAATCTTTGTTAATGACATCGAGCACTGCTTTCATTCATCCCGTTTGCTATGTTTTGCTGACGATATGAAAATTTTTGCTACCATTTCGTCAGAGACTGATGCTGTCTTGCTACAGGAGGATCTTTTGAGGTTGAATGACTACTGTGCCGATAACCACTTGGATCTCAACCCGTCCAAATGTAGTGTTGTCACTTTCAGCCGAAAACGTAATGTGGTGTTGTTCGATTATAAGCTAAAAGGAGTTAATTTGCAACGACGAACTATTGTACGAGACCTTGGAGTACTTCACGACTCCAAGTTGTTGTTTGATGTTCATGTCAACAATATAGTATCGAAAGCATCCAAAGCTCTCGGATTTGTCATGCGTAACTCCAAAGAATTTACTCAGATTTTGTTCGTAGCAACTTGGAGTATGCGTCTCAAGTGTGGAACCCAAGATATCAAACTTATATATCACGAATTGAAAACATTCAAAAAAGGTTTATCAAGTATCTTTGCTTTCGTTCCAAAGACCGGTATGACTCAACGCAATATCTTGGTTTTTGCAAAAGACATCACCTACTTCCTTTGGAAAACCGCCGTGAAATTGCCGATATTTTGTTTCTACTAAAAGCTGCGTCTGGTTCCATTGACTGCTCGGATCTACTGTCACAAATATCTCTCAGAGCGCCTACTAAGCTTCTTCGGTTTAGCCCGCTTTTATATCTGCCCCCTTCCTCTTCCAACTATAGGCAGAACACGTATATCTGGCGTGCGAGTAACAATTCCAATGCCTTATCTAAAAAACTTGATTTTGACCTTTTTAACACAAGCGATGCATCGGCGAAACGGCTCATGAGCCAGTTATTTTTTGAGTAGTTTAGTGAATAAGTTTAAGTGTGTGTTTTTCTTGTTAGTGCATCACATTGTTATTAATTTTGTTTTTATTAGTGAGGACCTATAATTGGCTTTCTGTCACTATTTTTAAGTTTTTAAGTTGTATCATAGCTGTTGGTCTTCCTATAAATAAATAAATAAATGGTAATAATCCCGTAAATAATATTTATTCTAATGTAAGTGACCATGATGGTTTAAAAAGTTATATAATATTATTCTTTTAAATTACATATTACACATTCAAATAAACCTACTGGCGTTTATTATTACATGTTATTTATCCTGACGTTTCGATTTTTTCTCTGTTGTCTAATTTATTTAGTTTTATAATTTATCATAATTTTTGCATGAAACATACCCAACACGAAAGTACAAATAATTGGAAGTGTCGAATTTTTTAAGTATATGCAGCAAAAACTATTATTATTATTCTTAATATGCATATATGAAAATGTATTACGGCAGGTGTAGTGTACTCAATTATTTCAATTGAATGACTACAGCAAGCTCTCTACAACGTACAATCTTTGTTTGAGATCGGGTCTCATTTGGTATTAGACGTCGCTACTCGCTACTAGGCCTCGGAAGAATTAAGAGTAGGGTGACAGCACACTTACTCAAACTTATAAATAGCAGGATCGGTTAAATTAGAGCTATATTAGTTGCTGAAAGGTAAACCCTTTGATACGACAGTGATACGACAGTTAACTCAGCCACAATGAGAAACAACAGAAAATTTAGATCGTATAAGGATAGTTTACAACATTTTATAATGAGTTCTCTGGAAAATCGTCGAGTATTTAATTATTTAATTTTTGCATCCAAAATTTTTAACTATAGTATTGACTGTACCCAACTATTAAGTAGATTTAATTTGCGTGCCCTAATTAGATATGCTCGTAATAAGATAACCCCTCTTGTAAGACCTTTTCGTAGAACAGTGTCAGGCTCCAACTCCCCTGTTTCCAGACTGTGTAAAGTGGTAAATGAATTTAGTGACATCACTGATATTTACTCGGACTTAATTAACAAGCTCCGTCGCACCGTCATGAAAGTTGTGTTATAGTTAAAAAAAAAAAATATTGTGTGGAAGCGCCTAGTTATAGATACCTACGTATAATCATGTATAATTATAAATATCTTAGAGTAACTTAGTTTTCTAATAATATGGTTCGTGCTGTATTTACCTGTAAGTGTTTGTTACATTTAGTTATGTATTGGCCCAACTGTTATCTGTTTGGAAACAATGTTGGTGAATCTAATTTAAAAAAATTAAAAAAAAGCGACCGCCCTTCAAGCGTCAAATACTTTTATGTTTCTTTGTAGTGTATATAAAGTATATTAATTTTGTCTTATCTAAGTAAGATATTACTTATTCGTCCCAATGAAACTGTCAAGTTTGAATTGTAAGAACGATGATCAATTATCTGTGTAAAGTGTATATTTTAAATAACAATGTCTTTGAGCTTTCAGGTGTGTACATACCTATTGACACTAATTAAAAATACTATATCATCAAGCGTAAGTGTGTTGCATTGTTGATATGCAGAGTAACCGCCAGCTTAATTGCGAAGTCGTACAAAAAAGACAATCAAACATTAGAACTATACTAGTTATACTAGTTATACTTAGACGGTTTTCTTTATTTCAATTACAGTGTTGCAGTCGTCAATTTCTCGATATCCAGCTTGGTTTTGGGCTCAATTTTGTATTCAGTCATATGTGACCTGTGAGCTAGCTAGCTAATAGCATAGCACGAAATTGTTTCGAAAACGTAACATAAACATTCGGTCGCAATAATACCAACACACTCTCTAAAATTATCCAAAGTAAGACTATATGTAAGCAAACCTTACAGCAAAAGGTTTGAAACTCTTTAAATTTGCCAATTTAAATTCGGCACTCAATTAAAATTTCAAAAAGGTACCATTGTATTTGAGGTTTCATTAAATCTCTACTATCATTCCAATTCGCAATTTGTAACCTTTTGAATATAAATATAGTCCGGCTTTGTCCCGACGCTGGGCTAATCATAGACACCCCAATTAACCCTTTCACGCCCAGTGAACACACGTAAGACCCGCCTATATAATTAATCAACTCCTTATTGACAGAGGATCATTTTGACCCTGCATAAGTGAAATATAGATTATGCAAAACATTCCATGCATACATTAATGCTAGCTTTTGATAGCTTTAAGCTAATTGTTAAAGGAATATTCTACATACACTTTACATTTATTTGGGTACCTTCAATTCTTCATGTCGAAATACAAGTATTTTTTAAAACTAAGTGTACATACGTACGTACGTAAGTATACTATTATATAGAGAATTAATTGAATAGAAAATATTATTAATAATTGAAAGTAAAAAGAGGTATTTCTTGAAGAACTACCAATATTATGTTTTCTTATTATAATGAACTTGAACGAGCATGGTGAATAGAGTCTTACTGGTGGAATTATTTTTTATTGTCATAAATTAAGAACTCCATCGCCAGTACTCAGAAGGTTCGAGAAGATTAGCATTCACAATGAGTATGGCCTTCTATGGTGTTACAGGAGGCTTAGGTACTTCTTCGTGACGGCCACCGGCAGACCTCTAGGGACGAGTGTTTGCCTGCCTCCATGCGGGTGGAGCCAAATTATCAACACAGGTTTATGTGAAACGTGTAAACCAGGCTCACTGGCTGCAAATATAGATACTACTTAAGTACCATCAAATACTTTGGTACAGTTAGTTTTTTTTTCTCGGAGCCCGATGGCGCAGCGGCTAGCGCGTTCGGCTTGCGATCTTGCCCGCTAAGCAACTTTCGCAATGCCGGGTCGCCTGATGGGGGGTGACCAATTAAAAACATCTCGAGCTCTTCCGTGCTTCGGAAGGCACGTTAAGCCGTTGGTCCCGGTTGTTGTCGTAAGATGGCAGTCGTTAAAACCCACCAACCCGCATTGGGCCAGCGTGGTGCATTATGGCCCAATATCCCCACGTGCTACTGATCATGTGGGAGTCCTGTGCCCAGCAGTGGGACGCTTATAGGCTGATGATGAGTTTTTTTTTACACAACGCTACTTAAAACAAACTAGTTACAAATTTTATTACCAATCATCATCATTTCGGCCCAGAGATACCCACTGCAAAGTATAGGCCTCCTGTTGTGTCTGCCACTCATCTCTGTTCCAAGCCATACGCATCCACGGCTTTCCCGCTATCCTGGTAATGTCGTCAGTCCACCTTGCCACCGGACGACCGACGCTTCTATGTCCAAGTCTTGGCCGCACTCGGTAATTGCTTTGCTCCATCTGCTATCACCTCGTCTAGCTAAATGTCCTGCCCAACTCTACTTGAAATGAAGAAACAAATTACTAATGAGTATCTAGAATGTCACAGCACTAATATTACAATGGCGGTCCGTTTACTATGAAATCCATGCATAGTGATCTTGACGAATTTTAAAATGATCTACTAGACAAAATGTTTATTAGCCGCTCCACTCTTAAGGTGGGTATCCACTATCTTCGCGAATCTCTCGCGCTCCCAGTTCCTGCAACTGATCCAATGGAGACGCTGCGCACTCTTCCACTTGAAAACCGAAACGGTCGCATGCTGCGGAGCGTACGTTCCACACTCCATGATTGCGAACGTAGCCATTACCAGGAGCTATAAGAGCTCGAGCGCGCGAATACTAGACACACTAAAATTTTAATTGTTATCGGCCTCCTGGTGGTCGCTCGACGCTTGACCCCTCATTAGGGACCCCTTATTAGGGTTTATTTGGGTGGCCGAGTGGCAAAGCGCTCGGTCCAATACCCGAAGGTCCAGGATTCAATTCCCAGGTCAGGCAAATTTGTTTCGGATTTTTCGATGCATAGCCCGGGTTTGTGATCACCGACCTGCATTTGGTGGTGTGAACCAAGCGTGGTGGTTAAGCCATTACCGATCAATTGTAGTGATGACTTGATTTCAATGATGGAGGCCTTTGCCCAGCAGCGGGACAGATATAGGCTAAAATCTAAGCTTCTCCATGTTTAAAAGGGTATTACTTAAGGTAACTTCTAGTCCCCTCTGAAGTTGCTTCGTTGCGCAGCTGTACAGTCAGGTCCTACCGCTCGACCCCGCCTTCGCCCTACTGACACCTATTTTTTACTACTGCGACGCGAATCGCGCCAACTTCAGAGGGAACTAGAAGTTTAGCGCGACCTAAACGTGAAGGTGGTACCGGTCATATTCATCATCATCTCAGCTATAAAACGTCCACTGCTTGAGAAAAGCCTATCACAAGGATCTCCACAACGATCAGTTTTGTGCTGCTCGCATCCAGCAGCTACTCGTGACCTACACCAGATCGTCAGTCTACCTTGTCTGTCTGGAAGTACCAGTGGTCATCATAAAATGACAGTCTTTAAAATCCACCAACCCGCATAGGGAGAATGTGGTGGGTTACATCCAAAAACCACCATATCCCATATACTCATAATTTAACTCAACAGTGGGACAAATATACAACAATATGATACAACCGCAAAGCACAACCAATATTTCGTAGTAAAAAGCAATTTAATTTTTACATCCCTTCGCTGAAGGGAAACAATTCTGGGCGTAAGTTATACGCGCAGATTCCGTATTTCATATTACAGGCCCATTGTTGGCTGTGATAAAGGAGGCGGCCCTTGAGCTGTGCCCTTTAATACTATGTCTGCTTACCTGTTGGCAAAGAGTAGGATAGGATGATTATGTAGGTACAAAACTAAGGTTTAAGACTTTATTTCTCTAAAGAATTTTACATTCACTTAAAAATGAGAAACTGAACTAGTATAACATAATTATAGAAATTATATAAACATTTATTGTCGCACGAGTAGCGCCAAATGCTTTTGGTTGGGGAATACAGTACAAGACAGTATAGAATTTACAATTGTATTCGTAGACACAGTTAGTAACATGACACAGTAGGTAGATTTAAAATTTATAATTATACCAATATGGCGGGGCAATTAAGTCATGATTCGTTCGCTCGATGACGCGTTCGACGCGTCAACGAGCAGGCGGGTACGAAATTAAATTGGCTATTTTGATGAAGTACCTAATAATAAGTTTTTTAAACGTTACGCTGTACAGGCAATCAATAAACAAAATCAATAAACAGCAAGTGTCGTCAAGAGTCCCCCCCCCCCCTAATATTTATTTATAAAATATGATAAATAGAGTTTTACAAAGTCTACTTAGACGTACCTTATTATGTTCAATAATATTATTTCTAATCAAACGCGAAATTTTAAGTCATTGTCAGTCTATATTTGTTAAAATTCTTCAGCAGTAATAATACTACCTTGCATAAGTTAATGGAAAAACATTACGTTGAAGATTTTTTCATGTTTTTTTTTCATAGTAATTGATAACGTTACGATTAAAGTTTATTATTGACATACGGTACTATACAGTACAGTAGAGGAATGTCTCATCTGCGACATCCACTCATTGGCGTTTCTTGGAAAATAATGTGCGTTGTGAAAGATAATACTTCTCTGTGGATGAAACAAAATTAAAATTCATAAATCTGTGAGACGGCGGCTCTGATATTAATATCAGAACACAGCCTTATAATTTAATTGTGAAATTCCCTGGTTGTGTGGTCGATGGCTTGGTAGTTCTCTCTATATGAACTATTTCATCATAGTATACTATTTATCATATGAAATCAAATTAGTAAGATATTGTATCACTGTACACTTTTTTTAACGCCTACATCATATTTCACATCTATCTTCTCCATCCTTAGGTTGCCTGGAAGATATCACTTTTTGTGATAAAGCCGCCTATTGTACGACTCCTAAAAAAAACATCATCAGCTGATTTTGATGTCTCCACTGCTGAGGCACGAGCCTTCTCTATGGATGGATATGGAGAACGGGCCATAAATCGCGGGCCCAGTGCGGGTTGGTGGTTGTAACGACTGCTAATGTAGCCGAGACCAACGGCTTTACGTGCCTTCCGAAACACGGAGAAGCTCGAGATGATAAATTTTTGGTCACCCATCCAATCACCGGCCTTTGCGAAACCTAAACAGTTTATTTTATTTTAACATGTCTGTATTTTTTGTCTATTCAATTGTATTCTATTCATAGTATGCCGCATTGGGCTAACGCGGTGGGTTTTGACTTTCAATGTGTAGTGTTGGCGTAAACTTTGAAAACAATATACATATATATATATATATATATTATGTTCTATGTATATATGAAATTACAATTTAGTTTGTAAAATATTAAAGCTAGCGAGAATATTAATTAGATTGGGTAGGTCTGTCCATCTTATCCGCCAAAACCTTTCATCATCAGCCTATACTAGTCCACAGCTGGACATAGGCCTTTCCAAGTGTACGCCACCGAGCACGATCCGCGGCTACTCTCATCCAGCTCTTGCCAGCTGCCTTGCGGAGATCGTCGCTCACCTATTCTGAGGGCGTCCTACACTACGTTTGCCGATAACCAAAACCAAACCAAAACCTGTGCCAACCTTTAAAACATAGTATATAATTTTGTGAAATCTGGTCAAAGTACCCATTAATTACATGATGTAGCTATCGAAAGCGGGCTACCGATACTATGTGTAACTATATGTTTATACGCGGCGTAATTAACTAATCACATGCCGGAACAAGTGCAGCATCATGTTAATACAAAGTTGGCGACACACAGACGTGCTGTTTGACAAACAATCATCAAAATATTTAAATGAAACTGTGGCCCGCTCATATATAACCCGTATATAAATAGATAGAAAGTAAAAACATAATAGTTTTAAAAATATATCCTAGAACCCCTTTTGCAGCGCCACCAACCGGGTTCCAAACCATCCAGAGACCTTCTCAAACACACACAAAAAAGAGTTCAGTGATATACGCACGTATTGAAGAATTATATAAATAAAGATGAAAAGGAAATAATTTATTCGGTGTCAAACAATAACACAATATTATTTATTGTATTATTTTACAATAATGTATAAAATAAATTGTTGTAAAAAATAAAATTTAAATTAAAAACTGACACGTCATAAGGGGTATCCAACCAAAGACGCTAATCTTCCTTAGAAATGAGTTTCTAGTTTTTCCAGTACTTATGAAATAAGTACTGGAATAATTTTCAGTACGTGCTTGTTCATTTAAAAAAAATTAGGTCAGGTAGTCATAGTCATAATTATTTATTGCATTATATTGGTATGGTACAGATCTTACAATATTATAAATAGTCCCTTTACATGACCCTGTAAGGGTATTGCAACATTTTGGGGTGGTTTTTAGAAATATTTTTTAAACAACGAAAACTATTAATTCTAGGGTATTATTACTCGCGCTGGGCTCGCATGGTTTATGGCCCGTTCTCGTTGTGGTGTTCACATCTGTTGGGATAAGCCCCAGCAATGGGGACACAAAATTAAGCTGGTGGTGATGAGGATGATGAGTACTAACCCTCATCTGTTCAAGTCTAATATTTATTTATTTATTTATTAACAAAAAAGCTACAAAACAGATTACAATCAAAGAGAGTAAAAAATAAATTTGACTTAAAACTAGATAATAAACCTAAACATGTAGCCTTATCATGGCTATAAGGTTTACATAATATAGGTTACTTATTATAGAGAGTTTCAAATCAAACAAAATAAATTAGGTTAACATTTATGAAAAAGTACATATACTAACAACAGACCGCACAAAAATACCGCGACTGCCATTCATTACATCCAAAAATACATTCTTTGCCGCGAGATCGTTATACAAGCGACACATACGGATAATAGGGTTAAAATAAGAGGTATTATTCTTATACACCTGCAGCAAGAAGATGTTCGGATTACGAGTTCTATAACGTGTACTAAAATTAATTGAGAAAAGCAGCTCAGGCGATATTGGTTTCGTAAGTACCTACATTGTTGAAATGTAAAACTTTAGTAAATAATTAATCATTATTTTAATAAACTATGAGACCGCTCACAGCGACTGGGAGTATGAACGTATTTTAGTACAGAGTCTTTCTAATAAATGGTTTTACTCCATTGACAAGGAAATTGGCTTTATCAACTCTGTCAAAAGCACTGCCTTGCATCGCAACAACGACCATAGTATTGCCTAGAAAGAGCAAATGAACGTATTATTTTTATATTTTGTTGTTTATTCAGAAAAAGCTTAAGCTTTTTCTTTCTCTTTTACACATACTACCATGTATTTGACACACACGCATATATATTATTTTCAAAAATTTCAAAAATGAAAGAGGAGCGGCCGAAATCTGTCAATGCCAATCCAAACTCACATTCAATCTTTTTTTCATTTTTTCATTGCTTAGAATACAATCCGTGCAGCCTTAATAAAATTACGGTCGAATTTCGACCACTGGGCGACCACAAGTTTTTATTAGACCACTTATATCATATCTAATAGAAGATAAAGACAATTTTTTTAATAAAGTGAAACTCAACAAAACTATAAAATTTATAATAACTAGTTGAAACAAATATTAATTTGCTTTACATTACTTTGCTTTTGCTAAAAACAAATAATGTTGATAATTATGTTGGATATTTTGATAGGCCGTGAGTCGCATAAATTGCTGATTTGCTTGCTAAGCACGTTATTGCTAAGTCCCCTGGCACAGAACGCTATCAACGATAGTTATTGCTTTGGTTCCTACAGTTCATAATAATAACCCTATTATACCAAACTATTTATTGTCTTTTCGCTTATAATTTATTTGGCATTACTTGTGTGACTCGCTTTGTAAGCGATTTTCTTATTACGATATTCTTAAACAAAGCTTTAGTTCTTGGGGCACAAACCTCGTGGAGTACCTTTAAGAAGCTACGTCTTGAAATGAACATTCCTTCACCGATATCTGTTATCAAAATACTTGATGGCTTGCTCATCATCAACGTCACCAGCAGGCGTATCAAGGATTTTAGAAGTGTGGTAAAAATAAGAAAGTTTAATGGTAGCAGGTATTTATTAAATATAGATGGTCAGGTTTGCTGGTTATTGAAAATACGCCGTTATTTGGTAAATACTGTTTATTATACTGCACACTACTACAGTTACACACTTTATAATGACTAAAACTCGTTTTTAAATTCGCGAGGCTCAATGTGGTGTCAATCCGAGTACATTTGGCCGCAGACTGGTACGGGAGAAAATGGCGGGCTCATTGGCCGGCTAGGGGTGCGACATCAAATTACCCTCAATGAGGTTGACAGAAAGAAAATACAAATAATATATTGCTCGTCGCTAACATTAAAGCTGTTATTTTATTGGTAAGTTATATTAATATTTTTTAACTGTAATATCTAAACCACCTTCTTTTTGCGGTGGTCTGGTTTTGTGTGTGGAACTTTTGCACTGCGTAAGGTTGTGTTGGTAGAGATGTGTAAGTGATATTTGAAGCACCTGTTTCACAGGTGCGTAAATGCACGTACTTATACACTTGGAGCATATCGAAGACCTCCAGTATCTCCGCTTCAACTACCTCTGGCACCTGTGGAGGCGGTCCTTAGCAGTACCTTGGCTGTCCTTCGAGGATTTTCGGGACGTATTTTTATCTTATATGAAGGGTTGTAGGCCCTGCTGCCCATTCTGTGGCCGTGAGGCCTTGTCGCACCACGGAACCCTGTGCTTTGTGTCCGGATCACACTGGAAACACAAACCAGCGCGGTCCTCCAGAGATGGGCAATTGGGCCTCTTATGCTCCACCGATAACAGCGCAGGGGCCGGGGGCCGAGAGGCACAACTCTTGCCGAGCTCCAGCGAAGCCACTTCCGCTGACACGATGGCACTCGAAGCTCCAATAGGGTATCTGACGATCCTCGAGCTTCTACCATTGGGGTCCGGCCTCAGGCTGGAGACGCTCACTCTATTAACCGGACAGTCTCCATTCTCAGAACAGATAGACAGACAGATAAGGAAATTGTAACATTAGTATAACTGCAACAGCATCAACAGCGTTTCGCAATGCACAACTCAGATACAACTACGCGATCATGCACAAATAATTATTCACGTGTGCATACAAAGGGATGTCATTGTCATGTTGCTTTAAGATATCATACTTGTGACTACAAAGAGTCGAACTTCGTAGAAACTGCGGGCTTGCCGCCGGCTTATTATACTGTAGCATTATCAAAAGGCCAGTTTAAAATCAATCTTCGCTTGCACTACCAATGTGCCGAGCAGATATCTGTTATGTGCAATGATAAAATTAAAAAAGCAATAATGTTAAAACCAAAAAAGCAACTGTTTAAACTGTACCTAAAAAAATATATTTTTCAAAAACTTTTAAAGCTTAAAAAAAGCTGCATTCGTTTTTATCTATTATTATCTCGGTAACAACAAAGCGTCAAACGCCACTAAAGCACACTTATACTGCGAAAATAAACCTTATTCTCCTAAATGTAAAATCGAAGTTAGAGTGACTGTGTTGAGGCTGTTTTGGGTGACAGCCTCTTTATGCAGGACAATCTTATTTGTACCTTTGTGACCTGTCGTGTAGCTCCAATAGCCGGAGGGCGACGCGAGGGGTACACAAACGTGATTTGTAAGTTTAGGTAACCCTTGTATTTTATTATTTAACTTTAACTAACTTAGTTGGCTCCACCTTCCATGCCTCCTGAAAATAAAACTTCAAAATAGCCAGGTAGATTTTGGTTATGGTTTTACTTGGATCATGCGAACATCGTTTTGGAAAGACTTTGTTGTTGGCCGCCTTGGTTTTATAGCGTTACCAGATTTATGTGTGTATGTGTGTGTGTGTGTGTGTGTGTTTTTTTTTGTTGTTACTCTACATATCACGTTCGCTTCGTTAAGAGATCTAACAGATCTCTTGCAGTACTTTTATAATGCGTGCGGCGAAAAAATCGTGTTGTTGCACTCTGTGCGGGAGGCCTCTATAAGTTGTTTGTATATGAGTAAGATAAATATACATATTTGGTTAAATAGTTTGTAAACGCATTCCTAATCGCATGTATTTGACATTTACGTTTGTAACATGTTTTTCACGCGTTTCTGGCGCGTGTAATAACCGTCGTGAACATACCATCCAAGTATTCAATTAAAACTATAGTAGGTTCTATTGTGCGCTATAACTGTTCATATCTAGTTACCTACATTTGAAAAATGTAGCACTCAATGTAGAATTGAAACATTTTGCAAAATTACCCATTTAACCATCCAATTTATATTTAAAAAGCTTTAGAATTCCAAACCTTACCCCGCTCGGTATTAATATCAAAATCGGCGGACACATCTGCAGCAACAAATTCAGATATGTAACTGCATCTCGTAACGTATCTATTCAAACATATAATGACCTGGGCAACCGCTTGGCCCTTGGCAAGCTAGCGCTGCAGCGCTTCAGCCTTCCCACACGGAGTTGCTCGTTACCTCGAGAGCGCTAAATCGCTGAACGGCAAATTGGAAGCTGAAGTGCAGTCCAATTTAGGAAAACCTTGGTTCACGTAAGGTGTATGTACTTTTAAGCGCTAGACGTTGGTGCCTACTTTAAGGGTTACTATGTTAAGACCTAATATCACCCCTTTTTCTACTTAGTCGTTACACTCTTAAAAAAAAACATAAATGTTGAAAAAATTTTCACGAGCAGGATTTGAACCTGCACCCTTCTGACATACCGGGTCAGGTGCTCTTCCAATTGAGCTATCGTGGTTCTATGGTTAGAACCGCCCGCCGAAATTATTCTCGAAAATGTTACACTCTTGGCAGAGTGGTCGTGGTCGTTCATGCCATCTCTGTGCACACGTATAAGGGGTTCTCTACTGCTTATTTATTGGGTCCGTCCATCTCATCGACGATCTGCCGCGCGCTCGGGTGCCCTCAACTTTGCCCTGGACCACACGAAATTGACGCATCATCACGCCGAGATGTGCCCAAAAATGTGAGTATATAAGGTCACTTTTTATCAACTGCAAATATTTTGACAAAACATCTAATTATATCAGAGAAATAAGACCCTAGCATTTAAAAAAAATCAGGCTAGTTATTTTTTATTGTTCTTGACACAAAAATTGTAATATTTTTAAGAGCGGCCTCTCTGTCGGCTCTTTTGAATGAAACTAGGGGTACATGTAAGCGGTGAAGGCATTGCGGCTTCTCTGTTTCGGCTTCTTTGAATTGAAACTACCGAAAGTGCTTTATTTTTCTTTTTAATCGAAATGTCTTTTGGCGTTTTTCTTGAAAATTAGCGTATAAAAATTTAAAGTTTTTTCATAAAAATAGTTTATATTATGTTGTTGAATTTATCCTCAAAATATTTGCAGTTGATAAAATGTGACCTTATATAACAACAGAGGAAAGATTTCCACCACACGCTGATTAAACAAGATGCTAAACGCAGTTAGTCAACTATATAGCAACGAATACGCATACGTTAGCAACAAGCATATCTAGACAATGTACTGTTTTATTTTGAATTTTAAAATATTTTCTTTTTTTTCTGTTAATCTTTTGTTTATGAATGTTGTGTGTACAGTGTTAGCCAAATAAATATCTGTTCTATTCTTGTATTCTGTTCTATAGTGTAACTATTAATTAACTTTATAAACTAAATATTGAAGTAATAAAATTGTTTGGTACCTTACGTGGAAAATCATAACAATCGAAGTTTTACTTTTCTCGGTAAATATAATTTTGCACGTCGTGAAACTTTGTTATTGGCTGTGTGTTATTTACTTATATAAGTGTATAATCTAAAGTTTGCTAGTAAACAAATAAGTAAGAAATAACAAGATTATTTGTTTGCTGTCAATTTGAGTAGGCACTTATACAGTGTCAATACACAAAACAGTTTGTTCTCTGAAATATGTAATAGGTCGTTAAACACAGAGAATTTATTTAAAAACTCATAATTCAAAAACTATAGAAATGTTACATTATCAAAATTTTGCTATCTTACTACACCAACGGATACCAAACGGCCTAACATACATCACGAAACAAAGCGTTGCCCAAAAAAAAAGTTATTTACCCATCCGTTTACCCGACATTGCGGAAGCGGCTTAATATGCAAGATCGCAACCCGATCGCACAAGTCACTCCACCGAGCTCCTCTCATCCTATTTAGTAAACGGCCATTAAGGCTACGCCTACACATTTTCAAACTGCCCAAACAGAAGGGCCTCTAATGCCCCAACGTTTTTCATACAAATGGCTCTCATACGTTTACGTGAACAAAAACGCAAACTATCGCGGCAACGGTCAGTATTAATATAATAATTCCTAACTCCAAAAGAGGGAAATTGTAACATTAATTCCCTTAATTTCAGTAGAATGTTGCGGTCAGCGGCTGACATATTATATGTCGGCATTTTGCGGTGACCACCCGTTTTGGGGCATTACAAAGTAAACGGGCGACAGACGGGAGACTTTCCGCTTAAGACGATTTACTAAAGATGTTGTTTTTGAACTTCGTTCAATAATACGAATAGTAGGTATCCGGAACAAAAATGCATCGCAAAAATCGCTGCGTTCGCTCAAAGTAGTACATCTCAATATCTTATTATCTTATACTAGTGGTCGCCCAGTGGTCAAAATTCGACCGTAATTTTATAAAGGCTGCACGGATTGTATCCTAAGCAATGAAAAATTAAAAAAGATGATGTGTGAAGAGAATGTGAGTTTGGATTGGCATTGACAGATGTCGGCCGCATTAAAGACAAACAATACGTGTGTGTCAAATACATGGTAGTGTGTGTAATGTTGTTTTTGTTGATTTAATGTATTTTTATGCATAATTTAAAAAAGAATAACATTCCGATAACCTTCTCTGTATAATTTATAAGTGTGCGAAATTTCATACTCCTCCGTCCGCGCAATTTTCGTAAAAACGGGTACAAAGTTTTTGCTTCACGTATTAATATATAGATATTACATAATGTAAAAAAGTTTTATAGCATCAACAGCTTATTAAACCACAAATCTCGAACCTAAAAGTCATATAAGATTTTAAAATAGTAATAACTACTTAGTACGGTAATCAACCATCTATATAAGAATTACGGAAACATGGTTAAAGGAAAGGCCGCAAAATAGTATTTGTGGCCTTATTTCACTGACCATGTTCCTTACTTCAAAAACTTGAAGCGCTTATCGTGCATTTAGTACTAATTATTAATAGAAATTTTTGATCTAGTTTTTAAACTGGTTGCTCATTTACACTGCCACTTGGGCTTAGCAACTCTTCGGGCTATGTCGGTTACCTTTGTTCTTCTGCGGATCTCCTCCCTTCTGATTCGATCTCGCAGAGAAACCCCGAGCATAGCTCTCATTGCTCTTTGAGTTATGTACCTAAGATGAGTGAGACAAAGCTTAGATAGTGTTAAATAGCCAAGCGGCCTTAGAATAAACCAACTAATTTAAAATAACAATAATAGTAATTATGACGCCTCGGTGGCCGATTGACGAAGGTTTCAACCCGACATCTGGAGGTCCTCAGGTTCAATTCATTCTTTATAAAGTTGTAATATTTAATTTATTCACCTTAATGCGTTCTTAATAGTCGCCAGTCTACATACTTCTTAATAGTTGGCGAGTTCAGGGGAATATCAAAATTAGAGACGACCCAGTAACTGTTTGAAAGCGCACTGCTAGGAATTTTGGCTCGACTGCACAGCGGAATCTGCGAAAAGTGGTTACACACAACCTTCAAAATGATAAATTGTATGTACACAAGCGTTAGATTGAGGAGCCTTATTTATATCATGATGCTGTTTGTGTAGATAAAATCAGACACTACTATCCACAAAGTACAAGACGTGGTTTTAAAACTGAGAAGCCACAAATGGAAATGAGCTGTCACCCAATAAGAGGAGATGAAAAGTGGAGCAAGTTTGCAACCTTGTGGAACACAAAAAGAAGAGGGAACAAGAGGGAAACCACTAAAGGGATGAAGGATGATATAGTGAAGGTAGCTGGTAAAACTTGAACAATACTAGCCAGAAACAGGGAAACAGAATGGTTGAGCATCAAAAATTGTAAATGTCACATGTTTTTTTGAATTTCTATGATACAATAGAACTGTTTGTGTAGTAAGCCCTCAGACTGATGGAGCGTCGACTTTGCAAGGTGGCTGGCAAGAGCTGGATGACAGTAGCCGCGGATCGTGCGCATTGGCATGCACGCGGAGAGGCCATGACCAGCAGTTAGTCCACACTAATATTCGTGCACACTATATATTAGCCTATAAAGGCTGATGATTATGATGAGACAGCGAATGAGCGTACGACCCTTCTGATGGAAAGCGATCACCGCAGCCCATGGATGCTTGCTATACCATTTTTAAGGGTTCCGTAGTCAACAAGGTCACTCTTATAGTTTCGCCATGTCTGTCTGTTTGTCTGTCCGTCCCCAGCCTAGCTCATAGATTCTTAGTAATAGAAAGCTGTAATTTGCCATATATATTAATCACGCCGACAAAGTGATGAAGTAAAATTTTTAAAAATATTTTTTTTAGGTTACCTCCCCTACATGTGAAGTAGGTATGTAATTTTTTTTTCTTTTTCTACTTCATAGTGGCGAATGTCGTTGGATAGCAATTTCAAAAATTTTCGGGTTTGTGGAAACATGTTTTTGATTGAGGCATCCGTTTGTGAACTATTAAGCTTTAAAGTACAAAATTTTGTTGACATCATATCTACGATTTAAAAAATTTTGTCTGTCTGTCTGTCTGTCTGTCTGTATGTCCTTTTATAACTCAAGAACGGCTTGACCGATCTTGATGAAAATTTGTATATAGTAAGAACATGAGATTGTGCAAATGATAGGCTATAATTATGATGTTGGTAAACCTAATAATTATTTTATTTAGCATTTATTAATTCATTATTTTCACACAGCAAAGCGGGCGGGTGACGGCTAGTTCTAAAATAAGACAGTAATAAGTAAGGTAGGAGCATTTCTATATACACTATGACTGATAGAAGTTCGAAGACAGCTGAATCAAGAAGTTTGCCAAGAGACATTTAGAAAATAGATCCACTGTACTACACGATACCATTATTTTTTGTTAAACATACCAAGAGAAGCTCGATGGCGCAGTGGTTAACGCGCCCGGTCTCGAGTGCTGAGGTTAAGCAACTTTCGCAAAAGCCGGTCTTCGGATGAGTGACCAAAAACGTAACATCCCGAGCTCCTCCGTGCTTCGGAAGGCACGTAAAGCCGTTGGTCCCGGCTGCATTAGCATTCGTTAACAATCACCAATCCGCACTGGGCCCGCGTGGTGGTTTATGACCCGTTTTCCCTATCCATCTATAGGGAAGGCTCGTGCCCCAGCAGTGGTGACATAAAATAAGCTGATAATGAAACATACCAACAGTGTATATATCTTTTACATTGACATGATTACATACATACAAGTGCCGATCATATTTGCAGTTTCGACGGTATTATAAATGCAAAATAACACTTTAAAGATAATTAAAATTTACCCGACTAACGAAGCAAGTGCGAATAATAATTGCATGTCCGATTGTCCATAGTTAAATAAGTGGATTAATTGACGGTACAGTTAATTATTAAATACGAATAATGTATGAGTCTCTTTCCCGATAGTGCTTAAAAACATGATTATTGTAATCACGTAGCAACGAAGTACTTTAAAGAGTTGTTATTATTTTAAATATGTAGATAAGTAGCCTATAACTATTCCACAGCTGGGCATAGGTCTCCATCTTTTATCCACAATAGTTTTAAAATCAAACTTCTTGAAACAAAATAGTATTGTACATTTTAAAATAGTAAAACCAAGTCTTGCAACTCAGTTCTTCTACCGTAAAAAGTTGTGAGATCCATATAATAACGATTGCTGAGGTTAAGCAACTTTCGCTAATGCTGGTCATCGGATAAATAACCAAAAATGTATCATCAGATAACACATGGGCTGATTATAATTTCTAAATTGATGCTTTAAAAGCACTACCAAATTTAGCTTCTTTAGATATATCGTCGCTATTAATTTACACATTTAAGCACTTACTTGTATTATCAAACGCCTCGGTGGCCGCGCGTGGCAAAGCGCTCGGCTCTTTACCTGTAGGTCTCAGGTTCAATTCCCAGGTAGGGCAAGTTTGTCCCGGATTTTTTCGATGCATAGCCCGGGTTTGTGGTCACCAAACCGCATATGGCAAGCGTGGTGATAAAGCCATTACCCATCAATTGTAGTGATGACTTGATTTCAATGATGGAGGCCTTTGCCCAGCAGTGGGAAAGTTATAGGCTTTTTACCTACTTACTTATATAAAAATCAAACATGGAAAACATGCTCCAATGTCAAATTAATGTTTTAACAAAACAGTACGATGCGTCCCTAAAACAGTGACGTCACAAAACAGAAAAGCTAACCGCTCACGACATTATCGTTGTAAATAATAACAAAGTAAGTCCCGTATCCAACGTGATAACTCGCGAGCAACTGTGCGCCAGGATTATGCGGGGTGTGTTCGTACCCGTACGTACCCCCGAACATTTCTCATCTATCCGACTGTCGCAAAGTATTCGCCATACGCGGCTGACAAGACGCGCCTACAGTCGCGTATTTACATAACCGAAACACGAAGAGCTAAAACTAGTGGATGGAAGCGATTATCTTAGTATTAATTTTGACATTAGTTTATTTACAATTGTAAAAGATCTCCTTATACGCATCTCAGCCAAAAGAAGTCCATTGCTGGGAAAAGGTATCCCCCAAGGATCTCCACAACAACCGGTGTTGTGCTGCTCGCATCCAGCGGTTATCCACGATTTTTACCAGATTGTCGGTCAACCTGGTTGGAGGCCTGCCCGCACTGCGCTTTCCGGTACGCATCTACTCGTGTTTGTCATACCTAGTTTTACCTATTTATACCTACTAGTGGTCGCCCAGTGGTCGAAATTCGACCGTAATTTTATTAAGGCTGCACGGATTGTATCCTAAGCAATGAAAAATTAAAAAAGATAGAATGTGAGTTTGGATTGGCATTGACAGATGTCGGCCGCATTAGAGACAAACAATACGTGTGTGTCAAATACATGGTAGTGTGTGTAATGTTGTTTTTGTTGATTTAATGTATTTTTTATGCATAATTTAAAAAAAAATTAACATTTGGATAACCTTCTCTATATAAACTATAAGTGTGCGAAATTTCATACTCCTTTGTCCGCGCAATTTTCGTAAAAACGGGTACAAAGTTTTTACTTCACGTATTAATATATAGATATATGAAATATGGTTAAACATTTATTGAAGAAATTTGACAGTTTTGAATAGGTATATAGGCGTCTGTACATTAAATTCGAATTAACTAACAATTGTAAGAAACACCCTTACTCTATAGTATTATTATTAATTGATATATTAGCACAATAAAACTCACATTCTTTTAAAAGGTGTATTTCTCCCAACAACCAGTACAGCTCAAAATCAACCTTCCACCACGAACGCCCAAGCCAAAAAGTGCCCGTCATCTCGATCTTGACTCGATCCGCCATGTTATTTTCCCGCCATTCGTTCCCGCCAACATTCAGTGTTGCCAGTGAAATAAAAACATTGAGTTATTTCGAAAACGATCGTACGTAACAATAATTTGGGATATAAATTACTAAATTATTAATCAACCTAACACAATGCATGTGGTACCTCTGGGTCAGACCATTTCTTATTATTTTTTATCTGAAATATATTTTACCTGTTATTATTCATGATTGAATTTCGTCTGGCACATATATCGTGTCGATCTACACTGGGTTTTTTATTTAATTACGAAACTCAAGGAGCTAATCCTAATGGAAGTGGCATCTTTTCAATAATCAACAAACGAAACGTTTCTCAAATATCCAAACATCGCAAATTACTCTTCGTACGCGTCTACGCTCGTTCATTTACATAATGGTAACACGTATGCTTCATGCAGATAAAATGTTGGAGACAGCGCTGTTATATGTGAATATATGTAGGTACCTATTTATTTGTGTTATCTACCACAATATCTACAACAATAACTATTAACAAACTTTTAAGCACTCCCAGTAGAGTGCTACCATCCACTAAACATGTCTTACGAAATCGCATACATTCTAAATCTAATTGAACCTTCGAAGGGCTTGCTTTATTTTGTGAACAACGCCGCAAAATAAATGTTGTGCACAATATCATCAACTCCCTAATAAAAATCCCACTGCACTGCTGCAAACGCAAACTCACGAAATAACCAAGGTCACTATCACAGACACTACCCCATCCATTTGTTTCATCACTGCTGGAAAAAGGCCTCGCCCAAGGATCTCCACAACGACCGGTATTGTTCTGTTCGCATACAGCGGTCACCCTCGACCTTTATTCACCAGATAAAGATGATTTGATTACACAAATGAGTAAGCATACATATTTCAAAACTATGCCAAATTAAATTGTACTGTGTTTTATAGTGAAGTTTATAAAATAAACTACCACATATTGTTTTCTAAAGTTTACGCGAAAACTACACATTCTAAGTCATTATATTCTAGTTCATAATAAACTACCTCTTCTAGTGAACATAGTTCTATATCAGAAGTTTTAACGAAGCCAGCTCCAGTGACATTTCGGACCGTACGTACACACAAAACTAAAATTTAGTTCCGGACCCAATTTGTGTGTCATAAACACAGATTGGCTCTTAGTTATTAAATGTAGCGTTAGTACATAAGTGTAGAAATTACAACTTGTCGCCCCAAAATAGGAAATGGCAAAGTTAGCATTATCCATGCTACGTGTGACGACATCTGGCTACGATCCGTGCTACGTCGTAGTAATCTATACTAATCTTATAAAGAGGAAAGCTTTGTATTTTTGTATGTATGTATGTTTGCAACGAATAAACTCAAAAACTACTAGACCGATTTAAAAAATTCTTTCACCATTAGAATGCTACATTAGCGCTGAGTAACATAGGCTATATTTTTAAAAAAATGTCCACCCGTGCGAAGCAGGGACGGACTGCTAGTTATTTATAATTTCATATGGGTAAAAAGGGCAATGGACAATTTGGATGGAGGATTGTTACCTTTTTCTAAATTTAAAAAAAAAATTTTGAACAATAATAAATTACTTTGACAGGCTCCAAATGCGCCTTTATTAAGTGTGTTATATTACTGTGTTATATAACTTAACTAGTGTTATATAACTTATGTTTTGTAACTATAAGAAAATATGCTACATAACTATGTTATATAACATGTTTTGTCATATATATAAACTTTTAAACTTTCGCGTTTAATTTCAATTAAAGGCTTATAACAGGGATTAAAGCAAACTACTTTACTTAAGTACCATAGACATACCTTTATACCCGAGGACCAAAGCTCGACGCCGAGCCCACGGCCGATGTAACTCGGTCGAAACCTAAAAAAATAGTTTCCATTAATTTTTGTCGTACAGTTTGGTAATAACTGTATAATTCCGAATATGTCAGATACCCCGTTCATAGAACCCTGGAAAATTATGAACATAACTGAAAAACACCACATGGCCGAGATAGTACCTACTAAGTAAAACTGTAAAGTGACAACCCTAGTCTGTGGTCTTCAACCTCATGGTGAAACATACACAGAAATCGAAATATTGTAGGAATGAACAAAAAAATTGTAATAAAATAAATTTGAGTTCTTTTTTTATGGAAATGGAAATCTAAGTTAATAAGACTTTGCATTTTATCACAGTATTCTTTATAGTTGATCGCGTGGCTATGTTTCGGGAATATACACCTATTATCAAACATCCTGTATAGTCTGAACTCACCATGAGTATTGATTTGACTAAACTCTTACAAATAAACAAAGAATAAGGACCGAATAGATATTCCGTGTTTTGTTTCTGTCATCTAAACGTCATTTCAAATTAGAGTAAAAGAGACAAAACACTGAATAACTGTTCGGACCTTATTCTTTGTTTATTTGTAAGACAGTAAACCTCCTCCTCCTTAGTCCTTTTTTTGCGCTCGACACTTTATTTATGTTACTTCTGTCTGTCTGTCAGACCTTCAACTGTCAAACCGCAAAAACCTGTCACTCTCGTTCAGGGTGGGTGTGTAAACGAACCGTAATTTTATTAAGGCTGCACGGATTGTATCCTAAGCAATGAAAAATTAAAAAAGATAGAATGTGAGTTTGGATTGGCATTGACAGATGTCGGCCGCATTAGAGACAAACAATACGTGTGTGTCAAATACATGGTAGTGTGTGTAATGTTGTTTTTGTTGATTTAATGTATTTTTTATGCATAATTTAAAAAAAAATTAACATTTGGATAACCTTCTCTATATAAACTATAAGTGTGCGAAATTTCATACTCCTTTGTCCGCGCAATTTTCGTAAAAACGGGTACAAAGTTTTTACTTCACGTATTAATATATAGATATATGAAATATGGTTAAACATTTATTGAAGAAATTTGACAGTTTTGAATAGGTATATAGGCGTCTGTACATTAAATTCGAATTAACTAACAATTGTAAGAAACACCCTTACTCTATAGTATTATTATTAATTGATATATTAGCACAATAAAACTCACATTCTTTTAAAAGGTGTATTTCTCCCAACAACCAGTACAGCTCAAAATCAACCTTCCACCACGAACGCCCAAGCCAAAAAGTGCCCGTCATCTCGATCTTGACTCGATCCGCCATGTTATTTTCCCGCCATTCGTTCCCGCCAACATTCAGTGTTGCCAGTGAAATAAAAACATTGAGTTATTTCGAAAACGATCGTACGTAACAATAATTTGGGATATAAATTACTAAATTATTAATCAACCTAACACAATGCATGTGGTACCTCTGGGTCAGACCATTTCTTATTATTTTTTATCTGAAATATATTTTACCTGTTATTATTCATGATTGAATTTCGTCTGGCACATATATCGTGTCGATCTACACTGGGTTTTTTATTTAATTACGAAACTCAAGGAGCTAATCCTAATGGAAGTGGCATCTTTTCAATAATCAACAAACGAAACGTTTCTCAAATATCCAAACATCGCAAATTACTCTTCGTACGCGTCTACGCTCGTTCATTTACATAATGGTAACACGTATGCTTCATGCAGATAAAATGTTGGAGACAGCGCTGTTATATGTGAATATATGTAGGTACCTATTTATTTGTGTTATCTACCACAATATCTACAACAATAACTATTAACAAACTTTTAAGCACTCCCAGTAGAGTGCTACCATCCACTAAACATGTCTTACGAAATCGCATACATTCTAAATCTAATTGAACCTTCGAAGGGCTTGCTTTATTTTGTGAACAACGCCGCAAAATAAATGTTGTGCACAATATCATCAACTCCCTAATAAAAATCCCACTGCACTGCTGCAAACGCAAACTCACGAAATAACCAAGGTCACTATCACAGACACTACCCCATCCATTTGTTTCATCACTGCTGGAAAAAGGCCTCGCCCAAGGATCTCCACAACGACCGGTATTGTTCTGTTCGCATACAGCGGTCACCCTCGACCTTTATTCACCAGATAAAGATGATTTGATTACACAAATGAGTAAGCATACATACATTCAAAACTATGCCAAATTAAATTGTACTGTGTTTTATAGTGAAGTTTATAAAATAAACTACCACATATTGTTTTCTAAAGTTTACGCGAAAACTACACATTCTAAGTCATTATATTCTAGTTCATAATAAACTACCTCTTCTAGTGAACATAGTTCTATATCAGAAGTTTTAACGAAGCCAGCTCCAGTGACATTTCGGACCGTACGTACACACAAAACTAAAATTTAGTTCCGGACCCAATTTGTGTGTCATAAACACAGATTGGCTCTTAGTTATTAAATGTAGCGTTAGTACATAAGTGTAGAAATTACAACTTGTCGCCCCAAAATAGGAAATGGCAAAGTTAGCATTATCCATGCTACGTGTGACGACATCTGGCTACGATCCGTGCTACGTCGTAGTAATCTATACTAATCTTATAAAGAGGAAAGCTTTGTATTTTTGTATGTATGTATGTTTGCAACGAATAAACTCAAAAACTACTAGACCGATTTAAAAAATTCTTTCACCATTAGAATGCTACATTAGCGCTGAGTAACATAGGCTATATTTTTAAAAAAATGTCCACCCGTGCGAAGCAGGGACGGACTGCTAGTTATTTATAATTTCATATGGGTAAAAAGGGCAATGGACAATTTGGATGGAGGATTGTTACCTTTTTCTAAATTTAAAAAAAAAATTTTGAACAATAATAAATTACTTTGACAGGCTCCAAATGCGCCTTTATTGTCCTTTTGCATGCTATATATAATGGCTACATAGGGTAAGGATGACCTATTAATATGTACGAACACCTTGTATAACCTATTTAATGCGAACAAAATTTAGATTTCATACTTTGAATTTTAAATTTGAATTTAGCCGACTACAAGGGTCGTACGTTTTACCTTTTTGTGCATTGAGTAATTTATAAGTATTGATAGACTTTATAATTGATATTGCATGTTCCGAAGTGAATTGGCAGTTTTGCCTAATTGTCGTGCCGAAATAGATGGCGAAGGTAGCAATATCGATGCTACGTGTGACGATTACTGACTACGATCCGTGCTACGTCGTAGCTGACTATGAATGTCGTTTGTTTTGACTATTGTTACACTTTATTAATAACATCATTACATAGTATAAAACAAAGTTACTTCCCGCTGTCTGTCTGTCCCTATGTATGCTTAGATCTTTAAAACTACGCAACGGATTTTGATGCAATTTTTAATAGATAGAGTGATTCAAGAGGAAGGTTTATACATATGTATAATACATGCAGTGTACGGTTTACTCCGCACATTACGCTTGATCAGCCGTTGGAGTGCATTGCACTTAATAATAACCTACTTTACGTAATTATGTTTTGTTTATATATTATGACTAACACTAATAATTTTAAGTGTCTAACTAACTCTACTACTGTAAACTACGCAATAAACGGAGAATATTTTACTGTGGGTTTTCTTCTTGACACTTCGCAACATCTCTGATATTTAATCAAGACTCATACATCAACATCATCTGATAAATTTATGATGCTCTGTCGCAGCGTGGTCAACTAAGCGCTGCACCGTACATGCAGAGAATTGAACCCGGTACTTAAGCGGACGAAGTCGCGAGCGGGCCACTAGTGTTATATAACTTATGTTTTGTAACTATAAGAAAATATGCTACATAACTATGTTATATAACATGTTTTGTCATATATATAAACTTTTAAACTTTCGCGTTTAATTTCAATTAAAGGCTTATAACAGGGATTAAAGCAAACTACTTTTCTTAGGTACCATAGACATACCTTTATACCCGAGGACCAAAGCTCGACGCCGAGCCCACGGCCGATGTAACTCGGTCGAAACCTAAAAAAAATAGTTTGCATTAATTTTTGTCGTACAGTTTGGTAATAACTGTATAATTCCGAATATGTCAGATACCCCGTTCATAGAACCCTGGAACACAGTACTTTAGTAAAAGTCAAAAAATGTTTAAAAAAAACAAAGTTAAACTAAAGTAAATAATACAAAATATAAGATAAGTAGAGCTTCTTGGCGGGAAAGTGAAGAGTCATGTCTGCGGTTTTGTTTTATTTTCTAAAATTTGTGTTATGTCGAATATTAAAGTGAAATAATGGTGGATTATTAACCGTTAAGTGTTCGTGAGTGTGCATGAGTGTTGGCAAATGAAACAAAACAGTGCAACGTCACTTTTCAAATTCTCTCAAGAAGTCCGCGTGAGGACTTCTTGAGAGAATTTGAAAATCAGTAAAGCCCCACATCTTTACTGAGATACTCGAGGGGTTGGGGGGTATATCATTTCGTCACTTCTCATTTCTATTATCATTCATTATCATCATACAGGAAAGAAATATTGTTTATTTATGTATTACTTGTTAGAAAAATTACTTTGACACTGGCTAAATGTACTAATCGCACGAAGCCATCAACAAAAGGAAAAAAAACAAAAGATAAGTATGCAAGAGCAGACCAGCCTCCACAGTATTGAGTATGACATTATACTCGAAATATCCGAATCGTCTGTTGGTAGCCGAACGGATGTTCGGTCACGATTGCTCGCATTCAAGGTTCAATCCCATAGCTCAGACTACAAACGTGAATCCATGCCTAACACTATTATTAGCTTTATAAGTGGGTTAACAAAATTTTTAATAATATATTATTAGCGAATTAATAATAACTAGTGGTCGCCCAGTGGTCGAAATTCGACCGTAATTTTATTAAGGCTGTACGGATTGTATCTTAAGTTATGAAAAATTAAAAAAGATAGAATGTGAGTTTGGATTGGAATTGACAGATGTCGGCCGCATTGAAGACAAACAACACGTGTGTGTCAAATACATGGTAGTGTGTGTAATGTTGTTTTTGTTGATTTAATGTATTTTTTATGCATAAAAAAAATATATTTACATTCTATTAAGTGTGCGAAATTTCGTACTCCTCCGTCCGCGCAATTTTTGTAAAAACGGGTACACAGTTTTTGCTTCACGTATTAATATATAGATCTTATAAAATATTTTCGTATTTAATTAATAATTATAAAAAATAAGTTATTTTTTTTATATTTAAGTGCTAATTGCAATCAGTGCAACCGCCCGGATTGCGGAAGACCCAGGTTCGATTCCTGGCTGGGTCGGATAGGCATTTAATGTTTTCACTATTTTTAATAATTATTTAAATGTATATGAATAAGGTCTTTTTTTTCTTACTAAATTTGTGTTAGTAACTGTTGTGTTTTTAGTTGTCAGGTCCTCCAATTATCCTGTTACATGTTACAAAAGCCACGTCGATCCGTTGATCCACTTGAACCTAAATATAGAGGAATCAACAAACACACAGCCTTTACAATATTACAATTTAGGATTCATATTTTTATAAAAATTCCGAACTCAAGCGAAGTTTACACAACACATTATTTTATTTTTGGTAAACCGTCAGCTCTGAATATGATAGTGGAGTGGCCATATAGCTTATCCCAACTTGAATGGAATTTGCAAGGCACTCGAAAGGGTATCCGACCGAAAACTCTCAGAGGTTGGAGGAGCTTGCTAGCTTAAAACGCACACCCATAATGTTTATCTACCTTATGTCGAAGTGGCAAGGTACAAAAGCGCTTGCTGTTATCTCAGTTATTTTTGTTATAGGAATTTATACCATATTAATAGAACTTACCTCCTCTAGCGGGAACTGTAGAGGAATCGAATGAAAATGTTTGATTTTTAAAGCCAGCGCTGCTGATGGAGTTCAGTCCTTGGCGCACTTTTGCTAGTCAAAAGTTTGTCACTCATATAAGGTCACATTTTATCAACTGCAAATATTTTGACAAAACATCTAATTATATCAGAGAAATAAGGCCCTAGCATTTAAAAAAAATTCAGGCTAGTTTTTTTCTGGGGGCACGGCCGTGCCCCCACCAAGTCGAGCAAAAAAGCGTCACGGCCGTACCATCCTTTTCTCGAAGCAATTCAGACCATTTTCGACCCCCTGTAACTTCGTTGTGGATAAAACTAGAAGACTGAAATTTTCAGTAACCATGCAGGCATTGTAAAGACACGTATATTTCAAATTTCATTCAATTTGAACCAGCATTTTAAGAATTATAACGGGTCAAATTTCTTAATTTTGTCACTCACTGACTGACTCACCGATCATCAAAATTCTAAGGCACTTCTAGCAGACCTAGAAGCTTCAAATTTGGAATATAAGTAGTGTTTGGTGTATGAATCAAGGAAAAACTAAAATATTTTGCAATTTCGGTCCAGTTTTCTAGATACACCAACTGCATAAATAGCTTTGTAATCCCATATAAATCTATAGGATTACAAAGTTACATGTGCAGTTAATGAATCCACTGATTCATGTATAATATAATGGAATAATAGGTTCAGTTAAATTTTTCAATATTGGCTTTATTCGTAACGATGTTTTATTTTATTTATTTTACGGCAATTATTATTATTGCGTGCGAAGCCGCGGGTTTAAGCTAGTCCCATATAAATATAGGCGCATGGTAGTGCCCCTGCCAAATCGAAAGGAAAAAAGTAGAACTGTCTCTACAAAATACAAAAAGAAATGAGATCCCATCAAAAACAATACTTGTCAAAAAAAACTAAGTCTCGCAACTCAGTTGTTCTGCGGTAAAAAGTTGTGAGATCCATGTAATACCAAGTCGGTTATTAATTTATTCAGTCTCTACTTAAGCGACTTTCTGTCTTAAAACGTCCAGTCTCTAAGACCACGATCGTGGTCCATAACATTCTTTAATGTTTTATATAAATATATTGAGACTTGGCCATCGCCTGAAAACACGTGTAAATTCAATCGCCTGAAAACACAATCATGTAAATTCAATTATTTAGTGCGATGGCCAAGTCTCAATATATTTATATAAAACATTAAAGAATGTTATGGACCACGATCGTGGTCTTAGAGACTGGACGTATTAAGACAGAAAGTCGCTTAAATAGAGACTGAATAAATTAATAACCGACTTGGTATTACATGGATCTCACAACTTTTTACCGCAGAACAACTGAGTTGCGAGACTTGGTTTTTTTTGACAAGTATTGTTTTTGATGGTTTTTACTTTTCCTGACACAAAAATTGTAATATTTTTAAGAACAGCCTTTTTGTCGGCTCCTTTGAATGAAACTACGGGCACGTGTAAGCGGTGAAGGCATTGCGGCCTCTGTTTCGGCTACTTTGAATTGAAGCTACCGAAAGTGCTTTATTTTCTAATCGATTTACTTTTTAATCGAAATGTGTTTTGGCGTTTTTCTTGAAAACAAGCGTATAAAAATGTAAGGTTTTTTCATAAAAATAGTTTATTATATGTTGTTGAATTTATCCTCAAAATATTTGCAGTTGATAAAATGTGACCTTTAATAGAGAAGTTGACATCAACAACTATCAATTCCAGAACATTTAACGTATTAAAAAATTACGTAACTGTTCTTTTAAACATTAACCTGTTTTCATAACTAGTTAAACTATCATGGTCACTTGCAATAGAGTAATTATTAGCGGGATTCTTACCATGTTTATTATTTGTGCGTATCCGATATTTGGATACAGTTGCATGCGCCATGATCACGGAGTTACTGAAGTTAATGCGGGTGAGTTTTTTATGAGCAGACAAAACGATCTACCCTCTTCCTTAGTGGTTTCGTTTCGTTTAGGTCAAATGAAAATAGGTTAGAGTAATCTCTAACCTATTTTTATTTGACCTAAGCATAAGTTTCTGTAAACTGAAAAGTTTTTAATAAACCCCTTAATTGACGAAACACAATAGTGACGTTATAGTTTGTCATTCCCACACAATTTCAACTTAAAAATAGTTTTGACACTTGCTAAAAAGTGTATTGACTTAACAGTCTTACTAACAAACTATGTGGAATAGCGTAGCGACCTAATGTGATAGGATAATAAGAGTCGCCATCTGGGTCTGTCCTGCGCCACCTGGTGCCAGTCATCCGCGTTGAGCTCGCTCAAGTCCTTACAGACCTCGTCCTCCCAGCGGTACCTGGGTCGTCCAACCGGTCGTTGGCCACTAGGACGGTGCGCTCGTTTTACCGCACGATCCTCTCCCATCCTTTCGAGGTGGCCGAGCCAGCGAAGTATGTGGGCCTTTATCTTCCCGATGATATTCGGCTCGTCCACCTGATCTTCCAGCTCTAAATTTTTTCTCCTCCTCCATATTCCATTCTGTGTGCGTACTGGCCCCAGAATCTTCCTCAAGATCCTTCTTTCCGCCAACAAAAGTTTGGTCTCTTCTTTAAGAGACAGAAACAGTCTTAGTAACTAGCTAATAAGATTTTTTTTTTTTTTTTGAGAGAGTTTGCTGATTGCCTCAGACGGCATTTTCAGCTTCACCGGGCTTTTTTGGGGGCGGCGAGGAACGTAAAGGGTCCCTCAAACCGTGTGAAACGAATCACCTTTAGAGGTTTTCTAGAGGGAACGGCATCGCGCACTAGTGCGCGTCCCCGTGCCCTACTAGATTCTCCGAAGGGTTCGGATCGGATCGGGGGGCGGAACCACCCGAGGGCGCCTCTAAAGGCTCGGACCTCGGCTCGGGTAGACCGGGCCGTGGAGGAGGAGAGAAGCGCCCAGGTACATGTCTGTACCTGGTATAGAGCGCGTGTGAACCGGTTCTTGGTACCCTTGTTCTACGAGTACGGTGTCTTGGACCTAAGCTAGTGTGCATGTTTGGTGTATTCTGTAAATGTGTAGTGACATTTAGAGGATCGGGCGGGGGCTAATAAGATGGGGACTTTAAGTCCGTTATGTGCATTACGCGATACTTTTACTAAGTGATTTATTTTGTCTTTTACAAAAAAGTACACCAAAGATAGTCCCTTAGGCCTTTTAAAGTGTCAAACATTACCAAAACAAAATTGTCAAATAAAAATGTTATCCAATCTGTTATTCACTCAGACATTCAACATCACCATTATCAATTTTTATACATCCTACTGGCCCAGGCTGTTCCACTTAGAAAATAGTACATGGCTACTTCAAACTATACATACTCGTAGATCACCACTTTAGTCAAACGAGAGTTGGCTGGTATGAACATCCTTCTGTATTTGTAGCTTTTAGTCAATTTAAAAGATGCTCTAATTGAACACATTAATAATAGTCCTGCAAAACCGGGATTTTAACCCGCACTCCATGACATTAGGTGGTTCTGATGATGGAAAAAAAAAGTTTTTTTTTTCAAATTGTAATTTGTCTGCAACAAAATTTGCGTTACTTATATTTTTAATATTTTTAATCAATAGCAAATGTAGCAATGTATAAATAGTAGTATAACGAAGCTATTGGGATTGAAACACTATTTCTCGCATTCAACTTGTGCAAATCTATCTGTTGGACTACCGACTTCAAAAACTTATTAAACAACAAAACTACGACCTCCATCAGATCGAAAGTTTTTTAAATTGTTTAGGTGGAAACTAATTCGTGCGAAACTTCCCCAACGCCGTTTGTACCGAAGCTACAGTAGTTAACTTTGTTATTGTTTCCAGATATTTCAACTTTTATCCCGCGCCCGGCCGTCCGCCGTCAACCGTAGGGAAATCTACCAAATTCCACTTTCTGGGCCAGTCATCATGTCAATGTCAGAAATAGCCTAAAATACCCGCCTATATGAGGTAAGGAGCTTGATGGCGCAGAACTTTCGCAAAGGCCGGTCATTGGATGGGTGACCAGAAATTTGTCATCTCGAGCTCTTCTGCTTTGTTTTTGGAGAGAGTTTGCTGATTGCCTTAAACGGCATTTTCAGCGTCACCGGCTCATCTCAGCTCATTTTATGTCCCCACTGCTGGGGCACGAGCTTTCCCTGTGGATGGATAGGGAGAACGGGCCGTAAAACGTCACGCGGGCCCAATGCGGATAGGTGGTTGTTAACGACTGCTAATGCAGCCGGGACCAACGGCTTTACGTGCCTTTCGAAGCAGGGACGCGACTATGTGGTGCGACTTATTTGGTTTTAACAAATGCCATCTTCTGACAATCACCGATACCAACAGCTTAACGTATCTTTTGAAGCACGAAAGAGCTCGATATTTTAGGTCACCCATCCGTTGGCTGTCCCGGCCTTAGGACAGTTGCTAACAAGCAAGATCGCGAACCGCTGCGCCTCCCTCTTACGTCTTAAATACTATTTTATAAGTTAACTAGCTGCCTGCTCGCGACTTCGTCCGCTTGGTGAACACCCGTATCCTACTGAACCCAAAGCAGCGCCACCTACCGGGTCCAATTATATGCATGTATTATCTATATATTAAAACGTGAAGCAAAAACTTTGTACCCGTTTTTACGAAAATTGCGCGGACGGAGGAGTATGAAATTTCGCACACTTATAGTCTATATAGAGAAGGTTATCCGAATATTCATATTTTTTTTAATTATGCATAAAAATACATTAAATCAACAAAAACAACATTACACACACCACCATGTATTTGACACACGCGTATTGTTTGTCTTTAGTGCGGCCGACATCTGTCAATGCCAAACCAAACCCACATTCTATCTTTTTTTAATTTTTCATTGCTTAGGATACAATCCGTGCAGCCTTAATAAAATTACGGCCGAATTTCGACCACTGGGCGACCACTAGTACGTACATATAAACCTTCCTCTTGAATCACTCTATCTATTAAAAAAACCGCATCAAAATCCGTTGCATAGTTTTAATGATCTAAGCATACATAGGGACACACAGACAGCGGGAGGCGACTTTGTTTTATACTATGTAGTGACCTACCTCATTCATCATTACCAGCTCATTTTACGTCCCCACTCCTGGGGCACAAGCCTTCCCTATGGATGGATAGGGAGAACGGACACGAGATCAATGTGGTCGGCGCGTGATGTGAGTGAGGCATGTAAATTATACTTATCTCTTCTCTCTCACCATCATCAGCCAGAAGTAATCCACCTAGCAATTAAAGGAAAACAATTATTTTATTTTTTTATTTTTAAGTGCCAATCGCTGAATTAAATATTTATAAAATATAGTGAAAACATTTAATGCCTACCCGACTCAGCCAGAATCGAACCTGGGTCTTCCGCAATCCGGGCGGCTGCACGAACCCTGAATTATTTAAAATTAGTTATATTGTATGTCCAGTGTAGGTAAAGTGTGTTTGTTTTGTTGACTGTAAATTATTAATTTGTCTTTGCCTTTTGCTGTAATTTTTAGTATTAATATGTATTGTTTGTATATTTATCCATATGTTTATGTTTGCAGCACTTAGTAATCTCTTATATTCTTTAGTGTTAACCTTGTTTACGGGCTAATATTAATCATGCTGTGTATGCATGTGCTTATGTTTTAGTTTAATTTATTACTTTAGATTTTTGTTATGTGGTATATGATGATTGTTACCTGTTGTGTGTGTATACCATAATAAAATAAATAAATTATACCTATTTAGCTGGTCTCTATATATTCGTAGAATAAAGATAAATTCTTCAATACAGTATGAAGCTTGCCCCTATATAGAGTACCCATTTAAATCTCTGTAAACGCCGTAGTAACTTTCTAACAGTTCTGAAAACTGTTTTCTGTTAAAAGGAGTCTTATCCCGTTTGTCCCGGCCGGACCGCGGGGAAATCTCATGGATAAATTATTCCGAATCTCTCGGCACTGACACAGATGCTGTGTCAAAAAATACAGAATGGCTGCCTGGAACGAAATTATGTTACAGACAGAATATAATTAATAGTTATATCGATAGCAAAAGTTGAAAACAAAATGATTATTGATAACAAGAACACTACCGTATGATGCACGTATCATCATCATCATCATCATCATCTCAGCCAAAAGACGTTCACTGCTGGACAAAGGTCTCCCCCAAGGATCTCCACAACGACCGGTTTATGTAGTGTATTTACTTGAGTAATTAGTTACAACACTTGCAAATATTTCGATAGACGCAGCAGTAACTATTACCAATTTAAATCCATCACCCTGCGTCCGATCACAGCACTTTGGTTTGATATTATTTTTTCTTTGAGTGTTTTATTAGAAGCCATTACAACGACTCTCTTGTATTCTGATAAACCTCGCATTTCACATTTTCTTTGCGAATTCATTCTGCTTCTTGCATTAAAAGAGTTACTCTATCTATAACTGAGAACTAATATACTGGTATATTAACTGACATAATAAACTATACAGCAAAAGAATGTGTGTGTTATTTTCGACCATATTTATTCTAACAAATAAATTAGATAATACGACAAATAATATAATAATCGCAGAAATAGATCCACTCTTTCCGTCCTGTTGATCGGGGCCCACATTACTCACGGTCAACTTGCGAAGGGACAAACGAGGGCGTGTACGTGTTGCGGGCAAACTGGGAACTTAGACATGCAACAATATGTCAGGAAATATAAATATGCTTTATTTTATAAGGAGCTCGATCCTGCTCTGCGATTGCTAAGATTAAGCAACAAGGCTGGTCATCGGATGAGTGACCAAAAATATGTCATCTTGAGCTCCTCCGTGCTTGGGAAGGCACATAAAGCCGTTGGTCCTTGCAGTCGTTAATAACCAGCAATCTGCACTGGGCCCCGTGTGGTAGTTTATGGCCAGTTCTACCTATCTATCCATAGGTTAGGCTCGTGCCTCAGCAGTGGGGGACAAAAAATTAGCTGATGATGATTTTATCACATGTAGAAAAATGTATTTAGTTTTAACAATATAATTTAAAATAAACTATTAAAGTAAAAAAAAAAAGTAAAAATTTACATTTATTTATTATTGCAATCTTGATTCCATGTAACGTAAAACGTAAAAATATCGTTGACATTGTAAACGATTTGCATGCTATTTTATTAGCGAAACATAAGCACCTTTTATTGTTTAATGTTACCATTTTATACCATGTTTTGTGCAAATAAACGATTTATTATTTAAAGTCGATTGAATTAACTAATTGAAATAAGTTATTGAATTTGATTAAATTACTTATAAATTTTATGCTTAAATCCCACTTAGCTGGCAAAGGTGTTCGGATTTTGATCTTGCAAGTTAAGTAACTTTGGCGATGTCTAGTCGGCGGTTAGTTAAACAAATTAAGAAAATCACGAGTTCCTCCGTGCTTTAGAAGCCACGTCAAGCTGACTGTCCCGATTATTGGCGTTAGATGGCAGTCGTTAAACCCACCAAACAGCATTGCGCTAGTGCACTAACTAAGAGCCGAATATCTCTTTTGCGTTTATGTACGAAAGTTTAGATCTGATTTAATAACAAGCAGTGGAACACTTACCCTGTATTTATAAACGAGTAAAAGCTCATACAAAACAAAGTAATTGCTTAAGTAAAATTTCATATTCTTTAGTAAACCGATGAAGTTAGAAACGCCAAAAGCTAGAATTTCTAGCCAAGCAATAGTCACCAATATCTTTACTATCTAGTTAGGTTTCTCAAAGAATTCATAGTGACAAGCTTGTGACAAGCTAGAATTGAGGTTATATTCCGTGTGACAGTTTGTATTATGTCTAAAATAATATAAAATTAATAAAATATAAAATTGATGAATTTGATAATAACAATAATACTTTTATTTAATTGAATAAGAAAAATATAAAATGAAATTAGATCTTAGTGACATTTCTAAGAACAAAGTAATTGCTAAGTAATGGCTTGTTTATAATTACGGCTGTTAGTAGGCTAATGGTGATGAACATCCATCTTCAGACTAATGACAAAGTCAAAGTAATTTTTTTTATAAATTTAAGAATAAGTGTGCACTTTAATATTTAATATTTCGCGTTCCATAGTTAACAAAGATTAAAACGGGGATTAACGCAAATTAATTAGTAAATGGTTGCATATCTTATATATGCAACCATTTACTAATTTTTTCTAATAATCATAGCTTGTATACGTAATTGGGACATCGTTAGTGTTGTGGCGGTAGTTGGCAAAATAATGTGACGGTGGATAAAGACTGCCGCGAAAACGGAGGCGCAACGACGTCGCGACAGCAATCAGCCTATGACCACGGCCGTTGTAGCTCGGTCGAAACGTCGGGTATAAAGAAGAAATTTACTAATTAGTTTGCGTTAATGCCCGTTTATATTCTTTATTAAGAATATAAACGGAAAGAATATATTTTTTTTACCAACAACCCGTTCAGGACGTATATTTTATATTGTGGAAAAACTGCACGGCTTTAATAAAACTAACGACATTTACAAAAAAAACGTCGGTACCAAATCGTAGTTACCAAATCATAATTCAATACTGCTTCAATAATGCTTGTTATGTTATAAAAAAATAAAATTAAATTCTATACCACTACCCTAGGTTCTGCAAAATCACTTTAACAGCTAGACCTACCCGGCCGTCAAACATGACCGATTTTACACTTTCACCGCAGCATCATATAGGATATTGTTTTCCGTCCATCGCACCTAGCAATTGGGTTGGAAACTCCGTCGTAGGGTGTTGATTTCAAACAACGTAGGTGTATTGGTGGTAGCAGGAAAAGAACATACGAGTATTACTACCAAATTAATCGAATAGAAGAATATTCCTCAATAGGAAGGTAGTCGCTTTATACGCGTCCCTTTTCTTAGCATTATGTAATTTGTATGTTTAAATTATACTCGTAAATAGGCAACTGTAGCAATCATCATTATCAGTCAAACGTCGTCTGTTATGCTCAAGGCTCAGATCTATTAGCACATTGAAGGTAGGACTCTAAGTCCCTAACCCAATGCGGAAGATGAGTTTAGCAACTCTAATATTTTAAAAACAAACGAGAACAAGGACTTAACGTGCCTTCAAAAGCACTAGAAGCTCGAGATATTTTAATGTGTTCACCCAATTGATAACCCAGCATTACGAAAGTCGCTTAAAATTACAAATCCCAACAGGTCTAGCTTTATCTACCTCCTCGACTCTATGTTAATTTGTTACGATTCCTCCACCATTATCAAGAAATAATATAGCTAGACGTATAACAAAAAACATTTGATGAATTTTTGGATATTTGATCTATTTGATCATGCCCACATGGCAGAATATGAGAAACTATAAAAATATGACCAACTTATTGTAATACCAACCATATTGTGGGACTTATAAAAACTAAAGGAAGCTATTTCTTGAATGAGTTTTTCCTTTCATCTGTGTCTCTTGTGCACGTATGCAGCTGTCTTATCATTGTTTTGATTTATACCTTTCAATATTGTGTACTTACACTGCTAGCCATTACATGGATTCTGTTTCGTTCCCAGTTCCCAGTTCCCTAATAGCAAACTCCAAAGTAGGTGAAACCTGTGACTTGCGATTGCTCATCCAAAGCACTCTCTCTTTCATTGTAAGGGAGGTGCGTACTAATTATTGTTAATGTCAGACGTCGGCAATTAAAAGCCCTTTTGTTGCAGATAACAAAGCTTGAGCGAAGGCCGACATAACTTTGAGTAATTGGCCTTTTTGCTATGATTTGTCAAGACGTTGGTCGGCTGTTTGTAGTGAAATTAAGCAGTATTTATTCTGATGTTGCTTGTAGCACTTGTGTAGAGATATGTCAAAATGAGTGTGGCATATTATACTGAAGTGTTTTTAAAGTGACGAGGTGTAGCGATTATTAGCGACTGTTTCGAAGATATGTGTATGGTGCAAGCTACTGTTACCACGAAAATTTGCTATGTATTCATAGCTAATAGGTGGATGTTTTTTTATACATAGCATAGCAAATGACTCCATTTCAATTAGAATTAGAACTAGAATTAGAATTTTTATTTGCTTAATACCATGTACATAGCTTGTGGATAATAAATCAATTAAATGGAATCAATAGTATTATACCTTATAAATGTAGGCATGCAAATATTTTATAAAATTAGTATTAACAATAACAAATCATTAGCACAATAAATTAGGAACATTAATAATATTATTTTAAAATTATGGTACAGTCAATATGTCAATTTCGATTAATTAATTACTTATTTATGTCATTAAAAATGTGTACTTAATAACAGTTCTTAATAATTATGTTATACATGGAACTACTATATTCAAATTTATAACAATATCATTCTATACAAATATTCAATTTAACAATGTCAAGATTCTTTAAAGTCTAAGTACTCTTTAACTGAATAAAAATTTTTTTCATTAAGCCAACGTAATAAATTGTTTTTAAATTTATTATTAGCTATTGGAAGATCTCTTAGCCCTGGTGGCAATTTATTAAATAGTGTGATTGCCAGATAATATGCATTTTTCATGAACAATGTCAGATTACATTTTGGTATAGCTAATTTGTTTTTCCTCGAATCTCGAACATTTGATTTTACTTGCTTCATTTCATTCATTCAATCAACATCAAATGATGTTGTTGAATATGGAGTCCAGATGCGACGACAACTGGTGCAGTTTGAAAACAACCCTTCTAGTGCTACTAGTGTGTTTCTCGACCAAATCGAGGATATTTTAAATAATGGCCAGGTCAAGAGTACCTTAAACTGTCAAGTGTGTATAAGAAAATTAATGAGAGTAGATGAAGCGAAAGAAGTATGTAAAAATCGTAGCAAGTGGCAAAAAGTGATCTCTGCCTGGAGTCTGTATGTATCATCATCATCATCATCAGCTCGTTTTGTATCCCCACTGCTGGGGCACGAGCCTTCCCGATGGATGGATAGGGAGAACGGGCCATAACCACCACACGGGCTCAGTGCGGATTGTGGTTGTTAACGACTGCTAATGCATCCGAAAGTTGCGAAAGTTGCTTAACCTCAGCACTGGCAGACCGCGCGCGTTAACCACTGCGCCATCGAGCTCCTCGACAGTATGTACTATGTATGTATGTACATATGTATGTAACAATGCTGGTAACATGACTGTTACGGCGACCGCTTAGATAGGTAAGTTGTAGCTAGCCAGGTGGACTGAGAATAAACCTTACCACCAATCAAACCGACAATACATTTGAATTCCGCTGTAAATGGAATCCTGGTCTTTTGAATCTGAAGAGTCAGGTAGTCTGTCTCCAACCGATGCTGCCCCGTTGTGGAGTTAAAGATTTTTTTAATAAAATGGCTACAGCTGCATATGCTAAGTTATTCGTTTCTTTAAATCCTCAATTTGTAGCTGTATTCAAAATTGAGGAACCAATTAGGCAAGTTCGCAAGTCCAACTTGAAAGTTAAGAATTAATTTTCTGGTTAAGTACAGATGGCCGGCGAATTGATCGTTTTGAAATCTCTAGGTGGTTGACTCCGACGCTTTTGGAGGTATTTTCGCTAGAAAAGGTAGACTGTCATAGATTGATAAACCATTACATGCCTTTACAAAATATTTCATAGTATGAAGAGCTACATTCAACTACTTAACATTAAATTAAATAAATTTTACTTAGAAGAAAATACTGTGAGTAAGTTACTTTATTTTAAAATAATTACTTCTATTAGCATTTTGTTTTTAATAAAAAAAACTTACTGACTTAAACAGAAATATTAGCAAGATGTTTCTTCTACTAATACTCAGCACAGTTATCTTAATGTCATAGATTATTCGAATACATTTTGTAAAGTTATATGTTTTTGCGGTGTTTTTATTTATCTGCTACCGTTACCCAAGATTTTTATTAGAAGTCTGAACAGCTGGCGTTACAAAATCAAGGGTCGCAACTCGGCAGACCAATCCAAAAGGTGTAATTGAAATTAAATTGGGAGTTCACGAGACCTGAATACTTTCCTGTCTCCCGTCGCCGTGGTTTTGAATTCTGTGCCGCTGATTCTGCACCTGGATTTTAAATCTCCTCGTACCTATTCCCTCTTTAGTTGTTGTAAAAATAACTAGATTGAACTCAGAGCCTTTTATGCTAGAAGGTTAATCCAATCATAGGGACGTTTAATGCTGAATATGATGTAAATTGTAGGTCTAGTACGCTTTTCCTCGAAATCGTAACTCTTAGGGCTCTTTCAATTTAGACGTTTCGTGCCGCACCGCAGCCGTGCGGTTTCATATTAAACGCCAGCCGCACGACAACCGCACGACAGCTGCACGACTGTTTCAATATGGAACGCAGTGCAAACGTGCGACAGTCGTACGACAATAAACGTCTAAATAGAAAGAGCCCTTAGTTTGAGTCTTCCTAACCTAATGTCATAAAATATATGAAATACAGGTTGTTTCAATGTCCTTACAATATAACTTTTTAAACTAGCATGGTCACTTACATTAGAATAATAATTGTTCATCATTAATAGTTGCATGTGCCATGACCACGGATGTACTCCGTGATGCAACTGCTGCTGCAAGTGTGTCGTAATATCGGATACTCACACACAACCAAAAAAACATGGTTGTGTATGTTACATATAATATAATATAATAAATATAATACGACACGAATACAATAGTTTTTCGTTCTAGGCTCGCCTATTTTCATAATAGAAACAAATGTATATTTTGAAAAGGCTTTCCATTTTTCGATGTGGTGTAGTAAATAGTAAGAGTTTCAAATAAAATGCGATAAATTTAGCGACAATACAAAAAAAAATCTAGTTAGGGTTGAACTTGCCTAGGTCACAATATCGTATGCCGTCCCGGTCCCAAAATATCCCACTCTCCTCAGTCTCCGTCAGGTGTTGACGACGTGGATCGAGCAGCTCGGCACCCAGGGCCCGTGCTTCAATCTTCATTAATAATTAGGTTCAACTGCCAGAGAACCGGTTCCGGGTTTACACTCCCACGGGGTTCCTGTAATCGCCCGATCAAATATGTTACGATTCATGTCTTGATAAGATGTAGACCTACAGATTATGAGGCACTTCAGATCTACGAAATTTAGCTAGCGCAATGAGAAGTGATAAACAGGTGGCAGTTTTAAAAAAAGTAATCAGCAACGGCTAGGCGGATAGCTAGATTAGAATTAATTAACAGCCAATGAAGAAAGAAATTACTACAATCAAATACAAAAACAAAAATGTAACCGGTAAATTGTGAAACACTCGTACCTTAACGGTTATTTCAAATTCAACTAAATTCTAAGACTTTTACAATTTATACTAATATTATAAAGAGGAAACATTTGTATTTTTGTATGTATGTACATATGTATGTATGTTTGCAACGAATAAACTCAAAAACTACTAGACTGATTGAAAAAATTTTTTCACCATTAGAATGCTACATTAGCACTGAGTAACTTAGGCTATATTAAAAAAAAAACGACAATTAATTTTCCAATACAAAATGTTTTATTTGTTTTGTTGTCATGGAAACGGTTGATATATATTTAACTCAATGATGGAAACTGTCAAAGCGGTACGAAGTCCGCCGGGTCAGCTAGTCTATACTAATATTATAAAGAGGAAACCTTTGTATTTTTGTATGTACGTATGTATGTGTGTATGTATGTTTGCAACGAATAAACTCAAAAACTACTGGACCGATTTAAAAAATTCTTTCACCATTAGAATGCTATATTAGCGCTAAGTAACATAGGCTATATTAAAAAAATATATTAAATAAAATGCTAAAAACAACAATTTAATTTTCCAATACAAAATGATTTGTTTGTTTTGTTGTCATGGAAACCATTGATATACATTTAACTCAATGATGGAAACTGTCAAAGCGGTACGAAGTCCGCCGGGTCAGCTAGTTCCATATAAAGTGATGATGGTGATTATAGTATAGGTAATATTTATTTATTTATCTACTTATCACATTGGGCATAAACACTATGTATGTACTGTTAATGTTGCAGCTCGACAATTCTAAAGCAAATTCCACTATAATTTAGCGCAGCACGTAGGTCGGTTAGTTGGCCACTGTGATAAATGTCCAGGACAGTCCGGCCCGAAATACGCGCACCTCCCGGTTTTAATATAACAAAGATTTGTACGTTTTTAGTGAAACCCAACGAACATGTAACCACCTAGGGGCGTAAAACTGGAAATGTGAAAAAAAATAATTTAAGAACAGTAGAAATGTAAGCGTTATCTATATACTTACGTGAAGCAAAAACTTTGTACCTGTTTTTACGAAAATTGCGCGGATGGATGAGTATGAAATTTCGCACACTTATAGTTTATAATAATATAGAGAAGGTTATCCGAATGTTAATATATTTTTTTAATTATGCATAAAAAATACATTAAACCAACATTACACACACTACCATGTATTTGACACACACGTATTGTTTGTCATTAATGCGGCCGACATCTGTCAATGCCAATCCAAACTCACATTCTATCTTTTTTAATTTTTCATTGCTTAGGATACAATCCGTGCAGCCTTAATAAAATGACGGTCAAATTTCGACCACTGGGCGACCACTAGTTATTATTATTATATCAAATTAATGGCTACGCGTTTAGCATTAGGCCAATTTGAAGTGGTATTATTAACCAGCGACTGGCAAGAGATCGCGCAAAACATGGAGCAGTGGCGTCACCTTGTGTCGGAGGCCAAAACTTACTTTGGTTCGCTGAACCATCGGAGTAAGTAAGTAAGTATCAATATTATAAACTAAGAATGGTACGTTGGATCGCCAGGGAACATGAATGAGTAGAAGTCCAATGGATTGAGTTAAAAATGAAGCCTTACAACACGTATTATGACTTATGATGGAGAGATCTTGGATGAAGGGGTAAGTGATGAACTAATAACAGTTCATTTCTCAAATCTCAGGGGCGCTCTCAAGTTCCCTGCTCTCCGGGGAATCTCATAATGTCCATAATTCACTAGATTCTCCGATACGTTGCCTGATTTGACATTTGCACTACAGGGGAAATAGGGGAAACGACTGAATCAGACCACTGAGACATAATTGTGGACCTTTAAAAAAAGCAGCATCGATGCCTTGTTAGTTGTTACATATACATTTTTGACCCATCCGACGACCGGCCTCTGCGAAAGTTGCTTAACCTTAGCAATCACACACCAGACACATTCGATCTTCTCATTTATTTGTTACCATTAATCTGCTTACTGAAAGTTGTTCGACTATTATTAATTAGAACTAAAAGTGCTTGTCTGTCGTGCCATTGTAGCCACAAGTTGTTAAATCTAGCGAATGTGGCGCTGTGCGGTCAGCGCTTCCCTGACAAACAGTTATGCTGCAGTTTACGAGTCAAAAGTTATCGCGCTGCGTGCAGTGAATGTGATTTAAGCTGCGGAAAATATGAATTTAGACCTGGCCCGGCGTGGAGGCAGCTGTATAGTTTATTTACTGCGAATAGAAATAAACTTAAACAAACTACCAGATGTTTTTGTTGCTTTTAGTGTGTCGTTATTGGCTGCTGGAAGTTGGATGGGTCCTCAAATAAGTCCTTTACAAATGGAAGGTTTGTAATCAGTGTCCATTAGTTGAGAATTCCGAGTGGAGTGCGCTTTCACGTTGGGCCATATCATCACTTACCATCAGGTGAGATGAAGGCTAAGTAATAAAAATAAAAATAAGTTTATTCGCAGAAAATTCAATTGGATGGTGACAACCCTTAGGTAAGCAAACCTAGATAAAATTTTATCATAAAAAACTACGATATAACATACAACATGGAAGACATCTAGCATTGTAAATGCACAATGCCGCCCTATAGCACCGCTAAGTTCCAAATACTTCCGATTTGAAGTGCATTCATCATCATCATCATCAGCAGCTCATTTTATGTCCCCACTGCTGGGGCACGAGCCTTCCCTATGGATGGATAGGGAGAACGGGCCATAAACCACCACGCGGGCCCAGCGCGGATTGGTGGTTGTTAACGACTGCTAATGCAGCCGGGACCAACGGCCTTCTAAAGCACGGAGGAGCTCGAGATGATAAATATTTTGGTCACACATCTGATGACCGGCTTTTGCGAAAGTTGCTTAACCTCAGCACTCGCAGACCGGGCGCGTTAACCACTGCGCCATCGAGCTCCGAAGCGAATGAAAGAATATGAAGAAAGGAAGAAGAAACAAGAAGTGCACTAGTTTGAATAAAATTACTGGGCAGTGCGTGGTAGACAGAACGATAAAGCGCACATGATTAAAAAAAATCAAAATTCAAAATCATTTATTCAGTTTAAGCTATAAATTAGCACCTATGAATGTCACTATGCCATTGCTGTTGCATTGCTCATGATGTCCTTGGTATTGCAAAAGGTCATTGGTTATAGCAGCCTTCTATTAAGCCTTCTAGGTTCTATTAAAAAGTAAAAAATTATAACTCTTTACTTTTTAATCTTCGGATGTACGTGAGCGTCTGTAAGCTAAGTCCACAAATGTAAAATAAGGTTGGTCAAGAAGTTGAGTGATTGTGTGGATTTTTTTAACAAACTATTCCCCACCTACCGGCCTGTTGGTGAGCAGGTTGAGGACTAAGGTGGTACATTGGGCGATTTGCTTTATCTTTTATGGAGAAAGAGTAAAATGTCGGTATTAAATTATTTGGCAGTCTGCTAACTAGCAGTAGACATTCAATGTTAAGCAATATCGCTGGAACAACCTCAACAACTGTATCATCATCATCCGCCTATACTAGTCCAATGCTGGACATAGGCCTGTATTGGTGACTAGAAATCCTGTCGGTACCTATCGTTCAACACAGTCGAGAGCGTTGCGCTCACTTAGGCTGTGTTTCCACCAAATCTGTGCGAGGTAGCTAGGCGGTGCGCGACGAAAATATCCACCAATAAGATTACTTCCCCTTTCTTGCTGTGTGGAATGGCGTAATCCTATTGGTGGATTTTTTCCTCGCTCACCTTATAGCTCGCACAGCTCTGGTGGAAACGCAGCCTTAGACAGTGATGCATGCGCACACCGCAGTATACGACAAAATAGGTTTTGTTTCGTTTCTATTTGCAGCGTAGGCCCAGTGAGCTAAGAGCAGCTTAGCCACTGGTTTTTCAGTTTCGCACCGAACCAAAGCTTCACGGAAAATGTGGATGTTTGCGCGTTACACCAGAATGATAGTCCGACGTGTTTTAACATGCCTACCATGGTGCACAAACAAACCGGAATTCTAGTTTAGATTTTCTTTCAGGTTTGTTCAATGTGCAAAATTTATTTGGGGCGAATTAGAGTTAGGCTTATATTTAGGTATATACCTACTGTGAAGATCGCGGAGAAGCCGTTGGATGCGAGCAGCACAAAACCGGTAGTTGTAGAGATCCTTGGGGAATGCCTTTGTCCAGCAGTGGACGTCTTTTGGCTGAGATGATGATGATGATGATGATGATTATGTACACTAATCTGGGCACAGTTTCGACGTCACAACGTGACATAGCAATGCGCAATGTGTAGGATTTTTAAATTTTCTGTTACCTGTTGTAAGTACGTTAATTGTGTAAGTATACTTTTTATGTGATTTAATTAAACGTCTTTCTTTCTTGCTTTCTCATACTGTCCTACTGCTAAGCTAAGGCATCCATCATTAAAATCAAGTCAACGCTACAATTATTACCATGCTTGCCAAATGCTGGTTGATGATCACAGACCCGCGCTAAATACCTATGCACCGAAAAAACTGCGACACCCTTTGCCCAACCTCGATAATAATTGAACCCAGGACCTCGGAGATCGGGCTGAGTGCTATTCGACTCGGCCACCAAGGCTTTATGTAAAGCTTCATCCTTAAAGGAAAAAGTATTTAATCTTAAACTATTTTGATATTCTGTTTTTAATATTGTAGTTAGTTTAATATTCTGCTTTGCTATTAAAGCACAATATTAAACTTAAGAAAAGATAGCGTGTCCTACAAGAAAAACATGAATGCTTCAGCTTTTCCTTACGCTGAAGTCATATTACACTTAAGATATATTTTGTTGACAACATAGCATCTTCCTTTTGTCAAGTAAAATCACTGCACCAAGGTAGCCTTGCCTTATTTCACTTTGTCTGCCATTAACTGCTTCAGAGACGATAAAGTAAAAAAAAGCAACTTCTTTTTTGTCTGTTTATCTGTTTGTCTGTTTATTGTACACTGTTTAGTTGGTGGTCTATTGCATCAATGTTTGTAGCATTTGTTGTGTTCTGGCCGCTAAAGATAAGATAGTCAGTGCCTCAGTAGTTGAGGATTGCCAGGTGAAGTGCGCTTTCCCCTTCGGCCTTATCACCACTTATCATCAAGTGAGATAAAGGTCAAGTGTTTACCTATAAGATATATAAAAAAAATGATTGTTTAAGTCCAAAATCAGTTGCTGATCTCTATTTTTAATGATTAAAGCAAAAAGTGTGTTGATAAGATCGAATCTTTCTGTCCGCCGACGCAGTGAGCCAATCTGAGGGCCTACAAATACGTGTCGTACAACTTATTAGCGTAAAAGAGGAATATTGTATGGAATACTATACAGCGCCACAACGTCTATAAATAATAATAATAATAATAATAATAATAATCTTTATTGAATAACTTATTTTACAATATATCCAGAATACTAAACATAACATAAATAAAACTAATAACGCCAATTTTATACACTCTTACTGCTGGGGTACGATCCTTATCTATGAATAGAAACACCACAACAGAGAGAAGAAAGAGGAGAAGAAAGAAGAAAGAAAATACATTTAATAACAACACATACATACATTGTTATATCTCAGTACCTGTTATATCTCAGTCTCAGTCTCTCCCATCTCAGCATAAGCTTCTGTATCATTCGTGGATGTTCAGATCACACAGAAGCGCTGTTGATAAACTGCCAGTGCACAGTGCAGATTGATAGTTACTAACGACTGGGAAAGCAGCCGAAACCAATGACTCTACCTGTTTCGAAGCACGAAGGAACTCGAGCTGATACATTTTTGGTCACTCATCCAAGGACCAGCATTTGCATAAGTTGCTGAACTAAGATTATTTACATATAATTTTACGCAAATATTGTTGCGAACAAATTATAATTTGAAAAAAGACAAAGTCAAGTGAAATGAATAGGACCTTTGGCTTATAAAGTAAAAATAGATAGTGTTGATTAATTTCGGCGAGTTGGATTGAGCTACGATAGCGTAGTTGGTAGTGCACCTGACCTTGCATGTCATGGGGTGCGGGTTTGAATCCCGCTCGTGGAATTTTTTTTCAAGGTTAAATGGAACTAATAACTGACATATAATATCAATCCATAAAGTTTGTGACATTAACTTGATTACAATGGCAATAGAAGTTCGTACTAGCCACAGGTCCTAACACGTCAAAACAAATGAACTCTATCTAGATAATAGAGGTTGAAAAACCACCCTTACTTAGCTGTGTCAAAAAATAAACAAATAGTGTCATAATAGTATCCTGCGGTACGCGCATCGCAGCATTTATCTTCACGGTGACGTCACATCTGGCAAGGGGACAGTAGTCACTGTGTGTACACTGTGTCACTGTGTGTAGTGGCAATTAACACTTCTTAGAACTATTTTTGTAGCGCTAGTTAGACTTTAGTTATGTGTTTGTCTAGAAAGCTTACGAACAGTCGAGGTCACAAACTAAAACATGCACTTGGCGAATTAAAAAACTTGGTGTAAGTTTTGTTTATACTTCAGAAAAGATGTTGAATAAATGTTCACCAAAAAAAGTTCCATTGTACCGTATTAGATACTCCAAGGTTTTAGAGACGACTGATGAGAGCGGAAAACACGCTAGAGAACCCCTACTCGTATAGTAAGCCAGGAGCTCATGACAGTCTGCGAGGAGTTAGAAACAAACGAAGATCAGCAGTTAAAAGTCTTCCATACAATCTTACAACTTATTACAAAATCTTGCGCTGTCAACAATTTAGAGATAACAGGGTTTCATTTGCCATTCTATCATGTTAACGAAAACGAAGTATGGCACAAGACACGCGGGACGTCCACTGTCACCGCCACCGTCTGGTCAACCGGAGTCGAGGTTCTGGCTTTAGAGGCGCTTTTTGAGTTGTTCAGCTTGGATCGAGCCTCTCGAAGAACACGGTAACGCTTGCATGATGCCATTTCCTCTAAAAACCTATTGACGGTGTCAAAGACAAATCGTTTATTCAGTATAAGCCTGTAATAGGCACTTATTGACATCAAAACTAAGTGCATATAAAAATTCAAATCATATTTTACTAAAATTTTGTTAAACAACAGAATATACCACCAGTTCGGATTTTGTGTTGTGATTTGATTGTATTGTGATTGGACATGGCCAGAGGAACCTTTTCTCGCCGCCCCAAAAGTCCGGTGACGCGAAGGAGGTTTGAAAGCAACAGCAAATTCTGTAAAAAAAAAACATCTCATCTCTAGCTCCTCGACTACCGTACTACTACCGTATATGCGGTGATGTAATGTCGACCATGCGCGATGATCTCGTTCCCTGCGTGCCACTATCTCCAGCACATATTTAATGCATGCAACCACTTTGCTAAATAACTTTTCTAATAAAACGTGCCAAGTTTTTTAGAAGAAAAAGGGCAGAAGTCGAAAGCTTATACTAGCCGTCAATATTATTGATATTCTTTAGACATTACCTACTTTTTATAGTATGGTTTTTAGGTACCTTAGGTATATTTACAATATGTAACAAAAACCCTGTCCGATCCGTATAGGTGTTATTGGGTATCGAGATTCAGTTCTATTTACGTAATTATTTTAAAGTATTAAGTGAAAAAAAAATTACCACGATAAAAAAATTGTTAAATGGCAATACTTTTGTCGGCACTTCGGTAGATAGGACCTTGGCGCCACCGCCATTGATGGAAAGTGTGGTAACATTTATAAAATTAGCATAATTTTCGGGTAATTTGAGCAATTTGGGTACAAAACCTTTACGGATCTGACAGGGATTTTGTTACACACTGTATATTATTCTTAGCTCACTTACAAAACAGATAGGCATTTTTAAATTAATTATAGGCAAGTATTTGACCGCAATCTCGCCTGAATGTAGCATACTTGCCTAGGAATCTTTGTACACTCTTGCCTTAAAATGTCCAGGTTGTAGGTATGAACGTATCAGGAAACAGATCCGCCGCAATGGGATTCCACTCCTTATCTGTCCGCATCAAATATGATGACGCAGCAAAGCGATTTCTGCGTGTAGGCAGTATGTTGACAGCATGAGGGTGTGATCTCAGCCCGGGTTTAGTTTACCGGTACCTAGAGAAATACTTCATTGGATTCATAAAGAAAAATAGTTACACGAAGGTAATCCAAATGTTAATATGGCGCAAAAACAACCTTATCGCTAAATAAGTTACAAAGAGAAATAGTTACATTTCAAAACAGGTAAATAGCCTATAACTGTCCCACTGCTGGGCAAAGGCCTCCATCATTGAAATCAAGTCATCACTACAATTGATGGACAAAGGCTTAATCACCATGCTTGCCAATGTGGGCTGGTGATCACAAAGCCAGACTATGCATCGAAAAATCTGAAACACACTTCGGGCTTCGGGTATCAGGCCAAACGCTTTGCCACTCAGCCACCGAGGCACAATTGTTATTAGAAATATTGTTATTATTATTTACCTAATTATTTTTTAATCACCGCCGCCCATGGACACCCGCAAAACCAGAGGAATCGCAGACGCGTTGCCTTTAAGGAAGGAATAGGCCGTAACAGGTCGTAACAGCCCGGAAATACCGACGCCGAGAGCTGGTTTCACAACACTGTAGATCGAGGCAAGAAGTTTCGTGAAAAACGCACAGTAGTAGACCGCCATCCATCAAGGTGATGTGGATGGAATGACAGTCGATTGCGTGTAGTGCGGTGAAGGAAAGCAGCGGTAGGGATCAAGCCGAACAATTCCTCAGAACACTCCCCATGATATATGCGGTACAATATACAGAGAGAGACGCAACGTCTCTCCGAAGAGATAGTGGATCGAGCCGACCTGAAATAACCAGGTCGTCGACAATTCGAGCAGCTTTTTTATAACATAACTTTACCCTAAATAGTATTTAATTGCTCACATACAAGAAAAAACCGTTACACGTAGGTAATCCAAACGGGAGAAGGAGTTACATGTCAATAAAACGAATCACAAAACTAGTTCATTTCCATCTGACCACTTTCCACGTCACGAACCCAAAACTTAATCTGAATCGTGAAATGCAGTGATTTAAATTTTATATCGTTCATTTAACTCCGGGCGTAACCAAACCGGATTCATTAGGTGGCCATGTTGTCTAAATATTTGAATAATTTGATTTCTCTTTGTCGATTGCGGGGTCGAGTCGAAGGGCATAATTAGGAAGGACACTATGACAGGTTTTGGTGCCATTTAGTAAAATATAGATGTCGCTACCTAGAAGTGATGTTTTGATGAGATTGGAGAACCAAACAACTCTTTAATCTAGTGGTTATCCCAATTATTTAGACACAGGGTTTGATTCCCAGCCTGGGTACATAAGTAAGGTAGTAACATTGTAGGTGTATTTAAACAAAATAAAGTAATCTGCCGTATTCCATCATTGGTATACGACAGATTACTGACGAGCCATGCCCATAGCAATGACAGGAAGGTACTAGCTTTTTCCATCCCTCCACTCATTGAGCTTCAGTAACTGGGCAACGAAAGAGGAGGATAGTTCCATATCATTCGGGGTCGGCACTGGACCCAGTGCATGCACGCACAGGTAAGACAGCATTTTATACACTTTCAAACTTTCGCGTTCCTTAGTTAAAAAAAAAATTTAAACGGGGATTAACGCAAACTAATTAGTAAAAGGTTTCATATCTGTTCGCGCCAGAAACGCGACGGTGCACTCATTCAAATAAAAGATACGCCGCACAAGCCGACGGCGGAGCTAGTGTGCTGACGGACCGCGCGACCTTCACTCAGCTGCATAGACGTGCAGCGGGCATTCAGTCATTAAGTTCTCACCGATCGGCCCGTCCGTGACGTCACGTTATACCATCAGCTCTCCGCTTCAGAACCTTCTAGAACTACTCATGATTGCCTACCGGCCGGTACACCCCGTTCATAAAGTGCGCGTGCGCGTGTGTGTGTGTGTGCGCGAAGTAAGCGACTTCTACCAGCATCAGCTCCATCTCCACCACAGTCATGTCGTGGCCACGCCGTCAACGTCAGCTCGCTAAGTAAGTCCTAAATATCCCATTATTCATCATCCATTCCTCTTCAGCTCCCTATTCCTCCACAATCTGCCCACTCTGCTGTGTCGGCATTGCCTTCCCGGCAGCCAACATACCTTTTTTATACCCAACGTTTCCACTGAGTTACAACTGCCGTGGTCACGGGCTGACTGCTGTCGCGATGTTGCGCCTCCGTTTGCGCGACTGTCTTCATCCACCGTCACATTATTTTCCCAACTGCCGCCATACATGGTATGAAATCTTTTACTAATAAGTTTGCGTTAATCTCCATTTAAATTTATTTGTAGACAGCATTTTGCCTTGTTTAAAGAAATATAAAAGCGGTTTTTCTTAGTCCGTCTAGTAGTCTAGCCGTAAAAACAACGTTAGGATCATTTTTGCGTCCCGTCAGAGGTTAGAAAGCCAGTTGAAGAAGCTTCTGCTTCTTGAGAGACATTGCACAGAACATTTTCTATTGACGCAATCTTTACCACATAGGGAAGTCGTCTTTTACAAGTTCAATTTCCAGTTTCGATATAAATAGAGCATTAATGTAAACGCAGACAAATAAAGTTTATAATTGTTTTCTGAAACCACCCGTAGATTGGGTTACTCGGACTCTATTAAACATCTGTACTGATGAAGGAAACATCAGGAGATTCGATCACTTCATCATCTACCCACACATAAGCAGTAATCATTTTGATGTTCCACAAAATAAAGTAAGAACAGAAGACCTTCAACTTTCTAATCGACAAGAGTAACGTTGTGCCGCCATTATGAATGTTCGTAGCTCATAGTAGATAAATTAATTCAGAAGACCCACAAAGTTTATTGTTGATTCAACGTGGGTCGAGGTTCGCAGCCCAGCTACAGTTTCATAGGCGGCGGCGTTAAAACTCTCTGTCTAAACAATGCAAAGCTCTTTCGAAACACTGCGTGTGTCTGTGTGTGTGTATAGAGATATAATTACTACACATTCGCACCGAATAGCCATATAAAAAGTATAGTATATATTTCAATTACACTTATTCTTATAAGTATTTTTACAGCAGGTATGGTACATTTTAACACATACTATTATTGATTATATAACAAGACTTAAAAAAAAAACAAAGAAATATAAACTAATTAAAAATTAAATTCTTTTATATGAAAAATGTCCACCAAATGTGGGCTCATGAGAATGGTCCCAAGAATGCTGGCAACATACCCCTCTTGATTGCCAAGCTAATACTATGCTACTTATTCATATTTCTGTTTTATTACACAGTACACATTTGAAATAAAATAAGAAGACTATTATGGCTAATCAACAATTAAATTATTTAAGTTTCGAACAATACGATCAGTCGCTTCATCTGGAAAACAAATCTACTGATGGTGATGGATGATGGCTATCTTGTAACTAGTAGAACATTGGTTGTTACTATGGCGACAGATTTAGAGAGGATGGCTGTTGCAGGTCAGGCACAAAAGCACCAAACCCCAACCAAATCACTTACCAAACCTAATACATTAAAATGTGTCCCCTAGGTAAACCTGGGATTTGTAGGTTATATATACAGTGCAGTTCAAAAACGCTTTTTCTGAAATTAATTCTGATTAAAATTATTGAAAAATATTTAATTTTATTTATATTATAATACAAAACTGCATCATTTCCCTACGCATAGACGCACTGGTACAGCTGGTCCTTCAGATTCTTGACGTCTTCTTCTGTGCTCTTCTTAGCCTTGGAACTGCACGAAGTCAGCTTCTCGTGGGACTGTTCGTTATGGCGGCGTGCGTTGGTTAAGCTCAGGTCCAGCTCGTAGCCAAGTACCACGGCTGAACGCGACAAATCCTTGATGCAGGTGGTCACCTCGCTACTGAAACGGTCAACAGAAGTTAGTATGGCTTGTTTGTGTAGAGACAAAGCTTGGATACAAGAGGTGACTTCGCTACTGAAACAGCAACATAGGTTAGGATGCCTAGTATTGAGAGTTAAATCTTCGATACAAGAGGTGACTTCACTTCTGAAACAGTCAACATAGGTTAGGATACCTAGTGTGAAGATTTAAATCTTCGATACAGGCGATCATTTATCTACTAAAACTGTCAACAGACGTTAGGATGGCTTGTAAGAAAAGACAAATCCTTGATGCAAGCGGTCAATTCACTACTGAAACGGTCACTGGTAACCGACTTTGACTCCCTCAATGAGTTTAAGATAATGTAAGTAATAAGTACTCAGGATAATTTAGTTCAGCATTTTGTTATTTTTAATATAATTTCAAACATATAAAAAAATACCTGAAATGTAAGTAAATGTTTGAAAAAATTACAACTAACTTTTACTCTTTTAAAAATAAACAGAGATCAGGATGACTTGTATATATTTTATATGTTATTTTATTGCGAATAATAATAGTTCGAAAAAGTGTTGGCTATACAGAATTGATGATTGACCTGACCTGGATTGTCATAAGCCGCACCTTCAATATAATTCGTTCAAACCCCGCTCGTGGATATTTTTTTAACACACTTCTGAATAAGGATGGCTATTCTAAGGACAAAAATAGGAAATTCCTTTCAAAAGAAATCTAAGTAACCTTACGGAACATTGCTTTTACTGAATAAAATAATTTCTTGAAAAAATATAGGTACCTAGGTATATAGAGAACTTATTACTTCTATATTGCATTTTAGAAAATGGAAGCTTAACCTAACGGTAAGTGGCGATAAGGCCCGAAGGTGGAAGCGCATTTCACCACAGCTGACTTCACTCGAACCCTTAGCTGCTGCATTTGCTGTTTTATCAGCAACTCTTACACATATAACACACAACAGTACTACCAACGGATCACAACAGCGCTACCAACATTATTTTTATGGCTACATACATAGATAAGATAATGATTGTTATAATTTTATGTAATTTCTTTTGTCAAATGTTTTATTTTTGGTGTACTATAAAGTGTATTTATCTTATCTTATCTTGTAACTATTTAGCTAGATTGACATAAAACAAACCCTACCAACAATCAAACAAACAAACAAAGCAGAATAATGACAACGACTAAAAAGTGCTATGTATGAAGAAGGTAGTTAAAGTTTCAATTGTCATGAAATGTACACATATTCTCAAAAGTACACACAAAGACATAGGATACTTATTATTTAAAAAAAAAGTGAGTTTGTTTGTTTGATACGCTTTCACGCGTAAACTATTTAACGGTTTGTTTTGTTGTCATTGAAACAAAAACACAATGTTGAAAAAATTTTCCACAAGCAAGATTTGAACCTGCACCCTTCTGACATACCGGGTCAGGTTCTCCTCCAATTAAGCTATCGTGGTTTTACCAGCCCGCCGAAATTATTCAACACTTTTTACTTTGAAAGCCAAAGGCGCCCATTCAATGTTAACAACTACCGTCACTAACATCCGATCATAATATTTTTACAAATATTAAAGATCAGTTAAGAAGTAGGCAAGCTATTTATAAACTGTTTAAATAATTTTTTTTACGCAAATTTTGTTGCGAACAAATTACAAAAACACAATGTTGAAAAAATTTCCACGAGCAGGATTTGAACCAGGAAATCATTGAAACAGTCAAAATGGTACGAAGTCCGCCGGGTCAGCTACAGGAAAGGCCAGCAACGCATCTGCGATTTTTGTTGTACTAGTGTTGCAGATGTCCATATGTGTAACGTAAGTAACCCGCTGGCTTGTCATCCACTTTTAACATGAAAAAGAAAGAAAATATGCATCATACTCTTGTAAATTCTTGCTGTGCTGTATTTTGACTTCCAGCGATTTGGTAGCCGTCTCCAACGCCGACCGCATGTGGCCCTTCGTGATGGTGATCATTTCCTCCGCGTACTTCCCCATCTTGCCTATGGACTCCCGGGCCTCTTCGGTGCAGCTGTAGATCTGTGATACGTGCTTGCTGGCAACAGTTCGAGCCAGGCGACGCTCTTCGTCACACATAGCTGTAAGAATCCAGTTCAAACAGCTTTATACCGGGTGTGTAATGTAAGTGTAAGTTTTGGCATGCAGCATGCAAAATAGCTCAAAGAAATGTTGTTATATGGAAGTGTAATCAGATTAAGGGCCTCTTTCACCATCTACAAGTAAGTTCCCATTAGCGTTTACTTGACAGATAGTCCATACAAAACTATCACTTTATCTGCCAAGTATCTCCTAATCAGACATTGTGAAACAGGCCCTTAGTAAAATATATTATAAGCGCCACCGCAGACATGCTACTTTTAGCATCGGCGATCGGCGATTTTGCGACTGTATCGATGCTGAATCACGTTTTGGCCACTCTCTGGGTTCGATCGCAGTAAAATCGTGAGATTCTGATAGACTTCATGCATTCGGTTCGGACGCGGTATCGGAATCGCGCGTTTTAGCGACTGCCCCGATGCTGGATCGGCAACTCGATGCAAATCGATGCGACCGGGCATCCGAATGTGTGCGGAGTGTAACGTTCAGAAGCTGTGTCGAGCGTTTGGCGTTTTTAAGTGTGCGGTGTGGAATGTGTGGTCGCTGTATTCAGCTTCTAAAAAGCGGCTGTATCGCCGATCGCCGATGCTAAAAGTAGCATGTCTGCGGTGGCTCTAAGTGAACGTTACAATGTTTTTTAATTAGTTCAATTGAAATTATTGGAAACGAAGCGCACCCCACCCTTTATTCCAAGCAGAAGAAGTAACCGCAGAAGGGAGTTATTTTTTAATCAAGTGAAACATTGTTTTCAGGTATAGATGGGTGACCATAGCGTTCTAGAACGTCTCTGGTATGACAACCACCTCAATTATACTGCAGGGTAAACCTGACGACAATTTCAAAGAACAGGAGCTGTGATCAACGATTCGCTTTCGTTGTTGATACAGAAGTAACCCTGTTCTGTCGCTTATATAAATTATCCATAAATTTTGTCGCGTAAAATTTACATTTGAAAAAAGAGTGCTGAAGAAGGTTGCCTACGTCTAGAGAATGAAATACGTTATGAAATTTCAGTACCCCAGAAGTTGACACAGCTTGGACTGTGCCATGTTGATTAGTTAGTCAGTACTGTTTTTTATGAAATATTATGGGCATGTGATGACTTTTAAATAAAAAAACGCCTCTTCGTGCAATCTGCGTCCTTGTGATAGCAATCCGCCACCGTGCACTTTTTTATATATTTACGGGTAAGCACAGTGCCTTGATCTCACCTGATGTTAAGTGATGATAAGGCCATTTGGTGGAAGCGCACTTCACCCGGGATCCTAAACTAGTGAGGCACTGGCTATCTTATCTCTAGCTGCTGGAACACAACAATGCTACAAACATTGATGTTATGGCGACATATTTAGATAAGATGGTGGTAGCCAGCTAGGCGGACAAACAAGCCCTACCACCAACCAAACCGAGTACACAAACATGTACCACCCGCTGGGAATCGAACCCGGGACCTCTGGGTCTAAACCGGTGGTCTTAGCCACTAGACCACAGAGGCGGTTACATTTGAACGGCTTACCAAAGAACAATAATACGGTTCAATTACCAGGCACATTCAATTCCTGTGCGAGATCGGTCAGCTCCTTGTAAATAGTGTTCTTCTTTCGAACAGCGTTGTTGATGTCTTCCTTGATCCTCCTCAGAATCTTACTGGTCATCTGCTGGTATGAGCTCTGGATGTTCCTGAGGTATGTGTCTAGGAACGGTGCTAATACTGTATCCATATACCGGGAAAGTTCACTGAAAGAATGATTTTTGTGGTTGAAATTAACGCGTACTTTCGAGAACCCCGTAATAAAAATAATTTAAATAGTAATAGTATTTTTTAATGACATGAATGTAGAGAATGGCTAAGTAAAGTGCTTAAACCACACTAACAACTAACACTAACAACACACAAAATTATATGAAAAATAAGGGGAAGGAAATGGCTAAAAAGTTTGGTGCGTTGCAGGACGCCAACAATAGAACTTTAAGGGTCTTACAAATAAACAAAGAATAAGTTACGAATAGTTATTCTGTGTTTTGTCTCTTTTACTCTAATTTGAAATGACGTTTACATGACGGGAACAAAACACGGAATAACTATTCGGAGCTTATTTTTTGTTTATTTGTAAGGCACGTCATCTTTAGCTACAGTTATCGGATGCTGTTCGAAGGCCTTATAATTTCCTCATCAAAATCAAAATATATTTATCTATACTAATATTATAAAGAGGAAACCTTTGTATTTTTGTATGTATGTATGTTTGCAACGAATAAACTCAAAAACTACTGGATCGATTTAAAAATGTTTCACCATTAGAATGCTACATTAGCGCTGAGTAATATAGGCTATATTAAAAAAAAAATACTAAAAACGCAAATTTAATTTTCCAATACAAAATAATTTGTTTGTTTTGTTGTCATGGAAACCATTGAAGGTCGAAATCCGCCGGGTCAGCTAGTTTAAAATAAACGAAGTAGTTTTGAATGTCAAATCAAATCTCTATAGCTCCGTGAACCCTACGGTGCAAACTTGTACCGAGGAGAAGTGGCAAGTGTTAATAAAACAATATAATTAAAATACCTATTGACCAAAGCGAACTGTGACGCTTTTATCTGTCGTCTCAAAGAGGAGGTGTCACCGAATCTCTCTTTAAGGTCGTCGAGGTGCTGGAATAGCTCCACGGGCAGGTGTTGCCACGGGGGGATCTCAAAGCACAGCCCTCCATCCCGGCGCACGTGATGACTATTGTCCTGGAATGCGATTGTTTGTAATAACCGTTGGAAAAAAATACGAGCGGGATTCGAATCCGCACCCCATGACATTCCGGGTCAGGTGTACTGCCAATTATGCTATCGTGGCTCAATCCAACTCGTTGAAATGTATCAACACTATCTAGTTTTACTCTGTAACCCAAAGGAGCCCTATATATATTGTCAACATCAACAACTACGACAATATCGACAACTACGTCATCAACATGTCTTCTTTCAATATGTAATTTGTTCGCAACAAAATTTGCGTATATAATGAGGTCATAATTTTGACAACCTTTTTTAAAGTAAATCGAAATGCTGATCTGGCGCGATGGAGAAACTCGATGGCGCAGTGATCGCAGTGAACCTGCGATATCTGCGAATCTGCTGCTTGATCTGCGATTGCTGAAGTTAAGCAACTTTCTTAAAGGCCGGTCATCGGATGGGTGACCAAACACTTATCATGACAAGCTCCTCCGTGCTACGGAAGGCACAAAACTGTTGGTCCTGGCTGCATCAGCCGCCGTTAACAACCACCAATACTATCTACGCTTACCTTACCTAACCAAAGATTAATGTTATATTCAAGCAACGTTCATTGCATGTCTATTCGAATTCTTAATAAATTCTCTGGTGATATAAAAATACTGACATTTTATAAATTTTAATCAAATTATTTCAATTTTTAATGAACAAAATGTACTATACAATTAACGGCTATTTAAATGATAATATTTGACATGCTATATTTTAACTCTATTATCGTTAACTATGATTTTATTATAATTTGTTAGTAATGTAAGTAATGTTATAGATTTAAATGCCTCTAATGTAATTTTGAATATTTGTACATCGTATACGATAGAATTTGCTGGTTAACATTATTTACATTTTTGTACCATATTTAAGCAAATAAATATTTGATTGATTGATTGATTGATTACTTTGTAAGTTAAATGAGCCTTATTCAATGCCAACAACAACTTCATCAACATTAGAAATGTTAAGGACCAACTAAGAATATGCAAGCTATTTTCAAACCTTTTCCGAATGAACTATAATTGGTTTGCAACAAAATTTTCGTATAATTTTTAAATATACTCATATTTACATGCATCCATACTCACTCTACACTCAACACTGCTGTCAGTATCGCAATCCGACTCATACAACCAGAGGCTGAACGCAAATATCTTAATCAGACGCATAGCTACGACGCCATTTGCTTCTACATAAATAATCTTTCATTGTTTTTACAGCCGACACAATTACACGTTTCATTGGAATAAGAGAAACGGTTTAATTTCATAAATTTCATTGGCATTGGCATACAAATAGTGACTTTGTGTACGAGCATAATAAAACGTTCGCTTAATTAAAAACAAAATTAAATCTGTCACGTGGAAATTAATGTAAAAGTCAATAATGTACTTGTGAATATTTATTGTTCAATTAGAGCATTGCCAAAGATTATATCGTATCACAACCCAGCTACACACGACAGGATCACCTCGAGCTATTCCGTGCGCTTAAGGCGAAGGGTAAGGCACACTAGCGCCACCAATTGATAATTTGACAGTTAGGTACTAAAGGAGCGGATCTTTTTTTAAACATTGCGTACCGTCAGATAACAGGAAAGCATCTATAGTATTTATTTAATAATTGTGCACTTCTTTTTGTTGCGTGGTTTATTCACAAAACGGACATTTATTCACAAACAATGTCCACTTTTGGTGTTAGCGAATGTATACAAAAACAAACCTAAAAGTAGTGCACAATTATTCAATAATAGATGTTTGCCTAGTGTCGTAAGGTCCGCAATGTTTGTAAAAAAATCCAGTTCCAGCAGGCGCTAGTGTGCATTACACTTCGCCTTTAGTGAAATACCTAAAGTAGTCATAGAACATTTCGATGAGACATTGAAAGAGGCCAGAATGCAATAACAAATCTAATTAAAAAGGTAAAAACATACAACACGCTACTTTGAAATCGAGTATACATCTATATGTCTATATGTCTCGCGGCGAAACAGTAAAGACACATAATTAATGCAGCTAAGGGCCACGCGATCCAGCACAGCACTTAGCGATGGAAACACTTTGCTTTCGTAGTGAAAAATTCAAGCAACCCTCTTTGTTTGTGTACCTACCTAATTAATAACAGGAATAAAAACTTCAATTTAAAAACCGGCCAAGTGCGTGTCGGGCCACGCGCAGTGTAGGGTTCCGTAGCCCATCTCAATAATGAGGACTCTGAGAAGAGGGCTTTTATGAACATTTATTTAACGATGGCTCATATACTTAAATGTAGTTACTACCGTTTTCACACACCTGACAACGTTATTTAAGTAGTTCCCAATGAGGAATTTGTACTGCGCCAAGTACATTTTATAAATTGGTCGACTGTTACTCGTAAACTTGTAAAGCCTACTTAGCTGTGATAGTTTTCCTTTTAACTTCGTCATATATACAACTACCATGAATTTTACACGTGTCCAAAATAACCATTTGGCTGGCACGGAGGGGAGGGGGGGGGACACTTGACTCTAACAATGTACTTTAAAGCTTAATTGTTCACAAACGGATGCCTCAATCAAAAAACTGTTTTCAAAAACCTGCAATATTTTTGAAATTCCTATCCAACGACTCTCCACACTATGGGGTAGCTAAGAAAAAAATTTACATCCCCACACGTATAGGGGATGTAACCTAAAAAAAATATAGTTTTCAAAATTTTACTTCACCACTTTGTCGGCGTGATTAATATGTATATCCATGCCAAACTACAGCTTTCTAGTACTAAGAGTCTACGAGCTAAGCTGGGGACGGACAGACAAACAGACATGGCGAAACTATAAGGGTACCTTGTTAACTGCGGAACCCTATAAACGGTAAAGTTTTAAGTAGTAAGTGAAAGTAATATATTGATCTCAACTACTAAAAATAACGCGTCCGAGTATCCACATTAGGGATAATTGCAGAGGTCAACCCCTCCACGATGCAATGAAAGAGCCTTGTAAGCAATATAGCATAGTTGGTAGTACTAAGAAAAGGTCAGGTCAGGAGTACCCATAACCGACGAGCATGTATGAAAGGAGTAATGAGAGTGGAGGAGGCGCAAGAGGTGTGTCAGGACCGTAGCAAGTGGAAGGATGTGGTCTCTGCCTACTCCGTTGGGAAAAAGGCGTGATGGTATGTATGTATGTATGTATGGTAGTGCACCTGACGCGGCATGTCCTGGGGTGCGGGTTCGCTTTTAAACTATTTAGTTTACGATCAAACGGTATTAGAACCACATTGAATCGATCGTTATTAGATCTGGTTGGATCCTTATGCAAAGCAAAATAATGAGGATGGCAGATAGCTTAAGACTAGCCGCAGACGTCATTAAAAAGTTATAGATTTGACTTTATAACGACCACGACGTTTAAATTCCTGGCTGAGGAGATCGCCGTTTAAAGAGTTTTGTTTATTTTACTAGTTCTTTATTTCACCTGGGAGCCTAGTGTGCATTTCATTGTCTATTAGATCACGTTAACGAAAACGAAAATTTGTATAGGTACCTAGCCGAAAAGCTAGGAGTGGGTTCTTCTAACACTCATGAAAGACTTTTTGGTCACCGACAAGACTTTACTAAAGTCGCTTAGCTTCCACGACCATATCCGATCTAGCTTCATTGCCACTCATCTCTTCTTAGTACATTACGTAAACATATGTATAAGGGAATGTGATTATTTACATATCATCATCATTATCATCATCTCAGCCAAAAGACGTCCACTGCTGAACAAAGGCCTCCCCCAAGGATCACCACAACGACCGGTTTTGTGCTACTCGCATCCAGCGACTAGCTCAAAACATATTATTTACATATAATTTTACGCAAATATTGTTGCCGAACAAATTACAATTTGAAAAAAAGACAAAGGATGAAAAAATCCATGAGCGGGATTCGAACCCGATCTTTCAATATTTGTAAAAATATTAAGATCGGATGTTGATGACGTAGTTGTCGACATTGAATAGGGCTCCTTTGGCTTACAAAGTAAAAGTAGATAGTGTTGTTGATCCAATTCGGCGAGTTGGATTGAGCCACGATAGTATAGTTGTTGGGCACCTGACCCGGCATGTCATGGGGTGCGGGTTCGAATCCCGCTCGTGTAATTTTTTCAACAGTTTATCTTTTTCCAAAAAAACAAAAGGATGTCATAACATTCCTAGTACATATAGACGACAAGAAGCACCAAAAATACTTTTTCATGGTGAGATATCAAAGTTTAAAAACATTGAACGGGAGAAATAGATCTTGTGTTGTTGTGGCAAGGAGTATTTTGTGTCACGTCACCATTAAATATTGTCATGAATAAAGAACAAGATAAGAGGTGCAGCTTGCTAATAATTCTTACGGAATGTCCCATTTGTCTCGCGGTTAAAGTATTCAGTGCACTTCTTAAGTTACAAGAAAAATTAAAATTATTTATAAATAAAAATGGAGTTGGTAACTTCTTTTACGTACTAAAAGAGTCTAACAGGATAAGGAAAGAGGGCCAGGACGGCTTTGGCAATAGTTATTGATGATGGACTTGAGAAGGTCAACAACACTACGGTCGACTGATTATATGAAAAGTAGACAAAATCAAGGTTTCGTAGTCCCCTGATTCCTCCTCCAAAACGGGACCGATTAATAATTTTTTTATTTAAAATTAAAGAAAAGCTTTGACTGTGTCCCAATGTTTTGATTTTTTTAATATAATCTCGTCAAATTTGTTTGCTGGATGTCTGAACACAGCAAAAATCTGGCCAATTTTTAAGGTTGTTAAAGGTTCATATCTTTTTTAATAGTTAATTTATGAAAAAAAAAAGCAAAACATAGGGACACAGCCAAGGCTTGCCTTTAATTTTTAATGAAAAAAGTAATTAAATCAGTTTTGGTGGAGGAAACAGGGGACTACGAAACGTTGATTTTTTCTACTTTCCATATAATCAGTCGACCTTAGTGTTTCCTCTTAAGCCATAAAAACTTCTAAACAATTTAGTAGTAGTAAATGATTAATGCTTTTTTAAATAAATGCCAGGACTATGAAAAAAATATGCACAAAAAATGTAGAATTTCCCACCTCTAAATAGTGGCCAAAATTTTAAAGTTTAAGTTGATTCTGTCTCATTATTTTTCTGAATAAAGGCACCAGATTTTAACTTTTGTCAGCATTACCGGATAGTGCATTTATTTAACTTTAACAAGTCAAACCACAATTTGGAAGTCACAGAAAACAAATGACTCCTATTTCTCACCTAAATAATAAAGAAAAATCTCGCACCGACCGCCTCCACGAGATTAGCTTAACATCTGACAGCACATACATCAACCAAGATGTAGTTATATATTAATATATCAGTGTTTGAATCAGGCAATAAATTCAATAGAGCCAAGAAAGGCCAAAAAGCAATTTCCCCAACGTTATCACATAAATTGCGGCTTTCGTATGGAAAAATCTTGTTGAAGGACTTTCCCAATAAAATTGGAATTATTATTATTTTGCTCCGAACGACCGGTTCCCCCCAATTCGCTTAGGAAATATCGGGGATCGCTTTAACCGCTTCGTTTAGGTACGGCGGCGGTGGGGTGACGTCACAAATGTGGGCAACACCGTAGTGGCATAGACAATAGTAGAGTATTTTTCCACAAAGATGGCAATCAGGCATACGAGCCAAGTTATGGTAAGCGGTCACCTTAGTCATCATAGGCTCGCGTTGGTACTAAGGGTTGCCAACATATTGTTAAAAACATTATTATACTGTTCTTTCACTACATTATAATTTTTACTGTTGAACAAAAAAATACACATACTGTTTACATCGTCTTTGGTATGCATGAATTAAAATGACACCAAATTGATAAGTAGTGTGATAAGCAGTAAAAATACTTAATTGTTACTACTCATAATAATTAAAATTATGAACAGATCTACTACGATTAGTAATCAATTCCATACTACAAAAACCGTAAGCGCCATTACAGACGAAATAACTGAAGAATCCTTTCAGCCAGTACCTACCAAAACACATATCCAACAACACAACAGAAAACAACAAGCGTTCAATAAAAAATCAATGAGCTCGAGCGCACTTTATCTGTGCCAACGAAATCAATAACGAACGCGGAGAAAAGTACCTACACAGGTTAAAAAATGCTGCACACAAAACGTCAAAAAGAGCGGCAACGCGGCGCACCGTTGTCTTTGAAAAAAGAACCCGCCGATGAAGCGCTGCGTTCAGGACTTAGTGCGGCTGGAACCACCCGGGGCGGGTGCTGTGACGTCATTCAATGTAATTTAATTGAGACAAACACAAACGTTTTTTGTTTTATCTGAGAGCTGTCAGAGTAGTCTTACCGCTCCGCCACGACTACTGACGGCTTCCGGCGCAATTTCTCTCTTCATTGCGTCCATTTTACTACCATTGGCTATAGCTTCTATAGTAAAACGCGCAATGAACTAGTAATCCGCTTGCCGCTTTGCAAGACGCTAGTGCTCGTGGCTGAGGCCTTAGTAGTTAGCTTCCTCTATCGTTTGCAAGCCTTGATAGGCTTAGCAAGCTCAGCTCCTTTAGATTCAAAACGACAACTTCCCAAAACGTTCACTGTCCCAAAACGTCCACTTCCCAAAATGGCCACAAATCTACAATGCCCAGAAAGTCCACTTCCCATTATACGGGTGACTGGAAATTAGTGGCGGAGCCGTTAAGGGGAGGTAGTCTAGGGTTATTCCGACAGATATCACTACGAGACCTACCGTCCTTACTTAACCCTTTCCAAGATATTCCTACTTAAAGAGTGTAACCCAAAAAATCGTACAAAAATTTTTCAAATAGTAATAAATCAAAAAAAAAACGTGATTTTGGCCTACTTTTTTTTGTTTTGAAACAAAGATATTCGAAATAAGTAATATTAATTGTTAAATCTCCGTAACTGTCGTTATTTTATGCAAAAACTGCTAAACAAAAACGGAAAATGTAAAAAAAATACTTGGATGGCTGATAAAACTTCAATTTATTAAAAAAAGTCACTCTTTATTATTACGTACAAAATAATTAAAAAACTTCTACGTTTTGTACCTTTTCGAATAAGATATTAAAGTCCAAAATCGGGTAAGGAACAATGAAGATATGGTTAATGGAAAAAACCCGTAGAGCCCGTGTAGAGCACTTTGTTCCGAAAACAAAGGACTCGGTCGACGCGCACGAGTCGAGATTGCCCCTCCCTCTTGCTCAGTCCGCTCTTACGGTTTACTGTGTTCGGATGTGCTTACTTTCTCTCAGTTTTGATTTTTCTAACGACTTGGCTTTTTTCTGGACTTTTGTATTTGATTCTCTTCCCGACAACTTGGACTGTTTCCTGTTTTCTGTGACTCCTTACGATTTGGCTGTGTGGTTTATCGGACCAATAATGGCAGAAAGAACATCGTTTAGTAACGAAGAATACGCAGATATTCTTTTTTATTACGGAGCTGCCAGAGGAAACGCTGAACAAGCTCGTCGTGAATATGGCGAAGTATTCCCTAATCGTCGACTGCCTGATGCCCGCGTATTCTCCCGAACCTTCCAGCGGGTGCGAGAGCGCGGAACCGTCGTAAGATACCAAGGTAAGAGAAAGTTATTATTATTAAAGCATGTTCAAACCAGAGATTTCTCCATACAAAATGTAGTTCCTTCTTGTACAGGCCACTCTACATTACTGCGCCGCCGCTAGTTTCCATACATGCGCTATAACAATGTTTTGTTCTAGCGCTTTCGATAATTGTCCAGCTATAAAAATAAACCTTTCCTATCACTCTTATTAACGTGCCCTTTAAATTGTAAGATTGCAAATTGAATGTCGCTGTCCAAATTAGTCAGTGCAAAGACTCGCAGAGATGGGTGCCATAAATCATACAAGTAAGATAACGGATATCACTTCACACTGAAGCGCGCTATTATTGTTTACTATTTTTTGTCGAAATCGATGGATTTTGGTAGAGCTTTTGTAAGAATTTGTATTGTGCGGTCATTGTTGACGCAAATTGCACTATGTCGACAGACGCATTCCTACTAGAGAAGTGATTCATGTTATGGTTCAACCGACGTGAGTCTTTGCGCGGAGCCACATCAACCTAAACAATAGCCATGGTAGTAACACTTAATTAAAAAAACTTTTTTGTTTTTAGGTGACGCAGGTAGACCTCGACTGGATGTCGGGGACGACGAAGAGGAAATTTTAAATTATTTCCAAAGAGACCCTACGCTGTCTACACGAATGATAGCTCGCCGTATGGGACGCTCTCAATGGAAGGTGTGGTACGCTCTTCACGAAAATGACCTCCATCCTTACTATTACACACCTGTTCAGGCCATAGAAGAAGGGGACCCTTTAAGAAGAATGCAGTTTTGCAGATTTTTAATAAATGCGGACGTTGAAGATAGAAATTATCTCAGAAGAATTTTATGGACTGACGAGTCCAAGTTTGATAAGGACGGCATTACGAATTATCATAATGCTTATTACTGGAGTGAACGAGCCATGGGTAATCCACACCTAAAAAGACAAAAAGGTTCACAGAGAAGGTTTAATCTAAATGTGTGGATGGGTATAATTAATAACCGCTTGATTGGACCACATTTCTTACCGCAAAACCTCGATGGGGTTGAATATGAAAATTTTCTGAGGAATGTATTTTTTGAATTAATGGGAGATGTGCCGCTAGAAACGAGGCAAAACATGATATTCATGCATGATGGCTGTCCGGCGCATTTTAGGCTAGCTGTGAGAAGTTGGCTAGACCAACACTTCCCCGACCGATGGATAGGTAGAGGTGGTCCAATACCATGGCCGGCACATAGCCCCGACCTCACACCCATGGACTTCTTCGTGTGGGGTCGAATGAAAACTTTGGTTTATGCCACTGACGTCCCTGTACCAAACGTTGAAGACTTGTGCAACAGAATAATCAACGCAGCGCAGGAAATACAAAGGGAGCTTACAGACTCAAGGGTTGTAAAAACGGGTGTCGTAAGAAGAGCACGAGCTTGTATTAGAAATAATGGTGGGCACTTCGAAAATGAACTGTAGACAGTTTTTTATTTAATAAATTTTTATTCTTCAGTAGTTTGGTTTTTTCTTTCATTTTTATTATTAGTCTTATCTTGATGGTTCCTTAATCGATTTTGGACTTTAATATCTCATTTGAAAGGGAACGAAACGTAGAAGTTTTTTAATTATTTTGTACGTAATAATAAAGGGTGACTTTTTTAAGAAAATTGATGTTTTATCAGCCATCAAAGTATTTTTTTACATTTTCCGTTTTGTTTAGCAGTTTTTGCATAAAATAATGACACTTTCGGAGATTTAACAATTAATATTACTTATTTAGAATATCTTTGTTGCAAAACAAAAAAAAGTAGGCCAAAATCACTTTTTTTTTAGGATTTATTACTATTTGAAAATTTTTGTACGATTTTTTGGGTTACACTCTTTAAGTAGGAATATCTTGGAAAGGGTTAAGTAAGGACGGTAGGTCTCGTAGTGATATCTGTCGGAATAACCCTAGACTACCTCCCCTTAACGGCTCCGCCACTAATTTCCAGTCACCCTGTAGTATCAACTCTCAAAACGTCCACTTTCCAAATAAGTCTTTTTTATCAAAAGGTATAAAATAAAAATTTTGGTGGTAAAAATTTAGAATATTTATGCGCGAATTTAACAGTTAGAGGAGGGGGGGAAGAGAGAGGTGGTAAGGGCTACTATTAGGAGGTACTCCCACACTGAGGAGGTACATAGTTATAGAGATATTCGCATTTGAAATATTATCAAAACTGACCTCAAATTTACGGTTTTAGTATCACAAGTGTCTGTTATTAGCATAGTTTCCGCAAGCAAATTGGAAATGCACGTCTCCGGCGCTGCGGGAAGTGCAGACCCTTCACCCTTGCGTAACAATCGCAGGCATCTATGCGCGCCTACGCAGCATCGGAGGCGAACCAGCTTCAGCCGCTCCGGCTTACTTACGTTTTGTTACGGCGGACGGTGGCTGCCCTCCCTCCGCGCCTCCGGCTTATAAAAAACACTCTAGCGTAGGGCAGACAAGTACCACGTAAAGTCGGGTTTAATAAGATTTGGGTGAACAATTTACAAAATAAATAAAACGTATAAAATCCAAATCAATCGGTATATCGGAAGTCCAGCGATGCAACGTGCGATGGTAGAATTTTGAAGAGAAACAATAATCAGGCAGGCCAAGTCGTGAAAAAACAAAAATTATCCAAAAAGAAAGCAAATAAGCCTGTAAAACAATCACAATTATGCATTTTATTTACTCATTCTAGTCTTGTTTAAAAATCGGTCAATTTTTTTTTTCAAGAAAATGGTATTATTGCAAGTATTGGTTGGATTTTGTGAAGTAGACGTTTTGGGAGACGACGTTTCGAGAAACAGACTATTTGAGAAGTGGTCGTTTTGGGAAAGTTGACGAATTGGGAAATAGAATTACCACTTTTACCATTTTGGGAAGTGGACGTTTTGGGAAAGTGAACGTTTTGGGAAGTTGACGTTTTCAACCTAAAGGGCTCAGCTAAGCTAAATACCAAAAATATCATAGATATACCTATAAGTGCTCAACGGTGGCTGTAATGTCGTGGATTAAAGTTAATAGTACTATTGATGGAGACTCAAATTAGAGTATGTAAAAAATGTCATAATCTCAAGACAGAATTAAGTATCATTCTGTCTATATGTATGATATACCTAAGTCCACCATATTCTTCTAAACATCAGTCCAGTAGTAAGACTATCCCTCCCAGACTCAATTTGGACGGCGAGCGGGTTACGTTCTATCCAAGCATGTCGTCATAACAAAAATTTTAGTAGCATTGTAGTCTTCTGTCAATTAGAAATAACCAGTAAGTACATTCCCAATGGTTGATTATCCCCGTATCTTAGATAAAGTACTAACAACCTTACCATCCAATATTACGATGGGGTCATGACCAACAAACGCTTCAAAAGATTAAAAATTCTCATCATCAGCATAAATGATGAGACTTATATACAAAGATTACAAAACTATACATAGCTATAGCAAATCTATAGCAATTTACTTTGTCACATCAGCATTGCGAATATCAACAAAACAAGATCAAACAGTTGACATACCGTATGTACGCAAGTGGTTCCACAAATTCGTGTTGCAACGTTCGTGCCGCTGGCCGTTTTGTGTTCCAATTTGTTAAGCTGCAATTCCAGAAATACCGACTCGATGTTCCCAGCCTATATTTCATTTGAGAGCCAGTACAAGCAGCGAACCCGATAAATCCACAGATTTCTATTACAGATAACGCCGCGATTCTTTCCGTGTATTTAAGTTTATGTCCGTTATGGAGCGGGGGGATATTCTTATTTTAAACTTTTTTACCCCTCTAAATCTCCCCGCCTGTTATTGGTCGACAATCTCAGCTAATAAAAATGTCCGCTATTTGTGACAAGGTATTTGCGTTCGGGAAATTAGAAAATTCCGTTTTCTGTTATCGACTGTTCTTTGTTTAGATACTTACTTCAAATAATAATAACAATGTAGTATGCTTAAAATATATGCATCTTACTAAAACTGCTACTAAATGTAGAGTGTAGAACAAGGATGTGAAAATAAGCATGTTAAATAAAATATTAAATAATGTAGTTAATAGTTAATATTTACTAACACTAGAGTAAAATTTCAATGTTACTAACATAATAAATCGATTGAAAAAAAATTAAAAATATTTTAGATTTCGAAATTAATTCAATCCTTTTCCATTCTAGATTCACCAAATTATACTTACATTATTTACAATTACTTAAAAATACTTATTCTGACACACCGGGTCATTGTCAGTTGCACTTTCAATAATAATAATGCTATTGTGGCTCTGACCAGCTCGTGACTTATCAATACTATATAGGAAAATAGTATAAACACTTTTCCAAACTTTAATTGGTTTGCAAACAAAACTTAGGTGAAATTATGTTACGTTTCCATATTTACAGCTCTTCTCTTGTTAAACCGGTGACTAACTTTCAAGATACGATATCAATAACAAGTGCTCCTTTTTCGTCACTAGTAACTTAATTATGACACCGAAAATTTTCTAGCGTTATGCTGGATATATTAATAATAAAATGTAATGTATGTAAATAATGCATTGCAAAGTTAGCAACATTGTGAATAGCTGTTTGATTTGTAAGGCAGAACGCACCTTAATCCCTGAATTGTTTTTTACTCTATGTAGCTGTCAATTTTGATAGTCCGGCAAATAAATCGCACTGCAGTTAATTCCCTATTGTTTTATTCAATTCAAGCTGACTCGGCGGACTTCGTACCGCTTTGACAGTTTCCATCATTGAGTTAAATATATATCAATGGTTTCCATGACAACAAAACAAGTAAATCCTTTTGTATTGGAAAATTAAATTGTCGTTTTTAGAATTTTATTTATTGATTTATTTTTAATATAGCCTTTGTTACTCAGCGCTAATGTAGCATTCTAATGGTGAAAGATTTTTTTAAATCGGTCCGGTAGTTTTGAGTTTATTCGTTGCAAACATACATACATACATAATACAAAGCTTTCCTCTTTATAATATTAGTATGGATATAGATAGCTGATGTTTCCTCTATGTATGGTTCAGGATCCAAGACAAGTGCCTTCTTCCCTTTGGTCTTATCGACGCTTACAATCAAGTAAGATGAATGCGTGTCCCCGTTCCCGTGAATGCAGAATAAAAACAAAATGTTGTTGTGAATGCCAAAGAGCAATTTAAAAATAATCAAAATAAGCACTTAATTCTAAAAGTTAATTGGACCACCCAGCTCCAGTAAAACAACGGTTTGAGTAATTACTCTGGTATTAGCGCGGAGGGAAATGCGCCGCGTAGATGTTGACCCAACCATTTTGATAAAGTATTTTTTTTATTTTTCTTCTGCAAACCGTGAGCAAAATCAAGTATTGACAACCTAGAGGTCAGTTTTTAAGTAGAATAGTTCTTGACGGTCCGTTTTTGTTTCACGTGGTTCACTTGCTCTGTTATTCACGCTATAATATCAATAAGAGCCCTGGCCCACGTCCGACTATTGGTGGGCGATTTTTAGTCGGTCAAAATGTAACTTCCTGCAAAAAGTCGGTCACAAAATCGGTGATAAAACCTCGGCGAAAAAATCGGTCCGATTGGTCGGTCCTACAAAAAGTCGGTCGTAAGTGGCCGGGCACAGTAAAGTGTCTGTTTTATCTATCACTCTTGTTCTAAGTCACTTTTTTTCATTTCGACACCCTACACTCTCGAACGGTTCCTATGTATCTTCATAACCAAATGTATGAATAGGTAAAGAATTTCATGTCACTTTTGAATTCGAAATCACTGGTGAAATTCAAAAATCACTCACCAGGTCTTTTTTCCTTCGGGTAAGTACTTGGTTTTCATCTCACTCGATGTTTTGACGATAAGGCCGACGGTGAAAGTGCACTTTACCTGGAATCCTCATCTACTGAGGCTTCATAACAATAGCTACCGGAGAGTTCAGGCCATAACTGCACACAATGGCTGAATTCAGGTTGGTGGGTTTTAACGACTGCCATAATATGATAACCACCGTGAGTAGTTTTTATTTCCTCTTAAGCGTGGAGGAACTCGAGTTATTTTAATCAAGATTACTTGTGATTATTAACAATCCAGTAATCCGGCATAGCGTAAGATTCTTAATTTGTGAGATAAAACTAAATGCACTAACTACAGTGATATCGAGCTCCTCAAATACCAATAACAACGCTTGTTTTTTTATATAATATGTTTTTGTATATTGGACATTGTAACCACATAGATATTATGTATTAACTTGGATCAATACTCGATAACAAGTACTGTTATGTACACTTTTTATAGGACAGTAGGTACATCGTTTGCCAGAGTTGACAATACAAAAATTAAAAATTAAAAGTAACAAACCTTTTTAAAAAATAAGCTTTTATTTAAATGCACTAAAAAAAAACTTTCACTTGCCATCTTGTATGTAGTGACATGATCCCATTGCTATAGAAATTTTGGGGCTTTTGATCAAAATACCGCGACAAGTGGTTTTGGCAGTCCTTTCGTGATGTTAACCTGATACTGCCTAAAGAATTCTAAAAAAGACCGAAACAGGTGGAAATCTGAAGGTAAGGTCAGGACTATACGGCGGATGTCCTCTCAGCCAAACTCTCTTAATTTTTGCTGAGTGGCTAAAAATGTGTGAGGTCTAGCGTTATCATGATGAAAAACCACACCCCTTCTGTTGATTAATTCCGGCCGCTTTCTCTCAACTTCTTGCTTTAATCTTATCAGTTGTTCGCAGTAGAGTTCAGAATCGATGGTCCTGCCTGGTGGTAACAGCTCATAATGAATAATGCCCTTCCAATCCCACCACACACACAGCATCACCTTGTTGCGAGTTAACCCGGGTTTCGCCACAGCCTGTGAAGCCTGACCGGCCTTTGACCACGACCTTTTTCGCACGTTCTTGTCGTACGTGATCCACTTTTCATCACCAGTTATCAGCTTCTTCAAAAATGGTTCGGTTTCATTACGTCGTAATAAAGAATTACAAATAAGTACACGGTTCATTAGGTTTCTTTCAGTGAGCTCGTGAGGTACCCAAATATCGAGTTTTTTTGTGTATATCCAGTTTTTTTCAAATACAACACCAAAACTGGATTGTGGTCAATTCCCAGTTCTTCAGCTACGTCGTAGCTACTGGTATGCCGATTTTGCTCCACTTTTTCAAAAATGGCATCCATTTTATCCGTAATAGGGCGACCAGAGCGATGTGCATCTTTGACATCAAAATTTCCGGATAGAAAACGCTTAAACCAAATTTATGCTACTGTCACAGACACTGCACTAGGTCCATAAACATCGCAATTTTTTTCGCAAATGGCGGCTTGCGTTGCATTTTTACATTTTTTGTAGTAAAATTTTAAAATGTATCGAATTTTTTCATTAGACTTACTCATCTTGACAGTAAGAAAAACAAATGAAAATCATACTTTTTCCTAATTTGAATTTAGAATTTTAATGATACCAAAACCAGCCAGATACAAATAGTATAGCCAAAGAGATTTTATTACAAGTTCATACATACTATATGCGAAAAGACTTTTTCCCCAACCTAATACATACATTCATACCTACACGCAAGTTAAATAAAAGCTTGTAAAAATAAACCTCAATTTCAAAGTTTGTTTAACTAAGCGAATCAGACTTCAGAATATCCATGACAGTATGGTACCCAAACGTCGCTAAATTAACTAATTATTATTTATTGCCATTTTATAAGACCTGTCACTAAAATAATGACGTGGCTTACTTGGCAGTATGAATAAACTTCAGAAGTTAGGCATAACGTCATCGTTCATTAAATCAAGCTTATCGCAACCATTCTTATACTAAACTATAAGGTTGGTACGTAGCTTTTATTTAGTAAAAAGCAACTAAATAACTATATTATTTCTTCCTTTTCTTCATCGGAAAAGATTGTTGTAATATTGTGCGTCTATTCGCTATCGTTATCATATATTTTGTGTCACATCACCCAGCTTATAATTTCCAGCACACATACCGAACAACAGCAAAAGCCAGTAAACTTCGAGTTCACCAAAGATAATCTCTATCACCAACAAATAAATCCTCTTTACAAAACAACACAATATTTCCTCTGTAGTTTTCATTTCTCGAAAGCAAATAACTGCTTCACCAAATGTTGCCAACCGCTGCCATTGAGTTATTACAGCCGACAACATTACTGGCCTTGTTCAATTTCGGTGTGGAAATAAAATGGGAAGTTTTGGAGTACACAGGTGACCTATTATTTTGTTGAAGCCATTAAGGAAAGCCAAAAATAGTAATTACAAATTTAAATTAAAACCCAATGGATGTCGAGTTTTTAACCGGGGACGCGCTCAGTCCCAACTCTGTCGTATGCATACCGCCCTTAACGCTGTCTTGGTTTCCTGATTTAGATGTATTTGCTGATGATATGAAATCGTTTCTGTCAACATGTTTGAAGTATTTGTGAAAATGTGTAAATTTTTATTATATTATGTAATCTTGTAATGTTTTAGTTTATATGTCTAATTATAATGATGGAATGATTTTATCATTGTAATGATTTTGAATATTTTATTGTAACAACTTAGATTTTTGTTCATAATTATGTAATTAGGAGCTCGATGGCGCAGTGGTTAACGCGCCCGGTCTGCGAGTGCTGAGGTTAAGCAACTTTCGCAAAGGCCGGTCATCGGATGAGTGACCAAAAATGTATCATCTCGAGCTCCTCCGTGTTTCGGAAGGCACGTAAAGCCGTTGGTCCCGGCTGCATTAGCAGTCGTTAACAACCACCAATCCGCACTGGGCCCGCGTGGTGGTTTATGGCCCGTTCTTCCTATCCATCCACAGGGAAGGCTCGTGCCTCAGCAGTGAGGACATAAAAATGAGCTGATGATGATGATGATGATGTAATTGGGAATAATCCTGTATAATGATTAAAATAAATAAATAAACAAATAAATAAAAATAACCGATTCTGTGGTCTAGTAGTTGAGACCACCAGCACAAAATAAGGAGGCCCAGAAAGTAAGCTTATACATGCTCATTAGGGAAGGCATATGTCCAGCAGTGGACTAAGATAGGCTGATGAGGTTGATGATGAATAAAATAAATAAATGCTGGTGTGACGAAGCTAAAAATGCTTAAGGCTCTGCCAGTACGGTGTGACGCCACCGTCAGTTTTGAGACGTTCACGTTTCCTCCTCCTTTGAGGGTTTCATCCAAGACCTGTAGGGTAGGGTTATAACCCTTATTTCCAAAGCAATAGGACTTCTTAAGTGTAGCTTAATCATAATGATAAATGTTGCTTATGTGAACGTATGGTTTGTTTGTTCTTAAATATACAAATTTGAATGAAATTGTATACACAAGCACAGAATAGGAAGTTGCACATGTTGATTATATCCTTGATTAACTCATAAAAACACTATTCATCCTGGGAAAATAAAGTGATTCCTCAGTATATAGCATTTCGCAGACTTAATTGAACGCCGGCGAAGTTTCTGGTGGAATCTAGTACAATATATAAAAAGAAAATACTACGAGACGTTTCAACAAAATGTCTGCTTAGAGCGAAATGGAAGCAGATGTGTTCAACCTAAATTCACTCATTTAGTAACATTAGTACCTATAGCGACCGAGTGGGAAAATGTTTGCAGCCAATGCATCCGGCTATTCCGGTATGACTACTGGCGCAGTTTCTAAGAAACTTACTGGATAGGTAAGTTTTTTTGTAAGTATTATTTTTCAAGCAACTAATGTAAATATAATGAAATGGTTCGTGCAAGTGAGGAGAAGAAGACGAAGAAGATACACATTTATTGTCACACACTAATTACAACAAAAACCGCCCAAGTGCGAGTGTATTTTTATGACGTATTAAAAAAAACTCCTTACCTACTAGATCTCGTTCAAACCAATTTTCGGTGTAAGTTTGCATGGTAATGTACATCATATATTTTTTTTAGTTTTATCATTCTCTTTTTTTAGAAGTTACAGGGGGGGGGGACACACAAACATTTTACCACTTTGGAAGTGTCTCTCGCGTAAACTATTCAGTTTAGAAAAAAAATATAATAAAAACCTTATATATTATTTTGGAAGGCCAGTTCTCAATGTGGTTTTTCCATCATCATACAGGAAGGCTCGTGCCCCAGCAGTGGGGACATAAAATGGAATATTATTGTATCATCCAAAATGTTCGAAACAAATAAATTTATAACTATTAACGAAAACTAGTGGTTGCCCAAATTCGACCACTGGGCAACCGTAATTTTATTAAGGCTGCACGGATTGTATCTTAAGCAATAAAAAATTTTAAAAATAGAAGTGAGTTTGGATTGGCATTGACAGATTTCGGCCACTACACTTCCATTTTTGAAATTTTTAAAAATAGTAATACGTGTGTGTCAAATACATAGTAGTGTATGTAATGTTTGTTTTATTGATTTAATGTACTTTTTATGCATAATTTGAAAAAAATTAACATTCTGCAATCCTTCTCTATATAAACTATAAGTGTGCGAAATTTCATACTCCCCCGTCCGCGCAATTTTTGTAAAAAGGCGTTCAAAGTTCGACTGCCGGATAGAACTCGAACCCAGGACCTTTCGCTGCCCCGACAGAGCTACCGAGGCATTGGTTTTTCTGTCCAATTTTGCAAGTGAAGTTAAATTTTTTATCCGAGATGGATCCAATGGAAATAGTTCCTTAGCCAGTATTTCTGGCAGAGGCAGGTCGGTCGTGTGCAATTCTTTCCAAGCTGTCACTTTAACAGGCAGCTTGAACTCGTATCTTCAGTAATATACTACTTAAACAATATACAATGACGTTCGCATTTATATAATTGTATCATACATAATTGCATCTTCATCATACAAAATGTATCTTCACTAATATTTGATAGGAAGAAAATGTAGTTCGTTCGGTGCCAAAGTGGCAAGGCGCTCGTCTCGATATTTGGAGGTTCTGAGTTAAATTTCCAGGTCGGTCAATATGTTTCGGATTGTTCGATGCATAGTTCGGGTGTGTGATCATCAGCCAGCTTATATCCATCAAGTAGCAATGACTCGATTACAATGATGGAGGCGTTCATCTACATAGAATAGGCTATAACTTTATTTTTCTTTTTTTTACCCTTGTAACTACTGATTAACCTACCTACACAAATCAATTACCATGAAATGCTCCCATTTAAAATATTTCGGAACCGTGAACCATTTAGGGCATTTCAATTTCTACATTAGTAACAGGTAAGTAATTTAACAAAAATTGATTTGTTTAATTTACGTAAAATAACGTAAGAAGAGCCGTGCAATATAAGTTTATTCTTAGCTTATCTCTTGTTTATGGAAATGTAACCAAGATAAAAAAACCGGTCAAGTGCGTGTCGGGCCACGCGCAGTGTAGGGTTCCGTAGCCATAGTCTCAATAATGCGGACTCTGAGAAGAGGGTTGTAAACATTTATTTAACAATGGCTCATTGCTCATGGCTACTTAAATGTATATACTACCGGTTTCACACACCTGACAACGTTATTTAAGTAGTTCCCAATGAGGAATTTGTACTGCGCGAAGTACATTTTATAAGTTGGTCTACTGTTACTCGTAAACTTGTAAAGCCTACTTAGCTGTGATAGTTTTCCTTTTAACTTTGTCATATATACAACTACCGTGAATTTTTTCACGTATCCAAAAACAACCGTTTGGCTGGCAGGGGGGGGACACTTGACTCTAACAAAATTTTGCACTTTAAAGCTTAATAGTTCACAAACGGAGCCTCAATCAAAAAACTGTATCTACAAACCTGCAATATTTTTTAAATTGCTATACAACGACATCCCACACTATAGGGTAGACAAGAAAAAAAAATTACATCCCCACTTCACGTGTAGGGGAGGTAACCTAAAAAAAATATTTTCAAAATTTTACTTCACCACTTTATCGGCGTGACAGACATATTGAAACTATAAGGGTTTCTTGTTGACTACGGAGCCCTAAAAACAGGAAACACTTGCCCAACCGTTACGAAGTAACTTTATTTTTTGTCCGTAATAAATAAACCACTCATGAAAATGTTGGTGCTGACGAGAACGGCATCTCTTGGATTAATTCCAAATTCCCTCAACAATTTTTAAAGAGATGCTGTGAAATTAATTGGACGCTGAATGACTCGTTAAGATAATGGATGGAGAAGGTGACCCGACAATAATTAAAATTAATATCTGTAGGGTTGTCACTTGCAGGAAGTGTTAGGTTAGGTGCAAATAGAGAATAAACAGCAGCCTTATGCTGTAAAATGTGTTTTTTTGTTGTTGACCGCCTTTATTTTATCAGGACGGGAATAGAAAAAAATACAGTATACTTCCAAATCTCTCTTCCAAAATTAACATTAAAAGTTTTATAAATAAATATTATAAAAGAGACGAATAAGTTAACCGAACACAGCTTTATTATAAGTTCATTAGAAACTATCTTCTCGCGTTTATTTTACATATTAAAAATTTTTTTTTCTGACGTCGGAACGTCGGGTTTGGAAACCCGAACGAAACTTAAAACGGAAGACAGTATGCAAGTTAAAACTAATTATGAGACGACTAACACCTTATGTCATGTCTTAAACTAATGATCATTAAAACATATGGAGAATTTATAAAATACATCTTAATAATAAAATCAATAATTAATTTAAAATGCTATTAACAATATAAATCTGAATATAAAATCTTAATAAACAATTATACATACCTTGTGCATAGGCTTTCCGCAGACTCCGTATTGCGGTGACCGGCAACTCGCAACTAGTTGTTCCCATCTAACCTAAAGAAACTGCGCAGACAGCAACTCTAGTTGAGAGTTTCGATGATCCTCAACAGTATTCAGTTGCTGCACTCGAATTTAGAATGGCGGCAACCTTAAAGTTGACCTTTTTGTTGCTGCAACTGGCAACTTTTGACGAAAACTTTTAAAAAGTTGATATTAATTCTTCTACAAAGGTAACAGTTTCTGCAACTTAAGTTGCTCTGTCTTCGGAGCGCCTTGTTGCGCATGTGGAAAGAAAGGAAAATTAATATCCTATAACTCTTTCTATCGGATATTAATTTTCTTTTGGGGTGATTTGAGGGTGAAAATTTAGTATGAGACATCCATTATGTGGACATTATATGGTCAATTAATGACGATATGTACCTTATGTAAGGACATCCTGTGTAAACTTTAATGTTCCTAGGCCCAGCAGTATGAGTAGTGCGTTGATCGATCTTCGTGAATAAATAAAACAGCTTCGTTAGGATTTTTTTTTAATCCTTACAGTTAAGCACGTGGCCTTTATCTTACCATGTTAAATGATGATGGTTACGCCAGTCGGTGACTTTTAAATTTACCGCGCAATATTGGTTACATGCATTTGTCGCTATCGTAATAATTTCATATTTTATAAAAGTAGTACTAGTACTCTTTTACCCATCTCCCTCCAATACCTTTCTCGCACAAAAGCGAGATCGCAATATAGAACGCCGCACGCCGACGAGCTCGCTGCGGCTGCAATAGTGCAATCGCAAATTAGTGCAACGACAACGTTTGAAAAGATGGCCGCTCGCGCTTAGAGGAGATCTCCATTTTTGTCGTCTGATAGCTATTACCGCGTCACGAGTCACCGGCCACCAACCTGGTGCCGGTTCAGACTGTTCGCCCGCCTGCCGGACACGTGGCGCCTCATTAGGCTTACTGATTAAGGTATTTCCTCCTTTTTTTCTCCATCGAACTGTTTACCCATTGCCCTCGTCGCCATCCCTTGCAGTTCGAAACCTTGCCTAGTATAACGCTAATAAAATACAGTCCACTATAAATTATAGCAACGCCCTCGTAACCAGATGATAAGGTTGAAAATGTGAGTGCACTTCTCCCGGAGTCCTTGACCACTGAAGAACTGGTTATCTTATCTCTTACTGTCGGAACACCATATTGCCATTAACATTAATGTTATGGCGACATATTTAGATAAGATGATGTTGATGGCTAGCCAGATGGCCTTAAAACAAGCTCTCCCACCAAGAAAACCCAGTACAAACATTAACCCCTCGCTAGATCTGAGACCGGTGGTCTTAGAGAGGCGGTAAAAAATAAGTAGGTAATCTAGAATTATATTTTGCATTTTGAGTAGCAACTGCAGTTTAAATGGTTTGGAGGTTTTCCTAAAACATGCAAAAAAGACCTCTTTAGACAAAATGTCGACAAAAAGCGATCTTTTGTAAAATTTCTCAGATTTTTACTGAACTGTTCTTAATAAAAGTTTCGCAATTTAGTAACAACTTTAAAAAGTAACTCTTCACCGTCGACATTATGTACTAAACGTTATGCAATCCAACTTCATTCGACTCCATTTCAAAATCAATCTACATTTAATGACTTGTCCTGACTGACTGATTCATCATCGCCGAGCCTAAACCGCTGCAGCTAATTAGATTAAATTTGGAGTGTAGGTTAATTGGGTGACGTAACCAGCCACTAAGAAAGGATTTTACGAAAAAAATTTTTTTTTTAATAACATGAAAATTGGTATTTGGCTTTTTAAAAAAAATAAAGAAAGACGTGATTCATGAATTTTGTTTTTTTTCCTGGAGTAAAAAAGGGAAGAAGGATATTTTTTTTAAGAAATCGTTATTTTAAAGTAATAACTAATAAGTAATAACTACAAAAATTTATAATTTAATCGATCTTCAGATGATTCAATAAAAATAAAGAATGACGTGTTTTTGCATTTTTCGAAAAACCTCGCCTAGAGGGCTGAAATAGGGTGGAAAGTTTGTATGGAAATCTGTCATTGCTTATGTTTTGGTACTTTGCCTGGTTAGAAAGAATGAAATGTTTCAGGATTTTTGGAAAATGATTCCTTTTATTTCCCAGCCAGGAATCGAACCTGGGTCTTCCGCAATCCGCAATTATATCTAAAATACAGTGAAAAAATCAATAATTTTTTCACTGTATTTTATAAATATTTTATACAGTTTCAGTGCAGCACTTAGCACTTAAAAATAATAAGTAAAACATTATCCCTTAAGTTGGGGATGATAACTTGTACAGGAGGTTTCAAAACGGACCTAAATTATTTATAATATATATATACTACTCAAAAGAAAATAGGGGCCACTAAGTATTTTGATTGCTACGTGAAAAATATAGTAAACAGTAATGTATATTTATTAAAATAACATGTAACAAAGCTTTTGTTTTAACTTATGCTAATAACCATTTAATTGTGTAGTCAATTGTTTCACTTATTTCTATTAACATGAAATTAGTCCATTGTCAACAGCAAAAACTAAACAGAAACTCTTTGCAAAACAAAACAAAAACTGACACAAGCTGTTTTTTTTAATGGTTTAGTAACGGGTGTGTCCTCCTCTCCTGTTTTCACACTCCTGGAGCCTTGAATGCATACTCTCGATTAAGTTTCTGATGTTTTCATCAGGTATCTCTTCCCACGCACGTGTCAGAGCATCCATAAGCTGTTGCTGGTTGTGAACCTCTTGCTCATGCTCCCTAACCCTTCGTTTTAATTGGTCCCACATATGCTCTATTGGATTTAAATCCGGACTATACGCTGGCCATGGTAGGACACGAATATGGGAGTCATCCAGTACAGTCTGAGTGGCCCGAGCTGTGTGTGGGCGGGCATTGTCATGCATTAACCAGAACCCTGGCCCCACTCTCTGTGAGAATGGAATCACATGAGGCCTGATGACTTCATCGATGTACCGTTGTGCAGTTACTGTGCCTTGATTTAAGAAAACCAGCTCAGTTTTGCCTTGTAAGCTAATCCCAGCCCAAACCATCACACTAGGACCTCCAAAGCGGTCAATTTCCTTGATGCAGACATCGGAAAATCTCTCACCCTGTCGTCTCCATACTCTAATCCGCCGATCATCACTACAAAGCTTCACTTTACACTCATCTGTGAAGAGCACCATACCCCATTGATTCATGCTCCAATCTGAATGTTCGCGGCAAAAACTTAAACGATTTCCACGTTGAACCCTAGATAAAGGAATTCGTACTACTCGGCGTCTGGACCTTTGCTGGTCTTCATGCAGTCGATTACGTATCGTTTGGTCACTAACACGAGTCCCCGTTGTCAACCGTAGGCGATTTTGTAACTTACGTGCCGTCACAGAGCGCTCTCGACGGGCACTCAATCGGATGTAGCGATCCTCTTGTGCCGTAGTCACTCGCACCCTGCCCGATCCAGGCCTTCTTGCAACACTGCCAGTCTCTTGGAACCGATCCCACACATTTTGGTTGGCTCGGCGAGAGAAACCCAACGAAAAAGCTACAGACCGCTGTGAATGACCTTCAGCAATCAATGTAACGGCTCTGGTGGCAGTAATGGTATCCATATGCCTTCGTTGACGTGGCATTATTAACAAAAGATGTTAAAAGAAGCAAGAGATGGACAGAAATAGTTTTTTAACAGAATAAAATTATGATTCCATCTGAAAGGAATTTGACCTGAAACTCGTTTTTTTTTAATTGCCTCAATTTCTGGCCAGCTGTAAGACTTAAACACCAGCATTAAAGAGGTTGGATACTGAAGGAGGCCGGACATCATTAATTAGTCACTTATTAATTAGTTTACATCTAAAAATTTACTCAAAAACAGAAATATGTAAGTGGCCCTTATTTTCTTTTGAGTAGTATATAAGAGTGATCTTTACTACGTTGTTTTGTGTAGACAGAAACTTTAACTAATTCTAGCTCGCCTGGATGGGCTTTTCAATAATACAAAATTAAAATCTTAATGTTGAAATGACGTGACATGTTTAGTTGTCTAACCTAACTTAATAGTTATACCCTCATACTTTTTACCTTTAATTAGTTTGGCTTTTATTATCAATAAACACAAGTCGTGTAGCCCACGTGAGCAAAGTCGCGAACAAAAGTTAGTCTATACATATAATAAAGCTAAAGAGGGTCGAAAGTCTGTACATGGAAGATATTCGAAAAGAGGGGGTACTTAAAATCGATAACAGAACACGTTCCAACAGTTTTTAGAATTTTTGTCTGTTTGTTTATTTATCTGTTTGTCTGTTTATTTGACCGCACATCACGTGAAAATGACTAAACGGATTTAGATGAAACTTTGTGTGGGATGTAGTCTTCGCAAACGAAGTCGCGGGCGACAAATAGTAGCAGGAAACACCGACTCACACCAGAAAACTTTAAACGCAGCCTCTGCGCTTTGGAATAAAGCTACGCGTGCATTCGCTAGAGGAGCTCGATGGCGCAGTGCTTAACGCGCCGGGTCTGCGAGTGCTGAGGTTAAGCAACTTTCGCAAAGGCCGGTCATCGGATGGGTGACCAAACATGTATCATCCCGAGCTCCTCCGTACTTCGGAAGGCACGTAAAGCCGTTGGTCCCGGCTGCATTAGCAGTCGTTAACAACTACCAATCCGCACTGGGCCCGCGTGGTGGTTTATGTTCCCGTTCTCTCTATCCATTTATAGGGAAGGCTCGTGCTCCAGCAGTGGAGACATAAATGAGCTGATGATGGTGCATTCGCTGCAACAAAGAGGAAACATCAAAAGACGTTGCGTCAAATAACTGGGGGAGTCTCACATTTTGACGGCATTAAAATGGGGGTCATTAGCTAACCTTTGGCCGGACGTGCCTAAGCAAATATTGAGCCAATTACGTCAGCGCTCGTTAACGAGATGGGGTGGCGGTGTGTCTGTTTAAGCATTTCTTGTAATTACGATCCGAGATTTTGAGTGTCGTTACGGCGTGTGGGACGCCCGATGGTGCGATACGGTATTTGTAATTTGCTGTCTTTCATAACTATGAAAATTGGCTTATCGAACATTTTGATGGGGATTTTCTCAGCCTATATAACTTGGCTGGCTAAGTTAGTTTATTAAAAGGGAGGCTTATACCCAGCAGTGGGTTTTCACGGGTTTAACTTATCATAATCATGATGATGATGATATCACTATCCCGTGCTGAGCTCTTGTCTGTGGTTGACTAGCAATGTAACTTAACTTTTGCTAAGTATAAGTCTACATAAAATGAAATCATCAAGACTTAAGGTTTGAATTCTGTAAGGCCCACAATGAGACAGAGGAGCTCGATGGCGCAGTGGTTAACGCGCCCGGTCTGCGAGTGCTGAGGTTAAGCAACTTTTGCAAAAGCCGGTCATCGGATGGGTGACCAAAAATTTATCATCTCGAACTCATCCGTGCTTCGGAAGGCACGTAAGCCAGTTGGTTCCGGCTGCATTAGCATTAACAACATGCGTTAACAACCACCAATCCGCACTAGACCCGCGTGGTGGTTTATTGCCCGTTCTCCTTATCCATCCATAAGGAAGGCTCGTGCCCTTAGTATGGACATAAAATGAGCTGGTGATGATGATGATGAGGCCCGCCATGTAAAAACTTCAAGTGTCACGTTCGCCATGACCCCCTCGACCCGGCCAACCCCAGCCAAGGTTAAATTAGAAGGACAGCCTTTAGAAGGGCCCACGGGTTATTACGCCTCTTTCCGCCCTCGCCTTGGAGAATCTAGTTAGAGAAGGCAAAACGCTTGCGTGATGCCATCCCCACTCCTCCTCCGTACATCGTTATCCTCATTCCTGAGGGTCGTGACCATCACCATGTATGTGACGCTTGATGATGGAGCGCCATCTGGATCGGTTGCAGCGACGTGCAAAACATCATGCACAGAGGTGTCCAATAAGGTACGGATTTGATCGGACCAATCCCTACATGAAACCCTCTTAGGATGTTTCACATGGCTTGAAGACCAGGTAAGTCTCTCACATAAATAGCCTTAGGCGGCCAATATTGGAGTGAGTGTTCAACATCACCGAACTTTTTAGAGGGCGGTAAGAAACTTAAAGGATTCCTCAAGCCATGTAATGAAGGTTTTCTAAAAGGAATGGCAAACTTCAAACACAGTGATCTGCCATAAGATACTAGCTACCACTTCTCGCAAGTATATCTTGAACAATTATTTTAAAAGCAAACGTAGCGTAATTACAAGAAACGAACAATTATTCAGTTGCATGTATATTTCTTCTCTATGAAGCATAAATTAATTGCATTTTCTGGTCTTGCCTGCCCTGTCTGCCGCTGACTCGGCGAGGCACAAGGCAACGCTTTAATTACATCGGATCTATTTACTGTTATTTCGGAAGTCGCCTGTCTTCTTATAAAGATAGTACTTTGTAAATATGCTGAACAACGAAATAAATTGAAAAACGTTTGATTAGAAAATAGATTTCTTTTTTATTTATTTGTTTGTGTTAACAAGTGCTGTCGTGAGCATTAATATGTGAACCATGTCAGTCTTAACACAAGGGAATAAGAGTGAAAACTAGTCAAAAGTGTTTACATATTAATGCTTGTGCTGCTACTCGTGAATAGCTCTCACACGTGTATTGACGTTATAAGGGTTCTTTTTCTTTGGGACAAAATAATTTTACAGGTCATCATACTCCTCAAACGTGCGTCGTGGCCAAAGCCATGCAGAACAATACACTACTACATGGCAGAAGTAGATCAAGAGGCTTCATGTGTAACTTTTTCCCTCCTTCCTATGATATGGGGTCCTTCAAAAGAGGCGTGAAGAAGCACCTTGTGAGCCGACAGAGTGTGGTTAACTGATGCTACATTTGTTTTCACGCTGCACCAGTTATCTTCGCGTCTGGACTCCATTTCCATATAACATCAGGTGGGATGGAGTCATATGCCGAGCTATCTATAAAAAATAAAAATAAAAACTGTGTTTCCACGCATTCACTACATACATTTACATGCACAAAAAAGTCTAGCCAAATCATGTTTTAACATCAGGTGAGCTGCGGTCAAATGCCTGCCTACTCGTATAACCAATAAAAAAAAATTACTAAATCATTAATTAGTAAGTCAGGGGAAGATTCCCACATAACTATCTGCGTCTCCCCAGGCCCCCCAGTGGTATCAACACCAGCCCATGCTATGTCCCTACTGCTGGGGCACTGGTGGTTGTTACCGACTGCTTATGCAACCGGGACCAACGGCTTAACGTGCCTTCCAAAGCACGGAGGATCTCGAGATAATAAATTGTTGGTCACTCATCCGATGACCGGCCTTAGCGAAAGTTGCTTAACCTCAGCAATCGCAGACCGAGCGCGTTAACCATGGCATCGAGCTCAAGTGGCGCAGTGGTTTGCCTAATGCATTTTCTCCAGAACCTTACTCCAAAAAAATAAAAGTCTAGTCAAATCATGTAATTTGTTTAACTAAATCATTTGATGAAATTACTTGTCCCCAAGCCTTTATTACCATCGCCCATTGTTGTTTAACTAGCACGTACACTTTTTTTTCACTTTGAATATTTTTCTGTAGTCAAATTACCACTCTAGATAAAGGCTCCTTTGGACCGTGAACGCTGAAAGGTTGCTATTAGGGACAAAGCCTGTATTCTTTTTGTACGAAATTCAAAATTACTGACGCCTCGAATATTCTTATAATGGCGAGCGCGACTGACATTTTCGTTTGCACCTTTGAAGCCGTTGTGTTGGCATTACCGAGTTGTGACTATCTATATCTCAGGTCTATATACATATAATGACTTTTCCTGACTGACTGATTCATCATCGTCGAGCCGAAACCATTGAAGCTAATTAGATGAAATTTGGACTGTAGTTTAATTGAGTGATGTAACTAGCCACTAACAATGGATTTTACGGAAATCATACCCTAAGGGAGTCAAATAGGGGGTGGAAGTTTGTATGAAAGTCCGTCAGTTTTGAAGTAAAATACATGAAAATTGGTATTTAGCTTTTTGAAAAGAAATAAAGAATGATTTGTTATTTTATATTTATTTATTATTTATTTACAAGTTTATGTACACACATATGAGAGTAACAAAATAAGTTCTACGGGTGAATGCAGTACAAGGGCGCTGCTTATTTCAGTTCTGAAATATCTTCTAGCAGGCCCGCAAAAGGAATTTATATTTTACATAATTGATCAAAGCTATTATAATTAGGAATACGAGTACATTAATAATAGCATGCTCTATAGTTCTATAGTTATGTAAATTTACCGTCTGTATATAGTAGGTGACTCTTTCCTTGGCAAATGTCTAATATTTTTTAACAAACTTCATTTACATGAATATGAAATTCATATCTAAGAGAACCTTAAAGGGAAAATATTATTTAGTAGGTAGTACTTATCAGATTTCGTAGTCCCGAGGAGTCAGGTACTGTGACGACGAACCTTCAAAAGTTTCAAAACATCGAGAAACAAAAACAATTAGAATTTAATAATTTAAAGCGAGTAGATTCGTAAAGTGTTTTACGTACAGTTAAGAGAAAAATATGTGAAAGATTAATGACAAAAGAGCATAGTTGTACATAATATACAATAGTGCACGAAAAATTACTGTGTATCCCTAAGGATACAATAGTGCACGAAAAATTACTGTGTATCCCTAAGGATACTATTGTATTATTAGTAATATTATAAATGTGAATGTGAGTTTGTTTGTTACGCTTTTACGCAGAAACTACTCAACCGATCGTCATAAAACTTTGTACACATATGCTCAAAGGTATTGGGAAGGATATAGGATACATTTTTTTTAAAAAGTGAGATTATTTTTTGTTTGTTTGTTTGATACGCTTTCACGCGTAAATATTTAACGATTTGTTTGTTTTGTTGTCGTAGAAACTGTCAAAGCGGTACGAAGTCCGCCGGGTCAACTAGTATGAATATAAATTTTATATAATATCGTAACGAAAAAATTACAATTCGAAGAAAAACCGCACATTCTGATTTAAAAATGGTTTTCATTTAATTTGGACACAAAAATGATGAGATTTCCAACAGTCACATCCCAGCTCAGTGCTCAAAAAGATTTATTTATTTAATAAAGTGTGTATACTATACATTTTACGCAATTTCGTAGCGAACAAATTACAATTAAAAGAAAAACCGCTTATTCTGACATAAAAAAGGTTTAAAAAAAGACAAAGTGTTGAAAAAATTCTACGTGCGGGATTCGAACCCGCACCCCATGATATACCGGGTCAGATGCACTACTAACTATGCTATCCTGGCTCGATCCAATTCGCCGAAATAAATCAACACTATCTATTCTTACTCTGTAAACCAAAGGAGCCCTATTCAATTTCGACAACTACGTCATCAACATCCGATCTTAATATTTTTACAAATATTGAAAGATCAGTTTAGAATTAGGCAAGCTATATTTATGATTACGGTTATATATCATTTTACGCAATTTTGTTGCGAACATTACAATTACAATTTGAAAAAGACAAAGTGTTGAAAAAATCCCACGAGCGGGATTTGAACCCGCACCCCATGACATGCCGGGTCAGATGCACTACCAACTATGCTATCGAGGCTCGATCCATATGCGCCTTGTGCTAACCAAAATGCGCCTTGTGGAGTTTTTTTAACACTTTGTCTTTTTTTAAATTGTAATCTTTTCGCAACAAAATTTGCGTAAAATTATATATACAATGGTTTTATTTAATTCGGATCCAAAAATGGGGAAATTTTCCCACACATCAGTCAGTTACATCGCAGCTCAGTGCTGATAACATAACGTTAACTTCATAGTGGTCTTATAAGGTTTGCTACACACGGCAGCAATATCTTGCTCATAAATCTTAAGGGAGGAAACGGGCAATTTGCAAAATAACTTCTTTTTTTTACTACTGTCTGGTGCATTGTAACAAAGATTACTTTTTAAGTTGAAAATATGTTAAAAGGGAGGTACTGGAGGTGCTTATTGGCGCAGCGGCTTGCGAGTTGCGATCGTTCGAGCTAAGCAACTTTCGCAATACTGCACTCGGGATGGATGACCAAATTTAATAAGAACATGCTATGAAAGGCATTTAAGCCTTTGTGGTTACATTGTAAATTGTTGTCGTAAGATAGCAATCATAATCATGACTCGTTTCTTTGTCACACCTCCAAAAGATGGAACAGTCTCTGCCAGCACTCGTTTTCCCTCCTTCCTATGATATGGGGTCTTTCAAACGAGGCATGAAGAGGCACCTTGTGGGCCTGCAAAGTGAGGGTGACTAATGCGGCATAGTTTCCACGCTGCACAAGTTGTCTTCGCGTCTTGAATCCGTTTCCACTTAACATCAAGTAGAGTGGAATCAGTTGCCGTGTTCACAAACCTCATACAGAGTACTAAGAATATAAGAATCATCATAAGCCCAACGAGGATAAAATAAGGGGGTTAAAGTTACTCGCATCCGTACGTTTACCCTTGAGACCCTACACGTGACCCCTGGGTGGTGCTAAATGAGTGACACTGTCTGAGTGGTAGAGCCACGCTGCGTTGCAACACGAAATGGGCCGGCTCGCCCGGCGTAATACCACCCTCTCACAGAATATTGGCGTGAGACTATGGCACTCGTTGCTGTTGTGTTTCGTCCGGTGAGTGAAAGTACCGGAGGCCCATCTCTCACCCCTCCCCCTTCCTAATTCCTATTACTTCCTCAAGATCCAACCCCTTCCTCAAGACCGGCAACCTGCAATTACTTTGATTTTGCGAGTGCCCATGGGCGGTGGTGATTACTTTCCATCAGGTGACTCGCCTGGTCGTTTGCCACCTTTTAATATTAAAAAATCTAAAACTAAAACTGTTGCATTCTATAAATAATTATGATAATAGAAATTCACCTCAAAAGAACAAGACAAAACAAGTTAATTAGACAACACTGTTAGTTCAAAGATTTACTTCATAATCATTATTATAGATTTACCTTTTTTTGTTTTTTTAAATCTAGATAAATGCTTTTCGCATTCGCCGGGGCAACCCCGGGTTACGTGGGGTCTCCTCCTTTTCCCTCAATTAGCTACTAAAAACTCAACGAGAAGAGGGGCGGTATACCCACTAAAAACCTAGTTTTATCCCTTACCTGCCACGGGGATAACTCGGAATCACGAATGGCAAGCATCGAGTTCGTGAAATGTAAACCCAACCTGACATGATTTGAGAGCATGATAACAAAATCGTGATAAGGAAGATCAACTGCAAAGCGTGCCTTCAGATGCACAAACAAACTCGTAAGGACGGTGAGAGACATTATAATAATATCTCAAGCGAAACTCCGGTCCGCGCACGGAGATAATAAAAGAATGAGCATAAACTAGCCAGCCACTGACAAAGAGGCGAGACGCAGCAGAAATTAACTTTATACACAACCGTACACTGGTTGTGTATAAAATGCTGTTGTAAATTCCCTTTATACTTTTGGGGTCGGGATAAGGTTCACGTTTGTATTCCAAGCTTTAGGCTGCTTTTCCACCTGAACTGTGCGAGGTAGCCAAGCGGTACACGAGAAATCGATGATCCTGAATTAACCTGGCGGAAAGTGAGGGGATGTGCAAGGGTTTTTAGTGATTATGCCCACCATCTCCCGAAACCTTATCGAGCCCACAAGGCCTGTGTTGGAAGGTGAGAGCTGAGGAGAGTTCCACAAAACTATACGCGTCTGTACCATCATCCTCTGTACCATCCGCGTGGTACTCGGCAATGAGTTAAGTTGTTGTCCCAAAAATGGCGTTCATAAAACCTATCAAATCGATCATAATCATCTCATATGTGTTCTATCGCCATATCTCGCCATGAGAAGCGAGTAAAACTAGAAACGAGTTGACGAACAGCGAGAAGCTAGTGTGTAGTTCTTATAGTTTTGTCACTAGGTATTCGTATGTACCAAGCGAGTCTCAGCGAATTTTTCTCTTTGATAGCTCTTGTCGCTGCAACAAACTATGGGAGAGTTCTCGCCGGCGCAGTGTGAACGGGCATCGATCATCTAATAATATGTCTTTTATTGACCCGGAATCTACATCTATTGTACGTTTTGTGTCCGTGTCCGTGCCGTGTCCGTGCTTCGGAAGGCACGTTAAGCCGTTGGTCCCGGCTGCATTAGCAGTCGTTAACAACCACCAATCCGCACTGGGCCCGCGTGGTGGTTCATGGCCCGTTCTCCCTATCCATCCATAGGGAAGGCTCGTGCCCCAGCAGTGGGGACATAAAATGAGCTGATGATGATGATGATGATGTACGTTTTGTGAGCGAGAAAATAGTCGATAGTTAGTTGCTTCGTCGTCGGCTGCCTTAGGCTGCTTTTTCACCAAATCCACCAATAAGATTACTCCATTTTACACCGCAAGGAAAAACTACCAATAGGATTACTTCCCGTAATCCTATTGGTGGGTTTTTCCTCGCACACCGCATAGCTACCTCGTACAGCTCTAGTGGAAATGCATCCTTAGTTGGAGGCTTTATTCGCGGTAAATGAGGCAGCGACGGCAGCACAGCGACATTGCGTGGCTGTTGGTATAACTGCCATAACTGACGTTTTTTTTTTCAACACCTAAAGAGGAACTTTATGTCTATTATTCGTAATGATTCGTGAGTATGGATTAGCATTGACAGTTGTCGGCTGCATTAAAGACAAACAATACGTGTGTGTCAAATACACGGTAGTGTGTGTAATGTTGTTTTTGTTGATTTAATGTATTTTTATGCATAATTTAAATATTAACATTCGGATAAACTTCTCTATATAAACTATAAGTGTGCGAAATTACATAGGTACTCATCCGTCCGCGCAATTTTCGTAAAAACGGGTACAAAGTTGTTGCTTCACGTATTAATATATAGATTTAGAGAAGAGTTCAATGTCAAACGGGCACCACAAGACGGCTGTGAAAAATCATTGAAATTCATAGTTACCCCCGAACATTTGCTTACAAACATGGCTCCCGAGCCGGTTAATGACTTGTAAATAAGGGAGGGTAGGCCGTCATTAATAATGGGGGGAGGCTGTCTCACACAGCTCCTTCGCGCAATTACCCGGCGTTACATAGTTCTCTTATACGTGTGCCGCCTAAGTGTTATATTGCATATTGTTCGAGTGAAAGCACAAAATTGTTTTTGGTTCGGCAATTTTGTTCTAATTAAACGCTTGAGTGTTGCTTAAGGTAGTAGCTCGGTTACTTAGTTAATGAATTGGAGGCTCACGTCAACGTCTAGAGGTTGACGGAGTGAAAAATTTCGTGTCAATTATGCGTGTAAGCTTAATATGCAGCATTTGTTTGTAACGGAAGGAGGTGAAAGGGTGAACTGTACTAAGAAATAATCTCAAGGCAAAGAAAACTGTACAATTATAATAAAAAGAATGAGAATATAATACAATAAAACATACCAATTATCAGCAATGACGATGGCGCAAGACAATACCAATAAAAATCAAAACAAAAGAAGGGTAACAGTAAAAACCTATAAAAAAGTATATAAATTTAAAAGGAGTATTTACTCCGTAACAATCCCTTACGCCCTATAGAAGATTTGGTCAAGGTTGACCAGAGGGCTGTGGTCGTGGCAGTTTTCTAGTCAAGAAGAATATAATGGCGTCGATGTCACTGAGACGAAAAGAAGAAGTATTATCAGTTACTGCAGCGTCTTTTAGATCATGGGTGAAGTGCAAGAGATCCCAAATGTATACACTCACCAACCAGATAGGCAGACCTCATTAGATTCTTCACTCAATCTACCATGGCCGACACCGCTCAAAATGCATAAAATTTGTAGAACAGACTAATAATAATTGTTTATTAAAGCGACCGTCCTCTTTCAAAAGCACATTCCGTTCCATTCAAAAACAAATGAAACCGCAATCGCGCATTACTAATCAGCATTAGATTTACAAATGGGCATGTTATTATTTGGTGACCGACAATATCCCCGTTTAACCTCAAATAATTTCCGATCATAACTGAGTAGCTTGTTCAGGCTGAGCTTAATTAATAGTGCGCATTATTTATATCACAGTTTAGGCCTAACCGCATATCGGTAGCCGGCAAATGCGTTCAGAACCAGCACTTGGTCTAATGTCAATCAAAGCATAGGTACTCGTATTATTAATATGGATTGCTGATTGACTTATGGTACTTTAACATTATTATTTATTTCTTTTAATGTATATTTTGTATATTTAGTTAAGTAAACGTTTTCACTAGACTTTTATATGCTATAATTGCAAATTAAATTTATGTATAGTATATTTTTTAATACTTATTTTATTTGATAGTTCAATTAATTTAACTAACATAGGTTGAGATTATTCAAATGAAACGTTAAGTTTGAAATTAATAAAATAAAATAAATTGAAAATAAACATGTTGTTACATGAACCCATTTATTTGATTTGTTAAAAGAAGGTAAAGAGCTTAGAGTACTTAACTATTAGATGTAATTTGATGTTGTCTGTTAATATTCTTTGAAATAAATAAATGAAGAGCGTAGTTAACAATTCAGTTTTCAGTTCATCAACATCAGAATACCTGCAAATAGCTCGCAATCGCCATTTTGTAAAGTGTTTACAGTTGCCATTTCGTTATCGGCTGGAAAGCGCGCGAACTTTTAATTTCCATGTTTACGCATAATTAAAGCTGGTAATTTGCTTTAAACGCCCGTAAATCTGCCCGATTTGTTATTTATTCGCTATTCTGGTTGGAGGGTAAGCAGCCGCGGATAAATAGTCCACATTACAATACAGTTTACTTACAACGCACGATCACGACACGATCCGATCGATAAGATATTTATTTATTGGTTTATGACAAGACTTATTTTGTTGAAAATCAAATATACGACTTTCATTTCAGGATGGGCGCCAAAGTCCCAATACGAGAATTAGAATAATTTGGTAATAATTGATGATAATCTGATACCTCCGTGCTTCGGAAGGCATGTTAAGCCGTTGGTCCCGGCTGCATTAGCAGTCGTTAACAACCACCAATCCGCACTGGGCCCGCGTGGTGGTTTATGGCCCGTTCTCCCTATCCATCCATAGGGAAGGCTCGTGCCCCAGCAGTGGGGACATAAATGAGCTGATGATGAATCTGATATATAGCCGCAAGTAAATAAATACAAAAACAAACCTTTATTGCTAGAATTATTTATAAATTCACTCAATGAAGATGATTCTAATAATATAAAAAAATCAAACGTATATTTGATTTTTGTATTACTAATATATTACAATAGTAGTAACTTATTTTTTTTAAATAAAACGTATTGCCTTGGTAGATCCATAGAAATAATAGAATAGAATTTTTCATTAAGATCCATAGGCTCGATTTCATGCACTGTTAGTAATATTATTTAAGTAAAATCATGGTAAATATGGTGATTGTGATACTTATACCTGGCATTTAACCAACTAGGTCGTTACATGACCTTAACGGCCCATATTCACGGCTCAGTCGTGAGGTCGTGACGTAGTCGTGTCTTGAATTGTAAATGGAATCGTAAACAAGGCCTAGATGAATAGCAGTCGTTATGAAATTATTTTTGTTGTTCATGACGCGCCGTTTTGAATGGACGTTTGAAATTCCAGTTAATTTTGATGCTTTATTGCCAGCGTTTATTTATAAATGAAAATAGCGGTGGAATAAATATACAGAAAAAAAATCATGTTCGTTTCACTTAATACAGAGCGTTCTACTGGTGATTTGAAACAATTTTCCCTCTGGACTCAATATGGTATCAAAAAATTAACAAAAACTTATAATGACCAAAGTTTTAGATCAGTGGTTCCTAACCTTTTTGAGACCATTACCTCTGAAAATTGTACAAAGTTGTCTTTACCCTTTCATGAAAAGAAACAAATTAAATTTATTTACATTTATTAACAAAACATGCACCCTAAGTAAAAAAAGTCTAATGTGATTCTTGGTACTGTTTTTTGGTTAAGTTTCTTAAAGTTTGGCTTCGTCTCCGCCGAGGCACATCTCAAGTCATGTTCAACATTCAGTCTGTTCCTTGACTTAGTTTTCATGGCCATTATAGTCGAAAACCCACTTTCGCACCTATAAGTAGTCGCGAATGGGACTAATATTTCAGCAATAGTGACTTTTGCCTAAAACGTTGATAGCTCGTAGTTTCCACTGTGGCGCCGCTTCATATAGCTGTAGCAAGACATTTTGCTCTTTACCCCTCAGGAAAGACGGTTTTACCCCCAAGGGGGTATTTACCCCCAGGTTAGGAACCACTGTCTTACGCGTTTATTTATTTATTTATTTATTTATTAACGCACAACACAGATTACAACTATTACAAAATAACATAACAATAAAAAACAAACAAAAAAACAGGCTATAATCCAAAACATGTGCTTATACAAATTGTTACAAAGAGTTGGAGTGTCTAAGAAAATAGAACGAATACATAAAATACTTACTTAATATCTAACATTAAAATAAAGGGTTTCGGAATAGGTATCATAATTTACAATTATTTGTGTGTTGCACCCATATCAGGCGCAAGATACATTATATTTTTTAATATCTTTACAAAAAGTGGAAGCTTAGAAATAAATATGTCAAAATCAGGATTAGATACTGCCATCTCATTGCATTGTCGGGCCATCCTTACAATGGGGTTATAAAAAATTCATACAAAAATGGCAAGTAAGTTCCTTATACAGGGTGTTTGGCAATACCTGTGTAATCCCGAATATGGCAGATAGGGCTTATAAACATACCTTAAAAGCACTATATGGCTAAGATATTGAGGTTATTTTTGTTGCTAAGTAAAATTGTAAAGTGACAACTCTAGCTCCAGCTGATACATTGTTCTCGGTCGTTAACCTCGTGGTCCAACAAAGACAGAAGTCAAAACATGTCAGAGATGAACAAAAATAATGTAATAAAATAAATTTGAGTTTTAGTATGGAAAAGTCCATGCTTCGGAAACCACGTTAAACAGTCGTTGGTTTCAGTTGATAAGGTAAGCTGATGGTAGACGTTTAAGCACACCAACATGTATATGGTAAGGCCAGAGCCCAACAATGGGACATTTACAGCTGGATGATGATTAACAAAATCACTTAGACAACTCCACTGAATACCCCAAGTCAAGTCCCCAGTTGTTCTTAACTTTTTATCACATTGCAAGATAACTCTAATACCTGTTCGCGTTCAAAGAGTTTGAACCTATAGCAATCGGAACTTTATTATTGGAAGTTACGAGGTTAATTCCCAGTCGAGAGTTTAAATATTAACCTTCGGAGAATTTAGCGAAGAAAAAGAAAGGAGCAACTGGTTAATTAGTTGGGGCACATTAGAACAATGTTCCGTACCGTCTGCTCTGTGTAGATAATAATATCTTGGATTTATAACTTCAACTTCTGTGGATCTAAACTCAGTATATACCGCTCTTTTTTAATTACTACAAAAACTACTATAGCGTTGTGTTGTCAATTTGTGGTATTCATCTGCAAAGATGAATCTGCATGTCCATCGGTTGCAATCACCTTTGGATAGATGGCACTAATGTCGCTCTAAAGCATTTCAAAAATCAAAAAGCAGTGACAAAATTCAGCGCTTACGTCAGCCTTCCCGGTAGCATAACGGTCAGTGCAGCCGCCCGTATTGCGGAAGAAGGGTCATTCCTGGCTGGGTCGGGTGGGCGTTTAATTTTTTCACTGTATTTTATATAAATACTTACTACAAAAACTTTTAAGGATATCCTTTGCTCATCAGTTCGGAAAACTTTTACTATGGTTTCTGTTGATTTTTTTGTTGGTTGGAAAAAAAGGTTCAGCGATTTTGTTGCTGACTTTATTGGTTTGTAAAACAATCTGTGCTGGTCCTTCTAACTTAGAAACCTTTGCAGCCCTGCACCCAACCACTGACGTAAGCTGCATCGTAATCGGATTAATGACTGATTCATCCATACCAAACCAAAGCTTTTGGATCTCATATTTTGCACAGAGGTTTCCTTTTATGATGTAGCAAGAATTGAGATCAAATTTCTTGAAATCTCAAAAATCTCGAAAAGCACTTAAAGCCGTTGGTCCTGGTTGTAGCCGTCCCGCGCTGTAGGTATAATTAGCGGGCCACCTTACGTACGACCGTGCGTACATATGGCGCGCGAGGATTTAAATCCCACCAACTCGAATTGGGACAGCGGATTATGACCCGATCTCACCATGTGCTAGGCTGAGGTTTCCAGAATTATTATTCAGCAGCATATTCGGGCAATATACTAAATCACATCTCTGAGACGTATAATATTTTAAAGCTGTAACATGCATCGGGGCGTCGCTACGTGACCCAGCGTGCGGTGGTTTAACCCGCGAGTTCGCGCCTTGTAAAACAAAATGGCCGTTCGAATAACTTAGCTGTTATTGAGAAACATATTATTTTAATGTTAAATTGTTTTGTATAGTTTGCGTGACCACTACACATTGAAATAAAACTGTGACAACGGTCTTTGAAAATTATTTAAATTGTAAAGATAAAACAATATATTTAAATATAGATACTAATATACAATTAATCATTGCAGACCTTACACAAAGAGCCTTACAAATAAACAAAGAATAAGCTTGGAATAAATATTCCGTGTTTTGTTTCCGTTATGTAAACTTAATATTTTCAGATAATGGCAAAATAAACAAATACGGACTATTCAAAGCTACTCTATGTGCCTTACAAATAAACAAAGAATAAAGTCCGAATAGTTATTTCATGTTTTGTTCTTGTCATGTAAACGTCATTTCCATTAGAGTAAAAGAGACAAAACACGGAATAACTATTCGGACCTTATTCTTTGCTTATTTGTAAGGCTCTATTTGTTTTTTTTTCTACCTAGGTGAACGCATTGCGCGTACCCGACCCAGAGGAGACCGGTTGGTTTTGTAGGACTCACTCGGTCTGCCTTTCCTCTCCCCCACAGAAGCAAGGAGAAGCTTCTCCCCAGGAGATGCCCGATGGGGAGGTTACGGGTGAGACGGGAGGGATACCCACTAACACCTGAAGGTCATGCAATCCGAACAGCAGAAGGCTAAGTTGGCGGTGATCCCAGTGGCACGTGAAGAGGAGGTACAGTGGTTTTTAGTAGGTAGGCCTCTCCTTTACCCGAATCCCTGTCGAGACCTGGCCTAGCCAAGGTGGCGGGGTCTGAGGGAGCGCCTCCCCGGGTGCAATGGTACTCGGGCGACCAGTTATTAAGAAAAACAAAGTCAAATGAAAGTTAATAACAATAAAAATAAGACAAGTAGGTATGCAAGAGCAGACCAGCCTCCACAGGTGGCACCCGTTCACGAGTATGACACATGAATCAGCCTTCGTAGTGAACGTAAAAACATAAAACAAGGGTACTCTCATAATTGATATCATAGTGATAGTATTATTGTCACTGGTTCCCCAAAATCACACCCCTGAGCTAGTAAAACTGTGACACGAGAGCCACTGTGCCAAGTGTAATTGTTTGTTTATTTATTAAGGACTACCATCACATCTTACACAAGTATACATTTTAATATTCATAAGAACTAGGTTAAATATTAGCTGTGTGCAAATTCACTTACAGGCTGCCACGACTTGCGAATGTGAGTAAGAAAAACAAACGAAAATGTTTATGTTACTATTCAAACATTACATCCGAGTTGGGGTTTCCAGTAACTCGGTCAATGTGAATAAATATCGAGGCACTCTATATGCCTTATAGGTCTACCACCAGTAACCGGCTCATATAGTTACCCATCCGAGAACCTCTCCTAAAGCCTTCAAGGCCGTAATCTCAAAGCGGCTATGCTCCAGAACACCACTTACCGTCAATTTGAACCGGTCGTCGGTGTGTCACCGAATTTGATCAAATCCAAATCCAATGAATGTGTACCAATCTTGACGCAAGGGACAAGTCCCTTCGTCTGTCATGTCGCTACATCAATCACTCCTGCAGCAATCACTGCGCAAACCAATTTCAATTTTTAGACATATAAAGGTAAATTTGGTATGGCCTGTGATAGTTATTATTTTTCCTATGATAGTTTTCTATACTAATATTATAAAGAGTTTCCTCTTGTATTTTTGTATGTATGTTTGCAACGAATAAACTCAAAAACTACTGGACCGATTTAAAAAAATATTTCACCATTAGAATGCTACATTAGCGCTGAGAAACAAAGGCTATATTAAAAAACGGCGGTACGAAGTCCGCTGGGTCAGCTAATGTATACCTATACTATATAATATTATAAAGTTTGTTTGTTTGGTTGAACGCGCTAATCTCAGGAACTACTGGTTCGAATTGAAAAAATATTTTTATGTTGAATAGTCCATTTATTGAGGAAGGCTATAGGCTATAGGCTATAGATTGTTCGCTAATTACGCAGGTGAAACCACGGGGCACAGCTAGTTATAAAATAAAAATATAATACATTGTAACATGAACACTGAAAAGAAAATTAAAAAGCCCACGCTGAGTTTATCTGCTTCTTTGCGCAAGGTTTCCACCGAATGGCTTACGAAGTCATGTCTTACATTTAGACTATGTTAAAAAATATTTTTGTAATATTCTGCTTTAATCATTTGTATATTTTGATGCATATTATATTAAGCTACTCTCCTTCACCATGATGTGTCTCGTCCGGCAATGCGATCCCAACCCGTCGGGGATCGCAAGGCCGACCGCGCCCGCGCCGCGCCGGCACAAAATAACGAGACTGCAGAAGATAAGCTTCATAAAAACCTTGCTCGAGCAACGCACACAAAGACTTTAACCGCCTCTGTCCTCTAGTGGCTAAGACCACCGGTTTAGACCCAGATGTCCCGGGTTCGATTCCCAGCGGGGGGTACATGTTTGTGTACTCGGTTTGGTTGGTGGTAGGGCTTGTTTGTCCGCCTGGCTAGCTACCGTCATCTTATCTAAATGTCGCCATATGTTCCGGCAGCTATCCCCGAGCCCTACTAGATCTCCGATCGGATCGGGGAGCGAAACAACCCGAGGGCTGAGAGCGGTATGTATAAGGGTGACACTCCATTGAAGCCGAGCTGAATAGTATAGAATAGAATTGAAAATTTTATTTGCTAAGAATATGGTTAATATTACAAGAAGTTGGTCTCACAGAGAAATAATAGAGTTCTATTATTTTAACGGCTTCTTAGCTCCGCTCCAATATTTTTTGGTTCATTTCCACACAGCTCGGCTCTGCTCAGCTCATCATCATCAGCTCATTTTATGTCCATACTGCTGAGGCACGAGCCTTGCCTATGGATGGATAGGGAGTACGGGCCATAAACCACCACGCGGGCCCAGTGCGGATTGGTGGTTGTGAACGAGTGCTAATGCAGCCGGGACCAACGGCTTTAAGTGCCTTCCGAAGCACGGAGTAGCTCGAAATTAATTTTGGTCACCCATCCGATGACCGGCCTTTGCGAAAGTTGCTTCACTTCAGCACTCGCAGACTGGGCGCGTTAACCACTGCGCCATCAAGCTCCTCACGCTCAGCTCAGCCCAGCTTTAATGGAATGTCACCCTTAAGCTTGCTTTCTGGGATCTCCTTGTTTCGCGGCGCCGGCCGGCCGGCCGATCAATCACCGGCACCGCGATCCGTATTCCCCGCGAGTCCGGGCCCTATTAACGCCCCGTCGATGGTGTCATTGATTTTTTCTGCTGACGCTACTCCTGTGATTTATCGGTTCACACTCTTTTTGACGTGCGAACGCAAGCCTCTTTTGTTTAGAACGTTTGCAGCAGGTGTAGTGTGCGTTCTAATGTATTTACAGTTATCTATGTATCAATACGTGAACAACCCAGTTACACACGACTTTAAAGTTTATACTGACACCCCCTACCAACCGTCAGGTTACAAAGTAGGTGTCAGACATCTTTGTGCAAGCACAAGGCACCATCTACGTCAGGTCATAACGCCAGATCAGGACGCGCCGAAGCGCATTCTTCATCCGGTACTTTTAAGACTAGTGTCTCGAGCCAGTTGCCCCGTGGACACGTATAGTCCACTACCTATTATCCAGATAGATTACCGGTGCTATGAGCTCGCTCACTTCTCGTTGCACAAAAAGCACAACTCGCAGATTCCACTGCTCGGGTCGTGTCCTCCTTGGTGGCGGAGTTGTAAGCCCACTCACTTCTCAGTGCCCATCTAGGCACCTTGCCAGTTTCACAATCCTACGCGGCTGGCTCGACCGGAGGTATTGCATCTAGCGGGCACCTCTACTAATTATCCAGACTAGTACCGTAGATGTTGGAGTTCTGCTCAGTGAAAACCACCGAGCATTCGAACCAACTATGGGCAACTCACGTGCCCCACAAGTCCTTTCGCATCGGGCCCCTCGAACCCCTACTTGGACCCGCTCGCTGTGCACGAAATGGAAGCCTGGCCAACAGCAACCAAGCAGACGAACATTCTCACTTCTACAGCTAACCACATGCCACCACGAGTCCAATCCATATCCAGGAACTGCGGGAGACGCCCGTGAAGGCATAACCGGCAGGGGGCTTAGGACCGGAACTCCCGTGGTACCCTTGAAAAGACAGCCGGACCCGTAGTTCCAGCTGCCTTACCTTACCTATCAGGGTGAGTAGATAGGGATTAATACGTGAACAGTATGTACTCTTTTGTAATAAATGATATAAATTTTTATTTGCATAAAATGTAGTACAAAAGGTTTTTATGTAGAAAAAGGTTGTCGCCGAGTGGCAAAACGTTCGGCCCGATACCAGGAAGTCCTGATTTCAATTCCCAGATCGAGCAAACTGTGTTTTGGATTTTCCGATGCATATCCCGGGTTTGTGATCACCATCCCGCATTTGGCAAGCGTGGTGATTAAACCAATACCCATCAAATGTAGCGATGACTTGATGACTTGATTTAGATGATGGAGTTTATAGGCTATTTACTAGATAAAGATTTCGCACATTTACCAGGTACTGGCATGCAAAGTTAATTTAAACTAGGTAGGTAGGGAGATAACTATTTAAATAACTATTTTATTTCAGTTAAACCAACGTCAATGAGACTTGAAATGTTCAAAGTACTCATTGACAGAGTCAAATCAATATTCGACTACCCAATTTATATTCGTCAAGGCAGCTATTTTATATCCACACCCAGTCTATTATAAATTTTAAAAATCTTATTTGCCATTGCGTAACTATTCCCGCCTTACGATGTAATATTAATTTATTGGGACATCGCCTACTATAACTATTATTTTGTATTGTTTTCTTAAGTTTACGCGAACATTACACGTTGAAATGAAAAAACTTTTACGGATCTACTCGCGTTTATTTTACACATTACTCTTTAATGTTTATCCTGACGTTTCGAACCCTTTGCAGGGTCTGTGGTCACAGGGAGACTGAGGTGTTAGTCGTCTCATAATTAGTTAGTAGATTGTTAACCCTCATTTAAATTTTGTCAGGTGCATTCCGTTTTACGCAGAAAGAGCTTACAGTATCTTTTGGTCTGGCAGTATGGTGTTTGGGCTGGGATTTAATATTTTGTCTGATGGGAGCCCAGGCTAGTGGAAGATTCCAACCATCTTCTCTATTGAAATTAGGATGATTTTTAATTTAATAGCCTCGCGTATCATCCTAGGCATGAATCGTTGTTCCCTAGCGAGTATTTGTGGTTTATCAAATCTGATGTAATGGGTGGGCCCCTCTAGGGCATGTTCGCATACTGCAGACTTATTTTCGCGCCTATACTTGCCGTCGGCTATATGTTCTTTAACGCGGGTTCCTACACTTTTCTTTGTTTGCCCGATGTAAGAGAGCCCACAGTCGCAGTCCATTTTTTACACGCCTGCATCTTGAAGGGGTATGTTGCACGTAACAGGTCGTAAAAATTGGTTGATCTTCTTCGGCGGCTTGAAGTAAGTGTTGATTGAAGCTCGCTTTAAGATATATGGAAGTACAGCAGGTTGGCGCTCGACTGTGGTTGGTTTATTGCGTTTTCTGTGAAGAAGCCGTGGTACTTTCAGTTTATTATCCTGTAGTACGTGCTTGACATGCTGAAACTCAGCAGCCAAGTGTTGGGTATCATAGACACCGCGTGCTCTCTGAAACAAAGATAATATACAATAATCATTCTATTTAATCTCTATTCTAATAGCGTTTTGCCATTTGTCTAGAGGAGCTGTATCTCTTATGGTTTCGGACTTTCTCATACTTTCTAAGTTAAGAAAAACACTCTGTGTAAGTAATTAAGTTGTGAATATTTTTTTTGATTCTTTTGTTCCTATTTATGGTTTAGAATTTTAATTTTGTTCTGAAGAACTGTATGTGCCTAAATGAAAACATTTGTAAACTTACAGAAAAAACAAGTAGCTAAAATGAAATATCTATTAAAAAAATTAATTGCTAGTTGCCAATTCCAAAAAATCTACATTATCGCGCATCCTTGTCAAATTTCTTTGGGAAGCGTTTCATTGAATTTTATCTCTCTCATCGTCTATTCAACGGATCCCTTGTGGATCATTAAATAAAAAATCGTCGCCACATTCGCTTCCCATACAAAGTTGAGTTAGCCGGAGGCCGAAGTCACACCATCTGTAAAAATGATTCGACAGCAACGTGCTCGGAATACGGACGATGTTTAACTGTTAACGAATCTTCCATTCTGATTCGTTACCTGAACTTTATTGAGGACATATCGGCAATGTAGAAAAAAAAGTCAGCTTAGTAAGCCCAGATTTACTGAGAGTAATTATTGCTAAAGTAACAATTCATACATTTTTAATTACTTTAAAATTAACTCGAATTGCGTTAACTTTACAAACAATAGATATTGAAATAACTTATTTCAGTTAATCAAAAAATAATTAGTTTATTTATTTATTTATTTATTTATTTATTAGGTACACAAAACAGATAAAAATTAAAAAATAACAAAAAAGCATGATAAATTGTATAAGAGCTTAATTTCTATCTAAAACATGTGTACACATCACGATTAATAATTAACGTCTATGTTAAAGTTTACCTAATCTAAAACTATATTCAATTAAAAACTAATTATATACATATAATGGTGAATAATAGAAATATAACAAACTGAAAACTTATTCTAGGTTAATACTAGTGTGTATACTTTGTGTTACTGGCAAAATATTAGCTAGCCACGCAGGTTGTTGTTTTTATTTCATTTATTTTTATATGATCTGATGGACTTTTGCTGTTGTCTCGAGGATTAATATAGTATACTTTGTTATATACAAGTTGTCCTCACTTACTTTTACACTTTAAGTTGTCACATATTATCGACGCTAAAACTCAAGCCACCAATAAATTATCTCATAATTAGCTGCAATCGTAGAGACAAAAAAAATCTAACACTTTTCTGCTGCCGATATTGTTGTCGATTTGTTGTCTATACAAACATTTATACTCGCAATTGTACTCGACAGACAGCCCGTGACATCGTGCATTTATAAAACAAAAACAATAACTTCCGAGCAAAAGCGGTTATCGCAACAAAGGGGAAAACAATTGTTACATTGTCACGCGCGGGATGTCGACTCTTCACGTTTGTGACTAACGCCGTCTTGTTAGGCAGACACAACGCGATCGACTTACAAGAAAGAGAACGATACAAAACATGCCTCATCATAATTTTGCCTTTGAGCCTTTGAGTTTGCCATTCTTGATACAACGCTTTAACACATAAAGATATTGACCCTTACAAAACCAAGCTGTCCCAATACATTTTTTATATTTTATTTTATATTTGCGGGTAAGCACAGTGCCTTGATTTCACCTGATGTTAAGTGATGATAAGGCCAATTGGTGGAAGCGCACTTTACCCGGGATCCTCAACTAGTGAGACACTGGCTATCTTATATCTAGCTGCCGGAACACAACAATGCTACAAACATTGATGTTATGGCGACATATTTAGATAAGGATACGGATTATGAATAAGCAGAGCTTCTTCTAGAGTGTCTCTTAAACTGTAACTCCGCCTCAGTAGTTGAGGATTCTGGGTGAAGTGCGCTTCCACCTTTGGTCATATCTTCACTTAACACCAGGTGAAATGAAGGCCAAGAGCTTTCCTCATAAGATTTTTTTTTTTTAAATACAGTTACTCGTCCAATAAATCCCAAGGACGAAGACCTAACCAGCTCATAGTGTCAGATCCGTCCTACAAACAATTAATATTCTATTGTGTCTGTATCCACAGCAGACGACAGGTTAATCAAGATTTTAAACTACACGCCATTATGGGTTGATTATTGTTTCAAAAATGTGTTAAATTTTATTATGCACATTATCAAATTGAACACATGTACTTTAAATAATGTACGCTTTTATGATTCTGGGCCCTGCTTTAAAAGATCCGATCCGGAATGAAGTAACTTAGATGACCAAACCTTCGCTCTTAGGCTCTTAGTCCTATCACGGGACTGACACATACTGAAGCGGGTATGTTCTGGGAGTGGAGATCACGCATGAGCACCCAGGGAAAGGGCGCCACGATGTCCGGGGAAAAGGAGATACTGAGAAGATGAAAAACCCGAAAATATGGCTCAGTGGCGTAAAAACGGAATATCCTGGCCAGTTGCAGACATTATAGGCTGATGAAAAACTATATATTCAGCATTATTTTAATTTCATATTATGATGTCTGTGAGTAATTAGTGCTACTTAGTGCGGGGAGCGTTCGCACTAACATCGATACTATTATCATCGTGCACTTGTATAATAATATATACAAATATTAATCTCAGCTGCCGCCGATGTTGGTGCGAGGGCTCCGTCAGACGTGAGCGGGTATGTGCGTGTTTTTTGTTTCATTTTGTTTTTTTTTATATAATGTCGAGAGTAAACGAACTCTCCAAGGCATACAAACCCGCGGGGCTTTGCTAAGGATGGATGTTTAGGTATAAGAAAAAAATGTAAATTCTTTTGAACAAATTAAAAAAAAATACAATCAAACGCTGCGTCACATCAAAAGGAATACAAAACTCGATACACATCCAACAAATCCGATTGCACATAAAGTGCTTAATGTAAAAAACTGTTCCCATTTGATCCCCCTTTCGTTTTTGTGAAATATATACGACATTTGTCAGGGAGAAGTCGTGTGCCCCGATGATCACACACATCAAAACGTATGGCCCTCGGGCGGGGACGATATATCATGACTCTCTTATAGTGATGCTGTCTATTATCGATGAATTAAAAAGTGCCTTTTAAAAAGGTAATCAAGGGATTTTTAGAAGGTACGATATATCCTGAGTATCTTATAGTGACGCTCTCAAGTAACGATGAATTAAAAAAGCCTTTAAAATGGAAAATCAGAATATCGACAACTTTTTTGTTTTTCAGAGCCACTTGCATCAGAATTATAATTCCAGACTGTGATTTCAAGTTTGCTTGAAACGTCATTAGTTCTCGATCAACTTAATGCTCGTAACTTAAACAACTGACAGACATGCTTGTAACTTAAACAACTGACAGTGTACAATAGTTTTAAGCAGTATTAATGTAATACCAAAGTTTCAGATTTCACTGGCACTTAAGTTAAAACCCCCTTTTTATAAAGTTTTAGTACAAAATATGTCGGAAAAAAGGTAAAAACCAGTCAAAATCAAAAAAGTGAAAAAATTCAGTGCTTACGTTAGCTTTCCCGGTAGCATAATGCTCAGTGCAGCCGCCCGGATTGCGGAAGACCCAGGTTCGATTCCTGCCCCCCAACCGCCTAACTCTCTCGCTTTCGATCGCTTTGAAGGCGAAGCCCTCGCCTCGCTTTTTAATATAATATCGAATAATATCGAAAGCCTATAGCTTTCGATATTGCTTTCATATTCCTTTCGAAATTACAAGATAACGCCTCCTCCTCGCCTCGCCTTCAAAGCGATCGAAAGCGAGAGAGTTGGGCGGTCGGCCCCCTGGCTGGATCAGGTAAGCATTTAATTTTTTCACTATATTTTATAAATATTTAATTCCGCTTTAGTGCAGCAATAAGAACTTAAAAATAAAAAATAAAATTTACAAAATATGTCAATAAAATATAGTGTATCAGAACTTTATCAGAACATCATCGTTCTGTTTTTGGATGTTTCATTTGTGATAAGTTTTGTGTTTAATAGTTGCTACTTAAGGGAGGTAGGTAAGCCGACCATCTTCCATCATATTTCATTTATTAATAAATATTTCATTGTGTTTGATTTTTATTAAAAATGACTAAAACTACTAAAAACAACTACTAAAACAAATGAAAAGATTCACTCTCAGAAACCCTTTTAAATACGACTATTATTAATACGATTAACGACTTATTCGATCTCTTAGAACTCTGTGGGGTAGAAAGAAGACAAGGTCAGTATTTTGACACCAAACGGGACCGATAATATATTTTATATACCTAAAAAGTCAGGTAAAACAGGTAGGATAACTTCATAAATATCCTTACAGGTGGTATTTATCGATCTTATTGAACCGTATTCCCATCCCTAACGATCAGTGGAAAATCCACGAGTGATATATAAGACAGGTACGTTTTATGATGTGTCGGTTGTAGTAGAAAGGATTTTATTAAAATTTCTTATCGTTTCCTTTTCAGTCAGTAGTAAAAATAGTGTAAAGTCCGCGACTGCCTGAAATTAAACACCTTTAGTTCATCTGCACATATAGTAGGTGGGATTAAACATTTGGCAAAAAATAGAGCTTGGTAGGTAAATATAGTAGTAAGTAAGCAAAGATAAACATTTTTTTAAATATCTTACGTGTAAGCACAATGCCGTCATCTCACCTGATGTTGAAGGATGATAAGGACAATGATAGAAGCGCAATTTACCCAGAAACCTCAACTACTGAGCCATTGAGTATATTATCTCTAGCTGCCGGAACACAACAATGCTGTTATGGCGACATATTAAAATAAGACGGTGGTAGATACCCAGGTGGACAAACAAGCTCTACCACCAACCAAACCGGGTACACAAACATGTGCCCCCATTGGAAATCGAACCCGGTCTGAGACAAGTGATCTCAATTACCGCTTATTAACATCTGCAGCGTCCAGGGAGCTGCCTATAATTATGACGACATAAAATAATGTCATACAACAATTTGTATGTGACATCCGCTCTGGTGGCCGAGTGGCATCAAGCTATCCGGAGATATTGGGTTCAGTTCCCAGATCCTGCGGAGTGTATTTTAGATTTTTGGATGCATAGCTCGGATTTTGATCACCAACCCGCATTAGCAAGCGTGGTGGTTAAGTCAATACCATAAAGCGGTAAAATGGATACAGATGGTGTTAAAAAAATATATCTAACATGTTTAAATGTATAGAAAATACACAAAATAGCAGATTTCGTTCGCAGTCGTACAGTCGGCATCAAAAGTGGCTTGTTAAGCTACCATACTGTAGTAGCGTGTCACATCAACTCGCTCGGAATGATCGCGCTCCGCTCGTGCCACCATAACGTATGAACGCAACGTATTTTTTTTGAGAGTTTTCTGATAGCCACTGGGCGTTTTTAGCGTCATCTGACTTTTTTGGGGCGGCGAGAAATTGAAAATATATTTTACGGGTAAGCATAGTGCCTTGATATCACCTGATGTTAAGTGATGATAAGGCCAATGATGGAAGCGCACTTCATCCGGGATCCTCAACTAGTGAGACACTGGCTATCTTATCTCTTAGCTGCTGGAACACAACAATGCTACAAACATTGTTATGGCGATATACTTAGATAAGATTGTGGTAGCTAGCCAGGCGGACAAACAAACTCTACCACTGACCAAACCGAGTACACAATCATGTACTGGGAATCGAACCCGGGACCTCTAGGTCTAAACCAGTGGTCATAACCACTAGACCACAGAGGTGGTTTAGTGGTGTGAAAGCAAGCCGTGTGAAACGAAGCACCGTCATTGGTTTTCTAGAGGGAACGCCATCACGCACTAGTGCGGTTCCCCGTTCCCTACTAGATTGTCTGAAGGGATCGGAAGTGGAGCAACCCGAGGGTGCCTCTAAAGGTTTAGAGGTTCGGGTTTTTCCACTTCCGATCCGGTACTAAAGTGTTTAACTACTTTTGAGGCCGACTGTACCTCGCCACCGCGATTGGGCGGGAGATCTGAATTTCAAAAATTCCCTTTTATTGCGCCCCCTTCATCCTTTGAAACCTGCACGCCACATTCCAGTTTCCTAGACCTTTTATTAAATTGTCTGTGGAATGTAAACCGCCTTTGTGGTATAGCGGTAAGACCACCTGTCTGAGACAGAGCTCAATTCAGTTCCCAGCGGGGGTACATGTCGTGCTCGGTTTTGCTATACTGGCCAGTCTAGCTATAACAGCTAGCTATCTGCACCATAATTTTTAAGTCGAATGAATAGCTTGAAAACACAGTTTGCTTTGTTTTTTGTTATTCTTTTTTCTGGTTAATCAATATATTAATACGTGAAGCAAAAACTTTGTACTTACCCGTTTTTACGAAAATTGCGCGGTCAGAGGAATATGAAATTTCACCCACTTATAGTTTATATAGAGAAAATTATCCGAATGTTAATTTTTTTTTTTTTATTATGCATAAAAAATACATTAAATCAACAAAAACAACATTACACACACTACCAAGTATTTAACACACACGTATTGTTTGTCTGTAATGCGGCCGACATTTGTCAATGCCGATCCAAACTCACATTGTATCTTTTTTATTTTTTCATTGCTTAGGATACAATCCGTGCAGCCTTAATAAAATTACGGTCGAATTTCGAACACTGGGCGACCACTAATATAATTAATTGGTTATGTTTGACGTGTGTACTTCGTCTACATGTATTTTGGTTCGAAGCAAGCGTCTAGCTCTGTCCTCGTTAGCTCTCACTTAAGAGTATTAAAACCACGTCATCTTAACGTAAAAGAACTACAGCTAAGAGTTTTTTTTTAATATTTGACAAGATCAATCGAACCTTATTGGAAACGGTTATACTTTTTAAATGCAATACATATAATAAATCTTTTAAATTCTCTACTAGCAACAAAACGCAAATGGACTGCTCCGTATTGAAGCAACGACCGAGCCGCCGCGCCGACGACGACGGGCCCTTTTTTATAACCCAAGCAAGGGTTGACGGAGGGAATTATTATTCAAATCGAAGAATAAATCTGTTCGGGGGCCTTGAATTGCAAATACTCGGAACATCTCTAATTGCTCCCCGTTATACTTCGCCCGCTAAGTTGGGGCGCAAAATAAGGAGGACCCAGAAGGTAAGCATATACCGCGCTCGCGTAACTCACACAGACATAGATCTCGGAACAGTTCAAGTGCTGCTAGAGGTGGATGAAAAAGCAAAAAGCAATAAATTAAGCATTCTTTTCAAAGAAAAACAAGTATTGTCACTTATTTTTTTACGGAGATTTAACTTTTGCTTTTCACTTTTTCACTCATAGTGACCAGCGCCACCTGTTGATTAATAGGTAGACTACTACAATGCTGTGTACTATTAACTCTTTTAAAAAATATGCATTGCTTAAAATTTCCAAAGTATTTACGCTTTTCACTTATGAAAAACTTATTCCTTACTAAAAAAGCGTACGCATCAAACAGCAGTTCACTTTTTAGGTCATTAATTGCCCTTAAAATTTTATAAGCATAGAAGTAAAAAGCAATTTAAAAAAGTTGCTTTTTAAAATAAGTGAAAAACATAAGTGCCTTTTTAATTTTAAGCAATAAGTCCCAACTCTGGCTCCTGTTGCGTGATTCCGTTAAAGAAGTTTGTCTATGTATGCGTTGCTTGAGCGCGTTTGTATGAAGCTTGACTTCTGCAATCTCCCTATTCTGTGGTTGGGGGTTTCTTGCAGAATTGGTCGTTTCGTGCCGAGATTAAAAGTTCGTGATTTTGATTTTATCGAGTTTCGAATTAAGAAAATTTCGTATTCCGCAAGGGCTATCGGTTTGTGAGGCCCGCACTGCTCGGACTCTGTCGTCTCTAGATTAACCACAGTTCGTTAGGACATTTTTTAATTGAGCTCCTAAATGTCTCGTCGTCTTAAAGACAGTCAATGCTGTGTGATTTTCAACCATGAAACAGAGGAATTAAAGAACTAAGTTAGGTACATATTGAATTTGCTTTTTTTCTCTTCACCTTTTCAAGGTTGGAATTTATAATTATAGTAACGGGGCTATTTACCATGACTCTGGTAACCTTTGTGTGTCAGCACAGTTGCAAGTGCCATGATCATTGATGTTTTGAAGTTACTTCGGGTCTGCGGGTAGATATAATAATAATGACAATGGCGGGCGGTGCTTGTTGACATCACCATCCCGCATGACGAGAACCTCGTGAAAGCTGAGAAGGATAAACTCAGCAAGTATCTTGACTTGGCTCACGAGGTGACCGCCATGTGGAATGTTGATTCGACGATCATTGTTCCGATAGTCGTTTCAGCGAACGGTCTGATAGCGAAGAGCCTCGACCAACACCTTAAGAGGCTCTCGCTTGATGGTTGGATCAAGGGTCAGGTTCAGAAAGCATTACTGCTTGACACGGCTCCGCTGCTGGTGGTACTCTAGGATTAGGTTTTTATAATGTTTTATTGATTTTATATAAAAATATTGTAAAAGTTTCTATATCTATATCTATTATGTATCTAGTTTTAAGAATAAAAAATTATAATTTTTTAAAAATAAATAAAGGAGATAATAATAATAAATAATAAAGTTTTTTTACTGTCTCAAAATATTACACTTAATTGAAGTTTGAGAACCTCCATTAGTTACTTGCTCCAGGAAGTTTCGCTCCTCCATAACAACTGGTCTTAACTAGGACAAATCAATTAATTAACTAATTAAACAGTTTTGTGCATTCAATATGTATGTGTGCGCGCACGCGCGAGGCTGTATGTGTGTGTGTGTGTATGTGTGTGCGTGAGGGTGAATATATAGATGGATACAGATCGCACCAAACTTCTAGTCCCCTCTGAAGTTGGCGCGATTCGCGTCGCAGTAGTATAAAATAGGCGTCAGTAGGACGAGAAGGGGACGAGCGGCAGGGCCTGACTGTGTACAGCTGCGCGAAGCAACTTCAGAGGGGACTAGAAGTTTGGCGGAATCTATACTACGTTAATGATTTCTTTAAAGAGGCCATGATTTGTCAAAGAACTATTTAAATAGGTACAATAAAGTTTCAGTTTAATGCTGAGACAGGTTACCTTTATTACGTTATCTTTCTAGTGTGATAAAATATGTCAAAAACCTGGCAAAGAAAGAAACCAGGAGGTACTTTTCAACAGTATATTTGCACCATATCAAAAGTGATCTTCATGACGTAACTTCTCCCAGCCGAACATCAGACAACATAATTACTAAAACCCCTTACACCTTGTAAATGGCGTTACGCAAATAAAAAAAAATCCACGCAATACAGTCAGCGGAATCGAGTCAATTACATCCCGCGAAGGGCGCAATATAGAACTCATTACGCAGAATATATCCCGAGCGAAATTCAAGAGTCCCATTTCGCGCCGTACACACTTTTAAAGGCCCGCACTTGACGTTTATTCCTTTTTTATTTTTTGTAATCTACGAATTTAATATAGCTGGCATAAAAATATAGCGCTCGAAAAAAAAAAGATGACGCCGCCGCCGTTTAATTTGAGCGCGAGAATGTGAAACGGAACGCTTTTCAAGTTCGAAAGTCAAATGTTTTGAAACACTTGGCGCTAATTACGAGCCTTGCTCACTTTTTGTCACTATCTATACGAGACATATTTTTATTGTCGATACTCAATTGTTTTATTTAATTTCAGCGACACCAACTCGATCGGCATCTGTTTTCGTCGTGATTTGTTAGTTTATCACGACGATTTTGCAATTAAAAGCAATGCAGGAACTTTTTCATTTTAAATGATCACGTTGAAACATCACACGAGAGTAATTACCTTTACGTTATTCCATATCATACTTTACCACGTTGCAATAAACATCATTTCGGCACTAAACTACCGAATACTCATCGCGGCACAGCGCATCAGCCGTCAAGCTCTTGTCATTGCTGCTGACGTCGCCAGTATAAAACGAGCTCCACGCTCTGTTCCATGTAGATAAAGCACGGTTCAAATTATGGTGGTGTGCCAGGATTATAATTTTTGATCCCGTGAGTGAACTAAACCATATACGTGGCTCATTAGGTCTTGATCTCGGGCTTAACGAGCCGGGCCTAATTGCGGAACCGGCGTTGCCGCCTGCAAAAATGGAGATGGCAGAATACATTACAGTATTTGCAATTTATGTTTTACAGTAGTTTACGCTTTAAAGTAATCAAGTGTATGGAGGCATGAAACGTCAGTGAATTAATAATCCATTTAAGAAAATAAGGCTTACTTTGTCTAAACCAGTAAATTTTAGTAAGAATATTATTTAAATGTTATGGTTAATTGAGTGTCATATACGAGTATAATACAAACATAGTTAACCAAGAGCAAAATTGTGTAATAAACATAAAAGCCCCATTAACATTCCTTAATAACTCCCTATTCAGAGTAAGTAACTCCAGACACATTCATAACTTTGATATTACCAGAATGAGGAAGTCTAGCCAGGAGCGAAAGCATCCTACGAGTCTAATTCAAGAAAGTTCCAACTCATTACCGTGCGAACTGTGAAACAAAGAGCCGTGCATAAAGAACCCTAAAGCAAGAAACTTCAGTGAGGAATGGTCCTACCGCACGTCCGTTTTAAGTAGACCTCCAAATTTATTGCAGCCCTCGCCGCTGCAATCAATGTTCGGTAGTGCGAGGGGGGGCGGGGAGCTCTGTCATGTTGGTATGATTTTCGCGCGCTCTAAGCCGGTCTGCAGACAGAGCAACTTTAGTTGAAGAAACTATCGACTTAGTTGAAAAACTATCGAGTTAGTTGAAGAAACTATTTACTTAGTCAAAGAAACTATCCGATTTTTAAAAGTTAATTAAGTAAAAAAAACTTTTCAAATCCATAGTCAACAGTCAGTGTGTGTCAGTTAGGGACACTAGCAACTTGAAATAACTAATACAAATTTAACAGTTGTTAATTGCAGCAACTGAATAAATGATTTTGAATTTGAATTTGAAACCGAAAACTGTTGTCGATCATATGTCTGCGCATTTTATTTATGTTATATGGATCAGCTAGTTGTGAGTTGCCTGTTGCCGAGATCAAAGTTGCTCTGTCTGAGAGGCGCCTAAAACGGCGCGAAGGCGAGTGCAGCAGGCGCGTTCGCAATCAAGGTAATGTTGCCAGCGTCAGGTGCGTTCCGCGGCGGCAGCCCGCGAATTTATAACGGCAACACTGACAAGTTGATTTACGCGAGGAACATTTTCGCGGTGTTCCAATTGTGAGATATTCCGATGCACGCACGGTAATGTTGTGGGACGGGTTACTATTTTTCACGTTTTATTGGTTTCACCGTGAAATATTTTGCCCGGTGTAGTGTTGTATTGCTCGACGCGCCAATAATGCTTACTCCGATGCGCTGTAACGATAAACCTGTTTTAATTCGCGCCGCAGTTTTGGGTGCAGCTTTAAATAGGACATGAGTTTTTTTTTTATAATGGCAACTAATAAACATTGATTTGATAGGTGTTTCGAGTTTATTATGAACACTTTAACAATTACTTAGATAATGCTCACTGTGATGTTTCACTATATTTGCAAATGATTGTAGAAAACAAGCGAAAAATATAATTATACGACTGTTACATTTACTTACTTATTATTTCATTGAATCATATTTGGCACCGATAATTGTTTTTATATGCCCAGCAGTGGGTAGATAGGTACCTACGGGCTGAAAAATTATGATGATAAATTGTTTTTATTGCACATGAAAATATTGACTTACATATGTACTACACACCTCTACAAGTTTCACCTCTGATCTTACAGTTTATTAGCTCTCTCCATCTGACTAGTTGTTTGGAAGAAATCGCTTGAAAGCGATAAGACCGCCACATTGTCACTTTGTAATTTATTTATTTTTCTCTTTTTCATGTTTATGTTTTATAGTCTTGCAAAGTATTATCTATCTATCTATCTACACAGAAAGGCATTTAAAAAGATGGACTAACTATCTCTACTAGTGGTCGCCCAGTGGTCGACATTCGACCGTAATTTTATTAAGGCTGCACGGATTGTATCCTAAGCAATGAAAAATTAAAAAAGATACAATGTGAGATTGGATTGGCACTGACAGAAGTCGGCTGCATTAAAGACAAACAATACGTGTGTATCAAATATATATGCGTGTGTGTCAAATACATGGTAGTGTGTGTAATGTTGGTTTTGTTGATTCAATGTACTTTTTATGCAAAATTTAAAAAAAATATCAACTTTCGGATAACCTTCTCCATATAAACTATAAGTGTGCGAAATTTCATACTCCTCCGTCCGCGCAATTTTTGTAAAAACGAGTACAAAGTTTTTGCTTCACGTATTAATATATAGATACCAAGCTAATGTCGAATTCATAAAACTATAAAGCTTGGGGACAAAATTGGCAACGACGACGAACAATGTTCCCTCAATGTATTTTAAAGACTTATATTAAAATAATTGTTCAAAGAGTTCCAAAACTTTTCATCTCTGCACTGAGTAGTCAAAAAACAATCTATTCATTAATATATTTGTCATTTGAAATTACTAAACTTTGGGTAGACCTACAATCGTTAGTTCAAAAAGCGTTTTGTCATCTTCTGACGGAGTGTGCGGAGCTGAACCCTTTGTTTTAGCTGCACAGTCGACGACATAAAACACTTCGCACTTCACATCGATTCTGACTCTTATTGCATTTCACTAAGGTTGATTTTGTTAAAAAATGTGACGCTTGTTGTGTTCTTGTGTGTATGTCGCAAGATTGATCGTTCCGAACGCAAGTCGCAAACTTATTTGAGCCCCTCGTTCGGTAGTAACGTGTAAATAAAGCAGACAAATCGGTCGTCTGACGACTTCATGTTAATTAAGTATGTCCCCCACTAACACTTGAGTTATCAACCGCCAACACTTGCTAAATTATCACACACACACACACACACACACACCCCTGTTTGTACAGACGGCCTTTCGAGGACTTTGGTTTTATATCACCCAACCGAGGACTCTCTCAAAAACTATGTTAATGACGTTGTATTGCTTTTTTAATACGATGGAAAGAAACAGAACATACATTGCTAATTGACAGGTCTATTCTTGTGGCGTTATCGCAGCATTTTGTTTATTAACTTTCGTTGACCAATGCGGGGACTTAAAATACACTGCCAACGCTTATGGAGACATCCTTCCGAGGACGTTTGTGTTAACCTTTCGAGGACCCAATGGCCGGACTAGACATGACAATCCGAGGACTCGCTTTCACACACTTTTTCTTGAGCCCAGTACAATGCGAGGACCTTGTGTTAGACTTTACACAAACTATGTGAGGACGTTTTCCCGAGTCCCGCGTATACAATACGAGGACCACTAATGTGTAAAAATAACATGTTTGAAGTACCATCTGAGAACATTTATTTTTTAATGCTCCAACACAGTATTTTCACTATTGGCTGACAAAATGACCAATCGCGAATAATTTGTTGCGTGGAAGTGTAGGCGTTTGTTTATCAAAGAAACCTAGCGATGCTTGTGACTAGAGTCGCACGCATTGCAGTAGCCGCAGATTGCACACAAGACTCCAATACGGTGCGGACGTATTACAGCAGTCTACGGGTAACTTCTTGTGATAATTTATTATGATTCCTATTTCACTTACGTAATATATGATTTTATATTAAAAATATTATAATACATTTAAATCTTAAAGGTTTAGTTAACATTGTAATAACAATGTAACATTTAATAGTAAAAAGCTTAGATTTATTTTCTCTGATCTATTTATGGAAGTAGGGATTAGTCATACCTAGTCAGGACTTGTAATTGTAAGGATTAAGGAATTTCGACTTGGCGCGGCGAAGTTTACAATAACTCGCGTTGGGGTATATGTGAACTGCTATTTTCGTATTGAGACCAACATTTTTGATTGTGTTAAAGAGGCGAAATGCACAATCAGTGATCGTATTTTTTTTTAATATTACGGGGAAGCTTTATTATAAATTATCCTATTTATATTTATGGTATTAAATTAAGAATGCGCCACCGCGATAAATTGAACCCCCGCTAGGAATCAAACCAAGACTGCTGGGTCTGAGACCGGTGGTCTTATCACTAGACCACAGAGGCGGTAAAACTGGTGGTAGAATTGTCATAAAAAATATTAACATATTTAAGAAATTTTACCGCACCTGTGGTCTAGTGGTAAGAACTCAAACCCAGAGGTCCCTGGTTCGATTCCCAGCGGGGGTACAGATTGTGCTCGGTTTGGTCGGTGGTAGGGCTTCTTCTAATTCCGCCTGGCTAGCTACCACCATCTTTTCTAAATATGTCGCCATAACAACCATGTTATCAACATTGTTGTGTTCCGGCAGTTAGAAGTTCTGGTAAACCTAAAGGTAAAGGTAGTTAGTTAGTAGTGACTCTAAGTAACGGCTACTTCTAAAAAAAAGTTAGTTATGGATAATTAAAATTTGCCCGTGACTCCGTTCGTAAGAGCTATAAAAATGATTATAAAGGATATTAAATATTTTTTTTACCATAAGAAGTTCGTATACACCACTATGAATGGTGGTGGTGTACCACAGAGAAGTCAAGCTGTGTCTATGATCTGACCCAACTGATTTAGATGTAACACCGTACTTTTTTAGATAATTCTGCTTTCTAACAAAGAAAATTGAATCAAGATCTGTTGAGCGGTTTGTGTGTGATAGAGTACCTAACAAACAAATAGACAGACGGACAAACAAAAATTCTAAGATTTAAAAAAAAAAATATTTAGGGTATGTTTTTTTTTTTTGGAGAGTTTGCTGATGGCATTTTCAGCTTCACCGGGCTTTTTTTTCGGGGACGGCGAGAAACGTAAAGGGTTCCTCAAGCCGTGTGAAACTTATCACCTTCTGAGGTTTCTAGAGGTAACGGCATCACGCACTAGTGGCTGTCCCCGTGCCCTACTAGATTCTTCGAGGGGTTCGGATCGGATCGGGGGGATCAACCCGAGGGCGCCTCTAAAGGCTCAGACCTCGGCTCGGGATGACCGGGTCGTGGTGGTGGGGAGAAGCGTATAGAGCGCGTATGAACCGGCTCGTCGTACCTTTGTTCTACGAATACGGTGTCTTGGGCCTAAGTTAGTGTGCATGTTTAGTATATTCTGTAAATGTGTAGTGGCATTTAGAGGATCTGGCGGGGGGGTTCGCAACTTATATACTTTATTTCTTCTTTTCTATGCAGTTACATTTAAATAAATAAAAAGTAAATATGGTAAGAAGAAAGACAAAGTGTTGAAAAAATTCCACGAGTGGGATTCGAACCCGTACCCCATGACTCTGTTCAATGAGCTCTATTCAATGTCGACAACTACGTCATCAACATCCGATCTTAATATTTTTACAAATATTGCAAGATCAGTTAAGAATTGGGCAAGTTCTATTTATGATTCCTTACATATAATTTTACGCAAATAGCAACGAGCGAACAAATTAGAATTTGAAAAATACGAAGTGTTGAAAAACAATCCACGAGCGGGATTCGAACAGCGGCACCCATGCCAGGTCAGGTGCACTGCCAACTATGCTATCGTGGCTCAATCATAACAATATTTCGCAAATATGCGTAAAATAATATGTAAATTATCATTAATATAGCTTGCCTAATTCTTAACTGATCTTTCAATATTTGTAAAAATATTAACATCGGATGTTGATGACGTAGTTGTCGACATTGAATAGAGCTCCTTTGGCTTATAAAGTAAAAGTAGATAGTGTTGATTAATTTCGGCGAGTTGGACTGAGCCACGATAGCGTAGTTGGTGGTGCACCTGACTCGTCATGTCATGGGGTGCGGGTTCGAATCCCGCTCGTGGATTTTTTTCAACACGTTTTTTTTTCAATTACTTATACATTTTTGTTTTTGTTATGATAATGTTTGATCACATATTTTTGTTCCTTCTACAATTCGAACTTACATGGGGTCTTCGAAGTGATTGTCAGTTGACTACGGCTAGATCCTTTGTCCATTAATAGATCCCTAACCAGCTACTTTTATTCGTATTAAACACAATAACCAATCACAATATGTGTACTGTTTGTCACTGAGGAGTTCTATGTGGTATCTCTGTAGTTCACGATCCTTTGTCTACTGATAGGTACCTAACCAGCTATTTTCTGTCGTATTCAATACAATAACTAAACACAATATGTGTACTGTTTGTCACTGAGGAGTTCTATGGGGTATTTCAGTAATCCACGACCCTTTGTCCACTGATTGGTATTTAACCAACTACTATTCTTCGTATTCAATACAATAACTAATCATAATATGTGTACTGTTTTTTATTGAGGAGTTCCATAGAGTATCTCTGTAGTTCACGATCCTTTGTCTACTGATAGGTACCTAACCAGCTATTTTCTTTTGTATTCAATACAATAACTAACCACAATATGTGTACTGTTGATAACTAAAGAGTTCTATGTGGTATCTCAGTAATCGACGACCCTTCGTCCACTGATAGGTACCTAACCAGTTACTATTCTTCGTATTCAACACAATAACCAATCACAATATTTGTACTGTTTGTCACTGAGGAGTTCTATGGGGCATTTCAGTAATCCACGACCCTTTGCCCACTGATTGGTACCTAACCAACTACTATTCTTCGTATTCAATACAATAACTAATCATAATATGGGTACTGTTCTTTATTGAGGATTTCCATAAATTATCTCTGTAGTTCACGATCCTTTATCTACTGATAGGTACCTAACCAGCTATTTTCTTTTGTATTCAATACAATAACTAACCACAATATCTGTACTGTTGATACCTAAAGAGTTCTATGTGGTATCTCAGTAATCCACGACCCTTCGTCCACTGATAGGTACCTAACCAACTACTTTCATTTGTATTCAATACATTAACCAATCACAATATGTGTACTGTTCGTCATTCAGGAGATCCATAGGATATCTCCGAAGTCTGTGATGTTTGTTTATTGATAGGTACCTAACCAACTAGTTTATTTCGTATTGCATATTAAAAAGCTTGTTTTTAAAAAGGTTTTTATTTTTTATTTTTTTTATTTTTACTTTTTTAATATTTTAGTTTTCTCTATGTTTAGCTAGTGCTAAACTATTTTTTTCTAAGAAGCAATGTCGCTTGTAGATATCGCTTTCATTAGCAATCTTTTCCTGTCGCTTCAATTTCGCCTTCTCTAAACGTCTCTTTCTTTGTGTAGTAGTTTCTTTTTTGTTCATGTTGTTCCCACGAGTATAGGACAAAAACGGTCCATCCCCAGAGGTCCATTGTAGGGGGTAGGTATAAGGGCTTCAGTACAACAGGGTTCGACCTGGTACCCTGAGGCGCAACGTTAGCAATATGACATGTTTATACACCCTCATACCATTCAGCCCTCGGCACGTGCTCACCTTAGCATTGGGTCATCCATCTAATCCATCAAATTTATTTATTTTTATTGATTTAAACTTTTGCAACATATAAAGCAACAGCAAATATTACATGGCGGACTTAATGCCCGAGTCATTCTCTACCAGACAACTTTAGGGTGATGCAGAGATAACATTGGTATGTTCAATAAGATATATTATAAATAATTTAAATGTAAGTATATATAACACATGCATAAATATTGTATATGCATAAACATATAATTACGTGTATTGTAAATACGGAAACTACAATAAATAAACATACATAAAATACATAAGTAGTTCTAATAGGACGTTATTAAGATGATCTGCCATGATTCTATCAAACAAGAGCTCGCGGACTTTCTTTATGTAGCCATCCTGATTTCGAGAGGCAGCGCGTTCTAAAAGAAAGAATAAACAAAACCAGATGTATGAGAGGAACAGAAATGAAGATGATTATTTGAGGACCGCAGATTTTTCCTCTGAAAGGAGCAAAAGAGCATCTAATCTAAGACAATCCACATTCATAACAAACGGAACGAACGAACGAACGAACTTATTTTCCCGAGTTCCTATGGTCATCTTCCAGCTCCATCAACATACCCTGGTTACCATCTAGCACCAAAGTACTCGTCAAGACGAATCATACGAGCCCAAACTTGATGGAGTTGTGTCGTTTAATTACCGAGTTCCTGTGTCCATCTTCTAGCTCCATTATTAGACCCTGGTTACAATCTAGCACCAAAGTACTCGTCAAAACGAACCATACGAGCCCAAACTCGATGGGGTTGTGTCGTTTAATTACCGAGTTCCTATGGCCATCTTCCAGCTCCATCATCAGACTCTGGTTACCATCTAGCACCAAAGTACTCGTCAAGAAAGATCAAACGAGTCCAAACTCGATGAGGTTGTGTCGTTTAAATACCGAGTTCCTATGGCTACCTTTCGGTTCCATCTTCAAACCCTGGTTACCATCTTGCACCAAAGTACTCGTTAAGACGAATTATACGAACCCAAACTCGATGGGGTTGTGTCGTTTAATTACCGAGTTCTTGTGGCTATCTTGTAGCTCCATCATCAGACCCTGGTTACCATTTAGCACCAAAGTACTCGTCAAGACGAACCATACGAACCCAAACTCGATGGAGTTGTGTCGTTTAATTACCGAGTTCCTATGGCCATCTTCCAGCTCCATCATCAGACCCTAGTTACCATTTAGCACCAAAGTTCTCGTCAAGACGAATCTAAGGAGTCCAAACTCGATGGGGTTGTGTCATTTAACAACCAAGTTCCTATGACCACCTTCCGGTTTCATCATCAGATCAGCTTCATGTATTAATAATTTTGCATTGTCATCCGATTTACACATGCATGCAAAATTTTAGCTCAATCGGTAACCGGGAAGTGGATCATATTTAACTTGCAAGATTTGATTTCAGACACCGGAACAGGTGAATGAAACTAAATAAAAGCTTGTAAAAATGCAACCATCTCGGGAAAAATATCTAGCGATCAAAAAAAATCATCCAAATTGGTGTATAAATGACGGAGATATGCGCGAACAAACACATAAAAAAAAACATATAGGTAGGTACTACAACCGAATTGATAACCTCCTAAATTGTGTTATGAAAATCAGGAACAACGACGGTACTACAACAACCCAGATCTGGGACAATATAGAAAAAGTTCGTTTTTCTATATGGTAACCTCGGAGATGGTGACATCAGAGACCGGCGTGCGAGCGAGTCTTTGATAATGAAGGTTGCATTAAAAGTTATGATCATCTATTTAAAAAATACTTACTTTGCTTACATTCCTTGTTCTTACAAAACGAGGACGGAAAAACAACACTCTTTGATAACGACGTGAAAATCTATCCATATGAGGACCTAAATACACTTTGTCAGATACTGATACTAATCCGAGGTCTTGAGTGTAAAATTTACACATTAGTCCTCAGACAGTACAACATACATGACTCATGTGTATAGCAAGTGTGTATAAATCGATAGTGGCGCCGCCTGGTGTTCACACTCTGTCGGGGTGTGTACAGAAATTTCCAAGACCAATCCGAGGATTTCTTGACTTTTTCTTATTAAGTATATAGAAAGGTTCAAAATCGCACGTAGAGTACGATGCAGTAGTCAGGTCAAACCGAGGACTCACAAAAAAGTCCTCGGATTGAAAACGTCCTCGGATGTTCCTTGTGTATTCAGGCCTACGTCCTCGTATGGTACTTAAAACAAACACACATACACACACACACACACACACCCTCACACCCTTACTTACTTACTTATTTAGGTAATTTCTGTACCTAAATATTTTGCATGCTGTAGCTTACGGCTAAATAGGTTTAAGCGACATTGTATTCTTTGACCAACTGTATTATACCCTATTTATGGCAAATGAACAATTATTATTATTATTATTATATTATTACCCACACACCCTCACACACACGCACACACCCTCTTATATAACTACCTATGATTACATAATTTTATGCATTTTTTACAAACAAATTACACTTTGGACTTTTGTTAAATAAAAACAAATACGCTATCGTGGTTCTGTCCAATCGCACGAAATTTATAAGCAATTTAACAGTAAATATAAATAAATGTGAGTGTATTACATTTACCAATAAATTCAAACCTAACAAACATTCCCCTATAACTTTGATGGCACTCCTATTTGCAGAACTTCCTTGGTTAGAAAACTGGGTGTGCATTTTGAAAATAAAATGCTTCTCAGAGATCATAATATAGGTACAATAACGAATAAAGTTTATAATAACCTTGGATTTGTGATAACAACATGGTAAGCCTTTCCCTAATGTCAATACAATAAAAACGGTATATTTCGCCTACGTCTAAAGTGTTATTTAATATGCTAGTTCTATATGGAATCCTCAATATTCTATTTACATAGATCGTCTGGAACGATTGCAAAAAATCTTTACAAAACATTTAAATTACCGTTTTTCGAAGACAACAACGTCGTACAGGGAAAGCTGTAAACAATACGGTTTACTAACACTTGGAGATAGACGTAAAATAATGGATATGTGTTTTTTTGTACGACATAGTGAAGGGTAATGTGGATTGTGCTGAATTAGTGGAAGGTATAGCTTACAACGCACGAATCCAGCGCGCCCGTCGACGGCCCCTGTCATTGTTTCTTACTCCCATCCCAAGACGAGCACTAACCACACGCGTAGGTAATGCACCCATCTCCCTTTTGCCACTTTTTATAATGATATATTTAAAAATATTGACATATTTATTCACAGCAAAAATACAGTTAAGGCGAAGGGTAACGCACACTAGCGCCGCTAATGGATTTAATTTGATAACTGCTAAACTGGATTTCTTTTCAAACATTGCGGACCTTCCGACACTAGGCAAACATCTATTATTTAAGAATTGTGCACTACTTTTAGGTTTGTTTTTCTATTCATTGCTAACACCAAAAGTGGCCATTGTTTGTGAATAAATGCGATAGCCCGTTTTGTGAATAAACCACGCAACAAAAAGTAGTGCACAATTATTAAATAAATACTATGAATGCTTTCCTGTTATCGGACGGTACACAATGTTTAAAAAAAGAACCGGTCCGTTAGTTATGTAGTGTCAAATTATCAATTGGTGGCGCTAGTGTGTCCTTACCCTTCGCCTTAAGAGAAAAGCGATAGAAATTCTGATAGAATTCTGATATTGAAGAATAGTGTACCTACTGTAATTTGTATATTATAGTAATAATAAGTTAACGAATGGCAAGTTGCAGTACACTATTCCTCAATATCCATATGGATATATATAATGATAAACTAGATATAATGAAAATAAAAATAAAGTATAAGTTACTGTAGTCAAGAAAATATAATAGACGTGGAAGTAAATATGTTATATGAATATATACATACATATATACATGTGTGTGTATAAGTATTGATTAATTTATGATTTTTATATATTTTTTCATATTATATAGGTATTAGAATGTATCAACATATATTTTTTTACGCCATAAGCAATTAATTATATTAAGGGAAACCCGAAATTTGCTTTACCGTATTAGTTTAAGTACTATGTAAGAAAGTGTTGTATTGTTACGCAGTTGGTTTTCTTAATAAAGCAAAAAAAATTGGATGAATTTCTAGTTCATTGCGCTTTACAGCAATCACAGTCAGCAGTGATAGAAAAAACGCAATGAACTAAAAATCCGTTTGCCGCGTCGCAAGACGTCAGTAGTCGTGGTCGAGCGGTAAGGTGGTACCATAGTAGAATGAAACAAGTAGGCCATCTTCATACATACGCACCGAGCGCGGCTTGTATGCGAGCGCAGCCGAGCCAGCCCGTCCGTACGCATCGTCGCACGCACACACTGACAAAGTTTATTGCTAATAATGCTGCGCCAGTCGCGACTGAGCCACGTAATGCCGCGCGCGCCTGCTTGTTTCGTCGCTGCGCCCGCCGCGCCGCTGCCGCTCGTAGGTTATACATAATTTTGTGAAACGTAAGTCAACGATGGCTACAAAAAAATTCAGGAGATATTGCAGTGTTTACGGATGTCTAAATAGCAGCTTGTCAAATCCAGAATTGTCCTTCTTTACCTTACCTACCGAACAAAAAGGTGAGTACCTCCTGCCTAACCTAATTACATTATTTTGTGTTAGTTATTTACTAGGTACCGAAAGAGTTAAGTTCTGCTTCAGATTTCGTGGATTAGAGAGTTAAATACATGTACCTAAGGATTTGTAAGTTTAATTTATTAGATTACACGGTACACCCTACCGTGAAAACAAGGGACTAATTAGGTACAGTCAGACTAAACACTTTGTACTTTGTACCGCTCTTATGTTGTGGGCATAAGTACTAATATCGAACTGCAAGTGTTTACCGTGATGTGCTGTTGACCGTACCTACTTACCTATTGTAAGTTGTTGTGTTGTACAGTTAACAAACTACGTTTAGGTAGATCGGGGGTTCTCTGGAATCCATGAATTCATATTTCTAAGTATGTTCTTATTTTATATGTAGATACCTACCTCAATCTAATTAAAAGCGACAGCCCTACAAGTTTAGGTGATTATCGCTTGCTCGGGGGCCGAGTCGGCCTACTTGTTTCATTCTACTATGGTGGTACGGTACACACGTGATAATTTTAACAAGATTCATCTGAAGATAAGCAATTATAGATACCGCAGGCGAGGACTCAGTTACGCGGTCTAGCTATACATAAATATGCTAAAAACACAAATGTTGAAAAAATTTCCACGAGCAGGATTTGAACCTGCACCCTTCTGACATACCGGGTCAGGTGCTCTTCCAATTGAACTATCGTGGTTCTAACCAGCCCGTCGAAATTATTCAACACTATTTACCTTTTAGTTTGAAAGCCAAAGGCGCCCATTCATTAACATCCGATCATAATAGGGTGCAGGTTCAAACCTGCTCGTGGAAATTTTTTCAACATTTGTGTTTTTAGCATATTTATGTATAGCTAGACTGACAAAATTTGCGTTAAAATTATTTAAACATTTTAAATATGCTATATAACATGTTTTGTCATATCATCATCACTACATAGTATAAAACAAAGTCGCTTCCCGCTGTCTGTCTGTCCCTATGCATGTATGTATGCTTAGATCTTTAAAACTACGCAACGGATTTTGATGCGGTTTCTTTTAATAAATAGAGTGATTCAAGAGAAAGATTTATATGTATAATAATTGCATAGAATTGGACCCGGTACTCAAGCGGACGAAGTCGCGAGCGGGTCGCTTGTCTTTTTTTTATATATAAAAATCTTCTGTGCGTGTGTATGTTATTGAACTCCTTCTAAACGGCTGCACCGATTTGGATGAAATTTTCTGTGTGTGTTCAAGTGGATTCAAGAATGGTTTAGATTTATAATTGGATATGGATTGCGCTGCTATAGGGGTCCATCATGGGATACGGGTGTTCTTAAGCGGACGAATGGTTTGTTTGTTTTGTTGTCATGGAAACTGTCAAAGCGGTACGAAGTCCGCCGGTCAGCTAGTAATTGTACAAGTATAAGTTGACATTGTTGATAGATTTGCACGTGTCAGACATAGCCACGACAACCTAATTTTAAACTTTAATAACGCATTGCTATTTTAAACTAAAAATTATCTATACTGATCATAACGCCTTCGCAAATCCCTGCCAGTTTTTACACACAGTATATAGGCAGATAATTTTGAATACAGCAACCTATTGTCACCACATATGGAGACGTTTAATCAAACCGCATCTCGCATGCAAACGACTGATAAATAATTGACAAATGTCGCGGCTGCGGTGAACGGCGCGGGGCGGGGCGGCTCATCCATCTTGCCGTGTCGATCTTTGATCTGTGAACGGGCATGACAGCTCTGTCTTTCCACGGCTGTGTTATTATAATAATATACTGTTAGAGACGAGAAATCGACAGCTATGGACAACACTATTTTTCTAAATTGTATTAGCCGCATCACTAGCGTTAGCTGTCACTTTTGACATTCTATGGTTTGACCGCCAATACATCTATTGTGTTTGTTTAGATATCTAATATTAACAAATTGTTGTAAATGAAATGGTGTCTAATATAACATCTAGGGGCACGGCAGTGCCCCCGCCAAGTCGAGCAAAAAAGCGGCACGGCCGTACCATCCTTTTTTCGAAACAGTTCAGGCCATTTTCGACCCTACATTTATCTAACGCTTCCACCGTCTGTGTGGTCTGAAGCAGTACCTCCTACAAACGAGATAAAAACGTACCATTTTATTCAAACATTTTTTTGAAAGTTTTCCATAATTTTATTTATCACTAGCTGTGCCCTGCGGTTTCACCCGCGTTAATTAGCGACTGTTCCACTCCTATCAGTCATAGCGTGATGTAATATAGCCTATATAGCCTATAGCCTTCCTCAATAAATGTACTATTCAACACAAAAAGATTTTTTCAATTCGAACCAGTAGTTCCTGAGATTAGCACGTTCAAACAAACAAACAAACAAACAAACAAACTCTTCAGCTTTATAATATTAGTATAGATTTTATTTATCATAATTTTATTTATCCTATAAAAAACAGCTTTTTATAGGAGTTTAGTCCTTATATCTATGGGGATACAAGTGGTCGAAATATAGACCGATTTCGCCACTTGCCCTATAAAGGGTTAAACAAGCACTACATAAATTTCACCAATTTATTAATTTTCCTTGAAAATGAATGTCTCAATAGCTTAGTTAAAAGAGCTGTCACCAGGGTCGAAAGGTCGTGGTTTTGAGCCTCACCTGAAGCAAATAATCTTTATTCAACTGCTACTTTCAGTCAATTTAGAGGTGAAACAGGTGGAGTGCACCATCAGCTGATTAAAATTTCTAGACTCACCTACTATGTGTTTATTAGACAAATGCGCAATGCCTGTAGAATCTAGTTCAATGACATTACGTATATTTTGTGGCTTGTCACTGAATGTTATTCAAGCTCCATTCATTAAACAGTAATATGACATCTGTCAAACAAGTTTAAACCCTACACAGTTCTCGTGCTAACGATCTCGACTGGCTGTGTGGGTAATTGCTTACGATTCTATAGTATGTCTACATCGTAAGCTTAATTAAGTACCTATTATCTTAAAATCTATAAAATAAGACAGCATCGAAGTAGCTCCACCTAAGTAACAAGTTGTTTCCACAAGTTCGAGAAGCCAACGATTCAAACGTGTTTAAGTTAGATGTATGTAGCTAACTTAAGCTTGTTTGAAAACTAAGAAGAACTAGCACTTAACATTGTGAAAGTACTTATTTTACTACTCAGTCGTATGAAAACCATAAAACGTTACATCTTATTTCATTTTTGCATCCGAACCCCTTAGAGAATCTAGTAAGGCTCTGGGCACGCATCTAGTGCGAGATGCCGTTCCCTCTAGAAAACCTCCGAAAGTGCTTCGTTTCACACGGCTTGAGGAACCCTTTAAGTTTTTCTCCGCCCCCAAAAAAGTCCGGTGAAGCTGAAAATGAAAATGCCGTCTGAGGCAAACCAAAATTTCTTTAAAAAAATGATATAGATACAATCAGCAACAAAAGTCACTGACCACTTTAGTACATGCCATAACACAATTACCTTTAACTTCTAAGGGAATTCGATTAAATTGACTTTTTGTATAAACGCAAGCAGTTCAGCCGGCCATAAGTGAACGTATGTTAATTTTATTGTAATCTGTGGGTTAGCTGATTAGTTGGTGAGATGAGAATCTGAAAGGAGGTTTTTATCCACACAAATCATTACCAAAGGTCTGCAGAGTTAGGTTTTGGTGGCCGGCTAATTCGATTACGGAACTATGAAACAGCAAAAGGTTTTTAATTAAATAGTCATGAGCTCCGATTTCAATTTTCGACGACTTTCACAACTGACACACACTTTTGTTATCGCAACCAACGCTTTTGTTTCTAGCAAATATTGTCTAAAGATTTGCATAGGAACTTCTTATGGTAAATAATTAAACCAAACTATCTTGCAGAGCTGAGGATGGTGCAGCGGCTGGTACATACGGATTGTGCTCTTGCAAGTTGAGCAACCTTCCCAAGACCTGGTCACTGACCATATAAAAATATCTAGAGCTTTTCCATGCTTCGGCAAACACGTTAAGTTGTAAATTCCTAGTTTATAGTAAGATGACATACGTCAAAATTACCATCATGTATTCTACCAGAATGGTGGGTTATGACTTCATGTCCGTACTTGTTATTTACTATTTATGTAAATAATATGAATACCAATTCCCCTCGGAACTGGAGCGACCCGCGGGCTATATGGGGTTGGCCAAGATGTTGATGGGCGACCAACCAAAACACTGTTTGTTCAATCTTCGGTTCAGCAAATCAGTATAACTGCAACGTGCAACGACACTGCAACAACATTGCTTTAAAACCCCATCCATGAGCCCAGCGGTGGGATCTTTTTATGTCGATAATTATATTAAACCGCCACCATACACCAAACACATAGAAAGCAAATAAGCCATTCTAATTATAGAACGTCCTTCTATAAATAAACACGGCCATTTCGCTTGCAAATAGTCGTAAGCTTTCCGAAAATTAATAATCAAATTACAACGGAGTTAGAGAAACAAGGTAAGTTTAATTAAAAACGTGGTGACATAGGGCTCAGCCGAGATTAATAGTCGGAGCAATTAGAAGCAAATTAAACTACACCCCCCACTGAATTAGGGATGGTTGGGTTGTGGAAAAAAGGCCAGAGTAAAGCCGGCCCGCGAGCTTAGGGCCGCGGCGGGCGAGCCTCCGCGCAGGACTGACGGTGGGTACCTAATGGTTAATCTTAAACGATTTAACTTTTTTTAGAAACAGGGGGGAGGGGGGGCTAGCTCATGTTTTGTCATTACACATTAACGAAAACTTGAACATTTTTCTTTTGTCTTTTTGATAAGTGCGCATGATAGAACTGTAATATCTTTTTCTTATTCTTCTCCCTGCCATGGTCTCATGTTACTTGGGGTCAGCGCAAAACGTCCGTTTCTTCCACTCTCATCTATCAGTCTTATTTTACAATTAAATTTATTAGTTTTTGATTTTAGGAATTGTATTGTTTATTATATTATATATAAGTCTCCGTAATGACTTGTGGAAACTTGTTGTTAGCATAGCCATATTTATTAATAATTATGTCACTTGACTATTTTGCTGTAAGACTCCCGAATAAAAATAAATAAATAAAAATAAATAATATAAATAAATAAATTATTAATGCCCATATTGTCATTTAATGCTAAACGTTTTAATTAAATAAACAAAAAATTGCTTTGCATGTAGGCGATAAACTGGATTGTTAATTGAAAGCGGCGGCGTCGTACAAATGCATTTTTTAATAATATAATTAACAAATTACTCCTCTCTCTACTTGATATTAAGCAGAAGCAGAATCAAAATGCCGAGACAGCCAGTGCAGCCGGAACGTGCCTCACCAGCCGTCCTCCCTCACCTTCCCGACCCGCAAGTTGATCTTCACACGTCGATTACGAGACCCAAGATTTGTAATGAGCTGTTCTCGATGTCAGCGGTTAGAGCGGGGAGAGGCGTCACCATAAACATAGGCTGTAATCCACACCAGTAGCTACCCACTGCCGTCATCCAGTTTCTGTAAAACCATTAGCAATACCAATAATTTAAGAGGAGCTCGATGGCGCAGTGGTTAACGGGCTCGGTCTACGATTGCTGACGTTAAGCAACTTTCGCAAAGGCCGGTCATCGGATGAATGATCAAAAATTTATTATCTCGAGCTCCTCCGTGCTTCGGAAGGCACGTTAAGCCGTTGGTCCCGGCTGCATTAGCAGTCGTTAACAACCACCAGTCCGCACTGTTCTCCCTATCCATCCATAGGTAAGGCTCGTGCCTCAGCAGCAGGGAACATAAAATGAGCTAATGATGATGATGATGAAAACACCTTGATTCTACCAACATCATGCACAAGGCCAAAAAAATATCCGCAAGTTCTCACATAAAGACACCATCATGAACAGTTCGATACAAATCCACGCAAGCAGCTGCCGCCTATGTAAAACCCTTAACAAAACCATTAATTAAAAACGCCCTAATTCTACCAACATCATGCACAAAGCGCTTATGTGTGCCCGCCCTAAGAAGTTTTAAAAAAAGAGTGCCGCTGTGAAACCACGCTTTTCATTTAGGGGTCGAATTAAAGACGTTCACAGAATTCAACCATTAATCCCCTGTTGCTCTGAAATGAAAAAGAACTTGTGACAAAGGTACAAATTAATAAGAATCACCTCAACGGCTTTGCTATTTCGTTGGTGGGACGTTGTTTCCTCGAGTTGCTTGTGCAAATTGTTGAAAGTCTTGGGGTATCATGCTGAACCTCTGTTCAACATGATTTCCTTGTTGGCCTCATTCACTGTTATCAATAATAACAATGATGATACGTGTTTCTATTTCAGATTAACTCCATAGACTGTTAGTAATTATAATTATTTGCATTAGCGTTCGTTAAAAACCACCAATCCGGACTGGACCCGCGTTGTGGTTTATGACCGTTCTCCCTATCCATCCTGTGCCCCAGCAGTGGGGACATAATATTTGCTGGTGACGATGAACCGTCACCCATGTGGAAATGCCTGAGTCTAAAAGTGGGAGTTTTTTTATTTTTTTTGAATTTTTCATTCACAATAAAAAATATAAAATACAAAAAATATTAATAGAAAAAATCAACCAGCCTCAGGAAGCTCGAGTGGGAATCGAACCCACGACCTTTGGATAACCGGTTCAATGCCCTGACCGCTGAGCTACCAAGGCTTCAGTAGACTCGTTTATTTTTTCTAGTAGTTTGTGATTTACGCTGCAAGCCTTGCAAGCCTTATGTCACTGTGTGTGTGAGGGTAATAACTTCACTGTGACGTAATACCGGAATGTAACCTTTTTTTTATAGCTTAATAATGATTTAGTTTAGCTTATACCGTGTTGTACGTTGTGTGTAGTTATTACCGTGGCGGTGAAATGCAGAAAATAATTCCCAACAACAGAGCCTTTTTTGCTGCTCCATTTTTTAGTGGAATTTTGTATTTACTCAGTCGTCAACCATATTGTTTATCCTTTGCTACAAATAGTAAACTGCAATGCAATAGTGTTTGATTTTGTTCATTTTCGTAGTCAACTATTTATTTAATGTATTTTAGGATATAAACTTACTATGTATTTAATATTTACTGTGAGAACAATGATATTATTAAGAAAAAGAAAGTCATGATGACGCCTCTTTGAGGAGAATAGAAGAAAATGACAAATTGCGCCGACTCCAAATAATATTGGGAACGGGGCAGGTAGATGTTTTTTGACATTTTCAAGGCAAGGGTGACAAGGCATTATCTAGGCGAGTATGCTTCATCCTAGGCCGCATGATGATGCGTGATGACTTACCAACAGGTGAAATTGCCGTCAAAAACTTGCCTAAACATAAAAAAAAAATTAAGATGATATTTTAGATATTAGGTTTATTTATTGAATGTTTTTCGACTAACACATTTTATAAAAAAACTAAATTCTTAATTGCATGTAAGAAAAAGGAAGTATGTAATAGCTAGGCATAATGTAGTGCTGGGCACTTGTAGCAATTTGGCAATATTTTCACGTGTAGGTACGAGTATAATATAATTTTTCGAATCATCCAAGTATTTGTAGAATGATGGCAAACATATTGATGATACATTTAATTTAATATTAACAAATTTTCTATTCGAAAGCGAGATCTGCCCCCCTAGTCAAATGGCAAACCGCTAATAGAATAGAAATTAAATAGAATGATTATTGTATGCGATTAATTCGATTGACATAAACGTCATTTATACGTATCGTTGACTGATGTCAATCCCGTACAATAATCATTACCTATATTTGATAACCAATATACCTTCCAGCTTCAAATACAAATTACAGGCAAAACTAATACTTTTTGCGTGCGGGCAAGTGTAATAATCTGTGCGAGGCGTGTGATTTTGATCTTTTCTGTTGTAATTGTGAATCGGTGAGAAAAAATCTTACTAAGTGGTTTTTTGAAACTTATTAATTATTGAATATACCTACTACCTATTATATACTACTCAAAACAAAATAAGGGCCACGAGGTATTTTTTCATTTTGGTGTAAATTATTAAACATTTACATATTGAAAGTAGTAAAATATTGAGTATACAAACTCTTTGATACCTAAACTTTTTAATATTGTAGTATTCATCTAATGCTGGCAACAATTTTAAATAAAATTTTATTTAAAATTATTTTTGAAAATTTTGATTGCATTTTCTTTGACGTTTTGCTTTCCTTAGCTTCTTGGTTTATTAGAAATTATCAGAGTTCATTGATATCTCGAGTCAGAAACATCTTTTGCAATATGCCACAAGCACGCAGGCGTCATATGGACTCGCTGACAGCAACCAGAGCCGTTACAATGATTGAAGAAGGTCATTCGCAGCGATCTGTGGGTTTGCAATTGGGATTTTCTCGAAGAGCTATTCAAAATCTATGGAATCGTTTCCAAGAGACCGGCAGTGTTAGAAGAAGACCTGGTTCGGGCAGAGTTCGCATTACAACAGCTCAAGAGGATCGTTACATTCGATTAAGTGCGCGCCGAGATCGCACAACGACGGCCCGCAAGCTGCAAAATCGTTTACGGCTCACAACGGGTACTCGTGTCAGTGACCAAACTATTCGTAATCGATTGCATGAAGACCAGCAGGCATCAAGAAGGCGAGTTGTCCGTATTCCATTAACCAGAAATCATCGTGCAAATCGTTTAAGATTTTCCCGTCAACATTTGGACTGGGACATAAACCAATGGGGCATGGTGCTCTTCACAGACGAATGCAAAGTTAAATTTTTTAACGACGATCGGCGTATTAGAGTATGGAGAAGACGCGGCGAGAGATTTTCAGAAGCCTGCATCCATGAAGTCGATCGTTTTGGTGGTCCAAATGTAATGATTTGGGGCGGGATAAGCTTACACGGCAAAACTGAGCTCGCTATTTTAAATGAGGGTACTGTTACTGCTCAGCGGTATATTGAGAAAGTCGTCAGATCACAAGTGATCCCATTTGCCCAGCGAGCGGGTCCTGGATTCATCTTGATGCAAGACAATGCTCGTGCACACACGGCTCAAGCGACTCGGTTTGTACTGGAAGCGTCTCAAATTCAAGTCTTGCCGTGGCCGGCGAACAGTCCGGACTTAAATCCAATAGAGCACATGTGGGATCAGTTGAAACGAAGAGTTAGAGACGGTGATCAGGAAATCCACAACCAACAGCAACTCATCAACGCTGTTAAAAGAGCCTGGGAAGAGATTCCAATGGAAAATGTCAGGCATTTGATTGAGAGCATGCACTCCAGGCTTCAGGAGTGCGTAACGAAACGAGGGGGGCATACCCGTTACTAAAAGATGAGCATGGAGTATTTTCTTTTGTTTTCAGTAACTTTACATTGTTTTTATTTTTAACCTTAAATGTGTTTTTTCTTTCAAAAGCAAATAAACTTTTTAATCATTATTATTGGAATAAATTTATTGGTCTACACGGTAAAAACAACATTAGTTTTCGTTATGGAGACAAAAAATTAATATTGGTTTTATTATTTTCATGGTACAGACAAAATACCTCGTGGCCCTTATTTTGTTTTGAGTAGTATATTTATACTACCTACCTATTATACTTTTGGTGTAAAATGTCCTTGTTACTGTCACAGCTACTATGCTTGTAAGCGGTTCGATCGCAGTTTAGATCCTAGCTATACAAACATGTTTATTCTGTTAGCTCAATAATTACCCTGCTATTTGAAGTCTATTAGTGTGAATCTGTCATTGCTTTTCTGATGTATAACTACATAGCTATTCTTTTTTCTGTTACTGTTGATTTACCTAAGAAAATAAAATAAAAATAACTATTCTACAATGTTGCTATTCTATTAGTGTTTTGCCACTTGTCTAGGGGGACTGAAAATTTACGCAAACTATTTAATGTTACTCTACCTACTCAATTTGTGTGAGTACCTACCTATCGAGTAGGAAGTTACTGTAGGTAGCTGCTAGTAAGTATTGAATTGGTTTTCCAAAAAACCTAAATAAATAAATATATGTTCTTGTAGCGCGGTACTCGTGTGTAAGGTTTTATTAATTCAGATGAAACTAAATCAATATTTTAGTTATTATTTTCCTGCAGCATTATGTTGGCGGTTAAATACAAAAAAAAAAGAGATAGTTGTCTCTAGTTTGATTTTTACACTGGCAACACTGGTGGCGTGAGCGGTGGGGTGACTCGGCGCACCGGGACACTTTGATTCGAGAGTTGACGCCGAGCGGTCGTGCGATAGCTAGTGAACAGTCTTGCTGCTAAAAAAAGTTTTGAGTAATAATTTTAATTAGGACAATAAGTTTTGGTTGTTACAATAAGTTTGGAATATTCAAATAAGTTTTGAAAGTGAACAGTCTTGCAGCTAAAATAAGTATTGATTAAGATAATAAGCTTTGGTTGTTACAATAAGTTTGGAATATTCGGATAAGTTTTGAAAGTGAACCTGGTTATTTCTGAGAGATCTTACATCTCAGAAGTGGGATAGATCCGTAAGTATACGCCTACATTTTACTTTTATTATCTTTTATATTTTATGGTGCTTTGCCAAAACGTATGGCATTTTATTTAAAGCCAATTGCAGAAAATTATTAACACATTTATGATCTTTAAATACATGTACTTAATAATTTATTAGATTAAACGGGTGATAATCACGATCATCTTGTTGGAAAAATGATTTACATATTTGCTACATGAAGTTTTACGTTAAGATCGTAAGTTATGTGATTTTAATTTTAACGACGGGTATTTCACTTTTTAAATCCAAACCGTGCAATCTGGGTAGCATACATACATACATACATACACATACATATTACATGATTTAATTAGTCATCGTGAAAACAAGTCATTTGATACCATTGCATCATCTGGTTCCGTACTGAGCTTGTGCTGTGGTGTCGGATGACGGATGTGATGCTTATGTGTTTATCGTGAAAATATACCTGAATATTTTTTTTTTATTTACCTATGAACAATGAACAGATAGTATACATTGAGTAAAGCATAAATATATAGAAACTGTTAATATACATATATATAAATACACATCCGTGGGTTGGCTAGCAAGGTAATTATATGACGGGGATTTTATAAAGGGGGATGAAATTTTAGTCCATTTTGCTCTAGGATGCACCGTTTCTAAGATAATTACTTGTTTCTATTTTCTTTTTTTATATAAATACTTACAGCTAGCAAGGCAATTATATGTTCTAAGGTTCTATTTTTCTTTTTTTTCCCATTTCCATGCTAACATTTTCTTTTTGCGACGAGTTTCAATTCAGGAAATGGATGGAAGAAAAGGAGATTGTCGGAGTTTGGCTACGCCTCTGCGTGATCGCTCGCGCTCCAGGCGTAGCAACGTGCTGACGTGACGCATGCTGATGCGAGATAGAAGCCGTAGTCGCAGTCGGCGACTGCGAGAACGAGAACTGGCATTGATGCAAGAACAGGAGCGGGTCCGTCGGATGGAGAGGGATCTACAAAAGGAACGAGAACCGCGAACAACGGCAGCGGAGTATGCGACGCAGCTCACCTGCTGCAGAGACCAGCTACGAACGACGCAGTCGCAGTGGGCTGCCGGGTGATCGCTGCGGGAATGATCGAGACTTCACGAGCGGGAATCCTTGCACTAAAAGGTCATGTAGTCCTACCTTTTCTTCTAAAGATTTAACTACGCAATTACCACCGTTTAGGGAAAGGTTGAATAATTCAGTAGATGTCAAACAAAATAGGATGAGTTTAAAGGTTAATCCGAATTTATATTGCTACAATTGTAAAGAGAGAGGACACCCGCATTCTAGGTGTCCGAAACCGCTGATTATGTGTGGCCATTGCAACAAAGTAAGACGTAAATCTGAGGCCTGTAGAAACAAACAGGAAACAGGATCAACAAGGGCTATCCCAACGGCAAAGACCATGCGTTCTCTAGTTCTTGCCCAAATCAAAAATTTATGAAAATAGTTAATATTAATGGATTGCCGCTGGAAGCGTGTGTTGATCTTGGTAGTGAGGTTATAGTTAGGTTATAGTTAGGTTACTTATAAGAAAATCAGATTTCTTAAATCTTGGGCTTAATCACGACCAGACTCCAACGATGATGAAGGGTTTTGGCAACAATATTGTGCAATCCGTAGGCTCTGCAAACCTGATAGTGACTATCTATGGCGTACAGGCCACTGTGTCGTGTAGGGTTGTTGTGTTAGTTGGCCAGACTTTCTCGGAGCAGCCACATATTGTTGTCTATAAAGACGCAGTTAAACTACAGTTTCTGCACCTTGGTGTCGAGTTACCTGAACCACTTGAGCATGTCGAGTCCCTAGAAAGAGTACAATATTGGTGGGGTATTGATAGGTGATACTAAGATTTTTGGTAAGGACCCAGCCGAATGTTTAGATCGTTTAAAGGAAGTTCTCAAATTATTACAAAAAGCATATCTTAAATTGAATTTATCTAAATGCAGCTTCCTTCAAAATTCTATTAATTATTTAGGTTTTGAAATAAGCTCTGTAGGGATGCGGCCAGGGAATTCAAAGATACAGAGTATAGTTGAATTTCCCCGCTTAGAATGTGCATAGTGCTCGACAATTTCTAGGGCTTGTTAGCTACTTCAGAAAATTTATTCAAGGGTTCGCACTGCTTGCTTACCTCATTAATAAGTTGCTTAAAAATAATGCAGCGTGGAAATGAAAAATAGGCGAAAAACAACCATCGTCGCAGATCGGATGCGACCATGGATTCATCTCGAATATTTGGAAGTTGATAATGATACAGATAATGATGACGATGGTGATGATGATGATGATGATGATGATGATGATGGTGATGATGATGATGATTATGATGATGATGATGATGATGATGAATGAATTGACGTCAGATACTATGTAGCTTTCTAAGAAATGTAGGACTCAGATAGCTAATTTGTTAGCTTTTAATATACATGATACAGTTATAGGTGGTATAACTAAGTCTTTTCATGATAATAACTTAATCATTAGTAGTTCTGCTAATGCAACTTTTACAACCAGTAATAAGGTTACAACCGCAGATTTAAACTGAGGTCTAAGACAAAAGCCAAGCCCACATCCATTACTATTATACATCAAAATATTCAGGGTTTGGCTGGCAAGGACTTAAAATTAGAATAATTAGCAAAAAGTCAGGTAATTCATGTATTTTGTATAAAGGAGCATTGGTTAAGAAGTCATGTAACATCGTTCCATGTGAATAATTTCCAACAAGCAAGCGCGTACCTGCGAAGCTCAGCTATTCGCGGCAGTTCTCTAATATTAGTAAGAAGCAATATTAAATACAAAAATCGCAACGATATTGTAGACCTATCAGTGGGGCATAACATTGAACTATGGTGTGTGGAGTTCAATAGTTTTGTAATAGTGTGTGTATACCGACCCCCATCGGGCAATTTCAATATTTTTGAATCAGTAACGGAAGACGTACTTAGAAAATTAAAATTAAAAAAGAAATTTGTTTTAGTATGTGGAGATTTTAATATAAATATTTTAGAAAACACTTCAACGAGTGTTCGTCTTCTTGCCTTATTTAAATGTTTTAATCTTTTAAATTTATTTCTCGAGCCCACTAGAATAACTTCACATTCTGCCACTTGTCTTAATAATATTTTTACAGACTATGACCCTGTTTCTAAGTCACTCATTAGTAATATTACGTCTGACCATTGCGGTTTGAAGATGACCTATATTAATTAGGGATGAACCAAAAATAGTGAACTGTAAACCAGTTACAAAAGAGCGAGTGGAGTGTTTCAAAAATAGTATAGCTTGTAAAATTAATGCATTACCCTTTGTACAAGATGATCCAGATGTACTTTATAGTAATCTTTTTAACTTAATCAAGACCGAATACAACCTTTTACATAGTAAGCAATGTGGCTTTACTAAGGGTCGTTCTACTACTGATGCAGGTGTTGCTCTAATAAAACATATATTTGATGCCTGGGAGGAGTCTCAAAACGCTCTTGGAGTTTTTGCGACTTATCCAAGGCTTTCGATTGCGTTGAGCACCGGACTCTGGTGATGAAGCTACATTATTACGATCTCAAAGATTTTGCTTTAAAATTATTAGTCATATCTTAGCTCTAGAACACAAACTGTCGATATAAATGGTATTAAATCATCTGGTTCTAATGTAAAAATGGGAGTTCCACAAGGGTTGATTCTTGGTCCTTTTCTATTCTTGATTTATGTTAATGACTTGCCATTCTTTGTAGAGAACTTCTGTGAAATTGTATTGTTTGCAGATTATACTTCACTCATTTTTAATGTAACTAAATGTATGACTAATTATGAAAATGTAAATAAAGCTCTTTTAGAGGTACTCCGTTGGTTTACTATTTATAATTTACAGCTTAACGCTAAGAAAACAAAATGTATTAAATTTATATTACCAAATGTCAGAAATGAACCAATTGATATTAGAATAAACGGTGATCAATTATAATTGGTAGATTCTAGTCTTTTAGGCATAACCCTTGACTCAAAACTTCAATGGAATCCTCATATATCGAGATTGGCCGGTAAACTCAGTTCTGCTGCTTATGCCATTAGAAAAATTAGGCAGTTAACAGACGTTGAAACTGCTAGAACAGTTTATTTTAGTTATTTTCTTAGTGTCATGTCGTATGGCGTCCTACTGTGGGGAACAGCGGCTGATATTGAGGCTGTATTCATTCTACAGAAACGAGCAATAAGAACAATCTATAAACTGGGATCACGAACTTCCTTAAGAAATCTTTTTGGGGAGATTGGTGTCCTGACAGTTGCGTCTCATTATATTTATAATTGTATAGTTTTAGTACGTTGCAATATCGGCTCCTTTGCTAAGCATGGTAGCGTACACGGTTTCAATACTAGAAATAAGACAGAACTTGTAATGCCACTGTTCAGGTTACAAAAGGTTCTTGGTTCTTTCTTGGGGCAAGGTATACACTATTGCAATAAGATACCAAGTACTGTACTAGACTTACCTTTAGATAAGTTTAAAAAAAAAAACATGTGAAATCTTTATTACTCATAAAAGGTTTATTATACAGTCAAAGAATATTTAGATGATAAAACAGCCTGGTTATAATAAAAACACATTATACTCTAGAATCATCATAATAAAATTAATTTATATAATTTTTATACTGATATGATAGCCTTTATCAACAGTGTCCTACAGATAACAAACAGCGTTGCGTTGAATAGATCACTAAGTTTTTATTTAGAGTATCTAAGGAGTATCTGTGGAGGCTGGTCTGCTCACGCATACTTATCTTATTTTTAGTATTTTTATTATAATATGACTTTGTTTTTCTTAAACAATTTTTGACTTTTAAGATAGTACTGTAGTGGTACTGTATGACATTATGGAAATTGTAACTTTTACCTGATGTAAATTTGTTAACGTAGATTTTTTTATTTTGTGTTTATTTTTTTACATGTTGTGGTTGTCTTCTATATTTTTGTTTATTGTAATGGAAAGTGTCCTGCTATGATAGGGCATTTTCCAGTATTTTTCACGCTGTAAGGGAGAAAAGAGCTGGACACTTGCTGAGTTTCTTGCCGGTTCTTCTCAGTACAAGATCTCACGCTCAGAGTAGACTTGCGAACCGATGGCATAGTGACGTTAGTAAGGGCTACTTGTAGCCTAAACTGAATAAATGATTTTGAATTTTGATATCGGAGATTGTAAGGATAATGATATGTCCGAATAATTTAACTACATATTTCACTAAACATATTTAATAGAAATCCAGGCTTAACTTTAATAGGTTCTATACTGATAAAACTGTACTTTTAAACTATATATTTATATGTTATGTTTTTGTTGTTCCGGGTCAAGCATTGGATAACATAGGTGTAATTCTCGTCTTGACCTAAAACAAGGAAAACACGTCTCTTCTAAAAGATTTAGGTTTAGTGTTGGTTGGATGAAAATATAGATTTTGATTATTAGTATTGTTAATATAAATATATAGGATAATAGGTTTAGGACCAATGATTGTAACCGATGTAACTGACTAAAGACATTAGAATTATTATTAACTTATAGACATTGTTGTTTAAAAGCATAAGAGGATGATTCATTTATTCATGTTTTATATACAGAAGTAACATATTATATGACTGCTAGGTTATGGCAGCAGTGCTCGATTCGCCGAGTGTAAGGTTTCACAAGATACGTGTATGAGGACATACACGCCATCAGGATGGTCGAGTGTAAGGTTTTATTAATTCAGATGAAACTAAATCAATATTTTAGTTATTATTTTCCTGCAGCATTATGTTGGCGGTTAAATACAAAAAAAAAAGAGATAGTTGTCTCTAGTTTGATTTTTACACTGGCAACACTGGTGGCGTGAGCGGTGGGGTGACTCGGCGCACCGGGACACTTTGATTCGAGAGTTGACGCCGAGCGGTCGCGCGATAGCTAGTGAACAGTCTTGCTGCTAAAAAAAGTTTTGAGTAATAATTTTAATTAGGACAATAAGTTTTGGTTGTTACAATAAGTTTGGAATATTCAAATAAGTTTTAAAAGTGAACAGTCTTGCAGCTAAAATAAGTATTGATTAAGATAATAAGCTTTGGTTGTTACAATAAGTTTGGAATATTCGGATAAGTTTTGAAAGTGAACCTGGTTATTTCTGAGAGATCTTACACGTGTTATTAGTCTAGCAATCTGTGCGGAGATCTAACATTTACGGATAATGAAATAACACAGAGTACGCCTGGCGCAATATTAAATGTTAATTAAACGGAAAGCACACTGAAATACCATTAAGCAGTTTCTTTGCGAGACGTTAAAATGAGTTAAAGCCTTGGCAAATGTTTTTAGATTGTAAAAGGAAAAATTTAGATGTAGGTAAAATTAGAAAGTTCTCTGAATTTTTTTTAGTGTGAGCGAGGCAGCTTTATGTCGTATGTGTGAAGAAAGGCAGCCTTTGAAAATTTTTACAAGCTTTATTTAAAAACAACTTTTGCGGGTCTTCTCGCTCATTCACGCATTTCGTTTTTTATGTATATTTTACCTTGATCTCATCTGATGTTAGTGATGATAAGGCCAATGATGAAAGCGCACTTCATCCGGGATCCTCAACTAGTGAGGAACTGGCTGTCTTATCTCTAGCTGCCGGAACACAACAATGCTACAAACATATATGTTATGGCGACATATTTAGATAAGATGGTGGTAGCTAGCCAGGCGGACAAACAAGCCCTACCACCAACCAAACCAAGTACACAAACATGTACCTCGCTGGGATTCAAACCCGGGACCTCTGGGTCTAAACCGGTGGTTTTAACCACTAGACCACTGAGGTGGTTGAAAAGTTTATTGTTATTTAATTTACGGCTCGTTCCTTTTTTTGTAAGAGTTTGCTGACTGCCTCAGACGGCATTTCCAGCGTCTCCGGACTCCGGTTTCGAACCCTGTTACAGGATCTGCGGTCAGAGGGAGACTTAGGTGTTGCTGGTCTCATAATAATTATGTTTGTTTATTTTTATTTATTTATTTGGTTTTCCAACAATCGCCACACTTATACTAGAAACATGCTATTTTATACAATGTCACATGCGTAAACGATATTTGAACTATTCAAAGATCACCATTGTTTGAACTTCAATACAAAAAGTAAATAAAAAATACTAATAAATAATAAAAACATTAATTAGGGTATAACAATAAATGTTACTTTATCTGCATAAGTAGATACTTATAATAATTGGGTGCGACACATATTGGGTCCTTACCGATGAAAATGACGTTTTGTTTCACTTATTAATAGGTGTACTCGTATAACTTCTAAAAGTCAATACCGGTTGTTAATATTACTATACACTTTTAATTAAGGGCTATGTTACTTTGGCTTCTATTAATTTTGTGTCTGTATGGCCCAATTTCTTTTTTAAATTGACTTCTTTTTTGTTTCGCGGAATTGACTTTTTGTTTCATCGTAGCTTTGAAGTGACTTGATTTTTTTTCTTTTTAATGTCTGCTATATTTAGCTAGTGAAACAAACACAATACCCTTATTATTTTATAGTGCTAACATAAATAGATGCTAAGAAAATTTAAAAAAACGTTAGTATGAATAATATAATTTTATAAAAAATCTTAATACAATATCATAGGTAACAACCTAATATAATAGTGAATTTACTTACTTACCATTTTACCTTTATTCAAAACAACATACCTAACCATCTTATTTTACTTTACATGAAACTGTCAGTAGTTAAGAGCGATATTCGAAAGAGTGGCGGAAAAGTTCGGAAAGGTCCACGAGCAGAGTTCGAACCTGCACCCAATGTCGCAGCTGGTCAGGTACACTACCAACACCGCAGGTAAATAAAATATATTTACATAATTACATAATGTATATTAATTATTATTTAGACTTTGTTTTTTAAATACAAAAGCTTATGGGAAGGTAAGGTAAGCTTTAAGGCGAAGGGTAAGGCACACTAGCGCCGCTAATGGATTTAATTTGATAACTGCTAAACTGGATTTTTTTTCAAACATTGCGGACCTTCCGACACTAGGCAAACATCTATTATTTAATAATTGTGCACTACTTTTAGGTTTGTTTTTGTATTCATTCGCTAACACCAACAGTGGCCATTGTTTGTGAATAAATGCGATAGCCCGTTTTGTGAATAAACCACGCAACAAAAAGTAGTGCACAATTATTAAATAAATATGTACTATAGATGCTTTCCTGTTGTCGGACGGTACGCAATGTTTAAAAAATATCCGGTGAGTTAATAATTGTCAAATTATCAATTGGTGGCGCTAGTGTGCCTTACCGTTATTTTCAATGTTTTTTGTCTTATATCTTTATGTAATGAATGACTGAAAGCCATTATATCAAAATATTACCGCATAAAACAATAAAAACTGATTTATTTGTTAGTTAACTTTACTTGTCGGGCATCCAGCGAAATATGCGATGCACGCTGTAGGTAATTAACAACTCGCTACCATATTTCATGCAAATAGTATTGTCATTTATCATTTTATTATTTTTAATGGGATGCGTTCCGGATTACGTAAAGCCAGCTTCAGGTTTTGGTGTTGCTGTACGGTACTAGAGTTGAGAGTTAAACAAACTCTACGACTGTGTTTAAGACCCATCTCTTCTGCCTATTTTAAGGGTAAACCACGCTATACAGATTCCTGCAATCGAAGTTTGCGTTTTCCGTACACAATAATAGAGCCTTATTTGCAAAAGCACAACGCCCATGCAATATTACCTTGTGGATAATATATCTGTAAGTGTTTAACCAGAGTCAGACGTGCAGGTCGTCAATATCGGTTAATTTGGCGCGCAAACTACCCCGCGCGCCGGGAGTTCGCGAACTAGCTGAGTTCGTGATGTATGGCCGTACGTATTGCACGGGAGCTGGCTTTATTACTTTGGCAACACTTACATTGAAATTTCTGGGAAAACAAAAATGGTGGTATTCAAATATGTAGGTCGGTAAGTCAATCTTCATCGTGATCATCATTCCCTTCCCACGTGAACAAGAAAACATTTGGAGATTGAACTAACGCACTGGTGCATTTTTTTTTATTCCGGCCGAAAGGCCAAAGGCCACAGTTTTCCCGAGATCCTTGTTTCCAAGTACCTCTAACGTTCAGATATTTTCGTATTGTACCAGTAAAATCGATGTTTTGTCGACATTAGATAACTTGGTGGTAGCTAAGGGTAGCTAGCAGGTTGACTTATAAGCCCCACCACCAGGACAAGGGTCGTAAATCATAACGCAATACCCAATGATTGGTCGGTTTCAAAGAATAGCAAATTACTCCAAAACCTGCTTTACGTGCATTCTAAAGCCAGAAGGAGCTCAGGATTAAGTTAATCGCCCATCCATGATGATTTTACAGCATTACGAAAGTTATAATTATAAAAGGATAAACTCACAGTTGAGCCACCTGATGAGATGATGGGAAGTGGTCATCGCCGCCCATGCATGCAGCATCTGGGGAGCTGCATATGCGTTATAGCCTTTGAGAGCCCTATGTACAACGCTTCTTCCAGAATATTTAGTTATAGCGCATGGTAAACTCATCTGAGTGCTTAGTGTTAATTTTGTTTCGTATAGTATGGCAAAATTGTAACTCTTCTCGTATGTCGCCAGGAGGCGCTACTGTAATTCCATACTAATTTTCGTTTTCGTTAACGTGATCGAATGTCAAATGGAGCTCACACTAGACAACCTGAAGGGAGTTCGTTTCATCATCATCATCATCATCATCATCAGCTCATTTTTTTGTCCCCACTGCTGGGGCACGAGCTTTCCCTATGGATGGATAAAGGAGAACGGGCCATAAACCACCACGCGGGCTCTGCGGATTTGCTTAATTTGCGAGAACGAAACCCGGTCGCACCAGCCACTGCGCCATCGAGCTCCTCTCATTGTGATTTAATGCACATTTTACGATCGCTTAGTTCCCTATTAATGCGCCTATGAGGCGTTGTTAGCGCTGCAGCTAGAACGTTTGGATTACAAATCGGGATTTTGAATCTAAGCTATCCTTTTAGTAGGCCAATGATGAATACATCAATAGAAGAGAATTAATACATGTTATCGAATAAGGATTTAAAAACATCGCGGTGGTCATGGTGGCTAAGTAGTTTAAGCACTCGGTTCGATATCTGGAGACCAAAAATTCAATTCTCCCTTTAAATTCAAAACTTTTACCAAGCACATTTTATTTAACCAACGTCTTGAGAACAAAATATACCCACTTTAATAACAGGTACTTTGGTGTAAGCGATCTAAGTGGAATAGCTCAGGTGATATTCGATTGGGTGATCTAACTGGAATACCTCGTCAAAACTTAGTATAAAAATTCAAATATTCAAAATTTTTTTTTACTAAGCTACTTTTTCTACCAACAGTTTGGATTTTGGTAGTGCCTTCATAATGCTGGGTCCACGGATGGGTAACCATTTTCATCGTATCTTGCGTAGCCGTTCATCCCGGTTGCTTTCGTAAGACCCGTCTTCCATGTACTTTTGTTCATATGGGATGACCTGAGCTCAGCAGTGAGACGTTGTTAGGCCAACTGAGACAAAATCTTTCGAAAAATCCCACTTGGATTACATAATAAAGGTATAGCTAAAAAAAATCCAATAACTATCCAAGTTACGGGCTCTACTTAGTCGGCACTGCATTACACTAAGTGGGAGCCTTGGCTTTGGAAACTTAGTTTTAACTGTAGTTAGATTAAGATTTGTTTTACTTTGAGCCAAACAAACGTTAAGCGTTCTATCAAATTGTCATTGTGTGCAACTTAATTTGCGTTGCGCTTTGTAACCTGCGTTACTCAACGTCCCCGTAACTAACGTCAGCTTGCTAAACGACCAAACTTTGCATATTAACTTCCGACTCTATTCCCTAAGTCATAAGAGCTACCCACCTGTCGTATATGCGCATCCCTCCACGTGCTACCAACGTTATTGCACGACTGAAATTTATTTTTGCTCTGATCGGTGGCCCTACCAATTGTTTTTCTTCAGGTGAAATATTGAAAATGACAAAAAAAACTACTTTACTTTTTACTTTAAGTCTACTTACCTATTTTAATGTAATATTAGTGTATGTAATGTAATAATTATCATTTACAATAAAGAGATAACGTTAGTAATTTTGTTTGATGGTCGGAGGTAATTTCTGGAGCTCTAGTAGTATTTTTATTTTATTTTTTTTATTTTATTTTAATAGGTTTACCAACAGTTGTTTACATTAATACAACTATAGACTCTTACAAGTTACTTAAGCTAAATGTAACAACTAATTATAGGTAAACACTGCATGCATAGAAATAAAGACAATTAAACACTAAAAACTAATTAGAAACTAATTAGACTAATTTAGACAAAACATACGTAGTATATGAATGTGTGAATATGAATATGAATATATGAATGAATGAATGAATAACATTAGAAATCAGTCAAAAATATCAGGGCCAGAAAGATGCTTCCAAATCGATTTGCGGTATGCATTTAAGGAGTCATTGTGTAAATCAATCATATGACTGATGCTATTAAGCAGTTTACAAATCCTGGGTACAGGAGAGCTACCACCCAGTACAGTTCTCCTAAACGGTGGACACAACGGGGTAATTGGAGTTCAAGGAATTCGGGAAGGAACGCGAAGTTTAAATAAGCTTATCAATTGTGGACAATAAATTTTGTTGTTAAAATTTTTGTAAACGAACATTGCATCAATAAGATCCCTACGTTTTTGTAAACAGAGTAAATTAAAATATTGTAGTCTTTTTTTGTAGGAGACCAATGTCTTTGTTTTACCCTCAGCAAATGTAAGATGCCGCATGAAACGTTTTTGTATGCGCTCCAACCGTAATGAATGCACGGAGTAATGCGGTCGCCAGTATCATTGTTTTTCCTACCTTTCAGGACGTCTTATAGCTGAGGAGAAGAGTGAGCAAAATTAACTGTATAGCTTTATATAGAAGTAACAACATTTACAAAATAAAATTGTCTTTACCAAATTATGCAACTTACTGATTCCCCTATAGGTTCGGAACGCAGTCTGCCCGGCAATAAACTCGAAGGCTGCTCCATTTGAAGTAATGGAACAACTATTTAGCGTAGAGGATTGCATACGTGTACTCATGGTAAGGGCTACCGACGTTAGTGGTGCTAAATTTAGCGTAGCAGCAATTGTTTCTTGAGTCGGCGATAATTCTGTTGTTCGGAGACGGTTCACTGTAAATTTACTTATCTAGTTTACAGCAGGAGTAATCCGTTGCTCGAATACGAAAGAGTACCTCTCACCATACACCCAGAACAGTCGTTTGGTACATTCACGAGCATAACGATATACTTTGACTCTTATTCCATTCTATTAAGAGTTACGTTGTTAACATATTAATCGAAAATAAGTAGTTAAAAAGTAAATCAATTATTTGACGACCTCCATAGCCGAGTGGCTTGCACGCCAGACTTTGGGCGGCGCTAACTTTGAACGCGAAACGACTTTGACTTTGTCGAAAACGAACTTTTCGATATTGTGTCGTGTCTGGGTGGTTGTGTTGTTGCATTTGCCTAGCAGTAACACTGATACCTATAATATTGATACAAGTAATTTTTTACAGTTTTTATTACAAAAACATCAGTGAGACTCAAAAAGGACACATCACCTAACTTTAGCTTCACATAAAACAGCTATTGAAATTGGCAAGAAAGCGCTTGCTTGCAGCAACGCCGCGGCTGCATTGTTTTATTTCTGCACCGATCAAGCGATAGTGGCGCTAAATTTTGTGGAGCAGCTATTGTTTCTCGAGACGACGATAATTCCGTTGTTGATAGACGGACGGTTCGCGTTAAACTCCCTTTCGAGTCTGTAGCTGGAGTTATACGGCGTTTGTTCTTTACATAATGGCTAGCAATACAAGGGCTTGTAAGTTTCTTCGTTATATTTAAAAACGTACATAGTACGAGTATCATGGATTGATGGTACAGACGTCTGCACATCAAACTATCCAAAACTGTAAATTTTTGATGTGTAACATCTTTCCGCTCGTCTTCTATATATACAATTTGTGGGAGTGATTTCGTAGAAATGCAACGGAAGTACCGTAACAGTAACAGTGAGACTGAAGCTTACCTTCAGCAGTCTCCTTATTTTTTAAGTAAGCCAGTGCATGATATATATATATATATCTCAGTCAGTAGTTCGTTTGCGAATTTGCTAGCGACGAAGTGAGTTGGATTGAGCCACAATAGCTTAGTTGGTAGTGCACCTGACCCGGAATGTCATACGTGTCAATTTATTCATAGACATATTTCATGACGCAGCACGTAAATAATATACAAGGTAGGTAAAGAGCTTGATATTTTTTGGAAACTTCATTTAAAAGCAATTACCATGGCGTTACTATATACACGTAATACTATTCAATTGCCTTTTAATAGGGTTCGCAAATAAAGAACAAAATGAAAGAATTTAAATAGAAACCTCTAATAAGACAACATAGTCTTGCTAACTTCTCTTTTACGACGTTATAAATCGCTAGACGACAACATTCCTAAATTCTTTTATACATTTGGGGGGAGCGACGTTTTTAAGAATTACAAGGAGTACCTGGAGCTAACTCTTGTACATCGTAACTGTCAGGTCAGGCCGGAGCATTTGGAATGTGTCACGCACGACTCCAGGATGCAGCATGCGAGTTTCATTCGTTATCAGAATTGTATGGCAAAATTTTAACTCTTCTTGCATGTTGCCAGGAGGTGCTGCTTCAATGCCATACTAATTTTCGTAAACGTAAACGTAATCGAATTAATACTGATAGTAAACAAAACTCACACTAGGCACCCAGGGCTGAAACAGAATAGGGTTTAGAACGCCGCAATAGTCTGACAATACTACGTCCGATAAATAGGTGCATGATTTTTTAGTCGGTCAAAATGAAACGTATGTAATTCTGTGTTGCAACGCACACGTTGTTCACGCCAGAAACGCAACGGTGCACTCATTCAAATAAAAAATACGCCGCACAAGCCGACGGCGGAGCTAGTGTGCTGACGGACCGCGCGACCTTCACTCAGCTGCATAGACGTGCAGTGTGCATTCAGTCATTAAGTTCTCCACGATCGGCCCGCCCGTGACGCGGCGTTCAGCACAAGCCGATTCGATCAGCCATAGAGAAATATAATTTTACCTCAGCTCTTCGCTCAAGAACCTTCTAGAACTGCTTGTGAATTGCCTACCGGCCGGTACATCTCTTTATAAAGTGCGTGTGCACGTGTGTGTGTGTGCGCGAAATAAGCGACTTCTACCTGTATCCGCTCCATCTTCGCGAGAGTCGTGTCGTGGCTACGCCGTCAACGCCAGCTCGCCAAGTAAATCCGAAACGTTATTCATCATCCATCCATCCTCAGCTCCCTATTACTCCCCAATCTGCCCACGTCGCTGTATAGGCACTGCCTTCCCAGCAGCCGATACACACGTCTTACGAAAAGTCAGTCACAAAATCGGTACTAAAACCTCGGCGAAGAAATCGGTCTGATTATCGGTCTTACAAAAAAGTCGGTCGTGGGCGGGGGAGCCGTTAGCCTTACTTGCGGAAGGTCATCTGAAACCTTTCGTATATAAACTATTGGTTGGTAGAGGGTGTCTTTATATAAACTTTTTTTTATACGTAGCACGGCAAATGACTCCATTTCTATGAATTTAAAACTAATCAATGCCGCTCTAAGCGGAGATTTGTGGAACTATCGTCTTTTGTCACTATTTCAGAGAAAATATAGATGATTCTGAGGATTTCTGTATACTTAGTTAAGTTTTCGAAAATTTTCGATATTATACACTTTTGATCCGAAAAGGCAACATAGGGACAGACAGACAGCGGGTAGCCACTTTGTTTTATACTATGTAGTGATTACGCAAAGTTTATATCCTTTGGTAGTCTTACTACACGAGCACTCACGTGCTGTGCATCAATAATCTTTAGTCTAACTAGTATAAGCGCAGTGGCAAATTAACTCAATTTACTTAAGACTGTTGTGCAGCGAAGCTTTTCGCCTTTGTTACGCGATACCCTTGCCGCTGCAAGTCTACGAAGGCACTCAAACTCTTCAGCAGCGCTCGTTACCACCGCTATTGCAGAAACACTTATAACTAGACATTTCATGTTTCTCATAAGCTTCTCTTTGATGATATTTGATGAAAACTGCCGGCTTTATACGTTTACCTATGATGGTTAGTTTTGTTAAACTCAAGTACCCATATAGTTTGTTTACTGCGGCAGCGTCAATAATCTGTTTCTACCTTACAATAACTTACTAGACTGATCAGTTAATAGAGAAAGTTTTTAGTACCTATCAAATGATATCCTTTTTTTAGAAATTTATAAAAATTGTGTAGGCATAACGAACTATGTCGTCACTAATAAGTTCTATCAAAGAAAGCTTTATTAGCCACAGAAATTTGTGTTTATATCAATTCAAAAAAATAGATAATGTTATGAAGAACGGTTTTAATTTATTAACGGTGGTAATTTTTACTTTTAACATTTTGGAATTGTAGTTTTCGCCAATATCCCTATTGTTTGTATTTATCTGTATTGTTGTCCTTATAAATAACAGTAAAAAAGATGAGAAAGCAGAAATAATTTTATAGTTACAGATAAACTTTTAATAAAAACCTACACAACTTCACAAAAACAAACATAAACTTGCGCGGTAACATCTGCCCAAAAACCTTTAGTGATTTAAAACAGAAATCTGTTATCCGCGTAAATGTGGTCATTCACGAAATCATCCCAATATTAGTGAACGCTGATACCAGTAACATATCCGAAAACAACAATTGTTACTAATTTACGCGGGTACATGTATGAATAACTAGAACAAACAACGTTGAGGCCGGCCGTATTTAGTCAGTGCAATTTGGCCCAAAATTTCGTTGGTACCGAATATTGGAATACTGAGCTGCAAATTCTGTGAGAACGGTATGTAAGGTAGAGTGATTTGTTCTGTTAGAAAATTATTGCAGTCTTGGCCCTCGGCGAGTTAAACTGTTGGGTTGCGAAATACGCTCACAAGTTTCGTAGGAGCTTGTTACAAATTGTATGACTTTGTAGGTTTATTTTGCTTATTAAGCTGCTTTGGGATGTTTTGATATTTACGGCCTCGGTGGTCAAGACCACGAGGTCTCAGACCCGGAGGCCCCGGGTTCGATTCCCAGGGTACATGTTTGTGTACTCGCTTTGGTTGGTATTTGGACAGATGTCCGCCTGGCTAGCTACCAACATCTTATCTAAATATGTCGCCATGACATCAATATTTGTAGCGTTGTTGTGTTACAGCAGCTACAGACATGATAGCCAGTGCCTCAGTAGTTGAGGATCCCGGGTGAAGTGCACTCCCACCATTGGCCTTATCATCACATAACATCAGGTGAGATGAAGGCACTGTGTTTACACGTAAGATATAAAAGAAAGGCAAGACCTACTGACAGAAAGAAATTAAATAAGGATCTCATTCTTCCACAGTAAGATGCATTCGCCTACTTTTAAATTTACTTGTCTATGTATTTTTGTATATAACTGACAATTCACATTTATCAGTGTCAGAATTAAGAGTTGACAAATACTCTTGACACTTTAGATAATAATTAAGCGAAGACAAGAACTTTTATTAAAACATAAGTATCTGCCCAATCTTAAGGAAATGGTAAGCTGTACGCATTAATCCTAAATTCAACATTGCAAAAGTACCTTGAAAATGTACTTCCTAAAAGAGTTGGTAAAGCGCGAGCCAACGACAAGAAAGCGCTTTATCTCGTCTGATAATAAGTGACGATAAGTCTGAAGGTGAAAGCGCTCTCCAATCGAAACCCTCAACTACTGACGACTTGGCTATCTTATCTCTAACTACCAGAATACAGCAATTTTTTTTTTTAAATATTTATTTTTACCACCCTAACGGACTTAACGGTTTTAGCTGACGATTGTTATTATACTTTTCTTAACATTATTTACACACATAGTGAATTTGGTGAAATGCTGACTAGCCTTGTATTTATTGGCACTCACATCTACTAATTTGACAATTTAATATTATTAAACATTGAACAATACAAAAGGTAGCAATAACAAAAATAAAAATTAATGAATACAAAGGTATAAAATGAAGACAAAAAACTCGCATGTCCCCTGAAGTTAGGCGCAGTGCCATAGGAGCAACTCACCAAATAGGAGATAAAAATGTGGTATTAAACCTTTCCAGGCGTGGAACCTGCAGTGGTGGGCGTACACGATTGTGGCGCTGACTGTGTTTTTCGCCTTCCTGTTACTCAACTATATTGTGAACAAAATTAATGGTAACTTAGTTCATTTTTACTAAATTTTGATTTTTTCGGCAGAAGTCTGCAACAAATACAGCATGTTGTAACGATAAACCCATTTGGTTTTCCCATGATTGAGATCAATAAACGTAAAGGTTATTTTAAAAAGGTTATACCGAAGAGACATGAAACATAGAATCAATCGGTATTGGAAACTTTTAATTAAGAGACCAACAATGCAATACGAAATGGGCAGCATGTTACATACACATCATCATCATCATCATCATCAGCTCATTTTATGTCCCCACTGCTGGGGCACGAGCCTTCCCTACGGATGGATAGGGAGAACGGGCCATAAACCACCACGCGGGCCCAGTGCGGATTGGTGGTTGTTAACGACTGCTAATGCAGCCGGGACCAACGGCTTTACGTGCCTTCTGAAGAAGCACGGAGGAGCTCGAGATGATACATTTTTGGTCACCCATCCAATGACCGGCCTTTGCGAAAGTTGCTTAACCTCAGCACTCGCAGACCGAGCGCGTTAACCACTGCGCCATCGAGCTCCTCATACACATACATATACACGTTTGAACAAAATATACATGAGGACATTTTTGTATGTATGTCGTGATTTTAATGTTGGTTTCATAATATAGATGATTGATGTGTTGTTTTAAACCCTTTCGGAATGTTATTAAGTCCCTTGACTAAAAAAAAGGGAAAAGGAAAAGGTTCCAAGCAACCTTTTTGTAACTTATCTGTTTGTAGGAAGGGGGGGAACTTCCCATTTGGTATTTTTACCTATCGTTAATAGAATCACTGACCATTTTAACTTTTAAGAGATAGAGCTTACTTGAATAAATTCTTTAACTGTAGTATATAATATTTATATAGGCACTATCTTTCCTACAACATTTCAACACCATTAAAATTCCTAATTATCATTTCAGAAGCTCATTTAGAAAACAGATTGATGGTTCTTCAAGAGAGGAGTCCTGAAGGGCAAGTAACGCAAGTCCAAGAAAATATTCTTGCAGTAAAGAAAGTACAATTAACAACATCTGACAAAAAATTGAGCATCGTTCAACCTAGCTCAGTTGCAGAAATACAAGAAGTAAAAGAAAAAGAGATTAAAATAGAAGAAAGAGAACACAGCCCTTTTTTCCTTGGGTCCATTTATACAAATACTGATTATGCTGTAAGCAACAAAATAGAAGTTATAGAACTAGTCGATGTAGCTGAATCAGCTCAGCTAGGCATACCTGGAAAGGAAGAAACTGAACATAACCCAATGTGCACAGCAAACGAAGACATAAGTAAAGTAAATGATAGTATTCATTTAAATAATACTGAAGGAACAACCGACTCATTTGTTGATGAACAAAAATCTCAGACAATTAAGATTCCTGCTGGCAGCGAGAGTGTTTAAAATGATCAGGACAAATAAAAATTGATATTACACACAACCGTTTTTAAATTATTACTTTATATTCATGATGAATATTTTAAGCATATCAAAACAGCATTTGCACTTGAAAAAATCTGATAGGACTCTAACCCACAAACTTTCCGAGCCCTTTAGCATCATTTATGTGCACAATGATTTTATAGGTGTACTTATCCATAAGATTATCATCAAAAATATTTCATAGATATACCTAACAGTCATTTTGACACTTTCGGGCGTACTAGTGCTAATCTGGGCAACAGCTATTCCAGCCTAGCCACCGAAACAATGTTTCCTTATCGACCCCTTCTACATTTTTTTTATTATAACTAAATTAAATCAAGACATTTCTTTTTAAAGCAATCTCAAACATTTCTACATAAACAAGATACTGAACTCCTCGAAAACCGAACCGAAACAAACTTCCTAACGAGGATATAAACCAGTAAAAGCTAAACCGAATCCGAAGGAACCAACAGCCAATATTAATCCGCATTAGGAATCGGTGAATGCAATATAAGGAGCACTCAAATCCGGCGCGGCCGTTCGCGAGCTGCGGTAAGTAGCGCAGGCCAATCTAATTTGCGGGCGTTACATTAATCGGACATTACGGAACAACACGCCCGGCTACTCGGGCCGGTGTATAAAAATCTATTCCCTGGATATTGGCGTACAGTGCACACTAGACGGTATTTTTATTTGGATCTGTGAAACGATTGGCAAGTGTTGTCGGTATGTACGTGATAAGTATTTGTTTCTCACACTCTTTCTCTCTTTCTCTCTCTCTTTAAGTGCTATTAAAGCTTTTTTCATACTTTCCTTAAAGCCTTGTAACTTTATTTTACGTTTCATGAGTTCTGTATTAGATGGAGTTAAATTAGATGTACAGATGTACATCGTACTTTTTCGGTGTTTTCTCAGTTTCAGCATCTTATTTTCGAGACTTTGACATTGTTTCACACATTTACTTTACATAATTCACATACTTAATTGCAATAATATTGCAAATGATTCTATAAAGAACAAAAAATATTTAAAACTATAAGCTGGGCAGTGTACGCCCACAATAACAAAGGCCTTACGTGCAGAGCTCCTGGCGCGCAAACACAGGATTTGCTTTCGACCTTTTCCCGGCGGCAATGAGATCGGCGCTAATCGACGCCGGCAATAATGTTTTATGATCTACTGAGAGCGAGAGTGCTTTAAACGCACAATAGGAAAGAGTTTTTGTATGTTCATACATACTTTCTCATGAAAGTTTTCTGATCTTCACCAAGCATTTTTAGGAGTTAATTTCCTGTTGGTCTCCTACAGTCTTTGGAGCGTAATCAGGCTTAAGGGCAGTGAGAAACTTGGCAGTTTCTCAAGCCGTAGTGATGTGACCGATCACCGATCGAGCCTAAATAATTTTCTACGAAAGCCTAAATAATTTTCTATCTGGGTTGTCTCTAAGGATTAGAATTCAATTTAGGTTAAGGGTATTGTGAGGGAAGAGAAAACAAAACCGGCATATTATCAGTACCTGTGATATAAGACCAAGTACACGTGAACCAGGTCTTCGAAGATTACAGTATCTTAGTGTGCGAGTGTAGTGTTTCAAGAGTAGGTAAATGAAGTGTCAGTAAAGGTAAGTAAAGTGTAGGTACCAAGACCCTTCCAAATTACACATGAGAACATGATGAAGTGAGAAAATGATGAAGTGTGAGTAAATCGTTGCAAGCATCTGAAGAATCGAGAGGTAGGTGTTTACACATGTGATCATCGGCGTCCTCAAGGACGTGTTCGTTCAAGGTTCAATATATCCTGTATATATCCTGTATCTTTCCGTATGTTTCTTACGGACTCATCATCTGTCACTTCGTCGATTTGACAAGACAATGGACTAGAATTAACTCAGAACAATAAAAGCTTTAGTTATTATTCTGAGAGAATTAAGATTTTTCTTGCAATCCGTTTTTTCCGTCTATAGTGCGCTTACATAATAAAAATGTTCATAAGTAAATGTTTCGTCATGCTGATAAATACAGTTTATTTTCGCTTTCGTAATTTACTCATCAACACATTCTCAAAATACATAGTTTTAGGCACTTAGGTATCCATACCTGTAATGACAACTCTTGTGCTAATTCGTCACTTGCAGATCCAATTCATATATTGGCTTGAATATTATTATTAATGTGTACAAAATTGTACAAAATTTGTGTATTATATTACATGATTGTAATTTGATTGAAAAGATGGAGAAAAAGAAATAAGCCTCCTGAGTTTCTTGCCAGCTCTTCTCGGTCGAAGGCTCTCCCAAAATCCCAACTGGTGGTAGATTCAGTAGTATAGTCTAAACTATTTTTTTAGTTTTTTGATTTATAGTTTTGACGTCAATAAGTGCCTGTAAAGGCTTATCTATATACTCTATACTATTAATAAAGAGGTAATGTTTGTGGCTTTCTTTGTTTATTTGTTTGCGGAGAGTAATCTCTGGATCTACTGGTCCAATTCCATAAATTCTTTTACTGATAGAATACTACATTCCTTGCGGGTAACATAAGCTAATTATATTTTGGCTTACAATAATTTTATTCAAAAAAAGTTTATTTTTAAAATCTCAAATCCACGCGGACGGAATCGCGAGTAAAGTGCTAGTGTTGAATAAAATGATATGACTTTGACTTTGACTTTGAATTGGGGTAACTGGATGTAACTATTAACTAATCTGTGCTGATGTGTCGTGTCCCGTCAGTTAATCTATATTAGTCCATGTACCAATACAACCTGCAAGTGATGATATTATAACTTTTAGTTAACTTGTACGCATAAGGTCTGCTTTCGATCACATCCTTAAACACAATGAAGGTGCTAAACGTTTTAACAAAATAAACTTCGTATCACTTCGATAAAGAGCTGTTCATGATCACTTTTCCTAAATGTTGGATCCTCACATCCGATCATAAATCACACTTCGCGGAGCAATAGGCAATCGTAAAAGTTATCTGCGGCTCTCAAATCGGTGCATCCATTGTCGAAGGGCAGTAAAATCTTTTTATAGGCACTCTGTATAGGGTGACAACGATCAAGAAGGTTTGTTTAGGGCATTGATTCGGCTATTTTAAAACGTTCGCATTGGAGTCGTAAGACAGATTTTGACACTTGGATTTTGGGGAAAATGTCAGAATCAGCCAACTGAAACACCATGGTAGACTTTGTAAAATATTAGAATCGAAGCCCACCTTCGTAGTATTTGTACCTACCATAAGAGTGGCGTCTGATAATCTTTTTATACTCACCTCAGTATTGGAAGGAGGAGCTTAACGGCACAGTGGTTTGTGCATTCCGTTTGCAAATATTGCTTTCGCAGTGCTAGGTCATCGGATAGGTGACCAAATTAAAACTTCTAGCCTCTCGATGCTTCAGAAGGCACGTTAAGACTTCGGTCCTGTTTTTGTATGTTGATTTACTGGGTAGTAGTATGGTTGATTTTAACTGTGCCCGGCAAGCTACTTCCATCTTATCCCAGTCTGTTGCAATATCAAGAACGGTAGTAGCATTATTGTGTTCCGACATTTAGAGATAAGACAGCCAGATCCTCATTCTTTGAGCAATTCGGGTTAAGTACGCTTCCAAATTTGGCGTCTACATCACTTACCAACAGAGGAGATGAATTTAAATCATAAATTTTCTTTAAATTCATCTTACTTTCATCTGGTGCCACTACCATGGGTGGTGTGTGTTCGACAAATTAGCCCAGTCTTCGACATAGATATCGTCGCTAAAAAATAACAAATATTTACATTGAAGTTTACGGGAAGACCGTATGCAATTGTCGCTAAAGTCAAAAATCGGTTGATGACGCCTATTTTTAATGATTAAACAAAAAATTGTCGAACACTGGTTCTATTACCCTCATCATCATCATCATTATCATCATTATCATAATCATCATCACCATCATCATCATCATCATCATCACCATATACTATTCAAGGAACCAAAAGTGACTATTTTAATACATATATAATTCCATTGTTAGAAGCATTCTTGAATATTGCAGCTCTGTCTGGAGTCCCTGTTATCAGGTTCACTTGTACAGGATTGTACGCGTTCAAAAACGTTTCGTTTACCACCTCGCCTACAGTGATAATAAATGTCGAAGTTTGTGGTCATATAAGCAGCGGTTGAGTTGTTTTTAAATATATCCAATATGTACACGTAGAAAATTGGCCGATATCATCTTCTTACACAAAATCATGCATGGTAAAGTCGATTCATGAGATTTACTTGAGTCAATTACTTTCTATATACCTCGTCCCAGCAGCCGTCTGTTTAACCGTAAAACCTTTGAACTGCCACTCGTGAAAACAAATATTGTTCACCAATCTGTTAAATATCGAATGTTAGCCTACGCTAACAGTATTCGCTACGATATCGATATATTTACAAGTTCTGAAGCCTCCTTGAAATCTAAATTCAATTCAATTTCAAATGTTAAATCTTAAGCGTAAATTATAGAAGACATTATGTAAAACTTTTATTTATAGTCCATTTTTTTCATATTTATTTAAACTAGTGGTTGAAATTCGATCGTAATTTTATTAAGGCTGCACGGATTGTATCCTAAGCAATGAAAAAATTAAAAAGATAGAATGTGAGTTTGGATTGGCATTGACAGATGACGGCCGCATTATAGACAAACAATACGTGTGTATCAAATACATGGTAGTGTGTGTAATGTTGTTTTTGTTGATTGAATGTATTTAAATGCATAATTTAAAAAAAATATTAACATTCGGATAACCTTCTCTATATAAACTATAAGTGTGCGAAATTTCATACTCCTCCGTCCGCGAAATTTTCGTAAAAACGGGTAGAAAGTTTTTGCTTCACGTATTAATATATAGATTTAAAAGATTTATTGTCAGATAATACTTAGGTAATAGTTGTCATAGATATGTAATGTAAACTTACGCATGTTAGGTTCACATCTAGAAGATAACATTTTAATCTTATTTTAATGTTTTATGAAATTATATCATTATGATTGTTATCGGTTTTGTGAACTAAATAAAATTAAAAAATTAAAAATGATTTAATGTAATAGGTATTGTGTCTAAGCAGTAAGTGACATAATATTATATTGATTTTATATGAATTGTTTATTATTGATTTATTGATGATTAAGATTTGCCATTTTGTTTAAACTTTTATTTGTATACCTTATCAAAGATGGAAATGTTGTGAAACTAAAAATTTCAATTATTGTAATACCAACCTACATCTCACAAATAAATAATTCTGATTCTGATTCTGATTCTGACGTATGGCCTGAAACATTTCTGCAAACATAGCCACCCTTGCGTACAACACCATCTGATAGAATAAAGGTTCACATGATCGATAATATTGACAACAGCCCGTTTTCACTACACACGTCGACAATTTGGCTTCAGAACGCAATTATAAGTGATATTACTCCAACAATATAATCAACAAATAGATTTGATAACGCTATATAATATTATACAGTCATCATCATCAGCCTATAAACGTCCCACTGCTGGGCACAGGCCTCCCACATGATCAGTAGCACGTGGGGGTATTGGGCCATAACCCACCACGCTGGCCCAATGCGGGTTGGTGGGTTTTAACGACTGCCATCTTACGACAACAACCGGGACCAACGGCTTAACGTGCCTTCCGAAGCACGGAGGAGCTCGAGATGTTTTTTTTTTTTTTTAATTGGTCACCCATCAGGCGACCCGGCATTGCGAAAGTTGCTTAGCGGGCAAGATCGCAAGCCGAACGCGCTAGCCGCTGCGCCATCGAGCTCCTCACATTATACAGTAATGCGAACCAAGCGTATACCCTAGTTAATCTTACGTACAAGAAAACTAACTCTAGGTTTACTTGCCGTGTCGTTCAACTTTAGAAATGCTATATTGTCATATCAAAGCTTTGTTTTAGTTTTGCAAAACATTGCTTCTGTAGCTCCTCATGATTCATCATGATTTACTTATATACGTACTGTGCGTCAGTTTAAAGTGAATCTGGCTTAAGTATCAGAAATGCCCTTGATGGTGAAGATAAGGCCGATAGTGGAAACGCGCTTCGTTCTGCGTGAGCGTGAGCTAAGGCGTGAAGATAGACGCTATTGTTGAATGCTAGAAGTCGTGGTACAGTCGCCATCAGATATATCGGAGCGGCCAAGGTGTCTATATATTTCTGAGCAAGACTAAATTTCTATAAATTCTGCACTCTCCAAATGCCATTTATATCGCAACTACTGCAATGCCATAAACATCTGAGCATGCTGTTTTTCAATAATTTCTTTGCATACGTCCAGTCGAAAATATCTGATCGAACAAAATACCAAACGTATCTAAGCAACAAAGGCGTTCACAAATATATGTTCATTTAAGCAAAATATAGCTTAAGATTTAGCATTAAGGTTACATTTTCAATACGTTTTTGTCTACATCTTGGTCTTTGTTAAGAATATGATGCGATATTTGTCATATTGCTACACTACAATTCACAAAACATATTCAATACCGAGTGCCAGTGTCAGGTATAAAATGGACCCTTGAAGCGTTACAGTTATCTATACGTTGGATGTCAAGTTCACTGGTTAGCAATTAAAGATGTTAAAAGTAGACATTTCGAATAGCCCGCCGAAACAAGTAAGTAGTGTGTGAATTTCGTATTTCAAATTTTGACAATTCACGAGAAGAGTAACGTAATGTCAAACGATATATTTGTCCCTTTTCAAAAGTCGTGTAATTTTGGCATTTAACAGCGGGAGAATAAGCGAAATGTCAGTTATTCAGAATGCTTGGTTGTTGTCAAATTATTGAAAAACAGCATGCTCAGATGTTTATGGCATTGCAGTAGTTGCGATATAAATGGCATTTGGAGAGTGCAGAATTTATAGAAATTTAGTCTTGCTCAGAAATATTTGGACACCTTGGCCGCTCCGATATATCTGATGGCGACTGTACACATGCCCGCACGTCAGACTACCTGTTAAATTTCCTCAATGGACTTTGAACTTTATGTCTATGATTTCAGGTTGAACATTTGATTACTTATAAAATACAGTGAAAAAATTAAACGCCTACCCGACCCAGCCAGGAATCGAACCTGGGTCTTCCGCAATCCGGGCGGCTGCACTGACCGCTATGCTACCGGGAAGGCTGACGTAAGCGCTGAATTTTGTCACTGCTTTTTAATTTTTGAATGCTTTTATAGCAGCAGAGTGCCATCTATTCAACGGTCATTGCAACCGATGGCCATGTAGATTCATCTTTACAGATGAGACACTACAAATTTGATAACACAACGCTATAGTAAATTTTACTTTTTTATTTTAAGTGCTAATTGCTGCACTGAAGCGAAATTAAATACTTATAAAATACAGTGAAAAAATGAAACGCCTACCCGACCCAGCCAGGAATTGAACCTGGGTCTTCCGCAATCCGGGCGGCTGCACTGACCGCTATGCTACCGGGAAGGCTGACGTAAGCGCTGAATTTTGTCACTGCTTTTTTTTGTTTTACTGTTGTTTATAAGTATTTAATTCCGCATCAGTGCAGCAATTAGCGCTTAAAACAAAAAAGTAAAAGTTGAACATTTGTTTAAGAAATTTGTCATTTTTGGATAGTCTGATGTCAGGCGTCTGTACAATCCCCATAGATGACGTGAACCCATGCCTGCTTACATGCCATGGTTAACATGTTATTAATATTATAAAAGCGCATTCACAATGATCTCTAAAACCAAATGTTATTGAAATAACGGTGTCAAACAATACTATTGGCAGTTGGTACGTTAAACTCATTACTGTTCGCGGTGTGTGCGAGACGGATTTTATCGTCGGTTCGTGATCATGACCTTATCATGCCTCGTGATTACGTTACAGCGTAGTTATCGTTAAATCTAACGATAGGCCTTCTGTTCAACCCCTTTTGTATTTACACGGTTCACGTATTTGTTAACAACGATTTATAAAACGGAGTTGGCTTAACGTTTTGAGGATGCATGACTTTTATTTAATTCTAGCTTGATGGCGCGTCCGGTCTGCGAGTGCTGAGGTTAAGCAACTTTCGCAAAAGCCGGTCATCGGTTGGGTGACCAAAATTTTTTCATCTCGAACTCTTCCGGGCTCCAGAAGAAACGTAAATAAGGAATAAGGAAGGCCCGTGCTCTAACGTGGGGACATAAAATGAGCTGGTAATGATGACGTGTTTGTTAAGCAGGATTTATAGAATTGACTTACCATTTTGAGAATTCTAGTTTGGTGATTCAGCAAATAGAGCGTTTCGATTAGGAGTTTTTGATGTGTAACATCTTTCCGCTCGCTTTCTATATAAGCAATTTGTGGGAGTGATTTCGTGAAATGGGACGGAAGTATGTGTAACAGTGTAACAGGAAGATGGGGAATCGCGCAAGCGCGCGCCATTTTGTAAATTTAGAATTGATATTATGGACATGACATATTATTATTATATGTGACATATTGTGTCATTTGACTATCAAAGGTCATTTTGATATGTCAAATGTCTTCTAATGAGTATTTACTGCATTTATTTTATAGTTATAAAATGATGTAATACCTGACAAGTTGAAATGTCAAATGTTACACATCATATGCGACTACTGTAAGGCTCGCTCGTTTTTTTTTCTGAGCTGGCAAATGAGCTTTTGACTAGCATGATGGAAAACGGCTACCGCAGCCCATGATGATGATGATGGGTGGCAGAAATAGGTATTTAGGGTAATTGCCATCCAGCGTTATTCAGGGCATAATCTTACCAGGCAAAGATAGTAAAAGCAAAGCAACTTTTACAACGACATGTCATCAAAATGTTATTATCTTTCGCGTTCAAGAAGGTATGTTAAGCCGTCAGCCCCAGAAGTTATAAAAAGGTGGTAGTGGGTGGTGAATACTGCGATCGCCAACCTGCCTGCCAAGCGTGACGATTATGGCAAATTCCCCTCAATCTTAAAGGAGGCCTTTGTACTACAGTGGACGTCTTTTGGCTGAGAAGATGATGATGATGATGGTGAGTACTTACCAGCTGCAGAACAGAGGACCTTGTAATAATAATTATGGGTCACAACCATCCGGGAAGCTGGTGGTAGCTAGCCAGGCGGACAAACAAGCCCTACCACCAACCAAACCGAGTACACAAACATGTACTCCCCGCTGGGAATCTTACCCGGGACCCCTGGGTCTAAACCGGCGGTCTTAGCCACTAGACCACAGAGGCGGTTAAATATTACTTTACGATCCGATCCGAATCTCTCGGAGAATCTAGTAGGGCACGGGGACACGCACTAGTGCGTGATGCCGTTCCCTCTAGAAAACTTCTGGCTCTCGCCGCCCCAAAAAAGTGACGCTGAAAATGCCGCATGAGACAATACGCAAACTCTCGAAAAAATGTTACTTTTTTTTTTCAATTAGTCACGTCTCAGTGCAGCCGCCCGGCCCCCCAACCGCCTAACACTCTCGCTTTCGATCGCTTTGAAGGCAAGGCCCTCGCCTCGCTTCCTAATATAATATCGAAAAATAATATCGAATAATATCGAAAGCTATAGCCTATAGCTTTCGATATGGCTTTCATATTGCTTTCGAAATGACAAGATGATGCCTCCTCCTCGCCTCGCCTTCAAAGCGATCGAAAGCGAGAGAGTTAAGCGGTCGACCCCCGGATTGCGGAAGACCCAGGTTCGATTCGTGGCCGGATTGAGTAGGCATTAATTTTTTTCATTCCATTTTATAAATATTTAAATATTACTTATGTTTTCTCAGCACTAGCCTGCTATGCCATTAAACTTTGTGTGTTATATATCCACGGAGAGGGTTGAATACTCCCGTAGTTACCGCTATGTTGCATTAAATTAAGTTTTCTCACCGTTTCGTTGGCTTTGCGTTTAGTTTAGATTCGAACCAGTGAACTAGCAAAATCACCAACGTCTAGATAGAACTTTCAGGCTATTCGATGGTTTTAAAGACAGCAAACACAACCATGATGTTTTATTTATTTATTTATTTAATTTGTTAAACCATGGCTCGAACTCGGGACCTCTGGGTCTAAGACCGGTGTTCTAACCACTAAACCACCGAAGCGGTAAGTAAAATTGCCTATATTCAGTCCCACTGCTGGGCAAAGGCCTCCATCATTGAAATCAAGTCATCGCTACAATTGATTTATTGGCTTAATCACCATGCTAGCCAAATGCGGGTTGGTTTTTACAAACCTGAGCTATGCAGCTATGCATGTATCGAAAAATCCGAAACATACTTTTCTCGACCTAGGAATTAAACCCAGGACCATCGAGTATCGGACCGAGCGCTATGCCACTCGGCCACCGAGACGTTATTTAATATACCTCAGCATCGTCCCCACTGCTGGGGCACGAGCCTTCCCTATGGATGGATAGGGAGAACGGGCCGTAAACCACCATGCGGGCCCAGTGCGGATTGGTGGTTGTTAACGACTGCTAATGCAGCCGGGACCAACGGCTTTACGTGCCTTCCGAAGAACGGAGGAGCTCAAGATGATAATATTTTGGTCACCAATCCGATAACCGGCCTTTGCGAAAGTCGCTTAACCTCAGCACGCACAGACCGGGCGCGTTAACCACTGCGCCATCGAGCTCCTAATATTAACTTTGTTTATTTTTATAGGAACCCTTGCTACGTTAAATAACAATTAACTAATCCACTTAGTAAGTCTGGTCCAATAGGTAAGGTTATGCGAATCTCCGGGACCGCACTGGTATTCAGATCACCCTGGAAAAAGAAGGAAGAAGTGCTTAAGTTTTTAGTAAGTATGCCTCTCTTCCCCCTACCTACTATGTTCTTTCTGCACCACATTGTTGGCCGGCAGAGAATGCCCCAAGAATTAACACCGCTTTGTACTATAATGTTAAATACATTTAATATTTACTCTATTTAATTAATTATGTATTTAACGTATACTATGTACTACTTATGTACGTAATGTTGTATTAAATTTAAATTAATAAATAGTCTAGATGGATCGTAGTGGGTGCCAGTAAAATCAAAATATGTGATATGAGAAAGATTGCTATATAGAATTGTGCCTTTGCATTAAACCCTCTCTACTCCTCAGTAGTAACTGCTTTGTGTTTAACGTAAGTTTTAGATAAAGCAGAACAGTAGCCACAATTCTGGGTTGTTTCAGCATTAAACCAAACAAGATAAACACTACAGCTCTCCACACTTGTCTAGACGTCATAAAGCAGACTTCCCAGTTGTTTCCACATCAGAGTATAAATTTTAGAAATCAATTTAACCCCAGTTTCGCTCGTACATTCCGGTTAACCGGGAGCCAGCCGAGCGAAAGTTATTGTTTCTCCTAGAAGCGTCGAAGTTTGAAATGTGTCTGTATGTACACTTCACAGTATACATGTATACAGCAGGATACACACTTAGAGGTTTAGCACGTAATGGGATATCAAGTGAGTACGTAGGCGCGAGGCCGCTGCGAGCCGCTTGCCAGGCGTTCGCAGCGTGCACGGAGCGTCTCGCCAGCCGGTTTTTGTGCGATCAGAAAGACGCTCGCAGTGTGGATTCGAAGGGTCGTACCTGGATATGCATTTAAGCAATAACTTTTGGACGAGGCTTTCACACTTAGGTCGCGTCCTCAATGTCTATGGCGAACGTGGAAATACCTGTCCTCGACGGCAGCGGCGGGCACATCGGTCGGAATTACCGCTGCGTCAAAAAGACTCGAAACATTCGACAGTCGTGCACCGATCTCTTGTCGCGCCGCTCCCGCTACATTCGAGGACAGACCCTTGCCAATGTATGCGTAAAGCGTCACCGTTTTCCCCTCCTTCACCGTTCCCACCACGCTCATCGCAGACCCAAAATAAGAATGACTTAGAAGGTAAGCTTAATACATACCGCACTCTAGCAACTCACACATAGACCCGTTGCACGGACACTGATGACCACCTCGTCTATAAGTGCGTTGCTGGAGCACGTTTGTATGTACCTTCTGCAGTCTCTTTATTACCGCAGACGTCCAGGACGCAGCCTTTTAGGTTGATACAATATCATACACAATACGTGCTACACCTCCAAGTGGGTATCCTGCTCACGATATGGCACTCGGAGGCAACATATTTGTTAGGAGCGCCGTATCTTGACGGCGTTTGATTTGGAAAGTTTTTTGGCAAGACATGTTGACATTTGTTGATGTCATCTTGGAGAGTTCAGTCGTGCGATGTCGCGATGGTAATGCAACGTCGACTGGAGAGGAGTGATCGGAGTGATTGAGTTATTAAAGCGATGACCCGTGCCTTTCAATTACATTTCGTCTAGCAATGTTGTCTGTTTTCTCACGCTTCATAAGCACTAGCTTTTTAGTTTTTTGGTAAATCTAGGTATACTTTCCTGAAGCCGAATTCTATGTGGAATGTTCGTAAATGAAGTATTCACGATTATCTTTGTACAATAATAATTATCTGGTGTCAGTCAGATTTCTTCCGTTTTTTGAGAGAAAATCACCATCGTTCGAAGTTTTTACGTAACTCTACATTAAAACCAGTATAAATCTGTCTGGCAGTAGATATTTTACATAAGAACAGAGAAATTTTAATTAGCAGCTTTATTAGATTAGTAAGAAAAGTTGTTGCTTATTCACACCTCGGTTAATGACCTTATGTTTTACGAGTAGGAAGAAGGGAATACGAGTGCCACCTTTTGGTAGTGTAACAATATACATATATACAACGTGTAACAAAAAATTGTGGTAAAAATGAAAAGATCAAAAGTGTATTCGATCTAGATCTTGTATGTGTTGTTACTAAGACATAAATATTAACTTTAACTAGTGGTCGCCCAGTGGTCAAAATTCGACCGTAATTTTATTAAGGCTGCACGGATTGTATCCGGTGGAAGCAATAAAAAATTAAAAAAGATAGAATGTGAGTTTGGATTGGCCTTGACAAATGTCGTCCGCATTAAAGACAAACAATAAGTGGTTGTCAAATCCATGGTAGTGAGTGTAATGTTGTTTTTGTTGATTTAATGTATTTTTATAGATAATTAAAAAAAATATTAACATTCGGATAACCTTTTCTATATAAGCTATAAGTGTGCGAAATTTCATAATCCTCCGTCCGCGCATTTTCGTAAAAACAACAAAGTTTTTGCTTCACGTATTAATATATAGAATTGTCATGCAATTGTAAATTAAATATTAATATTAGTGAAGTCCTGCGCGTCAGGGGCGCAGAAACAAGCATCAGTGATCAAAAATGTAAGTGCACAGAGGTTACTATACCACTAGGGCTGTGATTTGTTTATTTTGATGTGACGTCACAATAGAAATATTTAATTAAAATTGCATAACAAAATAAAGATAATAATTATGTCTTTGTAAGTTTACATACAAGATCTAGATCGGATACACTTTGGATCTTTTCATTTTTACCACACCTTTCTGTTACACGTTGTATATAGTGATACGAAACAATCATCATCATCATCATCAGCTCATTTTTATGTCCCCACTGCTGGGGCACGAGCCTTCCCTATGGATGTATAGGGAGAACGGGTCATAAACCACCACGCGGGTCCAGTGCTGATTGGTGGTTGTTAACGACTGCTAATGCAGCCGGGACCAACGGCTTTACGTGCCTTCCGAAGCACGGAGGAGCTCGAAATGACCAGTTTTTGGTCACCCATCCGATGACCGGCCTTTGCGAAAGTTGCTTAACCTCAGCACTCGCAGACCGGGCGCGTTAACCACTGCGCCATCGAGCTCCGCCACGAAACAATATTAAATAGTAAATGGCCGCCAACATATAATATGCTCCAACTAAGTACGTACTTAAACGTGGGTTGACCCGTGAGTCTGCGCGAGTATACCTTCGGGATAACTGCAAGTTTGTGCATAAGTTATGTACTCAATTTCTGTGTAACTTCGTCAAATTTGTGCCCTTGCGCAACTTGTTAACTACGTGCTCTGTGTGGACTATCCATCAACGGGTTGGGCTAACTTTTGTAACTTGAAATACGTTGTGTTAAATTAAGGAAAATAAACGATGAAACAATTTGATAGTTAGTCCACTTGTTCAAGTTTTGCAAGCTAGGTATATTAATTCAAAATTTGAGAACGCTTACGGGTTGTCCGCTAGTTTTAAATCGCTTAGCGTGCGATGGAGTAAGCGAGTAGTTATTAATAGATTTGTTATGATTTATGATGCTTGTTTATGAATAAGTGTAGTTTTTGAAAATAAATGTCTATATATATAATTTTATTCTAATAAGTACCTAACATGTCATGTACATTATAGTACATTTACAATTTTACTAAGTTCCATATGTACGAGTAGTCTAGTGAAAATGTTTACAGACTTTTATAATAATGTGCCAAAATATTGTTTCTTAACAGTACACATTATTATGAAACACTTATATGAATTAAAAATATTTCATGGTACGTAGGTAGGTACCAACTAGTTACAAATTAATGGGTTGTATTTAATCGATCACCAACGTAACCTAACGTAATCCACAAAAATACTAAGTTAGCACCTAAAAATACAAAGTTAGGATCTAAACTACATTTAGATGCTAACTTAACATTTTAGGTGCTAGCCTACTATTTTTTTGTGGATCAATTTATTATTTCTCCAAATTAATTATGAGACGAGACGTTAATTCACCTCAGTTTTGTCCGTTTGAGACCACCGACTCTCTATGTAAAGGGTGCAAAACATCAAGTTAAAATAATTATAATATAACCTAAATTAAACAAAAAAGTATTTCATTTCATGTCACCATAAGTTTATCTAAGTTTACTACGGGTCATAAAAGCTCGCTTGAAAAATAATACTCGAAGAAGTAAGTTTCCGGTTTGCACCTCTCCCCGCCCGCCATGGCATTCGCGTACGTGTAAGCTCGCCGGGGGCTTTCTAATTGCTTAAATATGGCCGCCGTTACGAATGCTGTGCGCAGCACGTTAATATAAGAAGACTGCAGAAGGTAACGCCTTGGTAGCTGAGTGGCAGAGCGCTCGGCCCGATACGATACCCGACGGTCTAGGTCAATTTCTAGGTCGGGCAAAACGTATTTCGGATTTTTCGATGCATAGCCCGTTTTTATTACCAACCCGTATTTGGCAAGCGTGAAGATTAAGTCGTTTCCCATCAATTGTAGCGATGACCGTTTCGTAGCGATGACTTGATTTCAGTGGTGGAGGTCTTTGCCCAGCTGTGGGACAGCTATAGGCTGTTTACAGAAGGTAAGTTTCATACAAACGCGGTCAAGCAACGCACTCATAGTAAGGTTACTATGTGTGCGTTCACGTGTCACGGACACAGAATCTCGCGACAGCTGCGCTCATACTGTTCCGAGCTGATCCGTAGTTCCGTGTCTGTGTTACGGTTTATTTGTAACGGTCGTTACGTTCCCTAAAATATGGTTGAGCGAAGCGATGGCTGATTCATACGTCATACTCGTGACGGGTGCCACCTGTGGAGGCTGGTCTGCTCTTGCATACTTATCTTATTTTTAGTATTAACTATAGTTTGACTTTGTTTTCCTTAAACAATTTTTGAGAGTACTGTAATGGTACTGTATGACATTGTAGAAATTGAAAATTTTACCCGATGTTATATTTTTTATTTCGTTTTTTTACATGTTGTGGTTGTCTTGTATATTTTTTGTGTTTATTTGTAATGGAAAGTGTCCTAATATGATAGGGCATTTTCCAATATTTTTGACGCTGTAAGGGGGAAAAGAGCTGGACACTTGCTGAGTTTCTTGCCGGTTCTTCTCAGTACAAGATCTTCCGCTCAGAGTAGACTTACGAACGTTGGCATAGTGGTGACATTCACAAGAGCTACTTATAGCCTAAACTGTTAAATGATTTTGAATTTTGAAAAAAAATTGAGTTTTGTGAATGGGTCATATGGGTGTGTGTTGTACTCGGAGAGTGCTTCTACAATAAAAAACATGATCACAAAATACGCAAACATTGTTTTGATATAATGTATGAAATAAATAAACATTGCATAAGTCTCTGACAACAAAACAAATACTGTGAATAGTCTTTGTGTTTGTTTATTCCATAATATCAACAGTGGCTTGCGCGAACGAAAAAAATACAAGACTGTAAATAATTTATGTATTCTATTGTATTTTGTTTGAATCAGCTGTTGCCGATCCTTTATACACAAAAGTAAATATATAAACATAACTGAATCACACCAAATTTTCGTTTGACACAAACCACCGGCAACTTAAATACTCGTAAAAACAAAAGAATTCAGAGCCAAGTTACAAAGACAGCAAAGTTCTTAATTAAAATCAAACTCAAAAGAGTAACTTCTGTATAACTCGAAGTTCAAGAATTACTAGTTGTTACTTTGAGAAAACATCGTCTGTCCAAACACACAAAATGAATAGGTACAGAATGGTGAATCCGGCCCATTGTGGTTTCAATTACCTACACTCGCCTTGAGTCGTAGCACTAGGGTTGACATCTATTTATTATTATATTTATTTTCTCTCATACATAAATTTACATTTTTAAATATTTTTTAAAACAAAATAAATAAAACATTTAAAAATATAAAAAATAAGGGTTCGCCGGCATCGGGACCAGGGTTCAAGCTACCGGTGCGTGGTTAGGGCTCCAGGGACAGGAACCTCCTCACAATGCGTGCCGTATCGAGGAGAACTGCCTTCTGAATCAGGCCTTATTATGATTTATTATTATTGTGTTTTGATTTGTAAGGCTTAAGATTTTGAAAAAAAAAAAAGCAAAAACCGTTAACTCAATTCTATTTACAGCAGTTTTTATATAAACGTCGTCGACTTATTATAATAAAGTTTTTTTTTTGAGATAGTAGCTAGCCTCTAGGCTTTTTTAGCTTCACCAGACTTTTTCAGGGCGGCGAGAAACTTAAAGGGTTCCTCAAGCCGTATGAAACGAAGCACCGTCAGAGGTTTTCTAGAAGGAACAGCATCAGGCACTAGTGCGTGTCCCCGTGCCCTGCTAGATTGCCCGAGGGGTTTGAAACTGATCGGAGGTAATAAAGTGCGTGTGGCACTCGGCTACGGCTGACTCACGCAAAACGAAAATTTGTATGGCATAATATTAACTCCCTCGTTAGCCACCAGGGGGCGCTGCTTTAATGCCATACTAATTTTAATTGTCGTTAATGTGATCGAATGGCGAATGAAACCAGGCACCCTGGCGTTGTCCCAAGTATAGCCAAGATCACCTTTCGAATGCTGCCATCTTTGCGTTCGTATCACTAATTTTATATAGAGCCGGCCTTCTGTATCTATTTATTTTGTGTCCAAACAGCTCGCGGGCGCCTTTATCTGGCAACAAAGATTAAAATCTGCGAAACGTTTTAGATACCAACTCAATTTATCAGTGTTCATAAATAATAAATCAAATTGGATGGCGAACGGCGTGGAACTGATAATTTCTCGTAGGTATATTTTTATGAGACACGAGTCATATACATGCAGATAAAATAAAATATTACAATCGTAAATAGTATAATGTTACGCTAGTTTGCCATAAATTGACAACAATACAAGTTAGTTACCTATATAAAAAAGATATCACCTGTACCAGCTGATGTATATTTAACTTTTCTATAATAATAAAAATATGAAAAGAAATATTAAGGTTATATTAATATGAAGTTATTATTAGGTTTTATATTACATAGTATTTATATTGTAAATTTTTTTGCCAATGCAAAAAAAGCGCGTCCCTGGTTTACTGCAGAGCTTATAAAACGGTCTTATAATAAGTGTTTCAGCGCAGGAAATATTGGTCAACATATAAAACGACAAGCATATATATATACCCTTGACTAATAAATCTATTGTGTCCAATTTGCCTTTTATGGACCTATAGCTGCATTTGGAACAGATTTCAGGGATCCGCTAAGGACTTGGTTGTAACGGATTATTGTATTGATTTTTTTAAACTTTGAAGTTATTATAAACGCTCTTATCGTGCCTGCCGAAGAATTGATCTACTATACGATGTAAGATCTCATCTGCACAAATTCAACACTTAAATAACCGTGGCATAAACGTAATAAAGAGCTGAACAACAAATATAATAAGTAAAAGCATTATTCTAATGTTTGATCATCAGCATATAAATGCATTTAATTAGCGTAAGCCGATTCGTCGGAGGTCACCCGCTTAATGACGATGTATAAATGGCTCCGCACACTGGACGACTTGTCGCTGCGTCTAGTCGCCGCGTCTAGTCGCGTAGAGCACGCACACACAAGACGACAGACGTGCGACAGTTGTGAGCGTCAGTTTCGCGACTCCCCTAGCTTGTAGTCGCGACTCTGCGAATGACGCCATGTGTGCTGAGCTTTGAACAAAATATATGAAAATAGTCGGCCGCCTCCTGTCGTCGCGTCTAGTCGCCGAGCTGTCGCAGTCGCGTGTCGCCTTTAGCGCACTAAATGGCCCCCATTTAGACTCCCTACGCACTAGCGATTGATCGCCAAACGCACGTGCAACGCAACGCAGACGCTGCGTTAACGCGACGCATAATTTCCAGGCGTTTAACCGCGCGAACACAACCACTGGCCGTATGCGGCGGGGCGTGCGATTTACCAGTTCATTACGTTTTGTCTATGACAAATCTTTATTTTTTTTTTACTTAATTATTTTATTTTATTTTGTTATTGTTTTATTTATTTTTTTAACTTTCAGACTTAAGGTATTATTCATAGGTTTATATAAAAATAATACTCGGGAGTACTTACTACTACAAAATACTACTAGGGAGCTCTCTATAAATTTGCCTAAGTTTTTAAGTTCCTTAATAAATGTACAACGTGTTATACACTTAGTTAGCAGTAAAGAATTTGATTTGATTTGATTTGATGACTACCGTAGCCCTTGCAGAGTTTCTTGCCGGTTCTTCTCAGTTCAACTACTCCCACCATGTATGTGTAGACTTACGAACCGATGGCTTAGTGACATTCATAAGAGCTATTTGTAGCCTACACTGAACAAATGATTTTATATTTTGAAATTTGAATTCAGATTATTTTTTTTAGCGAAACCTCAAATGAACTAGAAATCCGCTCGTCGCGTCGCAACACGCTCGTGCTCGTAGCCGAGGCCTTAGAATGTTAATAACTAGTGTGTAAGATATCTAACTCATAATAACAGCTAAAACAGTACCGTGGCGCTGACCCAAACATTAATTATCTGCTGTACAGTCGATATAACAAGTCGTTAACATCAAATGCGGTTCTAGTGTCCATTATCGTTGGAAATTCATTCACTCAATATAAACCAAAATATATTTGATGATTTTCGGATAAATACGGTGTTTGCTATAAACGAACGATAATTTCAGTGAACGTTAATGTAAACAGCTGATGAATGCATGCTGGTACTTAGTCCAATTGTTTATCCGATGGGCTGAAATTGAAACAACGGGAATTGGTTTGCTGACTTTAACACTGCATTTCATTATTAAGTGTGTGCGATAATTTTATAGTCAATATTGTTTAACCACAAAGCTATGTACTATAGGGATCATTGATTAAGAGAATTTTATTACATTTTCGATCGACTTTGTACTTTTTTGTTTTAATAGCCGCTTTTTAGAAAAGCTTTAAACTTTGGTCATTAAAAATTCAAATTCACTTATTTTGTTTAGGCTATGTAATTGATATTATGGATGTCAATATGCTATCGGTTCGTTAAGCTACACAAGGCTCCGATACCTGTGCTGAGAACTGGCAAGAAACTCAGCAAACACACTTAGCAGTAAAACTAAGAAATTTAAATAGTCTGTTATATCTCAAGATATAACTGTGAAGTGTCACATGAAGGCCAAGTGCACCCGTTATTATTAAAAGAATAGACAATAGAATCAACCACAGAGTAATTATCAAAAAGGTCTGACACGTACAAATTTTTTTTTTAAATTCTATACCGCACGGAACCACGAGAACGCGTAGCCGCGGGTGTACCAAAGTTGGCTTTTACCCGGATTGGGAGCCGGGTAGGCATTATTTCGTATTGAACCGCCAAAGCACGGTTTTATAAAAAACCCTGTGTAGTATCAAAATGTACGCGCCGAATAAATGGCTGCAGGTATTCCCTGTATCGGCGTTTAAATTGCTGAAAGAACGTAATGCGTGCATACATTCTGTTGTTCGCCATTTTGCTTTTTATTTTAGCTGATGGCACGTGGTGTAATTAACTACCGTCATCATGACCAACCACCACGCGGGCCTAGTGCCAACGGCTTTACGTGCCTTCCAAAGCATAAAGGAGCTCGAAATGATTAATTTTTGGTCACCCATCCGAAAACTATTAGGCTATTTCAAACGATTGGAAAGCGAGGCCGGTAACCATTGTGCCAGCGAGCTCTAAATCTCAACACATAAATAAAATCATCGCTTGTCATCACAAAATTGTTGATCTGCCGTGCCGAATAAAAAACGGGCTCCTATTCTGGGTCGAGTCGAGCGTCGCAATTGTAAATCATACAGGGCCTAAATCTAAACACGTCCAGTTGACAAAAAGGGGTGATTTCTCAGAATTAATGGGTGCCTTGCTCTGTTGGGGCGCGTACACACAACCTGCCAAATTATGTTTACACCCGTTCGCAGTGTGGCTGGAGCTCGTCACGAATGATTACGGCACATCTTGTCGGCAGTTGGATGTAAGTAAAATCAAGAATGTTTCACTAAGAATAGAGCACATATATTGTATTATTTAGGAGCTTGATGGCGATGGCACGGTGAATAACGCGCCTGGTCTGCGATTGCTGAGGTTAAGCAACTTTCGCAAAGGCCGGTCATCGGATGGGTGACCAAAAATTTATCATCTCGTGCTCCTCCGTGCTTCGGAAGGCACGTAAACCCGTTGGTCCCGGCTGCATTAGCAGTCGTTAACAACCACCAATCCGCACTGGGCCCGCGTGGTGGCTTATGGCCCGTTCTCCTTATCCATCCATAGGGAAGGCTCGTGCCCCAGCAGTGGGGACATAAAATAAACTGATAATGTTGATGATGATGATGATTTTATTAGAATATTACCCAAATATTTATTCCTTGACAATGTTTAATGTGTTTTGCGAGTGTGCCTGTTTAAATATATTAATAACTGTGTGTGTTATTAGGGCTTTATCTTCCGCTTAATAAATGTCGCACTACTGGGTTTATATTTACCAACAAGCACCACATTACCACATGGGGTGGTGATCGGGGTATATGCCGCCTCTGTGGTCTAGTGGTTAAGACTACCGGTTTAGACCCAGAGGTCCCGGGTTCGATTCCCAGCGAGGGGTACATGTTTGTGTACTGGGTTTGGTTGGTGGTAGGACTTGTTTGTCCGCCTGGCTAGCTACCACCATCTTATCTAAATATGTCGCCATAACATCAATGTTTGTAGCATTGTTGTGTTCCGGCAGCTAGAGATAAGATAGCCAGTGCCTCACTAGTTGAGGATCCCGGGTGAAGTGCGCTTCCACCAAATGGCCTTATCATCACTTAACATCAGGTGAGATCAAGGCACTGTGCTTACCCGTAAATATAATATATATATATAACAAACTACACTGACTAGATGCGGTTTGGTGGTTTTTAACAACAACAATCGTGACTAACGCTTAGGTTGCCTTTCGAAGTACGGAGCAACTCCAGATATTTTAATTTAGTCATCCAACTTTCAAGATCGCATTGTGCTCTTTAGCAACTTTCAGAGGCTTACTATTACGTACATAATATAAAATCAGTACAAAAGGTGGGTTAACAGTACAGTCAATAAGAAAAGCATACAATTTTGATCTATCTAAAGTTCCTATGCCAATTACCCCCATCTTTCATATCGATCTTCATATGATCTCTAGGTTGCCTGAAAGATATTGATTCTAAGGCTACCCTTTGTACAACTTCTAAAACTGTTTATTTTATTTTGTGTACAATAAATTATTTTATTCTAGTGTCCAAAAAATAATAAATAAAGTTGCAATTAAAATCACAGTGTGAATAACACTTTATGTGTACCTATGTGCTAGTACGAAAAAAACGGTCGTATATTAATATTGCAGCGATAGCATGACAAACAGAATATTAGATTCACCTATTATCATGTCATACTTGAATTGTGTACCTGTGACTGTATACTCGTACAAACAATACATGAATAAATCACTTTTGATACATATCTAGGCAGCCGTCAGCGACTATCAATATTAAAATCTATTCGCTCTTTCCGCGGACCTTGGGTCTTAGTGGTCTCATATTTCAGTTGTGAAAGCGAGACGCGTGTACAGGAGTATGTACACTTTTCTTCGTCTCTTTCTCACAATTGCATTAATACTAATGATTATTTACATACAATTTTACGCAAATATTGTAGCAAACAAATTACAATTTGAAAAAACAAAGTGTTGAAATAATTCCACGAGCTGGATTCGACCCCGCACCCCATGACATGCCGGGTCACTGTACTGCCAACTATGCTATCGTGGCTCAATCCAACTCGCCGAAATTAATCAACACTATCTACTTTTTACTTTATAAGCCAAAGGAGCCTTATTCAGTGTCGACAACTACGTCATCAACATCCGATTTTTACAAATATTGAAAGATCAGTTAAGAATTAGGCAAGCTATATTTGCACTTTGCCTTTTTTCAAATTGCATTAATACTGCTTCAAAGGCTCATGGTAAGGATCCTATACGATGTGGAAAGTGCTCTTTCCAAGATCTCAAGTCTGCAAATTCAGTAACGTCTCAATAGTCTATTATATCGCTAGCCTGATTAAGACTATGGGAAAACTGTTAAAATCTGGTACTGACACACGATTGTGGACATTTTAAAACAGCAGAATCAAGGCTCAGAGGTCTTAGACAAGTTGCATGGCTTAGGCAGCCCCCCGGATGCTGAGATGTTAGGTATATTAAATTTATTATCAATTGATTTTAATAGCTTCAGGAAGGAATGTCGTGATGTTGCAGGAGACCGGAAGGTGTGAAAAAGTTTGGGGAGGCCTTTGCCCAGAAGTGGGACAGCTATGGCTGATATAATATAATAATAATAATCAATTATTAATCATAAAGTCCATCCAAACCTTTTTTGCAACCTATGTAAAACTGATAATATCAAATTACTTTTTGTTACTTCCCGTCGTGAATATTATTTACCATGTTGTGAAACTATTATTGTCTAAGTGTTAAACATGATTGTTACATTAGGGCTGTTGAGTTTTCTAATAAAATAAAATAAAATGTCCATGGGCGGCGATAACCACTTCCTAACAGGTGGCTCACCTGCTTGGTGGCCACCTGCTTGATATATTTGATGTGTAACGTGCATACTTTGCTAGAGATCTTAGATAGTATAAATTAACTAAAAGTTCCAGCAATGCCCCATCAGTCTTGTTCAGAAGGCACGTAAAGCCGTTGTTCCCGGCTGCATTAGCAGTCCATTTATAGCGAAGTTTCCATTTATAGCGAAGGCCTGTGCCCCAGCAACAGAGACATAAAGATGAGCAGCTGATTAAAGGTTCCATAGCTTACAAGTTTTTTATGAGACGGCCTTTTCTCCTGATTGCTTGTGCGTGTAAGAAGCTCCACAAAATTTATTAACTTAGCAGATACAAGGCAGTAAGTAGAGCGTGCAAAGTTGTCGCCGAATGACAGCAGCCTACATAATCTCGTTACAAAGCATATGCTATGCTAACAGGAACAAGCGCAAAGCCTTTAAAGTCGAAATTGGCGTGACACGACGCCTTACTCACGCTTGGTAATCAACAACGAATCGAAGCTTACTCCATGAACTAAAACCTTGGATATAAAAGTAGGGACTGCATAATTCTTTTTTAAATTTTATGGATATTCCAGATTTTTAGAATTATTAAATGCCTGTTATACAAATGGATATACATAAAAGTAGTGTTGTTCAAAGACTATTATAAATAGTCACAAAAGTAGTAAGTATATCGAAATTAATTTTTTCCTCTTTTTGCGCATTCCCGTTTAATCTTCAGTTTTATAACCTCTGATACGACATTATCGTCAGTGTTAGTTATTGTTAATGACACTCTACTTCTACATAGAAAGCAATCGAAACTCTATCTTAATTTTATCGTATCTATTGTTTTAACGTTTACGCAAACATTACAAATTGAAGAGAAACATTTTTTGCTATTTCTTTTTTTTTATTAGCATTAGACTCAGTTTCCACTTGAAGTGGATCTTTTCCTGCACTTCACGATCATTAACAAAAAAATATAACAGCATCCTAACACGAAGAATGTAGTCATTTAAAAGCAAGATGTCTCCCATTTCCCATAATGCATGGATGCACTAATTAGTCGCATTTACGTCAGCGTACACTCCACATTAATACAGATTGATGCGCAGCTAATCTGATCGAGATGACACGTCTGAGGAATTGGCGTTCGCAGCCAGTGTGCTATGTACGACTTCTATAGTGACTTTGAACAGGCATTACCCGTGTACCGCTAATAATTAAGCCAGATTTTGGCTCCTACATCTTACTTATGAAGATACAGAAAAATTTATTAAATAATTCTAATTTCACTTTTCTCTGCGTGATCGAATCAGAAATGAGGAGATCCACAGAAGTACAAAGGTTACCGACATAGCCCGAAGAGTTGTTAAGCTCAAGTGCCAGTAGGCAGGGCACATCGCTCGCAGGACTGATGGCCGCTGGGGGGGAACAGTTCTTGAGTAGCGACCGCGTACCGGAAAGCGCAGTGTGGGCAAGCCTCCAACTAGGTGGACCGACGGTCTGGTGAAGATCGCGGGAAGCCGCTGAAAGCGAGCAGCACAAAACTGATCGTTGTGGAGATCATTGGGGGAGGCCTTTGTCCAGCAGTGGACGTCTTTTGGCTGAGGTGATGATGATGATGAATTTCACTTTCCTATTTACTAAGTTAATATAAAAACTAATATGTATGTACAAGTAAGTATAATTATAAAATTATGTACGCACTTTTTAACCGACATCAAGAAAAGGAGGAGGTTCTCAATTCGACTGAATATTTTTTTTTTTGTATGTTTGTTACGCGATGTCTACGTAAGTTGTAAACCGATTTTGAAAATTCTTGTTTTGTTCGAAAGGGTATGCTTGCTGACCGACTCAGTCAGCAAGCATACCCTAAATATTGAAGTAATTTTAGTGTTAAATTTTGTTTGCACAGATATCGATGTATATTGTTTATAGTTTTAGATTTGGGTAGGTCCTAAATTGTTAATGTGATTTAACTCTGAGTCAAAAAAAGATTATTTATAACTGTTTTGTGTCAGAAAAAAACAATAAAGTACTTGTTTTTTTTTATTGTATTTTTAACTTGGTTTAGGAAATTTGCTGATTGTGTTTTTTCTTTGGGTTAGGTTTTTTTGAAGGCGGTTTTATTTTTCAGTACTTGATTTGATTTCATTTAGCTATAATCTTTGGTAAGAGATAGGCCTATCTTAGTTTACAGCCGAAACTAATAACCTATCCTCAGCAAGAGATAGGCCTACTAGAGATTTATTGCTTAGTTATTTCTGTTATTTTCCGATAAATAAATAACAGAAATAACTAAGCAACAAATCTCTAGTAGACCTATCTCTTGCTGAGGATAGGTTATTCATTTCGGCTGTAAGTAAACTTATATTTTTGTTTCTTTATATTTTATGGTGAGAAAATAAACTTATCTATTATTATTAACCCACATGTTACTAACGTCTGATACACGGATCATTTAAGAAATTTTATTTTAAAATTATTCTTTTAATTTGAAGCCATAATTAGACAATATACGAAAAATTACAAAGATCCTTTGAAAAAAGGAATATCCGTAATAAGTGGGTTAACTAGCTTATACTTACACTTTTTTATAGAGAGGTTAGTAAATGACTCCAATCTTCCTAATGTTAAGCAGAAGCAGAGTCCAGATGCGAGGACTAGTGGAGCAGGAAGGTGCCACCAGCCGTCCTTACCGTCGACCCACAAGTTGCTTCTTCTAGCTTAAAGAACCCCATGTTCTAGGAAGAAAGAAAATAGTGTGCTGGCACTGCTGACCACTGCTGGACAAAGTCCTCTATCATTGAAATCAATTAATCGCTACAACTGATGAGTATTGGCTAAATCATCACGCTTGCCAAATGTTGGTGATCACAAAGCTTATGTATCGAAATTCAGAACACACTTTGACACCGACTTGGGAATAGAACTCAGGTCTCACCAAACCTCAACCAAATCCTAAAATATTTATTTATCATAATACATACCTACAATAACTTGTATTGAAAGAGACAAAGATCATCATCATCATCATCATCATTATCATCCACATCAGCCTTTTTCCACTACTGGAAAGACCTAGACAAAGATCTTTATTAGTAACTAGCTGACCCGGCGGACTTTGTACCGCATTTTTTTTAATATAGCCTATGTTACTCAGCGCTAATGTAGCATTTTAATGGTGAAAGAATTTTTTAAATCGGTTTAGTAGTTATTGAGTTTATTGGTTTTAAACATACATACAAAAATACAAAGCTGTCCTCTTTATAATATTAGTATAGTTAAAGATTATCAAAAAATACAGCCAGCATACAAAAATCCGTTAGTAAATCCTTTGAGTGGCGTCGTAGCATTAATCCGCTCCGTCTCCCATCAAACATTAAAGTTTAAAACAGTCTGCTGAGCTCTGTTATTTATTTAGGACCGGTTGTCACCATTTTGGTCTTCTGTACACTATATTTTCACATTGATCAAAAGTATTCTGCACTTCTAAGTATATACAGGGTGGCTCATTCAAATCGGTCAGTATGGGAATGTCTGAAACTATAAGACATACGAAGATTTGTTCTTAGGAACCATGTCACCGATTTTGATAAAAAGAAAAACTGCATCCATACATTTGAAAAAAAACTGTACCCAGCTCGGGAATCAAACCCGGTTGTTTTAAAAAAATAAACTTACACTTTTTCTATTTAAATATCGATTGTGTAGGTCTTAAGCTGTAAATGTCTCTAAGAAACATGATGTCTAAAATGAATAAAATGCATTGTTTTGACATACTTTAATTTATCATAGTAGGTGTTCGAAGTGACCACCGTTACAATATTCAACAAGTTCAGGCATGTAAAATTGTCTCTATGGCTGTTTGTATGTACCTCTCTACTTGTTACATACACCTTATCATGTGGCATTAGCATTGCATTAAATCTTTAAAATATTAAAATAATAAAAAATAATTATTAAAATATTGTATTGAAAAAAACGGTGGTCACTTCGAACACCTACTATGATAAATTAAAGTATGTCAAAATAATGCATTTTATTCATTTTAGACATCATGTTTCTTAGAGACATTTACAGCTTAAGACCTACACAATCGATATTTAAATAGAAAAAGTGTAAGTTTATTTTTTCAAAACAACCGGGTTCGATTCCCGAGCTGGGTACAGTTTTTTTTCAAATGTATGAATGCAGTTTTTCTTTTTATCAAAATCGGTGACATGGTTCCTAAGAACAAATCTTCGTATGTCTTATAGTTTCAGACATTCCCATACTGACCGATTTGAATGAGCCACCCTGTATAACAATTCACAATAGTACTGAATTTTTTCATAGGACAAAAGCTTAGCTGAGTTAGAAAGATTGTATTTGTTTTTATTTTAGTTTAGTTTATTTGGGGATTTAACAGAAGGTTTTGTCTGTTTTTAGTAGGGGGATATGTCTGAATTAATAAGGGGTTTTGTCTGGTTTTAATAGGGGGTTTTGTCTGGTTTTAATAAGGGGTTGTGTCTGGTTTTAATAGGGGGTTTTGTCTCTTTCACTCTAATATGAAATAAAGTACATGACGGGAACAAAACACGTAATAACTATTCGAAGCTTAGTATCTGCTTATTTGTAAGGCTCTACAACAACACATGTAGGTTTTACCTTAGATATAAGGTCACAACCCAACTTAACACTACTTTAAAGTTTATACTGACACTGGTGGTCTTAACTAATAGACCATAAAGGCGGTTAATTTTTTTTTGCGAATTATATCGGATTCTGGGGTATATTGTACCTTCTTGGTTGTAGCACTATTATTTATTTTTTTGCTTTAAACAACAAAGTCTAGCCAGACCATAAAAGTCGTTTCTAAGTTAAGTCCCCGCCAAAAATATATACGGCCAAAACAAATGTAGGTATATGACATAAAATCAGATTGTACATACGAACGAAATAGGCAATTCCTTATTTCGGACGCAGCCTAACATGTCCGAGCTTGTACAGAAAAACCTTATCGAAAGGTCGTTGACAGAAGGTTCTGCAAATAAAATACTCCTACATTCTGCTTTGTTATGTTATCAAGAAATATGTCCCTTCGCAAAGTTGTGTCGGCAAAGTTATAGATATGTTTTGGCACTCGGTACCAAAAATGTAGTGGAATAGAAACAGATACATTTTAGGATTTCGATAAACATTTTGTTGAAGTTTAATATATGAAAGGGTTTTTACAATACGTAAGTAAATTCAGACTAATTGGTTCTTTTTTAAATATTTTACGGATAAGCACAGTGCCTTGATCTGACCTGATGTTAAGTGATGATAAGGCTAACGGTGGAAGTGCACTTCACCCGGGATCCTCAACTAGTGAGGCACTAGCTATCTTATCTCTAGCTGCCGGAACACAACAATGCTACAAACATTGAAGTTATGGCGACATATTTAGATGAGATAGTGGTAGCTAGCCAGGCGGACAAACAAGCCCTACCACCAACCAAACCGAGTACACAAACATGTACTCCCCGCTGGGAATCGAACCCGGGACTTCTGGTTCTAAACCGGTGGTCTTAACCACTAGACCACAGAGGCGATTAAAATTGATTTGTGGTTGCGATTTCCCCCAGAGTTTAGTGGGTATGTCTCACCCTCTCGTCCAGCTAGCTTTTGCATAATATAACCTTTTGTTGGCTGGTATCTTTAAGAAGGATTCCCTGGAGAAAAAGTAATTCCAACAAAGCTATCTATTTAAACAAAAGCACGTGGCGGCATCGGGCCATAACCTATACTATACTGCTGGCCCTATGCGTGTTAATTGTCCAATTCTCACAAACGTAAATACATCCTAAATAAATCGTCACAAAACACGTCAAGTTTCGAATTCACGCACAAATGCGTTCACATAATAATTTCGAATACCTAATGGAAAACAATGAGAATTCCAACTATTTAATCACAGAGCTAAACCCGACTGAGCGTTTGAGCGGGCATAACAATTTGCTGGGTGTGGTCACGATGCTGACGGAAACAAAGGTAGTGCGGCTGAAAGCCTAGATCTTACTGATTCCTGACCCTAACATCAAAGTGCAATTACTGTAAAACAACTGTTCTTATTTAAAAAATGTAATAATCACACTAATATTATCATAAATGCGAAGATTTGTGTGTGTGTATATTTGTTGCTTCTTCACGCTGCAACGGATGGATGGATTTGGATGAAATTCGGCATACAGATAGTTTAAGTTTAAGATCCGTCTGATGACCGGCCTTTGCAAAAGTTGCTTAACATCAACAATTGCAGACCGGGCGCGTAAAACACTGCGCCATCAAACTTCTCTGTTAGTAATTACTTTAATAAAAACTTAGTTTTTTATAAAATACAGAGAAGATTTTAACGCCCCGACCCAGCCAGGAATCGAACCTGGGTCTTCCGCAATCCCGGCAGATGCACTGACCGCTATGCTACCGGGAAGGCTGACGTAAGTGCTGAATTTTGTCACTGCTTTTAATTTTATTTTTTTATTTTTTTTGTGCTAATAGCAGCACAGTGCGCCATCTATTCAACGGTTATTGCAACCGATGGCTATGCAGATTCATCTTTGCAGATGAAATACCACAAATTTGGTAACACAACGCTATAGTAAATTTTACTTTTTTATTTTTAAGTGCTAATTGCTGCACTGAAGCAAAATTATTTTTTTTATAAAATATGGTAAAATTAAACGCCTACCCGACCCAGCCAGGAATCGAACCTGGGTCTTCCGCAATCCGGGCGGCTACCCGGCTAATTTTTTCACTGTATTTTATAAAAAAATAATTTAGCTTCAGTGTAGCAATGAATACATAAAAATAAAAAAGTAAAAACTTAGTTACTAAAAAAATCATTAATGTTAAGTGGCGTCTCTGAGTGCGACTGCGGTGAGAGAGATTTTATTATCGTACCAAAATCGCTTTTCCTTCCATCCAATTCAGCTATCAAGGAAACCATCTCGCAGCGGCCCCATGCAGGGCAAATTCATAATCACAAGATAACAGACCGACTCGAGATAAACGGTAACATAAAATAAATTATGCCGCCATTATTCATTCTTCCTTATTGCGTTTCGTAAAAAGGAATTGCCACTACCGCCGCGACGACCGCAAATAAAATTCCATTTGATGATAGAACAGTTGTGAAACTGAACGAAAGAGATGTGTACAGTTTCATAGTTTCTTAGTAATTGCATAAAATCATTTGTAATTAAGTCATCACTCATTATTTTTGAGGAGCTCATGACAAAGCAACTGTAGCAAGAGCTCGATGGCGTTCTCGCTCTGCGTAAAGTTAAACAACTTTAAGCAGATCGGTCATCGGATAGGTAACGGAAAACTTATCATCTCGAGCTCTTCCGTGCTTTGGAAGGCACGTAAAGCCGTAGGTCTCGGTTGCATTACCAGTCGTTAACATCCACCAATCCTTTCAGGACTGGTGGTTTATGGCCTATTCTCCCTGTGGTACTTCTATAAGGAAGGCCGAACTACCCGGCCCAGCCAGGAATCAAACCTGGGTCTTCCGCAATTCGGGCGGCTGCACTGACCATTATGCTACCGGGAAAGCTGTCATAAGCACTGAATGTTTACACTGCTTTTTAATTTTTGAGTGCTTTTAGCGGCACAGTGCCATCTATCCAATTTTTTCACTGTATTTTACAAACAGAATACATTAAAATGTAGCCTAACTGGGAGTCGAAGCTGGGACTTCTAGAGTGAGACCGTCAATCTAACCACAAGACGACAAAGGCGGTAAACTGTTGCGCACCAAACTAAATAGTTAGGATATGAGAGCGCGCTCTGAGCAAATTATTGTTTGATAGTTGAAACAAGATGTGCAGTGATAACTCTCTTCAGGAGTACACACGGCGGCAGATCAACCTAACCAAAACTGAAAAATTTCTACAATCCATTTTGAACTTTAATGTTTGGTTATAAGTCTTTACATTTTTTGAAATAAGAATCTTTGTTAAAAAATATAGCAATCTATTTCAAACTAAGAATAGATATAATTATAAAGGCAGAAACAGAGAAAATCTATGTATACCTGACCAAAGATTAATGTTATATTCAAGGAACGTTCATTGCATGTCTATTCAAATTTTCAATAAATTGACTGGTGATATAAAAATACTGACATTGTATAAATTTAAATCAAAATTATTTCAATTTTTAATGAACAAAATGAACTACTTATACAATTAACGACTATTTAAATGATAATATTTGACATGCTATATTTTAATTGTATTATCATTAACTATGCTTTTATTATAATTTGTTAGTAATTTAAGTAATGTAATAGAATGAATAATAATTTAATTAATTTGTAATAGATTAAATATAATTTTGAATATTTGCACATCGTATATGATAAAATATGCTGGTTAACATTTTATTCTAAGAACATATTTGTACCATATTTAAGCAAATAAATATTTGCTTGATTGATTGATTGATTAATATTCATTGGAGAAATTTAACAGGTTTGGGTAAGTTGATCTGCCGCTGCCTGTACATTGACAAGTATTCCCCGGGGCGGAGTGCTTAAAGCTTCCCTCCACACTCAGATACTAGTATACAGAATGTTTGGTAATAGGTGTGCAATCCCAAAACATAGCCACGCATCTAAGAAAGAACACCGTCATAATAAGAAAAATAATATAACTTACGTAAAACTTTTACATATAAAGCTATTATTTTTTTTCATTAATTTTGTTTAAACTTGACGTTACAAGATAAAACCGAGACCCCGGTAGCTCAGCGGTCCGAGCATTCGACCGGTAATCCAAGAGTCGTGGGTTCGATTCTATTCAAGCTTTTTAAGACTGGTTGATTTTTTCTAGTAAATATATTTTATCTTAAACACAAATGTTGAAAAATTTTCCAGGAGCAGGATTTGAACCTGCACCCTTCTAACATTCCGGGTCAAGTTTGAGCTATCGTGGTTCTAATCTAACCAGCCCGCCGAAATTATTCAACACTTTTTACTTTGAAAGCCAAAGGCGCCCATTCCATGTCAATGCTCGTGGAAATTTTTTCAACATTTGTGTTTATGTAATTTGTTTGAAACAAAATTTGCGTTAAAAATTATTTGAACATTTATATTTTATCTTGCTACATTATACAGCATTGTAAATGCAAAAATATATTAATACAAACTTGACTTTTGGTTTGGACCATGACGTTGACGACTCAGAACAATGTATCAGCTGGCTAGGTGTCACTTTGCAAATTTTTTTTGTAACAAACGACCTTATAAATATCTCAGCATTATGGCCATGTTCAGGCATGCTCATAATTATCCGGGGTTCAATGCACGGTACTCTATCTGCCATATTCGCGTTTATACAGGTATAAACAAACACCCTGTAAGAATAAGAATAATAAGAATAAGAATATTTATTTGTCAATAACATGTGTGGTGTGAGGAGTTCGATGGCGCAGCGGCTAGCGCGTTCGGCTTGCAATCTTGCCCGCTAAGCAACTTTCTCAATGCCGGTTCGCCTGATGGGTGACCAATTAAAAAACATCTCAAGCTCCTCCGTGCTTCGGAAGGCACGTTGGGCCGTTGGTACCGGTTGTTGTCGTAAGATGGCAGTCGTTAAAAACCACCAACCCGCATTGGGCCAGCGTGGTGGGTTATGGCCCAATATCCCCACGTGCTATTGTTCACGTGGGAGGCCTGTGCCCAGCAGTAGGACGTTTATAGGCTGTTGATGATGATGAACATGTGTGGTTACATAATATAAGTTGGTTGGTACTGTATACTCGCATATTCGCTGGTAAGACGATAACGTCATTAAACACCTCCTGAATACTCAGCTTGGACCACTTGCCGCCATAAGTGCACAGAGCTTAGAAACTATTATATATTTACCTAGTTTAAAATGAAGCTGTAACGTGAGGGAAGTGCCTCAATAGTTGAGGATTCCGAGTGAAGTATAAGTACCTTAGAACAAAACAGTATAAAAAGTAGTATTGTAAAATTGTATTATAAAATCTTATAGTAGTATAAAATTATTGTTTTCTAAATTTTACGCGAACACTACACATTTAAATGAAACAACTTTTACGGATCTACTCGCGTTTATTTTACACATTACTTTTTAATGTTTATCCTGACGTTTCGAACCCTTTGCTGGGTCCGTGGTCACAGGGAGACTGAGGTGTTGGTCGTCTCATAATTAGTATAAAATTATAAATATGACTGTACAAAATTTTACACAATTTTTTTGCGATCAAATTGTAATTTAAGTGAGTGTTGTTTTGGCCGTGGTGGTTTATGGCCGGTTCTCCCTGTCCATCCATAGGGAAGGCTCGTGCCCCAGCAGTGGGTACATTAAATGAGCTGATGATGATGATGATGATAGATAAATCTATTGCATCATAAAGTAACCCAATCGGATTCAACACTATTTTCTAGATATATATATTTTTTTTTATATTGACACGTCATAGTGACCACATCCTGCCTGATGGTAAGTAGCCGATGCAGTCCAAAATAATGAACAATAAGTAACAAGCGCACCCATTCATGACGGCCTGCAAACTCAACTAATATCAAACGCCGACGTCGCATAGTGTCGCATATATCTGTAATAACTGTTTGGTATGATAACATTTGAAACATGATATACAGTAATTACACATACTGGTAGTGGAGCAACATACGATTCAGGCGTTCCCCAGGGCGTCGTGCCTAATTAGTGCCACTTCGACAATCTTTGGTTGTAAATCATTAATGCTCTCAACTAGAATCGGCTTACGGACATTAACGCTTTCTCTGTGGTTAAGGCGTAGCCGTACGATCATTATTAGCTGTAAAATAAACTTTAGGCAATATCGCTTCTTATCGGTAGAGATAAGTTTTTATATGTATTCGATACGGTATTAAACCTATTGCTGGTACTACATCAATAAAGTACGCTAAAATACTCTATTTACGTAAAACTGATTGTTACTGGCTCGTTACTGGTTATGAGTACTTATGAGACTAAATAAACTGGTATCCACAGCCACAAAATATTTCTTAAATGTCGCAAACAGCAACAAAAAATACGTTTTTAAGGACAAATAAATAAATACTCTTTTTTATGCTATCTACTTTATTTTTGTTCTAACAAAATGAAAAAAAAACTTTATTCGTCCTGAAAAAGGTGGCAACCCTAGTCACATGTTTATTCAAAAACAAAATGTTACATTGCATATAAAAACTCATACTTACAATTACCATTACCTACCCATCAATTATAGCGATGACTCGATTTCAATGATGGAGGCCTTTGTCCAGCAGTGGGACAGTTAGGCTGTTTACTTACTTACTTAACGCCTTCTCCACATCTTAGTTCTCCCACATTACGACAAGTATTGAGTATGCTTCCCCTTTTATTTATTAATAAGTTACAATATCATCATCATCGGCTCATTATATGTCCCACTGCTTGGGCACGAGCCTTCTCTGTGGATGGACAGGGAGAATGGGCCATAGCTCATAAACCACCACGCGGGTCCAGTGCGGATTGGTGGTTGTTAACGACTGTAAATGCAGCCGGGACCAACAACTTAACGTGCTTTCCGAAGCACGGAGGAGCTTGTAATGATAAATTTTTGGTCACCCATACGATGACCGGCCTTTGCGAAATCGCTGACCGAGCGTGTTAACCACTGCACCATCGAGCTCCTCACAATATATACAAAATAAATATTAGTAATGCGAGTAAAAAGAAACTAACACATGCCTAAAGCTTGCCTAATTCTTATCAGATCTTTCAATATTGTAAAAATATTAAGATCGGATGTTGATGACGTAGTTGTTGACATTGAATAGGGCTCCTTTGGCTTATAAAGTAAAAGTGTTGATTAATTTCGGCGAGATGGATTGAGCCACGATAGCATAGTTGGTAGTGCGCCTGACCCGGCATGTCATGGGGTGCGGGGTCGAATCCCGCTCGTGGAATTTTTTCAACACTCAAGACAAAGATTTTTTTCAAATTGTAATTTGTTCGCAACAATATAAATTTGCGTAAAATTATATGTCAATAATCAGAAACTAACACGATTCACATTACGCCTTTTTTTCATTGTTTGCCGAACTAAAATCAGAGTGTGAAGAATCTACTCTCTCACGGAAAAACTTCGAAATGAAATAAACAGCTTCGTAAAGTGGTTAGGTTGACGAACAACATGGATTTTGAATTGAATTGAAATGCGTTACTTTTAAAATGATCAACAATATTGTTATTATGTAGGCAAAGATTGTTGTTAGTATTCAGTTTAAATTGTGATTGTAATATCCGTGATTAATTGTTGATAAGATCGGATATTGAAGACGTACCTAGTTAGTTCAAAGAAAGAGTGTTAGAGTGTAGTTAAAGATATTGTTGTTACTATTGCTCTGGTCGTACATTCATCTACATTTAGGATTAAGCTAACACACTTTACTATATAAAGAAACCAACTTTAAAAAACAGAGACAACCAGAAACCAATTCACATCTCTTTGGAGCACAAATTAACTTTAACGTCGTAAAAAAGGAGATTTTTGTAAGTTCTAAAACACTGCTGTAAATACAAGAGGCTGCTTAAAATTCTCTTTGCTAGATTCCCAAGACTTTCCTCTAAAGAAATATAGAAGGTCCATGCACCGTTCGGTTTCGGCTCAGACGACAATGTATTGCTTATTTTAGACAGCTGATGGCGACCATTAGAAGTGTAGTGTATTTTTTAAACCTTTTAGCCCGGCCTCTGTTTGTACTGGAAATGTGTAGCTTGGAACGTACATTTTAGGTGCATTTCGTAGCATAAGTAAGTTTATGTAACTTATAAAAGCTATAAACTGATTATGTGCAGTAATGCGCTTGGTCTGCGATTACAAAGGTTAAGCAACTTTCACAAATGCCGGTCATTGGATGGGTAACCAAAAACTTATCATCATCATCAGTAGTTGTTAACAACCACCATCCGCTGGACCTGCTTGGTGGGCTTTAGCTCGTTCTCCCAATTCATGCATAGGGACGGCTCTTAGTCCTTAAATAATGACTAAAAACTAAATTGAGCTGGTGATGGATGATTGGCGAAGTTTGGAGTTTGGAAGAACCACGATGGCCGAGTGGCAGAGAACTGGAGGTACCACCCAATTCTTAGGTTGGGTTTAAAGAACGCTTAGACATTTTTATGTTCCTATGTATTATATAACCCGGGTTTGTAATCACCGACCAGCGTTTGACAAGCGCTAAGTGTGGTAATTAAAGTCAAGTTTTGTCATTGAGAAAATCTTGTATTAATACTGAATTAAAATGAAATAGCATTTGCTGAGCCTGACAGCCAACTGCAAGATGCAATACTACATATCTGTAAAGCCTTTTGAGTAGGAAGTATCTGTACTTCCAACACTCCGGCGTTGCTCAATCAACACATAAGAGGTTTTTTGAAAAACTGTTATTATATCTATACGAAATTCACGTTTCCTAGTGGCCGTACCGTCGAAGTTGTTTTATTAGTCGCAGCGAACTACGCGAAGGCGCGTGTTATCAGATTTTCATTTGGTGCTTTTGCATCGGCATTACTTATAGCTTTTTAACTCCCACACAAAATAAGGTTTTATTTTTGGGGTTCCGTAGCCAAATGGCAAAAAACGGAAACCTTATGGATTCGTCATGTCTGTCTGTCTGTCGGTCTGTCTGTCTGTCTGCCCGTCCGTATGTCACAGCCACTTTTTTCCGAAACTATAAGAACTATACTGTTGAAATTCTGTGAACCGCATTAAGATTTTCACACAAAAATAGTTTAATACTTCCAAAGTGGTAAAATGTGTCCCCCCCCCCTGTAACTTCTGAATGATAAAACTAAAAACAAAATTTACATGATGTACATTACCTTGGTTTGAACGAGATCTAGTAAGTAGTTTTTTTTAATACGTCATAAAAGTACGGAACCCTTCGTGCGCGAGTCCGACTCGCACTTGGCCGGTTTTTAATTATACTTACTAGTAACTTACGAACCGTGTACGAACTTTAAAACTATGAACTCGTTGTTATTCTGGTATTAATAAGAAACACAATGTAATAATTATAATTTTTGCTCATCATCATCATCACACCATCACCAGCTCAGATGATGATTGTTAACGACTACTAATGCAGTAAAGCCTTCCGAAGCACGGAGGAGCTCGAGATGATAAATTTTTGGTCAACCATTCGATGAGCGGTCTTTGCGAAAGTTGCTTCAACCACTGCGCCATTGAGCTTCTTGATCAGTAGTATGCAGAGAGAGGCATGTCTCATTGCCTAGACATGCCTCTCTCTGCAAAGGTCTGACATGGTTTTATTTTTATTTTGATGATGATGAGGAAGCTATCCCTAAAGTCTTTAAGGGTTTAAAAGTTCGTATATATACACCTAATTGTGATCTACCATAATACCTATAACCAAAATACATGTAGACAACTAGAACCGAAGTAGCGGGGGCACTGGTGACCTGTAAAACGGGTTTTATACAAAAACCTATCTCAGTCTCTTACATAGGTAACGATTGTTATTATATTACTTTTGTCTGGTACTTACCTATTGTATCACCTTTATGTGAAAGAGAAATAATTGACTTCTTATCTTATCTTATCTTATCTTATCTTATCTTATCTAATCCAATTATATTAATTAACCTTTGATAAGTATAATATGATTATGCAACAAATGCTTTCACGTAATGACGTACCAAATACACGAGTTAATACTCGCTAATTAACCGACATACCTATCTTATTAATTATCGTTTACCGACTATACGTGGCAAACATTAGAGCAAAGCTTCGTTTAATGTAATCCATTATGACACTGAAGCAGAATATTTTTTAGGTATTTATGGATTTATTTATTGTCATTGAAATGAAACCACTTTTACGATTTCGTTGAGAGAAGGCCGTTTTGGCATTTCAGTTTTTGTTTCATAATCATAATCATAATAAGTATTTGTTTGCATCATGTTCTTCTGATGCAAACAAATACCTATTATGACTCTTCTCTTCTTCATGACTTCTAAAAAGGTTCTATGTTCAACTGTATGTTTTATTTTTTTATGTATGTTCCTCGATTTTTAAGTTTCAATTCCCTTTTTAAAAACACATAATTTCAATAAATAAATGAAGACAAATAAATTATGAAAATAAACAAACTTAAATACAGAACTTAACTTTAAAAAAAAAGAAGAGAAAAAATAATTAGAAATTAAAAACTACCTATAAACCTATAAATAAAAGATGTCCTCCAACTGTGGGCTCATGGGAACGGTCCCAGGAATGCTGGCAACATTGCCCCTTTGGATTGCCAAACTAATACGCTGGCAAAGGTAGCTGCCAGCCTTCCTGTCACCGGAGGCCTCAATAAGGCGAGCACTTAACTCTTTGACCAGCTGCTTTGCCTCCGGCCCCCATGGACCCATTGTTTCCACCGCAAACGGAACAAATAAATAATTTCGACCTAGGTTTGCGTATTTGTACCGTTTGCTATTTCCAGAGCTTACCGCAACAGCCCCCACATGAAGTGAAGTGGCGCGAACATGCGAGGGAGCCACGGTGTCAGCACAGGTTGCATCCCACACCAACGGCCTGCCAAGCTTCCAGGGCCCGATGGTCATTCCGTCAGGTCTCTTGCCATCGCTGCGAGAGATACCAACTGGCTCTAGGACAGCTGGTAAACCAATGGTGGCAAAAGCACTGCGGATGATGCTGTTAAGTGTCGAGTGATATTATATATATATACATACATATTTTGTTTATTTAATACGATAGTATTTTCAATAATATCAACTTGACCGTGACTGCATTTTTCGCATTTTTTGGTCGGTGCACCCTTACAAAACTACTTTGAGAGTGTTATGTAGTTGTTTGTATGTACCTTACTGTTTCTTATAATCTTATGACCCAATATATTGGGAAAAGCTTTCTGCTCGAAGGCCACCTAATCTCAAAAGAAAATTGTAGAACTCTTCAACTTTTGAGGCGTCTTACCTAAACGCTTCAATGCATTGCCGTAAGTGATACTACTGTTATTCTTGCAAAGGCATAATACTCGAAAACACTTGAAGAAAAAATGTAAGATAACAACATGGATTTTTTATGAGTTCCCTTTTTAATTTACGACTAATTTACGTCCTTAGGGAAAGTTTCATTTGTGGCGAAATTGCTTTAACGATCGCGGGCGGGTCGCCGCGGCCACGGAAATTAAATGTGGTCGTTTTTAAGAATTTATTTAGTGCTCGTTGAATTTTGTTTTTTGTTAATTAGAGGGCTGTTTGTACTTGTAGTTAGGGCTGTCGGCTTTCCGGTGGACACAGCCAAGCTTTTTAACATGCAACTGACTAAGAATAATGAGGCTTATTCCACGCTTTATTAATTTGTTTAAATTCAGATGCTTACGGTTACAACAGTGTACAGCCGGCTAATATTTTATTTTATTTACACTGTACAATAATACTATCTAGATTTACTAATTACACGGTAATCACGGTATTAACCTTACTTAAAAAGAGGTTAACATGTGAATTGGAGCTATCAAGGCATAAAAGAGGCTGATTGTCTAATAATTTAAATGCATTTCCAATTAACTAACCACTTTTTAAAAATAGGTTTGCGCTAAACCAAATGGCGTCCTGGGTAGTAGGTAAAAAATGTATGGACGATTCAAAAGCACTTTTCTTAAGTTTATTTGAATAAAACATTTTTACTTTAACCACTATCTTATTTGATGGAAAGTGTAGATGAAGTCTAGGATGGACCGCGCTCACCCAAAAGCTGCCCATTACTCTGACTTTGAATAGACCCATGCCATAAGTATATGTCAGGATACACAGTCGCCGGTGAAGAGTCTTCCACAGCTTCGCCGTCCGCACAAGGAAGGATGATGCAAAACGCTTAGTGCTGCAAGGTGGAATATCTACGACAAATCTGTGGAGACCCCCGCGACGTCTTGTTGTTTGATTTAAACATGGAGATGGTGGAATAAGGCTATGGTGATCTCCATAACTTACGCAAGTACAATGTACCACATACAGGTTGGAACCCGTATCCATGGTAAGTAAGGGAATATCACGGTATCCCCCATGACGGGAACTCTCCATTCAATAGGTTTTTTTTTATTTCCAAACATCTTGTGATAGGATCGAGACTTCTCACATTTATAATATTGATAGTAAGTAACTTTTAACTTAGGAGGGACGACCTCCAGACTTTGGGCGGCGCTAACTCTGAGGTCCCTGGTTCGATTCCCGGTTGGTTCAATATCGAAAAACAAACTTTTCGCTATTGTGTCGGGCCTGGGTGGTTGTGTTGTTGTAATGTCGTTGTTTCTGATTTTCTATAAAACGAGTGTTTTAGCTTCTTGGAATCAGAACAATGTGTGTGATGTTGTCTAAATTTTTTTTAAAGCTTAGTTGTCACGGTGTTTTACGCGATGATAAGAACATATACGAGTAAAACAAAATTACCTACAATACCAATATGTGCTCTTTTGTTTTAACTCAAACAAAAGTTTTATATTACAAAATCTATTCGAGAAACACATTTGCTCAGTTCAATGTATATTGTTGAAAGTGCATCGGGCGGCAACGAACACGTTGCAGCGTCGCGGTCTGTTGTCACAACAGATTCCGCGGGACATCCGCCGTACACTCGTATTAGTGCCGAACGCGAGGCGGATGGCGACGTTATTATGATCGAACACAGACGAGATAGTTTACAGACAGTCGACAAAAAGAAACATAGGTTAAGTACCTACATAGATCCATATGTGACATCAGTCTCCAAAACGTCACTCAAGAGTACAACTCGTGTTGGGTGGCGACGTTATTATGATTGAACACAGACGAGATACTTTACAGACAGTCGACAAATAGAAACGTAGGTTTAGTACCTACATGACTGTATGGACCAAGCAGGTTTCAGTACCTACATGGATCTAACGTCATATGAAGCGGTCTGTTGTCACAACAGACTCCGCGGGACATCCGCCGTACTCTCGTATTACGGTGACGTTATTATGATCGAACACAGACTAGATAGTTTATAGACAGTCGACAAATAGAAACGTAGGTTTAGTGCCTACATAGTTCCATAGTGCATCAGTGGCCAATACCTCACTAAAGAGTACAGCGAGGCGGATAGCGACGTTATTATGATTTAACATAGACTACTTACAGTCAATCTATTTATTTAAAACATAAAAGATTTTAAATATTGATATGGTCACTATTATAAAATGTTGTTAGGTTACCTAATTACGTAATAACTTAAGACAGAAGATCCCTTAAGTAGGGACTGAATAAATTAACCGATTTGGTATTACATGGATCTCACAACTTTTTACGGTAGAAGAACTGAGTTGTTAAAGCAAGACTTGGTTTTCTTTACAAGTTTGTTTTTGATGGCATACATTTTAATGTAACCATTGTACAAAAGAATCCACGAAACATCCATCACACTCACATCTCAGTGGATTACCGCTAGCCTGACGACAGACTATTACGTCCAAGAATCTCAACACATTGCAGAAAGACCTTCCATTAAATTATAATATTTTATCACAAAAAAATTCAATGAGAACATGAAACATCAACATCAACACACTAACATGTGGAACCACAGATCTATAATTTGTGTGTGCGAAACACTGCAAGGATGTTGACAACCTTTTTGACAGGGAATAAATTGTGTTACAGTAAGAATCAGTTTACATTATCTACCCTACATGAAACAAAATCTCAAAATGTTCTATGACAATTTTATAACAGATAAAATAAACAAAAAGGAGTGATTTTTTTAAACGTAAACAAGTAAAACATCCCTTTCGCTTTAAGGCGAAGGGTAAGGCACACTAGCGCCACCAATTGATAATTTGATAATTACTAACGGACCGGATCTTTTTTAAACATTGCGTACCGTCCGACAACAGGAAAGCATCCATAGTATTTATTTAATAATTGTGCACTACTTTTTGTTGCGTGGTTTATTCACAAAACGGGCTATCGCATTTATTCACAAACAATGGCCACTGTTGGTGTTAGCGAATGAATACAAAAACATACCTAAAAGTAGTGCACAATTAATAAATAATAGATGTTTGCCTAGTGTCGGAAGGTCCGCAATGTTTGAAAAAAAATTCAATTTAGCAGTTACCTAATTAAATCCATTAGCGGCGCTAGTGTGCCTTACCCTTCGCCTTAAGTTATTCAATCTATCTCTAGTTTTGATCAAATAATAAGTAACATGTTGTAGTGGACTGTACTTGTAGGTGGCTGAGTGAATGAAAGCTTGGTTACGATCTGGAACTCTCGTTAAATAATATAATTAAATCATAAAACATTGTTGTACACTAAAATCAACTAATACGGTGGGCGAGTTAAATAAGAAGAACATTTTATTAACAAGTGTAATGAACAAACAGCCTCCGTTATACGTATCTGCAACTTGTAACAGCATTCGCGGAAAGGCAAGCACAGTAAAAAAGAGTTACATCCCCCATAATTGCCCACGAAGGTCGCCACGTAACTTTTCGAAAGCAACTCGGCCAAATTATGTCTGCGGCGCAAAGTAAAGTTTGCTATTAACAACTGCTCGTTGTAAACTTCAGAGAGTTCAGGGGCAAACCAAAAGTTAGCAGCGACGCACATTTAAACGAAACAATCTCTTTGAAATGTACAAACCATTTCAGTACCTTCGTGATTTCATTGTTACTATAAACAATCTTATTATTATTATTATTATTATTATCCTGTAATGTCCCACTGCAGGGAAAAGGCCTCCCTACCCTCTTTCCATCGTGTCCTATCTTGAGCAACAAGTGAACAATCTTTTAGATGGGAGTCAAGGTCGTCCTAATAAACAATCCTACTTTTATTTTTTTAAACTTGTCCTTTTTTTGCTGTCCTATGTATACATCGGGGCCTGGTGACCCCGGGTTGTGGGACTCTTCTCGCCACCCAACCATAAAAAGCTGATGATGATGATGCTTTTTTTGTGTGTTTAAACACACACAAAAACATCATCAAAATCGATCCCGCCGTTTAGGAGGAGTTCACTGACATACACACGTACCTATTGAATAATTATATATGTTACGGCTAATAGCCGAAGTGCGGCTACACCTAGTTTTAGCCGGCTACAACTAGGTACAGCCGGCCGCATGCGGTTAAACTAAGATGTATCCTACTCATCTTCGGTTAGAACTAGGTTCAGCCTTCATCATAGCGGCTAGAACTAGTTGCAACCGCACACCGGTGGTTAAACTTAGGTGTATCCTATTTATCATCGGCTAGAACTAGGTTTTCAGTCCAGTTAAGCATTTTGGTTTTGTTTTGAGATTTTTATCTTGCGTTTCTCGATTGATTTGATTATATTGAAAGAACAAAAGACAGGGAGGGATGTTGAAGTAACATTTATAATTGGGTAGGTATTTGAAAAATTTTAGAAAAGTATTGGAAAATATGGTACATACTTTAACTTATTACTTCTTAACTAACAAAAATCAAACAAGTCTTTATTCTCTTCTCTCGTACTCTATGTTGAAATAAATAAGATAACTTTTTGAATCAGTTTTAATTATAAAAAAAAACAATCAAAAAGATAAAAAATTTAAACATAAAAAAATTAAGTTTTACTTCTTAACTAACAAAAATCAAACAAGTCTTTGTTCTCTTCTCTCATAGATCTAAGTTTGGCCACCGGTGTGCGGCTACACCTAGTTCTAGCCGCTAAGATTAAGGCTAAACCTAGTTCTAACCGAAGGTAAGTAGGATACATCTAAGTTTAACCGCATGCGGCCGGCTGCACCTAGTTGTAGCCGGCTATGGAGCCGCACTTCGGCTATTAGCCGTAACATATATACCAAACGTGTATTAAAATTAAACGTTGTTTAAAATTGACGCAGCCTCAATTAATTATAAAGGAAGCAACGTTTAGCAATAAGATAATGATACATGAGCTAACCAGAGCCTACAATTGTACAGACAAGTTCAACCTGAACCGGGGTATCATTAGAAGCCTTAATAAGGTTTACTACGTTCTGAAAACAATAAGGCTTCATTCCGCGGGATCTTTTCTTAATGTATTAAATTAAGGACTCCACATCCACAACCTTAAGCCAAATTAAATAACAATTTTATCTAAATTTGTGTCTAAGATTTATTTGTACTTCATTCTGAGTTATATCATGGCATGATAATCTTATTAGTATTGTCATAAATGGACATCGTGAAGCAATTTAGGTACAATGCTATGACTTTAGTACTGCTTAGTCTTTGGCATCAGTTATGAATGTTTCATGGTGCGGCTGAGGAGCATGTGCTCGCGCGGTAATGCGCCCGCCGGCACCGCTGTTTTTGGACGCACCCGCCACTGGCACTGCGCTCGCTGTCATGCAAGCGCTTTCAATGCTCTTGCAAAAACAAAATTTTAATTTATTAATCCGTCGGCTGCCGTGAATACAGACAAAATAAAATTTAAATTGTTTGGCGGCACTGATCAACGCTCGCGCATCATCATCTCATTTTTATGTCCGCACTGCTGGGGCACGAGTCTTCCCTATAGATGGAAAGGGAGAACCGGCCATAAACCACCACGCGAGCCCAGTACGGATTAGAGGTTGTTAACGACTGCTAATGCAGCCGGGACCAACAGCTTTATATGCCTTCCGAAGCACGGAGGAGCTCGAGATGAGAATTTTTGGTCCTTATCTTTATCCGATCCTTTGCGAAAATTGCTCACCTCAGCACTCGCAGACCCCCAGAGCCCCTTACGCTCGCGCATATCAAAAGTTAAATTCACCAGTCTCAGATCAAGAGGACAAGACCCGGAAGGGTGACGTTGTATTTGGTTGGAGACAGAGGCCCTTAGATAGCGGGTATGTTCTAAGTACTCCTGGCTGGCTACCCCCGTTTTATCTAAGTCAGAAGTTAGGAGCATATTCCGATAGTGTCAAGCGCACCTTGCTGATTTTGAAACTATGAGTTATTAAATAGCCATTTGAAACAATACTGCTTGGTAGCATGAGCTTTGAGGGTAGTCGCCATCAATCGCATTCTAGGTAAAATCTTTCCAATAAACAAATGTTATTATTTTATGTCGAACGAACAGTCATTAACCAGAATACCTCCACCGGATGACAATATGAACTTTTTAATTGCGACATTCTGGTTATTCGCCGAATTGCGCGATTTTCAGCTACTATTTACTGTTTTTGACATGCAGTACGTACAACCAGCCATTGTTCATAATATTATGCAGTCACATGCAATATATTTTTCGCACGATATGAGTAAAGCTTGACAGATGTACGAGAATTGGGTATACCGACATAATGCACTCAGGGTGCTGAATCGTCTTCTCCCTGCCCATGTTACTTGGGATCGGCGAGAAATATCAGTTTCTAACTACTTTTCCATTCTTCATGTTTGTTAAGGTTTTGGCAAAGTATTTGTGGCCGGTCAATCCTTGGCCTTGGCTATTCTAGCGGTGGTTTACCCGCCAGCGATTGGGTGAATTTCAAGATGCACGAGTTCTTAAACTCCCTAAGTCGCCTTTTACGACAACCACGGGAAAACATGGGCTAATGCTATTCCTTGCGTCCGTCACCATACGGACTTACTTCAGGTGCTTTTATCGCTTAATTGCATCTCACCTCTTTTGTCACCAGTAAGTGAGCTGCTGCTTTATTGCTTTATAATGCTATCGTTTAATTTATAAGTTATTGATTTATTTGGTTATACTACATTTGCTACACTTAAACTAAAAAGTATGCTATTTTACACAATGCTTAGGTAAATACAACAATTACTTAATAGGAAAACACCACATGAGTAAACGACATTTAATTTTTAACTAATCTAAAACAAAAGCTCTCCACTATTTGAATTTCAAACGAAAAAACTAAAAATGTAAAAAACAATCATATTAAGGGCTATAACAATAAATGTCATCAAAAACATACTTGTAAAAAAACCAAGTCTCGCAAGTCAGTTCTTCTACCGTGAAAAGTTGTAAGATCCATGTAATACCAAGTCGATTAATTTATTTAGTCCCTACTACAACATCTTATAGTGACCATATCAATATTAAAAATCTTTAATGTTTTAAATAAATAGATTGACTTGGCCATCGCATGAATACACATTGTATCTCACAAGTAATACATATATTACTTATATTAAATTAGATTGTTTAGTGCGATTGCCATTGACAGGGATCTCACAACTTTTTACGGTAGAAGAACTAAGTTGCGAGACTTGGTTTTACCATTGAAAATGGTTATTAGATGCAAATCGCCTAAGACTTATTTTTGACCATAGCACCGAGGATTTTGGGAGAATCGAGATGGAAATAATACCAAGAGTTGAGGAATTTATCGAGACACGTGTGAGCGTTTGAATTTTGAAAATCGGCTACAAACTTTTTTTTGAATTTTGAAAAATCTAAAAAAAAATCGGGTTTTTTGGGGGGTGTTTATATACTAAATTGTAAAAATTTCAAAAGAAAAACCGACTTAAGAAAAATTGAAAAAACAGTCCTAGGGTATTAGTTTATTATTTTTTTTTTTTTTATACATAGCACGGCAAATGACTCCATTTCACCTGATGATAAAAGAATATGGAATCCAGATGTGATGACAACTGATGCAGCGTGAAAATAACGCAGCATCAGTTACCCTCACTCTGCCGGCCCACAAGGTGCCTCTTCACGCCTCGTTTGAAGGACCCCATATCATAGGAAGGAGGGAAAACGTGTGCTGGCAAACTATTCCATGTTTTGGAAGTGCGACAAAAAAATGAGTCACCAAATTTCTTAGTGCGTGATGGAATATTTGAGACAGTGAAGCGGTGACTCCGGAGAGCAGCACGCGTACTCCTATGGAGGAAGGGAGAAGGAGGGATGAGGTCAAAGAGTTCTTCAGAGCACTCGCCATGGTATAAGCGGTAAAACACGCTGAGTGACGCAATATCTCTACGCAATTGCAGAGTTTCGAGAGTATTTGTGACTTCTGCGTTGCCGATAATGCGTACAGCGCGACGCTGCAATCTGTCCAAAGCATCGAGAAGGTACTTTGCGGAACCGTCCCAGATGTGCGAGCAATACTCCACGCAAGACCGTACCTGTGTCTTGTACAAAAGGCACAACTGGTCAGGCGTAAAGAATCGCCGCACCCTGTTCAGAATACCGAGTTTTCGTGAGGCTGTTTTGATCACGGCTTCGATGTAGTCTCTTTGGTTTAGATCGCAGCGAATCGTCATACCGAGTATGTTGATACTGCTCTGCAGGCTTAGAGATGTACCCTGAAGAGTTGGAAGGGGAAGGAATGGTGACTTTTTTGCCGTGAACGCACACACCTGTGTTTTCTTGGCATTGAACTCAACAAGATTATTGGAGCCCCATTTAGATATGAGGTCCAATACCCGATTGAGCTCAATGACAAGATTCACTCAGTTAACTTCGGTTTCGACCCGCCCGGCCGCTGGGTGACCGTTATATCCCCCATGCACTGTGCTATCATCTGCATAGCAATGAATATTTCCAAGTGGAAGCATATCATTGATATGCAGAAGGAACAGCGTGGGGGACAGAACGGACCCTTGAGGGACACCAGCATTCACTGACATGAACCGCGAAGCGCATCCATCAGACAGGACACGGATTCTCCGCTCATGTAGGAAGCCAGCGACCCAGTTGCAGAACTGAGCAGGCAGACCGTATGCCGGGAGCTTGGAGAGAAGAGCTTTGTGCCAGACCCGATCAAAAGCCTTGGCTATGTCAAGGCTAACAGCCATCGACTCACCACGCTTGTCAATAGCCTCACCCCAGAGATGTGCAACGTACGCTAGAAGATCACCCGTTGATCGTTTCGGCCGAAACCCATATTGGCGATCATGAATTATGGAGTGTTCTTCCAGGTAGTGGACTAGTTGTTTGTTTAAAATACGTTCCATGATTTTGCACAAAACTGAAGTAACGGCTATGGGGCGGTAATTAGATGGGTCTGACCGATCTCCTTTTTTGGGGACCGGTTGCACATTAGCTTCTCTCCAAGATTCCGGCACACAACCAGAAGAGAGCGAGAGACGGTAAAGGCGCGTTAACACGGGGGACAACTCCGCTGCACACATTTTCAGGACTATTGCTGGAATGCCATCTGAAGTTTAGCTACAAACTGGCGAAAAATTTTTGAAAATCGGTTAATAATTGTGAGGTCCCTTTAGAATTGATATTGTAGAAAAACGGGTGTAGCTTCTTTGATTATTGACCGATCGTCATGGTAATGGTGTTAAAAGATGCGCATGCAGGCGAGAAGTGCACTCAAGTTGGAATTGTGTTATTTAAAATAAAAGGTTTTTTTATCGTAAATTGTTGTATTCATTGTCAATGCTCCGATTCTTGCGGGGACTGCGAAATCTGTAAATTTTTTTACAAGTTTGTGACTTGTGTTTACTGACTTCAGCATCCATGAGGTTTCTTCGCTTGGACAAAGAACTGATTTTAAAATAAAGTAGCCTTTTTGTAGGATTTAATCGTATCTCGTTCTTAGGTATTTAAAAGCTCCATGGGAGTCTCAAAATACTCGTAACACACAGTTTAAGGCGAAGGGTAAGGCACACTAGCGCCACCAATTGATAATTTGACAATTACTAACGGACCGGATCTTTTTTTTAAACATTGCGTACCGTCCAACAACAGGAAAGCATCCATAGTATTTATTTAATAATTGTGCACTACTGTTTGTTGCGTGGTTTATTCACAAAACGGGCTATCGCATTTATTCACAAACAATGGCCACTGTTGGTGTTAGCGAATGAATACAAAAACAAACCTAAAAGTAGTGCACAATTATTAAATAATAGATGTTTGCCTAGTATCGGAAGGTCCGCAATGTTTGAAAAAAAATCCAGTTTAGCAGTTATCAAATTAAATCCATTAGCGGCGCTAGTGTGCCTTACCCTTCGCCTTAAACAACTATTTAATTGTATTTTAACCTCATCACAACAAATCAAATTTCAAATCTAATAACACTTCTGAACATCAGCTAGGCCACTAGCAGTGTTATTCTGTAAGGCATATTTCTACATCTCCATGACGAAAATAAAATGTCTACTCTAGCGACATCGAGCTCTTAATTTTTAGCTAACAGTATTTCAACTACACAAAATCAAACAAAGAAAACACGAAGAATGCAAAGTTACTACACCAGGATCGTACGATCAACCCAGTGGAACTATCAGTATTGCCATAGCAATATACAGATCTATGTATTTAAATCAATTTGTTAACTGACTTTACTTTGTGTCATTAGTTCTGGAACTAGCCAATGTGAAGGTAGCAAAACCTTTGTGTTAGTTACCTGATCGGCACTAGCACCATCGCAGTTGACTTTCAATCAGCATTTTCTATTCGCAGAGAATAATTCAATCAAATGAAGCCTCTACGCTATCAGCTACGTTCGCAACAAAACGGATCTTTCCATTACCATACTAAAGCGGGAAGCTGTATACGAGCATGAAAAGCGTTTTTATCGATATCCACGCACACCATTCAATTAACTCGAATGTAAATTAGCTATCTGCCCCCAGCCGCGTCTCCGTGAAGATACAATACAGCCCTTATCGGGCCCACACACCCTCGTTGCCCCGAACAAAGGGGATTAGAGTGTGCTAGTGCTGCACGCGCCGCCTTGAAAAATCGAGGACAATAGTGTCAGTATCGGGACGGATTGTGTAGAATTTGGGACGTGGAGACCGATGATTCGGTAGGTTTGAGGATGTAAATAAAGCATTTGCCTTACTTTTTTATTTTATTTTTTATGTTCCTATGTGTGGTCAATAAATCTCTCTCTCTCTCTCCTCTCTCTCTCTCTCTCTTGCCAGTTATTTTTCAGTGTTATTGTTTGTACTCGTACCTTGGGCAGAAACAGCAAACATTTTCAATTTTTAAGTTAGTGTATGTATTTTAGGAATCATCATCATCATCATCATCATCATCATCATCATCATCATCATTTTCAGCCCGTATCCATCCACTGCTGGGCATGAGCCTCCTCCATGTTACGCCTTTAACCAGAATATTTTAGGAACGTTTAGAGAAATTCAAAGCATTGATTAAAATGGTGTATCAAAAACGGGATAAAGAGAATCAGAAAGAAATAAAGCTGGAATATCGTGCTTAAATTTTGTGTATATGAAATTATAAGACTTACTTTATATTCTAATGGGAAGCCAACAGCTGAAGCATGAAGGTATGCTGTAATGACGAAATTAATAACCAAATCAATATAAAAGTGTCACCATCACTTTATTCTCCCCTGAATAAATAAAAATAAAATTCGTTTATTTGCAGTTAGACATAACCTGACCCATAGATATATGCCTCATTAGGTTACAAGAAATTTAAACAAACAAATAAATAAATAAATAAACTACCTACGTATACACACCAATACAAACATATTTGTTAGCAAATAAAACATATAACTATAAAAACACAAATATTGAAAAAAAATTCATGAGCAGGATTTGAACCCTTCTGACATACCGGGTCAGGTGCTCTTCCAATTGAGCTATCATATCATATAACTATGTTAGTATTTAAGCACTTCCATGGGCTGCTCCGATGGTGGTTGAAGCGGGCAGTCTAACGCGGAAACGCCGCCGGTACACCACGCCTTTCGGCCAGAAGTCTTCCTTTACGAAGGTGTCGACCAGCTTGGCTGTTGAGACTCGCACCACAAATGCCTTGCAGCTGATATTGTGTATAAGCCCTCAAGATAAAGTTGCTATTCGTCTGAGATTTTCATATGGATGGAGAGTATTGTGTATTATTAAGCAGCTTAAATGTTGGAGAGAGTTTGCTGATTGCTAATGGATTCCTCAAGCCGTGTGTCAGAAGTGTTTTAGAGGGTACAGCATCACGCACAAGTGCGTGTCCCCGTACCCCCGAGGGGTTCGGATCGGAGCAGGGATGTCCTGCATTACATCGGTCTCCGCCGCCGCCGCCCTCCCTCGATAGTGACGGTGTAACAACAACCTGCCGGATAAGTGTTTGCGCGCAACACTCGGTATTAGGCTGAGGGGTCTTAAGGGCTCACGGGCCCGCGGGTTAATTAGTGTTGCTAAGAATAGGCTGGTAATCTGGGAAATCAACGCACACCGGTGTTATAGGTGTGTGCGAATAAATGTTGTACTGAGAAACAAACGAGATTTTCGAACAAATACAATGTGTAAAGAGCCTTTTCAATAAAGTTCATACTAAGTTCCATATTCAATGTTTTTCACAACTAATAAGCTGCAACAAAATTTATGCGATTTGAAGACCACATTTTTTTTTTAAATCTTATAAATTCAGTTAATGAACTGATTTGAATGAATAAGAGCTAAGTATTTTATAATAAACTCGCTGACCCGGCGGACTTCGTACCGCATTTCTTTTTAGGGTTCCGTAGCCAAATTGCAAAAAACGGAACCCTTATGGATGCGTCATGTCTGTCTGTCTGTCTGTCTGTCTGTCCGTCCGTATGTCACAGCCACTTTTTTCCGAAACTATAAGAACTATACTGTTGAAACTTGGTAAGTAGATGTATTCTGTGAACCGCATTAAGATTTTCACACAAAAATAGAAAAAAAAACAATAAACTTTTGGGGGTTCCCCATACTTAGAACTGAAACTCAAACATTTTTTTTTTCATCAAACCCATACGTGTGGGATTATCTATGGATAGGCCTTCAAAAATGATATTAAGGTTTCTAATATATTTTTTTCTAAACTGAATAGTTTACGCAAGAGACACTTCCAAAGTGGGGGACACACATTTTACCCACCCCTGTAACTTCTAAAATAAGAGAATGATAAAACTAAAAAAAATATATGATGTACATTACCATACAAACTTTCACCGAAAATTGGTTTGAACGAGATCTAGTAAGTAATTTTTTTTTTAATACGTCATAAAGTACGGAACCCTTCGTGCGCGAGTCCGACTCGCCCTTGGCCGGTTTTTTTTTTCATATTGCCTATGTTACTCTGCGCTAATGTAGCATTCTAATGGTGAAATATTTTTTTAAATCGGTCCAGTGGTTTTTAAGTTTATTCAATGCAAACATACGTACAAAAATAAAAAGCTTTCCTATTAATAATATTAGTATAGATGTATGGTTTCAGTATTACTTTCCAAATAGAAGTCAACACATTTAGTTTTGATTTGTTTCCAAATAAGCAGGAATCTGCAATTTGTTATTGTTATATCTAAATTAATGACTGTTGTAATCCAGATTTTTTTTTAATCCTTTCTTATAATAAACAACTACCTTCTCCGTTTAACTTTTTTCGTCTTTTTCATCACGAGCATGGCACGAGCCTTTCCTAAGGATGGATAAGGAGAATGGGCCATAAACCACCACGCTGGCCCAGTGCAGATCGGTGGTTGTTTACGACTGCTTATGCAGCCGGGAAGTACGCGATGGAAAATAAATGAAGTACTATTTTTTTATAAAAAGTGAAAAGCCAAGTTAAAAGGCTCCTAGGAGGACATTGTTTTTACACGTGAGGAAGATTAATGTACGTGCGGCGACTCAGTGCAGGTGCCTACGAGACGGCCGCCGCCTTATTGAAGTGGAAGTAGCTGGCAGAGTCTTCGACTCACCGGGAAGCGCCGTATTTTTGTCGACTCAAAGTTTTTTTTTTTCTTCTTTCTTCCAGCGTCACCGGACTTTTTTGGGGGCGGCGATAAACTTCATCCTCAATCCGTGTGAAACGAAGCAACGTCAGAGGCTTTCTAGAAGCAATGGCATTACGCAGTTATTATTAATACAAATAAATAAAATAAGGTATTCAATAAAAGAAAAACCCGAGTTGACACTAGTCTATTTAAATAACATTTTTCATCCGCACGTAGTACAGTCATTAAAAACAGATTGAAACCAAATACTACAATTTACAATACAATACAAAATTCTTTATTGTGGTACATAGGTAAGCAGATAGTTGTTACATGTTTCCGATTGTACACAGCTATGACCCGCCATAATGGCATACAATAATTTTTAAGTAGGTCAGTGACATTTTATAACATAATCGTAGAAAATTAAAATAATAACAATTTAAAATGCAGCACTTTAGAATTAACGAAACATTTTTACATGTCAAGACAACAATTAAAATAATAAGACATAAGACATAAATTATAAATTCAATTAAAATTAATTAATACAAATTAAGAAATAGACGGGAACAATTAAAATTAAACATCATCGAGATAATCCTTTAAAGTATAGTAACATTTGTGTAATAACAATTGAAATAATTGCTTTTTATAATTATGTAAATCTAAATCTCCAACAGTCTTTGGCAATTTATTATATATCTCGGGGATTAGATAAAAAACACTTTTGTGGAAAAGAGCAGTTTTGTGGGGTTCACGTGTCATTTTGTCTTTATGTCTGGCTCTATTACTAAATTTGAAACGGTGAATATTTAATTTAGCGAAGATGGCACATTCGTAAATAAACAGACTGGGGAGTGATAGTATTTTTAGTTCCTTAAAATGTGGAACACAGGATTCCGTTGAATCAATATTTACGATTGATCGGATACACCGCTTTTGCGCCTTAAAAGCTAGGTCTTTGTTGGCCGAATTGCCCCAAAAAATAAGACCGTACCTTAAAATGGAACGCACTAAGAACAGCAGATCTATCTGCTGTTTTACTTAATTTATAAAGAGCATATGACTGTTGATTCAAGCGTTTACAGATATAATCTATGTGATTTTTCCAGTTAAGTCTTCTGTCAATATGTAGCCCCAAAAACTTAATTTCATCTACTTCTTCAATATTTGTATCTTTGAATGTTATATTTAAATTCGGAGATGCTAGAAAATTTTGTCTAAATTTCATAATTTTTGTTTTTGACAGATTTATGTTTAAATTATTAGATGATAGCCATTCAGTTGCATTAGTTAAAAACATATCAATCTCCACATTTATGCTAGAGTGCATATTGTCGTCATTAAATAGAACTGTGCTGTCGTCAGCAAAAAGCGTCATTTGATGGTGCGTTATGGATGGTAGATCATTAACATATACAATAAAGAGTAATGGGCCCAATACGCTACCTTGTGGTACCCCAAAATGGACATTAGTGAACTCAGATTCGTATACTTTTTCTTCTTTCGATATTGGGCATACTCGGTTTATTTGAGTAGCTTGGCGTCTATTGCTTAAATAGGATTTTATAAGATTATTAACATTACCCCTAACACCATAGCCATTTAATTTTTGGAGCAAAATGTCATGACGAACGTGGTCGAACGCTTTTGACATGTCTAAGTACATGGCTACAGCTGGTTTACCATTATCTAAATTGGTTATTACTGTTTGTACAAAATTATAAATCGCATTATTTATTGATTGACTTTTACGAAAGCCGTATTGTTCGCTGGCAAGAACGTTTTTGGCTTCAAGGAAAGAGTACAACGATGCATATATAACTTTTTCGTAAATTTTTGAGAAAATAGGTATTAATGCTATGGGTCTGTAACAATTGAGATCTTCAACATCACCCTTCTTAAAGATAGGTTTTATAATGGTGTACTTAAGTTTATCTGGGAAAACTCCGTGTTCTATACTCAGGTTAATAGTATAGCTCAAAACAGTAGAAATTATATGAGCTACGTCTTTCACAACTTCAACTGTAACCTCATCGTAACCCATGCTGCGTACATTTTTCAAAAAATTAATTATTTTAAAGATATCTTTAGGAGTTACAGGTTTCATAAAAATAGAGTTAGGTTGACTCTTATCCGTTAAATGTGGTATTGTGTTTGTTTGTTCACAGTTAGCTACGTTTGAAAAGAAATCATTAAATAATTGAGCTATCGCTTTCGGGTTTGAGACTGTATTACCATTATCATTTTTCATTTTATTTATGTTCTCCTTAAGTATATTACTTTTATTTTTGTTTATAATTTGCCATGTAGCTTTACTTTTGTTAATAGAAGTTTTAATGTAATGGCTATTTTGTGATTTTTGGGTAAGATTGAGTACAGATTTATATCTTTTTGAGTAAGATTTAAAATTACTTTTGTTTTTGTTAGTTGGGGATTTTCTATACTTCCACAAGAGTTCACGTCTACGTTTGCTGCACAAGGTAATGCCTTTTGAAACCCATTTTGGCCTTTTGTCTACCATAACTTTAACTTTAATATAAGGAAAGCATAAATTATAAAACAATGTAAACGTATTATGAAACTGAGAGAAAGCATTATTAGGGTCATCTGTTTCATAAACTTCACTAAAACTTAAGCTTCTAAGACATTTTACAAATTTATCTCTGTTTTCATTTGAATAGTCTCGCCGTTGGACGTACCAGTACTTAATGGAGCAACTCTTTTTTACCGGGCATTTAAGAATTTGGGCCATATGATCGGATAGGGCCAATTCAGTCAATTCACCTTTGCAGCCTTTGACGTTATGAGCTATGTTATCCAGGCACGTGCCACTAATCAATCGTGTTGGAGTGTCAAACTGAAGTCGTAAATTGTACGATGCGAGTGAGTGAATGAGCTCGGCTGTTATTTTATTAGTCTTGAGAATATCAATGTTCAGATCTCCTGCAATTATAATTTTCTTATCTTTAGATCTATATTTATTAAGAATTTGGTGTAGAATCCGAAAGAAAGCATCAAAGTCTTTAGAAGTATTTTTTGGAACTCTGTATAGGCATATGGTAATTATTTTATGTTGTAACAATTCAATTCCCGAACATTCTACCACATTAGGCACTGAAAGTGATACTACATCATCAAGTACTTTATATGAATGAATATTTTTGACCAAAATGCAAGAACCTCCACTTCTGTTATTCCTACAAAATATTGAAGCTAATTTATATGATGGTATACAAAGTCGAGGGATGTCATCTTTAATCATATTGTGCTCAGTAATGCACAATACGTCTATAGTTTCAGAAATAAAATCATTCAAACTGACTGTTAACATATCTGATTTACCAATTAAACCTGCAATATTCTGATGTAATATATGTATATAGTTATAGACGAAATAAATTATTACTATTTACAGGACTAGTATCAGTATTCATAGGACTAGTATCAGTATCATTAATTCTATATGCCACGGAACTTTCTTGTCGATTGTCTTGATTATTAAATAATTCGTAGTCCACTAATATATTAGCCAGGATATGTTTGTATATGCTATTCCATCCGTTTTTGTTTATTTTTCCTGTGATGTGCGAAAACATCTCATGTTTCAGGTAAGAGTTACTGTCAAAGAGGTATGCATATTCATTATCTCTTATATCCATATACAGAAGGTTGGTAAATAACTCAACTTTATAATTAAATATTAATGCACCTTTTATATAGGTTGGAGCACAGATAATGCTATTCGTGTGAGAAGTGTTTTTTAACAGTTTCTTTAATTTGTCTAAGATATTTATGTAGTCACCATTTTTCAAATCATTCTCTCCGATAAATATAAGGCAATAGTCGTTCAATGTGAAATCTCGTAATTTATTTTCTACATTGTTTATAGATTCATCATTGAAAATATCTGGTAATAAATAATGACAGTAGTCAAAATGTTTTGTGAAAACTGCTTCGATTTGCGGCAGAGTTCCCTTTGTGCAATAACTGCTGATAATACACAATTTATTTTTACGCTTCGGGGTTGTCATAGCTTGACTGTGCTTTATATTTGAACTGGGTACATCAAAAACGCGACTAAACTTCTCTATTTCTTTTTTTAGTTTTTCATATTCAATTGCTAAATTCTTTATTTTTGTATTTAATTTCTCAATTTCTAATTCTCTTTCTGCATTTTTAATACGTAAGGTATTTATTTCGGGTTGTATGTCTTTTTCCAAATTAGAAATCGCTTTATTAATTTCAAGTTCTATTGTATTCTCGATTTGCGATATTATTGTTATGTTATTCTCTTGCAGCTTCTGTACAATCTTTTCGCATATACTTTGCATTGTTACTTCAGGGCTCAGTGGCGATTCCTTGTTTTCTGTGCAAATTGTGTCACCGAGTATACTAAGATCTTCAAAGGTTCCGCTGCTTGGATAGGCTGTTCTTGTCCTTTGAGTGACATTCTAATGTTCCGGCGATAAAGTTAGGGGTATATCTGTGACATCGTAATCACGCAGACGTATTGGCGTGTTTGAGTTATCTTTCTTAGGGATCTTACAGCAGCAAGTTTGGCATTTCCATGTTTTTTTCTTTTCTTGTGTCATCTTACTAAGCTGGACTTTCGAAATATTTGCACAAACTAGATCGTATGAACATTGGCATAGTACACATTTTAAAATTTCGCTCCTTGGTATATTTTGGTTGCAACCTGCACATACCAACGCCATCTCGTTTTCAGTTGGTAAACTCGTAGTCCTTCTGGTATGTTAGTCAATTATAGCGATTTTTATTAAATATTATTATCAAATTGCACTTGTATACCGACTTCAATGTTTAGTTCAGTATTCTACCATTCGAAAATTTATTTTATATACTGGTATCCCCAATCACGACTAAACGCCCTCAAGCGGGGAGTAGCGGTAATTTTTAGTACGTTGTTAAGCCGTTTTGTATGAAACTATGGCGCTAGTTGTCGCTGTTAAGTGTCCTTATATTGGTAGCACTGGAAACTTTGTGTAAACGTCAATTAGTTCTTCCACTCAACACTACAGTAGTAAATGTATGACGTGTTGGCACTAGTAGTATGTTGTTATTGTTTATAAATAAAATTAACGCACCGCCAAAAAAATTATTCAGTCTTACTTGATAATTGTCGACTTTTAGGACACTATAGATGAATGTTTGCTTGATCAATAACATTTCATAAACATTTTGAATTGAAATAGTCTAATAACGTCACTTTCACATAGTTTAATGTTTGTTTTGAATCACATTCACTGCATTCACTTATTTTGCTATAACTGTCCCCAAACTTGATACTAATTAGAAAAAACGATGTCACTGGTTAAATGTACTATTTGGACGTAGATCACATTATTTTCATAGGTAAAAACTCAGTAAATAAATTTAAAATGAATAATTAATTAAGGAGCTATTGTTACGTTTGCCAGGGTTGCCACTATTTTAATTTACTTGAATATAAATACTAGCTGATCCGGTGGACTTCGTACTGCATTTCTTTTTTTTTATATAGCCTATGTAACTCAGTGCTAATGTAGCATTCTAATGGTGAAAGAATTTTTTAAATCGGTCCAGTAGTTTTTGAGTTTATTCGTTGCAAACATACATACATACAAATATACAAAGGTTTCCTTTTTATAATATTAGTATAGATAAAAATGTAGCTGCCAAAATTATGAGCAAACATAAACTTTACTATACTCACCGCAACAAAATGCCTTACAATTCCAAAAACTCTTATCGTAAGACTCCCAGTGAGGCACCGCCCCAGCCGTATAAGTGACATGCGCTACACAGATATTTCACGGCGCCCGGCCCGCCCGCCAGCCGCTTGACAAAGCACGCTCGATATTCGGAACGATGTACGACGTCATGTACCAGCTTCTACTTAACTTCAACAACGTTTTCTTCCAGTTGGTTTTTTTAATTTTTTTTATGTTAAAAGCAGGCAAACCTGATGGAAAGTAATCACCGCCGCCCATGGTCACCCTCAAAACCAAAGTAATCGCAGATGCGTTGCCGGCCTTGAGGAAGGAGTTGGATCTTAAGGAGGGAGTAGAAATTGAGAGGGGGGAGAGGTGAGAGATGGGCCTCCGGTACTTTCACTCACCGGACGAAACACAACAGCAACGAGTGACATTGTTTCACGCCGATATTCTGTGAGAGGGTGGTATTGGCCGGGCGAAATGGGCCGGGCGAGCCGGCCCATTTCGTGCTGCAACGCGGCGCCGGCGTGGCTCTACCACTCAGACAGTGTCACTCATTTAGCACCACCCAGGGGTCACGTGCGTGTGAGTTGCAGTTGAAGAGAATGCTCTTCAATAGTCCAAAGATTCTTGATGATGATGATGGTTTTTATTTTATATGTTGCCATGGCATGCAAATGTGGTTAGCAAATTTCTTTTAACCTTATTTGTAATCTAAGTTTACACAAAACCAAACTACAAAAAATATCTAATGTAAATCCAAACTAAGTAGACCTGATTATGACACATTTCAATACTTCACACAACACGATGATGGCGAAATCCTGAGATCCTTCATCAGGGACATATGGCTCGCAGTAAGGACAACCATGCGTCGCGGTCTTGTCCTGTGGCTTGAGGTCCCGCCAGTTGCAACCAATCGCTGCCATCTCCTCGATCGACCAAAGGTGCTTGCCGAAGCGAAATTGTTTTCAAAATTACTTACTAACCAAACTATCAAGTATGCTTATTCAATAACGTCTCAACGACAGGTATGAACCAAACAAGATCTACCACCAACCAAACCGAGTACGCTGGTTATCGAACATGGGAACTCTTGGTCTAAAACCGGTGGTCTTAAAACCACAGAGACGGTAAATATAATATATAAAATATTATATGTATGTATTAGAAATCGGTGCTGTGACATTTTAAGCTGATGGTGGAGCTGGTTTTACTGTCTCCGCACTGTCCTAGTGGTTCAAGTTCAAGTTCAAGTTATTTATTTGGAAATTAAGTGTACATAGATGGTCTTAAAGTTAATGACGTGCTTACAACTTAATTACCCTTCTCGAGTACAACAAATATTTTGGAGAGAATACGAAATATAAAAATATAAAAACATGCGTTCAAAATTTCAAATCAAATAAATGTCCACATAAAACTATTAATAATAAAAAGAAGTAAAAATTTAAATACATAAAATATTTTTTTGGTTGTTGCTGAAAATCAGAGTTGTGCTCCCGGACAAATGTGTCGCTGAGCAACGACCTTTTTGCACTGCTGCAGCACACACATGCCACTTAGGCTTATTTTGAAAATATGTATTGCTTATATTCATTGTGTTAATGAAAGAAGTTGTTTTCTTGAATGTTGTAAGTTGCATTTGGTACAGCGGTTGAAATTTGGATTGACATAGGGTATGTTCCGATATACACTGCGAGCACTGTCCAGTGCTCTTATTGGTGAGAAATTTGTTTCGTTATGGACTGACAGTATACTGCCGCAGTATCTTAGGGAAATATATGACGTCATAAATCGTCGCCATTTTTGTACTGTAAGCATTTTCGAGGTAAGGTGCTCTCAGTGCTTTGATCACGTGATGAACAGGGTCCAGAAATGACATGGATGACAGCATGGATGACAGCATGGATGACAGTATATTGGACTGCGTTCCGTTTTAAACAGTAACCAGTATAGCTAACTATAAAGGAACGGCTTCGCAGTATACTAAATTGACGTCACACCTTACAGTGCTCGCAGTGTATATCGGAACATATACATAATGACACGACAGGTAATGAAGACGGTGATTGGTAGTTTGTGTATCGCGTGATGGCGGTATCCACCTATTGGCCCCGGTCCGTGTCGCGTCATTGTTCGTGGGATTGCTATTAATAAATAGTAGGCTCGAACACACTGTATCATTGTTTTATGTGTGTGTGTCTGTGGTGTTTGTAATAAATGTTTTATCTATCTATTTATTTATCTAATAATAATAAATACTCGCTTACAATACACTACACACTTGTTAAATATGAAACAGTCCCAAATATGTGCCAGCTCGTAATATTAACATTCTCCAGACACACGTGTAATTGTCATAATCATATGCCACTAGGCAACGCCGTCGATTACACTGAGCATATTATACCTGTAAACATATACTATATGTGTACCAGTGTGATGCGGCACACGTAAATGTATAATTAGTCGTCATTACAGTACCAAATTGGATACGTAATTGGTCCAAAGTGTCTATTTACGTTTCCCCCTTTAAAAACCGTAGCTATGGTGTAAGGGTTGGATTATGAATGAATGAATGAATGAATAAACATTTATTGGTAATACACGACACATACACAAAGTCACATTTAAAAAAAACACAGAAACTAAAGATAGCAACAAAAAATATTGACTTCTTGGCGGGAAAGTGAATAGTCATGTCTGCGGTTTTGTTTTATTTTCTAAAATTTGTGTTATGTCGAATTATAATGTGAAATAATGGTGGATTGTTAACCGTTAAGTGTTCGTGAGTGTGCATGAGTGTTGGCAAATGAAACAAAACAGTGCAATGTCACTTTTCAAATTCTCTTAAGAAGTCCGCCCGAGGACTTAGTAAAGCCCCACATCTTTACTGAGATACTCGAGGGGTTGGGTGGTATATCATTTCTCACTTCTCATTTCTATTATCATTCATCATCATCATACAGAAAAGAAATATTGTTTATTTATGTATTACTTGTTAGAAAAATTACTTTGACACTGGCTAAATGTGCTAATCGCACAAAGCCATCAACAAAATGAAAAAAAAAAAAAAATACAACCTTAGTGTAACATAGTATGTGTCGAGTCAACCAAAGGGCTCCAGCTCAGTTTTTTTTGTTGCAACCAAAGTCACAACACTGATATTCTGCCGAAACCCGTGGAAGAAACGCGCAACGTGCCTCGCGTTTAAAATTTTACTGATAATAACATACTGCCTGATACTAAAATCCTATAGTTGTAGGAAAGTAATAAATATTAAAAGACAAAAGTCTGCTTAGTGCTGGTATGATGCATAAAGGTAATTAGGTATATATACGTCTTGAATAAGTAGATATGTACACAGACAGTTGTTTGTATTCACAGAATGTCTGTGAATACAAATAAATAAATTAACAATATGGTCCCTACTATATAAACCATCTCAAGAAAGGCCAACGAGAAAAATTTAATGTAATTAAACTATATAATATAAAACAGCCACGCAGCTACTAAGTGGATTGTTGAATGTTTAGCGAGTGAGATTTATAAGCACGTTTAAACAAATACTTAGGTTCCAAATCACGCAGCGGGGGTGGTAGATCGTTCCAACACTTAGTAGCATTATGTTTGAAACTGCCACGGAAAGCAGCAGTTTTATGATTCGGTATTGAGAGAGGGTTGGTGCACGGCCTTACTCTTCGATTAGTAGAACGCCAGGTTAACTTGTCAAACAGGTACTTAGGATATTGTTTCTTAACACTTTAAACGCCATTTGACCGACAAACAATTGAATTTCTATTGTGTCTGGGCCCGGCAGCGGTCAACCTGTTAATAATATCAAACAGCCCCCCAACCGCCTAACACTCTCGCTTTCGATCGCTTTGAAAGCGAGGCCCTCGCCTCGCTTTCTAATATAATATCGAACAATATCGAAAGCTATATCCTATAGCTTTTGATATTGCTTTCATATTGCTTTCGAAATGACAAGATGACGCCTCCTCCTTGCCTCGCCTTCAAAGCGATCGAAAGCGAGAGAGTTAGGCGGTCGACCCCCAGCATGCAAGCCAGGTAAAGTTTTTGAAGCTTCTTAATTTTTAGGATATTAAATCTATTCATGATTACTACCACATTACTACTCGTCTTATTGATGATTACTCGTCTCGATTAGGATGATTACTCGTCTTTAAAGTTAGAGGTAGGCTGATGATGATGATGATAATGACGATGATGAAAGTTAGGGGTACAGACGGCTGCACATCAACCTATCCAATAGTGTACAATTTCTTCTATAAATACAAGATAAAATTTTACTAAAAAAAATAACTAGAATCTGGAAAGCGATACCAGAAGTATCAACTAACGTAAGGGACATTTTAGCCAAAATGAGTTTTATGTATATTAGGATTCAGAAATTTCCGCTCTATCGATTGGTATACTTAGAATTGATTAGATTCGATTCGATACGATAGATTCTATCGTTAAAAGATTATCTTTTACAGTAAAATAACGTATATTTTTCGAAAGCTTCTAGCCGCTACACCTTACATTTCAGTAACGTAAGAAGCATGTTAACATTTATTTATAATGTAAGGGGACAAGCTATCTTTGAAACTACTAAATTTTATGAAACTTAACAACTATTATAAGAAAGAGATGATAACACTAAGAAACTTAGTCCTGTACGTCAATAAAATTGGATAAAACGCTAAAAAGTTAGAGACAGATGTCGAAAAAAATAACGTTTTTTGGCTCTCCTGTAAAATCGTGGTTTGACCCTTACATTAATTGATACTTCCAGTATCGAAAATTGAGTAGGTATGGAACCCATCGAGCATCCTGAGGCTGATTGATATTTTCATCTCATTATATCTATTTCATATATGAGATTGATATTTCAGTCATCGACTTCTCACCGATCGGCCCGCCCGTGACGTCGCGGCGTTCAGCACAAGCCGATACGATCAACCATAGATAATTATAATTTTACCATCAGCTCTTCGCTTAAGAACCTTCTAGAACTACTCGTGAATTGCCTACCGGCCGGTACACCCCTTCATGGATTGCGGGTGCGCGTGTATGTGCGCGAAATAAGCGACTTCTACCAGCATCAGCTACATCTCCACGACAGTCGTGTCGTGGCTACGCCGTCAACGCCAGCTGGCCAAGTAAGTCCGAAATATCATCATCATCCATCCCTCGTCAGCTCCTTATTCCTCCCCAATCTGCCCACTCTGCTGTTTCGGCATTGCCTTCCCGGCAACCGATACATCAACCATATGCCGTAAAAATTAAATCTATTGAGGAAATTTCAGTTTGTAGAAGTCAGACGTGCAGGCGTGTTTACGTACATTTTTTGCAGTAACTTTTATTATTTTGGTAAACAGTGTAGCTTATTCTTAGTCTGACTGGCTAGATAGATAGATAGACAAATAGATACACGCTTTATTGTTTATCTTATCTGAGTCTGTCGCCAAAACAACATTGTAGCATCAGCAATTTATTGTAGCATTGTTGTGTCCCGATATTAAGGGAAGATAGAACAGTTTCTGAGTGGGGTTAATGGTGGAAGGTGGAAGTATGCTTAGGTATTCTAGGGGTAAGATAGCCAGTTTTTATATGGTTAAGGATTCCGGTAGAAATGCGCTTCCATTTACGGGTTCATCCTTACTATCATCATCTTATCTAAGTTGGTCGCTATGACAATAAGTTTAGTAGCATTGTTGTGTCCGACATTTAACAGAGTGAAGTGTGAAGTGTCATCGATCATTCATAATGTTTCCTCGTTGTGAATAAATAAAAAAACACTTTTTTTTAATCGTTAATTCCGAAACGTGAGCTGAAGTTGAAACTTTTTTACATACAAATACTGTTTGAAAAAAGACAAAGTGTTGAAAAAATTCCACGAGCGGGATTCGAACCCGCGCCCCATGACATGCCGGGTCAGGTGCACTGCCAGCTATGCTATCGTGGCTCAATCCAACTCGCCGAAATTAATCAACACTATCTACTTTTTTAATGTCGACAACTACGTAATCAACATCCGATCTTAATATTTTTACAAATATTGAAAGATCCGTTAAGAATTAGGCCAGTTATATTATGGTTATTTACATATAATATTACGCATATATTATTGCGAAATACTGTCTCTTTCTGCCTATATTAAGATAAATGAGGCAGCATCACTCAGGTACAACTTTAGTCATGACTAAAGTATTTCATGGACTAATTTAGTCCACATTTTTGAATAAAGGAGAATCAATACAACGAAATAATAAAAAAAAAACAAAAGAAAGATATCGAGCACTAACAAAAAAGGCATTTTCCGAAAGAGTACAAGCGTTCGCCATTTTGCACTAAAAAAAGCCTTAAAAGGTTCCTTCTCTTAGCGAATAGGACACGCAGTAAACAATATAATTTACAAACGGTTTGAACGACCTCTCCGCCCGAACGGCCACTACACCGAGCTATAACAAAGGATGTCGTTTTGTCTTTGCGTCTTTTCTTCGGGCAACATCAAAGAAACGTATAAATGTACTCATATTTTGGTACGTCTATGATCGTTCAGTAAATACATCTCAAACACAAGATGGACAGGCTCTGTATTATATTTCATTTGTTCCACGTTTTCTAGGATTTTTCCTAGTTAAAGGACGCACTCAGATACGTCAATAAATAATGTTTATTGACGTGTCTGATTTCTGCGTGTCTGTTTGATAAATTGAATGCAACTTTTTTTAAATCGTTTTTTATAAGTACAATGAACAATCATAGGTGCTAATGACATCGGATTCAGCGTGTAATGTTATCCGCTCTGGATTCGTTTCGAAATGCTCGGAGAATCTAGGGGACAAGGAACCCGCTTGCGTGATGCCATTCTCTCAAGAAACCGTCAGATGATGTTTCGATTACACTACTTGAGTATTTGAGGGTATATATATATATATATATATATATATATATATATATATATATAGCAATTAAGCCATTACCCATCAATTGTAGCGATGACTTGATTTCAATGATGGATACCTTTGCCCAGCAGTGGGACAGTTATAGGTTTTTTACTTGTTACTTGTATATAACAATAACACTTAGCACCGTATACAAGATAAAACGCATTTATTCATATACATTTTATAAATAAATATTTTTTATACCTTTTTAATTTTTAGTTCTTTGCTTTATATTGGTACATGCTGTGAAGATTTGTGTTTAATGTTTATTATAAGTTTCTGGTTGTATTCAGTGAATGTTATTATACAAACCTAATCAATCAACCAAATCAATAAATAAGTAAATAGGAGCAGTAAATAAGTTATTATTAGTAAACCCAAAATTGTATTAGTATAAACGCCTTTTCCTCCAAATGTTTCTGTACATTATTACTGCAAACACAATCAGGGCGAAAGCTTGTTCATTAGAACAACCACGGTCGCCGGCTAAGCACCCACACACCAGTCACGTTTCAGGAACAATAAATATTATAAGCAGACAGTTTTACAGCCAGCCCGAAGGTATTTCCATAACAGCCTGCCGAAATTAAAACCTCGCCTCATTACCAATAAATCAGAACCCGAATCGACCTTTGTTTAACATGGTAATGTTCATTTTTAATGTGTTATGCAATTCACTGGTTTATGACGGGGGTCTGATTAGTATTTTGTTTTGGCTGCCCCTTTTAGTAAGGAAGGAAACACATTAAAAATAGTTTTTAGTGTTTGTAAGCAAAGTAATAGTTTTTTCACGAAGGAGGCAAACGAGCAGGCGGGTCACCTGATGGAAAGTAAGCACCGCCGCCCATGGACACCCGCAAAACCAGAGGAATCGCAGACGCGCTGCCGGCCTTTAAGGAAGGAATAGGCTCGTTTCTTGAAGATTCCGAGGTCGTAACGGTCTGGAAATACTGCCGCCGAGAGCTAGTTCCACAACACTGTAGTTCGAGGCAAGAAGTTTCGTGAAAAACGCACAGTAATAGACCGCCATCCATCAAGGTGATGTGGATGGAATGACAGTCGATTGCGTGTAGTGCGGTGAAGGAAGGGATCAAGCCGAACAATTCCTCAGAACACTCCCCGTGATATATGCGGTACAATATACAGAGAGACGCAACGTCTCTCCGAAGAGATAGTGGATCGAGCCGACCTGAAATAACCATGTCGTCGACAATTCGAGTAGCTCTGCGTTGAATACGGTCAAATGGAAGGAGTTGGTACTGGGGTGCTCCAGCCCAAAAATGGGAGCAGTATTCCATATGCGGCCTGACCTGTGCTTTGTACAGTTGTAAGCGGTGGACCGGCGTGAAATACTGACTCGCTCTATTAAGCGCACCCAGTTTTTTCGAAGCTAATTTAGCTTTACTTTCCAAATGACCCCGAAACTGATCGTCACTCGAAATATCGACGTCAAGGATTCCAATAGTCGGGTTGGTATCAAGGGATGCTCCCTCAAAGTTCAGAGGTACGACGAAGGGATGTTTTTTCGCGGTAAATGCGGAAACTTGTGTTTTGGTGGGGTTAAAGTGGACTAGGTTACGTCGGCCCGAATTCGAGACATGACTTAACATGTTCTCGGTGTCAATCACAAGTTTATTCCGGCTCTCAATGACGCTTTCCAGAGAAATATTAGCTCTTCCGGTGTAGAGCGTGTCCCCAGTACTGTCGTCCGCATAGCAATGAATACTGTTGTTATGCAACATGTCATTGATATGCAGAAGAAACAGAGTAGGGGACAACACACACCCCTGCGGGACTCCAGCATTCACGGGCTTCATGTCAGAGCACGAATCGTCGACTACGACCTTGATGCTACGCCCAGAAAGAAAGCTGGCGACCCACGAGCACAATTTCTCAGGAAGCCCGTATGATGAAAGTTTAGCGAGAAGAGCCCTGTGCCATACCCTGTCGAAGGCTTTCACTATGTCCAAGCTAACTGCCAGTGCCTCCCCTTTCCTCTCGACTACCTCTGCCCATCAGTGAGTGAGGTACACTAAAAGATCACCAGCCGAACGACCGCGGCGAAAACCATACTGGCGATCGCTTAGAGCTGATTCTCTTCTAGGTACCTCAAGAGCTGGCAGTTTGTAATGGACTCCATTACATTAGAGAGCAAAGAGGTGATGGCTATAGGCCTATAATTGGACGGATCCGAGCGATCGCCTTTTTTGGGAATCGGGTGGACAAGGGCTGTCTTCCAAGAACTCGGGACAACGCCAGTAGTGTAGGAGAGCCGGAAGAGGCGCGTTAGAACCAGCGCCAACTCAGGAGCACACGTCCGAAGCACAATGGGAGGGACTGCATCAGGCCCACTCGACTTATGGATGTCAAGGGAAAAAAAGAGCCTTACGAACTGACCTTTGCAGGAACCGAACGTTTGGCATAGAACTGGCGCAATGCGGTATGGTTGGTGGCGAGTTTTTCCCTTCGTCCAAGGACGAGTTTGATGCGAAAAGAGTGCTCAAGAGATCGGCTTTTTCCTTTGCAGTATGAGCCAGGCGGTCATCGGTCTTGTGCAATGGTGGTAGGGACGGCTGACAGAAATTCCCTAAGATAGCTTTGGCGAGAGACCAGAATGCACGCGTACCCGAAGGAAGACGCACTATATAGTATAATCGTTTTAAAAAATGTACTTTACACATGTCACGGCTGCTACTTGACGCGTGGCTAGTATTAGTATTGATCTAGCAAGTTAAACAACAGTGAGGATTGGTGATCAAACTCTAAACGTCTTCACCTCCATAATTTTTCGGAAGGCACGTTAAGCCGTTGGTTCTAGCTGTTGTCGAAACATGGTAGTCGCTGAAACCCAGCAATAGCATTGGACCAGCGTAGTGGCTTATATCCCCATCGCTCTCGTTAGTAGGACGTTTATAAGTTGAAAATTGTATACTTTACCTACTTCACAATTTGTTTTCACACATTTTGGCGTTATCTTTTACGAAGTTTTGTGATTGGCACAGCTTTAAACCATACAACAACTAACAGTTCTAAACCATCGTTAATTTATACTGTAAAAAATAACAACCATGTTTTAAATCGTTTTAAAAAAAAACTAGTAGTAGGCTCGTTTGCAAATTTCTTAAAGATTTCCCACCTTCCCACCTTCGACCGTATATTCCCGTATCCTATTCAAACAATACGGTTTCCTCGAAACCTAAATTACCCTCTATCAAAGTATCCGAAATGCCACCGCGACGCTGCTAAGCATTCGCATATTTAGTACAAATTATACCGTAGCCACTGCAAAGGCGAGGCGAGTCTCGACCTCACAGTCCTTACTAACTATTTACGAAGACATTCACTTTGTACGTAACTACGGGTATAACGACTGGCGCAACGGCGCGGCGTCGGCAGCGTCGCTAACTCGGAACGATCGGGAAATTATTTTAATTATAATCTTCGTTTCTTCAAGCACAGATAATATTATCAAAAAAAAATTTTTTTTAAGTCAAATTGCTGCACTGAATGAATTTATAAAAGGGTATAATTTAAACGCTCACCAGAAATATTTTTTAGACCCTAAGCCTAAGTACCAAATAAAGTAAATAACTGTACATATAATATTTTGCTTCCCAAAATGGATAAATGCTCACCAAATTTTTACACTATTATTCAAATGATTAACTGTCCTACTCCTGTAGGTCAATTATTCAAATGATTAAGGATACTAGCTGCCCTACTCCTGTAGGTCACGTGATAGGTTAGAAATTTAAGACTGTCTTGAATTTTTTTGTTCTTTTTTTGGGGAAATCGTTATTTTTAAAGTACCTAATAACTATAATGAGAAATAATTTTATCGATCAATAGATTCTTCAACAAAAATAAAGAATGACGTGTTTTAGCATTTTTTGAAAAACCTCCCATGGAGGAGTGAAATAAAGATGGAAAGTTTGGTGGAAATTTGTCATTCCTTAAATTTCGGTATTTGTTATGAAGTGTTTCAGAATTTTTGGAAAATGATCCCTAAGTAGAGGTGACAATTTGTACATGATTTTTCAAAACGGACCAATTTTACTTATACAGAGTGATCTCTATTACGTTGTTTTGTGTAAGACACTTTTTACTAATTCTAGCTCGCATGGACGGGTTGAACAAAAATATTGATTAAAAATTAAAATCATCATCATCATCATTTTATTACGAATGAACACAAGTCGTGTAGCCCACGTGAGCAAAGCCGCGAGCAAAAGCTAGTTTATTATATATCTACTTAAACGTAGGAAAAAAACCGGAAATGCAAAAAGTGTCCTAAAGGAGTACCTTTATAAATAGGTCGCTACAACAATGTTTTTCTGCTTATCGATCAATTAGAGAATGGATATTGATAATCGAACGCCTAACTCAAACAGATCATCTCGCCGCTCAACTACCGGGGCCGTCAGACATCATCATCATCATCATCAGCTCATTTATGTCCCCACTGCTGGGGCACGAGCCTTCCCTATGGATGAATAGGGAGAACGGGCCATGAACCACCACGCGGGCCCAGTGCGGATTGGTGGTTGTTAACGACTGCTAATGCAGCCGGGACCAACGGCTTAACGTGCCTTCCGAAGCACGGAGGAGCTCGAGATGATAAATTTTTGGTCACCCATCCGAGGACCGGCCTTTGCGAAAGTTGCTTAACCTCAGCACTCGCAGACCGGGCGCGTTAACCACTGCGCCATCGAGCTCCTCAGTCGTCAGACAGTAGCAACAAAATAGATACGCAGTAAACAGGAAAAGTGTTCCATAATGGTCGCATTTCTACCGAACGTTTTTATCACCGAGTAAAAAATAAAGGAAAGAATACATTTTTGGGCGACAAGAGACGATCCCCAAGTCACATAAACCAAAAGATACTTACAATACATTTCAACGCTACCATAAATCGGCTTGGGACGATATTAAATATTCGTTAAGTCGCCCCAGTATTTCAATGTGCCATTAATAATAATATTGGATACATTCGCCGTTTGTGGAAACCGCATTTTACCTGCGCTAGTGAGGGGACGCTGGGACATTTCAGCGCGAAGAAAACTTATCAAGTTTTACATTCTAAGAAGAAACTGATTTACATCACCCAGGTTTCATAATTAGAATGTCACTACACCGTTGGTTCGTAAGGGCTGGAGACTTTATACTGAGAAGAACAGGCAAGAAACTTAACAAGAGCATTTATTTTCTTTGTAATAGAAGGAAACTTAAACCATTGCGGTCTATTAAAAAAAATTCACAGATTTTGCAATTCCCGCAAGAATCAGAGCATTGAAAATGAAAACAACAATTTACGAAAAAAAAAAAGAATTTAAGAACACAATTCCAATTTGAATGCACTTCTCGTCTGCATCCGCATCTTTTAACACCATTACCATAGCGATCGGTCAATAATCAAAGAAGCTACATCTCTTTTTATATACGGAAATACCCGTTTTTCTACAATACCAAATCTAAAGGGACCACCTACAGGTCACAATTATTAACCGATTTAAAAAAAAATTTCGCCATTATGTAGCTAAACTAATACCCTAGGACCCTTTTTTTCATTTTTTCTTTAGTCGGTTTTTTTTTAATATTTACAATTTAGTATACAAACACCCCCCAAAAAACCCGATTTTTCAAAATTCCAAAAAAAGTTTTAGCCGGTTTTCAAAATTCAAACGCTCACACGTGTTTCGATAAATTCCTCAGCTCTTAATACTATTTTATTTTCATTTCGATTCTCCCAAAATCCTCGCAGCTATGGCTAAAAATACGTCTGAGGCGATTTGAATCTGATAACCATTTGCAATGGTAAAACTATTTTAGGTTTATTATCTTAAGCATAGGTAAAGTACCTAAGGTATATAAATAAATAAATCTTTGATAGAGCCATAAGAGACAAATTTTTTAAAGTCTGATTTTTTTTTATTTTAAAAGTTTCTATGGTTTATAGTTAGACAGTTAGTCATGTCTTAACGAATGGCATCAGGTTTCAACTTTAGGAAGTAAAATGTAAACTCAACTAATAGTAAAATGTTCAAATAATTTTTAACGTAAATGTTGCGAACAAACAATATTACAAATATTTGAACATTTTATAAATAGCTTGCTTACTTCTTAACCGATCTTTAATATTTGTAAAAATATTATGATTGGATGTTAGTGACGGTAGTTGTTGACATTGAATGGGCGCCTTTGGCTTTCAAAGTAAAAAGTGTTAAATAATTTCGGCGGGCTGGTTAGAACCACGATTTTAGGGCACCTGACCCGGTGTGTCAGAAGGGTGCAGGTTCAAATCCTGCTCGTGGAAATTTTTTCAACATTTGGGTTTTTTCAACTAATAGTACTACAAAACAGAGTATAAAGTAAAAATAGCTTATCACGTGTTTAAAATATTGTGTCCCTATCTAATAACAATTAGCTGTTATTGTGACAACGTCTATTTTAATCATTGTCTAACATCAGACATCGTTTTGTGGTAAAGCAGCTAGTATTATGTTTGGTATTAATACCTATATGGTTATAAATCACATTTTAGGAAGAAGTAAATAAATGTTGGCACCGTCGCGTTATCGCCAACTGATTCGGCCGGAACATTCCTCATCCCGTCCCTAGCGCGATATTAAGTGGTCATAAATTCCGAAGACGTCTGTCGGGATGATTCCGACCGTTTCACTTTTAACCTTTTACGAATTATTTTCAGGTTTCGTTGAAACGTTGGATATATGACTCCGCTTGCCGGTAGGAATTGAAGACTATTTTACGTTTGTATTTTGATCTTTTTTTAGCCGCCTCTGTGGTCTAGTGGTTTAGACCCAGAGGTCCCGGGTTCAATCCCCAGCGGAGGGTACATGTTCGTGTACTCAGTTTGGTTGGTGGTAGGGCTTGTTTGTCCTCCTGGCTAGCTACCACCAACTTATCTAAATACGTCGCCATAGTTCAATGTTTGTAGCATTGTTGTGTTCCGGCAGATAGAGATAAGATAGCCAGTGCCTCACTAGTTGAGGATCCCGGGTGAAGTGCGCTTCCATCATTGGCTTTATCATCACTTAACATCAGGTGAGATCAAGACACATGTACAACACATGTACAAGAGACTTTATCTGAGTGGTAGAGCCACGCTGCGTTGCAGCACGGACTGGGCCGGCTCGCCCGGCGTAATACCACCCTCTCACAGAATATCGGCGTGAAACAATGGCACAATGGATATTATGTATTAGGATACATATTTATGTTTAATTTATTTATATACACACAAACATTAAAGGACAACATAGTAAATATACAAAAGTATATACAAAAGCGCTGCCTATAGCAGAATGAATTTTTAATTGTTGTGGTCACCTATCCGATGACCGGTCTTTGCGAAAGATGCTTAACCTTAGCAATCGCAGACCGGGAGCGTAATCCTTAGCTACTACATTATATATTAATAACACACAGGCCGAGTTAAAACAACACATATCCCAAAAAAGGTGCCCACATATTGTAAACTTGTCAAAACACACCCGAAAGCAATCCATCCCAATTGTGGCCGAAATACTAAATTTTATTTGTCCAATTTGTACCCGGCCGGGGTGAGAGGGGCTAAACTGGCACACTCGCCCGCGCAGGACGCGCCGCGCGCCCTGAATATAAACAACTCAGTATCGGCCGCCCGCGAGAAACCGTATCAAGATTAATTGCCTTCTTGTCGCTCACATCGCGGTCCCACTCATTGGGATAATTCATGTGTTTCTCTGCTACTCGGTAATAACAACTTTCTAGGTCGACCAATGAGGATATATTGAGTTTCCTAACAGTATCCAGTGATTGCGCCACGTTGAATAAGTGAAAAATAGACTGCTGAAAGTGAAAATACATATTGTACAATATAGTGTTTATAGTTTTGTTGTTTAAACTAACATGGTTCCTAACATTGGAGTTTTTGTTTTGAAGAGATTTATTTCTAAATGTACTGTCTGTTGTCTAATTCGATATTTCGGCATCCGTCATTATGACATGACGAATTTTCGTCTCATCGACAAAAAAACTAAATATTTAACAATTAAATATAAATAAAAAACAATAATTACTTGTTAATCATTACTTTAGTGTAAATAAATAACGAAATCTTTCAGAGTAATAACATAAAGTTATTCATAAAATATTCTAATCTACCTGTTGTAATTTCAATTAAAATGTTGTCAATTAAGCAGTCAGGATACTTAGATAGTAAAAAATTGTGAAGCATTCTTGAACAAAGACATTACGACATAATTTTAACTGCAATAACTAATATTAGCTGTACTTAACCGTGCACAGATTAAACCTATTTATAAACCCGGTTGCAATCCAAGAAATTGCGCTAAAATTTTAATGGCGTCATAATAAATGACACTTTAAAACAATACTTACATTGGAGTGAAAAGAAAATACAATTTCCATTCGTTCAATTTGTACCCCTATTCGGGGTAAGTGGGGCTAAACGAGCACACTCTCCCACGTAGGGGCGCGCGTGCGTTCGGAATATACAAACTATCGCCAGATCTCAAGATTAATAGTTGTCCAACTTACCCTTTTGCTGTACTGTCAGAATAAGCTTTTGTATCCTGGAATTCAATTACTACGAACACGTTAGAACCGATATGACTGAATTTGTTGGTTATTGTTATACCTTCTTGTTAAGTAAGAGCCAAGCGACACAAGACACTAACCCAAATGCCTATACGATCTCGTGGATCACGAGACCGTATAGGCATTATTGATTTTACTTTATACGATACTAGCTGACCCGGCGGAATTCGTACCGCATATCTTTTTTTCTTTTTTTTAAATACTTATAGCCTATGTTATTTAGCGCTAATGTAGCATTCTAATGGTGAAAGAATTTTTTAAATCGGTCCAGTAGTTTTTGAATTTATTCGTTGCAAACATACATACATACAAAAATACAAAGGTTTCCTCTTTATAATATTAGTATAGATAACTTTAATAACGGTAAGTATATACTTACCGTTATTTAAAGGTCAAATACCGGTATTCGTTACAGTACCGATACCGAGGTATCATAATGTAAAATACCGGTATTTGCCGTTATTTACCGGTATTTACCGATATTTTTGGTACCGGTATCAAGACCTGGCGCCACCCCGGACTCGATTACTATGTATGCTCTTTCGCTCGCACTTACGTAAACGCCTATTTGCTCTCAGTATTAGAACACCCACATTATACTGATCAAACCTATATCAAGTTAATTGGAACCGGTATCAGCAAAGTACCGGTACTATATCAAGGTCTGTATTACCGGTATCTAAAAATACCGGTATTCCAAGCCCTGACTTTCACCTTCGGCATCAACATCACATATCACAGCTGAAATTAAGGCCAAGCGCTTCCATGGTTTTACAACAAAAAGAAAACTAAAGAGACCAAAATAACTTTAATCCGAATTTCTTTTACAACCTCTATCCGTTTCCAATGGGACAAAGGATAAAGCCAGCTTTCAATTCCTAAAAAAAAGGCTCGCTCACGTTTAAAACGGACGATTCATATTTCACCGGTGTATTTCTGTTGAGTTCCTTACGGTAAATCAAAGAGCGGACCCACCTGGTCAATGACAAACATTTCCGAACTAAACAAGTGCCATTAATCCAAGACCATTTCGAGAGCCGGGAGTTATGGACTTGGCCGCCGCTAAAATGGCGCTCGCGGATCTGTGACGTCACTGTGCAGCTGCAAAAATAAAATAAAAAATATTTTTCATTAACAAAATCGTTAGCATTTTACAAAATACACAACATAATGACCAGTTTTAGCATACAGTTTAGTTTTTATATATTGTTTATAAATCATTCTTATATCTTTTCTTGGAGAGGCATATTATGTCCAGCAGTTTGTAAGTGAACAGGCGGGTCACCTAATGGTGAGTGGTTACAGCTCTCCCATGGATGAAAGACATGGACAATACCAATGGATGGACCAATGGATATGAACATGGACATGGACATAGACAAAACATGGGCGTTGACAAGGACAGTGTACAATGGATATCCATAATTGTCCAGTGTTCTTGACACGTAAGGTTCTTCTGATCCGCTACGCTTTTGACAGAGCGGTCGTGGTCGTCATGTAGTAGCGGTTTGGGCAGATGTTATTCGCCTCACGACAGCGCGCCACTTTTCTCTGTTGGAGGTCATCCTGCTACAGTCGTTTAATGGACCTCCCACGGCTGACTTAATTTGGTCCGTCCATCGCATGGGAGACCTTCCACGCGGTCTTGTGCCCACCATTTTTCCTTGAACGACAAGACGTTCGATGGACTGATGGTCGCGTCGAGAGACGTGTCCGAAGAATGTGAGTATGCAAGACTGTACTACTGAAAATAGACGCTGCTCAATGCCGAGTTCTTGGAGTATCGAGATGTTAGTGCGAAACTCAGTCCACGATACTCCAAGCATTCTTCTCCAGCACCACATCTCTAAAGCATCTATTTTCATCCTTTCCACTTCTCGCAATGTCCACGTCTTTGCAGCGTACAGGAATATGGGGAAAAGGTAAGGTAAGGGAAGGTAACGAGATTTTAATTATGCCCATCCGACAAGCAAAACTTACATTACCTTATATAACTTGCAAGATGGCTACCCAAACGCGCCAGCTGCTGGTGCATTGAGCTCCTCCATACAACTAATAATTAATTATTTGACTATTGTCCTTGGCTGCATAGACAGACACTAATCAGGCTATAATGATGTTGACTATTCAGATGGCAAACCCTCAAAAGGCAACAATCATAAATATGTCAAAGCGAACAATACCAGGGGCTGCTCAGATATTGGTTCAGTATCAATGAAGTCACACAAAAAACCAAAACAAAAAAGATACTTAACCAGCATAATAACGTGTAGTGTGGAATAAAACTTACTCAAATAAGTTATTTTTCGTTTAAAGCATTGCCATCAAACGCCATGTCCTTGATGTTTCGAAGTTATATAAACTATGGCACGTAATTCAATTTACACATGTAAAAATCTCTAATGAATATTGATTAAAATAATAAAACAAAAAATTGGTATGCTCTTGAAAATTAAACATTTTTTTGCGTCTTCTTCTTTTCGTGTCAGCGACATCGACATCATCATATTCCTCCTGACCAGAAAGCTGCTACGTCAAGAGTAATATTCGACATCATCATATTCGTCCTGATCAGACAGTTCCTACGTCAACAGTTTTTTTTTTATTCTTTATAGGCAAGTGTTCGATCTATTTGGGTAAAGCATCATTTTATCGGCCCACCGTTCACTCTCCCTAAAACGCGGGTAAAATGGCCCTCTCGGAGGCCAAACATCGCGTCACCCGCGCGGCTCCGCGGGAGTGCCGCCGGCACAAAATAAGGAGATTGCAAAAGCTTAGCTTCATAGAAACGCGTTCGAGCAACACACACACACACAGACAACCTTTTACGGGCACGAAATCACGCAACAGCAGCGCTCGGACTGTTCCTGGCCGTTCCAAGATCAGTGTCTTAGCAAAGGGTCTATGTGTGAGTGGCTCGAGCGCGGTATATATCAAGCTTCCCTTCTGGTCCTCTTTATTTCGTGGTGCCGGACGCTTTCGGCTGGGCGCCGCGTCTTTTCAACTTTTCAAATTGTCAAACACTTTTAGCTTTGCCGTTGTCTTATAAACACTTCACTTCATGAGTGCTTTTGTGTTTTATCTAGATGTACAGTAGCTTTTTTTATTATTCTCAGTTCAAGTGAATTAGCGTTATTATACGTTATTTAGTTAGTTAGTTATTATTACACGTTAATAAGTTTTAATGATTTGTTACATCAATAATAATTCCACTACAAACTGTGTTGATGTGTTCTGTTTGACAGAGGGTTACCTTATTTATAACTCGATTCTAACAAACCATTTGATATTCATCGAATTAAAACGCTTTCGTTATAATTAATAAAAACTCAACCAATTGTCAAATTTAAAAAAAACACATTTTAGAAGTCAGAATTAAAGAAATTATGTAAAATTTCACAGGAGTAAAAATCGTAAAAAGTTTCTCTTTTCCAAGTGTTGTGTTGGGCAAACTAAGAATATTGTTTTTAGCGAAGGATTTTTTTTTTAATGTTAAGATCACGACACGACATGGTGGAAATCGAACAAGGTTCAAATAAGCTTACAAAGCAATTGAATAGCGTTGTAAAACATTCTCCTGGCAGAAAAACACGCTGTTTCTCTACTAAAAACTTTAACTCTGAAATCTACAAACAGAACATAAAGATCCTAAATACGCAAGGTTGCCCTAGCAAGCAGGCAACCCGTAACCCGCACTCCGCACGGATACGCGGATCCGCGCGTTTCGCACGGATACGCGATGCTAGCGTACACGGTTACGCTCGCAGCGATTCGCGCACGAATGCACTCCGACTTGACAAACATGAATATATTCACGTAATACTGGGGCTTTAAGGCGAAGGGTAAGGCACACTAGCGCCACCAATTGATAATTTGACAATTACTAACAGACCGGATCTTTTTTAAACATTGCGTACCGTCCGTCAACAGGAAAGCATCAATAGTATTTATTTAATAATTGTGCACTACTTTTTGTTGCGTGGTTTATTCACAAAACGGGCTATCGCATTTATTCACAAACAATGGCCACTGTTGGTGTTAGCGAATGAATACAAAAAAAAAACTAAAAGTAGTTCATAATTATTAAATAATAGATGTTTTCCTAGTGTCGGAATGTTTGAAAAAAAAATCCAGTTTAGCAGTTATCAAATTAAATCCATTAAAGGCGCTAGTGTGCCTTACCCTTCGCCTTAAGGTAAGTGAACGCGGATACATTAGCAATATATGTTTTATATCAAAGTACGGAACTATGACTGCCAACGTTTAAAGCGGTAAACGTTTTGGACGACCTCCGTAGCCGTGTGGCTGGCACGCCGGACTTTGGGCGGCGCTAACCAGGTTCGATCCTCGGTAGGGTCAATGTCGAAAATGAACTTCGATATTGTGTCAGTTCTGGGTGGTTGTGGTGGTGTGGTGGTCTTTAGCTAAATACCTTGGGATCAGAACAATGTGTGTGATGTTGTCTAATATTTTTTTTCTCTCATCTAGGGTCTATTGGTTCAGCACCCCTACACTAGTGGCATAATGCTAGTCTATATCTATACTGATATTATAAAGAGGAAACATTTGTATTTTTGTATGTATGTAAGTATTATGTATGTATGTATGTTTGCGACGAATAAACTCAAAAACTACTGGACCGATTTAAAAAATTCTTTCGCCATTAGAATGCTACATTAGGCTAGGCATATAGGCTATATTAAAAAAATATAATATTTAAAATACTAAAAACGACAGTTTTTTTTTCCAATACAAATTAATTTGATGACGACCTCCTTGGTCGAGTGGCTTGCACACCGGTTTTCATGGAGTCGCCATCTCTGAGGTCCCGGGTTCGATCTTCGGTCGGATCAATTTAGAAATACCTGTTTTTCTAAGTTGTTTCGGGTCTGGGTGTTTCCTATGTATATTAAGTATGTATTTAAGTATATTAAGTATGTATTTAAGTATATTAAGTATGTTTATCCGTTGTAACCATTATCGAGTTTCTTAAGGAAGCTTTTCTTGGGGCTAGATAATTGGTGTGAGTGTGGGAAACATTTTATTTTTTTTATTTTATTTGTTTGTTTTGTTGTCATGGAAACTATTGATATATATTTAACTCAATGATGGAAACTGTCAAAGCGGTACGAAGTCCGCCGGGTCAGCTAGTAGAATATAAATGGAATAGATAAATTAACGTAGGACTTCTTGGCGGGAAAGTGAAGAGTCATGTCTGCGGTTTTGTTTTATTTTCGAAAATTTGTGTTATATCGAATATTAATGTGAAATCATGGTGGATTATTAACCGTTAAGTGTTCGTGAGTGTGCACGAGTGTTGGCAAATAAAACAAAACAGTGCAACGTCACTTTTCAAATTCTCTCAAGACGTCCGCCCGAGGACTTAGTAAAGCCCCACATCTTTACTGAGATACTCGAGGGGTTGGGGGTTATCATTTCTCACTTCTCATTTCTATTATCATTCATCATCATCATACAGAAAAGAAATATTGTTTATTTATGTATTACTAATAATAAAAAATACTTGAAATTGGCTAAATGCTAAACGCGAAGCCATTAATTAAGATTTAAAAAAAAAAATAGATAAACGTAGAATTGACATAAAGCCAATCAAATGTCATATATAAGTATCGTTGACTTTTGTTAATCTCATACTCCTACGATCATGATTTTATTCCATTTCTTTTCTATTACCGTTTGGGGGGCAGAGGTTCTAAGTATTTAGCGGGTTGTTATACTTTAACTGCATTTCCTATAAGTAAGTATAAGCTTAAGATTCTAGTAAAGACCAATTGAAAATGGCGTTCTCGCCACAGCGAAAGTTTTAAGCCAGTACTAACGCTCGCTCGTAGCGCGTCAGCCAAGCTTAGGGTAACTTGAAACTGTCTTATGTTTTTAATTCATCGCAGAGAATTAACTACTTTGCTTTAACCTCAATAACGATATAGCCGAAGTTAGAACACCACACTACTCTTTAATCGGAATCCTGAACTACTGATACGACTAATGTAGCCAAACTCTGCACACCGGCCTACCACAGACTGTTTTCCTTAATATACTTTGAAGTTTATGTTAATGGCATTATGGTTGAAAATTTATTGAAGAAAATCGACGGTTTTGTTGCACATGAGTTAAATCTACGTAAATATGAATTTGCATATATCCTGGAGTTTTTTTTACATAGTTGCATGGCTTTCGGGATTATAGGTACACCTATTACTTGTACCAAATATCCTATATACGTAAGTTCACAACGTTGAAAAATTACTATTTAATTTCAAATAACATATTTTACTTCCATTAAGTTAACGAGATAGTTAAAACAACGCTTTACATAACTCTACCAGGGCTCTAGTAAAGAAATAGTAGCCAAAAATGACAACATATCAAAAAAAATAAAAAAAAAGTTGTCTAGTTTTTTTTTAGTTTACGGAAAATCATTAAAATTAATTAAACGATAACAGATAGCACCAATTATAATAATCTATTACACCTTAATTATGAACCAAAGAAAATCATTATCCAACAGCTGACAGCACTTAATGAAAAATTAAGAATAAATGAAAAGACAGCTCCCACAATGACACAGTGCAAGTTTTAAGCCAGTACAAACGATGACTTGCCGCGCAGTTTAAGCTGCAGCTTGCAAAATGTCGGCGTCCCGGGCTTAACTGGCTGCATTCAGATTGTGTGCACCGACTTAAAACGCAACGACTTTTGGAATAAGGAAGAACAACAGAATATTCACAGCTACGTAAAAGTCGTTGAAACCACAGCATTAAAATTCGGCTTCGCTTCTGCTAGTTTGAAAACGTCCACAATCGTGTCTCATCGGCATGATTTTGACATTAACCGTCTCTGTGGTCTAGTGATTAAAACCACCGGTCTATACCGGTCTAAACCGGGACCTCTGGGTCCAAACCCAGAGGTCCCGGGTTCGATTCCCAGCGGGAAGTACATGTTTGTGTACTCGGTTTGGTTGGTGGTAGGACTTGTTTGTCCGCGTTTCTAGCTACCACCATCTTATCTAAATATGTCGCCATAACATCAATGTTTGTAGCATTGTTGTGTTCCGGCAGCTAGAGATAAGATAGCCAGTGCCTCAGTAGTTGAGGATGCCGGGTGAAGTGCGCTTCCATCATTAGCCTTGTCATCACTTAACATCAGGTGAGATCAAGGCACTGTGCTTACCCGTAAAATATATTTTAAAAAAAAGAATTTCTGCAATCCACTGCGATAGAACCCGTAGGATCTCGGCCATATGGTGCTTTTTCAAGGTGCCTTATCTGCCATATTCAGGATTATACATTACCTAACCTGTATATGATGGCGCTCGGAGTCGCAAAACATAGTCATATGCAAGGCACGGTCGTCACCGCTACACGACCACATTCGCCAGCGTTACTGCTAGATTTATCGTACGCTTGCATCCTGTGCAGTCGTCAGTGTGCACACTAAACATACACTCTCTGAGATTTAAGGTACGCTCATAAATTTGGCTGAAAGTTTTGTAATGCACCTTTATATGAAACAAAATGTCATCGAGCGCAAACGAAAAGTCTAGAAATTCTAATTTTATTTTCAACCACAATTGGTGTTTGATCTTTATCTCACTTGATTCTTAAGTGGTCATAAGATCGAAGGTGGTAGCGCAGTTTACCCAGAATCCTAAGCTTTTGAGGAACTGGTTATCTTACCTAACTATCAAAACACATCAAAGCTACTAGCATTGATGGTATGGCGAAAAACATAGATCAGATGTTAGTAGCAAGCCAAACGGACTTTAAACCAGCTCAATTTTTTTTTAATTAAATAGGAATCGAACCTGGGGCTAACTGATATGTCGTCATAACAGCATTTTTGTGTTTATCAGTTTGGTCTTTTGACTTATCTTTGGTCTTATCAGTGACTATCATCTGACCAAAAATTTATCGTCTGTGCTTCCGAAGGCACGTAACGGCGATGGTCCCGGCTGGTAATCTTCACTGGGCCCGTGTGGTGGTTCATGGCCCGTTGTCTCTATCCATCCATAGCGAAGGATCGTGCCCCGCAGCGGGGACATTATAACGAGCTAGTGATGATGACGCTAAGCTGACTTTTAAGCAGGGTAATTGGTGAGTGAGTGGCAACAATTCATTCATTTTATCAGCTTAAAACTGTACATTACACCTCTCACGGGCGCTATCAGGCCGACTGCCACCGCGGCTCATAAATCGTGGATATCACTCCCTCAATATATTTATATAATTTTATTCCGGGCCTCCAGCGTTGGCTGGCGAAATCGAAAATGGTGACATGTGTTCCGAATCTATAAATAATAAACGTTAGGTTTGATGGATCGGGGTTGAATGAAACAAGGCGACGAAATTCTCTTCTGCCGTTGGATGTTTACCTAGATACATCTATGTTATATGTATGTTAAAACTAACGGGCAATTTAAATAGGAGAATAACATTTTGACAAATGAATATTTCTTTAGGAATGCGAAAATAACAATATAATGTGTCAAGAAAAATTTACAAGAGCATTTTTATTATCAAGATGAAAATTTTCTTGAATAATTAAAAAGAACTATATTTAAAAATATATTTATTTATGAATCGTTACGGCCTTTCAGATTTTCAAAACATACAGTTATATTAGTTATATATACCCTAGTTCTAAGACTGGTTATTAAAAAACAAGGTTGTTTTAACTGGTTGGAGATCTCAAACTTATGAACATTTTTTAAACAGACTGCTTTAAGTTTTGTATACGAAAACCTAGATATATACATTTTCCGACTTAGGGTCTTACAAGTCACAACAAGTCTATTGGTGTTTTGGGTTGTACAGTGAACAAAATTCGGTGTTCAAGACTATCTTTCAGCTAATTCGACGTGATCAACTAACAAACATGCAAACACATATGCATGCATAAAATAATAGTAAGATATAATAATGTCTTCATCATCATCTTCATCTCAGCCAAAAGACGTCCACTGCTGGACAAAGGCCTCCCCCACGGATCTCCATGAGGGGTATTTGCCGTAATCGCCACGCTTGGCAGGCGGGTTGGCGATCGCAGTTGATTAAGAGTAACCTCAGAGAGATGCCCATGCCCATCTTCTGGAATAATCCCTTAGCTTTTACGACACCCTCGGGAAGATATGGGGTGGTGCAATTCTTTATCCCCGGCACCACACGGGCAATATAATAATGTAAATGACTATAAACCTACTGCTACGAAAGCAATGTGATGCTTCGATCAGCGACGGAGTTGGCCGGGGAATATCGGAGATTTTAAACTATCGCTAAGTAAGCGGCCAAGTTTCTTAATAAACCCGCTGTTTATCATGCTGCCTCGGAATATTGTCGAGTTGATCCGCTGCCGTGAAAAGTAGGCCATGCTTTAATAAAGCTTCGTTCGAGTTAGATATACCTATAATTGAAGATACCTATATTGTTATATCATAATGTGTATGTGTGTTTATACATTGTGATTAGTTTAAGTATATCAGTAATAATAATTGTAGAATAGTCCCGCAGACTTCCTTTTCACACCACAGCTAGGGTTGGCTGGAAAAGATCTCTTCTAGAGATAAGCTCACCTTTGTATATGTCTTGTGTTGGTTTTAATGTGTGCTGTTATATGTACAATAAAAGATTAAATATTGATGTAAGTTTATAAAGGTTTTCGTTCTAAACAAATAACCGCATAGTTACTTAAATACCTTTAAAAGGTTTTGCAAAAAGTTTCATCATTTAATAAATAATAACTGATAATTTTATTATTCAATAAATCTTTAGTAAGTAAACAGCCTATAATTGTCCCGCTGTTAGGCAAAGGCCTCTATCATTACAATCAAGTCATCGCTACAATTGATGGGTAATGATGTGCACGCGTGTGTACATACCAATAAAACAAACTCCATTGATGCTCTCTTTGTGTATAGTCCCCATCACATGCCGGGTCAGGTGCACTGCCAACTATGCTATCGTGGCTCAATCCAACTCGACGAAAATAATCAAAACTATCTACTTTTTACTTTACATGCCAAAGAAGCCCTTACAATGTCGACAACTATTTTTGTTATTGCTTTTACTGATGTTACAATTAAAATGTTTCTTTAACTTATTCGTTCTAATGAGTTTACGTTCAAATTATTCGCACGTTTGCATATTTACTCGGGTTTATAGATACTAGTCTCCAATGACATAATAAAAAAGTATTTCCTCGTTCAACAAAATATAATATTTGCCATCCGTTTTCTATATTATAGGTGTGTCTTTTTTACTCGCTAACGCAAAAGAAGGGCGGTATAATCCTACTGGTGGCAGCGCAGCTCCCAAACGGATGATCCGATTTTAATGCGGTTTTTTCATTCGAAATCCCCATCTTGCATCAAGATTGTTCACAGCTAAGTTTGATAGAAACAAGAAGGGTTGTTTTGATAGACGTTCAGCTCTCAATAGTAGGTACTTTTAAAAGTATTTCACGTAGATTCAAGCTGCATGTCTCTGTATGCAATTTCGGACAGGTTAATAGGTTTGTTAGCTTATAATTTGTGCAACAACATGGTACACGTTTTGGTTTGGTTTGGTTGGTGGTAGAGATTGTTTCACCGCCTAGCTAGACTACCATCCTTCTAAATGTGTTACCATAACATCAATGTTTTTAGCATTGTTGCGTTCCGGCAGCAAGAGAAAACATAACCCAGTACCTTAGCAGTTGAGGATTCCGGGTAACATGCGCTTGCAACTTCAGCCTTATCATCACTTAACATCAGATGAGATGAAGGCTAAGTGCTTCCTCGTAAGATATGAAAAAGCTTTACACAATAGAGTACCAACAGTATCTGAAACGCACCGCTCGCCACCAAACTAATCTGTCGCATTGACACGCGTGCCAAAAGTGTCACACTCCCAAAGTCGCGGCCCAGGATATCAAAGGACATCAGACACAGCACTTATTACAAAACCCTAAACAATAGAGTACCAACAGTGTCTGAAACGTACCGCTCGTCACCAAACTAATCTGTCCCATTGACACCCGTGCCAAAAGTGTCACACTCCCAAAGTCGCGGCCCAGGATATCAAAGGACATCAGACACAGCACTTATTACAAAAACCCTAAACAATAGAGTACCAACATTGTCTGAAACGTACCGCTCGTCACCAAACTAATCTGTCCCATTGACACCCGTGCCAAAAGTATCACATTTCCAATGTCGCGGCCCAAGACATCAAAAGGAACAGACACAGCACTTACAATAATACAAAATACAATACAAATATATTTATTTGATCATGCTTAAATAAATATATTTGTTGTAAATATACTTATTACAAAACCCTAAACAATAGAGTACTGACAGTGTCTGAAACGCACCGCTCGTCACCAATCTAATCTGTCACATTGACACGCGTGCCAAAAGTGTCACATTCCCAATGTCGCGGCCCAGGACATCAAAGAGCATCAGACACAGCACTTATTTCTCTGTCGGCAGAACCCCAATATCTGCTATATGTAATTGATGGATGTTCCGCGAGGAGACAAATTGTGCTGACCATACGCTGACCCTCGTCACGGCGTGACTCGAATCTAGTCCGCGCTGACTCCACTGCTTGTGGAACTTTAAAAGAAAATACTTTGTACATGTATATGTATGTGTTTTGTAAACTCACTTTGGGGCTAATTGAACGGAGGGCCTTGGCAACGGGGCCTGCTCGTTTTTCGATAGCGATATCTCAGTCACCATTACGAGTGCCGGTTTGGGGATTGGTGACCGAAATCAATTTAGATCGTCCGTGTCTTGTTGGCACGTTATTTTACTGGTGTTTTGCTTTTATTCCAGTATTGGAACTTGTTGGTATTAAAGTGTATTCCAAAAGATCTTTATCATCACTATCAGCACATATTATGTTGACACTGTTGGGGCACGACCCTTTCCTATGGATGGATAGGAAAAACTTGTGATAAACCACCACGCGGGACCAGTGCGGATTAGTGGTTGTTAACGACTGCTAATGCTGCCGGGACCAACGGCTTTACGTGCCTTCCGAAGCATGGATTAGCCCATCGCGCACAAAGAAATTTGGTGACTCGTTTCTTTGTCGCACCTCCAAAAGATGGAATAGTCTACCAGCACACGTTTTCCCTCCTTCCTATGATATGGGGTCCTTCAAAAGAGGCGTGAAGAGGCACCTTGTGGGCCGGCAGAGTGAGGTTAACTGATGCTACGTTTGTTTTCATGCTGCACCAGTTATCTTCGCGTCTGGACTCCATTTCCACTTAACATCAGGTGCGATGGAGTTATTTGCCGAGCTATCTATTTAAAAAAAAGATGTTATATTTTTGGTCACTCATCCGATGACCGGCCTTTGCGAATGTTGCTTAACCTCCACTCGCAGACCAGGCGCGTTACCCACTATGCCATCGAGCTCCTAATGCAGGTACTGCTAATGCAGCAAGACAATAATGCTAAGGCCTGAGACCTGCGAGTAAAACTTTCTGTAAGTTAATATTTTTTATGTATAGGGAAAAATAATATCTTTAAACGTATCACTTCTAGAAGTATGTGTGTGTAAGCTACACCCTTCCGTAGGCTGCTCATACAATATTGTGCGTAACAAAGAACTATAATTTATGGGGTCGATTAAGCAGCGGCGAGGCGTCATTATTACTCATTACCGTGGCACGCCGATCGTCAATCCTAATCGCGCCACATTACTGACTATTGCAACTGTGTTTCTAACAGAAACGATGTTTGCAACCTGTATTATATAAATAAATAATAATAAATAAAATAACTTTTATTTGGAACATAAAAATAGGTAACATTGTAATGTTCTACTACACTACATGTAAGTGCTCGTAAGTGTCTGCTTTAGTATTAAACTGCAGTGCAGCCACAAACGCCCACCTCTGGGTAAAATGGCGCGTTCCAAAATTTTTAATAGGCAACAGTTTTGTACTACCAAACATGATAACGTTATAAATGAAATTAAATTAAATAAAAAGCCTGCTCGTGGAGTTTTTTTCAACATTTGTGTTTTTGTAATTTGTTCGCAACAAAATTTGCGTTAAAAATTATTGGAACATTTTATAAATAAAAAAAATTTATTCGGAGCATTTATGACCGACAACCGTTGGGGTAAACGAGTTCTCGAGTGGAGACCGTGTATCGGCAAACGTAGTGTAGGACGCCCTCAGACTAGGTGGAGCGACGATCTTCGCAAGGTGGCTGGCAATAGCTGGATGAGAGTAGCCGCGGATCGTGCTCGGTGGCGTGCACAAGGAGAAGCATATGTCCAGCAGTGGACGTGTGTAGGCTGATGATGATGCTGACAACTTTACATAATGACCATTTTAAATATCTATATACATATAATGATTTGCCCTGACTCATCATCATCATCGCCGAAACCGCTGAAGCTAATTAGATTAAATTTAGACTATAGGTTAATTGAGTCACGTAACCAGCCACTAAGAAAGGATTTAACGGAAATCATACCCTAAGAGGGTCAAATAGCCCGTCAGTTTTGAGGTAAAATACATTAAAATTGGTATTTGGCTTTTTAAAAAGAAACAAAGAATGATATGTCTCAGGAATGTTGTTTATTTTCCTTTAAAGGAGTAAATAAGGAAAGGTTTTTTGAGGAAATCGTTATTTTTAAAGTAAGAATTATAAAAATTAATAATTTAACCGATCTTTAGATTTTTCAATAAAAATAAAGAATGACGTGTATTAGCATTTTTCGTAAAACCTCCCCTAGAGAAGTGAAATAGGGGTTGAAAGTTTTTATGGAAATCTGTCATTTTAAAAGTTAAATCTTTCGGTATTTGGAAGTATTTGGATTTATAGAGCCCTAAGGGCGCTTTCAATTTAGACTTTTCTTGTCGGACCTCTTCCGTGCGTTTTCATATTAAACGCCAGCCGCACGACAGCCGCACGCTTGTCACCCGACAGCGGTCCGACACGAAACGTCTAAATTGAAAGAGGCCTAATAGATACTTTTTAACTTTATTTTGAATGTGCTAGCAGTTTACATGATGTACAGGATGTCCCTAGCCTCTGCGCAAATTAGCACTATACGGTAATTGAGAAGTATTAAAACAATCAAGACGTCAATGTTTTGCAAGTAGTTACTTTAGAGCAGCCTGTATGTTCATGTATTATGTATTATATGTATGTATGTATGTATTATATTAGTTTAGTAAGTATAGTATGTAAGTATTTTGCTGTGCCCTTACAGGGTTTTTGTTTGTGCCAAAAACTTATATTAACACCATTGTGTACAACATCATCATCATCATCATCATCATCAGCTCATTTATGTCCCCACTGCTGGGGCACGAGCCTTCCCTATGGATGGATAGGGAGAACGGGCCATAAACCACCACGCGGGCCCAGTGTGGATTGGTGGTTGTTAACGACTGCTAATGCAGCCGGGACCAACGGCTTTACGTGCCTTCCGAAGCACGGAGGAGCTCGAGATGATAAATTTTTGGTCGCCCATCCGATGACCGGCCTTTGCCAAAGTTGCTTAACCTCAGCACTCGCAGACCGGGCGAGTTAACCTCTGCGCCATCGAGCTCCTCCATCGAGCTCCTCCTGTGTACAACAAGATGCAATAAATGAATATGAATATGATAATACAAATACACGAAGATGGCAAAGTGTTAATTATAGCTAACGCGTAGGCAGCTTGTATAGGAAATTTTGTTTATGTAACATAAAACGATACAGTCAATTCAGAAAGCACATTTGTATCAAAAGGGTTTAGCTATATTTATGTTTGAATAAATTAAATGTTGAACTCATATGGTTTCACGGCTACCTAAGATTTGGATATCGGGTTGTTTATTACGTTCTTGGAAAGATAATACTTTACAATAAATTCAATTGCGGGAATGATTAAATCAGAACAACATTTTTAATATATTTATTTATTTGCCATTTCTATCCATAAATAAAGTAAGGAAACTTTTTAACTCTAACAGGTTTTTCTTATTCCAAATTAACCTATGTACATATTTTATCCTACCTTAATTAACACACACTAACTAATATACATTCTTATACACTATATTTGTTCATTTAATTTTAATTTCTTTTAAATTACTTTTATTGTTAATAATGGTCCATATAATTTGGCTTAGACATATTAATAGTGTACAACATAAAACCCCCCACAAGCGATAGTCAGTAATTTTAATCAAATGATGACTTCAGACTTCCAAACTACGATGCTTGCTTCCGTCGTAGCGCGCTTCGTAGCAGACTGCGTAGCAGCTACGACACATCGTTTTATATTCAAATTTGGCTACGCTCTCTTTGGATATCTACCTGGGGTTTTACCATGAACGCTATTGCAATGTTAATGCAGTTGTGAAAACGAGACGCGTGTATACGCCAATACACGCGTCTCGTTATTATAACTGCAATATCAATGCTTTAAGAGCTCTTGGTGGCCACCTGAAGACGGTTTGCGGTGTAGAGGTTGATTAAGAATGCGTTGGAGGGGCGAACTCGATGTTTCAGGAGAGGTGGGGCCAAGGACCAGATACATAGACTTATTGGAGGGAAACCTTTGCTCAGTAGATGTTGGTAATCTTAGGAAAAAAAAATATTTACCAAAGGTACCCAAGTACAAAAAATAATATGTAAAATTAGAAGCATTTTTTTATTATCTACGGTAAGCACTTGGTGAAGGCCAACTCACCTGATGTTAAGTGACGATAAGGCCGAAGGTGGAAGCGCACTTCACTCGGAACCTTCAACTACTGAGGCACTGGCTATCATATCTCTAGCTTCTATTTCGTCAGAAGTGTTTCTTTTTAAAATAAAAAAATAAAAAGTAACCAAAGTCGGTTGAGGTGCTGAATCGTAACTCTGACCCTAACTAAATGGGTCAACATTTTATTTTAATTTGTTTTGCAGACGAGAAATTGCAGCGGCGGCGCTGTAGCAATATCGCGCGATTAAGATTAACGATTGGGCGGGCGACTAATCCTAACTAATATTTTAATCAGACAGTTTGTGGGGCCTTTACCTTATCACGTTGGGTAGGGATAGCGTTATGCTAGCTTTATGGAATTAAAACATTGTATGTAATAGTTCTTTTAAAACGATGTTTCCTTAATAACGAATTTAAAACAGTCTCGCTTCAATGAAAAAAAAAGTACTTTCGTGTTTTTTTTAAACTTTATGTTTGTAATTAAAATTTTAATTGCGTTCTTTTTATGAATAGAAAATAGAGGATGATTAAGTCAGTTGAGTATAAATTTCTTTTTTTTTTGTAAAATATAATAATAATATGCTGTTGATAATATACTACGAGTATAATAGTTTGCGAGAGGTACTCTAGGTATATCGGAAACAATAGCCGATCATTGAAAGTGTCGTTATTTTTTGTAATAATTCTGCAACATGCCATCAAATGTGCATTTTTTGCTTTTGAACATTTTTATCTTGCTTCAATTTCATAAGCATGAAATGTGTCTGTGTAATCCTAACTAATATTATAAATGCGAAAGTGAGTTTGTATGTTTGTTTGTTGTTTGATACGCTTCCACGCGTATTCAACCGATCATCATAAAATTTTGTACACATATTTCTCAAGAGTATAATCAAAGACATAGGTGTTAGGTACATCACTACATAGATTGTGCGTAGTGGTACATCCCTACAGAGCCGCCATATTTTGTATTACACTGGTGTCGGTGCGGCCGATGACAGACGCTGTACCTGTTTGCTAAATGTACTTGTTGTTTGAATAAAGAACGTGGAGCTGAAGACCACTGACTGAGCTGTAGTAGTATTATTGTGAAGACCCAAACCTTAACAAAAAAAGCACGACATAACAATAGGATACTTATTATGAGATCAAGCGTCGAATACCCAGACACAATAGAATTTTAATTGTTATCGGCCACCTGCTGGTCGGTCGACGCTCAAGGGGTTATTAAATAAAAGTGAGTTTGTTTTGAGCGGGTGCGTTAACCATTGCGCCACCGAGCTCCTCAAATTATAATATATTTAAAAAAAAATATGTCTGACAATCGGTCGTAATAAATTTTTCATACCCCTAAGTTATAAGGGTGGTCCACCCCAAACATTTTTTTTAACAACTTAATTTTCCAATACAAAATGTTGCACGATTTGTTTGTTTTGTTGTCATAGAAACTGTCAAAGTGGTACGAAGTCCGCCGGGTCAGCTAGTAATATAATACTAGCACTATACCTGCGACTTCGTCCGCGTGGATTTCGGATTTGAAAAGAAATATTTTTTTATCAAAATAAAATATAGACTATGTTACCCACAGGGTATATATAGCTTTCTATCAGTGAAAGATTTTTTTGGAATTAGACCAGTAATTCTAGAGATTACCACCTTCATACAAACAAACAAACAAACAAACGAAGTCACAAACGTCACCTCTTTATTAATAGTATAGATGTGTATAAATCACACGCAGCTTTGTTCGGAACAAAAATTGGCATAAACTTAGCTAGACACCCCCTAGCTGACACGGCGGAATTCGTTCCGCTTTGACAGTTTCGATGACAATAAAACAAACGTTCAAATAATTTTTAACGCAAATTTTGTTGCGAACAAATTACAAAAACACAAATGTTGAAAAAATTTCCACGAGCAGGATTTAAACCTGCACCCTTCTGACATTTTTTTCTGATGTTTTCAACATTTGTGTTTTTGTAATTTGTTCGCAACAAAATTTGCGTTAAAAATTATTTGAACATTTATAAATAGCTTGCTTACTTCTTAACTAATCTTTAATATTTGTAAAAATATTATGATCGGATGTTAATGACGGTAGTTGTTGACATTGAATGGGCGCCTTTGGCTTTCAAAGTAAAAAGTGTTGAATAATTTCGGCGGGCTGGTTAGAACCACGATAGCTCAATTGGAAGAGCACCTGACCCGAAATGTCATAAGGGTGCAAAGGAAGGGCTCAAATCCTGCTCGTGGAAATTTTTTCAACATTTGTGTTTTTGTTTTTTTTTAATAAAACAAACAAAAAATAAACTCACTTTTTTTAACAAAAAGTATCCTATATCCTTTACAATACCTTTGAGAATATGTGTACAAAGTTTCACGATGATCGGTCGAGTAGTTTCTGCGTGGAAGCGTAACAAACAAACTCACATTCACATTTATAATATTAGGGATAATCAGTATTAGTAGATTAGTAGATTAGTATTAGTAAAGAGTGAACAGACCGGTGCAGTGTCCCGGCCGACTGTCTCGTGTACGGCTGTCCCGCCCATCCACCGTTTAGCTTTTGATAAAATCCTCAATTAAGAAGACAAAAGGGTAAGCATTATTCAAATGTGCGGCCGGCCTGGCCTTTGTTTAAAGCTGTTTCATTTGGCCTGCGCCGCGGCCGTCAATCCCTTTGGCGGACATGTAATTAGTAGCGTTTGACATCAACATTATTTATACACTGATAACTGTGGAATCGTTCATATTTTGTTAGACGAGGTCCAATATTTTTTACAAAATTTGAAACAAAATTTATTTAAAATAAAAAATATATATAAGGTCACATTCTTAGAGCATTATTTGGTTTAATGCTCTAAGGTCACATTTTATCAACTGCAAATATTTTGAGGATAAATTCAACAACATATATAAACTATTTTTATGAAAAAACCTTAAATCTTTATACGCTAGTTTTCAAGAAAAACGCCAAAAGACATTTCGATAAAAAAAAAAGCACTTTCGGTAGTTTCAATTCAAAGGATCCGAAACAGAGAGGCCGCAATGCCTTCGCCGCTTACACATGCCCCTAGTTTCATTCAAAACAGCCGACAGAGAGGCCGCTTTTAAAAATATTACAATTTTTGTGTCAAACATGAGGAGCTCGATGGCGCAGTGGTTAACGCGCCCGGTCTGCGAGTGCTGAGGTTAAGCAACTTTCGCAAAGGCCGGTCATCGGATGGGTGACCAAAAATGTATCATCTCGAGCTCCTCCGTGCTTCGGAAGGCACGTAAAGCCGTTGGTCCCGGCTGCATTAGCAGTCGTTAACAACCACCAATCCGCGGTGGGCCCGCGTGGTGGTTTATGGCCCGTTCTCCCTATCCATCCATCCATAGGGAAGGCTCGTGCCCCAGCAGTGGGGACATAAAATGAGCTGATTTATTTATTTATTTATTTATTTATTTATTTATTTATTTATGAAAGGTACACTGACAGATTAATGTCATTACAAAAACATACAAACATATTCCACTTATTAAGACAAGACAATAATCTAAATTTAGTGTACACAGCATGCAATCAATTAAACTTACAGAACACTTTTGTTTATGACTTAACTTATTTATACAATATATATAAACAATTTTTATTTTTATTTATACGAATATTTATGTAATAAGTGGGGTTGAGGATGTTTCGTTATTAAATATGGCTGAAATTATCCTCTTGTACTGTGAGAATTTATTGTTAAATACATCTATATCGTCATGAACACGAATTAATTCGTTATAGGTACGGCACATTCTTACAATAGGATTATAAAAAGACGTATTGTTTTTATAAGCCTGAATCAAGAACGCATTCGGACAACGTGACCTATGCCTGGTGTTAATGTCAATCAAGGAGAGCAAACCAGCTGAATCAATGGACGAATGCACAATTTTGTGAAGACAAATGAGATCGTATCTTTTTCGGCGCACTTGCAATGAAATCATACCAAATTTAGACAGCCTGTCGCGGTAGCTATTAAGCGATCGACCAAACTTATATTTACGCGTAACATATTTCAAGCAGCGTCTTGCTGATGATGATGATGACGATGATGCTTTTGTGTCAGGAAAAGTTAAAAAAAAACTAGCCTGAATTTTTTTTAAATGCTAGGGCCTTATTTCTCTGATATAATTAGATGTTTTGACAAAATATTTGCAGTTGATAAAAAGTGACCTTATATTATAGGCAACATCACATACTTTGTTCTGATCCCAAGGTAAGTAGCTAAAGCACTTGTATCTCGTATCATAACAACCACTTAGACTCGACACAATATCGAAAGGTTCGTTTTCGACATTGACCCGACCAGGAATCCAACCTGGGACCTAAGAGTTAGCGCCGCCCAAAGTTCGGCGTGCAAGCCACTCGACTACGCAGGTCGTCAATTAATTATGATTTTATGTTGACTTATTTGCGTACTCATTACATCATATATTTACATCAACAACAACTGATTACATTTCATTTCACATCTACGCCAGAAATTTATTGAGTTGGATGATCTGCTCTCCTTTTCCGCCCATCCACAGTCGCATTATTCATTCAACTACTAATAATAGTAAGTTATTTTAATATAAGTGTAACTTTGTACTTGACTTTCTGGTTATTTAATATCACATAATACATTAATCCTACGACAGCTCAGTATAAGGTGCAAATTGACTTGTTGGGTTAATGAAACAAACTTAATGTGTTATTCCTTCGGCTTTGTATTTGCTACTGATGTTCGATGCGTACATACAGACTTATTATAGTGATTTGAACTCAACATATACCGCCCACCTAAAGGGCTTTAGCCTTTACAAAACAACTAATAAACTACTACAATTACAAATTTATGAAATTACGCATTACAGTTAATTATTTTAATTTATACTCAAAACTCTGATTATACAATATTAGCATGCAAATTAATTTCCTGTTAAATTAAGTATTTTATTTTAAACGTCTTTAGAGCTTATCAAAGGACACAATTTAGATACACATCTTTTAGTGACACTTTCACCCGACTTCACACTATACACACGCGTGGCACAATCAGGTCCAGGGTGCTTCGCAACGATGCGGCCCAACGACCACTTCCCAGGAAGGAGGTTGTCATTTTTTATCAGTACTATGTCGTTCACTTCGAATTCGGACTGTATTCTTAGCCATTTTGGTCTTTGTTGTAATCGGGTCAAGTATTCCATTTGCCAGGATTTCCAAAATGTTTGTCATAATTTTTGAGTGTATTGCCATCTTGCTAAATAATTTGGGTTAAATTTCGTTAAATCTGGAGTAGGTACTGATGCTGATGTGTCGCCTATTAAAAAATGTGCGGGTGTGAGGGGGCTCAAATTTTCGACATCTGTATCATCGATTGGACTCAAAAGGTCGGGAGTTTAAACAGGATTCAATCTGACAAAGAAGCGTTGTCATTTCCTCAAAAGTCAAATTAGTAGTAAGGACTTTCTTTAAGTGTGACATTACTGACTTCACTCCTGCTTCCCATAATCCTCCGAAGTTCGGGCTGTAAGGGGGAATAAAATGCCATTGAGTCCCGTCAAGGGCTAATTTTTGTGCTATATCATCTTTAAATTCTAGCTGTGCAGTCTTCCAAGCATTGACTAATTCTTTGTTTGCTCCTACGAAATTGCGACCTTGATCGCTCCACATGTGAGCACATCGTCCTCTTCTGGCGATAAAACGACGGAAAGCTCCAATGAAAGCGGCTGAACTAAGGTCTCCAACCAATTCTAAATGCATAGCCTTAGTACACATGCAAACAAAGATGCATATATATGCCTTTACTGCTTTTGCGCCTCGACCTTTAGACATGAGCACGTTAAAGGGGCCGGCGAAGTCTACACCGCTGTACAAGAATGGACGTGAAGTGTTTACTCTCATATCAGGTAAGTCACCCATTATCTGGCTTCTTGCCTTAGCGTTTGCTTTAGAACAAACTAAACATTTATGAATGTACTTTTTAATTGCATTTTTAGCTTTCAGAATCCAGAACCTTGCACGAAGATGACATAACATCAGCTGAAGTCCACCGTGAAGGGTCTTCTGGTGCGCTTGAGCGACTATCAACGAGGCAAGTGTATTTCTGTTTTTTTAAATAATTGGATGTTTTGTTTCGTTTTCCAGATTTGCATGCCGCAGCCTGCCGCCCACCCTGAGGATATTGTCTTCGTCCAGGTAAGGATTTAATGATTTTAAGTGACTATTTATTTTAACCCTTTTATTTTTTTTTATATCATTGATTTCTTCTTCAAAGTCATCTTGCTGTACCTTTCTTATGCATATTTTTAAAGCTTCATCTAAATCATTTGTAGTTACAATAGTTTGATTATTTTTTGTCTTTTTAAAATTTAGAAATTTTCTCATGTATGCTATTACCAATTGTAATTCCTCTAATTTATCATAATTTTCAAAATTCAAAGTTTTATTTTCTTCTACTTTATAATCTAATGTCATGTTCATTCCTATAACCTTTTTCTTTCTTTTTTCCAGGTCAGTCGGTGTTGTATGAGGTCTCGACAATGTCAATTCTTCTTCCAAGAGGTGGTGAGGTCCAGCCCACCAAAGATTAAACTGTTTTAAGTCAGAAACCTTTGCTCCTCGTGATGCCACGTCTGCCGGGTTGTTTTCTGATTGAACATGATACCATTGAATGATCGGCAGGTTCTCCAAGATTTCAACCACACGATTTGCCACAAACTGCTTCCAGCGATTGGGCTCTCCAAACAGCCAGGCTAGTACTACTGAGGAATCAGTGTAAGCATAGACCTTGTCATTGGTTATCCTCATTGCATGAGATATTTGACGTAGAAGTTTAGATAAGAGTACAGCCGCACAGAGTTCAAGACGGGGCATTGAGACAGTCTTTACAGGTGCAACTTTAGTCCTTGCTGCTACTATATTAGTTCTTATCGTACCGTCCGGTTTAATTACTCGGCTATATACAACAGCTGCTATGGCGTGCATAGACGCATCACTATACCCATGCAATGATACGTTCTCTTTCAGACAATTGTAAGTATTTAGCCATCGAGGGATTCTTATTTCGTTAACGTTTTGCAAATCTTCTCTCAAAGCCGTCCATTCGGCTTGTAATTCATCATTAATGTATTCATCCCATCCGACGCCTTGTAACCATAGCTTCTGAACAAATATTTTTGCTAAAATAATTGCTGGAGCAATCCATCCTAACGGATCGAACAACTTTTGCAAATCGGATAGAACATCTCTTTTTGTCATTCGAGTTGGTGTTGGGAACAGTTTGAGGTTATATTTGAACTCGTCTGTTTTCAAGTCCCATGAAACTCCAAGAGCCTTGACTGTACCTTCTAGTTTCATGTCTATTTGTGCCTTCATTGACCTGTCTTCCTTTTCTATGGATTTCAGAAACTCAGAACTGTTGGAACACCATTTTTGCAGTCGAAATTTACCTTTATTAAGCACAGTTTGTAATTGTTTACTAGCATCTACAGCCTCCTGCACAGTGTCAAATCCGGACATCACATCGTCGACATAGAAATCTTCGCGTATTATTCTAGCAGCTGTAGGATAATCTTGACCTTCGTCATCAGCTAGTTGCATAAGTGTTTTGACTGCGAGATATGGTGCCGATGCAGTGACAAAAGTGACAGTCAGCATTCGGTAGTGTTTGACTTCATCAGATGTAGAAGTATTTTGTCTCCACAATACTCTCTGGAAGTCAGTGTCTTGTTTATGTATGAGGATCATTCTATACATTTTCTCTATGTCACTTATAAAGCAAATCTTGTGCAATCTCCACCTCATAATGATACTTCTGAGATCTTCTTGCAATACCGGTCCATTCAACAGCTCATCGTTTAAGGATATGCCGTTTGTGCCTTTGCAGGAAGCATCAAAGACGACGCGTGTTTTGGTTGTTTCCTTTTCAGATCTTACAACTGCATGGTGTGGTAAGTAGACAGATTTTTTATTTATTTCGTCTTGTGGTATCTCTTCCATGTGTTTCATTCGTATGTACTCATCCATAACTTCAGTATAACTTTTCTTCAAATCTGGCTGTCGTTCGAATCTTCTTTCAAGCATTTGTAGTCTTTTCATAGCTATTTCTTGTGTGTTTCCTTCTACTGCCTTCAAGGCATTTCTTTTGAATGGTAATCTAACTATGAATCTTCCTTCTTCGTTTCTTGTATAAGTTTCTTTGTAAATTCTCTCACACATTTCTTCATCTTTTGTAAATTTTCTTCCAGTGTCTGTATCTATCTCCCATAGTGTCTTCAACATATCCTCAATTTCCATATGGTGATGCATAACTACCATTGACGCTTCAGATTCAGACTTCTCATTTACTTCTCCAAATAAGATCCAGCCAAGGGTTGTTTTTTGGGCACATGGGGACCCTTGTGAACCTTTGATAACATCATTTTGTATTATTTGTGAGTATTCGTTAACTCCGAGAAGCAGGTCAATGTTTCCACACTGGTTGAAATTAGGATCGGCTAAGGTTAGCCCTTGCAAATGTTTCCAATTGTTTGCTTTAATTGTTCGCGCCGGTAACTGAGTGGTGAGTTGCTTTGATATCACATATGCTTTTAATCTCATACTAAATTGTTCACACCTTGACTTCATCTCAATGTGAATTGCTTGATTAATCTTTGTTTTGACCTCCCCCACTCCAACAATACTTCCTTTTACTGAAAACCGTCGCGCTCTGAGGTTTTGTGCAGCTCGTTCGCTGATAAAACATCCTTGTGATCCGGGATCTATGAGGGCTCGCAGAACTGTGGTGTGACCTTGTTCACTTTTACATTCCACCAATGCCGTTGCTAGTAAAGCAACGGTTGTACTGTAAGCTGTATTCGCTTGTGACGTCATCACTGTTACTTCAATTTCTTCTTCTTCTAGTGTTGGTGTATCATCTTCTACATTTGAATGTAAAACCTTTGGTTGTATTGTATTCTTCTCCTTTTGACCAATGGTACCCGTTGTCCTTGTTGATCACGGGTCTTTGTAATGATGTGATATAAATCCTCTAATTCACTTAATATTTGTTCGATGATATCCATAGTTGTTTATTAATCCTTACGCGTAAATTTGTATTCACCGTGTAGCGTACACCCTCAGCAACAAAGTTCAATAAATATTTTTGCGAAATTCCGACGAAAAACTGTCCAAAACACCAATTACAATTAAGTTGTCCCAACGTTATAAGTCCCGATTGTTTATTACGCACTGTTAATGCACATAAATGCAACTCGTCTTCGCAGGTATGCGGTCCGCTATTGTTCTCGTCTCGGGAGCTCGACCGCTCGAGATCCGGCTCGGTTAGGCCACTATAATCCTACGACAGCTCAGTATAAGGTGCAAATTGACTTGTTGGGTTAATGAAACAAACTTAATGTGTTATTCCTTCGGCTTTGTATTTGCTACTGATGTTCGATGCGTACATACAGACTTATTATAGTGATTTGAACTCAACATACATTATTATTACATTACATTATTGATTGAACGGGTTTATATTAATTTTATGCTAATTTTGTTACAGGCAAATTACAATTACCGGGTTAGGTACTCTACCAATAATTCTATCCTGGGTCTTTCCGACCCTTTTTGGGTATTCTAAAATAGTAAACCAAAGGAACCGGGCCGGCCAGACCCACGATAGCCTTATTGATAGTGCACCTGACCCTGTATGTCAGAGGGGGCGGGTTCAAATACCGCTTTTGAAAAACCCCTTTCGAAATATATTATGGGCAAAAAAGTTAGTTATATCGACTACAAGTAAGTGCTTTAATATTTTGACACATATTAAATTAGTTGGCAAGACACAACAAACTATTTTTTATACCAGCTGAAAGCGCATTCCTGCACGGTATTATGAAAAATTTCCTCCATCAGCTATGCACATCATCTCACTTTGTATAAGCATTTTTATAGCCGACCGTGATGTTTAAAGTATATTTTATTTTTTCCTCAAGTTTTACGCCTTTAGCATTCTGCAGACGGATGATTAAAGTCTTTATAGCTTCGGTGCACATCTCGAAGCTTAATATCGCGCTCCCATCCCAGCTTTATGATAATACAATGTATTCGCAACATTAATCATAAGGTGTTGCTGCTTAATACCCCCTTTTTATGTCCGTGGAGCCAAAGACATTTCTCACCTTATGAAATTTTACAATACTTTACGAGTCAAATGAGAATGGCTTTTATTGTGCTCTAAGCAGAGTGTTGAATTACATTTTATGTCTTTGACAATCTTTAAGAATAACGCCGTTTTGTGCTGAACTATTTTTAACTAAAAATGCTACAGCAGTAACAGAAAAAGTGAAGAGATCCGTAGAACTAAGATTTCCGACATAGCTCGGTGTTAAACAGCGCCACCTAGCAATCGGCTAACCGGCTTGCTATAAATCACGAACGCGCGCACAAAGCAATAACCTATAAAATTGACAAAGGCAATCAATCGATGCAGCCAGAGGGCGCTGTAGGCCACACAAAGGTGTATAAAAGCAAATGTAGGGCCGTCTACGGTCTCTTTTTTGGGTTCACTCATCCCGACAATAAAGTCTATCAAAAACAAGCATACGTTATCATTCCGGCTCTCTGACTCCTTTACACTCCGAGTGGCAGTGGGGCTAGTGCGGATCAGTTCTTGAGTGGCGACTTCGCATCGTTAGTCGCAGTGTAGGCAGTGCAACAACCGGTTCTTTGCTGCTCGAATTCAGCGGTTACCCGACCAGATACCAGATCGTCGACCTTGTTGGAGGCCTTTGTCCAGCAGTGGATCTCTTTCGGCTGACATCGCCTCGATTAACCCGCAAAGGTCTTATCACATCATCATCATTATCACCACCAGCACATTGCACCTATGTCCCAATGCTGGAGCACGACTCTTGAGCCTTGGGTATGTATGAAAATACCACAGGGAGAACGGACCATAAATCACCACGCGGACCCAGTGCGGATTGATAGTTGTTAACCACTACTAAAGCAGCCGGGACCAACGACATTACGTGCCTTCCGAAGATGATACGTTTTTGGTCACTTAACCGATCACGGACCTTTGCGAAAGTTTTTTACTTCAGCAATCGCATAACGAGGGCATCAACACTACACCATTAAGCAAGGTCATCAAACACCACAAAAATTACACGACGTCCGACTAAAATTAAAACATGTACAGCTATAATCTAGCCGCGTCTTCGTCCATACTTTGCCATGTTGTATTCATGTAACTTTTCATTATTGAAACGTGACCGCAAACATTCTGTTATAGACGTGAAAGCATCTCGTCTGGCGCCGCCCATTCGCATCTGCGGGTCTGCCTGAAATTTCTGGCTTTTAAAATGTGAGCTGCCTCGCCAGCTGTCCGAAATAGTTTGATGTTTCAACTGGAACTTTTAACAGACATAACTGTTTGTGTTCGGCGAGTGTTATTTTGCTTGGGCTTGGGGTAGATTATACCTTTTTTGTATAATTAGCAGGGCAGGTGACTCCACTCCACCAGATGTTAAGTGGAAGTGGAGTCCAAACGCGAAGTGGAGTCTGGTCTGCTCTCGCATACTCATCTTATTTTTAGTATTATCCACTATAGTTTGACTTTTACGAGAGTACTGTAGTGGTACTGTATGATATTGTGGAAATTGAAACTTTTACCTGATGCAAATTTGTTAACGTATATTTTTTATTTTGTGGTTTTTCTTTTACATGTTGTAGTTGTCTTCTATATTTTTTATGTTTATTGTGATGGAAAGTGTCCTGCTATGATAGGGCATTTTCCAATATTTTTGACGCTGTAAGGGAGAAAAGAGCTTGACACTTGCTGAGCTTCTTGCTGTACTCAGTACAAGATCTCCCGCCCAGAGTAGACTTACGAACCGATGGCATAGTGACATTCACAAGAGCTACTTGTAGCCTAAACTGAATAAATGTTTTTAATTTTGAATTTGAATTGACGACAACTGGCGCAGCGTGAAAACAACGCAGCATCTGTCAACCTCTCCCTGCCAGCCCACACGGTGCTCCTTTACGCTTTTTGGCAGTGCGACAAAGAAACGAGTCACCGAACTTCTTAGAGCGCGATAGAATGTTTCTTTTTTGGAGAGCGTTCGCTTATAGCTTTAGACATCGTTTTCAGCGTCATCGGACTTCTTTTTGATACTTAAAGGGTTTAGCCTCAAGGTTTTCTTGAGAGAATGGCATCACGCAGGCGCGTCCTCGTGCTCTACTAGATTCTCCGAGGGGTTCGGATCGTATTGGGATCGATGGAATGCTACTGACGTAAAGTAATTTTAGTCAATGCGTTCCTTTTCACCCTTGTATATGTTTTTAAGGTTCCGTACCCAAAGGGTAAAACGGGACCTTATTACTAAGACTCCGCCGTCCGTCCGTCCGTCTGTCTGTCTGTCTGTCTGTCTGTATCTCCGAATGAACCGTGATAGTTAGACAGTTGAAATTTAAGGAATATTTAAGGGACGCTCCCATACAACAAACGTGTTTTTTTTGCTGGTTTTTGCTCGATATTGATAACGGCAACAGGTAGACGCTTGAAATATTTACAGAACATTGAGTTATATTATTCACTTTAAAAATAAATAATTAAATTAAAATAAAATTAATATTTAAGGAGGACTCCCATACAACAAACGTGATTTTTTTTTCTCGGTCTTAATAATTATAACAGGTAGAAACTTGAAATTTTTTATAGATAATGGTATGAAACCCTTCGTGCGCGAGTCCGACTCGCACTTGGCCGGTTTTTATAATGTAATTTATACTGTAATTTCAATGTACAATAAAGGATTCAAAACAAGATTACAGTATTATACTTTCAGTGTTTTTTAAAAAGTATCTTTGAAAATGTTTCATTTTAATGTCAAGTGTTCACAAATACTTATCTTTAGAAAACAATATTTGTAAATAATTTCCAAGTCGTCATAACACTCGTACATTAAAAAAACAAATTCTCGCTCAATCAACCACTGCTACCAACAAAACAACATCATGACCGTACATGAATCACTCAAAATAATTTAAACAAACATTAGAAGCAGATTTGTATGCGCGGCGGGAAAGCGAAACTGTTTTGCAGCTAATGCGCCCGGGGACGGGCGTTCGTTAATCCAACAACTTCCGCGCAACGCTGCGGAGGGATATGGATTACGTGAACGCGTATGTTAATGCGGAGGCGCGGACACGCATCCGTCTGTTGTGCAGGTAACACAGAATATCGGCGTGAAACAATGGCACTCGTTGCTGTTGTTTCGTCCGGTGAGTAAAAGTACCGGAGGCCCATCTCTCACCCGTCCTTCCTCCTAATTCCTACTCCCTCCTCAAGATCTTACTCTACTTTGGTTTTACGGGTGTTCATGGGCGGCGGTGATTACTTTCCATCAGGTGACCCGCCTGCTCATTTGCATCCTTTTAACATAAAATAAAAAAAAACATGAGGAGACTTCAAGGTATAACTTGAATGCCTTCAAGGCGAGAGTTAATAGGCATCTTCTGGGGCAGCTCGCTCCACCGTAGACCTCATCTACGCTCACCATCAGGCGAGATCAAGGTCAAGGCATATTTTTTTTTTAAGTAAGCTCCGTACCTACCGCTCTCGAGCAACGCACTTCTCAAGGATACGGAATCTCGTACCATCTCAGATCAGTCCGAGCGCAGCTGTTGCTGAGAGAGAGCTGAGAGAGAGAGGTTGTCTATGTATGCATGTTTTTGGCTATGTCATGATGCTTGCATATCTTTGGGGATAGTTAAAAAACGTGTAATAAATTTTAGTAAGACGTAACAAATGCCAAATTTTTCTAGAGGAAGAAACATATTATATTTGTATTTATTATTTACCCAGTGGTTTTACGTACCAATTACAATATAGAATTATTATATGCTCCTGCATATAATTATGAAGCTATTTCCTATTAAAAAGATATGAAATTTATATTTACAAAAAGATCGTCAATTAAAGTATAAATGCGCTTATCCTGTTTTGCTTTTTCCATCTTTAAGTGGTTAATGATTTGGCTCGGATAGAGACCAAAAATTTATCATCTCGAGCTGTTCCGTGCTCGTAAGGCCGGTGGTTCCGGCTGCATTAGCAGTCGTTAACTGATAGACTATAATAGACTTTAGCGCCGCCCAAAGTCCGGCGTGCAAGCCACGCGGCTACGGAGGTCGTAATCAGCTTTATATAGACGCGGGATCCACCAATGCTACTTACGCTCTTTTAAATTATCCCCGACGATATAGAGGAAGGGAAATAAGGTCGAACTGGGCAAACGAAAGCGCTTACAAAGTCTTGTTGCCAGACATGCGCTAAGTCTAAAAATTTAATAAATAAAATTTTAAAAAATCGTGATCGTCATCATCATCATTTCAGCCAAAAGACGTCTACTGCTGTAGGTATTGTCCGGTATTGTTCTGCTCGCAACCAGCGGCTTCACGCGACCTTCACCAGGACGACGGTCCACCTTGCTAGAGGCCTAACGACACTAAGTAAAGTAAGTGTGAAAAATATAGGATAATTTCTATTTGCTTCGAACAAAGATATGCACACCTATATTTGCCTAACATACCAACTAACATAGGAATTCTTCCAACCTTCATTAGTCTTCAAATCACGAGAGTTATGCTTAACATCAAGCTAGTACATCCATATCAGCTCATGTATCTGATCATATAAATAAGATCTTAACAGTTTTCATTTAGTATTTCTTTTACTTTTGTAGAACGCAGTTGTCGCTCTTTGCGTTGGTTACGTCCATGAGATATCCTTGAGCAAATCAATTTGCAGCAGCGAGTGATTGGAGAAATGAGTAAGAGATTGGTTATTAGATATACGAGTATATGAAAGATACGATATATATCCGGAGTGGGATGTACCTCCTGGATGTAATTAAATCCGGAGTTATCCAAGTCTGCTTGTTATTTTTATTATTAAATACCTACTAAAACAGTCATGGAAGAGCCCTATGTTCTACCAGGCAGCCAAATTTCCGGAAGAATAAAATAAGAACTTACAGCTTTAGAGCTTGCGAAGGTCATAATATAATTTGTATATGAAAACTACCCACGTCACCCAAGTCAGACTTTAGGCTTCATATATTATCCTAAGTTATAAGAAGAAATGATATTTTAAGTTGTTATAAAATATTATACTAATATTACAAAGAGGAAACCTTTTTGTATGTATGTTGTATGTATGTGTGTATGTATGTATGTATGTATGTATGTATGTATGTATGTATGTATGTATGTATGTATGTATGTATGTATGTATGTATATATGTATGTATGTATGTGTGTATGTATGTATGTATGTACGTATGTATGTATGTATGTATGTATTATTTAAGTATGTTTGTAACGAATAAACTCATAAACTACTGAACCGATTTAAAAAATTATTTCACCATTAGAATGCTACATTAGCGTTGAGTAACATAGGCTATAATTAAAAAATATATATTATATAAAATACTAAAAACGACAATTTAATTTTCCAATACAAAATGATTTGTTTGTTTTGTTGTCATAGAAACTATATATATATTTAACTCAATGATGGAAACTGTCAAAGAAAGAAAGAAAGAGCTACGAAGTCCGCCGGGTCAGCTGTTTATAAATAAATTTTAGGACTGACCATTGAACTTGGCACCCATTTAGATCTCACTTCTTTTGTCGTTGAAGTCAACAACCAAGGCATATATCATAATATTGAACTTACCTCTCATTTCATATTTATGTTATTGATGGGATATCATTACTTTTGTACTAGTAGGTATTAATATTAAATACCAGTTAATAATAACGTAATAAATACGAAAAGTCGTCTATACTCAGTTATAAGTAGTTAAAAGGGATTATGCGATCGATTACACAAACGCGATTCTTCCTATTCGTGATTCCCATACAATATGGATTCCACACAACTACAGTTTACTACATTCGTGATTCTACACAGCCGTTATTTTAACGCAATCGGGATTCTTCCTATTCGTGATTCTACACATTATGAGTTCATCGCAACTGCAGTTAACTACATTCGTAATTCCACTCCATTAATAATTTTTATCGTAATCAATAAATTTATACTATGTCTGTCTATAATTCGTAAGAAAATAAAATATAACATTTTTTTCATTTTTTACTAACCTCATTGTTAATATTAAATAAAGAATCCTTTTCTCATTAACATTTAATGTTACATATTTATACGTAATTTAATTTTAAAAAAATTATTTATTTATTTTCCTACGAATTATAGACTGAGATAGTATAAATTTATTGAATACGATGAAAAATAATAACTGAGTGAAATTACAAATGTAGTTAACTGCAGTTGCGATGATCTCATAATGTGTAGAATCATGAATAGGAAGAATCCCGATTGCGTTAAAATAACGGCTGTGTAGAATCACGATCGTAGTAAACTGCAGTTGTGTGGAATCCATATTGTATGGGAATCACGAATAGGAAGAATCGCGTTTGTGTAATCGATCGCATAATCCGTTAAAAGTACTAAAATGATATGTTTGGATTTTTTTTAAAAATAAGAGTGGTATTCCACTCGTAATATTCACGTGAAGACCTAAAAATCCACATAAAGACCGGCTGTCATCAATTTGATTGCTGATTCTTAAATTACATGCATCTATAAGTAAGTGTTCCTAATAGAATCAATTAATTGAAAAATATAATACATTGATAAAAATTTACTTGTTTCTCATTTATTCCTATGTATTCACCCAACTACCTATCTGGATGCCTAATTTTAACTTTCTAGGTCATCTGGAACACTGGGTTAGAGTTTTGATTTATCTATAGATCAGTCAATCAGTCAGTCAGTGATAAAAATGACAATTTTTGGACGTTAATATTTAAATAACTGTTCGAGGTGTGTTTATGAAATTGGGAGCACATATGTATCTCGCAAGTCTCAATTTATACATGTTTATGTGAAATAGTTTTTGAGTTATGAGGGGGTCAAAAGTGGCTCCAAATGGTTCGTAAAATATTACACACGGTGCTGTTCGCCAGTTTTGTTAGCTTAACTTGGCTTGACACGCTACCGCGTGTCTAGATCCTAGGGACACCATTTTAAGTAACGGTAAAGAGTTGCACAGCTGATCAGCTGATTCTGATACAAATGCTTTTTCTGTCTAACGTGACTAATTTTTTGACGCGACCTATACGGTAGGAAGTGGCAGCTACAAGTCCATTTCCGAAAGGTATGATCAACATAACTTTTAAAAATGTCATGGTCATGACATTCGGATACTGTACACACAAACAACGAAAACAATGGTAAAAATCCTATAATTATAATTATTATTCTGAAGTAAGTTAAAATCATTGGTAAGCATAGAATTATGTTATTTATAATGTAATTAAAGTAAGTATAATATTACTGTCCCACTGCTGGGCAAAAGCGACCTTTGCGACCATTATTGACATTAAGTCATCATTACAATAATCATAGGCTTAATCACCACGCTTGCCAAATGCGGGTTGGTGAAACACTTTGCCCTACCTGGGAATTGAACCCGAGGCTTTCGGGTACCAGGCCGAGTGCTTTGCCGCTCATCCACCGAGGCGTTATGTTACTAATATCATTATATTACTATTACAAGTATAAATACACAGTGTATATTACACGCAGAAGCGCCACGACGATCGAGTAACGAAACCGCAAAAAAAAGAAAGTACCGGCAATATTGTGTTACACCGCCTTCAATGACTGACACAGTCGGGTGAGGCCCGTAATTTTCCTGCCATGTTTTATCTAGACCGAGAACAATGGAACTCATTTTGGGGCACAATGAATTTCATTCCGGACGCGATCCGCCGAAATACACGCCATTAAAATCTTTGCTGGGGCACGCCGGCGCCGGCATTGTGGGGACGCTGTTTACGGAGACGCGCCACGCCGATAGCGCTAGGGTTAAACTGAGATTTTGTGCTTGTGCCACAAGACTGTAATGCCACCATTTTTATATTTTACGGGTGAGCGTGATGACAAGGCCAATAATGGAAGCGCACTTCACCCGGGATCCTCAACTAGTGAGGCACTGGCTATCTTATCTCTAGCTGCCGGAACACAATAATGATACAAACATTGATGTTATGGCAACATATTTAGATAAGATGATGGTAGCTAACCAGGCGGACAAACAATTCCTACCACCAACCAAACCGAGTACTCAAACATGTATCCCCCGCTGGGATCGAACCCGGGACCTCTGGGTGACCGGTGGTCTTAGCCACTAGACCACAGAGGCGGTAAGTAATTAGATTCAGTAATGATTTAAATACCGATTGTCTATGGTGCATCGCGGCATAATGACCTTGAATAGTGACTATGGAGACGTAGATAATATAATAACGATTTACGGTCGCCGATAGCACTGGGGTTTCCGAGGTTATATGGTTAACCTAAGGCATGGGTTGCTTACCTTTCAACGCACACAAGTATTCTCGGGGTATGGATGCAATTCGGACGCGATCCGCCAAATACTCGCCATTAAAATTTTTGCTGGGGCACGCCAGCGTTGTGGCAACGGCTCTGTTTACGAAGACGCCTAGCACAGAATAAGAAGGCTACAGAAGCTTCAAGCTTCATAAGCAAGCTTCAGAATACGAAGTCGCTCGTGCAACGCACACATAGATTACATCACATTTTATTAGATTTATTGTAATGTTTCATTTAATTTTAATATTTATTTTATTTTATTATTGTATTGTGTTAATTTGTGTAATTGGCATTAGCCGTACTGATTTAAAAAACGAGCGAGCTTTACAGTCGTCGCATATGATGTGTAACATTTGACATACTTAGTAATATGCAATTTTAACATTATCAGATATTACATCATTTTATAACCATAAAATAAATGCAGTAAATACTCATTAGAAAACATTTGCCATATCAAAATGACCTTTGATAGTCAAATGACACAATATGTCACATATAATAATCATATGTCATGTTCTTAATATCGATTTAAAATTTACAAAATGGCGCGCGATTGCGCACTTCCCCGACTTCCTGTTACACTGTTACACATACTTTCGTCCCATTTCACGAAATCACTCCCACAAATTGCTTATATAGAAAGCGAGCGGCTTTATGTTACACATCAAAAAGATAACAAAAAGACAATCTCTAATGGGCACGGAATTTCGTAACAGCAGCGCTCGGACTGTTCCGAGCTGTTCCGAGATCCGTGACCGTGCTAAGGGTCTGTGTGCGTTGCTCGAGCGCACATGAGGTGTACATGAAAGTGTACATCTTCATGGGCATAATAAATGTTTACAAACTGTTAGGTTAAGTTATTATTCCAGGCTTGATTATTGATGCTAAGATATAAATGTATTCGATCTTTGATAATAACTAAAATATCTTAAATACTAGCCCCCTTATTCATAAAAACTATTTAAGCATAATTTAGTTAATCATTGTTTTGTCTATTTTTTTCAAATTAAAAATGACGTTTGTGTGACGTTGACAAAACAATATTTAACTAAATAATGCTTAAGGGGGTGCAGCGCGGACGCAAAACTGCGAGTTTCAAGTTTCTTTATGATAGCGAGCGAGCGCCGCGTGGCAGTGGTGTGACAACGGCGCATGACTACGAACACGCACGCACACTAATATCTGTACAGAGTAGGCTGGTGATTTAATAAGAGCAATGTTTACTTTCGTAAAATCATAGGCGTTTGGGTAAAAAATAATAAAAGTCTTCATATTTTTATATTCATATTTTTTAATTGAAAACTAAGACAACAGTGACCTGCGGAATATCAATACAAACATTTTGATGTCGGATCATTGTTTCATTTGTGCTATATTTACAAAGTTTCTGAAGAAATAAGTTTTTAGATATCATTACTTTTACGTATTGTTTATGCAGTTTCTGGGTATTTGTTTCAAATTCCAAGACAACCATGACCTTGTGAAAGGATCAAGGTAACCTACACTAGTCCTTTTAATGTATATGACCTATTCAGCTCCTAGCACCAGTGACTTAAAAACACGTAAATTTTCGAAATTCCACGCTGCACCCCCTTAAATAGTTTTTCATGAATAAGGGGATAGAAATGCATTTATAAAAAGTTTTTATAACTTATTGTTTTAAAATACAATAAGGCTTTAATGCAAAAAGTATTTATTCAATTGGCATGTTCTTTCCGCTTCCGAGCGTAAAGAAGGGACGCCAATCTGGGTCTATGGTAGGACGCATGGCGGGCTTTACCAAATAGAAAGAATAGAAAATAAGATAAATTAAGGATGGATAAGGATAAGAATATGGATAAAATATGTAAGGAAATGCTGAAATACTGATCTTATGGAATAAATAATTAAAAGGAAGTTTTGTCTTTTGAATTGTTGACTGTCGCCAACAAAACGTTGATGGGGGGTTTGTGAGGGTATATGAGTTACGTACGGTACAGGTCGCTTAACTCCTACTTCAGACAAGTCTTCCTGCCCTGGCATGGATACTTCGAGATTGTACAATGTAGCCCTAGTAAGTGAGATGGTTGCCCCACGAGCACGGCCAAATTATAAATATACAATGTTAATGTATTATATTTACTATAGATATGTTATTTATTAAATCACATTGACACATGCCTTACTTAAATCACTTAATTTTTAGACATTTTTTCTTTGATAGTTAGCTTACACGGATTTCGGTCTACTTGACCTGCTTTATACTATAACCTTAAAAATTGCTGAATTCAACATGACTTAAAAACACGTGCGTTCATAATTTATTTTTTTATGTACACCTTGTCATCTACAAGTAGTGTGTGAAATAAAAGAAAATAAATAAGCTCAAACATTTCTCTGACTGTCCGTTATACTTCGTAGCTATTAGGAGTTCGACAGGAATGTTTAATACACGAATGGACATTGTCGACGATAAAGATTTTCTAAGAAACCAAGAACAATTTGTAGACGCTCTTTAACGCAGGACAGCCATTTCCATTTCACGCCAATGAGCAGAGACGAGGCAATGTTTCCATTCTTGTTTCGTGAGAGGGGGAAAATGAACTGTGTCGTTGTACTTGTACGCAACTATATTTTCTCCCCAATTAAAACGTGTCTTCTTAGTTTGGTAGTTCGTGAAGCTTTTGCTAGATACTAGCGTATGCGCGGGAATGGAAAAATGTGTTTTGCATTTGATAGGAGATACCTACCTTGTAGGTAATAGGTACTTGTATGAATAGGGCACTGTACCGGAAAATTATGAACATACCTGCAAAGCACCATATGGCCGAGATATAGAGGTTGTTTGTTATTAGTTAAAATTACAGCTATACATTGTTCTTTGTTGTCAAGCGCATGTTCCAACAAAAACAGAAGTTAAAACATATGAGAATTGAACAAAAATAATGTTATAAAATAAATTTGAATGTTTTGGTGTGTAAAACTATATCCCATCAAAAACAATAGGTACTTGTCAAAAAAAACCAAGTCTCGCAACTCAGTTGTTCTGCGGTAAAAAGTTGTGAGATCCATGTAATACCAAGTCGGTTATTAATTTATTCAGTCTCTACTTAAGCGACTTTCTGTCTTAATACGTCCAGTCTCTAAGACCACGATCGTGGTCCATAACATTCTTTAATGTTTTATATAAATATATTGAGACTTGGCCATCGCCTGAAAACACGTGTAAATTCAATCGCCTGAAAACACATGTAAATTCAATTATTTAGAGCGATGGCCAAGTCTCAATATATTTATATAAAACATTAAAGAATGTTATGGACCACGATTGTGGTCTTAGAGACTGGACGTATTAAGACAGAAAGTCGCTTAAGTAGAGACTGAATAAATTAATAACCGACTTGGTATTACATGGATCTCACAACTTTTTACCGCAGAACAACTGAGTTGCGAGACTTGGTTTTTTTGACAAGTATTGTTTTTGATGGGATCTCATTTCTTTTTGTATTTTGTAGAGACAGTTCTACTTTTTTCCTTTCGATTTGGCAGGGGCACTACCATGCGCCTATATTTATATGGGACTAGCTTAAACCCGCGGCTTCGCACGCAATAATAATAATTGCCGTAAAATAAATAAAATAAAACATCGTTACGAATAAACCCAATATTGAAAAATTTAACTGAACCTATTATTCCATTATATTATACATGAATCAGTGGATTCATTAACTGCACATTAACTTTGTTATCCTATACATTTATATGGGATTACAAAGCTATTTATGCAGTTGGTGTATCGTGTAGAAAACTGGACCGAAATTGCAAAATATTTTAGTTTTTCCTTGATTCATACACCAAACACTACTTATATTCCAAATTTGAAGCTTCTAGGTCTGCTAGAAGTGCCTTAGAATTTTGATGATCGGTGAGTCAGTCAGTAAGTGACAAAATTAAGAAATTTGACCCGTTATAATTCTTAAAATACTGGTTCAACTTGAATGAAATTTGAAATATACGTGTCTTTACAATGCCTGCATGGTTACTGAAAATTTCAGTCTTCTAGTTTTATCCACAACGAAGTTACAGGGGGTCGAAAATGGTCTGAATTGCTTCGAGAAAAGGATGGTACGGCCGTGACGCTTTTTTGCTCGACTTGGTGGGGGCACGGCCGTGCCCCCAGATCGACTGATAAAAAGTGTAACGTGAAACGGAACGAGCGTGATTTTGAGGATCGTCCTTATATTGTACCTACGTGATAAAGGTAGTGTTTGTAATTAAGCTAGTAACTACTAAATAGCAACAATAATTACAACGGTCAACTGTACCACAGAGTCAATATCTAACTGTACTACGACTACAATAATCTCGTCACCTATTTCCTTCCGATAGACTGATTATGTGTTTTTACACAAACCATCTAGTTTTTATATGATTTTTAGTTAAGGCGAAGGCACACTAGCGCCACCAATTGATAATTTAGCAATTACTAACGGACCGGATCTTTTTTAAACATTGCGTACCGTCCGATAACAGGAAGGCATCCATAGTATTTATTTAATGATTGTGCACTACTTTTTGTTGCGTGGTTCATTCACAAAACGGGCTATCGCATTTATTCACAAACAATCACCACTTTTGGTGCACAATTATTAAATAATAGATGTTGGCCTAATGTCGGAAGGTCCGCAATGTTTGAAAAAAAATCCAGTTTAGCAGTTATCAAATTAAATCCATTAGCGGCGCTAGTGTGCCTTACCTTTCGCCTTAACATTACAGATCAAAAGAAAGGCTGTTTATTAACTGAAAAGAAACAGTGTTATGCAGTTTACAATGCACTACTAGTTATATATCGTCAGTGAAGTTCTAACAGTGCGTAAGTCATTTTTGGCGCTTTTAAGATTTTGTCGTGATTCGATAAAGAACAAACGCGCGCTACGTTTCAACTAATCAGAAATCGTCCTTAATTTCTTCAAAGGGTTTACTGCAAGTACCTCTTCCAAGAATATATACTTCTAATGTTTGTTACTACACTTTAATACAGTTATTTCGCTCTCCTGTAAAGTAGCCATTTTTTACTTACGCACTGTTAGAACTTCACTGACGATATGTACATGTTGATATTCTTATTTTGTATCAAACATTTGGCACCTTCTGTTTAAATATAAGTGACAGTGTATGTATTCCCAATTCCCACCCAATATATTCGAAGTAACAATTACTTAAACCAAAACAAGTCGACCCAATCTCATCGACTCCCCGCTTCTTAAACTTTACAATTAAGTCTTCGATATTCAATAAAGCTTTACCTATTCAATTTATCGATAACAAAGCACAAACTCCAAGTATTATGTAAGTTAATTAACCGCCTATTAGTGGGTGGGAGCGTTCCGATTCGTCGCACGTACCAATTAAAGGCGTTAGTAGGACCGGAACGCACCGGCCCGACCGGTTACAACTTACAAGCAGTCCGGCCCGATTTGTTGCGTGTCGATTGTTTTTTGGCGAAACCGCACGCGCGCGGAATCGGTAATGCCGTGCAGTGTTGCCAACTCTGGTTTTGAAATTTCGATAACGGAGTCCAAAATTTCGTCAGAATTCCGTCAGATGAAAAAACGAGATCACACTAAATAAAATAGAAATATAAACAGATAAAAACTTTATTTAGTACAATACAGGCACACATATAAATTCAAAACGCAGGATAATGTTAATAATGAAATAATGTTATTTAAGCATGTGCCAATAGAATATAGCGTCATCTTTACCACTTTTAGGTTGAATACTAAAAAAGTGACACTTTCTATTGTAAGTAAGGAAATAGCGCTGCATAAATTTAGTACCTATTACCATATTAATTGACATTTTGTAATTTAGCTAGAAAATCCATTGCGTTAGACGACCAATTTATCCGTTTCACTTTATCCCAATCCGTAAGATTTAACAGGAAATCCATCAAGTTGGCAACACTGTGCCGTAGTAGGGGCCGTATTGTTAGTTTGTTCTAAACGGAAAATAAACAGAGGGCCGCGGTGATTTCCATAAAAGTTTTGTTTGTTAGTTTGTTAGCGGTTAGCAACGTACGTCGGTTGATTACGTTAATTTAATGATATTAATTGTTTCGAAATTGTTGTCGCGCCAATGTTTTCGCGGTCTTTCTCGATCCTGTTAGCCCATCGATGGAGGACGTAGACAAGTTAAGACAAAAGTCAGAATGGGTTTTGTTGACCGATCATTAAGGAGGTGACTATTTTGGCATTCCAGTCACGTATAGATACATCAGCAGACCTAAAGAGACTACTTTGGACAATAAAAAAAATACTTTTTTTTTCCTGGTTCGATTCCTGGCTGGGTCAGGTGGGCGTTTAATTTTTTTCACTGTATTTTATAAAATATTTTTTAAATATGTAATTTAAAAAAATCTAGTTTAATTAAATTATTGTCGTGTGTTACCTACAACATCACTACGAAATTTGAATCATGATTTCATATCAATTGGATTGAGTACGAATAACACCACTTAACAAAAATAAGAGAAATTGCTAAAGATCTGAAGTAGGAAAGTATTCCTCATACGGGGTGCCTAGTGCGAGTTTCACTGGCCATTCAATTACGTTTACGAAAACGAGAATTTGTATGGCAAAATTTTAACTCTTCTCGTATGTCGCCAGGAGGCGCTGCTTCAATCACATACTAATTTTCGTTTTCGTAAACGTAATCGAATGAATACGGCTATCAAACAAAACTTACATATAATATTACTATTAAACAAAACTCACATGAGGCACCCAGAAATAGAATTGTGATCCCAAACTGTACTGTATATCAATTACTATAAAGGTCTACCACAAAATAAGGAGACTGTAGCAGAATATAAGCTTCATACATAGCGCGCTCGAGCAAAGCACACATAGACCCTCTTATTTCGGAACAGCTCTGAGTGGTAGAGCCACGTTGCGTTGCAGCACGAAATGGGCCGGCTCGCCCGGCGTAATACCACCCTCTCGCAGAATATCGGCGTGAAACAATGGCACTCGTTGCTGTTGTGTTTCGTCCGGTGAGTGAAAGTACTGGAGGCCCATCTCTCACCCCTCCCCCTTCCCAATTCCTACTCCCTCCTCAAAACCCAATTCCTTCCTCAAGGCCGGCAACGCATCTGCGATTACTTTGGTTTTGCGGGTGTCCATGAACGGCGGTGATTACTTTCCATCAGATGACTCGCCTGCTCGCTTGCCTCCTTTTAATATTTAAAAAAAAAACAGTCCGAGCGCAACTGTTGCGAGATTCCGTGTAGTGAGAGGTTGTCTATGTGTGCGTTACCCGAGCTCGTTTGTATAATGCGTAACGTCAGCAGACTCCTTGTTTTGTGGTTCTACTGATAATTACCGGTGTGTGAACCGGTAACGGGGTCCCGATCGATCGGGGGCCACTCCACTATCTCTGTTATCATTATCGAACAAAGGAAACCAATTGACTGTATTGGCTGATTTTTTTCTTGCATTATTAGATTGTTATGGGCCCCTCACATTACCATATTAGATTAGAATGTTTATAAATAACATATTAGTTATATGTATAGAGAGAGAAAAGGAGAATTTTGTAAAAAATCTATTATAGTTTCTGATTTCTTGATTGACGCAATACAATTTATCCTACTACTCACCCTGAAGGTGTTTAAAAAATATTAGCAATAGTTTCATTCTTATGTCCTTAATAATTTTTAACTATTAATTTCGTTTAACAATGCTAACACTTTAAGTGTTCCATTTAAGTTTTAACATATTCAGATTATCGGTTATTATATCATACATAAGGAGCTCGACCAGCAGTGGGGACATACAGTGAACTGATGATGATGATGAATCGGTTATGTGTCGTAATCTATACTAATATTATAAAGAGGAAACCTTTGTATTTTTGTATGTATGTATGTTTGCAACGAATAAACTCAAAAACTACTGGACCGATTCAAAAAAATTCTTTCACCATTAGAATGCTACATTAGCGCTGAGTAACATAGGCTATATTAAAAAAAATATATTAAATAAAATACTAAAAACGACAATTTAATTTTCCAATACAAAATGATTTGTTTCTTTTGGTGTCATGAAATCCATTGATATATATTAACTCAATGATGGAAACTGTCAAAGCGGTACGAAGTCCGCCGGGTCAGCTAGTTAATAAATAAACTGATCCTAATTGGCCATATGCACGTAATCTAATTTAACTTTAAATTTTTTGCTTTCATTTGTTTTCACCTTATTTTTTTTCTCTCAAGTGTATTTTCTGTGTTATATAATAATTGGTGCTTGTGGTCAATAAATGTTTGTTTCTGTTTCTGTTTCTGATCAGCCACTGATCTGTCGCTCTCTGTTTATGCTCTGGAACGCGATGTTCTAAACGAGGATTAATTAGCACAACAATAGTCTTATAATCCTTACCCAAGCTGTGTCTACCTTTAGCCTTAGACAATAACATTGTATGGTGGTTCTGGTACAATAACGCTAACAATCCCAAGAAGCCTTTCAATTCAATATAGATAAATATAATATTTTGAAAATGAAATTAATATGTTATTCTCTAGCAGTAAAAATAATAAGTGGTGGGTGGGTACATGTTTGTGTTCTCGGTTTGGTGGTGGTAGGGCTGTTTGTCTGCCTGGCTAGCTACCACCATCTCATCAAAATATGTCGCCATAACATCATTGTAAGTGTGTTCCGGCAACTAGAGGTAAGATAGCCAGTGCCTGAGATTCCAGGATGAAGTGCTCTCCCCCACTGGCCTTATCATCGCTTAATATCAGTTGAGATGAAGGCACTGTGCTTACCCGACCCGTTGGCGTCTGGCGCGGCGCCGCCTTCGTGATGAGTTGCTCAGCGCCGCGCGCGTGCGCCGCACTCTCACCTCCGCGGCGGGCGGCCGGGTATTCCTCAACGAGCGACTGACTCGTCTGAACCGCCATCTTTTCCATCGGGTCCGCGAAGAGTGTCGCAGGCTCCAGTGGCGGTACACGTGGACTAAGCGGGGTCGCGTTTACGCTCGCCAGGCCGAGGGTTCTTCGGTTTACCAGCTCCGATCGATTGCGGACGTTGATCGAGTGTTCGGCACCCTAAAAAGTTGACTGGTCGCCTGGATTTTTACTCTTTATTTAGTATATGATTATGTGACTTACCTCTTGTTTTTATTTAGTCTTTATTACACATTTTTCGATGATTATATTCTCGTTGTTGGGTTTACGGTATTCACAATTGTTGCTGTAAACCATTTGGAACCTTACAATCATACAATTATGTTTTTATCAAAACATTTTATTTCAAATAACAGTACATTAAAAATAATATTATACATTAATATCTTAATTTCAAATTCAAAACTGATCAAAATTGAATATACATACTTATACTTTACTACATCTAAGGAGGTACAAAAATGTGTGATAGTAGTATATTTGCATATCTCTACTCTAATTGTGTGGTTTATTATTGTTAAAAATAGCTCAAAATTTGCACATTCGGTAGGATATGGCTTTTGTAAACGTATTTTAAGCTTGCAGAATTTATTTAATGTGTTTCTAAATGTATAGCAAATATCTGAAAATTGGTTTGTTTAACGCTGGTTCGTTGGGTTCAAAACATGATGAGTTTATTTCCATGATGGATAGATTGTCTGTAGACATAATGGCCATCAATGAGACCTGGCTTAGGGACGGTGAGGAAGGTCGCGCCCCCTCTGTGCCCGGTTACCGTTTGCGGCACCGCCCCCGACCCTCTGCTGTTCGCGGTGGTCGGGGAGGTGGGGTTGGTTTTTACATCAAAAAGGGAATTTATGTGCGTGCCTGCCCTTTTCCTGATTCCCCTCCCGTGGAGCAGATGTGGCTAAGCCTTAAGTTAAACTCCTTTCAAGTTGCGATTGGGACTGCCTATAGACCACCTTGGATGGACATAAACATTTTTATTGATGCTCTGTCACAGTCTGTCTGTGCGCTTGCTCGGCATAGTTATTTTGTCCTGTTGGGAGATTTTAATGTTGACATTACAAACGGCAATGATAGTAAAACCAAACTATTACTAAGTTTTTTGGAATCTTTAAACTTTCACCAGAAAGTTAACTCATCAACTCACTTTACTAGCCACAGTCAAACTTTAATTGACTTGATTTGTACTGATGCTCCGGTTAAAAATGTGAATGTTTTGCATATTCCCGACTTAGGTAACCATGCAGCTGTCTCGGTTGAGCTATGTATTAAGAAAGTAAAGCCCAAACCCTATCACATAACATATAGACCTTACAAAGATATAGTTACTGAGCAGTTCGAGAGGGACTTGAGTCAGATTGACTGGAGCTATATAGAGAAACTACCTGACCTTGATTCAATGGTCGCTACTTTCAATTCATTAGTTTTACAATTATTTGAATTGCATGCACCTCTCAAAACAGTTTTAGTTAAGGAGCAATCACCCCCATGGATTACTGACACTGTTAAGCAGATGATGCGTACTAGGGATGACGCTCATGCTCGATGGAAGAAGTCGAAATGTGAATCACATAAAATATTTTATAAAGAAATGAAATCAGTTGTCTCTAAGGCTTTATATCAGGAGAAAAAGTGTTACTTCGAACAGCACATCAATAAAAACATTAACAATCCTAAGATGCTATGGAAAAATTTAAAGAAAAATATAAAGATAAAAAAATAACAAAGATATACCTATTCCTTGCCTTGACCCTGATGCTATAAATAACCATTTCCTGAATGTGCCTGGTACATTAACTACTAGTATCTCTGACTTAACTTTCTATGAGCATCACAGGCATAGCACCTCAGCTTTTTCTCTCTCCACAGTCTCAGAGACTACCGTCGCTGACATTATTCGGAGCCTCCACTCTGATGCAGTTGGGGTTGACGGTATCTCTTTGCAGATGATACTTTTAACTCTGCCACAGTCTCTTGGTGCCATAACAGCTGTAGTCAATAGATCTTTGACTTATTCACATTTCTCGGATGTGCGGAAAACAGCTCTTATTAAACCTATCCCTAAGGTTGCGAGTCCTTGCAGTGTCAGTGATCTTCGGCCAATTAGCATTCTACCTTGTTTGTCCAAGATTGTTGAGAAGGTGGTAAGCAAACAAATGGTCAAGTATTTGGAGTCAAACTCTTTGCTTCCACAGGTTCAGTCAGGCTTCCGGAAGAAACGCAGCACATCCACAGCTCTTCTTGATGTAGTTGATGATGTCCTATCTGCACAGGATAGGGGCATGGGTACTCTCCTTGTTCTCCTTGATTACTCCCGTGCCTTTGACTGTTTAGATGTCCCACTGCTTCTTTCAAAGCTAGCATATTATGGTTTTGATGGTGCCGCTGTTCGCTGGTTCCATAACTATTTGCTGAACCGCTCGCAGATTGTGGAGGTAAAAGGGGACGATGGTGCAGTCTCTTACTCTCAATGCAGAGCCTTATCCAGAGGTGTCCCGCAGGGATCAATACTGGGTCCAATTCTCTTCATTTTGTTCACTGCTGATATATCCAATAGTATAAAACATTGTCAGTACCACCTATACGCTGATGACGTTCAGATTTATCTCAATTTTTATCCCAGTGATACAACCAACTCAGTGAAGAGAATTAACGATGATTTACTCAGTCTATCTGAATGGTCATACCGTAATGGCTTAGTATTGAATCCAAATAAGACCAAATATATGATTCTCGGGTCAGGTAAACAGGTTTCCAGTGTCTCTGAATGTCATCCTCAAATTTCAATTGCTAACCAGCCTGTTGAGATGGTTACAGAAGCGAGAAATCTGGGGGTGATCTTCGAGTCCAATTTGCGCTTTGAAAAGTACACCTCAGAAGCTGTTCGTAATTGCTTTTATCGCCTTAAGGTTTTATACAAACTTCGCCCTTTCCTCGGAGAAAATCTAAGAGTCAGATTGTGTGAATCATTGGTTCTTTCAAAATTGAATTATGCAGATACTGTCTTTGGCCCCTGTCTTCTGGCAAGAACTGAACATCAGTTGCAGCGGATACAGAATGCGTGTGCACGTTTCTGTTTCTCCATCCCACCTAGAGCACACATTACTCCATTTTTAAATAGCAGGAATCTCTTGAAAATGAGCTCTCGTAGATTGCTGCATTTTGCCACTTTGCTCTTTGACATTGTACATACTAAATTACCTGAATATCTATATTGTAAAATTCATTGGGCAAAGGATAGTAATTCGTATCGCACCAGAGCAGCTTCATATATGATCCAGACGCCAAAACACAGGACGGCTGCATTTCGGGGCTCCTTCAAGTACTCAGCCTCTAAGTGCTGGAATAACTTGCCGCCTCCCATTCGCACACTGAAAACACGATACACGTTTAGTAAAGCATTGAAGGCATATTTATTAAAATCGCAGATGTCATAGCCTCGCTACTGATATTCTGGTACATACAGGTATGGTTGTACATACTTTGCATTGAGACGGCCTTGTTGTTGTTTCTTTTTGTTCACTATGAATTGCTCGTTACTTGACAAAATAACATGCCGCCTCCCATTTGCACAATGAAACATGTTCAGTATTGTGAAACATTTAGATCCACTTTTAGTGTTATGGCCTAGTTTATTATTTACTTTTCTTGTGTAATGGCTTCTTACAAAGAGAATTTAACACTTCGTTTAGCTTCTTACATACCTATTGTATTATTTTTGTATTATTTTTTACTGCTGCTGTCACTGACAGTTAGTTTTGCGCCTCGACGTTTTGTTATTAATGTTTGTTTGTGTCATAGTATATTCGTTTTGTTGTTACTATTATTCGTGTTATTTTATGTTTGTTTTTATTTGTTTTATGTTTTTATTTAAGTAAGTCACTTCTGTATCAATTTGGTTTTTTTTTTTCTTTCCTGTTTCGTGCCATGATGTCACTACTGTGTACAGTAGAATACCAGTGCAGCAGGCCCCGCTTGCTGCGTATACTGAGCTGTGCACAGTGTTGGCATCACATAACAGGGCACATGTAAATTGTTACTATTTTTATTTATATTTTTTGTTATATGTTGTATGTTTAATTGTGTGTTTTGTTATGTGATACCAATAAATGTCTTTTATTCTTTATTCTTTATTCTAGAATATATTTAACAACAAACAATGTCCTTTTATGATAGGGCATTTTCCAATATTTTTGACGATGTAAGGGAGAAAAGATCTGGACACTTGCTGAGTTTCTTGCCGGTTCTTCTCAGTACAAGATCTCCCGCCCAGAGTAGACTTACGAACCGATGGCATAATGACGTTCATAAGAGCTATTTGTAGCCTAAACTGAATAAATGATTTTGAATTTTGAATTTTGAACAAAAAGTCTAAGTCAGGTTTTCATTATGATGTGGACAAGGAATAAGACCAGATTTTTCAAGAAGATCACGAGATACGATTTCGTGCGCGGGCAGTCGCTAGTCTTAGTGTACCTACACACAATGTTGTTGGTTTATATAATTGTATATGTAATATTTTTAATTTATTCGATACTAGCGGCCGCCCGCAGCTTCACCCGCGTGGTTACCGTTCCCGTGGGAATATCGGAATAAAATGTGTCCTATGTGTTAATCCAGGTTATAAACTATCTGTATGCCGAATTTCATCCAAATCCATCCATTCGTTGCAGCGTGAAGAAGCAACAAATATACACACTTACACACAAACTTTCGCATTTATAATATTAGTGTGATATTCAAATAAAACAACGAAAAAACCATTTAAGGTAGTATTTAGCACCACAAAGATTTACAAGTAGATACCTGACGCCCATGTGAGTTTTCCCTTTTCTAATGCTAGGTATATAATGCTTCTTATGTACTTAACCTACTTACCTTATTGCTAACTTACACATAACTACACACTATATACCTGACGCCCATGTGATTAGGCCTACAAGTATAAACATATCTAGCTGTATAAGACAATCGAATGCCATGAACTAATAATCTAATGCAAATTAATTTATCTACCGTCAGTCTGCACAATTTTCATTGCGACCATCTCTCTTACAGAGCCAAAACTCGAAAACAAATGCTACAAAGTAACAAATAAACGTTATAATTTACAGCTGTTACTCCGCGCCGTACTAAGTTCATACAACGTTATTTACACCACATAACACCTTAACTTTTCGCAACTGCCTCTTGCAGCCCTACCAAAAGTGTAGCAGGCAGTACTCGACAGCCACAAAGCTTATTCTCGAAGCTCGATTGCACAGTAGCTTGCGTTAAACTTTTACAATGCCAGGTCATTCGTCAGACTGTAATAGTCCATTGGAAATAGGCCTCTCCTAGTGCACGTCACTGAGCACGATCTGCGACTGCTCTTGTCCAGCTCTTGTCAACCACCGGTTGCGGAGATCGTCGCTCCACCTAGTCTGAGGGGTCATTGGATGGATGGTCAATTATAATTATATCTTCTCCGTGCTTCGAAAGGCACGTTAAGCAGGTTGGTCCTGTTTGTTTTATTTTATTTTGTTTTTATTTGGGATACAAACTGTTGTATAAAATCATATAAAATCGAACATACAATAATGTTGTTGTCGTAAGATACCTAGTCGTTCAAACCCACCAGCCTGCATTGAGCGTGGTGAATTGTGAATTAACCTGATATTCTTATGTAGGGCTGATTGATATACATAAATAGATAATAGTAATGGATCATTGTACGAAATAAAATAGTCACTGGAGCGCTTATATTGCGCATGGCAATGTAAATAGCAGATATTAAAATAGAAATAGAAAAAAAAATATTTGGTAAAATACATCACGCATATAAATTTAAAACAAAAAAAAATATTTATGTACAAAAAAAAAACTTTTACTAGAAAATATCAACCAGTTTGGAAGCTTCAGTGGGCATCGAACCTACGACCCTTGGATTACCGGTTCAATGCTCTGACCGCTGAGCTACCGAGACCCCAGAAGAATACTCGTTGAAATTTTATCTTGTAACTAGATACGTATTGCATTGTGAATACGAAAATTAAAACATTGATTAATTTATTGATAAATTTATTAAGCTTTACCAAGCATATACGCCGCGCCATTACTAACGAGTAAATAAACACATAGTAGGGATCCTAACGGCATTCTTCCCAGACATAACCACGACAGCCATAAACGCGCACTGCATCGTTCAAATATAAAAAATGCCTATCATTATCACATCGGCTTCCCATCAAGGCGGTTTTTTTCTTCGCCATAAAGCGCTCTGAAAGCAGAAGATGTCCGTTAAACCTTTACGGTTTCCACCCGGCGCCCGGTTTTTTTATCCGCGTTACCCGACCCTGACAACTGCTACACACTGCTGGAGAGAATGGTCAACGCTAAGTAAAGGGTGCTGGACTTTTTGAAAACTAATACTAGTGACTAGTTGTGACGAGTAGTAGGCGAAACAGAAAAAAGGAAATTACAAATTAGCAGAAAATCATCATCATCATACAAATAACTTTTTCAACTAACTCAGCACACTTTTAAATGATGGCATTAAGCCATAAAATATTGTCAGAAAGAGACTCTCTTTATATGACGACTAAGACACAATACCGTTGCAAAACTGGGTGCTATAAGATAGACACTGGACCGCAAACAAAAGGGTCCGTTAGAAAATCTTCAATATCTTCAAAAGCACCTGACCTTTTAGCTTTATGAAATAAAGACTAAATTAAAGAATTTTTAATATATAAAACCTTTTTATTTATTTTTGATAATTAGTATTTTGAAAATGTGTAATTTTTTTATATAATATGTAATCATCTTGTCATTTTTAGTTTATATTTAATAGTTTTTATATAATGTTTAATTATAATGATGGAATGATTTTATTATTGTAATTTTGAAAATTTTAAATTACAATAATAAAATTTGAAATTTGAAAATTTTACTGTAACAATTTAGATTTTTATTCATAATTATGTAATTGGGAATAATCCTGTATAATTATTAAATAAAATAAATGAATAAATAAATTATATTAAAAAACTAAAAATTAAAAATAATGAACTTTTTTTAATTTAGTACCGAAAAATTCAAATCAATTGTTTCGCATTTGTTTTAGTTTTGACATAAAAAATGCTATAAATATGGTGTCTCTGCCTTATAAATATCTGAAGTCATCATGTCGTTAACCCCTGAAGAATGTACCAGGATTCCGACAGTGCTTGAAAATGGACGCAGTCGGCGAGAACTGTTAGTGTGACTCTTTCTACTGTTCAGCGAGTACTTATGTATCTTATTTTTAGTATTATTCACTATAATTTGACTTTGTTTTTCTTAAACAATTTTTTTCCTTTTACGATAGTACTGTAGTGGTACTGTATGACATTGTGGAAATTGCAACTGTTACCTGATGGAAATTTGTTAACGTATATTTTTTTATTTTGTGTTTTTTCTTTTTTTACATGTTGTGGTTGTCTTCTATATTTTTTGTGTTTATTGTAATGGAAAGTGTCCAGCTATGATAGGGCTTTTTCCAATATTTTTGACGCTGTAAGGGAGAAAAGAGCTGGACACTTGCTGAGTTTCTTGCCGGTTCTTCTCAGTACAAGATCTCCCGCCCAGAGTAGACTTACGAACCGATGGTATAGTGACATTCATAAGAGCTACTTGTAGCCTAAACTGAATAAATGTTTTTGAATTTTGAATTTTTTTGAATTTTACTCCAGTGTTTCCACGAAACTGGATCCAATCTTTGAAGACCAGGAACAGGCCAAACAAGGTGCACGACGGCGCGGGAGGATCGATACATAGTGTCAACAGTTTTGAGAAATCGCTTTCTTACGGCTGTTGAAGTAAAGAATTATCATTTACGAGCTGGAGGAAACAATCTGAGTACGGATACAGTAAGGCGGTGTCTGGCTAAAGCACATTTAAAGACATTAAGACCTGCAAATAACCCAAACTAGAAAGTCACCACAGAAACTCAAGGTTGAGTTATAGTAGAGAACACGAGAATTGGACTCTGGATGACTGGAATTAATTTTTTATTTTCATTTCAGCACATTAAAATATTCTTAAATTTAGTAATTATTTCTTATAGATAGGTCAGGTACTTTTGATTGAATATTATTCTAACCGACCCTTTTTCTTTGCGGTCCAGTGTATATGTAAAATTGTAATAATTAGTGTCTTTATATAAAGGGTATTTTTTAATATTTCTGATAACTGTTAAAGAAAGTCAAGTCATGCGTCTGGCATGACTTTCCTTTGGGCCCAGTGATCTCTCTTCGTCCGTCTGGGCGAAAATCGCTACTGACTGACTAGGTTCTCCATGTGACGGACACCGGAGACGTGGCAGACCAAAACAGAGAGGCGGGATGACTTATCCACTTTTTGCAAGGATAAGTGGAGATGTATTGGGACACAATATAAGCTATATCAAAAAAACAGATTCACAGATTTCGCAGTTCCCGATTTTATAATTTTTTTTTGCCATTTTGTAGCTAAACTAGGACCATTTTTATCGCCGCGCGGAATTTCGAAAATTTACTTGTTTTAAAGTCACTAGTGCTAGGCGCTGAATAGGTCATATACATTAAAAGGACTAGTGTAGCTAAGAGCTAATGTTAGCTTGATCCTCTCACAAGGCTATGATTCGAATTCCAAGAATTTGAAACAAATACCCACTAACTGCATGAAAAACATGTAAAAGTAATGATATCTAAAAACTTATTTCTTCAGAAACTTTGTAAATATAGCACATGAAACAATAATCCGGAATCAAAATGTTTGTATTGGTATTCTGCAGGCCACTGTTGTCTTATTTTTCAATAAAAAAATATGAATATGAAAATATTAAGACTTTTATTATTTTTTACCCAAACGCCTATGATTTTACGAAAGTAAACATTGCTCCAATTAAATCACCATATTAGTGTGCGTGCGTATTCATAGTCGTGCGCGCCGGCGCCGTTCTCACCACTGCCACGCGCCGCTTGCTCGCTATCTCAAAGAATCTTAAAACTCGCAGTTTTGCGTCCGCGCTGCACCCCCTTAAGTTGGTTTTTTTTTTAAATATTTACAATTTAGTATGCAAACACCACCCAAAAACCCGTTTTTTTTTAATTTTTCAAAATTTTAAAAAAATGTTTCCAGACTATTTTCAAAATTCAAACGCTCACACGTGTCTCGATAAATTCCTCAACTCTTGGTTTTATTTTCATCTCGATTCTCCCAAAATCCTCGGAGCTATGGCCAAAAATACGTCTCAGGCGATTTGCATCTGATAACCATTATCAATGGTAAGAGCTATGACCAAAAATACGTCTCAGGCGATTTGCATCTGATAACCATTTTCAAGGGTAAAAACTTTCTACTTAAGCTGCTCACCATAGGTTAGGACAGTGTGTCGCTAAGCAAGCGAACAGCTCTCAGAAAGGCGTGAAATAGCAGATGATCTTTTAAGAGATTACTTTGAGGCTCGGATTATTTTTGTCATAGTAGTTTTTCCTGCTGCGACCGTTCTAAATAATGATTCCGCGTTTCTTCTGAAACTAGAAGTTAATCTTTGCTATTATGGGAGTGTTACTAAGTCTTATTATGAGTAGAAAGAGTTTGGGAAACGGAATATGGTGACACAAAAGGTATGAAATAAGCCTGTTGAAAAAATATTATATAAGATCTAGCATAATATGAGGCAACGTGTGGTCATAAGTATGGAGGGGAGGCTATTTAGAAAAACAATCTTTACGTTTATATGATTAGAGTTCATGCTTGACAAACACTATTTCAATTTTTATTAAAAATTGTACTTTAGATATCTGTGCAGTGGTTAAGGCACAAAAGAGGTATATTGAGGTTTGAAATAAGCACCTATCTTCGGTCATGCCGTGTCTTACATCAGGTGATATTGAGGTCAAACGCCAAATGAAAATTTAATTGTAAAACGACAATGGTACTACAAACATTTTAATCCCTACTTTATTGTACTCTCACTTTCCGTAAAAGATGAAACCTCCTTTTTTATTATTTCTAGCAAGGTGGCTAAGATTAAGGCCTGCGCAGACGAGAGACAATCCCCGGCGTACAAACCACGGATTTTGTGCGCCTCGCTTTATTACTTACAGAGTAACTATTAAGTAATCTGTGCTTACAGTCCCTCGTATGCTTTAGTCAACGGACAAAAAGTCCGCGGACAAAAGTCCCTCGTCTGCGCAGGCCTTTATCATAATTCTAATTTAAAAAACGACGAACCAAATGGAAACTTTCCTTTTTTACAAGTCCTTCACTCTTAATTCAAAATTCAAAATTCAAAATCATTTATTCAGTTTAGGCTACAAGTAGCTCTTATGAATGTCACTATGCCATCGGTTCGTAAGTCTACTCTGAGCGGGAGATCTTGTACTGAGAAGAACCGGCAAGAAACTCAGCAAGTGTCCAGCTCTTTTCTCCCTTACAGCGTCATAAATATTGGAAAATGCCCTATCATAGCAGGACACTTTCCATTACAATAAACACAAAAAATATAGAAGACAACCACAACATGTAAAAAAATAAAACACAAAATAAAAAATATACGTTAACAAATTTATCATTTATTTTCCATTGTCAATTTTTAAGTCAGTCATATATTATGTTTGTAATGCAGAAAATACTGAAATACTGTATATGCGTTAGTTAATATTCATTAAAATTGCATTATTTAACATTAAAGTTCACTCTTTACAAACATCTAGTACAATACTGTTAAAATGTCTCTGTTTAATAAAATCAATACTACGGCCCTTAAATCTATCCTATTTTCTCTTAGACCATATAACCAATCTAAGTATTTTCTGCGCAAAACAACAATTCCACCGTAATTACTAACCTACTAACACAGACCATATAGCCCTACTAATCATTCAAAGCCAAACGTTAAAATCCTCCTTTGTCGGACTTGAAAAAAATAAAAAATCACATTTGTCAAATCTCTCAAACGTCACAGTCCGAGCGCGCGGTGTAGCCTTTAGTGTGGCCGCCGCATGATTGATCACCGAATGGACCAGACCAGCCCAAACACCCCGCCGCTGAACAAACCAAGGAATAAAAATGGATAATCTGTCGCTGATACTGTCATAGGAGACTATGGTCCATCAACCCACCGACACAACACTAACTCCAGTAGGCTCTGCAGGTGAATCTATAATATGTTTACTGTTGAACTCCATACATAAGTTAAATTTCAAGATGATGCTGTTGTTATTATACTTTTATGTTTGTTCGTTTGCTTTTATAGTATACTTGGGTAAAGAAATGCAAGCACTTTGTAAAGTAGTTTCAGAAGTAATTTTTATACTCTCATTAGAGAACACTAGGTCTTAAATCGAGAAGACATTTTGTAAAGGCAAAGTTTTTATTAATCCAATATATATTTTCCAGCGCTCCGTGACTCCGATCTATGGAATGGTGGTACTATGGACCGATAATTCTGGCAGTGGTGATGTTCCTTTTAATCGGGACCATTTGCGAGAGGAGAATCGAATCTGCCGTTCGACAAATCAGTGAGTACGTCACACTATTTACGCTTGGTGTTCAAAAAGGTACTATTTATTTGCAAACATAAGTTGAAATTGATCATATAATGTATATACATATAGTTGACAGTAAATAAAGCTACTTAAAACTAAACACATAAAAAGTATATCTACTACTATTTCTAAATAAAAAAGTACCCCAGATCATTCCCATCAGGCAGATTACCCAGTAAGCTAACACTTGGTGTATTTTTTTTATGCCTTATAAGACAGCTCTTGGCCTCGATCTCACCTGATGGTGAGCGTAGATGAGGTCTACGATGGAGCGAGCTGCCCCAGAAGATGTCTATTTCTCGCCTTAAAGGCATTCAGGTTATAAGTTTTTGGGAACACAGACGATGGCAGAAATTTCCTCTCCCTGCCAGTGCGCAGTAAAAATGATGACATAAAGCGCTTAGTACCACAAAGTGGAATTTCTACTAGGTGGGGATGATATCCTGCAGTACGTCTGGAAGTTCGGTGATAAAAGTGCGATGGTGGTATGAGCTCGAAAAGCTCCCCGGCACACTCCGTAGTAAAGTCGATAAAAGACACACAGGCAGGCAACACGACGCCGGTGTGCGAGGCTGGTAAGCTTGACCTCGACAAGCGCGTCATCACCGATGTGTCTTATAGCTCTGCGTTCCACCGAGTCGAGTGCGGCCAACTGGTATTTGGCAGATCCATCCCAAAGGTGACTACGGTATTCCATGCACGATCGGACTTGAGCCTTGTACAGGCTAAGGATCTGCTGCTCTTGTGTGAAATGCACCTTGGTGCTGCAGTATTTCACACAAAGCCCAGCATTTTTGCTGCAGCCTGAGCTTTGGACTCGATGTTTGAGCCCAAGTTGAGATTTGCAGTCAACTCCATGCCTAACAGCTCAAGGGTGCCCTTGATTGGGATGGACGTTCCTCGGAAAGTAGGAGTCAGATGAAATGGACTCCTTTTGGCGGAGAACAGACACGCTTGTGTTTTGGAGGCGTTGAAACGGACCAGGTTGTCGTCCCCCCAATTGGAGACAAGGTTTAAGGTCGCGTCTGCTCGCTTAACGATAGCCTCTCTCAGAGTATGAATGTTTCCCTCTCTGGCTCCCGCAGCCGGAATGTATCTTTCTGCAACAGTACTATCGTCTGAGTACCCAACTATCCCTGGCTGAAGCAGGTCATAGATGTGAAGCAAGAAAAGAGTTGCCGAAAGAACAGACCCTAGAGGAACTCCGGCGTCGATAGCCATGATGTCAGAGGAACAGCCATCAATGACTACTCTGATCGACCGCTCACTCAAAAAGTCTGTGATCCAATTGCAGAAGCCAGTATGTATTTTCAATGTTATCGCAAAACCCTTTGAGGATGGTTTAAGCCACGCCCAAACAGAGACGGTCGCGGGCACGATTGCAGTCGGATTTGGTAGACAGTATAATACCTATGAAGTATTTCAAAGGCCGTGATCTACAGGCAGGCGCCCGCGACCGCTCGCCCCGCCCTTTTCGCCGCCGCTCGTGTCTATGGTGACCCGCGGGTACACCAGAGCGATCCACCGTGACCGTTATCGCTACCGACCCTTTTTGGGTGAGGTATTATGCACCGTGGCGGGCGCAAACCATATCCGACTCATCGATGTGTAGGCGACGGGGCTATGCATCTGCTTCATATAAAATGTTTGTGATGTTTTATATCCGTGTCTCGCCCGCCTCTCGTACGTGAATCAATCTTAAATCGCTAAGCAGATGTAATGTGTATAAAAAAGATGTGATCTTAAATAATCCTAACAGAACGTCTAGGTGCGGCAATCCCTTCCACAGAGATACCCTCCTCTTCATAACTTCTCCATGTCGTTCAAGCCGGAGTATGAGAGAGAGGACCCGAGGGCGTCGTGGGGAAATTCGCAATACCTGACCAGATTTATAACTTAACTTACATTATTTTATTTTAATAACATTTTAAAAAGTTATGCCCTGTCTCCAGTCGCACGCCGCCAAGCATTGCTGGAATCCCGCCAAATTGAAGCCCAAGACGTGACAAGCTCTACTACCAACCTGGAACGGCCCTGCAGGAACTGCAAATCAGCGGTGACCCTCCACAGAACCAACAGCACCTCCCAACGCAGCCTCAAACTTTGCAAAACGGACGCCTCCTTAATTCCCAATGAAAGGAGACTTGAGACTTTAAGCATTAAACTCAAGAGCACCAAGAATCAATAGCTCTGAATTTATTTAGCATTTCGGTCACAGTTTGATATACATATTCTTTATGATAGGAAAGCACGCATACGCTATAAACACGTACATTTGTAGAAACATTTTATAAGGTTGTCAAGAACGGAACTACTTCTGTTGAACGTCTAGTCACACCTTACACTGACAACCCTTATTAAATTTGCATTTTATCATTACTGTTATTATATTTGACAGCAAAATGGATATCTTGAATATTTTGATCGATTTTTTCTCAATTCAAACATCCATAAATACTTTGATTTTTTTCTAGGACTTCATTGATCATGATGGAAAACATGTGATCTGTAGTTCTTCAGATTGTCTTTGCTGACACACTTAACTTGGTGACGATATATCTGAACCATGCAGTACACTACTTGTTTAGACAGTCGCCGTTTTGAAAGCCTTAACGTGAATAGTAGTGAATTGTATATCCAATTACAATTACCGCCGCATTTCTAAGCTCTATTCACGTTGCTTATCTGGAGTCCCCTGTTCGGCTGTCACTACTGGGGAGATTATTGACGAACTATAGACATGGAGACTAAGGTCTCACACTACAAGTCATGATTAAATAATAATATAGTTAATGTTCAACACACTTATAACGCAATCAATAAAAACCTGAACTTAAAAAAAAGTTTTATTTCTGTCCCGGCAGACCTTGTTCTGCCCTATTTCTCTAAAACAAAGTTACATTGATTTTTTTATGTTAATAGCTGCCCCGACAGATTTCGTTTTGTCAAAAGTTATTGGCCTGTTGCAGTCTAATAGAAATATTACGAGTACGCGCCTTTGTTTTGTTTTGATTGACGTCAAATGTTGGAAAAAGAAAATTGTTGGTTTTACTATTTTCCTCGTATTTTGAACGTTTTTTTTCTCCATAAGGACCTTCCTCAGACTTCATCAAACACAACAAAAAAGTAATCAGCCAAATCGGTTCAGCCGTTTTCGAGTTTTGCGATTAGCAACACATTTAACGATTCATTTTTATTTATATAAATTAAGAAGTTTATTTCAGACAAAGCCTATATTGCGTTAGTAACAAATGTTTTACTTGACATTGTTAGTAAACATGGAACAAAAGTAGTACAAATGGACATTACCATCATCATCATCATCATCATCATTTCAGCCCGGAGATATCCACTGCTGAGTACTTATGGCCTCCTTTCGTGTCTGCCACAAATGAACATCACAAAAGAACAATTTATACAACAACATATTATATGTTGTATTTACATGGCTATATACTGAGATTATAGCAAACAGGGTGTTTAGTGCATGGAACGACACAATTTTTTGGGGGATTGTGCTAGTAATTTTCTGGTTTTCACCCTATGTAGACCCCATGTCTTAAATGTCACGGTAATAAAAGCCTATCGATAATTTTACCTAAACCAACAATATTGGTTTAGGTAAAATTATCGATAGGCTTTTATTACAATACCAAACATTAATGTAATTTGGTTTGTAATAACCACAGTCAACAAAAGTTTATGTTATAAGTAGGTAACAACCACTTACAAAAAAATCATGATAAATTAATCGCAGCCAATAACAAAAGTAGAAGATCGGAAAGAGTTGCAAAAATTCCACGAGCGGGATTCTAACCAACACCTTCTGACATACCGGGTCAAGTGCACTACCAATTAGGCTATCATAGCTATGCCCAACTCTTGCAAATTTATCAAGGTTTTTTTCTCTTATATTTCTTATACATTTATATCTCAACACTCATGGCCCGTTCACATCTCCCTGTCATCTCTCACAATTTTTCACACTACCTTCCGTCAAGCCTGCGTCACAAAATAAGGAGATTGCAGTAGGTAAGCATGAGGTAAACTTTATACAAACGCAATCGAGCAACGCACTAATAGGTAACCTCACGGACACGGACATTCACAACAGCTTTTATATATATTAAAAGGAGGCTAACGAGCAGGCGGTCACCTGATGGAAAGTAATCGCCGCCGCCCATGGACATGCCATGGATGCAAAACCAAAGTAATCGCAGATGCGTTGCCGGCCTTGAGGAAGGAGATGGATCTTGAGGAGAAAGTAGGAATTGGGATAGGGGAGGGGTGAGAGATGGGCCTCCGGTACTTTCACTCACGGGACGAAACAACAGCAACGAGTGCCACTGTTTCACGCCGATATTCTGTGAGAGGTATTACGCCGAGCGAGCCGGCCCATTTCGTGCTGCAACCCAGCGTGGCTCTACCACTCGGACAGTGTCACTCATTTAGCACCACCCAGGGGTCAGCTGCGCTCGGCCTGTTCCGAGGTCCGTGTCGGTGCTAGGGGTCTATGTGTGCGTTACTCGAGCGCGGTATATATTAAACTTACCTTCTGGGTCATCCTTATTTTGTGCCTGAAAGTTGCGGAGTCCTCGTCTGCGTCACGCGACCGCCGGCAAAGACATTACCGTTTGGGAGCCCGTCCTCCCCGGGTCGGGGTAATTTCCCATGCGACCGCGCTTCAGCACGCCCGTTTGAACTTCGACAAACTTCGGAGTTTGTTGTAGATAAAGATATATGATTATGTACAGGTTATGAGGAAAATGATAATTTTGTATCAGTAACAAAGTTAAGTTAAGTAATAGCCTTTTTTACTGTCACACTGCTGGGATAAGTCTCCATCGTTGAAATCAAGTCATCGCTACAATTAATGTTGGTGCAAGTACAAGAGTTATGCATCGAGAAATACGAAACACTTTGCCTTACCTGGGAAGACTGGGACCCCCGGATGTAGGGGCGAGTGCTAAGTTACATCTCTGCATGTGTCCAAAAAAGGCGACCTTGCGTCTCATGCCTGTAGACGTCACCTCTCTTCTGCAGTTGGTCTTCTCAAGTACCTATTGGCGTTTGAGGTAATATTACCTGTATTACTCTATAAAAAATTAATGCAATGGCTTAGAAATAAATACATAAACAATTATAGCTAAAACTAACTTATGAAAAATGTATCATCTCGAGCTCCTCCGTGCTTCGGACACACGTAAAGCCGTTGGTCCCGGCTGCATTAGCAATCGTTAACAACCGCCAATCCGCACTGGGCTCGCATGGTGGTTTATGCCCCTTTCTCCCTATCTATCCATAGGGTAGGCACGTGCCTTAGCAGAGGAGACATAAAAAATATCTGGTGATGATGAAAACACTAAATCATAAAAGCAAACAAGCATGTATGTTGCTTCCAGCTTCTTGCACGACATCAACATCAGCAAACATACTGCACTTATATCGTTCAAAAACCCCAGAATAATTCCGTAATAGCAACAGTACGGTATCGCTTACAATAAATCTATTCCCGCAAATAAGCACATATTGTCACAGCTCCAGCAAAAAGTAAAGTAATATGTCCCCGGACTGGGATAATTTCCCATGTGGTTTCGGGGGCGCGTTCCAACTAACTTTCTTTAACTTACTCCTTCCGCGTTGAGTTGTTACACTTGGAGCGGTGCGTATGCCTAATCAGCATGACGCGTCGTCTGCTAACTTAGGTAGATTGTATCGAAGCCATATTAGAGTAAACACGTAAGTCTGATATTAGATAAAATTTTACTAGAAAAATCAAAATCAGGGGGGTAGAGTTATTCGCGTCCGTAGGAACTACCTAACCACTACCCTACACGTGCCCCCTGGGTGGTGCTAAATGAATAACAACGCCGGTTCTAGGGCGGCGGTTAATTAACCCGACCAAACCAACCTAACCAGCTTGGTCTAACAGTGAGAGTAGGAAATGACTCCCACAAACCGCAACCCTGTGAACGCTGCCTGCAGGATCGGTAGTCTTGGCTTAAGTGCCCGGACTATGAAGAAGACAACTTCTATAAAAAATCACCCTAAGTCTACGGTGAGATTCGTGCCAAGGGACTGCATGGCTGGTGGGAGACCAGTCGCAAACGATCCACATCGACGGACCTGGCAAACGTCGTTGTATTAGCCTTCTAGGGAGAATAGGCGTCACCTTCCTAGCGACCTGTTATATCGGCCTTACTCGTGGGACTAAAATGAACCAATTAAATACAAATACAAATAATCAACAAACCCTACCAAACTCTAAAAAACTGACCAACCCTAATAGCATGATCCAACAAACTTTGCACGAAAGCATGCTTATTCGGAACAGAAGCAATTCGACATCGTCTCTGCCAACAAAGCTTAATGAATTTAACTCCAACCAACAAAACAAGGAGAAAGACAATCTGGACTCACAGACCGAGACCCAATTTGCCAGTGACAACATAACCTCAGACCATGAAGAATGGCAAAGGGATGAAATTCCCACCAGGAGAAAGAAAAGGAAAGAAACAAGTCCAATTCACAACGACGGGAATAAAAAACAGAAAAATTTCCCAGACTTTGTGATCCCTACACGCAACAGTTTTGAATTACTTGATACGGAGCCTACGGAAAAAACCAACAATATTGATAAAGCATATGTACCAAAGCCAGAACCTATCTTTGTTACTGGCGTAGTTAATATAAATTCTCTTAAGGATGTACTAAACAAATTTGTAAAAAGAGATCTTTACCTCATGACCACACTTAGATCTGGACATGTTATAAAAATTATACCTAAAGACATCCAGACATACAAAACGATTCGAGAGAACTTCATTGCCAATAATATCTCACACTATACTTACCAGCTTAAAAGCGAGAGAGCATACAGAGTAGTACTACGCGGACTCCATGCATCAGAAAATACCACAGAAATTTCAAAAGAATTGTATGAAATTGGACATGAAGTGAGACAAATAGTCAATATCAGACATCGAGCTACAAAGGAACCGTTGCCTGTATTTTATGTCGATTTAGAACTAAAGCCATATAACAAAGCCATTTTCGATGTAAAATACTTGAATAACATTAAGATTACTTTTGAAGAAATATAAGAAAAAGGAAATCATTCAGTGCAAGAGATGTCAGAGATTTGGGCATTCCAAAAACCAATTTTTTAGGCCCTATCGCTGTGTTAAATGCGGTAGCGCTCACCCTACAACAACATGTACTAAAAAACCAGACACTGAGGCTACTTGCGCGAACTGTGACGAAAAACACCCCGCTAGCTACAAAGGATGCAAAGTGTACAAACAGTATAGAGAAAGAATTCTTAAATTAGACTCTAAGTCAAAAGAAAAACCAATGCCTAACAATATAGAGATCAAAAACCCGGATCCCCACCCGGGTTCTAAGTTTAAACGTACAGATAATCAAAACTTAATTAAAACCTATTCAGAAGCAACGAGAACCAAAGAATATACTCAACAAGACACAAAGAACGACCTGGCCGACCTTACTAACCTAATGGACATAATGTTTGAAAAACTACAACAGTCAATGTTGACAATGATGGAAAAAATCATGGACAAAATGATGGACCGCATGGTCCAGCTAGTCAGCAGCCTGGTTAAGAAATGACCCGAAACCTCCAAGTAGTTACTTGGAACGCCAACGGCTTGACGGAACGACGTCAAGAATTAGAAACTTTCCTCAGAACAGAGATGATTGATATAGCACTAATCTCTGAAACAAGATTCACACCGAAGACACACATAAACTTTAATAATTATACAGTGTACACAACCAATCACCCAACTGGGAACAGCCATGGAGGAACAGCAGTTATTATAAAAAGCAACATTAAACACTACCCTATAGAGGAATACCGTACAGAAAAAATACAAGCAATATCTATAAAACTTGTAGACAGCAAACTAGAAACTGTATTCTCCGCTGTGTATTGTCCTCCAAAACATACTATATCTGCTAACGACTTCGCAAAATATTTTTCTACACTGGGTAACAGATTCATATGTGCTGGCGACTGGAACTCTAAACATTTAAATTGGGGATCTAGGCTGACCAATACTAGAGGAAGACAACTATGTAAAGCTACAGAAGAGATGAAGTAAGAATGTCTTTCCGGCAGAGAACCTACCTATTGGCCTACCGACAGACAAAGAATCCCAGACTTATTGGACTTTTTTATTGTTAAAAACATAGATAGTAACTACTTAAACATAGAACCACGAATAGATCTCACATCTGACCACACACCAGTTATACTGAATGTTACTACAACAGTTAATCTGGTAGTACCGCCCCTAAGAATATACAACTTGAACACTACAGACTGGACAATCTATAAAAATATAATCACGACAGAGACAGAACTAAAGACCAAAATTAATACAATAGAAGAACTTGAAAGACAACTGGAACAGCTTAATATGACTATCCACATTGCTGCCAATTCTGCAACTCCAAAAAGAACAGGTAAAGGACAACCTCTGAAACATAACTCATATCCCAAGGATATTAAAGAGAAAATACAAGAGCGCCGCCGTTTGAGAAAAATCTGGCATACTACAGGATATCCAAGTGATAAAACTGCATTTAATAGTTTCTCAAATGAACTCAAAGCCCTTATCAGTACCCTAGAAAATGATAATATTCAACACTATCTCTCAAATCTGGATCCAACGAGAGACACAAACTACTCGCTGTGGAAGGCTACCAAGAATCTTAAGCGCCCGAAAATCCACATATCACCTATCAATGATGAAAAAGAAGGATGGGCTAGATCAGATAGAGAAAAGGCAACAATCTTTGCGGAACATCTGAAAACAGTTTTCCAACCACTCCCTGAAAACAATCCCGAACATACCATGGAAATCAAGGAATACCTTGAATCAGCAAATCAAATGTGTCTTCCACTAAAAAGTACCAGCCCAAAAGAAATTGTGAAAGAAATAAGGAACCTCAAGGATGGTAAAACACCCGGCTATGACCTCATTGATGCCACATTACTTAAAAACCTGCCTCATAAAGGTGTAATGAAATTAGTTAATATCTTTAATGCCAGCTTAAGATTTGAACATTTCCCTGGGCAATGGAAAATTGCACATGTAGTCATGGTACCGAAACCCGGTAAACCCCCACACGAAGCTACTTCATACAGACCTATCAGCCTGCTACCAGTTATTGGCAAACTGTTTGAGAGGATTTTGCTTAACAGGATGAAAGAACATCTAAGTACAGTATTACCGAACCACCAATTTGGATTCCGCGAAAAACACGGGACAATTGAACAGGTACACCGTATAGTTGACACCATTAGCAGATGCCTTGAAAACAAATTATATTGCTCTGCAGTCTTTTTGGATATTAGCCAAGCGTTTGATAAAGTATGGCATGACGGCCTCCTATTCAAGCTAAAGAAGCATCTTCCGCACTGTCTATTCCGAATACTAAAATCCTACTTAGATAAAAGATGCTACCAAGTGAAGTACAGCTATGATCTCTCAGAAGTACACGAAATAAAATCAGGCGTCCCTCAGGGCAGTATCTTGGGCCCTATACTGTACCTCATTTTTACAGCAGATATCCCAACAACTGACTACACTACGACCGCGACATACGCTGATGACACGGCGCTACTGTCGGCTCATAGTAACCCTGAAACGGCATCATCACAGTTGCAAAACCACCTGACAGAAGTTGAGATGTGGCTGAAGCGTTGGAGAGTAAAAGCCAATGAGAGCAAATCGGTACATGTAACATTTACACTTAGGAGAGAAACATGTCCACCGGTAACGCTAAACTGCAAAGTTATCCCTCAAGATAATAACGCAAAATACTTGGGCATGCACCTAGACAGGAAACTTACATGGCAAAAACATATTTGGACAAAGCGCAAACAACTAGATGGAAAACTGCGGTCACTGAACTGGTTATTGGGACGCCAATCACAACTAAATCATAACAACAAGATGCTAGTGTACAAAACTACTTTAAAACCAATCTGGACTTATGGAATACAACTGTGGGGAACGGCCAGCAACAGTAATATAGATATCCTGGAGAGATTCCAGACTAAAGCTCTGAGAACAATGTTTGGCATCCCTCATTGTATAAGTAATAGATACAATATACCTCGACCTCGGCCTAAAAACAGTTCGGCAGGAAATAGCCCAAAACAGCCTGAAATACCAGGAGAAACTGACCGTCCATGTAAACAAACTAGCACACGCTCTGAGTGGAGAAGGCGCTCTTCAGCATACCCGACTAAAAAGAAGCGACATACCGAGCCTACATAAAAGATTTACCACTTGACATCAAGAGAGTCGTGTGAGAAAAATTTCCATACAAGTGTGGCTCTCGAGGAAAACATAAACTGAGTAATCAAACAAAGAAGTGGCTTATTGTTGGAAAACAGATTGCCATGAAGCAGAAACATCAAAAAAAAAAAAAAAAGAAAAATCAACCAGAATCAGGAAGCCCGAGTGGGAATCGAACCCACGACCTTTGGATAATCAGTCCAATGCTCTGACCGCTGATCTACCGAGGCCCCAGATCGATTCCCAATCGAGATCTTCCAGAGGCTGGTTGATTTTTATTGTAAAATTTCATCTTGTAACTATATAGCACAAAACCGGTCGTTGTGTCTCCACAACGACCGGTTTTGTCAAGTTTGACCCAAGGGTGAGGCCTTTGTCCAGCAGTGGACGTCTTTTGGCTGAGATGATGATGATGTATTGTAATTGATGATGTATTGAGCATTGTAAATGCTAAATTCAAAATAATAAAAAGTCTGATATTGTTTTTAAAGGTTATACGAATAATGTGGTCAATGAAAGATTGAGAGTTTGGTCGTTTCATAAATATAAGTGAGAGTTTCTTTCGCCGTTCGATCACGTCAACGAAAACGAGAATTTATATGGCAAAATTTTAACTCTTCTCGTATGTCGCCAGAAGGCTCTGCTTCAATGCCATGCTAATTTTCGATTTCATAAACATAATTGAATGAATACGGATAGTAAGCATAACACACTAGGTACCCCGAATATCGTTTGGCTCGTTGAATAGCTGAGTGTAGTAATTGCTGCACTGAAGCTGAATTAGTGTTGAGTGCTGTTATGTTATACCGGTTTCACTGACTTCAAAATTCCTTTTGAAAGAGGAAGAAGAAGAAGGAGGTATTACAATTGACGAATCAGTAAATACATATCCATAGAGACCTCAAATGCTCCATATCTCACTGATTCACAGATTTGGATGATACTGATTTTGTTTAAAAGAGTTTTTCTATCATTATCGCATCACTCGCATGTCGAACATATTTCCCAAGCAAGTCCATTTTTGCGTATCAAACGAGCCTCCGTGAACGCATTCTTTCCCGACCACGGTTAAGCGGATGTATTTGGATGTTCAACCGATATCACTTTACTTATCACCCCATTCCCATCCCTTATGTCTGTCTCTTCCTTGCCGCCGTTCGCCTTCAATATACAGCAATTGGCTAACTTAATTATAGACTGCAAATCTTGAACAACTTGCCTGACTATACAAAATGAAAGCATACTTCCATGTTAAAAAATTTTAATGTAAATCATTGCGAGTCGCATGGTAGACTAAATAGTGATTTAAAAATAATCCATGATATTATCTGACCATTTGAAAAGAGGAGGCTAACCCTCCGATTCAAGTCCAGGTTCGTAAAGACTGTGATCTTTATGGCTGCTGGATATGAATTGAAGCTCTACCGATAACGCAGCATAGAACCGGAATTTCTGCCTTTCAATAAAGTCAAGATTATGACGTTTTCCTAACCTCGCTTCGTCACTTTAAGCCTCAAAACGTTTGCGTCCAAAACTTTTTCATTTTAGGTCACGAAACGCAATTCTCAAGTTGTTCCAGATGGTTCTAACGAGTGTCATAAAAGCTCCATGAAAGCGGGGAAAGTTAACAGCCTCAAACTGATCCTCGCCTGGCTTCACCGGACAGCCGGCCGCTGCGCGTGCGTCGCCCGCCGCCCGTCAACAGACGTAAAACCTGCCTTTTCCAGCTCTTAATTATTATTATTACATTTCGTTTTATTTATCCACATTCCAATCGACAACTTATTAACCACCAAACCGTACGCTTTAATAAATTGTATCGTTTGTTAATTAAATCGTATCGTAACATAAATTTACAATAGAATTTAATTAACGAACATCGAAAAACTATGAATGCATTCGATGCATTTAAAATATCACGTCACATTCATTAATGGGATTCATAAATTCGCGGGCAGACACATTGCCAATAAAATATTCAAGGAGCCGCGTGGCCGCCATAGCCGCCCCCGTGTGCACTCTGAATATTAAAAATGTTTTCTTTTGATATGAAATGTCAATACTGTGTTCGCATCTCATTGGTTCCTTCCACGGGTTATCTTCTATTATCCTAATATTACGGTTGCAAATGAAGAAAGAGAACTTTTATTCGAATGATCAATAGTATTGATGGAGTACCGGACCAATTTAAATTACAGTTTAGTTTTTCTGTATTTTCAACCAACAACAAGGTTTCTAGCTATTTATTTATTAAGCGAGACCATGGGCGAAACTCATGTAAAGATTTGGGTCAGTCCTTTGCCCAAAGAAGATATATTAATAAATAAATAATAAAAGCTGAATAAATAATTACTTACTTACTATTACCTATATATTTTAAGGCGGTTAACGTGTGATCTAGTGGTTAAAACCACCGGTCTTAGAACCAGAGGTCCCGGATTCGATTCCCAGCGGGAATATACATATATATGTATACGGTTTGGTTGGTGGTAGGGCTTGTTTGTCCACCTGGCTAGCTACCATCATCTTATCTAAATATGTCGCCATAACATCAATGTCTGTAGCGTTGTTGTGTTCCGGTATCTAGACATAATTTAAGATAAGATAAGCCAGTGCCTCAGTAGTTGAGATTTCCCGGTAAAGTGCGCTTCCAGCATTGGCTTTATCATCATCCCTAGACAAGTAGCATAACGCTCGCTAATCGAGTAGAAACGAAATAGAATTATTATTGTACGGGATTGACATAAGTCAACGATACGTAATAATCATTACTATTGGTCGCGCAGTGGTCGAAATTCGACCGTAATTTTATTAAGGCTGCACGGATTGTATCCTAAGCAATGAAAAATTTTAAAAGATTGAATGTGAGTTTGGATTGACAGATTTCGGCCGCTCCTCTTCCATTTTTGAAATTTTATTTATGTGTGTTTGTCAAATACATATGCGTGTGTGTCAAATACATGGTAGTGTGTGTAATGTTTGTTTTATTGATTTAATGTTTTTTATGCATAATTTAAAAAAAAATAACATTCTGCAATCCTTCTCTATATAAACTATAAGTGTGCGAAATTTCATACTCCTCCGTCCGCGCAATTTTCGTAAAAGCGGGTACAAAGTTTTAGCTTCACGTATTAATATATAGATATTTAATTTATATTCTATTAGCGTTATGCCACCAGTAAAGTATATAAAAATACTGTATTTTCAAATCACAACAAGTGTTTCTAGATGTTTCGTACAGCGACACCATGGGCGAGACGCATCGAAAGATTTAGGACAGTTCTTTGCCCAAGGAAGGTATGAGTTATTTAAAAATAAAAAACAAGTAAAAGTAAAAAAATATTTAAAACAAAAGATTTTTAATATCGATATGGTCACTATAAGATGTTGTTAGGTTAGCTAATTACGTAATAACATATGACAGAAGGTCCCATAAGTAGCGACCGAATAAATTAACCGACTTGGTATTACATGGATCTCACAACTTTTTACGGTAAAAGAACTGAGTTGCGAGACTTGGTTTTTTTACAAGTTTGTTTTTGATGGCATCTCATTTTTTTGTAGATAGTCCTACTTTTTTCCTTTCTGGTACCATCTAGGTACCTATCTACATCTATTATTTTATTGTATTATAATTAAACAGGTACACTGATTCATTAACTGCAAATGTAACTTTGTAATCCCATACATTTTTATATGGGATTACAAAGTTGTTTATGCAGTTGGTGTATCTAGAAAACTGGACCGAAATTGCAAAATATTTTAGTTTTTCCTTGATTTATTAACTAAACACTAATTGTATTCTAAATTTGAAGCTTCTATGTCTGCTAGTGCCTTAGAGTTTTGGTGATCGGTCAGTCAGTCAGTGAGTGAATGAGTGATAAAATTAAGAAACTTTGACTAGTTATAATTCTTTAACTACTTAATTTGAAATATACCGTGCGTATATTATACAATGCCTGCTTGGTTACTGAAAATTCAGGCTAAATCCACTAAATCCACAACGAAGTTAAAGGGGGTAAAAATGACCTGAACAGTTTTAAGAAAAGGATGGTACGGCCGAGCCGCTTTTTTGCTCGACTTGGCGGGGGCACTGCCGTGCCCCCAGATCCATTGCTTACTGGTCCTTTTGAGCTTTGCCCAAATTGCACTCAAAGTTTAAGAGGCTTATTTGTTTAAATATTTTTAATCTATGTTATATTTCAGCGTATTACAAATAAATAAATAAATAAATAAATAAATAAATAAATAAATAAATAAATAAATAAATAATACTTTGCATATAGTATAGCATATTATAGTACATGAAGAAATAATGAATATGCATATTTTTATTTTCAGACACATTTATTTCGAAAAATATATAAAAAAATTACATACCTGCCGGTACACTTTTTCCGGAATAGGTATAATTTGTTCGAACCAATATTCTTAAAGGTCAATTAATTAAGTATGGTATCAAGTTTTCAATTGTAATGATGACTTGAATTCAATAACGGAGGCCTTTTCCCAGCAGTGGGCCAGTCATAAGCTATTTACTTTTTTATACTCTATGTTTTTTTATGGTAACACAAATTTTATTATTTTCTTAACCTGAAACACACAGAAGTAATCCATTTACATTAAACTAACGGACGAATTCGTTCCAGGTCCTTCTGGGGGAGGAAAAACAAGAAATCCATTAAGTATTCCAAACAACTTTTTTATTGGCTACATGTTAAATATGTCGCTAGGAAGTGACTTACGTTTGCTTAGGACCGGCCGAATAACCCACTTAGCCGCAAACTTAACTTTGAAGTTAGATTCAACTTTCACAGTTGGTAATAAAGTTGAAAGTTGTGTGTTTACGTGACACGCTTAATTGGTATCGTGTAGCAAATCGTGAGCGCACTTGATAGAATTAAAATATATAGAGATTCTGTTAGCTTTAGCATTACGACTGTTTGTTTCGCTGTTGCGAGGCTTTTGTTGCTCCCCTTTGACTTTTGAATCGAAGCGTATTAAGGCGAAGGGTAAGGCACACTAGCGCCGCTAATGGATTTAATTTGATAACTGCTAAACTGGATTTTTTTTCAAACATTGCGGACCTTCCAACACTAGGCAAACATCTATTATTTAATAATTGTGCACTACTTTTAGGTTTGTTTTTGTATTCATTCGCTAACACCAAAAGTGGTTATTGTTTGTGAATAAATGCGATAGCCCGTTTTGTGAATAAACCACGCAACAAAAAGTTGTGCACAATTATTAATTAAATACTATGGATGCTTTCCTGTTATCGGACGGTACGCAATGTTTAAAAAAAGAAACGGTCCGTTAGTAATTGTCTAATTATCAATTGGTGGCGCTAGTGTGCCTTACCCTTCGCCTTAATGCAAAAGTTAACTTTATCGAGTTGTGTGGGTAGGCCCTTAAAACAAGAATTTAAACAAAATTTTAACTCTTCTCGTATGTCGCCAGGAGGCGCTGCTGCAATGCCATACTAGTGATCTAATGTCCCATTGGGACACTTAGGTACACTAGGCACCCTGAAATACCTATTACTAGGTATAAACAAAATATAGAGCTGAAGCTCTTTGGTTCGAAGTAAAATTGGTCAAACCTCATAGCACAGCTTCAAAGTTTCTTATGTTAAGTGAAATTAAGTCACAAATTTAGTTTACACGATACATTATTTTTTGGTAGTTATCTAAAGTTTTAAAAGTATTGTGTAGAAAAGATCACACACAAAGTTGAGTATAAATAATAGGACTTGCTTCAGCCGACGGCAACTACTCATTAAAGAGAAACACTTTATGCTATCTACTAGTCTTATTTAATGTTATAAATATTATGTAGAATTTATGCAAGCAGATCCGTATAAAGTCTTTACCTCAAATCGTAACCTTGCCTTATATCAATACTTATTTAAATATTTTGTAGCGTTTTTATTGTACAGATACTTGCATTAATTTAAATAGAATCAATAGTAACACAGATATTTTATATATATTTAATTTTAAGCAATTATTATATCATCAATCCGCGCCATCTATGTAAACACCAAGAAACTTCTAAGAGACAGTATTTCCTCTCTCTGCAGCCTTTGTGTACAATGTTACGAGACGAAGTAGCAGTAACTTCAAAAGAGCTTGACAGATGGCAGTCAGCTATTATAAACTTTATGCGAAATAGTGGCATGGGCTAATAATATATATGATACTGGACAAATTAATGTTCAGAAAAAGTTTTTGATGTTATATGTTATATGAAAAGATTAATGTTACAAGCATAAACACTAGCCGCCACGCCGTACCTACCTACTTACTAAAAACAGTATTCGTAGTAGCTTAGCTCCAATAGTTATTCCGTGATTTGTCTCTTTTACTCTAACATGAAATTAAGTTTATGTGACGGGATCAAAACAAGGAATATTTCAAGCTCATACTCTGTTAATTAGTAAGGCCCATAGACTAAACCTATTTTAGTAAGTCCATGTAAGACTATAAAAACAGATGACTTACTAAATGTAACGTTTAAAGAATTGTCAAGGGTGGTAAAATTGATTTAAAATGTATTATTTATAAAGCGTGGGTATTTTAAATATGCAGGTACAAGACATTTATGACCGAAAAAAATATTAAGAAACGTTTAAATTATACGCTATTTTTGTAAATTCACAGCAAAAAGTTAGTAAGAAGTTAAGACGTGAAATAGTTTAAGACTTTAATACATATGATATGACTAACGAATCTTAAATGTTGATATAGATAAATTCATGTCTATGTCTTGAATTTGCTAGCTCAAATACACGATTGTTATACACTATATACTATATAAATAAAAATATATTACTATACACTTATATAAATAAAAATATATTAAAATAAAAAAATAGTCTATATTATAAAATCGTATTTATAATAAATGTATCCCACACTCACACCAATTATAACGCGCCTAGAAAAGCTTCCTTAAGAAACTCGATATATGGTTAACTAGACAACGGATAAACATATTTAATGTACTTAATTTTACATAGAAAACACCCAGACCCGAAACAATTTAGAAAAACAGGTATTTCTAAATTAATCCGACCGGGGATCGAACCCGGGGACCTCAGATATGGCGACACCATGAAAACCGGTGTGCAAGCCACTCGACCAAGGAGGTCGTCGATAATAATCAATGCATAATAGCATTAAAACAAATGGTTTTCCATATCTTAAATGGCCGCCTGGTACTTTCATTAGGTACTAACGTTATACGAACATTATCTTTCAATAATTTGTAGAGTCAATCAATCCGATACCGATTGAAGATATCTGATTGATTGAAGTAAGAAATTCGATCATGTAAATTATACCAGCCAGCTCGTTACTCACGATCACGATAAAGGAGCTTAGATTTACTATTTTCTTCACGTTGATGTTTTAAAGACGTCAGGGTCTCTAGAATAAATTTGGATTTATTTAGGTATTAGCGAAATGGATGTGCAACTCTAACTCGCAGAGTAGAGCTCTTTCTATTGTTTTTGATGAATAGGTTTGTCGAGGAAAATCTATACTAATATTGTAAAGAGGAAAGCTTTGTATCTTTGTACGTTTGCAACGAATAAACTCAAAAACTATTGGACCGATTTAAAAAAACTCTTTCACCATTAGAATGCTACATTAGCGCTGAGTAAAGACTGTTAAAAAAATGCGGTACGAAGTCCGCCAGATCAACTAGTATGTACTAAAGAAGTAACACAGCATTTATTTAAATATGTAAATTTTACAAAGATTTTCTTTTTTTTTTGTTATAAATCAGGTTAATAAAGACTGTGAAACATAAGAATCAAAAGAACCATATGTGTTTCAAAGACAATACAATTTTAATATCTCTACATCATATTACATGGGGATGCAAACTGTCAAATAGTTCATTATAGAGGGCGCTAAGTGTTTGTTACACACCAGCTGTCAATCTCCATACAAATTATAATAATTTAATAGGATTCCTTAACTTTATTCAATAACGGGTCGACGTATGGCCTTTGAATCCTACACTAAGAAAAAATGGGAAAGAGCTTTAAGAAGCAGCAATTTTAAACCAACAGACTATTAGGGACTTCTTGTCGGGAAAGTGAAGAGTCATGTCTGCGGTTTTGTTTTATTTTCTAAAATTCGTGTTATGTCGAATATTAATGTGAAATAATGGTGGATTATTAACCGTTAAGTAATCGTGAGTGTGTATGAGTGTTGGCAAATGAAACAAAACAGTGCAACGTCACTTTTCAAATTCTCTCAAGAAGTCCGCCCGAGGACTTAGTAAAGCCCTACATCTTTACTCATGTACTCGAGGGGTTGGGGGTATATCATTTCTCACTTCTCATTTCTATTGTCATTCATCATCATCATACAGGAAAGAAATATTGTTTATTTATGTATTACTTGTAAGAAAAATTACTTTGACACTGGCTAAAATGTGCTAATCGCACGAAGCCATCAACTAAATGAAAAAAAACAGACTATTCTAGGTTATGTACCAAACATTTCAAAGAAACAGATTTTGAAACAATTTCTAAGGACGTGGTGTGTTGAATGTTGATTGTTATTATCATTACATTATAAAGATTGTGTGAAAGCCAGAGTATATTATGTTGTAATATAAAACGAACTATCCAGTTGTAAGATTTATTTATAGATTTTAATACTTGTTGTTACAGGTTTTCCACTTCAGCGTAATATTTTTGAGAAATCAGCGGTGCCAACTCAATTTTCCTGAAAAAGCACAGCAGAACCTTCTACTGTAGCCCGAACAGAGCGGTTGGAAAGACTTTTGATGCTCTCAAAATTACAGTTTTGATCATAAACCTCAAATCTGTAACAGAAATAAAATGTTTAACTTCTATATAATTGAATTATTTTGAGGTAATGTTCGTTTTGTAATAATTGTTAGTTCATCTGTAAGGTGAAGAAAACATTATATTTTACAACTTTTCATTACTGAAGTGTGTGATTTATTTTATTTAAATACTTATAGTAATCTAGAAGCGTGAAATAGGCGTGAACTTATATCAAAACTTACCTTTCTATCGGATCAGCTTTCTTTTCTTGACACCCCTTTTTTCAATTCTTCCTTTAGATCTGCAATTCGCCAGGTAGAATACATTGCTTTTAACTTAGTTTGCACCACACAAAAGACACTACATATAGACAGACTTGTTGACAAGTAACAAACACACAGCGCCCCCTGCGTAAAAGTTTTGCGTTTTCTTCCCCTTCTAAACATAATCTGTAACCTATATCTGTACCAAAAAACGTAATTCCCATTATAAAAAGTCCATTTGGTATTCGAATGCACTCATTTATCTCGCATTGAATCGTGCCAACCATAAAGTTCGGTTAAAATATATTACTGAATGCAATATCAATATTGAAACAGCGATTAATACCCGCATTTTCAGCGGAACCGATAAACAGGTCATTTTTATACGCCAGGCCCGCTAAAATCCCACATTAGCACAGAGATATCGGCAAACAATTAAAATTCACACAGCACGCATGAATTACTCGGTGTGCAAGCGACGAGAATACAGCGGGTGTTTTGGTTAATTAAAGTAAAGAGACTGTAATGTATTGCTGCTGGGCAAAGGCGTCTATTTTATTATTGAAATCAAGTCATCGCTATTCACCTTTGTATAGAATAATTTTTCATAGAACAAAATTTGTAATAATTTTGATACTTTCAACACTACATCAGCTAGTATCAAAAGACATTTGTAAATTTCATTATTAGTATTAAGTAAGTAGTGTATTACTTTACCTATTAACCAATGCTGGTTACAGCACGCCTTGTCACTTGGCCAGCGAGGTGTGACATAGGTTTTTTTTTAATTATACAACAGGAAGGTAATAGCGCTTGGCCTACATCTCATCTCATGGCAGAGATGAATTTATTTAATAACAAAGTCAATTAAGTTTGGCAGCAATGTCAAAATATTGTAGTTATGGATATCTTCCGAAGTTTTTTTTGCCTATATGCTATTTGGCAACGATATGTTCCATCAACCAAAAACAGAAACAAGATACTAAGTTCAAGTAATGAGAAAATAAATCAGTGCAAACATTTACAGTAAGAATTGTAAATGGTTGTATTATTGTTTTTTAAAGAAAGCCATTATCGTACAAAACAATAAACAGCTGCTTGGTGCGCCAATGGACTGCTACTCTTTCTATATCTTATAATCGCTCTAATTAAACGAGTCACTTATAATTTACTAAACCTGTTCTGTATAAAATATTATTTTTTAATATTTTAATTAATTTTAATATATTATATATTATTTCTATACAATTCTGTTTACTATTATTAAAATGTCTCTTATTTCACAAGTCGACGAGTCATTAATTAGACCGATTTAAACCGCTCACCGCCCGTAGCTTATACCACGCACCAAACCGCTGCACAGTCGGTATGATCCTAGAAATATGGCTGCCGGTCGCGCCGTTAACAATTTATGGGCTGCAGTAAATACTGCCGTTCCGCTTACTCGATACTTCTATTAAGGATTGCGGTGTGATATATGTCATGCTTCTTGTAATAAAGACCTCATCGGCCGGCGCTCCGACTGGCGAGGTCGGCTTGAATTCGTGCTTGTTAAAAACTTTCGCAGAGTTTTGCTTTGGAACGCATGTTAAGTTGTCGTTAACAGTTGACATAGTTTGTATCGTTCACCATCCTGCTATGGCTCAGTAGTTGAGGGTACCGGGTGAAGTGCGCTTCCATATTTGGCCTTATCGTCACTTAACATCAGGATGCCTAGTGCGAGTAGGTAATTTGACATTCGATCACGTTAACGAAAACGAAAACGTGTATGGCGTTGCAGCAGCGCCTCCTGGTGACATACGAGAAGAGTTACAATTTTGCTATAGAAATTTTCGTTTTCGTAAACGTAATCGAATGAATACAAGTGCTTACCCGTAGTTAATTAATTAATGATTATGGGTCAGCGTAGTGGGTTATGGACTAACTTTCTAATTCAGTTAAGAGTCCTCTTAACAGTCCTGTTATTAATGTGTTAAAAGCGCATTAATAAATATCTTTTTAGAAAAAAAACTGTGTGTTTTTTGAAGTAAAGATTTCTAGTAAAATAAAAGTGATATAGCAGCTGTTATTTCTGATAGATAAACACAAGCTTAAGGATTATATTCCAAAAATGCTAAACCAACCAACTAACAAGGCCCGATTTTTTAATCCTCAGATAAGTGTTATCCAACGAATAACATTGTCATTATGACATATTTTCAATGGAGAATCGGTCATTATGTCAAATTATTCGATGAATAAATTTTAACTGACGATTGAAAAATCATCCCTAAGATAATTGACCAAAAAGGTTAGATTATAACATACAAAAAAAAGTTCGCATACGCCGCCATCATTAACGAATTATTTTAAAAAAGTATAAAAAAATTATAAAAAAGTGAAATTACGCAGCAAAGCGCTCGCGGTGCGTTCGTACGGTGACAACGTACTTAATTGATCTAATTATGAGAAACTGCGTGCACTCAGAGCTTAACGAGCTGTTCTCTGTAATATATTGTTATATGAATGTCTCTACATAGAATACAAGTCTTGTGTTCATAGTTTCTTTTGTGTTAAACTTACTATAATAATGACATGTATATCTAAACCCTCAAGATGTGTAATGAAAATGAGCTTTCAAATATGTTTCACAAATACAATCAGTATGATTTTCCAGAAACTTTTGAGTGTTATATCAATCTTAACAGATTTTGTAGTCCGGTTAAAAAGTTCCAATAAATTATTAATATTTATGAAACTATTCGTTAAATCATCTAAGAATAGAGAAGTATGTATTTAGCAACCAAATTTCTAAAGCATTAAAATCTGTAAATTCAAAATTCTTATTTTGTAGTGAAATACTATATAATACTAGCTGTGCCCTGCGGTTTCACCCGCGTTAATTAGCGACTGTTCCACTCTTATTAGTCATAGCGTGATGTAATATAGCCTATAGCCTTCCTCAATAAATGGACTATTCAACACAAAAAGAATTTTTCAATTCGAACCAGTAGTTCCTGAGATTAGCGCGTTCAAACAAACAAACAAACTCTTCAGCTTTATAATATTAGTATAGATATTACAAGGTAGACTTACGAACCGATGGCATAATGACGTTCATAAGAGCTATTTGTAACCTAAACTGAATAAATGATTTTGAATTTAGATTTTTTTTTAATTGAAGCCGCACTTACAAGCATGCTTTATTCTCTGACTTTCTGTTCTGTGTTTATACTACTCGTCCAAGTATATAAGATACATCGCATTCATAACAAATCGAACTATTTTTTTTTATATTTCCTGCTATTTAGAAATCTGTTTCCTTAAAACAATAATCTAATATGTTGACAGAATAATCGAACAATAGCAACAAAAAACTTTCGTTATATAATGTCCGGCGATCAGTGTTGACATGGTACCTCTACGCAACTCAAGACGTAAGGTTTTGCAATCGGCCAGTGAAAGTCGGATGCCGCAGCCTCCGGCCCGCTGCGTTATTGCGTACGAGCCTACGGAACCTGTCACACGGCTATTATGGTGAGTTCCAAAATAAATATTTCTTAGATATTGTTTTTTTTTTTTTCTTTATCTGTGTATTAATTTGATTGATTTCAATAATGGAGGCCTTTGCCCAGTTTTGCAGTAACTTTTTAAGGTAATGTCACCAGTATTCGACGCTATTCGACCACTTGGTCACTGTCTCGACCGTTTCCTTTGCCAAAAGATAACATAGAATTGGGTAGTGGGCGGGAAAGTGAAGAGTCATCATGTCTGCGGTTTTGTTTTATTTTCTAAAATTTGTGTTATGTCGAATATTAATGTGAAATAATGGTGAATTATTAACCGTTAAGTGTTCGTGAGTGTGCATGAGTGTTGGCAAATGAAACAAAACAGTGCAACGTCACTTTTCAAATTCTCTCAAGAAGTCCGCCCGAGGACTTAGTAAAGCCCCACATCTTTACTGAGATACTCGAGGGGTTGGAGGGTATACCATTTCTCACTTCTCATTTCTATTATCATTCATGATCATCATGCATGAAAGAAATTAATATTGTTTATTTAATCATAATGAATCGTAAGACTTTTTCAATGGCTAAATGCTTGTGCAAAGCAAATTTAAAAAAATTTGGTAGTTGATTAGTCAATAGAGAGACTTTTTAGTAATTGTCAAAACAATTTTCTATATTAGGAGTTTTATGGAAATGGCAAACTATGACGTCACCATTTTGTTCCGTCAATTCCGTGTTTAATAATAACATTTAGGTTACAGGAATTCATGCTTAGCTCAAATATGAAATAGGTAATTAATACCAATAGGTAGGTCAATGTTTAAAATGACTGTTACGTGATTTCATTTATACGTTGAATGTTCTGGAATTTATTATTATTGTTGTCAACATGCTTATTTCTTTGAAACACATGACAGCTAGGAAGCAAGTGATCAGGGTGACAAGTGCGAGTTTCAATCGCTATTCGATCACGTTAACGAAATCGAGAATTTGTATCGTAAAATGTTAACTCTTCTCGTATGTCGCTAGGCGTTGCTTTAATTCCATACTAATTTTCGTTTACGTAATCGTTATCGAATGAATACGGATAGTATTCAATTGTTTCTAAAGTTAAGAGGAAATACTAAGGTCGACTGATTATATGAAAAGTAGACAAAATCAACGTTTCGTAGTCCACTGATTCCTCCTCCAAAACTGGACCGATTTAATTAATTTATTCATTAAAAATTATAAAGGTAGGCTTTGGCTGTGTTCCTATGTTTTGCTTTTATTCATAAATTAATTATTAAAAAAGATATGAACCTTTAAAAACCTTCAAAATTTGCCAGATTTTCGCTGTGTTCAGACATTCAGCAAACAAACTTGACGAGATTATATAAAAAAGCGAAACATAGGAAATACTTATTTCCTCTTAAAAATCAGTTGCTAGCTGACCCATATTTTTTAATGATTAATTCTGACGCAGTCGAATAAAAAGTGTCGATCATTGATTCCTGTCGAACTCTTGGTACCTACTACCCTACCCCTTTTTAAGTACATTTTGCGAACGGATTATAGTTTGAGATTCGGCATATTTAAAGTATATAGATAGAGTGCAGAAAAATTAAACTGTTTTTCTATAAACGTCGGCATATTTACAAGGTATGTAGATAGAGACGGCGTCACGGAACTAAGTTCGTCATTAGTTTTGCGTAATTTGCCAATAAACAAAAGAATGAATTAATTACTATATACACCAATGTGGCATGCATAAATAATTTTTAATTTTTAATTTTAATGAATAGTTTTTGAAATTATATAACTTAACTGTCCGCTACATAATTATGCGTAATTAGCAGAGGTCGGAATCAGGTAGAATTTTATTAATGTACTTACACTGATTTCATACAGTGAAAGAATAAAGTGGATATGCCTCAAATCCCGAGATTAATTTTTAACCTAAATTTTAACCTCTCGAGTCTAGGCTAGAAGCAAAAGTATTTTTGTATTTATAAAAAAGGCGAATTTGCTTAAGACTATTAATAATTTGGATTGTGAATTAATGTAAATACTAATAACAATTGTATGTTAATTATCTTTGTTTTATTTGTCTCAGCTATCTCTAAGGTTTTTATTATTATTTATTTGTAATATTGTTGGCCACACGGGATTGTCCATTAGTAGTTCCGGGAAGATCCATATTAATATCAACATTTCGATGCAAGTACATAAATAACTCTACCTAATTCCGACCTCTGGTAATTAGTCTTATAGTAACTTCTTGTGAACTATTATGATATATTATTTTGCGTTTTCCTTGTTTTGAATGCTGAGTTTATTAACATTGTAATGTTATGGTAGTCTAAGATTGTGTTTACATTTGATGTAAAAACAGCTATGAGTAATACAATAAAATAGCTATTATAATATAACTAGTATGAAAAAATACTCTTTACTTATATACTTAAAGACATTTTAATATCCGCTAAAATAACAGCGCTGAACGGGTCTAAGCTTTATATGCTGTAATGTGTAATAATATTGTTATATAATAAGTATTATTTATGTACTGCCACTTCGTTCTTTCACGATAATTCCGGCCAACGGATAGATGTTTAAGCTCACTATACACTATCGATTTTGTGTTTTTAATGTTGATAGCTCAAAGACTTTAAACGACCTTTAGTTTAGACAGTAGACGATACTTGGTAAGTTTCAAAATGTTATGACCTGAAGCTTTGAGGAGTGAAGTCCTTTTTAGGACACATTTTGTTATTCAATTTGGCTAAAGTATGTATATAGGTACTTATGTTTTCTAAATATTTTAAAATCATTTATTGATTCTATGCAAACTCGTTAAATTCACTTGTCTGTCCTAGTCTTTAGAAAGTAGGTACCTACCGTACGTTTAAGCTCAATGAAGCATGCCATGACAAAAAAGATTTTGCAAAAGTAAATAACTGTGGCCTAAAAAAGTTTTAGGTGAAACTACCAAAAACTTTTACTAACCGTTAAAATCGGTTTTGTCATTCTAAAACAGTTTTGTTTACTTAAACACTACTACTGGCTACTAAGCCAGTTGACATTTATTTTTATTTTGAACTTAGTTACCGCTAAAAACCAACGCCATCAACCAGCAGCGCTGTCAGTCGCCATTCCCACAATTGTTTGTTTGTATTTTTGATTTCATGTGTAACATTAAACGTTTATCAACGCTCAAACCAAACTCTTGGATCTTGAACACTGACTCTGTAATTTTGCAAGAACCCCTTTTATGACATAGACAACGTCGTGTCAAATATTGCAAAAATCTCCTTATCGTACTCGTAGAAGGACACTTTACATTCATCATCATAATTATCATCACCATCATCATCATCATCATCATTCTCAGCCCGTATCTACCCACTGCTGGGCATAGGCCTGGCAAATCCCTTCTGTTTACACTTTACATTACTTATCTATACTTCTATACTAATATTATAAAGAGGAAAGCTTTGTATTTTTGTAAGTTTGTAAGTTTGTAACGAATAAACTCAAAAACTACAGGACCGATTTAAAAAATTCTTTCACCATTAGAATGCTACATTAGCGTCGAGTAACACAGGATATATTTTAAAAAAAAGCAGTACGAAGGCTGTTAGTTGTAAAGCTGGGTCAGCTAGTTGTAAATACAAAAACAACCTGCAAATCTGTAATTGTTATGCTGCCATCCTATAATGTGATTGTATGATATATTTCCAGGGTGCGTCTCAGAGCGAGCCAGTGCCAGCAAACAAGGGGGACCTGGTGTCCAGGATCAAGGCGCACGTGGCGTCTGTAGACCCAAAGACGGCCAAGGACCTAGGCGGGGTGTTCCTCTTCAACATCATCAAAGGCACCTCGGTATATAGCTGGAGTAAGTACCTATTGACGAAGCCAGTGATGCCTCATAGCCTCCGGGGAGAAGCAGATAGTTATCTCCTCCTAACACAGTCCATTTTCCTCCCGATAAAGTCCCTAAGAGCCCAGCACGACGGGGAGGGGATACCTATATACAAAAAACTCAAACCCCCTTACAAATAAACAAAGAATAAGGTCCGAATAGCTATTCCATATTTTGTCTCTTTTACTCTAATTTGAAATGACGTTTACATGACAGGAACAAAACACGGAATAAGTATTCGGACCCTATTCTTTGTTTATTTGTAAGGCGCTAGAACTTTCCTTTTTTACCACGAACGTGATTTAGAACCGTACTTGGCAATTACCGGGTAGGACAGACACTGGCTGCGTAGCCTCGCTCTTCACAGAACAAATGTGTTATAATTTATTTTGTAGCACAACTACTTGCACACACATGTGCGAGAGGTGTTCCCCAAGGAGTTTTACTCAGTGCGAGACCGTTAAAATCCAATGTTTTACTGACATGCTACTTACCTGCTGCAGGAACTATCAAGCACATTTATTTATTCAAGGCTATTGGACATAAAATTCTTCATATCCAATAGTTCTAATAAAGTTTTAAAAAATTAACCTAATGAACGATGACAGCATTTTTCTCAGAACACAAAATATCATTATTTTTCTTTGTTTGTTTCTCAAATTAGAAAGTTACTTCCATACTTCTAAGTGACTCTTAGCGTACACTTGTTAAAACCGAAATTCGGAAAATCCGGTTCGGTGGCTTAATATGCCTTAACTTGAAGGCCTTAACCCACAGAGAAACTAAATATATCTTTAATTTTGTCACCCATCCGATTACCGGCATTGCGACTTACACAATCGTATAAGAAAATGTTAGTGTGTGTTAATAAAGGTAGGATAAATGTACATAGGTTAGTTAGAATTAAAAAGTCCCCTTACTATATTAGGGGGTAAAAATACCAATTGAATTGAATAAAATAAAAAACTTACACAATCGTCAACCAAACGCCGCTATTCCTACAAGCTCCTAGATGTGCCTCCAAACTACAATATCTTTATTTATTTTCTTTCAGCTCTAGACCTGAACAACGTGGCGGTCTACGAAGGCGAACCTGAAGACGACCCGGACACGACGTTCACGCTGAACGAGCACTACTTCAAGCAGCTAGTGCAAGGCAAGGAAGACGCGCGCACCATCATGCAGGCAGGCCGCTGCTCCGTCACCGGGGACATAATGCGGGCGATGAAACTTGAGCCTTATATCAAACTAGAATAAAACATAAAGTCAGCGCTGGTGTTCCAGCAACGTCGTGAGGATTCAAGGCACCTGCTGTCACCTGCTGTCAAACCAGAATAGAATATAAAGTCCCCCGACTGGGTGGGTTGCTGCTTTGTCCCCGGGGGCATGATGACAGCAATGGATCTTGAGCCTTGTATTAAACTAAAATAAAACACAAAGTCAGGCCGGCTCTTGTGAAGCCGGCGAATTCGTTGTGAGGGTGAAACGTGAGCCTTATATCAAACTAGAATATAACACAAAGTAAAAGCCCTAAGCCATAATAAGTCCTATGATACCGAGCCCAGCAGCTTTGCCGGATCCTGGATAATGTGAATAGCTTCATATAAATTGTACTGCCACTAGCCCTTCCGGCAGTTTTACCGGCCCGGGAAACCTGCCGATTCGGCATAGTGGGAACGGAGCCTTATTTGATCTAAGTGTGACGTTTGTTAAATAAATAAAGGAGATACTTACATATAGCGCTATCTGATAGAGGAATAAAAGTGATAGAGCTTTTGCAAGTAGGTAAGCTCTGATGGTGATGAAAATATTTAACGTATAATAAGTGAATATACACGCGTTTCTTTTCCACAACTGCAATAATACTGCTATAAGAGCTCATAGTCAGGGGCATGTGATATTCAATCTGATTATCTACTATTAAAGCATCTCATCTCATAGATTATCTACTATTTCTAATGTTTTAAACAAACATTTTACTAATAAAATAGTATAATTTATTCCTCTTATTAAGGTTTAAGGTATTATTAACTACGTTATTGCTGTGAGAATAGAATAACTTACAAATTTTTAAACTTTAGTTTTTAAATTATTTTTTAATATAATGTATTAAATAAAATATTGTTTCGTTGTATTGGTTTGATGTTTAACCTATATATTAGTTATAATACCCCATTTACTGTTCTTACTTTCTGACTCTAGCGCAGTTGAGGACGTTCAACATATTCTTACGGAATATGAGAAATATCGAAGGAAAAGGGAGTCAATGATGCAAAAGTTTATTATTAACAGATATGGTATAGGGGCATTTCAGAAATAAATAAAGCTTTTACTCATACTATTGTACATTGGAGTTTGTGGCCGGTTTTTTTCTGTGTAGACTTACAGACCATAGGACACTCATCTGTTAGCTTGTAAGATGTCTGATTAAAATAAATAAATAAGAGCTACTTGTATTTACAAACGTGTAGGTACTAGCAGAACCAACTTCGAAAGCTGCAACATGTTTGGTGTGATTGTTTGTCACATCTGTGAGTCCCTCTCCTGCCTTATTTTCTACTTTATTACAATTTATTTTTTTAGAGATAATTTATTTCATTTAGGTATTAAATATTAGAAAGAAAGAAAGAAAAAAAAAACATTTATTGACTCTCACAAAAAACAAAAAAAACTAAAAAAAAATAACAAATTAAAAAAACACAGTAGTGTGAGGAGCCAATCAGGACCCTACCTCAGCATATGCCGCTACGGTGTGAGAAAGTCACTCACATCGCAATATAATATTATTAATATTAATAATTATAATATTAATAATATTATTATTATTAAATATTATTAAGTTACACAATAAAGTTAGTTTACGATGAGGCTGGTGTATCTATGAAAAATAAAAGCCTCTAAATAAAATGAGACAATAAAAAAATACTGACTACAATGAACTTTGACACCTGGATTTGTGTCTTTTATGCTATTGTCATTGCTGAACAAACTTTTTTTAATCAAATTAAATGGGGAGATTGATGTCTTCCAAAACACGGAATAGTTAGGAATATTACCCATCCGGTACTCGGCATTGCAAAAGTTACTTAACTTGCAAGATCAAAGCCCAAACGCAGCTCGTCTGGATACACCACCTCTGTGGTATATGGTTATTGACCACCAGTATCAGGCCCAAAGGTTCCATAAAGTCCCGGGTTCGATGGTTGGCCAATAATTCGCGAACGACTTACGTCCCTTCAGGGTGCATAGTGCGAGTTTAATTCGCCATACGGTCACGTTAACAAAGACGATAATTTTTATGGCAGAATTAAGTCTTCTCGCATTCCACCAGGAGGCGCTGCTTCAATTTCATACAAATTCTCGTTTTCGTTTTCGTGATCGAATAGTGGAACGCCCTTCCTGAGTTTCTTGCCAGTTCTTCTCAGTACAAGGTCTCCCGCCCTGTGTAGACTTAAGAACCGATGGCATATAAATAAATAAATAATAAATAAATGTTTCCCACACTCACACCAATTATCTAGCCCCAAGAAAAGCTTCCTTAAGAAACTCGTTATATGGTTAACTAGACAACGGATAAACATACTTAATATACTTAAATACATTCTTATTATACATAGGAAACACCCAGACCCGAAACAATATAGAAAAACAGGTATTTCTAAATTGATTCGACCGGGGATCGAACCCGAAACCTCAGAGATAGCGACACCATGAAAACCGGTGTGCAAGCCACTCGACCAAGGAGGTCGTCAATATGACATTCATAAGAGCTAACATGTAGCGTAAACTGAATAAATGATTTTTCATCCCACCATCTCGGAAAGAGTATTTTTGCTCTTCGATATCTGAGTGCAAAAGCCGTTTTTATCCCCTAGAGGATAAAGTAAATTGAATTTAGAACATCGTGTGCACTAAGTTTGTGAATTCAAAACATCATTAAACCTATTTGCTTCTACCTCCATGGTGCCCAATTTATCAGTACTGTAGCAACCGAGACTCCTTGCTCGGGCATACTTACTGGCAGCCACCGTGGCCTGCATTAAAATATAGTAGAAGAGAAAAAAGAAGAACATCGCGAACTCGGTGACGGGTCGCGACGACGAATTGATTGTTATTATTTCATGTTGAAAGTAATATAAATATTTAAAGCTATAAAGCATTATTATTCGATACAACCCCCCGTTCCTTAAGTAACGACCCAGCGGGGTGTTACAGTACACAAGTTACTAACACCAACATTACAGTACCTAATAAAAATATTACACTTAGTAACTGTAGCAACGATACTTTCAATTTTTCTTAATTATACCTTAGTATTGTTTGTTATAATTTAAAGATTATTCTGTAATACTTACCTTTCATAATGTAGTAGTTAATACCTAAACTGAAATAAACGTATCTTGTGATTGTAAATGTTTTTTTTGCATTTAGTCATTTCCTCGCTGAGGTGGGATGAAAAGTTAGGTGTTGCACTCGAGTGCAAAGATTTTTCACCTGGTGCTCTTTTGATTCCCTCGCTAACGCTCAGGATTCTAATTTCTGAATCACTCGCTGCGCTCGTGATTCAATTTTAGAATCCTTCGCTTGCTCGGTCATCAAAATTGAGCACGCGATTAAAAAACAACTTTGCACTCTTGTATAACAAATAACTATTGAATTTTGTATAGAACTAGCTGTGCCCCGCGGCTGCACCCGCCGATCGCGTCGCCTGAATACGCTAGTATTTCGTATTCGCTTAGCGTTTTTTCTGACTTTTTTTGCTCGGCTCTTAAGATTTTGAATAGCCTATAGCCTTCCTTGATAAATGGACTATTCAACACAAAAATATTTTTTCAATTCGAACCAGTAGTTCCTGAGATTAGCGCGTTCAACCAAACAAACAAACACCTCTTCAGCTTTATAATATTAGTATAGATTTTGAAAAGGTATTTTAAACTCGCACTGTACTAGTACTAAGTACGACATTTTGCGACTCAAGTGCCTTACTACCTACTTACACAAATTATATCAAAATTATTAATTTTTGAAACAATAAACAACATTCTGAATATGTATGGTTAACTATTATTAACCTAGTTTCTCAATGCTATCTACTTGGTTGGTTTGCATGGCAGTATCTACCTATTTTGTAGGAGTTTTGCCTTAAATTTTGATTTGGTATTATCCTATAGATTTGAATCCTTTACGGGGTCTGTGATCACTGATCACAGAGAAACTGGGGTGTTGATCGTTTCATAACAGTGAGACTTATCGCACTAATCAACTTAGTTTACTGCTAACCTACTTAGTTCAACAAAACACGATTTGGTAACCAAGTATTTCGATAAATTAGAGTTATTCTTTTCGTCCCTTTCGAAACACTCCAAATCCTTTCTAGGCGAAAACGCCTTAGGACGGAGTAAGTTCATATGCGGAGGCAGTAGAAAGCAGGCCCGATTAACCATCGGTGCCTTGAAGGGCACTATGCCACAAAACAAATGCTTCACAGAATGCATCTATCAACAAATAGCTTGTGTAGGGCATGTGGAGAGGAAACGGAGTCAATGCACCTACTGTGTAACTGTGACTCTCTGGATAGGAAAAGAATAGGACTCTTGGGGTCGGCCTATCCGAAACCGGAGGACTTCAGGCCCTTCGCTCTTAAAGACGTTGCCAAACTTATGGCATCTATCTTTACAGACGAAGAAGAGTGAAAGGACGGGGTTGCACAAAAGATCCCGATGGGTCGAAGTGTTACTGCGAGAGGGAAAACTCAGCAGGCCCCACTAAGATAAGATAAGATATTATTTTCGTACTTGTTGTCTCATTATAATAGCACTTTAGTAGGATTTGAAATTATTTTTGTATGTATGTCTAACGCCTCGGTGGCCGAGTGACAAGTCCTCGTCCGTCACCTCTAGGCCCCAGGTTCAATTCCTAGGTAGGCCAAATTGTGTTTCAGATTTTTCGATGCATAGCCCGGGTTTTTATCACCAACCGTTTGTCAAATGTGGTGATTAAGCCTTTTCCCATCATTTCTAGTGACTTGATTTTAATGATTGAGGCCTTTGCCCAGCAGGGGGAGAGTAATAGGCTATTCATATTACCGTGTGTCTAAATTTTTATTGAAATTATCTTTCTCTTCTTAGATTCGTTTAAAGTGGTTTTTTTAAACACAATTGAAAGAGCGTTCGCCCGGATTGAGAAGATTCAAGCTCAAGTACCACCTATAAATAGCATAGTTGATCTGAGGTGTCACAAAAACCATATAGGTGTACACACGACTGCACATCAGAGTAATACAAACTGTAATTTTTTCTCAACAGACTTTGAACTTTATGTCTTCGGTATATGATTGAAAATGAATACTTATAGAAGAAATTTGATAGATTTGGATAAGTTGTTGTGCACGCGTGTGTACAAAGGTACCGCTAGCACAAGAATTTGTTACAACCAAACACGTTTCGACCGCCGATCTCCAAATCTTGTGTCACGCCAATCATAACCGATTCCGAATCGATACGTTGACAACCTTCAAGATAATGTCGCGATCTGATGACTAGACCGACTGGTTTGCGAACGGTACACGGGGTCGTCGCTCTACGGTCGTGTACCTCAGACCCTGGCATTCCCGCAAATAGAACATAATTAAAACAAAACAAACACTGCGTGCGGGGTGCTTATGACCATACGTGTTCCTCTTGTTTTTATGTCAAGGCGTGTTTTCGGTACCTGGGCGAGAGAGAGAATTACCTGCGCGAATATACGAGTAAGCCGACCCGAGTGCGCCATTATACTTTTTAGTAGGTATCAAACTTAAAAATTTTAATTCTTTCAAACCAATAAACCGATTCCAATGAAACTTTTAACGTGTTTGGAAAATACAGAGTGGTTGGAGTTGTTGACAGTTAATGAACATATTTAAAAAAAACGATGGTTCACTGATTTTATGTGAAAGTTTCAAATCGTATAAAACTAGTAATCAATTTTTTTTAAACGAGCTGTGTTAACTGTCATCCCCTCTATATTTCCCTTAATCAATAAATAGATTAATTCTAAAGATTAATTTCTTTTAACATAAAAAAAAAAAAAATAATTCATCATAGAAAGTTACATTAAAATCGGCTTAATAGTTCGAAAGAACTAGACTTTTGATATTTATATAGGATACTAAGTTAAATAAGACGCCGTGCGTGCTTCTAAAGGCACCATAAGTCGTAAGTCAATTGTCGTAAAATAACAGTCGTTAAAACCCAACAACCCGCGTTGGGCCTCGCGCAGTGGGCTATAGACAGATTTCCACACGCCCTATTGTTCGTGTGGGAAAGCTTGAGCCTAACAGTGGGACGTATTTAGACTGATCGTGATGTCATCATCTGACAGACACGAAATTGACAAACCCTTCTTAACATTTTTCTATAAGAAACTAGTACAAAATTATACATTATATAGGTAAGATAGATAGATAAATAATCTATATATTAATACGTGAAGCAAAAACTTTGTACTCTTTTTTACGATAATTGCGCGGACGGAGGAGTACGAAATTTCGCACACTTATAGTTTATATAGACTGATGATGATGATGATGGTGATGATGGTAGTTTATACAGAGAAGGATTGCAGAATGTTAATATATTTTTTTAATTATGCATAAAAATACATTAAATCAATAAAACAAACATTACATACACTACCATGTATTTGACACACACACATATATACTCTTTTCAAAAAACTCAAAAATGGAAGAGGAACGGCCGATATCTGTCAATGCCAATCCAACATTCCAAACTCACATTCTATCTTTTTTAATTTTTCATTGCTATAATCCGTGCAGCCTTAATTAAATTACGGTCGATTTTCGACCACTGAGCGACGACTAGTATAGATAGATAGACAAGATAGTTGTATTAACACTCATTTTTAGTTTGCACCTGGATCTTATTGTGTCCACATCTTAAGAGTTACGAGCTGGTTCAATTTACTTTTAAATTAAGTTCATGCTTATACTGTTACTTGTTTTGTGAGCCTTAATAAATAAAGAAATAAAAGCAATAAAGTTTTTATCTATGAATCTTTATAAAAATCACACTAAATCCAGCTTCACACTTGTCCCTTACCCTTCATAAAGTTAATATTATTATCCTCTTTATTTATTTTCTCTCACATATAAATTTACATTTTAAATATTTTTTAAAAACAAAATAAATAAAACATGAATTTTTTTTTAAATAGGGTTCCGCCGGCATTAGGACCAGGGTCCAAGCTACCGGTGGTTAAGGCTCCAGGGACAGGAACCTCCTCACAATGCGTGCCGTATCGAAGAGAACTGCCTTATTATTATTATATTATTTTATTTATGTCTTTATATCCATACTTATTCATAAAATAACTCACTTAACTATAAATAGTTAACAATATTTTGTATATTATGTAACAACCTAAAGTAACTAAAACTAATACGAAACTAAGTACTTTATATTAGATTGTACGCTAAATTACAATCTAAAACTTTTATATTTATTTATGTTTTGATTTATATTAAACTTAGACTAAGCCCATATTCGCCTTCAGGCGAATGCTGTTGCCTGCGCTAAGTAAACCCTGTTTTTCAAAACACCGGTTACCTAGCTCAGGCAACAGCATTTAGTTTATTTTAGATTATTAGTTTAGAGCTCTTTATAAACAATAGATGTAAGCGTATTTCAATAAAGATTTTATTATTATTATTATCTCCTTTATTTATTTTCTTTCTTAAAACTAGATTTTTACAATATTTTAATATAAAAACAATAAAACATTATAAAAACCTAATCCTAGAGTACCACCAGCAGCGGCGCAGGGCCCAAGCTACCGGTGGTCAGGGCTGCAGAGTGAGATTATTATTATTATATATGTATGCTGAGAGTCTTAAACAGGAACTAAACCATTGAATATTAATTTATTTTTTAATTATAAACATACAATTATAACCTGCAACAAAAAACAAGTAACAACCTAAAATTTACTTAATACAATCCACAGATTTGTATCGTGAACAATATCGCATATTAACTTACCTAATTACGCCAAAGCATGCATTAATTTACATTAAGAATAACTTGCGAGAACATCCGAATTAGTTAATGAAGGTGTTGTATTGTAGTGGTCGAGACTTCGAGACATTGGTATAATCACCGACGACATGTATTAACATAAATTCGGTGTTTACTGATACTAACTGATTTTGTTTCATTATCATCATCATCATCATCATCATCATCATCATCATCAGCTATTTTTATGTCCCCACTGCTGGGGCACGAGCCTTCCCTATGGATGGAGTGCTGAGATTAAGCAACTTTCGCAAAGGCCGGTCATCGGATGGGTGACCAAAAATTTGTCATCTCGAGCTTCTCCGTGCTTCGGAAGGCACATAAAGCCCGGCTGCATCAGCAGTCGTTAATAACAACCAATCCGCACTGGGCCCGCGTGGTGGTTTATGCCCCGTTCTCCCTATCCATCCATAGGGAAGGCTCGTGCCCCAGCAGGAGGGACAAAAATTATCGGGTGTTGAAAATGGGTTGATGGTGATGATGATGATTACGTCACCACCATGCACGGGATGTAATTAGGCTACAATTATGTTAACAAGAACTGTTTAACAATATGTTAAATTTTACCTTTAAAAAAATCAATTTAAATATATTTTTATTATTCATGTTTTTGCATTCGCAATCCTATATGTAGTTACAAAATTATACCAAAAAACATCAACTAGTCTCAAGAAGCTCAACGAGCTTTCTGGGGTCTTGATAGCTCAGCGGCCAAAGCATTGGATTATCCAACTTGGCCGGTTTTTTTTAATATATTATTATATAAACTTAAGCAGTTTGAAATCAAGAATAAGAAAAGTCTAGAATAAGTAGCAGACCGCAATTTCAATACGTTTATTATTAATATGTAAACCATGCTATTGCAGCTATTGAAGTATTTATAGAACTAATTCACTAGTGCATCTAATATATCTAATATAGCAACTACAAGTTATATAGTGAGTGATCTGTTATATCATAACGAGTGTCGGTAATTACTAGAGAATGGTTAGAACGAGTCCTAAGCTGGGAGTTTAAGGACGACTGCACTGGCCCTTGGACCAGTGCATTAATTCATTACGAGTAGTGTACAGCAAAGAGAAAAAATTACGTTCATTTAATATGTGTACGACTAGTTCTAGTAGTGATGAAAGTATACTAATTCTAGTTTTATATATTTTTACATTCTGTTGCTCTTCGCCGATGTATGTCGTGTGGCAAACTAAAGAAACAAACAAGTCCTGCATTCATGTTCACTTGTGCTTTAACACCTATTAAATATGTCTTGTTGGCTTCCCTATGTACAGACAGGGCAGCCAACAAGACATATTCACGTCGGCCTATATACACGTAGATAAATAAATATCAGTGTTAGTATCATTACAGCTCAACAGTTTGGAATTTAAATAAACATATACCTAAGTAAGTATACGAGTGTATACATTATACATTTCGTTCGCCTTTTTACTAATCTAAACTACTAACCAAAGTACATACTTACTTATAAAATGCCACCGGTTCACCATATTCTGCTCAAACAAATAGGTACTTAGAAACAGAAATGAACGGAAAACTATTGATGTTTGACTGGGCACTAGCAAAATACTACAATCAAACAAAACCTAGTAGGGTCTCTACAACTACCAATAAAGAGCCAACTATACTTAGAATCAGTCCATCCGGGATAAAACTTTTTCAAAGTCGGCAGTTGACATAAAACCTTTGAGATCTTGTCATGGTGTATCACTCGAGGGTGATTTTCTCAAGCCGCTAAGGTTGTTTAAACTTTTTGTATTAAAATCTATTTATGGCATCGCCTTCTCTGCGCGACGATACCGGTAAGTCCACCTATAAACTAAGCCTTGTAGCTTATTTTCATCCGTATCTATACTCAAATCGTCCGCTGCACAGCCCGCATACAAGGGTCCCACACATTGCGACAAACAGACGGATAGTGCTCGTGTTATAGTGTTCTACAGATAATCAAATATGAAGTCGTTTTTATTGATTTTCGCAGCTGTTATAGCTATGGCCCACGGTGAGTTTGAAGTCAACAAGTTTAAAATATTTGTAAAGATATAAAAATATGTAAATTTGTGTCCTGGAAGAAATGTCATTTTAGAGATAAGTTTACCTGTTGTACTTTAGGTATTACGAAAGTTTTTAATGAGTTTTTTGTGTATGGAATAATAGATAAAAAAATTTTTTTTTAAATAATGTAACTAATCTTTGTGACATAAAAGATTCGCATTTGATATAAAAAATGTTTAACGATTTCGATAAATCAAATGTTTAACGGTTTGAGTGGCCGGTGGTGGCCATGACCAGTGCATCTCGTGTACTTCAAAAGGTATGCCTAGGATACCTACCTATATTAAGCAGTTTGTCTTAAACCTTGTTAAACATTTTATTTATAATGTGCAACTCCCGGTCGCTGTTGTAAAAAAATTTGACGACCTCCGTACCGAATGACTTGCACACCGGACGTTGGTCGGCGCTAACTCTGAGGTCCCGGGTTCGATTCCCGGTCAGGTCAGTGTTGAAAACGAACTTTTCGATATTGTGTCGGGTCTGGGTGGTTGTGGTACCGCCATTGTTTCTGATTTCCATAAAACGAGTGCTTTAGTTATGTGATGTTGCCTAATATTTTATTTTTTTAATGGTACTCAGTAAAGTTCATCAACTCGTATTGGGCCACCGTGGTGTGTCATGGCCCTATCTCCTCATGCGCTATTGCTCCTGATAGGAAGGCCATAAGTCTGAAGAAGCATATGAAGACCACTTTTCATATAATCGGTTAATTCTAGCTATTGTTACATAAAAAAGTTTGATTATTTTTTCTGTAAGTACTTTCCAATCGCAATTCAAATGCCAGAATCCGAATAGACAGATGTTTGGGTTGAATGCAACAAATTTTAGTTCAATCTCCATAACGCCGTAAGACAACTGATGTGAACCCATGCCTAACACAAGCATATCAACTTTCTAGATAGGTTAACTAGACTGTTTTCAATGTGCATCTAAATAGCGCATTAATAATAATCTTAAAACCAATTTAAAAAAAAGAAAAATAGGCAAAGACCAATTTTTCGTGTGCTGTTTGAGTTATTTAATAATGTTTATTTATTTGTTTCTTGCTCCCATATAGGTGTAGATCCAACAAATTACGATTTAAGCAGAAACAGGCTCGGTACGGGCCCATCGAACGGTATAGTTAAACGATTTATTAGCATAACATCTGCTAAATATATTCACACAACTTTATGGCCATAACTTTGTCTTATCTAATTTGGAGAAGTGTTGAAAAATTTTGCACGAGCGGGATTTGAAGCCGCACCCTCTCACATACCGGGTCGGATATTATGCCAATGTTCTAATTATTTTTAAACACTTTTCCAAATTGTAATTTGTTTACAACAAAATTTGCGTAAAATTACTTACCTCATAATTATGTTATCCAATGCAGTTCACCATTTTATTAAATGACTATTTTGGTGACGGTTCAAGTTCATTCACGACTCAGCGTTTTCTGTTGGCATGATTGATCGATCACAATGAATGATATAAGTATCTACCACAAAACCCATGCCATCTCATCAGCATCAACTTTCTTTGTATTTCATAGTTTAGTTCAGCACTTCTTAACCTCAGATTATTTTAGTTCATGACCTCAGGATGCGATTTTAATCCGCTTTTCGATCATGTAAACAAAAGCTTCTGAGCGGTAGAGCCCCGCTCGTTGCAGCACGAAATGGGCCGGCTCGCCCGGCATAATACCATGTACCCTCTCACAGAATATCGGCGTGAAACAATGGCACTCGTTGCTGTTGTGTTTCGTCTGGTGAGTGAAAGTACCGGAGGCCCATATCTCACCCCTCCCCCCCTCCCACTTCCTACATCCTCCTCAAGATCCAACTCCTTCCTCAAGGCCGGCAACGCATCTGCGATTTCTTTGGTTTTGCGGGTGTCCATGGGCGGTGGTGATTACTTTTCATCAGGTGACCCGCCTGCTCGTTTAAATATATAAAAAAAAAGTGGGACCCGTAGCACGTGTATCAGGGGTCCTCTGTAGCTCAGTGAACTCTTAACACATTAAATTGTGCAGTAAACTCAGCATTTCTCGGCTAAGCCACGCACTCGCAGTGACGATGACGCATCATCGTCGTCACGTTCATCACAAGTAGCATCCTTCTCATTAACTAGTAGTAAGTGAAACTACCAATAAAAGAGTTTTTTTTTCCTAAAATAATCTCTGACAGGCGTCGCGGAGTTGTTTAAATTATGAAAGTGGTCCGTGACTGCAAAAAGTTTAAGAAACCCTGCCCTATAGGCATGCATAATTGAATTTCAGTACTTACTTACTAGCTAATCCCAAAAAAACGTTGTTTAAGTTCTACAAAAAGAATGACAAATAGGTAATTAAGCTAATTATGAAACATAAGTGTTTAGGTACTCTAATTGCTTCTTTTCTTAAAAGAAACAAGGATAATATAGGAACATACTAACAAGGTCAAGGCGACTGTTGGTGTGTACAATATTGTTTTAAGTATGTAGATAATTAACCTACCAAAATAAACCATATAACACTATGCATGGCAATGGTCATCGAAACCTTTGAAATTGCTGTGAATTTGAAGTTAATATAAGATTTCTCATTGATAGAGTTTGAACAATGTAAGTTTAATTGCAGTTTAAAACTTAAGTCAACGATTATTAAATATGATAAGTAGTTTATGGTAAATAGGTGGATATTATACTCGCAATCAAAGAGATTTAATATAAGTAGTAGGTAATTAAATGTCTTTGCTCGTCGATCATAGAGAAAAATGCCAATGCAAGTATCAAAAATCAAAATCTTTATTGCTAACTAACCCCCTTGTTATAAAAACTATTTAAGTACATAAGCATTATTTAGTTAATCATTGTTTTGTGTCTTTTTGTCAAATATAAAATGACGTTTGTGTGACGTTGATAAAACAATATTTAACTAAACAATGATAGTTTTTATGAATTAGGGGGTAAGTTTATGAAAGGTGTTAAGTACCTACATTTTATATAGGTACTTAGGTAAAATTTAGTCGCCCTTTTCGGACACGGCAATTTAATAGAGCTCCCAAACTACTTATATATCTTAAGTCTAAAAGTTAAAAACCAATTAAAACAATAACACAATTAAATTAAATAATTAAGTAATCGTCATGTCAAGACTACTTATTAAATTATAAATTTTAAATAAATATATATTTTTATTATCTATTTATTGTGGTATCAGTATTAAGGTAAGCAAAAAATGTATATATTTTAGGGTGAGAAAATTATTAACAGAATAAAAACATTACCAGGAATTATTAAAAGAAACATTGTTTAACGAGTTTCGTGCAGCCTCTGCTCTGATAAAAAATACACAGATAAAATAAATACATTATAAAATTTCACTTTAATTAAAAAAAAATGGTAATAAACAGAACTCATTGTTTTTTTTTTATAAATTAAACATTGCTTTTTCATTATTGGCATTGGTTTTAACATTTTAATACGAACCAGCATTATTACATTGTCATGACATTCGGTTCCAACTCATCGCCGTACATCAACTAATGAACTAACCATCATCTCATATCACCAACGCTCAACAGGTTTCGGAATAAGAGACTTCCTCGACTTTTTACTAGCGGGTAGCTACGGGCAGCACTACCCCAGCGGGCCGGGGTACTACCCAGGTGGGGGGTACGGCGGGCAATACCAGGGCGGGCACTACCCGGGTGGGAACTACCCGAACGGGCACTACCAGGGCGTCGCGGGCCCGCCTGGCGCCCACCCCGGCTGCCCGTTGTGCGACTCTTCGGTGTACAGCTACTGCTCGCACAAGCAGGCGCACGATGCGTGCTGCTGCGATAACCCTTCATGTAAGTATTTTTTGTAACATTTGTATAGCCCAGGTTAGTACATATCATATCAGACTTGTGAGAACAAGTTGTTGAACCACATTGGTATAAAACAAGTTCACGGGTTCGATTACATATTACTGTGGCCGGGCCGTTGTACTACCCGGGAGGGGTCTATAGCGGTCATTACCCGAATGTAAACTACCCGGGTGGGCAAAACCTGGTTGGGCATATCCGGGTGACCAATACCCGGGTGGGCACTACTCAGACGGGCACACCCGGGTGGGTACTACCAGGGTGTCACGGGCCTGCCGGGTACTCACTCCGGCTGCCCGTTGTGCGAATCTTCGGTGTATTTGATTAGCCTACGTAGTGATTAGACTAATGTGTGATACAAGACACAGATGTCCCTGACAGTGCCGGTGGTGCATTATTGAGCCCTGTTTGGTTGGTGAAGTTTGTTTTATGTCCGACTAGCTAGTTACCACAATCATATCTTAGTATGTTGCCATAACAATGTTAAGAGCATTGATGCAATTATATTAAGTACCTAATCATAGAATAATAATACCTAATATATTTTAACGGACAAAAATGGACGCTAAATCTCTATATATTAATATGTGAAGCAAAAACTTTGTACCCGTTTTTACGAAAATTGCGCGGACGGAGGAGTATGAAATTTCGCACACTTATAGCTTATATAGAGAAGGTTATCTGAATGTTAATATTTTTTTTAATTATGCATAAAAAAATACATTAAATCAACAAAAACAACATTACACACACTACCATGTATTTGACACACACGTATTGTTTGTCTTTAATGCGGCCGACATCTGTCAATGCCAATACAAACTCACTTCTATCTTTTTTCATTTTTCATTGCTTGAGATACAATCCGTGCAGCCTTAATAAAATTACGGTCGAATTTCGACCACTGGGCGACCACTAGTACTATTAATCTGCTCTCGCCTCTACAAAAACCAATGTCAATCTCAGTGACAATGTTCTTCTAAATACAGACATGCCGTTCACATGCCGCAAGTCGAGCTGCAACTTCCTGTACGCCAACTCCTGCCAGGAGTACAACCTCATCTCCAGCTGTTGCTGCATCGACCTGTACAAGAACGCGGCACCCACGCCGCTGCCGGTCGTCGCGTAACCACCATACACTCCTGTAACGCAGTCAATTGGATGCAGTGCCTAATATCTGAATACGGGTGGATTGCACCAAAACTCTGGTTAAAGTTACTATTAAAGATAACTTTAACATTGACGAGCTTCACTAACAGAGGCATCTAGTACAATGCATTGCACCATACAATACTTAAAAGGGTTGCTAGTCAAATGAGATATATATTTGTCCCCAAAGCAAGGAAGGGATAAGTTTTACAACAAAGTCGCTTCCCGATGTCTGTCCCTATGTATGCATGTATGCTTAGATCTTTAAAAGCTATGCAGCGGATTTTGATGCGGTTTTTTTAATGATAGTGATTCAAGAGGAAGGTTTATATGTATAATACATGCATAGAATTAGACCCGGTACTCAAGCGGACGAAGTCGCGAGCGGGCCGCTAGTTAGATATAAGATTTTATAATTAGATTATGAATAAAATCTACTGACATTTGACTGCTACTTTGCCATTCGCATTAGTTCTGTTAACGTTATTTGACGTCTACTATGGTCATTTGTATGTACAATTGTTATGGCGCAACAAATTTTTCGCTAACTATTGATTTGATTTGTCGATAACGTTGGATGGTGCAATCCACCCTTAGTGTATACATATCATGTTTGGATCATCGATCGATAGTGTAGCGCGGCTACATAAGTTTAAGGAGACAATATATAATGGTATGTTTAGCATAAGAGAATGCATCTAGAATAGGCATCTTCTGGGGCAGCTCGCTCCATCGTAGACCTCATCTACGCTCACTATTAGGTGAGATCGAGGTCAAGAGCTGTCTTATAAGATATATATATATAAAAAAGCACAGATTTTAGTTACTATTTTCTGGCTCGTATGCGATCTTACATAGTGCTGTAAAGTAGTGATACGCATACAGACATCTTTAAAAAATACTGGGTATAATTGTAGCTTGTTTGTGCGCCAAGCATGATGCCATATAATAAGAAAATTGATGAAAACAACTATCGATGCAACTTTAACTTAAGACTTATAATAATAACTTAGAATAAAAACAAAGTTACAATTTGGCAGTTTTATTCCTATAACTGTGTGATCTCTACCTTTATTATAACTTTTAATATGATTTGTCATAGGTCGCAGAATTATCCCTACTACTTAGATTATATATAGAGATTTCGCGCTTTCACGCAGGAACTACTCAACCGACCATCATGAAACTTTTTACACATTCTCAAAGGTATTGGGAAGGATATAGGATGCTTTTTATTAAAAAAAAGCGAGTTTATTTTTTGGTTGATACGCTTTCACGCGTAAATATTTAACGATTTGTTTGTTTTGTTGTCATAGAAACTGACAAAGCGGTACGAAGTCCGCCAGGTCAGCTAGTCAGTAATAATAACTATATAACGTAGGAAACGTTTTCCAAGAATCGCGCTTTATACTTTACCTACTCCGCAATAAATATACGATACGTCGTCTGATGTTAGACAGGTAATTACAGTAAAGTGAAGTACGTAAGTAATGATGACAACTTTATGTTGATTCAAAATGAATATATTTTGTGATGCAAAATAACTTGCCATTCTAAATACTTATAAAATACAGTGAAAAAATTAAACGCCTACCCGACCCAGTCAGGAATCGAACCTCAGGTCAATGCAGCCGCCCAGATTGCGGAAGACCCAGGTTCGATTCCTGGCTGGGTCGGGTAGGCGTTTAATTTTTTCAATGTATTTTTAAGTATTTAATTCAGCTTCAGTGCAGCAAGTAGCACTTAAAATAAAAAAGTAAATTCTGTTAGTTCAACTACTTTATTTGCAAGGCATTATTTCGTGATATACTTAGTAGGTAAAAATATCATCGTATATATGCGGGTCGATATGAGGTATAGGTTGTTTTTATTATAGTTGTTTTTATCCGGCTTAAGAACGAACCATATTGGTGAAGCTTGCAAACAGCTACCACATGAGGAACGGGATACTTAGAACTTGGTATACATATTAGAATCTAACAATCTGAACAATTGAGGAAGTAACATGTAATATGTATTCTGTAAGTGTACCTTATATAAATAAATAAATATATACTTTGAGACAAGTAAATAATGCCAGTCATCGTCATCAATCGAGTCAAGAGACATCTAGCTACAGAATAAATAAAAACAAAACAATATGTTGGACTCATTTATGCACCTCGAATACTTATACCATACACACATCTCTCACTACATAGTAAAAAAACAGTGAAACTGCCACTAAGTAACTAGTCGTCATTGGCATTGGGTGTCTAGTCAATTGTTACCTATTTATTTATAGTTAATTCGAATTTCCCAAACATATTTTGACACAAAGCATTGGGAAGGTTTATCATTAAAAGATACAAATCATGTGTTTCATGTAAATTACTTCATTTGAATCTTCGAGACGAGTGAGCTTTCTATATTATGCTTAGTGGAAAACTTGATAAAACCCATTAATTACCAAAAGTACTACAATCGGTGGAATACATCACAGCTCAGAATAACCGTTTCCACTAGACATAAAACACATATTTGTACCAACAAACATTGGACTATAGAAAAATATGTTTCATATTCAAGTTACTTGATACATACGCGCAATCGCAAGTACACCTAAATATTACTTACACGTAGCACAAAGTTCAGAATCATGAACAGTTTGGAAACTAGCGCATCCCGTCTACATAAACGGGAGAGTAGCCTTAGGCGGTTCAATACAAACATGAGAATCTTACTCATACATGAAAAATGTTTGAACTCACTTTTCATTACTAGTAATACTTGAGATGTACATTGTCAAATGAACAGCAATAAATTTTATTTGTACTCGGCATCATGCATTTAAGATATATTTAATTGTGTGAGTTATACTCTAACGGGAACAAAGAAAAGTGAGCTCAAACTCCTTAACTTACATTAATAGTAACACAGCGACCACCATCTTGATACATTTAGTTAACGTTTACAAATTCGTTTTTACTAAAACAGCCTTTGGGTTATCGTGAATATTACACTTTAATACTTGTCAGAAAATGCTTTATACAGTGTGACGGGGAATGAACTTGGAACTCTTGTGACAATTCCCGTCAAGCTTATATCGATCGCAAAGTTTTATGAAAAAGAAATATGATAGATCTTCGTATTGAACGTTGCTTCCATTACGGGCGTATGGGCGTCGCTTTAGACAAATAAATTAAGTATTGAAATTAGATTTTCTTAGTTCAAGCCTAAACACACTATATATTATGATATCATAATGAAATGTCAACGCGCTAAACTAGTTACAAACATTTATTTACTGGAATATGTCTATAAAACTGTGTATACTTTTGGTATTTAAATAACTACCCAGCCACTACATTGAGTTACAGATCAGGGCAAACACCGACTAACTTCACTCCTAAAGGATTTACTCAGTTTAAGGTTATTTTAGAAGCACTTTAAGTGCCGTAATTTACATAAATTATTATTATTATAAAGCTAGCCATTTTATTAACAAGAAACGGCAAGAACGCAACAGGGCTAGTATTTATGTCATATTGACAGCGAAGTGTTAATTTTAGTCAAAAATACTTTTTAATGTTTTCAGTACAAGAATCATTTTTGGCAATTTACACATTAATACGTGAAGAAAAAACTTTGTACCCCTTTTTAAGCACATTGCGCCACCTCCATACAAACAGTACCTCTTAAACAAATTGTTATCGAATATAGAAAGAAAATGTTCGACTTTCGACAACAGGGCGACCACTAGCTTAATAAACTTCTAAATTGTTTTTTTTTATAAATGTAAATAGTTCTATGTCGATGCCTCGACACTTCGCCGTCGATATGTCAAATAAAGTCCTAAGAACAGAGTTGTCAGGCGGTGCCTACCTCAAAAGGTATGGTAACTTAAATAAATTCAATAATTTACCCAATGTAATAAAGTAGGATGTAAATTCCTTTATAAATCTATTCGAAACATTTAACTTGGCAGTGTTCAATAGCTCAATTTCAATAATAACACCGTTTTCCATAATCCATATTTGATATTTGGGTTCTAGCGTATCTTGACTCGTTTGTGGAGATTACCCCTTGGATTTCGTATTTGTTGAATTACCTGCAAGTGTATTGTTATAGCGAAATCTTAAGACGAGTCTGCACTTAGAAGTGTTTATGTACAATTTCACCTGTCGTGTAGCGCTTTGGTATTTTGAAGGTCTGCGTTTGCTGTGTAATGCAAAATTGCAGTGAGTCCCTTTTTTCCATCGATACTAGTTGCAAGGGTGGCGTTTATCGTGGCCATCATTCGTCCAATATTATGAAGATACTTGTTGCGTTTTTCAAGGGGGGTAATCTCCACAAATGGGTCAAGCGTAGCTCAGACACCCAAATACAATTTTTTCCCCATTTCATAGTAGTGGCCGGGTAATAAAAATGTAATTGTATTCTACTCGTTACGCATTTACGAAGGCATTAATTTACCACATTGTTTAGCCGATTTAAACGTTATAGGCCGGGAGTGTAAAAAACCGTCACAAAAAAAAGGATTTGGTAAAATATAAAAAAATACGGTCTTAAGTGATGTTCCTACATCGATAATTTATATGGATAAGATAATAACAATTCAAGGGAAATTAAGTTATTATGATGCAATTTTTCGTTAATTTTGTAAGTTTTAGTTTAGCCAATCGAACATTCAAAATGCACAAGTTGACTGGCGAGTTTTCTGTCCTTTAGTAGTTTAAGACCAGATATTTGATCCTGTCCTGTTCACTGGTAACTGAGGCTCAAACTTATTTATGGTTATTCTTTATAGCGTTCTTTTAGAACTTTCTTGTGTTAAAATGTTAACCAGTAAAGTTTTTGTAAATGAAAAAATGATTCGGGACCGTAGTTTTCTTTAAAACATTCGATCGGGATAAAATGAACTATTATTAGTTTTACATAAAGTGTTTTAACGCACGATCCAACTCGGCATAACGCAAGCTTGTCTCCTAATTTACTAGATTTCTAGATTCTCCGAGCCGTTTAGGAGCGGAAAACCTAAAGGCGTCTAAAGGACCTCGGCTCGGTTTGACCATATCGTGGAAGAATCAAAAGCGATAACTGTTAACTTGTAAATATCGATATCGATAAACAATCGGCATAGGAACATCATTTAAATCGTAATAATTTTTATAAAGAGGCTTTTAACGGATCCGAAAGGCTTGAAATACGGTTTAGAGCGCCTCGTGCGAGTTTTATTCAGCATTTGACCAAGTTAGAAAAACTAGAATTTGTATAGAAACGACGATCAAGTTAAGTTACACAAGTTGCCACTAGATGGCGCCACTTTGACCCCCATACAAACAATAGTCAATGTTTTCGTTCGCATTGTGAAAAGAAAGCACTCGGCACACGGAACAATTATTTTAACTTTAATACAATTCAAACGGATCCAAGGTTTTAAAGAAGGCTGCGAACGCCAGCGCTACAGCCATAGCAACAAACATAAATGTCCAAAGCAATCAGTAGACTTAGCACGAACTACTATCGAAGTCGTAACGTAGTTAGATACATGCTAAAACGGGGCTTGATACCGTTAACGAACTCACACAATAAGTATCGCTAAGTAACGTAATTTCTATAAAGTTAAATTGGTAGCGGTAATGCAGGGAACGTTATCTAAAAAGTATCGTTACCTAAAGCGCTTTAGCTAATCCGCGTAAAGCGGTGAGTTTAGCGGTAAAAAAGGCATCCAAGTAACGACACCTTAAGATTAACGTTACCATAGCGATTAACGTTGTCTTCATATTTAGATTAGATTTAGCGTTACCTAACTTTTAACGGTATTCAAAGCACTGTTCTAAGACGTCAAAATCTATGAAATGACGTCTGTCAAACGTTAGTTCCATTTACAGAATTACAGACGTGGCGCTGTATCAATTTCTATATAATATTTCTAATTTACTCTACGATACGAATACGATAGTCGAGTAGTTTACCTGCAAACTCCGCTATGTAAATTCTTATATATTATAATTATTTAGAAAAAACTACTTACGCCAAAAACCTAACCGTAACCTTAACATGTAAAGATGTATGTTATACATAGTTATACGCAATTTTTTTTGCGAACAAATTACATTTTGAAAAAAAAAGTGTTAAAATTTTACACTTGTTTTTCAAAATATTGTTACGTTGTAAATTTGAAACCTAGCCTGCCTCTGTTATATCACAGATAGGTTGGCACTTTATAAGTTTGTTGTTGTGTTTGCTAGCATGTGTTAGTGTAGGTACCTAAAAGTTACCGTTTTTCAGTGGCTAAACGTTGAGTTCAGGCGGTTAATATGGTTTGATTAGTCGCCTTTTATTTCAGTTTCGGACCGAGTTGTGAAGTTCTGTTGGTTTTTAATTAACATTAGAAGGTCTCGACTTTTTGGCGTGGAGACACTATTTTTGTTTAGTTTAGTTGTGTTGCAGGTTAGACACCATGCTAGGGGTGTCAAACCTCCGGACCGCTGGTAAGGCAGCGTGATGATAGTCCTGAGGCTGGAGGCCATTTATTGGCGGGCGTGTAGGCTGCTGTGATGGAACGTTTCTTTTTTGCTGGATTAATTTTGGGGCGAATTACCGCCACTCATGTTAGCGGGAGGCGGTTAGCCAACATTTAATGTTAGTTTTAGAGGGGTGGTTTTATTTATTTTTTTTGTTCACGGCTGGGCATTACTTTAAATATTTAACTGATTATATGGTAGGAGCACTTAGATGTTTAGGTATAGTGTGGATATCGTTTGTTAAGAAGTGTAGACTTTAACGTGTCGACGATTCGTGCTTATATTTTTATATAAATTTTAGGGCTTCGTCTTTTCCATGTTGGTAAATGGATCAGACTTACCCTGTGAAACATCGGTGTGCCTATTTCAGTAACAGGTATTTAAAAAAAATAAGCCATTCACCCCAGCGGATTAGCGACTGGTACCAAAAGCCTTAACGCGAGGCATCAGTGCGGTTGGTGACACTGGTGGTTGGTGACTTGGTAATAATCTGTTAACTGTATAGCCACCAATTTATTAGGTTTATGTATTAGTATATTATAACACACATTTCACTGCGGAGTTTTTTTCAGATATTATTATTTATTTATTTTTATTATTATTACTGAGATACTAACATGTTACTAACATTGGCTTAAGGTTTTTGTGTGTACTAACAGCATTATTAGCAGCATATTTTTTATTTATTAGTAAGTATATTTAATATGTTTATTAGTATATTATTTATAAAGAAGTATGTGTTAGGATATTCGTATTGATGGGATTATGAATATGAAGGATTGCCGTACACAAGTCTGATCTTTGTTTGTTTTTACTGTCATAGCGTATATTATAGCTATTTACAGGGACGTTTAAGATATTGTGTTGACGATCACAAATGGTCACTTGCATATTGGCGTACTTTTCAACTTCGGCAGCTGTGAGTTTAAAGAAATCTCTTCTAATCCTGTTGCTATATTCTACAACAGTGCTGCCATCTCCTGAATCATCGCTGTACTCCAATACGGCCTCGAACTTCGGCGCGGCATCACAGATGGCGTTATATTCCGCGAGGCTAGTCTCCAAACTCATTAAAGGTAAATTGGAGTCTGCATTAGCTGGCGTCATCAAACAAGCACGATGCTTTCTTCGACTTGTATAATATACTGGTAGACTTTCAATGTATGCTGCCTTATTTCTCTCTAAGAAACCAGGCCACAGCTCAAGTTCATCAATAATGTTCACAATCTTGTTTTGATTCAATTCAAGATGTGAGTCGCCGGCCACTGTCATTATTTTTGCAATCAAATTTTGTGCTTGTTCTGTGAATCCGTGGATGCTTGCTTCAAGCACTTTAAAGGGAGCCTTCTTGAATGTTGATGGTAGGTTTGTGTAGTTGGGACTCCAAGGTGATTGAACCACGTGCCCGTTTGTTCTTCCACATCACTGCGACATGCTGGCCGTGGGAAGCGTCTGAAGGTTTGTCTGCTGCTCGAAGCATTTGTCGGCTCGTCGGAGTTTTCGAGTGGATCTATATCTTTGCCATCTTGTTCGGCGGTGCAGAGGAGTGGGAGTGGACTCTTAAATGTTAAAATGTTTAAATAATTTTAACGCAAATTTTGTTGCGAAACAAATTACAAAAACACAAATGTTGAAAAAATTTCCACGAGCAGGATTTGAACCTGCACCCTTCTGACATACCGGGTCAGGTGGTTCTCCAATTGAGCTATCGTGGTTCTAACCAGCCCGCCGAAATTATTCAACACTATTTACTTTTTACTTTGAAAGCCAAAGGCGCCCAAAAATGCTCTTAATCTTAAATGTTGTTATTACAACATTCATTTTTTAACGACTGCTTATGTTGTTAATGCAGCTGCACGGGTAGGGTTTTCTTTTGGTTGTTTTTTTTCTTGTCTGGTTGTTTGTAGTCTGGTGTAACGCTGGAGGGCCAGCGTCGAGATTTGCCCTAGTCGGTCAAATCTCTGGTGGTTGGGGAGGTACTGTTACGACGCTTTCGACCCAGTCTCATTAATTGTATTGCTGTTATTTAAGTGTTACTATAAAATATATTACCTAGCCGTGAAACATTTAATAGTTTTATTTTACACCACCCACTGGAGTTTGCATTTGGGACTTTCTTCCTTTTCCCAAGAGGGACAAAATCTCAAGTGTAACAATATAAAGATGATTTTTTTTGCGTATTTCTTTAATGTAGGTTATGTTTCAAATTGTGTTTAGATGGAAATTAAAATCACTGCATAACAATTATTTTTCAACATAGCATGGTTCGTAAGTGAACATTAAATTTTTAAGATTTTCTTGTTTCGGTTTCAACTTAGTATGGTTTACTACAACGTAACCTTTCGACCGCCAGTCGGCTATAATCGACAAGCTATAGCTTGCCTTGCACGCCACGTCGGCAACGATCGACTATACCTATAGTTTACAACGCAAAATAAAGATATTTGTAAATTTTTTAATACCTATTCCTGTTGCAAGTTTTTAATAATTTTTAAATTTATAAGAATTTTTGCATTTTTTCGACATATCGTGGTTTGCAAGTGTACTACTCAGTGGTTCGTACCCGGCCTACAGCTTAACCGTTAACGTGGTATCAAGGGGCTGCGCGGGCGGCGGGCGGCGGGCGGCGGGCGGCGCTCAGCGCATGCGGTAGTGGTTCTTTTCCTGCACCTGGCACAGCTCGCCCTTGAACTCGATCTCCAGCTCGAAGTCCAGGTCGCGGTTGTTGCGCGCGTTCTGGCGCATCGAGAACGTGCCCGTGATCTCCTCGCCTTTCTTCACCTGGATAACCGATGTTTTTGTTTTAAACTAGTGCGTAATAGCGTCGCTTTTCGAAGTGGAAAAAAAGAAAGACAGAAAGAAAGCATTTATTGATAATAAGTATCGTTATTGAGTGTAGGGAAACCCGTTAAAAGGAAGAATGGGCCTTCTCGCTCCCTCGAACCTCCCCAAATAGGGCGCTGGAAGAACAACGGCAGATCGTACCGATTTTAGATAAGTGAAGTAAACGAAATCGTTGTCTCATTTACTCCTGTTTTTGTCGAATATTTAATCCTTTATTGCACATATAAAATACACATTGAAACAGACGTAATACAAGACATATGTCTTGACAAAGGTGACAAAGGTGAGTTTTTCCTATGAAGTCGAGGAAGGACTTTGGCTATATCTTTATGTTATTCTTTTTATAATATTAATCGTATATACTGTTAAATGTTTTTTATTAGATTTTTAGACATTAATTTAGAGATAATTCTAATTTAAACATTGAAAGAGTCGTTAGGAGACATCGTTTGGCAAAAAAAATAGTAGCGTGGACAGTGAGTGCTTACCGTCATGTACTCGTCGAAGTAGAAGACGGTCTGCTTCCAGTGCGTGTAAGGAGCCTCGGGCGCGGTGCTGAAGCCGAGCCGCTTGTGCGACTTCGTGAACTCCACGTTGAAGAACGTCACCAGCGCCTGGATGAAGTCGTTGCGCCGCACCTGGAGTACGAATTCATCATACGCTTACATCTAAATGGGTAACTAATATAATTAACTAACTGTCTAAATCTGAAGTTCGTCCCTGTCACACTCACGGCCTAAAACATCGTTCTACACTTCAACTAATGGCAAAAAAAGAAGTAAGAAGTTTACCCAAAATAAAAAATTACGAAAAGTACTCTTTATTAGGCAGATAGCCGTTACTCTGTTTTTCTTGGGTCTGAGAGAGAACAAAACCGCAGGCAAGACTAAAAAGCCATAAAATTTAAAATGCATCAACAAGCTTAGAAATAATATTACGTAAAACGCTGCATGATACTCTATTAACCCGTCCCGCGCTGTAGGTATAATTAGCGGGCCACCTTACGTACGACCGTGCGTACATATGGCGCGCGAGGACTTAAGGTATAACAAATAATGTGATTCTTATTCGTTACATTCCCTTAGTATTTTTCTATATTTATAACTTACACGAAATAAAAATAAAAAGTGATATGGTCAGTAAGTCAGTAAGTATTTTTTTGGAAAAATTAAGCTTGATATTTTATGAAAATTACCTGCAAGTGGAACTTGGACTCGAAGTTAAGATCTTCCTTCTTAACTGTATACAAATCTATCTCCTTCAATAGACACGAATTTGTGACCACCTGCAAAAAACAATCAAAATATTTTCGTTTAACATTTTAATCACCAAATACAAGCACAACTACTGTATGTACTTGTTAAATAATTGTTGGTTGTAAAAAAATTTTTTAAATCTATACTAATATTACAAAAAGGAAAGCTTTGTATTTTTGTATGTATGTTTGCAACTAATAAACTCAAAAACTACTGGACCGATTTAAAAAATTCTTTTATCATTATAATGCTACATTATTATACGAAGTCCGCCGGGTCATCTAGTCAATTAATAAATTGTTGAAAAATGGAAATAAATAAAATTCTTTTTGTGTTATTTTGAATGTTGCTATTTATGTAGTATCTGTGTAGTATATGTGTGTATTGATGAATTAATTAATTTGAAGAGGACATGATGTGAAAGTAGCAGGAGATTGTGCTTAGTGGCTGGGGAAATTTCTATGTCATGCAGTGGACTAATATAAGCTGATGATTATGATGATGGTGTTTGCAAAGTGTGATTAAATAAGTTACCTGTTTGGCATCCACAACGTCGACAAGCGGCTCGGAGATGGCAACCTTCCTAATAGAGGACATGTCGAAACCATAAACGTCATCCCACCAGTTGATTTTCTCGTCCTTGTACTGGCGGTCCTCGATGCCGCAAATGAACAACGTGCATCTGGAAATAGTTAAAAAAAACATAAAATATCACTACTATATCCTTTATACGCCAAATTATAAACCAGGGTTTATTAAAATCCGATATTTATAATATCAAAATATCAGATTTGATCTGATATATATTAAGTACTTGCTGACCCGGCGGACTTCGTACCGCTTTTTTTTAATATAGCCTATGTTACTCAGTGCTAATGTAGCATTCTAATGGTGAAAGAATTGTTTGAATCGGTCCAGTAGTTTTTGAGTTTATTCAATGCAAACATACATACATACATACATACAAACAAAAATACAAAGGTTTCCTCTTTATAATATTAGTATAGATATAATATAAAAAGAGACAAATTTTATTTTTATGTGTAAATAATTGTTAAATAAAACTTGAATTTGATTAATAAGTAATTTTTTATATGCTTCCACCATTCCAATAGTGGGGTCAGTATGTAATGAGATCCAAAAAATGGTCTTCAATGCACATAATTTAACTAAAAATGAACAATGTCTTTTAAAAAGGATGAAAAAGGGAGAATTTTCTATTGTCTTCATTACCTGTCAGGGAAAAGCATGCCATCAGGCTTGAGCCACTTATCTCGAGCATACAGTACTGTGTCCAACATGCTCTCATAAAATAGGCAGTAACCCATCCATTCTGAGATGATGATATCAACTTTCTCTACAGGTAACTCCACTTCTTCAACCTATGGATAGAAGAAAACAATAATAATTAACAACAAGAGTCAAGTATTTTTTTAGTTTGTTACAATTTTTGGATAATTATAACGCTCAATTTTTTTGTTTATACAGGGTCTAACAAAATCAATAAGCAAACGCTTAAGGCGGTATCTATACATCATTCTGAATACAATGACAAAAATGGGCTCAAGTTTTATAGTGTTTTTTCAAAGTAATGTTTTCTAACAAACTAAATCAATTAAAATAATGCACGTCATGAAACATGCTGTATCTTTACTAACACACACGCAAGCTTCAATGCTTTATTTATGTTAGTCAGCTCAGTGTGCTCTGAGTTTAGTGAGCATGTTCGGCTATCTTTGTGTGCGTGTAGTAAAGCTAATTAATTTGAAGAGGACATGATGTGAAAGTAGCAGGAGATTGTGCTTAGTGGCTGGGGAAATTTCTATGTCATGCAGTGGACTAATATAAGCTGATGATTATTCGAAAGGGTGTATTTTTTGGTGAATTATGATAATGTTTTGTTGATTATCTCAGTAACAAGCCTGTAGTTTTGGACCAAATTTGGTGAGCATGCTCAGTGTGATGTATAGATGCTCCACTTAAACTTTCGGTTATTGAAATCGTTAGACCCTATACATATAGATGTTGATTCCAACAATTTGTAAAAAAAATTAAAAGCTTTACTACCTAAATTTGAAACAGTAATATTTTTATATTTAAAAACTTAATGTAAAATGAACAGTCATTAAAATAAGAAGCATGTAAACAACTGGCTCACCTTTCCTTTCACAATCTCAATGATATCATCAAGCCTGTTAGCTTCGATGATCTTACGTGCATAATCCACAATGTTTGAGCATTCCACTGCAATGACCTTAGTTGCACCGGCCTTTGCAGCAAACATTGACAGGATGCCGGTTCCACAACCTATGTCTAGTACAGTCTGAAAAGATTGACAAAAGCAATTGTTTCAAGAGTAGAACTTTTATGTACGTAATCCATATCTTATCTGAATGGGACATGCGGAGGTTGTTCTCTCTCAATGCACTTCAACCAATAGGTTACCATTAGAGATGCGCTGAATAGTGGTTTCACCGAATAACTGAAAACCAAATACTATTTGGTTTAATCTTTACCAAACCGGATATTCCACCGAATTATTCGGTTTACCATTTCATTGTTTTGCCGCATAAATAGGTTTTAACATGTATGCTAGGTACGTGTGATGTTGATGTTAATGTTGATATATTGTGGATTAGATTGAAGTTTAAAAAATAATTTGGTTTTAAGTTTAAAAATAAATGTTGATTTAATTAAAGTTTAAAAATAAATATTGATTTGAGGCTTTAAAAAAATATTGATTTAAGGTTTAAAATAATTGGAAATAAATTTGTTGATTTGTGGTTTAAAATAAATATATGGTAGAATCACGCTAGACTATTTAAAAATGCTACAGAGAGTGAGCTTACTTGAATAAAAACATTTTATTTTATAATAACTACTTATAGGTTAAGAAATAAATATATTGACTTGAGATATCAAATAAATGTTGATTTGAAGTTTAATTGCTTTATTTTATTAGCTTTATTCAACACATTCTTCATAGGATTTATTTGACTTATAATTTTTATAATATACTTAACATAAATCTTACATAAGAAGTTGTCTTTAGTTCTATACCGTGTCGTGTAGCCAAGAAAATAGAAATACTCGAACCGAATATATTTAGCACCAAAACCGAATAATTCGGCCAATTACAAATAGTGAAAGAGATGCCGAATACGCCGAATACCAAATACCAAACGAATATTTGGCGCATCTCTAGTTACCATTTAATATTATAAATTTACAATAAAATTAACGAGTGTAGTTTTGAATAATGTAAGCCTAAACAGAGTATATTGTTCTTGAAGTAACAGCTCAAAAATGATAATGAACATTTTCATTGTCATTTCAGTATCTATATAAACTAACCTGGATAGCAACAAGAAATTAATGTAGTGAAAACGAAACTCGCTTACCTTTCCTTTGAAAAGATGCTTATTGTGGTACATGGCATTCCGGTACGTGAGAGTACGTACTTCATCTTTTAGCATTTCCTCGTGGATGCCAAAATGGGCGTAAGAGTCGAAATAATAGTCTCTAGACGTCATCTCTTCCGCCCCAACCACTTTTTCGGGTCCTGAAGCATATTTGAATCGGTTAACAAAGGATATCTCAATATAACACTAAAACACGTTTTCGGCATTTTTTACCGACCATTATTACAAAGCATAATCTGTTATACTTACCATTTTCAACCACTGGCGTAGTCGCAGCCGAGGCAACCTCTTGTGCAACATCCATACTTTCCATTGTAAATCAAGTAACGTGCCAAAAAATAATGCAAAAATCAAATTAATGCTAGCTATATAACCTGTAACTTTGTAATGCGAATCGATCTGTCAAACTATGGAAATACGTATAATATAGATACAATTTAAGCAAATAGACCTACGTTAGTTTACTCTAAGGTACTATTGACGAGATTTTACAATTAATTATCACAATTTTTATAGTTTTGCGGTAGACGCCTCAGAAATGCTTGAAACAAGCTTTTCCGCAAAAATTGAAAGACAGACCGACAAGCGCTTGCCAGAAAGAAAAATAATGACGATTGTTGAAAATTTAATTTTTTATGATTATTATTTTTTATCAAAACCGAGACGGGTTTTGATAAAAAATAAACCTATTCACTGTTCAGCTACAACATAAGTTGATAAGCCAGGCAAGTGAGTAGAAATATTTTATGAAATAGTATTTTCAGAATAATGCTTTAGAAAAGACAGCATATAATAACAGGTATGGCAACATTGCTGTAGTTTTCAGAGAGTTTCCAGATGATATATTACTTACTCTGTGGTTAGGAGAATTGGCGGGAAAGTGAAATTATGTTTTCGACCCGACCCTAGAGATTCATCTACCTAACTACAATGGTGTAGTAGCCTACACCTCAGAACAATAACTTAGTTTCTCTTAGTTATTATTCTGAAATCTACAAAACAAAACAGTAAACAAACAAAAACGTATACTTTGATGAGGACTTAGAATAATAACGCCTAGAAGCCGAGTACGCGCACGGCGATTGAGGCAAGTTTAACCAAGCCATATGTGGCTTGGTTGGCCGAACGGCTCGCTAGTATCCAAGGTCACGTCGTGTCGTAAGCAGCTCCGCAATTTTTGTTTATAATGACGATTTGTGCCATCAAAGGATACTTTCACAAGTCAGAATCTAGCAAAAAGGATGCTAAGATTACATTTCACCTGTAAGAACAGCTAATCAATGTCTATTTTTTCGTAAAACACGATATTAATGTTCGTAAATTTGTAATATGTCATTCCATGTATGTTTTGCTAGATGTAGGAAAACTTTTACCCCATTTTGTGTTCCGAGTTTTTTTTATTTAGAGTTGTTTTTATCCAAGTCTAGAGTCCATTAAAGACAATTTATCACGATTGCTGTTATCAAAGCGCCAGTTATTTAGAAAAATGTTACAGCTACAAGGATTTTAAACTGACATGCTGAAAAAATGTTATAACAGTAATTTTTTCTGATAAGACTGATTTTTGTGCAATAAAGTAAATTAATAAATATTGGCATTCTTATTTATCACCAAACATTGTTACATTTACATAACATTACATGTACATGTTTTCGTGTTATATGTAAGTATCTTTAAATAAGTAGCTAATGATATGAAAATTGTGGTAGTCGTAGCTTCACCGCCATCTAACTAAAGGCTCGAAATAATATTCAATGCATAATAATGAGATAAAATTATGCTTCCAAATAGTTTAAGAGAAAAGTGGCGGTCCATTGTCTCTGCCTACCCCTCCTGAGGGATTGAGGCGTGACTATTTATGTATGTATGTACCTTACAATGTTTACTTTTTTAAAGAATAATCACAAATTTAAATGAAAACATCTTAATGTATATAACAGTTAATATTATTAATGTATGCCGTTAATATAATAAAATAATATGTAATAATTATAGGAGACAATTTTCTTTTTGTGACTATTGACTTTGTGGCTATTTTCACATAAAAAAATTTAAGTAATTAAAAAAATCATATGTAACAACAATACAATTTTTAAACTATGAAACAAGATAAGAGTTTAGTAACTTACCCATTTACCTCGAGTTTGGGGAAATTACCATTTTACTTGCAACATTTATTCGTACGGTTGTGTGTGTAATGACAAGCTGCTGACGCACACGACGGAGTATTTTGTGCCTCAATATTTTGACGAACTTTGTTTGACACTATCGTTCTAGGTGTTATTATTCTAAGGATGAGGACAAAAAATATGAACTTATTTCTTTTGCACTGATGTTTCACTGTTGTTGGCAACACCAACTAAATTTTTTATAGTTTTTGTATGTTGGCAATATTATCTCTTCTTCCAAAAACCACCATTGTTACTGTTAGTGTCGTGTGCTATGTAATATAATAAATAAAGACTTTCAGTTACGGACCCAAAACCTACCTATATAGTCGACGAGAGCAACAGCTGTGCATCTTGTTTACACTAAAAACTGTCATTGTTGTATGTTGTCTGTCAACTCTGTAATTTTACACTTGAGTATTCTCTGTATTCGTCTTCGTTACATTTCTGCTTAGTCTGTGATCGGGTTTTTCTTGGTGGGAAAGTGAAGAGTCATGTCTTTGGGAAAGTGAAGAGTCACGTCTTCATATTATTTTCCTCTTTGGTCATGTCTGCGGTTTTGTTTTATTTTCTAAAATTTGTGTTATATCGAATATTAATGTGAATGTGTATTAACCGTTAAGTATTCGTGAGTGTGCATGAGTGTTGGCAAATGGCAAATGAAACAAAACAGTGCAACGTCATCACTTTTCAAATTCTTTCAAGAAGTCCGCCCGAGGACTTTGTAAAGCCCTACATCTTTACTGAGATACTCGAGGGATTATACCCCCCGTACATCATTTCTCACTTCTCATTATATCATTCATCATCATCATACAGGAAGGAAATATTGTTTATTTATGTATTACTTGTAAGAAAAATTACTCTGACACTGGCTAAATGTGCTAATCGCACGAAGCCATCAACTAAAGGAAAAAAAAAGTCTGTGATCAAAGACACATAATCGATCGATTTAAAATAAAAAAAACTTTTTTGTTTATTTATTTTAAATTAACCTTTAACTTCTCGAAACTGTTTTTATCTAATTTATATTGTAATTGAAAGCGCGCCACAGAGTCATTTTGAAGAGAATGGTTTCATTGGCAAATTTTTACCTTTTAACAAGGGATAATATAGCACATTAATAATTAATAATTTAAACTGATATTTGCACGCAAATGGTGACGTTACTCTAAAAGTCGTCAAGCTGAAGTGGGACTGGGCTGGACACGTCTACCGCATGCCGAACGAGATGTAGGCGAGGATCTAAGGGAGAGGACTGTACATAATGCGAAAAGGCGCCCAGATGGGCCGAGAATGGAGGGATGACCTTATAAATATATTTATGAAAGAATGGCATGATGTTGCAAAGGAATGGAAGGTACGTGGAAAAAGTGTAGGGAAGCCTTAGCCCAAGAGTGGGACAGTTGCGGCTGATAGGATATAATAATAATAATAACAAGGGATAAACGTTTAAATTACAGTGTCTAAAAATGTCTACTCTACATAGGCAAGCTGAAGGTATTTTCACCACCATCACCAGTCTAAACCGTTAAACGGAAATAAAAATAAAAAGGTGTTTCGTCCTATAGCTTCGTGGTTTAGTCTACATACTAACTAATTAAGAGACACTGTTGACGATGTAGATCATTAAAGTGTTGCATGATATTTTAAATTCCGTTTCAAAAATTCACAGATTTCGCAGTCCCCGCAAGAATCGGAGCATTGAAAATGAATACAACAAATTACGAAAAAAAACCATTTTATTTTAAATAACACAATTCTAACTTGAATGCACTTCTCGCCTGCATCCGCATTTTTTAACACCATTACCATGACGATCGGTCAATAATCATTACAAATACCCAAATATTCAAATACCCGTTTTTCTACAATACCAAATCTAAAGGGACCACCTACAGGTCACAAATATTAACCGATTTTCAAAATTTTTTCGCCATTTTGTAGCCAAACTAATATATAATACCCTAGGACCCTTTTTTCGTTTTTTCTTAAGTCAGTTTTTTTTTTGGAAATATTTACAAATTAGTATCCAAACACCCCCCAAAATTTTTTCACATTTTTCGAAATTCCAAATAAAGTTTCCAGCCGATTTTCAAAATTCAAACGCTCACACGTGTCTCGATAAATTTCTCAACTCTTGGTTTTATTTCCATCTCGATTCTCCCAAAATCCTCGGGGCTATGGTTAAAAATATGTCTCAGGCGATTTGCATCTGATAACCATTTTCAATGGTAAAAAGAAAAAAAAATAGCCTGTATACTGTCCTACTGCTGAGCAAAGGCCTCCATCATTAAAATCAAGCCATCGAGTGAGTGAGTGAGTTCGAGGTGTTCGATTACCTAGACCCCGAATAAAGAAAAAATATTTAGGTTGCTCTCCAAAGTCTCAAGATGATTTCCGAAAAAGACTACCTTACTTAGCCTGTTCAATAGAATTATTAATGCACATCGTTAACCTCGGACCAAATTAGCAGTAATGACAAGTTTGTGCCTACTCCTAACTACTGTTAGGTTTTAGTTCGTTTATATTATAGAGGATGACTTTTAAAGAAACATTGTTGTCTGAGAAAGCCAGAAATATATTTAAATAATTATATAAGTAATGTGGTTTAAGTTACCAAATATCTTCAAATTAAAAATAATAATGAACAATAAATGACATGACAATGACAATGAGCAATGACAATTTGGTTCTTATAAGCGACACTTTTGGATGGTATAATAATACAGATGGTTTTTTTTTAAATAACAGGCTCGAATCCCAAGCAAGAAATACATTTTCCCTAAAATCCATTGATGTATTTTTATTTTTATCAATATCGGCCCCGACACTAAATTGCGTATTTTTTGCTATTTCTCATTGTTGCAAATTTCAGATCCAGATCATATAAAAACTTCTTGTATGAAATTGCTAAATTATGAGGGAATGGTTATGGTTTAGGTATAAGCTGTCATATAAAATATAATTCGTATGGAAGACCGCTCTACACTCGAATCTATTCATACAAAGTATTGTTCGTTCATTTCAAAAAACCAGCCAAGTGCGAGTCGGACTCACGCACGAAGGGTTCCGTACTTTATGACGTATTAAAAAAAACTACTTACTAGATCTCGTTCAAACCAATTTTCGGTGGAAGTTTGCATGGTAATGTACATCATATATTTTTTTTAGTTTTATCATTCTCTTATTTTAGAACATTTTACCACTTTGGAAGTGTCTCTCGCGTAAACTATTCAGTTTAGAAAAACATGATATTAGAAACCACAATATCATTTTTGAAGACCTATCCATAGATACCCCACATGTATGGGTTGAATGAAAAAAAAAAGTTGCAGTTCTAAGTATGGGGAACCCCCAAAATTTATTGTTTTTTTTTCTATTTTTGTGTGTAAATCTTAATGCGGTTCACAGAATACATCTACTTACCAAGTTTTAACATTATGTCCTTATAGTTTCGGAAAAAAGTGGCTGTGACATACAGACCGACAGAAAGACAGACATAACGAATCCATAAGGGTTCCGTTTTTTGCCATTTGGCTGCGGAACCCTAAAAAGGTATCAAAGCGCCGCTTGTTCTTTATTTCACCTAATTGTATATTAATGGAAGTAAATTGAAAACCTTGCCATTAATGGACCGTAAATAGAATAAAGTTATTAATAAGAATTGATAAGTTTACGTATACCTATCTCACAAGCAAAAATGGTTCACCATTACCCGTGTGAAATTCTCTAACCACGTTAGAGCATAAACGACCGACTGTTGATTGATTGATGAATAATTTAAATTGATTTTTCTAATAACAAGCTTGTTAAATTAATAACATTATTAATCATACAAAAATTAGGTCATGACATCAACAGCTAATAAATATCTTAGTCCTATTAGGCTTGGACCTTGTTACAAATAAAAAGTATTAAATTATTATTATTATTTTTTTATACGTAGCACGGCAAATGACTCCATTTCACCTGATGTTAAGTGAATATGGAATCCAGATGCGACGACAACTGGTGCAGCGTGAAAACAACGCAGCATCTGTTACCCTCACTCTGCCGGCCCACAAGGTGTTTCTTCAAGTCTCGTTTGAAGGACCCCATATCATAGGAAGGAGGGAAAACATGTGCTGGCAAAGTATTCCATGTTTTGGAGGTGCGACAAAGAAACGAGTCACCAAATTTCTTAGTGCGCGATGGAATATTTGAGACAGTCAAGCGGTAACTCCGGAGACCAGCACGTGTACTCCTACGGAGGAAGGGAGAAGGTGGGATAAGGTCAAAGGGTTCTTCAGAGCACTCGCCATGGTATGAGTGGTAAATCACGCTGAAGGACGCAATATCTCTACGCAATATTATTGCAGAGAATCAAGAGTATCTGTGACATCTGCGTTGCCGATAATGCGTACATCGCGACGCTGCAATCTGTCCAAGGTACTTTGCGGAATCTTCCCAGATGTGCGAGCAATACTCCACGCAAGAGCTGTGTCTTGTACAAAAGGCACAACTGGTCAGGCGTAAAGAATCGCCGCACCCTGTTCAGAATACCGAGTTTTCGTGAGGCTGTTTTGATCACGGCTTCGATGTAGTCCTTTTGGTTCAGATCGCAGCGAATCGTCATACCGAGCATGTTGATACTGCTCTGCAGGCTTAGAGATGTACCCTGAAGAGTAGGAAGGGGAAGGAATGGTGACTTTTTTGCCGTGAACACACACACCTGTGTTTTCTTGGCATTGAACTCAACAAGATTATTGGAGCCCCATTTAGATATGAGGTCCAATACCCGATTGAGCTCAATGACAAGATTCACTCGATTGACTTCGGTTTCAACCGGCCCTGCCGCTGAGTGACCGTTATATCCCCCATGCACTATGCTATCATCTTTATAGCAATGAATATTTCCAAGTGGAAGCATATCATTGATATGCAGAAGGAACAGCGTGGGGACAGAACGGAACATTGAGGGACACCAGCGTTCACTGACATGAATCGCGAAGCGCATCCATCAGACAGGACACGGATTCTACGCTCATGCAGGAAGCCAGCGACCCAGTTGCAGAACTAAGCAGGTAGACCGTATACCGGGAGCTTGGAGAGAAGAGCTTTGTGCCAGACCCGATCAAAAGGCTATGTCAAGGCTTTTGATCGAGCCTTTTGATAGTAGATTGAAGGCTTTTGATAGTACTAAATTAATTATTATTGCTATTAAATTAAGTTGATTAAAAAAACAATAAATTTTGAGGGTTCCCCATACTTGCCCGGATTGCGGATGACCCAGGTTCGATTCCTGGCTGGGTCGTGTAGGCGTTTAATTTTTTCACTGTATTTTATTTTTAAAAAAACTAGTAACATATGTTTATGATATATATAAATATAAAAGCTTATTATATCACTCACCTTACGTCCACCAATAAAATTTAAATTCATTTTTCATCCCCCCATCTCGGAAAGAGTATTTTTGCTCTTCGATATCTGAGTGCAAAAGCCGTTTTTATCCGCTAGAGGATAAAGTTAATTGAATTTAGAACATCGTGTGCACTAAGTTTGTGAATTCAAAACATCATTAAACCTATTTGCTTCTACCTCCATGGTGCCCAATTTATCAGTACTGTAGCAACCGAGACTCCTTGTTCGGGCATACTTACTGGCAGCCACCTTCATCTTCATCATTCGCGTCCGACGCTCGTCCCGTGAGCACGTGCGCTAAGTCGTGTTACCACCTCTTTAAAGTTGTTGACACCGTTTAGTGATGCGATACCGCCACACTATCGACCAGGGTTCGATAGTCGGGAAGACGTCGTCGCCATAATGGATAAATACCTAGTACGATCATCGTCTAGCAGCAGTCTGAATACCAAAAGACCTGCTGAATTCTCAGCTGAAGACTGGCGCACTCCAAAGCGCTATGCCCCACGTAACAAGCAAGATAATGTAAGTCGTAACATTCATACTAAGAACCAATTTGAAAACCTCTCTGTTGATACAACAGAAGAAAGCAAAAACCTACAAGACGCAATAGCTACCCCGTTGAAAACAGGTCACATCCCACCGTTAATTCTGGAAATAAAGAAAGAATGGACGCATGAAACCATCAGAACAATCATCAGCCGATACTGTAATCAATATCACCTACAATACCGGAATGGAAACAAAGTCGCCGCTATATGCTACTCACCTCAAGCACACCAAGCTGCAAAAGATGGTCTTCGTAAAGAAGGTATCTCATTTCTTACTTACACTCGCAAAGATGAGAAGTCACCTAAGATAGTCATGAGAGGCCTACCTGCTGATCTCGAAAAGGATTTACCTAATGAACTTGATAGACTTGGCTTCAAAGAGGTTAAGGTCACAAGACTGAAATCACGGAAAGATTTTGAGCAAACCTATCCACCCTTCCTAATACAACTTACGGCAGGTACTGACATTCTGAAATTCCGCAAAATTAAATATTTGCTTAACTGCGTAGTAACTCTACAAAAATATAAACCCAATTCCTCCTTGGGCACGCAATGCTTTAGGTGTCAGCACTTTGGACACTCTTCGAAAAATTGCAATATGCCAGCACGTTGTGTGAAGTGTACTGAACTTCATTTGACTTCAGAGTGTCCCAAGAAGGATCGTAAGGAGCTGCCGCGGTGCTGTAACTGCGATAAAGACCATCCAGCCAACTACAGTAAATGCAGTGCAAGAATTGCTTACCTAGAACGTCTACAGAACAGAAGAAATTTAGAACGTAAGCCTCCACCACTAGCAGTGCCCACTAGAATCGTTAAACCTAAGCTGGCTACAATTCCTGGCATAAAATCTTGGGCTTCAGTAACAGCTCCCCCCGTAAATGACAATACATCAAATATTAACTTTTCAGCCAATACTACTTTTCCTACGTACGATGATCCCGCTATTAAGGAAATGCTTGACATTCTGGCAGCCGTAAGAAGCTTAAAAAACCAATTTATATCGTGTACTTCTCAATTGGAGAAAGTAATGCTTGTGCTCACGCATCTTGGTCACTATGTCTAAGTCCACTGGCTTGCGCTTGCTCTCGTGGAACGCCGACGGTGTTCGAGGTAAGATCCATGAACTACTTGACTTTGCCACGCGTGCCGTATCTGCCGATATTGTTGCACTATGCGAAACTCGTCTAACTAACCATATTAGTTTACCTACGCCTGGTTTCTTTTGTTACCGACAGGACAAGCACTTTAGCGGTAGAGGCCAGGGTGTTGCATTGCTTGTCAGAAAAGACTTAACACACTCTTTATTAACCTTACCTAAAACTAAAAATATTGAAGCGGTTGGCATACGGACTTATCTATCTGGCATTGAACATGTCATTGTTTCTGTATACCAGTCACCCAACTTGCCCCTTCTTCAAACTGATCTTGATTTATTGCTGCGGGTTGCTCCTCGCGTTCTCATTGCTGGCGATTTTAATGCGAATCACAGTTATTGGCATAGTAGCTATACCAACACTCGTGGCAGAACGCTTTTTCGTCACATGTTAAATAATGATTATTCTATTCATGTCCCAGATATTCCAACCCAGGTCAATTACTCAGCAGAGCATAATCCAACAAATCCCGATCTAGTGCTCTGTTCCAATATTAAACATATTAGTGACCCGCTAGCTTATATAGCTTTGTCATCGAACCACTACCCGCTATTTCTCACTATTGGCGGCTTGCTGGACCGAATAGCTAAAGAAAAATATTTCCGTTATCAACAAACTGACTGGAAAACGTATCGGACGTTACTGGATGAAAACATCTTTCTCACATCTCTCACTTTTAAGACTAATAATGAAATCGACCTAGGCGTGAATGACTTGCAATCCATCATTTCTAAAGCTAGAGATTCTTCAGTTCCCCTTGGTACATATAGTTGTGATATGACTACACTCCCATCGCCCATAAGAAGGCTTATTAGGTATAAAAATTATCTTCGTAGGGTCGATCACAGTTTACCTAGAGGACACTATAAAACTTATATTCGTCAAACAATTAATAACCTTTGTAACTTAATCAAAACTAATATCAGAAAACATTTAGATGATATGTGGAATAAAAAGCTCTCCAGGGTCGATAACCCTAGTTCTGACGTCTGGAAATTGTGTAAGTCTATTAAACCAAAAACCAGTAAGATACCTCCACTTAAGTGCCCCGATGGTTGTTTGACTACTAGCGTTGCTCAGCAGTGTGATGCTCTTGCTACAGCCTTTTATGAGAACATGAGTCTTACTTTAAATTTACCAAGTGATGATCTCAACTCTAAAATTCAAGAATCCTTAGCCAAAATCAATAACCATCATATTGCTGAGCTGCAACACCCTGTACGTCCTGCTGAGATTCGCGCGACTCTTTGTTCCCTCAAAACTCGCAAATCTGCAGGGGATGACGGTATACACAACCTATTGCTTAAAAATCTTTCTCAAAAGGCAGTTGTATATCTTACTAAAATTCTTAACGGTTGTTTGTATTTGGGTTACTTTCCATCATCATGGAAAACCGCTAAAGTTATTGCTTTGAAGAAGCCTGGTAAAGATGGCACGTTGCCAATCAATTATCGACCTATTAGTTTACTTCCGTCTTTGGCCAAATTATTTGAAAAACTTATTTACACTCGTTTGCAATCAGTCTCAAAATCTCATCTTATTAATGAGCAATTTGGCTTCCGTCCGTCGCATTCTACTACCCAACAGCTTGCTAGAGTTTCTGAGCACATATCTCACCACCTTAACTTAAACGAATCGACAGGAATGTTTCTTTTAGACATCGAGAAAGCATTTGATACTGTTTGGCACGAGGGCCTGCTTCATAAGCTCGTGAAACTTGAATTACCAATCTCCATGGTCAAGCTTATTCAATCATACCTAAAAAACCGCAAATTTATGGTTCATATAGGAAATAATAAATCTTCTATTCAGACCGTACCTGCTGGCGTACCACAAGGTTCCATATTAGGGCCTTACTTATTTTTGTTATTTCTAAATGATATACCTATTCAACCACGCACACATCTGGCTTGTTTTGCGGACGATACAGCCTCTTACTCTTCATCTAATGATCTTGATCTAATTGTGGGACGCTTGCAATTTTCTGTTGAATTGTTACATTCTTATTTTACTAAATGGAAACTGAAGCTTAATGAGACTAAAACTGAGGCAATCATATTCACTCGCCATCGTAGCGTACCTAAAACAACACTCAAAATAGGTGGCCACTGTATTCCATGGAACAACTCTGTTCGATACCTCGGTATTACAATGGATAATAAATTAAATTGGTCTAAACACATAGCTCATTTGCGTATAAAGGGTGCTCAAGCACTGGGTGCATTAAGCCCCATTTTAAATCGTAAAAGTAATCTTAGTCCTACTACCAAACTTAAAATATACACCACTCTTGTTAGACCATGTATTACATACGCCTGTCCAGTATGGAGTAACACATGTTTAACAAATTATCAAATCTTACAAGTCATCCAAAATAAAGCTCTAAAAATAGCATACAATACTTCTTTTAAAACAAATTTAATTAATTTACATAAAAACATTTCATATCCTCTACTCATTAGTTTCATTTTAAAACTTAGTCGGAAATTCTTTACTCGAAATAAAGAACATAGTTCAAACCCTCTAATATCTAATATTTGTATTACACAAATATCTGATATAAAATATATCGACAGATATGGCACGTACCGTTTACCACATCACTATCTTTTGTTTCCCCCACTCGGCCCGGCCGGTGATGTCAACAATAGCAGTGCGCAAGCGCATGACCAATCTTATGATACGCGGCGTTCAGGCGATGCCCCCTCTGTCACCCATACTTAGTACAGGCGCGGGAGGGTGGGCAGCTCTTGTCGCTGCGTGTACGTTGGTCGGCTTGGAATGTAGCAATTCCTTATTAGTGATAACTATTTTTTCCTTTACCCTCTTAAAGTTGATGAATTGAGCGAAACAGTCACAAATGGTTCGCATGTTATTGTTTATTAGTACTGTTATCATAATACAGACTGTTTTATTAATACTCATGTTGTAATAAGTTAACCAAATATTGTTTATAAGCTTTTATAGGTGAGTCTAGCCTGATAAAGTATTCTTTACCTTATGGTTATTTGTGTAAAAGTGTCTATATTTTACACAGTGTATTGTTTATTTTATGAAATAAAGAAATTTACAAAACAAACAAAACAAAACAACTGGCAGCCACCGTGGCCTGCATTAGAATATAGTAGAAGAGAAAAAAGAAGAACATAGCAGACTCGGTGACGGGCCGCGACGACGAATTGATTGTTATTATTTCATGTTGAAAGTAATATAAATATTTAAAGCTATAAAGCATTATTATTCGATACAAACCCCCGTTCCTTAAGTAACGACCCAGCGGGGTGGTACAGTACACAAGTTACTAACACCAACATTACAGTACCTAACAAAAATATTACACTTAACTTAAGTAACTGTAGCAACGTTACTTTCAATTTTTCTTAATTATACCTATATAACGTAGTAGTACTTACCTTTTATAACGTAGTAGGTAATACCTAAACTGAAATAAAAGTATCTTGTGATTGTAAATGTTTTTTTTGCATTTAGTCATTTCCTCGCTGAGGTGGGATGAAAAGTTACGTGTTGCACTCGAGTGCAAAGATTTTTCACCTCGTGCTCTTTTGATTCCCTCGCTAACGCTCAGGATTCTAATTTTTGAATCACTCGCTGCGCTCGTGATTCAATTTTAGAATCCTTCGCTTGCTCGGTCATCAAAATTGAGCACACGGTTAAAAAGCAACTTTGCACTCTTGTACAACAAATAACTATTGAAATTGTAAAAACTTTAGGGACTAGAAAGTCGTAAGTTCAAAGTTTTATAAAGTGTTTAACGAGAAATGGATGGATAAGGGAGATACTACCCCGAAATCATGGACCCTGTCAAGGGTTTCCAATGTCAGGGTAAAAAATTTAAAGTGTGTCCGCGTAGATTTAATTTAGATTTCCGGGTAAGTGGATAAATTATGAAATCGGACCTGAAATCGTTTATGAGTATAGTCAATCATAATTACTAATTACTTTAATAAATCATATAAGTAAATCGATGATATTAATGATCATAATGAAAAAGAAGATTACCTAAGTGGGTACGTACTTAAGCCCTTGTCACACTAAGTCGAAGATTATCTATTACTATCGATAATGTTATCTATAATTCGATAAGCATTTTCAATTCTAAGTTGTTATGTGAGATATGTCTACTTACTTAAGAATGGTCAATTAGATGACTATGCTTATAATTCATTTCGTTATCTCAATACGAGTTATTTTATTTAAATCTTATCGTATTCATTATCGTGCGTATTTCTCCATTGATATAATCATGACAGCTACACAGCCAGACACGACAGTATCGTAACAGCAGTGACCGCGATCGTACGCCCGGTCGGTAGCTTTTAGTGCACGTTTTGACTGAGTAACTCGAGCGAAGTAAATATCAAAGAAACAAATATTGTGTTGAGATAAGTTTTGACACATAATTTTGGTTTCTAAATGTTAGTGGATAAAGATCAAATTAGAAACTAACTGAATTCTATAAAGCGCAAGTACCGGTTGTGTGAAAATAAGGTAATGTTTTATTATCATACCCATATGGTTATATTGTGTAGTTAACATTAGGTATTGCTCAAGGGTATATTGGCAGTGTTTCCTAGAACTTGAAATATATTGTCACTAATTTATTTATATTTTAAAACGTTTGCTTTATGAGCGATTGTTTTTATTGACATTGATGATACAGAATGTAATATTAAAACGTGATTGATGTAACAACATACACATAAAACTACAACTACATAAAAAGCGGGACAACTTTTTGTAAGAAGTAGACAATAAAAGTTAAACCAAAGTCCTTTCCCTTAAAAAAAAAGTTGACTACAATGATTGTATGGAACACACAGGTAAAAATATTACATGGGGTCGTACTGTCGCAAAAACGATGAGCACTTAAAAAACACACTCAACACAAGAACCCCTTTAACAAAACAAAAGTCTGTAGTTATAGATTTTTTTATATACGGCGAAACTTATTGAATGTGAAGCCTAATTGCGAAAATAAGTATGTTTTTCTATAGCTTTTCTATAATAATAGCTATTCTTAATCAGTCTACAATTTTTGGTAAAAAAACCACTGTAAACATTTTGTTTACAATGGTTTTTTACCAAAAATTTTTATTAAACCAAAATTTTGTTTTCTAGGCTTTTGTCTAGAAAACAAACTACTACCTTGAACTAAGTATTCTGGGCTACTACGTTAAATTGTAAAGATAAACGATTCTCAGTCACAGTTGGATTTATCGTAATAAAATTCCTTATCTGAATATTAGTTGGCGCACATGTTGATCTACATTGTGGCTGTATGGTGATAACGTGATTCCATTCATATGCCCATATAATTAAAAGAGAGTTTATTGTTTTATTTGTGATAAAAACTCAGGCCAATATACTGTTAGTCTGGGTGTCGGTCTACTTTACATCATCCGTATTAAAATTAAATCAAAATAATTGTATTACGGTTGCCTTCGAATTAATTAAAAATATTTAAAGCAAACAAGCCAACATCTAGGTCACATATTTTTTCAATAAAAATTTTTTCAACAGATAACTCTAAAATACACTTACAAATGAGAATAAAATAAGGGTTGTGCTTAGGGTTGCCAACATTTCTTCGACGAATTATAGTACTTTTCAAAATTAGCTATAAAAATATAGTAGTTTATGACAAAGCAAAAAGTAGTCAAAGATGTATTTGTTACTTATTTATTATATAAAAACTTATTTTTTTGCACTTTTTGCATCTTATAAAACTATTTTTTTTTAAATAAAAACAGCTCATTTTTTAATAAATACTAGACCATGCTTATTTCTTCTCACCATTTCAAATTCATAACCGAAAATAATTCTTTCTGTGAATGCCAAAGTAGCGGGAATAGAGAGCAGGAATAAAATTACTTAAAATAAATTTGGTAAATTATTTTCAGTATTAAGAAAATATGCAATCATTTCTGATCTTAACCGGTTCACTGTCCCGCAGACCACATATGGTCCGTAACAATTGATTTAACCATTGTTAAAAGTTTTGGACAGTGAACTTGTTAAAGTAAACTCACTACAATCTTTTACTTTTGCAAAGATATTTTCATTAAATATTGTATAGTATATAGTACGCAGACCGGAAATATAGTACAATACTATAAACATATTATAGTGCGGTTGGCAACCCTAGTTGTGCTGTGCTGTGCACTATCATAACAATTTACCCATCTCTCATACTTTCGAAATTCTCTATACCATACCTATAGAAGTATAGAGATATATAGAAATATAGAGATGTACAATCCGAATGGGGTAGCCAGTAGCTAATTATTTGCTTTAAATAGGGTGTTTACAATTTGATGTTCTTAATTTAATAAAATGGAACTTAACCTATTTAGCCATATTACATAGCATTTAGGATACCTACTAAATTCAACATTAAACTTCGCATTAAATCACAATTATAGCATCGGAAACATAAATTAATTAAATAATGAAACAAACTATTACAATAAAATTATACCACGCATATGACATAAAAAAAATGTTAGAATGATGTCAAGAATAAATATATTCGCGATTTTACTTAAAGGATTAATTATCCTAACCTATTACTCTCCTCTATGGGATTAATATTGGACGATTTACAGGTAGTGCTATGGTAATTTGAGTTCATACGTTATAATCATGTAGACTCGTCTTTATGTACAGTGCTACTACAAATCCAATTACCAACAGTCGGTAGTAAGTTCAGGGTTTATTCTACTGATAGAAAGTCTAACGTTCGCAGGCAATATAGATAAAACCCACTCGTCCCAGCGTGCGTGACTTCATACTATTACTCGTAAGTAAAAGTATTACCCCTAACAGCACTAATTATGTATCCATCATTGAAATCAAGACGCATAGGGGTTGGTATCACTAACCCGCATTGGGCAAGCATGGAGAACTTGTTATGTTGTAATAACTCGATTTCATATGATGATTACAAGTTCAGAGAGCTTAGAGTAGAGCAAACAGTGGATTAGACTTCATGATATATAAAATGGATACTTAAAGCATAGCTTATTACGATATAATTATTTTATAAACATTTTTATGTTGTTTATTTTATTACAAACAAATTCTTATTCTCACTAAGGCTCACTTTGGCCATGGACTAATATAAGTCCATGCTTTGGCTTGTATGATAGTATGTAGGTATGTAATGTTGACGTTGCTGATGGTTAGGCAAATCGTGGGCAAATCGATACGCTGTTGGCCTGGATTGTCCAAAGGTGCAGGTTGGAATCCTGCTAATGAAGTTTTTTTCTGAATATTTTTTTAAAGGAATCATGACATACATTGATATCTAAGTTTATGCGCATACAGCATGATTATGTTAGCGAAATATACTCTCAAAGATTCGTGTTACCAAAAATCTTTTTAAGAAATCAGATGCTGCCCGCTGTGCAGTGTCATATTAACAAAGTGGTTTTATTACAACCACTGCAAATATTCCAAGAAACTGCAGTGCACTGTGTGGCAGTTTGAACCGCGCGTAATGTGCACTTAATTAAACTCGATGAACAAAGGATACTAAAGTACATATTTGGTTAAAAATAAAACGTTGCGTTGGCAAAATTCATGCATGACTTTGTTATTTGCATCCGATGGAACGTTCGCTGCTTGTAACTGTTGTTGTTTTATTCGTATATAAGTGTAAGTCGCGCATTTAAAGGAATCAAGCGTCACCATATGTTTATTTACAATGGCGGCGGCTCGATCATTCGGTGCGGTTAACTTACAGTGCCATTGTTGTATCGTCTATATCCATCTGTGTTTTGACTTTTAAAGTTAGTTTTTGATGTGTAACATTTTGCTCGCTTTCTATATAAGCAATTTGTGGGAGTAATTTCGTGAAATGGGAGGGAAGTATGTGTAACAGTGTAACAGGAAGTCGGGGAAGCGCGCAAACGCGCGCCATTTTGTAAATTTAAAATTGATATTATGAACATGACATATTATTATTATATGTGACATATTGTGTCATTTGACTATCAAAGGTCATTTTGATGTGTCACATGTCTTCTATTGAGTATTTACTGCATTTATTTTATAGTTATAAAATGATGTAGGTAATACCTGACCCATTTTTTCCAGAATATAATGTTAAAATTGCTTATTAAGGTGAAATGTCAAATGTTACACATCATACGCGACTACTGTAAGGCTCGCCCGTTTTTTTATGTTTTTGTTCTGATTAAACGTTATAGTTAAAACGTAATTAACAAAAGTGGTTACAACACTATTTTAAATGTAGGACAGACGTTGTGAAAGAAATAGGTATTTTCATAATACATATTTCAAATAGCTTAGCTATAAATTGTTGTCACTGTAGATTAGTGTAATAATATAGCTGTGTTTAATAGTACTTAATAAGTTATTGAATTTATACACAACGTAAATAAATATTTTATTAAGTAAACATCTCGATCTTTAAAGAAACTAAATAGTGAAACTGTATAGAAGCGTAGTACCTACATACTTGTATGAGTCATCACTCTTTTATCTATCTATAAATGTGAATTCAAAACTATTTGCAATTGAATGTTCATTTTCAAGTCGTCACGTCGAAGTAGAGACATGGAATTACATGATTTTTGAACAAAGACAGTGGAGAGTGAGCCTGAGAGTACCAAACCTTGTCATCCCGCCCAAATACACGTCTAAGGGCTTCGATTTCAAAATTTTAAATGTTTTTTTTTAAAATATATGAGAATAAGACCCTAGCCACGGTTGTGGACTATTTAAAATACCGGAATGGAGCCCAAGGAAACACGTCATAAGACCTGTGGCAGACCGAATAAAACGTGGGCAAAGCCGCAGGCAGTAGTTTTAAAAACAGTAGGTACTCAGTGGCGAGGGATCGGTATACGGCGAAGGTAATCCGGCTATGAAAAACTTACAATTCAGACAATAATAAACATGGAAATAAATAATTTTGTTCACTATGCTGTTGCCTGGCACACACGTATATTTAACTAATTGGTGACAATAATTACTGACATAATTATTAAGATCTGCATGGTGAATCCCTGGAGTGGGATTTCTAATAGGGAAGCCGATGGGAATCGGTATGTATGGATCCTTCGCCACTTATAAGTACCTAGGTAAATACCGACTGAGTTCAATTTAATTAGCTCTTGCCTATTCGTACTCTTCTTGATTGGAATTAGACGGAGTATGATAATAAGGAAGGTGCAGATTTTTTTTTTGTGAAAAGCTATTGCTATTGTGCTTTAAAACTTAAAATATTTTTTGTACTTATAATAAAATAAACTCGGTCTCTTCTTGCCGCCGCGCAAGTCACTTTTCTTTGTATACCTTGTGTAGTTCATAATTTATGTACGTTCAAATATTCTTCCCAACAATAAACCCCATTGTAAAACCACTAGCGTATGCCTTAATGTAGACCACACTCCATTCCCACATGGTCCTTCGAGCCAGATTGAACCGTGCCCTAAGGTTATGGACCTATTGTAGACTATACAGCTTCATTGATAAGATATAGAAACATAATTACGTTGACACGCTTAAAGAACGTGTCTTTCCTCTATCTGGTGGAGCAAGGTAATTAGCGAGATCAATTTAATATTCCACACAACCTACAGACCTAGACGAGTCGCATATAAATATTTATTGCATTTCTATCACTTATCAGTACCAGTCGTAATAGCATCGGGTTTTTTAAAATACGTAGGCATTTGACACATTGGGTAATCAGCGGATAAATCATGATTACATAGTTAGTTGTTTGATAACATAACCTTGATTTTTAATCATAACACCACGTTTACTCGTATCAACGGAATGTTTTGATTTTTTTTAAAGATTTGGTACTTTCTAGCCAGCCTTACATTCCTCAACATTTTTTAGGCGAATGTTATCAAACTTGTTTCACTGCATAGCACGGGATTACAACTTGAGCACATAATGCATAATATGTTTATCTATACTAATATTATAAAGAGGAAGGCTTTGCATTTTTGTATGTATGTTTGCAACTAATAAACTCAAAAACTACTGGACCGATTTCAAAAATTCTTTCACCATTAGAATGCTACATTAAAGCTGAGTAACATAGGGTATATTAAAAAAAATATTAAAATAAAAGTACACCCGTGCGAAGCCGGGGCGGGCCGCTACCTTATTATAAATGTGACGTTTGTTAATATATTAATTCAATCATGCTTAAATTTACTTTTATTCTCTTTATTTATTATATAAAAAGTAAAATATAACAAAATACATACAAAAAATACAACTTTTATAAAAACCTAAACCTAGAACACCGCCAGCAACGGAGCAGGACTCAAGCTACCGGCGATTAAGGCTGCAGAGAAAGAAACCTCCTGACAATGCGTGCCGTGTCCAGGAGTGTTGCCTTCTGTATATGACCCTTAATCCAGCCATCCAGCGAAAGTCTCTTGAGATGTTGGTCGAGACTCTTCGCTATAAGGCCGTTTGCAGATACGACTATGGGGACAATGATCGTCGAATCCACATCCCACATAGCGGTCACCTCGTGAGCCAGGTCAAGGTACTTAGTAAGCTTGCCCTTCTCGGCTTTCACAAGGTTCTCGTCATGCGGAGTGGTGATATCGATGAGCATTGCCTGGCGCGTCAATCGAACTGTCAACACGATATCAGGCTTATTAATTTATTATTAGTAAGTGTTATTTTGACATCAAGCAGTTGCCAAAACTGGTAGTGCCTGTACCCTGACTATCTACTACTATAAATTATAATACTGTAGTATAATTTTTTTTTTCACTTAGTTGATGTCTTCGTGCGATTAGCACATTTAGCCAGTGTCAAAGTAATTTTTCTTACAAGTAATACATAAATAAACAATATTTCTTTCCTGTATGATGATGATGAATGATAATAGAAATGAGAAGTGAGAAATGATATTGCCCCCAACCCCTCGAGTATCCCAATAAAGATGTGGGGCTTTACTAAGTCCTCCGGGCGGACTCTTCTTGAGAGAATTTGAGAAGTGACGTTGCACTGTTTTGTTTTGTTTCATTTGCCAACACTCATGCACACTCACGAACACTTAACGATTTCTTAATCGTTTTATTACACCACCATTATTTCACATTAATATTCGATTCAAGGAGTCGATGGCGCAGTGGTTAAGAGGAGCTCGATGGCGCAATGGTTAACGCGCCCGGTCTGTGAGAGCTGAGGTTAAGCAACTTTCGCAAAGGCCGGTCATTGGATGGGTGACCAAAAATGTATCATTTCGAGCTCCTCCGTGCTTCGGAAGGCACGTAAAGCCGTTGGTCCCGGCTGCATTAGCAGTCGTTATCAACCACCAATCGGCACTGGGCCCGCGTGTATGACCCGTTCTCCCTATCCATCCGTAGGGAAGCCTCGTGCCCCAGCAGTGGGGATATAAAATGACCTGATAATGATGATGATGATAATGAATATTCTTAACTTAACACAAATTTTAGAAAATAAAACAAAACCGCAGACATGACTCTTCACTTTCCCGCCAAGAAGTCCCCTTTTATTTTTTAAATATCTATATACTTAGTCTATTTTTAAATTGGTTGATGTTCGAGGCTAAGACAACATCATCTGGAAGCTTATTATAATGTTTTAACACTCTGTTGTATATAACATGTTTATAGGGATTGCTGTTAGCAACAATTGTATCTAAAGAATCCGCAATAATAAATAAGTAGGTAGATAGCAAGGTGTAACGTTAACACTGGGCTCAGTTTACTATAATTAAACCTTTGTACTCAGCTTGTCGCAGAGATAATTCACTAGGCACTCCTTAAATGACCTAAGTGCCTCGCTTATCCTTTTATTTGGCAATAAGCCTACAGCAGTCTCAAATGACCTTGGTCGTCTTCAACATACATTATTCACACGGGGACGTTCAAACCAATTTAAGTTCATTCACCTATCTCTCAATTATGTTGCACTGGCCTCCAATAGGTAGATAGTGAGTGTGGAGGAATTTATAAAATCAGCTTCTCAAGTTCATTCCATTGTTAAAAGTACGATAAAAGTCGTTCAATTGATGTCGATACTGTAACACATACCTACCTGTTGCGACTCCTACGGCGGCGCCTAAATGTCTTAAAGCGCCATAAAATATTAGTTTATGTTTTTAAAAGTTGTAATTACTATTCGAAATACATAATAGTATTATCGTAAGAGTAATTTTAGATAATCCGAAACAGTATTAAAAACCATATTTATACCTACTTCAGCCTACCTCAGGCTTGAGTTAGGTTTAGGTATAGGTCGCGCCAAACTTCTAGTCCCCTCTGAAGTTGGTGCGATTCGCGTCGCAGTAGTAAAAAATAAGCGTCAGTAGGGCGAAGGCGGGGACGAGAGCGGTAGGGCCTGACTGTACAGCTGCGCAACGAAGCAACTTCAGACGGGACTAGTAGTTTGGTGCGATCTATACCTATAAATTTTGTACAGGTTTTATCATTACTTTACTCTAAGCTAAGTTAACTAACTACATTATGTCACGTGTCAGGCGGCCGTAATCTGGTATTCAAAAAGTTTTTAGTTAGTAAAAAATGTGTTGCTCTATTAGGTCATGCATGACTCTTGTTTATGTTAGATTTTATTTAAATTATCTATCGTCTCAAAATTTGTCTCTTAAAATTTTATATTAAACACATGTCTTTATTAATTAACGGTGGGTTATTACCTACTTACTAATTAAACTTGTAAAAACGTTGTATATTTTGATTAATTTTATTCCTAAACGATCTTGGTAGATCAATTTGAATTTTGTTTTTTGTTTCAGACCATTTCATCATGATAACTGAAAAGGCATCAGAAAAAGATAAATATGAAGAAGATAATGAAATAGGAACTATTCAAGGAAGCACAGTTAAATTAAAAAGAGAATTGGGACTGTTTTCTGCTATTAATTTAATTCTTGGTGTTATGATAGGATCTGGAATATTTGTATCTCCAGCATCTGCTTTAGAACACTCCGGTTCTGTTGGTTTATGTCTTATAATTTGGACAGTTTCGGGAATTATATCATTATTAGGTGGGTGTAGGTAAGACGTCTAAGTTTGAAAATAAAAAGCGAAAATAACCACTTTAAACATTTTGTACGCTTAAAAACTTATCGGTATTTAAACTTTGTCTTTGTTTTAGGAGCGTTGTCTTTTGCCGAATTAGGTACTGTAGTCGGGAAGTCAGGTGCCGAATATGCATACTTCCAAGAAGCATTTGGGAATACTCATAAATTTTGGGGACCCTTGCCTTCTTTTATCTGTGCATGGATCTACGTCGTAATTCTGAGACCAGCTGAAGTAGCAATTATTGTAATGACATTTGCTGAATACGCAATACAACCATTTGCATCAAACCTTCAAGGTTACCACAAAGATACGGCTATTAAACTTGCATCACTATCAGCGTTGTGTAAGTATTAAAATATACAAAATTCACTTTTTTAGGTAACATCAACCAGTATTTAAATAGTTTATTTAGAACTAATACAAAATTCTACGAAATTACTGTATTGATTCTGTTTTTCTCGATTTAATCTAAGTTCAGCACATCACTACTATTCATTGCGTGAACTGTCAAGTCAATGTTCAAACAACTGTCGGCTTCTTGGCGGGAAAGTGAAGAGTCATGTCTGCGGTTTTGTTTTATTTTCTAAAATTTGTGTTAAGTCGAATATTAATGTGAAATAATGGTGGATTATTAACCGTTAAGTGTTCGTGAGTGTGCATGAGTGTTGGCAAATGAAACAAAACAGTGCAACGTCACTAATCAAATTCTCTCAAGAAGTCCGCTTGAGGACTTAGTAAAGCCCCACATCTTTACTGAGATACTCGAGGGGTTGGGGGTATATCATTTCTCACTTCTCATTTCCATTATCATTCATCATCATCATTTCCATTATCATTCATCATCATCTTTAGGATTATAATACTAATGAAATTAAGAAACTAATGACATGGCAGCATGGTCTATGACCTTAGCCGGTTCCTCAGAGAACAAACTATTAAAAAAAAAAAAAAAAAAAAATCAAACAACTGTCACTGTCAATTCATTTAAAAATGTGTTAAGTCGATTTGGCCGTTTGGTCGTTTATTATTGTTATTTAACAAAAACAATCTTGAACTTTTAACAAATAATACAATTTAACTAATACGGTACAACATCAATATTTTACTGTGGCGGATTGTTAACCTAACATTTTTAAAACCCAACAAGGTAAGTGAAGTTTGTTTTGCATTGAGTTTGTTTCAATCATAGATTTTATTTTTATAAGGTTTCAATACATACTACAGAATCGTTTTTGACTTTATTTCAGAATAATATAGGTATAACTATGCTGTTCGAACATAATACAGAGACGCAAGAACATTTAAAATCAAATATAAAAGCGCTGATATCACGGTGTGTCGAGACGCTTAACATAATCGAAAATTCGCCAATAGACACACAGTTCATATCTCCGGACAATGTCTCAGAGAAAACGCTTTTCTATATAGAAGGTCTCCGATCAGATATTGAGAATTCTAACACCCCAATAGTGACTGATGATAATCTACTAACAAGTCAATTTTTGAATGAAATTAAACAAAGAACTTTGGAAGTTAAAGAGTTGATAGCGTACACAAGGGGCTCTATTCATGATGTTGATAACGAAATTATCAGGTTAGAACTAAATAAAAATATATGATTAATTGTCTTAGCAAATTACTAAAACTTTGCCTTTTACATATTTGAATGTAGTCTTTTGCCATGGCCGAAATATAGAAGTGATATTATGTTGTTAAACAGTTGAAAAAATTTCCACGAGCAGGATTTGAACCTGCACCCTTCTGACATACCGGGTCAGGTGCTCTTCCAATTGAGCTATCGTGGTTCAAACCACCCCGCCGAAATTATTCAACACTTTTTACTTTGAAAGCCAAAGGCGCCCATTCAATGTCAACAACTACCGTCACTAACATCCGATCATAATATTTTTACAAATATTAAAGATCAGTTAAGAAGAGTGCAGGTTCAAATCCTGCTTGTGGAAATTTTTTCAACATTTATGTTTTTGTAAAAGTTTTGGTAAAAATTATTTGAACATTTTGTTATACAGTATTTGCACAATGTGATATATCATTTCATTTTATTGAGGATGGTATAAAATAGACCAGCCTATTAAATATTATAAGAATATAACTATAATTATAATAAATGTTCTATATTTGTAATAACTATAGTTTGGGTTTAGCATTGTTTTAAAAACCAAATTGATAGAAAAATGACATGGTTTGTGGAAATATAACAAATTATCTTGGAATTTTAGGTTAAATGGGCTTATAAAAATATCACAAGAAGCAAAATCCCGTCCTAAGATACAGAAACAAGATGTGAAGCAAGAACATCTTTTCAAAGCTAAGGAGAGGTTTCACATGATGAAAAATGAACTTCATGGACTCATACAATCATTGTTTCCAGCAAACTCTGACATGATTACAGAACTCTTGGGAGTAAGTTTATAAACAATTTATATTTAATAAAAAAATATATAGCTTAATTAATTACTAAGGAAATGACTACCTTTACAGGTCAACCTTGTGATTTTTTCAAAAATTCCATTTTTGTACGCTGGTTATTTGATAAATTTTTAAAACCACTTTTTGATCTCTTTAAAGCCTGGGTTGTTTTCATAAACTTGTCTACACAATAAACAAAGTATTTAACTACTGTCTTTTTTCCAGAAACTCATGATGGAGAAATTGAATGAGACCTCTGGTGGCTACATAACAATAACATCAGAAAATTATCAACTAATAGAGTTGCTGAAAGACGTTAATCTAGTGACTGCAAACCCCTACAATAATATGGAAGTTAAATTAGCTTATTAAGTGAAAGTGTTTTTAGATAAGGGACCACATTGTATTGACTGAATGAATACTAATAAAATATATTACTATGTGTCAACCATGTATTGTTTCATTATATAGCTGTTAGCTGTGACTTGGTTTGCGAGAATTACATTATTACCGGGTTAAAAGTTTACAATGTCCTAGTTCATGTTATAGTCTATGGGCAAAAATTTCATCGAAATGTCCAGCCATTCTCAGGTCACACTTAGCAACAAACAGTGTTTAAGTTTTATTGATACAGTATATTCAGGTAACTTACACCCATACAAATTGCAATAAAATGTCACATTAACAAAATTAAATTAAATCAAAAATCAGAATAAATATCATATACAAATAAAATAAAAAAAAGTCAAACAAAATACAAAATTAAAAATCAAAGTAGAAATTCAAAAATAATAAAATAAATTAAACAAAAATTAATAACCTTTCCTTATTATTCCTGCTATTACTAAGATTAATTTGCAGTTTGTAATGTTATGTATAAGTACATAGTTATATGTACATTATGTTACTAAGCTAAGGAAGAGCGGGGCCTCCTGGTACAGGTATCTTGTATACTTAATAGGTCCCAACCACTTGTGAAACTAAAAGACCAATGCAAATTGAATAAAAATATTTTTCTTTTTCATTTTCATATTCATAGTTTATTTGGCAATGTGCAATTTAAAAATATTGAATAGCTAAAGGCAATGACTAATTATAAACCTAAATACTTTTCCGTGATTTATAAAGCCATCTTAGGATCTCAAGTGCAAAAAAGTAAAATAAGTTTTATTTCTGAAACACTTAGAATAATAACGCCAACACAGATGCCTACACTATTTTTCATACTTACCATAGTCATATTGTTTCAGTTATAATGACCTACATTAACATAACCAGCGTGAAACTGTTTGTGAAGGTTCAAAACATATTTGGTGTGTGCAAGGTATTTGCCTGCCTCATCGTGATTGGTGGAGGAATATATGAAATTGCCAAAGGTATGTATTATTGTTTACCTTTAGTGTTTTACTTTTGGACGTGTGACATACAACAGTCTTACAACAACCTTAAAAGTAGTCGAAAATAATATAATATATAAGCTCGACCGCAGGAATACCAGACACAATAGAATTTTAATTGTTATCGGCCACCTGGTCGTCGATCGACGCTCAAGGGGTTAATTAGGAATTTAAAGACGTCATTACCATGATTGTTCATACTATAAGGTATAGAACGAAGTTTAAAAATGTTGGGTTCTAAATAATCATTACCGGTGACGAACGTGCTTGAGTGGGGCAGTTAGAATTAATTGTAATTTGCTTTTGAATTAAACAATTAAATATTTTTTACATATACGAATATCGAAAAATGCTGTGCGTGTACGATTTAATGCGAGGAGGGCAGCCTTATTTCAAACTGTATTCTGTTACTGAATTTTCTAAAAGCATACAATTATCTTTGATGGTGTAATTGTTAATAAAATATAATTACTACACATATATTAAGGGGGTGCAGCGTGGACGCAAAACTGCGAGTTTCAAGTTTCTTTATGATAGCAAGCGAGCGGCGCGTGGCAGTGGTGTGACAACGGCGCACGACTACGAATACGCACGCACACTAATATCTTTACAGAGTAGGCTGGTGATTTAATTAGAGCAATGTTTACTTTCGTAAAATCATAGGCGTTTGGGTAAAAAATTATAAAAGTCTTAATATTTTCATATTCATATTTTTTTAAAACAGTGCCCTGCGGAATATCAATACAAACATTTTGATGTCGGATCATTGTTTCATTTGTGCTGTATTTACAAAGTTTCTGAAGAAATAAGTTTTTATATATCATTACTTTTACGTATTGTTAATGCAGGTTCTGGGTATTTGTTTCAAATTCCAAGACAACCATGCCCTTGTGAAAGGATCAAGCTAACCTACACTAGTTCTTTTAATGTATATGACCTATTCAGCGCCTAGCACCAGTGACTTAAAAACACGTAAATTTTCGAAATTCCGCGCTGCACCCTCTTAAGGTTTAAGATAATTAAGAACATTCATATAATGTAGGTATTTCAGTTATTTTGCTTTGTCAAATTTAATTGGCATATACATAAATTATCTTATATAATATAATTATCTTTAGTAATCTTTAATCGTAGTGTAGAACGCCCTCTTCAGCGGTGGAGCGACGATAACGCCAAGTGATTGGCAGCGGTTGTATTGTAATAGCCGAAGATCGGGCTTAGTAGCATGCATTGGGAGAGGCCTATGTCTAGCAGTGGACTGATGTGGGCTGATTATGATGATGATGATATAAATCTTTTATTTTATCTATCCTATAATATTTTGACATGACTTCTGTAATGTTCAACATTTTCTTCGTATCTTTTTATGTTAGTTTAGTGTGAACATGAGGATGTACTCGTAGATAAAGAGCATGTGATTTATTGGTTATGTCAATTTGATCAGTTATTGTCTCTTCGAGAGTTTAATTTAAAACGATCTGCCCCCCAACCGCCTAACTCTCTCGCTTTCGATCGCTTTGAAGGCGAGGCCCTCACCTCGCTTTGTAATATAATATCGAAATACAATACCGAATAATATCGAAAGCTATAGCCTATAGCTTTCGATATTTCTTTTATATTGCTTTCGAAATGACAAGATTACGCCTCCTCCTCGCCTCGCCTTCAAAGCGATCGAAAGCGAGAGAGTTAGGCGGTCGACTCCCTGGGTGTGTGAAGAAAATAGTACATATCGCAATTTGTAAAATCCTTGTTATGTTCATTTTTTTTTCATACTTTTGACTAATAACTAAAAAACAGGCGCGTATAAAGTTTCTCATATTCATCATCATCGTCTAAAACGTCCCCATGCAGCCACGGTTCAGGTGGTTTGGTTTCAATTAGGTACGCCAACAACCGAACTACACGCTAAGTGTCCATTCCGAAGCACGGAGGAGCTCGAGATATTTAAATTTGGCATATAATTTGCTGTTATCGGACACACTACGCGGTAGATCAATTGTCCGTTCGTGAGTCGCTCGACTCAACACATTTGCCGCGACAGAAGTTCAGCGACAATTTCCGCGTCATGTGGCCCTGACCTTACTGTGTGGTTTTTCTGCGTAGGTAATACAGAGAATCTGGACAAAGGATTTGAGGGTAGTACGACAAGCGCGGGCGGCATAGCCCTGGCGCTCTACTCCGGCCTGTGGGCGTACGACGGCTGGAACAGCGTCACCGTCGTCACTGAGGAGATCATCAACCCTGGAGTGTAAGTACCTTTCTATATATTTTTTTAATATCTTACGAGTAAGCACAGTGCCTTTACCTCTCCTTATGTTGAGTGATGATAGGGCAGAGGTGGAAGCGCACTTTACTCGGTGTTCGCGCCAGAAACACGACGGTGCAATCATTCGAATAAAGGATGCGCCGCACGAGCCGACGGCGGAGCTAGATTTATTATTCCGCTACCTACAACTACTTAATTACTACTACCGCTGCATAGACGTGCAGCATTCAGTTCCGCTAGCAGAGTTCTCACCGTTCGGCCCGCCGCCCGTGACGTCGCGTTTTACCATCAGCTCTTCGCTCAAGAACCTCCTAGAACTGAATACTCGTGAATTGATTACCGGCCGGTGCGCGTGTGTGTGTGTGCGCGAAAGGCGATTCCTACCAGCATCAGCTCCATCTCCGTGACGGTCGTGTCGAGGCCACGCCGCGCCGTCGACGTCAGCTCCCTATTCCTCCCCAATCTTCCCACGTCGCTGTAACGGCTGCCTTCCCGGCAGCCGATACACTCAGAATCCTCAACTACCGAAGGCACTTGCTGTCTTTTCTCTAGCTCCCGGAACACAACAATGCAATGCTACAAACATTTATGTTATGGCGACTTAGTTAAAAAAGATGGTGGTAGCTAGCTAGCCAGGCAGACAAACAAGCCCTACCACCAACTAAACCGAGTACACAAACATGTACCCCCCACTGGAAATCGAACCCAGAACCTCGGTCGGAGACCACTAGACCACAGAGGTGGTTATAATACTATATACTTTCGCAACGGGAAAGCTCTTGACCTTTATCTCACTTTTTTGTAACTGGAGAATACGCCTTACCACTGACTCCGGGAAGACAAAGATGGCATTATAGGACTCTCGATCCCTTACGTCTTACCCAGTCCCGCATATCTCGGGCCTTGGCAAAGCTTGGATGGAAAAGAGGCATACCCACTAAAACTCCAGCATTTGCCGTCTCTTGCCACCACACGGAGTTACCTCAACACAACGGAGATACCTTCACCTCACCTAAGTAGCCTTAGGCTAAGAGGCTAAGGCTGAATTATATGCAAATAACCGCTTCACTGTGTCAAATATCCCATCGCGCACAAATAAATTTCTTTGTCGCACCTCCAAAATATGGAATAGTCTACCAGCACACGTTTTCCCTCCTTCGTATGATATGGGGTCCTTCAAACGAGGCGTGAAGAAGCACCTTGTAGGCCGGCAGAATGAGGTTAACTGATGCTGCGTTTTTTTCACGCTGCACCACTTGTCTTCGCGGTGGACTCCACTTCCACTTAACATCATATAGCATCATATATATAGGTGGTATGGAGTCATAAATTTTCCAGGAGTAAGGCTATAACTTCCAAACAGTAGTAAGTATTGTAAAAAGACACTAAAGCAATCTATTCACTTAACATCAACCTTCGTACATTCTATCTATTAGATATTATCATATGGTATCAATTATTGGTGCCTTATGATAATATGATAAAGTAATGATGTTTGTTATTTGAATTACATAATGGCTGATATTATTTATCTCTGTAGTAACACCTTTTGCTATGCGGCTTTAATCCGTAAAGATAAAAAATTGAACAACTTGATAATAAAAACTAGGTATTATCAGGTTGATAGCTAGCGGAAGCGTGAGCCTTTTAAGATTATAAATGCGAAAGTATAAAGGTATGTTTTGTAAATCGTGTGTACTTTTGTAGAGTAAATGCTTGAATGATGCTTTATCTATACTATTAATAAAGAGGTGAAATGGAATGGAATGGAAGATGGTAGAATGGAAATGGAAGAAATCGCTTGAAAGCGATGAGACCGCCAAATTGTAACTTTATAAATTACTAGCTGACCCGGCGGACTTCGTACCGCATTTAAAAAAAATACCTACGTATAGCCTATGTTACTCAGCGCTAATGTAGCATTCTAATAGTGAAATATTTTTTTAAATCGGTCCAGTAGTTTTTGAGTTTATTCGTTGCAAACATAAGTACATACATACAAAAATTTAAAGGTTTCCTCTTTATAATATTTGTATAGATTATTATTATTATTTTGTTCATGTATTGTTTTTATAGTGTTGCAATAAGGCGTTATATATCTATCTATCTAAAGTTTGTTTGTTTGTTGGTTTGTGAAGTAATCTCTGTAACTACTGGTCCAATTCCAAAAAATCTTTCACTGATAGAATACATTATTCCTTGCGGGCGAAATAGGCTATATTTTATTTAAAAAATGTCTTTTTATAAAATTTCATAGCCACGCGGACGAGTCGCGCGTAAAGTGTGTAGTATAGGATACTTTAAAATAATTATCTGGTTAACATTATCTCTATTTATATTTAAAAGAGATCTATCTTTAACCGCTTCTATGGTCTAGTTAAGACCACCTCTGCCAGACCCAGAGGTACCGGGTTCTATTCCCAGCAGGGGATGTTTGTGTACTCGACTCGGTTGGTGGTAGGATTTGTTTGTCCGCCTGGCTAGCTACCACCATCTTATCTAAATATGTCGCCATAACATCAATGTTTGTAGCATTGTTGTGTTCCGGCAGCTAGAGATAAGATCTTTAGTTGAGGATTCCGGGTGAACAGCGCTTCCACATTCGGCCTTATCATCAGTTAACATCAGGTGAGTTGAATGACAAATGCTTACCTGTTAGCAATAAAAAAAACTATCTATTTATAAAAAAGAGAAGTTCTGACTCGTTCGAAATAGAGCGCTGTAATATGCTGGTATGGCTCTTCCATGACGTAGATAAGAATAAGTTTAAAGACATTGACGAGTCATGCGAGGGTAGGGTTACCATATCTCCGGACTTGACCTGAGATCTCAGGATTTTTAGGCTCCTGACAGGATTGCGGCCGCATTTTGGAAATCTCAGGATTTTTCGATTTTTCAATAAAGTACCCTACTTACCACTTTTGACTTTGTTTCCTAGTAAGTAACTGCAAAATATCAGTAACAAAACGACGAAATCTCAGGACTTTTTTATTGAAATCATAATTTTTCTCAGGACTTTTTTTTCCATCTGGTAACCCTATGCGAGGGCGCTAGTGTAGTTTTCAGTAAAGATAAAGAAAATATCAGATTAGGATATCGTTTTTCGTAGCCGGTGGCTTTTCTAGAAATAAACTGATCAATACGATGCGATTACTTTTGGGTATTGCCTCCGTCCCGTTGATAACGATACCAATCTAACGTACGGCACTATTATCGTGCGGTACTTACGTAATAAAAGAACGCACTAAAAAAGGGGAACTAACGAGCAAAATATGACAATTTCTTTAATCAGATTGTAAGATTTAAATATTTATAAAATACAATAAAAATATTAAACGCCCACCCGACTCAGCCAGGAATCGAACCTGGGTCTTCCGCAACTTCCTGCACTGACCGCTATGCTACCGGGAAGCTTGACGTAAGCGCTGAATTTTGTCACTGCTATTTATAAGGAATAAAAAGTAAAAATTTACTATAGCGTTGTGTTATCAAATTTGTGGTATTTCATCTGCAAAGATGAATCTGCATAGCCATCGGTTGCAATAACCTTTGGATAGATGGCACTGTGCCGCTAAGATATAAGATATGTGCCGATAAGCACTCAAAATTTTTTTTATTTTTTATTAATTAAATTTTCCAACACAAAATGTTCCACGATTTGTTTGTTTTGTTGTCATAGAAACTGTCAAAGTGGTACGAAGTCCGCTGGGTCAGCTAGTGTCTCTATAGATTATTTGCTCAGGTGTGTTACTGATAAAGAATACAGACAGTATACATACAGTTAATGTCTTAAATTAACCAATCAGAAGGATCAAAAATATTTGTTTTTTTTAAACCAGATCTTAGTATACATAAAAATATCTGTGGTGACAGAAGATCCCGAACGCCCTTAGACTATAGAGCGACGATCTTCGAAAGGTGACTGAAAAGAGCTAGATAAGAGTAGCCGTAAATCTTTTTTTTTCGGGAGAGAGTTTTCTGATTGTCACAGGCTGCATTTTCAACGTCACCAAACTTTTTTGTGGGCGGCGAGAAACTTAAAGGGCTCCTCAAGCCGTGTGAAACGAAGCACCGTCAGAGGTCCGTGTCCCCGTACCCCACTAGATTCTCCGAGGGGTTCGCATCGGATCGGATCCCGTGGATCGTGCTCAGTGGCGTACACTTGGAGAGACCTATGTGCATCAGTGGACTAATATATGCTGATGATGATGATGGAGACTGCAAGTGATACCAATCCACTATCTTTTTTTTGCAGTAACGTCCCCCTCAGCATATCAATCGCCGTGCCCCTCATCACAGCGCTGTACGTGTTCATGAACGTCGCGTACATGACTGTGCTGAGCTACGCGGAAATGACGTCAGTGCCGGCGGTGGCGGTAGCCTTTGGTACCAGAGTATTTGGCCCCGCCAGCTTCCTGATACCTCTGGGTGTTGCCATAGCAACGTTCGGTTGCGCGATGAGTGTACAATTCGGTGTTACCAGGTATGTTTTCTATATGTAATTTTTGAGGTTCTGGCATGGTTACACACATATACCTACATGCACACCCATACACACTTATTTTAAGTTTTATTTGGTTATTTTATTTAATGTTTTGCAATGGTTTATTGTCACCATTTTTTTTTGTGTCAAAGCTGTTCGAGGTACTACTTCGAGGCTGATCACAGGCATTTTCATACCTTCTCAGGCATCAGACTCACACAAACTTAATTTGTATAGTAATGTACGCAGTTATGCTGTGTAAGTTTGTGATGAGAAATAAATACATTTATTATTTATTATTATTATCTCGAGTCTTCCGCCGGCGCCGTTGACTTACGAACATAGTGACTAATATGAAAAGACGCGGTCTTGAATGTTTCTATATCTTATCAAAATAGATACATAATAATTTAATCCATTTTATGACAGATATTAAATATGATGCGCTATCTATTTAAATTACCTTGAAAATTTTGCAGTATTTAGATAAGTAAATATGATAAATAGAACAATTCGCAAATTGTGTTACTATCTCACACTTATTTATCGTCATAAACTCACCTGTAGTAGAAATCAATTAATACGATAACCCTGTATCAGCGTTAATGTGATCTTAATGAGTAATTACATTTTTAATGGAGAGTACATTTTTAATTTGTTTTTTAACTAAGGAAATGTCATAAGTAATCAATCGAGTCGACTTGCAAATCAAATTTTGAAATGGATAAGTACTAAGTAGGCTTGCAATCATCTTGATCATCTCGAGCTCCTCCGTGCTTCGGAAGGCATGTAAAGCCATTGGCCCCGGCTACATTAACAGTCGTTAACAACCACCAATCCGCACTGAGCCCGCGTGGTGGCTTATGGCCCGTTCTCCCTATCCATCCATAAGGATGGCTCGTGCCCCAGCATTCGGGACATAGTTGGGTTGGTGGTTGTTAATGACTGCTAATGTAGCCGGGACCAACGGCTTTACGTGCCTTCCGAAGCACGGTACTCCTCCCTTTATACTCTTGTTTAAGTAGTTAATTATGATTGTCTTGTCTTAGGTAATAAGCTAAGTATTTAGTAACAATAAAGTTTAATAACCGGGTAGTAAATTACAGTACATACAGGTCGACTTTTTTTATTACCATCCAAACCTTCTGATGATAGAAAACATTAATATTCATTTGACCAAAATGTATGGAACAGCTGATTTTTTTTTTTCGAGTTAGGGAGTTGGTCCAATAGAAAGAATTGTTCGTTTGTATCACGGGAGTCATCTCAAAAGGTTTGGATGATGATAAAAAAGTCGACCTGTATATATTTACCAACGCAGCAAAATAAATAAATTTATATATTAAACCTAGAACGAAAAAATCCTCACCTAAATGAGGTACGAACGGAGTCCTCAACACGAACAATTAACATAGCTAATGTTGCGGTTCGTTCAAATATTTGAAGGATTAAGCAATTAAGCTTTGTTAGGACTGTGGGCGTAGTGCCTTGTGTCACAATCGTGAAATAAAACAACTTTCGCTCGTGATACTTGCTTGAGTTACGCGTCGGCCACGAGCGCGAGCGATTTGCGAAGCGGCGAGCAAATGTCTCATTCATTACACGTTATACTGCACGGCAGTCTCAACGCAATGGACGTAGAAATCAACTATACCGTGGCGAGTTTTTTTTTGAGAGAGTTTGCTGATTGCCACTGGTCGCTCTCAGCTTCACCGGACTTTTTTGGGGGCGGCGAGAAACTTAATGGGTTCCTCGAGCCGTGAAACGAATCGCCGTCAGTGTGTTTCTAGAGGGAACAGCATTACGCACTAGTGCGTGTCCCCGTGCCCTACTAGATTCTCTGGGGGATTCGTATCGGATGGAGGAGCGGAACAACCCGGGGCTTGACGGGTCATGGGGGACCGTGAAGAGTGCTTCCAAGAACCATTTCCCCTTACCCCTCTCCATAAAGCCACACGTGCTAGTCTTTGGTGGCACCGATTTACCGTGGCAACTATTAATTTTTTTTTAAATTGTATGATGGGCTTGCTCTTGGCCTCATTCTAATCCCTAGGGCTAAGAAGAGGCCGACGATGGAACGAGCTTGCCCAGAAACAGCCTTCACTCGGGCTTTAAAAACTTTAGGGTTATATGCACTCGGGAATACAGACGCCGGTAGGGAATTCCACTCTTTGGCTGTTCGCATTATAAATGTAGAAGCAAAACGCTTGGTGCGCAAAAGTGGAATGTCAACCAGGTAAGGGTGGTAGCCAGCCGTACGTCTGGATTCCCGATGGTAGAATGGGGAAGGGGGCATTCCCCCTTCCCCATTCATCAGCATGTTGTTGTTGCTGTTGCATCAGCATGTTGTTGCTGTTGAGCTGCATGAGCTCATTAGCTCATGCAGCTCAACAGCACACTCTCCGAAGTATAGCCTGTAAAAGACCGATAAGCAGGCAACTGCGGCGGTGCACGAGACTGTGAAGCTTGGTTTTTACAAGCTTATCGTCACCTATAATTTTCCTGGCTCTGCGTTCCACCGAATCAAGCGCGGCGAGCTGGTATTTTGCTGAACCGTCCCAAAGGTGACAGCAATACTCCATGCACGATCGGACTTGCGCTTTATATAAAGTTAGAAGCTGTCCCGGCGTGAAGTATCGCTTAACTCTATTTAGGACACCCAGTTTTTTGGCCGCTGTTTGAGCTTTAATTTCGATGGTGTCACCGAAGTTCAGACTGGAAGTCAACTTCATGCCAAGGAGATTACGTATAGCGTGTAACATCTGACAGTTCTGATATCATAATGTGTTGTTAAATCTGTGGTCCCTGGCCGGTAATGCCGCACTAGATGCTTGATAAAATGATAAAGCAACAAACCGTTTATTTTATCATATCAATACGAACGAACAGCATTCAATCTAGGTACTGGCAGTTTATTAATGAGTCCATTACAATACTGTAATACGATTTAATATATTTTCTATATCATATTGAATTATTGACACATAAACATAAGCCAACTCGTTATTTTAATGAAATAACTACAAGTGAATCGATTTATATTTTGATAAATCGATTTGCTTGTTATAAAATGGCAACACCGAGGAGACAACGACAACTCGACATGTCAAAAAAATCAAATTAAATGGAAGTCAATTTAATTACTAAATAATATGGGAATTTCTCGTCGGAAAAGTTAAAGCAAATTATTTAACAGGGTTTTATGAAAATAAAAAACTTTATTTTTGATATAAAAATCATCATTGTACAAAATCATTTGTAGCGATACTAAAACCCATACTACGATGGGCATTCTCCTTTGTATTGAAATCTGTCATTTTAAAAGTTAAATACTCGTTAGAAAACTATCCTTACAAATACTTATCTTTAATAAGCTTGGCATTTATTTAAAACAATTACAAGCCCATGTGAGCTAAGCCGCGAGCAAAAGCTACTATATGTATATGTGCGTTGCCCAGGCGCGGTATGTATTATGCTTATCTTCTGTAGGTCTCCTTATTTTGTACCGTAGTCGTGGCAGAGCGTTTAAACAGTTAAAGCGTTGATCACGCATGTCTTTTGTCATGTGATGGTAGGCCCTATATTTAACAGAGATAATTTAATTTGATTTGAACAAGAATTGGTCGTAGTATCACACTGAGCTAATTAGACAATTGTGAATTTTTGTTTAGCTAACCGTCATGCGGCGTGGTGCGTGCTCTTACACTTAAAAAGTGATTTACAAATTCTCAATGCTGCTGATACGTATGACCGTCACGCTATGAACACTAAACGACATTGCAATAATATATTACATTTTTAATTCTTTTGTTAGAGATGTAAATTTGCACAACATATAGATTTAGATTTATTAGTAGGAACGTTCATATAACCGGGGCAGTGGGTTGCACGTGGACCAGGGTGCCTAGTGTGAGTTTTGTTAACTATCCGTATTCATTCGATTACGTTTACGAAAACGAAAATTAGTATGATATTGAAGCAGCGCCTCCTGGCGACATTCAAAGGAGTTAACATTTTGCCATACAAATTCTCGTTTTCGTTAACGTGATCGAATGGCGAATGAAACTCGCACTTGGTACCCAGACCAGGTGGGCTACTCTTGACGAAAACTCAATCTCAATACAATTCCAATGTGATTAATATGTATCGATATTGGGATAAGTTCCGCAATTTCGGAACGCCCCATCTCGATAATAATTTGTTCACTCAATTTCCACGCAATTTAATTCCAATGTAGCCCTATTATCGCTTTTAAGAGTACCATTTGATTTTTTTAGATTTGGGATTGGAAATTGATTATTGCAATTGTGTTTCAAGAGTAACCCACTTGAGCCTTGGGCAGTACCGGATTAACCTAAAGGCAAAAAGGCACATGCCTATGGGCCCCGCGTCACTTTGGGGCCCTCGTTCAGTAAAAAAAATTGTGTTTTTCCTAATATTTTCCAAAGAGGAAAGGTAAAGTTCTTTGTCGCACCGCTTACCAATTTTTCAGTCTAGCCCTTAGGTCGACTGGTAGAGAATGCCATTTGGCATTAAGTCCGCCTTCTGTACTTTATTTTATTTTATTGTGCAATAAAGAATAAATAAATAAAGTTCAAAATGATTAACTAACAACATTTAAAGCTATCTAAGCCTAGAAGATAATGCCTTGATCGATAATATAGCCTCGCCATGGAGTGCCTAGCGGCATATACATGGGTTAATCCGGCTCTGCCCTAGGGTTGTTTATATGCTGATGCTGATGAGTGTTGTTGTCCACAGAGTATGCTATACTGCAGCGCGCGGCGGCCACATGTTGGAAGTTTTCTCGTACGTCAACGTAAAACGGTTGACGCCTGCGCCTGCTGTAGCGTTCCAAGTAAGTCTTACATATTTTTACACGACTGCCAAAAAAAGTAGTGTTATGTTTTCAGGGTTCATGTATGTATGTGATGTTTCTTTATTCCACCATAACTTCTAAATGCCTGAACCGATTTAGGTATATGAGGTATCGTTACAATCCTTGCATCGTTCCGACTGACATAGGCTAGTTAATATTTGGAAATTCAACCCCTATGTGGGTAAAATAGGGGATGAAATTTTGTATGATGAACATTCGTCATTATTGGAGTTAGAGACTAGAATTTGATGTTTAGCATGATATCTGTAGAGGTTAATTTTTGTTTCTTCTTGTATAAAAATGTTTACAAATTAAATTACCTAGCATGACATATTTTATTAAAATTAAACTTATTACAAAAAATATTTAACAAAATGTTTTTTCTACTTTCCAGGCAGCCCTCACATCCGTGTTCATACTAGTCGGCAACATAAAGACCCTAATAGAGTTCGCTAGCTGGTTCCTCTGGTTCTTCTACGGACTTGCTATGGTCGCGTTACTGATACTCAGAAAGACGCAAGCCACCAAGCCACGGCCGTACCGCGTGCCGACGCCGGTGCCCTGCTTCGTGCTCCTCGTGGCGATCTTCCTCTCCATCCTGCCGATAGTATACGACCCTTCGCTGAAGTATCTGATGGCTATCGGCTTTATTGTGATTGGAGTCCTTGTGTATATCGTGTTTGTGTACCATAAGAAGACGCCTACTGCCCTTTTAAGTAAGTAAAAAAAGTGAACTATGATACGAATATATAGATATATATACATATACATAAGAATTGGATAATTAATATTTCCATACATTAGATTTTTTAATTTCATGATCACTTCATCAGCCTATGAAATTGAATGAAGTGAAATGAAATATGAATAAAATATATTTTTTGTAGGAGCAAATAAAGTTATCATCATCATCATCAGCTCATTCTATGTTCCCACTGCTAGGGCACGAGCCTTCTCTTAAGTCCTCGTACTTATAATCTTGTGGTAGGTAGGTAGAGAAAGACATAATGAAATTAACCATTAATAATAATAATGAAATTAACCCTAGTTATTATGCACCTCATCATCATCATCATCATCATTAGCTCATTTTTGTCCCCACTGCTGGGGCACGAGCTTTCTCTATGGATGGATAGGGAGAACGGGCCGTAAACCACCACGCGGGTCGGTGGTGGTTGTTAACGACTGCTAATGTTGCCGGGACCAATGGCTTAACGTGCCTTCCGAAGCACGGAGGAGCTCGAGATGATGACATTTTTGGTCACCCATCCGATGACCGGCCTTTGCGAAAGTTGCCTAACCTCAGCACTCGCAAACCGGGCGCGTTAACCACTGCTCCATCGAGCTCCTCAATAAAGTTATGTATTATTAATATTATTAATTATGTGCTCTTCACGATAGAAGCATTGCACTGCATTCCAAGCCGGTGGTCTTCCGGTAGTAGAATCACGAGTATATAAAACTGCTTCTAAAAGTATAAGCTAACTAGGTGCCTATTGCGAGCTTTATTCGCCATTCGATAACGATCACATTAAACAAGGTAGGTACAACAATTTGTATGGCAAAATTATATCTCTAACACGTTGACTGCCTCAAAACCAGACACAATAGAAACTTTATTGTTTGTCGGTCACCGGTGACCAACACGGTGATTAAAGACTAACAGCCGAAATTAATAACCTATCCTCAGCAAGAGATAGGCCTACTAGAGATTTGTTGCTTAGTTCTGTTAATTATCGGAAAATAACAGCGGTTGCTTGGTAACTAAACTAATATAGGCCTATCTCTTACCAGAGATAGGTTATTAATTTCGGCTGTTAATAATTAACTTTTGGATAGCAGTGTTGGTTATATCGTATACCTTATACCATTGTTAATTGTTTTTATTAGTAACATACAGTGTATACTATAATAAAATAAGTAAATAAAAAAAAATAAATGTTTCCCACACTCACACCAATTATCTAGCCCCAAGAAAAGCTTCCTTGAGAAACTCGATAAATGGTTAACGTATAAACATACTCAATATACTTAAATACATACTTATTATACATTCATATATACTTATTATACATAGGAAACACCCAGACCCGAAACAATTTAGAAAACAGGTATTTCTAAATGGGTTGCAGTTAATCGATCACCAAAGTAACCTAACGTAGGTAACCCACAAAAATACTAAGTTAGCACCTAAAAATACAAAGTTAGCACCTAAACTACATTTAGATGCTAACTTACCATTTTAGGTGCTAGCCTACTATTTTTTTGTGGATCAATTTATTATTTCTCTTTCTAAATTGATCCGACCGGGGATCGAACCCGGGACCTCAGAGATGGCGACACCATGAAAACTGATGTGCAAGCCACTCGACCAAGGAGGTCGTCAATATTTATAGGTATACTAGCTGACCCGGCAAACGTCGTTTTGCCATAAAAAATAAAAAAAAAATTTAGGGGTGGACTACCCCTAACATTTAGGGGGATGAAAAATAGATGTTGGCCGATTCTCATAGATACCGGATGACCCGGCAAGCGTTGTTTTGCCATAAAAAAATTAAAAAAAATTTAGGGGTGGACTACCCCTAACATTTAGGGGGATGAAAAATAGATGTTGGCCGATTCTCATAGATACCGGATGACCCGGCAAACGTTGTTTTGCCATAAAAAATAAAATAAAAATTTAGGGGTGGACTACCCCTAACATTTAGGGGGATGAAAAATAGATGTTGGCCGATTCTCATAGATACCGGATAAACACAAAAAATTTCATCAAAATCGGTCAAGCCGTTTCGGAGGAGTATGGCAACGAAAACTGTGACGCGAGAATTTTATATATTAGATAATTGTTTATTGTCCTCAATATTTTTTTTTAAACTCCTACATCATACAAATTTTGGTTTTAGTTAACGTGGTCGAGTGGATGAATGAAACTTGCACTAGGCTATAATAAATACATATTTAACATAACTTTACATAGCTTGTAATTGGTTACTATATGACATACAACTGGTAAACTATCGTAACTAAGCACATAGACACCCAAGACTCTGGTAAACATGTTCAAGGTCACCACTAAAACACATGATCCTACTGGGAATCGAACCGCAGTGGTAATAAGCACTACCATGGGCGGCGAAAATAAATGCTAAAAATAACACTTTAAGAATTAAAGTCCTTTATTGTACATTCTCGGAGGAGCTCGATGGCGCAGTGGTTAACGCGCCCGGTCTGCGAGTGCTGAGGTTAAGCAACTTTCGCAAAGGCCGGTCATCGGATAGGTGACCAAAAATGTATCATCTCGAGCTCCTCCGTACTTCGGAAGGCACGTTAAGCCGTTGATCCCGGCTGCATTAGCAGTCGTTAACAACCACCAATCTGCACCGGGCCCGCGTGGTGGTTTATGGCCCGTTCTCCGTATCCATCCATAGGGAAGGCTCGTGCCCCAGCAGTAGGGACATAAATCAGCTGATGATGATGATTGTACATTGAAATTACAGTCTAAATTACATTATAATAAAACATATATAAGGTTGAGCTTATTTCTAAAAGAGCCTTCCAGCCAACTCTACCTGTAGTAGACAGACAGAAACCTAGTTTTGGATTGGTATCAAAAAAGTTTGTGACTAAAACTTTTTTATCTTTTACAGAAAAATTCACATTCCTGACTCAAGTGCTGTTCGAGAGTGTTCCACCGAGCAATCGTCAAGACTGAACATAATCATAAGTGTTAACATTTATACGCGTTTATTTGTAAATATAGTACAATAGGACAATACATGAAATACATTTTTCATACTATAATAATTTCAACGGTGTTTTTCTCCACCTTCCTTGCAATACCGTCTCATTTGTTTATAGCTAATTGATTGGTGTCGCCTGGCAGCGACTTTGGCGCTGTGAATGGCGTCTAAGGTGACACTTCATTGAAGCTGGGTTGACCAGTAGGGTTACCTTGAAACACAATTGCAATAATCAATTTCCAATCACAAATCTAAAAAATTCAAATGGCACTCTTAAAAGCGATAATAGCGCCACATTGGAATTAAATTACGTGGAAATTGAGTGAACAAATTATTATATGTAGCCTACGAGGCTACTCTTGACGCAAACTCAATCTCAATACAATTCCAATGCGATTATTATGTATCGGTATTGGGATAAGTTTCGCAATTTCGGAACGCCCCATCTCGATAATAATTTGTTCACTCAATTTCCACGCAATTTAATTCCAATGTAGCGCTATTGTCGCTTTTAAGAGTGCCATTTGAATTTTTTAGATTTGGGATTGGAAATTGATTATTCTTATTGTTTCAAGAGTAACCCACCTGAACGGAGCTGAGCTGTGTGGACCAATAATGGAGCAGAGCTGAGAAGAGCCGTTAGAATAAAGGGACTATTGGTTGAATTTCACACAGCTCGGCTCATCTCAGCTTTAATGGAGTGTCATGTCACCCTTAGTGCCCAACCACGACCTAACCGCTGTAAGCGGCGTCTAAGCGCAGGCTAGTGGTAAAAACAAATGTACAAAAATGTATAATGCGCGCCATGAGGTGCCGCTCGCCGTCGCCACAAAACGCTAAGCTAAAAATTATGACCGGGCTGTAATAGAAAGTATTCTAAAGGTATCGGTTGGTCCTGAGCCGTTCGTGGCACTTGCACCAAGTACCATTAACAAGGTCTTAAAAGATCACATCGTAAACAGGCACAGCATCAATTTGAAAGAGCAGCCGGGTATGAAGCACTCCAAATCCTTCCTAGGCGAAAACGCTTTAGGACGGAGTATGTTCATATGCGGAGGCAGTAGAAGGCAGGCCCGATTAACCATCGGTGCCTTGACAGGGCACTAAGCCACAAAACAAATAGATTGTGTAGGGCATGTGAGGAGGAAGCGGAGTCAATGCAGCACCTACTGTGTGACTGCGACTCTTTGGCTAGGAAAAGAATGGGACTCCTGGGGTCGGCCTATCCGAAACCGGAGGACTTCAGGCTCTTCGCTCTTAAGGACGTTGCCAAGCTTATAGCATCTATCTTTACAGAGGAAGAAGAGAGAAAGGATGGGGTTGCACAAAAGATCCCGATGGGTCGAAGTGCTGCTGCGAGAGGGAAACCTCGGCAGACCCCACTAAGATAAGATAAGAAAGGTATCGGTTCAAAGTGGTCTCTTTACCACGATGGCTACCATGGTAATAAATAAGAGGTGAAACTAAAAGTCTATTACAGACCTTTATCTGTATAGTATAGGAAGGGTCAATTGCGCAAACTTGTTTATGCACAAACTAGCAAAACAGCTTGCTCAGGATGCTGTCGTGGCTCATTCTAACCGAAAATAATCAACACCATCTACTCTTACTCTGTAAGCCAAAGGAGCCCTATTCAATGTCGACAACTACGTCGTCAACATCCGATCAATACATAGGTACCGTAAAAATTACATTAATTAGTTACAAATACCGTAACGTCGAGGAGCTCGATGGCGCAGTGGTTAACGCGCCCGGTCTGCGAGTGCTGAGGTTAAGCAACTTTCGCAAAGGCCGGTCATCGGATGGGTGACCAAAAATTTATCATCTCGAGCTCCTCCGTGCTTCGGAAGGCACGTAAAGCCGTTGGTCCCGGCTGCATTAGCATGCAGTCGTTAATAACCACCAATCCGCACTGGGCCCGCGTGGTGGTTTATGGCCCGTTCTCCCTATCCATCCATAGGGAAGGCTTGTGCCCCAGCAGTGGGGACATAAATTGAGCTGATGATGATGATGATGACCGTAACGTGCTGAGAATTTTACCTTTACTTATTACCCAAGTTAGTAAGGGATGTCATTCTGTTTAGCACTCTTTTGCTCGTAACCTTTTATCATCACCAGCTCATTTTATGTGCCCAATGTTGGGTCACAGAACGGACGGACAGAACAGACCAGAAACTACCACGTGAATCCAGTGCGGATTAGTGGTTGTTATAGACTACTTATGCAACCGGGAGCCCAGGACCAACGGCTTTACGTGCCATCTGAAGCACGGAGGAGCTAGAGATGGAACATTTTTGGTCATCCATCCGATGACCGGCTTTTACGAACGTTTCTCAACCTTAGCAATGGCTGACCGGGCCACAGAGCACTGCGCCATCGAGTTCCTCGCTCTCTCACTTCGCTCGGACCGTTTAAATAAAAAAAATATTTGACACGCGGATTTATCGATTATATAAAATCGATTCATCGCAGCTATATTGTACGCACGGTCGTCGTACCCATACAGCTTAGAGTTTGGTTTAATGCTCTAAGCCATACAGCCTTTAAATGTTCTAAGCATACAACTTCATAAAGCTGCTGTGAGCATTTTATTTATATTTATCGTGAAATTACAATAATATTTGTACGAAGCTGTAGCTATCTCTTTTTTATCTTCAGATTCGTAGATATTTTATTTATTTTCCATTCGTATCGTAATATTGCTTCAATCATTCGCTCTCTACTAAGTCTATGTTGTCTATTATTTTACTTAACTGCGATTCAAAATTCATTCATTTCACAGAATATAAATACATTCAATCATTCACATTTTAAAACAAGAAGGCCGCCGCTATTTTGTGTTGTGTTCAATGAATTGATGAGAAATTGTAAATTTTCCTGAGTTATCTGGCTTGATTCTGATAAAATACTATCATGGCTTACCATTATGTTGTCACTGCTCAAAAGCCAACAGCTGTTACAGCATGTGTTACAGGTAAAATGTTAAAATGATTTCTTGCTGTATGCATTGAGGTTAACTATCATAATATAGCTCCGCGAGTTATTTTCGTATTATATTGACGTTTGAAGATGTGTACCATTGCACTATCTCAGACGCCCTATCATAACAAATGATTTCCTAAATAGTAATGGGTAATTCCTTCCAAAGATGATGCGGAAGCCGCTGATATAAAGTCAGCAATGTGTTATCTCCAGTCTTTTTGCTTTGTTTGTACACTGTTGATTTGGTTTTTTATCACAAAATATAAAATACACACTAAAAGATGGTGAGATTCCCAATGTAAAAATGAATTTCAATGAGGGATTTCCTATTACTAGGCAATTTCACATCTCCGACCGATTTGAACCTCTTGGTGGCAAAGGTTACTCGCCTGGAGATGTACCTGGTGACTCCAGAGGGTCTACGTCCCATGAAGGAGGTGGGACTGTATGGCAGAGTGGCTAAAATGAAGATGTTCAGACCTCCAGTAAGTATCAAGCACTAAATTTGCAAACTTACTACCTAACTCAGTTACCAAAATTAACTATTTTAATTTCATCTTATACTTTCAAGGGATTAGATTAGAAATAGTAATATAAGTTATTTCATGTAGAAGTTTTTGTTGTGCAATACTTATAGTTTACTTTAGCCAAGCGTTATCATAATGATTTCAATGTAGTAGTAATTTCAAAACAATCATGTTTTAAAGTTATATTTCCATTTCAGGATGAAAGCAAAGATTTAGTGTTCATACTAACAGCACGATATAATGCTATGATATTGGAATGGAAAACTGGTCCCAATGGTCAATTGGACGTGATTACCAGGGCTCACGGTGATGTATCCAGCAGGGTGGGTAAACCTTCAGAGAATGGTATGCTGGCTGTCATAGATCCCCAGGCCAGAGTGATTGGGTTGCGGCTTTATGATGGGCTCTTCAAAATTATACCTTTGGACAAAGATTCAACAGAATTGAAGGCTGCCTCATTAAGGTAACACTAATTTGAATTTTAGAAACAATCCAAAAATATCTAGCTTTCTTATGACACTAATTCTTAATATCTATATCCAACTATAGCTCAATTACAAGAATACACTTGTATTTAACATAAATACAAAGATCTCATTTGTTATATAACTAGATATATACATATAATACATACATACCTGGTAGGCTACTCTTGACGCAAACTCAATCTCAATACAATTCCAATGCAATTAATATATATCGATATTGGGATAAGTTTCGCAATTTCGGAATGCCCCATCTCGATAATAATTTGTTCACTCAATTTCCACACAATTTAATTCCAATGTATAGCTATTATTGCTTTTAAGAGTGCCATTTGAATTTTTTAGATTTGGGATTGGAAATTGATTATTGCAATTGTGTTTCAAGAGTAACCCACCTGTCCTTTTCCTAAAAAGGGATATATAAAAAAAGCGATGTTACCTTGGCTCATTTTGTTTATATAGTTAAATAGAGCCTCTTTGATGTTCCAGGCTTGAAGAATTAAATGTATATGATGTTGAATTCATGCATGGCTGTGCCAACCCTACTCTCATATTAATTCACCAAGATCTTAATGGAAGACATATTAAGGTAAAAAAAACCATATTGGTGCATGTTAATAAGTGTTTGTGAATTTCTATCTGCATATTATATCTCTATCAATGCATCTACACACCCTAGCTATTGCTAGGGTGTATTACTTATAAAACAAAAAAATAGTTTTGCTTGACTTTAATTTTTTTAATTGAGTTTTTATTTTCTTTTTTTTTCAGACACATGAAATAAATTTAAGAGATAAAGAATTCTGTAAAATCCCATGGAAACAAGATAATGTTGAAACAGAAGCGTCAATACTAATACCAGTTCCTAGTCCCCTTGGTAAATTGATAATTATAAAGATTTGTGATAAATTATCCAGTTTTAATTTGTAGGTGTTTAATAAATATTTTCTTTCCAGGTGGTGCCATTGTCATTGGACAAGAATCAATTGTATATCATGATGGCCAAAATTATGTGGCTGTTGCTCCTCCACAAATAAAGGTATATAATAATATATTTTTTTAATTTTCAATCTTTAGTTAAAGCTTGTGATATATTTAAGTACTTACCTAAATGGTTGTTTTCATGCTTGTGCTAGAAAAATCGTCGTTCGTTAACCAAAGGAGGAGAAGCTTTGGTTTATTACGACATATGGCTCAGACAAAGAGTGTGCAGTATGCCACTACACATCAATTGTAGCGATGACTTGATTTCGATGATATAAGGCCTTTGCTCAACATTGAGAAAATAGTATAGTAAAAAGTAAAGTAAATAAATAGCCTATATAAAAATACTTGCGAAACTTTTTAAGAAACTTTGCTGATTTTTGCTCTGTATATTTAAAAAATTGTGTGTTGTGAAATTGTTTGTTTCCCAAATACAAAATAAATGAATATACTGACCCACTGCTGGGCAAAGGCCTCCATCCGTAGTGAGAAATTATATAATGTAGCGTTTTATTCTATTTTATTTTAAATTCAAATTCAAATTCAAAATCATTTTATTCAGTTTAGGCTACAAGTAGCTCTTATGAATGTCACTATGCCATCGGTTCGTAAGTCTACTCTGGGCGGGAGATCTTGTACTGAGAAGAACCGGCAAGAAACTTAGCAAGTGTCCAGATCTTTTCTCCCTTACAGCGTCAAAAATATTGGAAAATGCCCGATCATAGCAGGACACTTTCCATTACAAATAAACACAAAACATACTTATAGAAGACAACCACAAAATGTAAAAAAAAAAAAAAAATCTAGGTTAACTAATTTACATCATTTATTCATTTAAAAATAAGTCTGTATCACTAGATATTAATAAACATTGTCATGACATGTGCTAGCTGACGCCAATCAACTGCTACTGCCGCGTGGACACTCGCGGCTTGCGCTACCTGCTCGGCGACATCGCGGGCCGGCTATTCATGCTGCTACTCGAGCTGCAGGAGAAGATGGACGGCACCTCCACCGTCAAGGACCTCAAAGTGGAGCTGTTGGGTCAGTCAATGAATTTATAAAGCTTTTATAACGTTTGTATGTTAACAACTTCTGATTTTTGTGTTTTTGAATAAATTAATGAATAGTGAACCTTTATTATTTGGAAATGATGGAATAGCAATGAAAATATCAGCATGTTGTCACCGCAAACATACTAAAGTAACCTGTAAAAGCAATTACAATGAAATCTTAGGTAGTGTTAATTTAAAGTTAATAATCCACCATTATTTCACATTAATATTCAACATACTTAACACAAATTTAAGAAAACGAAACCAAACCGCAGACATCATGACTCTCCACTTTCTACTCTGCCTGACTTACTGCAGAGATTTAAAATCTATGATTATGTGTTACTTTGTGTACGGTCGAATTTAACAACAGGGCAACCTCTAGATTCAAATAAATAACTTTTCCTCAGGTGACATTCCCATCCCGGAATGTATGACGTACCTGGACAACGGCGTTGTATTTGTGGGCTCCCGGCTGGGGGACTCTGCGCTGGTGCGGCTTGCAGCGGCTCGCGACGAGGCTAGCCAATACGTCCAGCCTATGGAGACGTTCACTAGCCTCGCACCTATAGTGGATATGTGTGTGGTGGACTTGGAACGGCAGGGGCAGAATCAACTCATCACTTGCTCAGGTAATAAAAAAAATCCCCTTCTTTCTTAATCTGCGCCGCAGCGATCTGTTTCAGGAACAATATGCTGCTCTTTTGACTGATGTATGTAGATGATTCATGATTGCTCTTAAAATGTGTCCTCGCAGAGAATCCAACCAAAAGGTGTATCCCTCTCTGTATGAATCCAGCAATGGTCTAACCACATCCACATAGATGGTTATTTCAAAAATAAATTATGTACCCCTTAATATGTTCATTCTCGTCAGAACATTTACCACTTATTGCGTTACATCGTTACCCATATCGATATACCATTTTGTCTGAAGGCGCCTTCAAGATGGGCTCGCTGCGCATCATCCGCAACGGCATCGGCATCCAGGAACAAGCGTCCATCGACCTGCCCGGTATCAAGGGCATGTGGGCGCTCACGCTGGCATCCAACTCTTCACACCACGATACACTCGTCCTGGCCTTCGTGGGGCAGACTAGGTATAGTAACGGGCCCAAGTATCACTCTTGTGGTATTCTTGTACTTGTAATAGCATATCTTAGAAGAGCCAGGCATAGTGTGGGATCTGGGCACTGTCTTGGCGTACCCCTATAATTGTCTAAGGGCATGTGAGCGCTCGCTCACGCTGGCAGCCAACTCCTTGCACGACGATCACTCGTCCTGGCCTTCTTAGAACAGACCAGGTATAGTAGCGGGCCCAGGTATCACCCTTGTGGTATTCCTGCACTTATAATAGCTATGTTAGAAGAGCCAAGCATAGTGTGGGACCTGGGCACTGCCTTGAGGTACCCCTATAATTGTCTAAGGACATGTGGGCGCTCACGCTGGCAGCCAACTCCTCGCACCACGATATACTCGTCCTGGCCTTCGTGGGACAGACCAGGTATAGTAGCGGGCCCAGGTATCACCCTTGTGGTATCCCTATACAAACTTATTTTAGCTTATTTTAGAGGGGAATAAGTGGAATAAGCCAGCGTATCTTATCCAGTTTCACGCTGTTGCCCACTCGTCCTAGCCATGGGGCGGACCAGATATAGTAGCAGGCCCACGGCCAGGTACTGCCTTATGGTATCCCTGTATTTATCCTTAGAAGTATAAGGGGGTATGGTAGGGGGTCCAGGCACAGCCTTGTTATAATCCCTGTTACTATTACTTATTACTATTTATTTTGCAAGTGTACTCTTGCTAAAGCAGATTATGGTGTTTATTTATCATAATGCTGTATCTTTACGGGTTTGTTGGAAGTTTTTTTTATGTTAAGACAAAATTATTGAGTGTTGAGTAAGCCAGTATAAAAGTGAATTTGTTTTCCTCAGGGTTTTAGCACTAAATGGGGAAGAGGTAGAAGAAACAGAAATTAAAGGATTTGTGTCCGACCGACAGACGTTCTTCACGGGAAATGTGTGCCATGACCAGTTGATCCAGGTGAGATTTTTACTTTCCATGACATTTGCAGTGAATTTGCATGCGCGAGTGAGTGTTTCGTATCGTCTACCTACAGTATGTTGCACACGAGTTTAAAGCCAGACAAGATAATATCCGTATTTGATTTAATCTCTTTGGTATTTTCAGTTCTATAACAGTTTCTTTTATTTCAAGAAACATAATTTAATAAAGATTCAGTATATATTTAAATTAGGGATGCAACGATATGTCTATTACGATACCGATACGAATGACGAATGCTTCGTAATAGCGAATATGATAACGAATGCATTACGATTATTTTATTTACATTTAATAAAACAAGACAATTGAGTAAAATCAACATTTATTTAATATTTAAAGACAATTTACCAATTAAATGCCATAATTAAAATAAATTTCTTTTTAATTGAAATAAAACAACTTTTACGGATCTACTCGTGTTTATTTTACACATTACTTTTAATTAATATTTATCCTGACGTTTCAAACCCTTCGCAGGGTCCGTGGTCTCAGGAAGACTGAGGTGTGACTGAGGTGTTAGTTTTCTCATAATTAGTTAGTAGCTTGTATACCCTGATTTAAATTTAATCAGGTGTGTTTCGTTTTACGCAGAAAGAGCTTACAGTATCTTTTGGTCTGGCAGTAGGGTGTTGGGGCTGGGATTTAATATTTTGTATAATGGGATCCCATCGCAGGCTGGTGGTAGATTCCAACCATCTTAACAACGATTTATCCCTAGGATGATACGCGAGGTTATTGAAATTAAAAAACATCCTAATTTCAATAGAGGGATTCAATATTCAATAGATTCAATAGAATTCAATAGGTTCGATAGATGGTTGGAATCTACCGCCCACCGGCCTGGTATCTCATCATACAAAATATTAAATCCCAGCCCCAACAATATAACAAGGCTCTGTGTTCGTGCCCTTTTGGTATGGTTTTCTTTTAAAAAACAACAATAGTAGATGGCTCTCGCTATGATTTAGCCAGTGTCTAGTTTAATTACTCGCGCGTGAAACAAAACAAATGTCACAAATTGTCAGTATCAGTGGCAAACGCAAAAATATGTAAGATGGCTGTCATTAGTTAGTGTTGCCAGCGCATACATCGATGCTGTCTTGCATTCCTTCTCACGAAAAAACTAGTTTTAAGAATCGTTATAAATCGTAATACTTTTTACGATACGAATGATCGTCAAAAATTACGATAACATGCGGTTTACGATTATCGGCATCGGTATCGTTGCATCCCTAATTTAAATCAAAATTGAACACAGGGCTTTTAAGACAACACGCCAATAAGCATGTATGCAATCCTTAAAGCTATTAAAATCTTTGTTCAATTATGTCACAGGCTTTGCTGAAAAGCAACGTCGCTCAGTGCTCTAATCTAACAAAACAACTTATGCATCGTAGCTATATCACTTTAACTTTAAATAATGAAATCTTACTTTAAGTCATAAGGATTAAGTCAGGGTTTTTTTAAAGTGGGGTCCACGTACCCCTTAGGGGTCCGTAGCACGAAAATCAGGGGTCCGCAGTAGCTCAGTAAACTCTTACACATCAAATTATGCAGTAAACTCAGCATTTCTCGGATAAGCCGCGCATCGCAGTGGCGATGACGCAACATCGTCGTCTTTCACGACACAAGCAGCATCCTTCTCACTATCAATAAAAGTGTTTTCTTTTCCTAAAATAATCTTTGATAGGGTTCCGCGGAGTTGTTTAAATTGTGAAAGTGGTCCGTGACTGCAAAAAGTTTAAGAAACCCTGGGTTAAGTAATAAGGGCCCATTCCCAGGTGACGGACGAAGGCATCAGCTTGATAACGCGCGGCCCGAACGGCTGGCAGCTAGCGCAGCAATGGCGCGCGGGCGGGTCTCGCGGCGTGTCCGTGGTGGCGTGCGGCGAGACGCGGGTCGTGTGCGCGGCGGGGCCCCGGCTCTACCTGGTGGCTATACACGACGGCCAGCTGGAGCCGCTCGCGTAAGTGTGGAACGACCTTTATTGTAGATTATGTAAAAAAATATTTTGAAATCAAAATATCTTTATTATTTACTACAACTAGTTTTTACAATATGTGTTTTTACTTTCTCTTCTTTCATGTTTGAAAAAACCTGTTTTAAAAGAGACCCCTCTTCTTTACTGTACAATCATATTTTTGTAGTTACATAGGTAATTCTTATATTTATTGGTTATTGTACTGTTTGATTGCATTAAGACACACATTAACCAATTTAGTGAGGCTAGACAAAACAATTAACATTAAAACTAATTTACACACAAAGATATATAATCGTCGTAATATTTCCATACAAACTATGTCGCTTTAAATCTAATCGTCTATTAAAGAGCGAGCGAAGCAGATTTAGAGCTGTATAGTCTTAACTGCCCCACACAGCTTAAGCGATCAGTATTAGTACGTACTACTACTGTCTATGAGAATAAGTACCTAAGCACATAGTAGATAAATTTATCGGTTACTTTCATCCTGGAAAAACCTCTTTTTCCTTCGGAAATTAGCACTGCGACACTTGGAATTTCACGTATTCAGCACAAGTATTCATAAAAACGAATTTCTTAAAGCTTAACTTGTTGCCAATTATTTAATGTTTCTCACCCAGTGAGGTGTGCATGGAAGAGGAAGTGGCTTGCCTGGACTTGGGCCCAGGTGGGGAGAATGCCCTGTTGGGCGTGGGATTGTGGACTGATATCTCGGTGCGCGTACTGCGGCTGCCCACCCTCACGCCGCTGCACACAGAAAAGCTGTCTGGAGGTTAGTACCTACGCGTTTTTATAAAAATAAAATAGTTTCCTTCAGTTAACAAAGTCTCTTCATTGGCAAAAAGTACCCTAGTCTGGCAAAGGTAAATAATTCTAGATTTGCAATACTTTCTTAAGCTTCACAAAATAAATAAATAATTCCGATCTTTTTTATAATTATATTCACATTTAAAATTTACACAAAAAGTTTAAAAAAAGCTTATTACAAGTGTCTGATAATACAAAATAAAAACAGCTTGCTTTTTAATGTTTTTAATGTTCTCAATAATTGCAACACATATTTCTAATATAAAATATTGTGTATATTATTATTATATTATAAAAAAAAATATATATTGCTGTATGCAAATAAATAGAAATAAATAATGTAGACTTTGACTTGAAATAAATAAGGATTTTTAAGATCTCACTTATTTTTCTCATTGAAGTCAGCGGCGTAAGTTAACCATAACAATATTTAACAGAGATCATCCCCCGTTCGCTGTTGATATGCGTGCTGGAAGGCGTATGCTACCTCCTGTGCGCGCTCGGCGACGGCTCCATGTTCTACTTCACTGTTGACCAAGAGAGCGGCGCACTCAGCAATAAGAAGAAGTTCACTCTAGGCACACAACCCACCGTACTCAGGACTTTTAGGTAAGAAACAGCTTCTTTCCTTTACGGTAAGGACTCTGCTGTACCTGGTGGCTTGCCATGAGCTCTCAAAACACTATTATTACTAATGTAAGGCAGAAGCGGAGTTCAGATGCGACATCTAGTAGAGCAGGATATGCTCACTAGCTGTTAAAGAACTATTTGTCGGAAAAAGTGAATACGCATTTTTCACTAACATTTTGAGGAGCTCGATGGTGCAGCAGTAAATGCGCTTGCGCTCGGTTAAGCAACTTTCGCAAAGGCCGGTTATCGGATGGGTGACCAAAAATGTATCAACTCGATCTCCTCAGTGCTTCGGAAGGCACGTAAAGCCGTTGGTCCCGGCTGCATTAGCAGTCTTAAACGACCACCAATCTGCACTGACTCCGCGTGGTGGCCGTTCCTCCTATCCACCCATACTGGGGACATAATATGAGCTGGTGATGATGATTAACATTAGGGTAATTATTACCATGCTTTTTAAATGTTCTCGGTGATTATGGCGTATGCAACGTAATCGAAATATAGAGATAGTTAAAAACAGTAAGGTGGCTGGCAGCACTTGTATGAGAAGAACCAGAGAACGGGCTAAGTGGCATGCATAAGGAGGAAGTGGGCAGTGGGCTGATACAGTCTTATATTGATGATTAAAGATACCAAAAATGAATATTTGTTAATAATTAATCTAATATTCTTTACCTTATAAGTTAACATAATATAACCTTGTTTTTTGAGCAATCATTACCGATTATGTGATTGATCTTAAACCGCTAACTCGCATTGTGCTAGTGTAGAGGGTTATGGCCTAATCTTGACGCTGAGGAGACCTGAGCCCTGCACTGGGACGTTAATAAGCTGATGACGATCTACGCACACAGCGAGTGAGTAAAGATCGATAAATACATTAGCGTCAGCACGGTTAGCTTTAGCAACGAGTAAAGCGTACCACAGGGTAGTATTTTAGTACCCATTCTATTTTTAATTTTCTAATGTGGTGTAAGTAACGAATTTTTAAAGACTGGGTTTTTTTTACGGTGTTTAACCCAAACTAATTATTAAAGTTATCATACCTCCTTTATATCCGACTTTCCGGTATTTTTTTAAACTATGGAAAGCCAACGTTTAATAGCGAATACTGAGTACCTATTGAGTTTTGTTAAGAAAACAAAAATTTAGAGAACATATAAGTACTAAGACACAATTTTTTTTCGTTTTGGCGTTTAGAAGCGATGCCTTCGACTGTGGTTTGAATAAACACACTATCGAATCGATTGGTTTGAATAAATTCCACTAAGAGTCAATTTAAACAGGTACTTGAATGTATGTGGCTTAGGTGCTTTAGTAGTTTATAAAAGTTTAAAATAATTCTAAAAATTTGAAGTTCAAAATGTACATGATAAGCCCCGTTTCCCAGGTCGCTGTCTACAACGAACATATTCGCGTGCTCGGACCGGCCGACGGTGATATTCTCGTCCAACCACAAGCTGGTGTTCTCCAACGTCAATCTCAAGGAGGTCACGCACATGTGCTCTCTAAACGCCCTCGCCTATCCGGACAGGTAATTACTTAATTCAATTCGAACATTTATTTCAGACACATAAGTTCATACAGCAAAAGAATATTATTTACTATTAACCCGTCCTGCGCTGTAGGTATAATTAGCGGGCCACCTTGTGTACGACCGTGCGTTCATATGGCGCGCGAGGACTTAATATAATAATATATAATATTATTGATAATATAAGTGAGTTTCATTTGACATTCGATCACGTTAACGAAAACGAAAATTAGTATGGCACCGAAGCAACGTCTCCTGGCGACATACGGGAAGAGTTAAAAAATTGCCATAAAAAATTTCATTTTCGTTAACGTAATCGCATGAATACGGATAGTAAACAAAACTAAATCTTGGCAACCTGATCATTGCAAAAAACAATTTTAAAAAAAAATGAACTTTTACAATAATTTTTTGAACGTCAATTAAATGCCATGACTTTGAAAATCGTACGTTGGAGACCTTGTAGAGAGAAAAAGTCGCGAGAAACTCGGCAAGCGCTGTTTCTTTCTCCGGTAGTGTTACAAGCATTACAAGTTTATTTGAAAAGAATCCTCCCCCGCGTACCAGAGAATTTATAAACGTGTTGTCGTTAGCCTGGCGCTGGCCACGGACAGCACGGTCACCATCGGCACCATCGACGAGATCCAGAAGCTGCACATCCGCACCGTGCCGCTGGGCGAGACGCCGCGCCGCATCGCCTACCAGGAGGCCACGCAAGTCAGCAATATATCTTACTAAATCAAACAACGATTACTCAGAAGAACGCTGTTCTGAATGCCGACTCAGCAAAGGCATTTATTTTCAAAGAAAATGTTTCTTTTACAGCGTCAAAATAATATATATCTTTACAAGTAACTCTTGTAAGTGTACTCACAGGTGTCCCTCAAGGTTCACACTTGGGACCCCTTTTCTATAATGCCTATT